>OX336401.1:174921169-177321169 GCA_946902985.2 Meconema thalassinum
TCAGCCGTTTCCTAGAAATTAATTAATTAATTAATTGCAATTACAGTGCGGCGTCCACGTGCGTTGTACGCTAACAAGAGTCCAACGAGTGCTTGGTGCAGTGGTAAGATCCCTGCTTCGCAAGCGTGGGATTGCTGAATCGACAGACAGACAGATAATTGGGAAGGAGGCGGACGTGGCCATAAGTTACGAACCATCCCCGCATTTGCCTGGACTAGAAGTGGGAAACAATAGAAAAACACTTCCAGGATGGCTGAGGTACAAATCCAACCAACCTCAGTTGTACCCTAAGAGGCTGAGTGTACCCCGGCCCAGCCCTCAAGCCAGAACTAAATTTCTTGGAAGAGGCGGGATTCTAATCCGGACCTCAGGGGTGACAGCCATAAATGCTAGCGACTACACCACGAGGTGGAGGAAGGAAGTTTGTACCATTAATTACGCGATCATGAGCCAGGAGACCTCCATTTGTTTTTACGAGGAATCCGAACCATAGAACGTGATATTTCATTTCAGAAATCTCACATGTATTGGCTGGGATTCGAACCCGGCCTTGGTAAGAATAATATTTTTTTTTTTTCGTAGTCAGTTTACCCTCCAGGTAGGCTTTTCCCACGGACTCGACGAGGGATCCCACCTTTACCGCCTCCAGGGCAGTATCCTGGAGCTTGACATCGGGTCTGGGGATACAACTAGGGAGGCGGGACTAGCGCCTCGCCCAGGCGGCCTCACCTGCAAAGTGAACAGGGGCCTTATGAGGGATGGGAAGAGTGGGACGGATAGTTAAGGAGGCGGCCGTGGCCTTACGGTAGGGACCATCCCGACATTTGCCCGAAGACGAAGTGGGAAACCACGGAAAACCACTTTGAGGATGGTTGAGGTGGGAATCGAACCCCCTCGACTCATTTGGACCACCCGAGGCTGAGGAGACCCCGTTTCAGTCCTCGTACTAGTTTTCAAATTTCGTGGCAGAGCCGGGAATCGAACCTCGGACCTACGGTGTGGCAAGCTAAGCACGATGACCATTACACCACGGAGGTGACCATAATATTAATATTAATAATAATAATAATAATAATAATAATAATAATAATACAAATAATAATAATGTTATTGGGTTTACGTCCCTTTTAACTACCATGACTTTTAAAGACGCCAGAGTGACAGAATTTGCCCCGAAGGGGATCTTGAACGTGCCAGTAAATATACTGACACGGTTCCCTCACATTTGTGCACCCTCGAATGCCAACTGACTGCGCTTGGATTCGATCCTGCAACCTTGAGCACAGCAGGTGAGAGGGAAGCTGCTTGACCACTGCACCTTCAGGCCCCTTCACTACGAGGGTAGAATAAAGGAGATACCATCAAAAGCAAGAAAAAGTCTGAGCCCTCGGAAAAGAATAGACAAGGAGTCGGGAACGATATTGTAGGCCTCAGATACCGTCAGGATCGGAAGAGAAGAAGAGTTGACCAAGGGAGATCGACTGAAAAGAACCTTTTAAGCTGATATGTCGGAAATGTTCCGACAGTACAATTTCCTGTTGCACTCATACAGGAAGCATTCCGACATCATGTGTACTCCAAGATAAGCGAGTTTTAACAGCAGCTAACGATTCTCGGACAATATCTACATAAAATTCATGGCCTTATGAACATAATTCTTAGGATACTTTGGGTTGGCAATCAGCAGAACCTAGCACACTCACTGTGTTTATAGCCAAAAGGCGCAAGAATGGCTGCACGCAAATTAAGTAGGAGAGCTGTCCAAATATTAGCGCGATTGTGAATGATTTGTATTTAAGTGAAGATGGTGGTCTTTCGGACCTTGATTTGGGAAGTGAGTATTAGTTGCTTCAGAAATATCCAGTGAATCTGAAGTTGAAATAAGGCTCTGGTTCATCAGATAATGACAGCTCTGACTGGGAGACCTGAAAGCATACTCATGCTGACTTTATGCAGTTCGCGCATACTTTGATCTCAGGATTCCAACCACCATCCGGTTAGTCTTTTAGTGCCGATCAGATCGGCTCTCGCTGCTCGCGTCAAAAGTGGCAAAGCCGATTGAATCGGCGCGCTGTTTATGTTATACTAGCAGTAGTGCTCGGCTTCGCCCGGTGGATGTATTTGTTTTACAGAACTGGAGCGCTCAAGGATAAGGATCGGAATAAATGAAAGTAAATTTGAAAGCACCAACGTTTATTGCAGCTGATAACCTCAGTATACTGCACCAACACCATCGCCCTTATACAGAGGAATACTATTGTCATGATGATAACTGTTTTAAGGGGCCTAACACTAATTACTCCCCGTGACTGCAATTTATAAGCAGCTCGCAATTCTGCACCAGAACATTAGTAGGGGCGACGTGATGCGGCCCGCATTACATGGCAACAATAGACTTCGGTATTATTGAAGCCGTTCTGGAGCGCTTGTTCTTCCGACTTACTGAACAAAAATCAATATTTAAGGTTACCTGAGAGGTGTAGCCTAAACTATTCCTCTTGAATCTGGCTATCATATACAAAAAGATTTTTTCGAATCCGACTGGTAGTTCCAGAGATTAGCGCGTTTAAACACACAAACAAACTCTTCAGCTTTATTATATTAGTATAGATTAATTTGTCGAGTTCTTTAGGCATTTATGTCCGTGATTATTTCATACTGTTGGAAAGGTGAGGTTCCCAGCTTGCTTGTACGGTGTCAACTTTTTCCCTTCGAAGTCCGTTACGCGATAGGTTTGAGTTTGTATTCACGCCCACCCTTAGCCCCCCCCCTTCTCCCCTCTGCCCCCAATCACGCACGTTCCCGCCAAAATTGAGGTGAAGTTGTTTCCTTCTTGTTGAAGTTTTCTGCCTACAGATGTACCGGTATCTAAGAACTTTAGTCAGCTGGAAGCGTAGTGTTTCTTCGAATATGACTCATATGTGTCCTTAATTTAGACTCAAAATTGATTTTTTACAAATGAAAAATGAAAACTTGAACAATTATCAAAATAACCACCATTAAAAAGGTTTAGATGCAGTATTTACGTTTATGAAAATAATGTATGAAAGAATGATGTATTGGTTATAATGGAAAGCAAGATTAATGATTCTATCATATTTATGATATTTTTTCGAATAGCCTGCATGACCATTGAAAATGGCTTGGCATTCTTGGCAAGTATTTCAGGAAATGGCTTGGCACTAAGAGGGTTCACGAACGAAACATTGAAAAAGAGATAGTGGATGGGACACAAAAGTTATATTACGAACATTTCAGGGGGGGAATTGGGAGCGTAACCAGCTGAACAAATTTGAGTGCGAAGGGTTAAAGTAAGGAGCCCTGCATAAGTAAGTCCCGGACTCAACCCCCCCACCTTGGGAGGGGATTGATAACTACAGTACACGATGGACAACAAATGGCAAGCAATTTCTATGAGATATTCTACTTCCCGGAAGTGAAATACTGGCCGCTTTTTGAGAATCAATTGAGGCAACAGAAACAAAGGCTTGGAGACATTACTGCAAGTGTTTCGTGAGAAGAAGACACATGAACTATGCGAGCTATGAATTGGAGCAGAAACATTACTCCCACTACAAAATGAACACTTGTCTTCCTCTTGTCCGCTGTAGGCATGGCCAAGATAGCATTTCAATGACACTAATATTGTACTTGGGACTAAAAGCTTCCTTCCTTTTTCCTTCTATGCCCAAGATCGCGGGTTCAAACCCGGCCGAAGTCGTCGGATTATTAAGAGCGTTAAAAATTCCTCAGTATGCCTTCCTTCGGAGGAGAAGTAAAGACGGTGGGCCCGTCTCATAGATTTGTGGCATGTAAAAGAACCTTGCACGAACTATTGTGTGAAGCCAAAATGTGTAGGTTAGAATTGATAACGCTATATTAGTTCCAACGTTCGCCACCAGGTGTTGACTGTGATGGCATCTAGTAGCCAAGTCCGCAAGCTAGGTGTCGTGGACGGTAGCATTTGGTAGCAAAAGTAGGAACTACTTGAAATTGATCGCGTGCAGTCCTTACCTGAAACACAGATAAAACACACTAATACAGCCATCACAATTAACACCGGTTATCAGACAGATTGTACACACACCCAAAGTACACGGGGCTACATGACCGCCTTGTCACAGCCCCTAAACTAAGGAACCACCCAACCAAATTCTTCATGCGTTGGCAGAACTGCCAGAACGCAACTATGCAGCAATCCACGCGCCCCCTATTAAGTGCCGTCCCAATGCCTTGGGAACTATCAAGGAATAGAACTAGAAGTGCATGTTAGTTATGATTCAAAATGCCATACACCCAAGTACACGGGGCTACTTGACTAGAATGTCGCACAGCCCCACAATGAATCAACAATAAGAACAATAGCTTAAGAGCTAACGTAACTGGCCAATGAGCCAAATGCCACATCCTCTCGCAAGAAGAACACAATGGAAGAACCTTCTCACGACTGCGAGTTGAGTTTCATATTGCGTGATGTTCAGAATACATAAGATACGCCTCACTAAATCCCCAAAAGGTATAACAAGTAGGTCACTTTCTCTAGCTAATGCTAACATCTTCACTTGATGAGTTAGGAGAAGCCTCACACGCCCCCGTTTCAATAGAATTGTTCCCGTAATGGGACAGTTCTTATGGCTGTCGTGACGATAATATTACAAGTGCTATCAGACAAATGCATGGCTGTCACCACTGAGTTGTTATTTTATTAGTCACAAGCTGAACCCGGCATGCAATGCGTTGCAATGCCAATCAAAGAAAGTGTTGGCGTTGTAATTTTATTTGCTGAAGTGCTTTTGGATATACAATAGTTTTTTTTATTTTTCGTTAACTGCCTCTAAACTATTGTAAAATGGATTTACTAATTCAAAAACATTCGTGGGAGCGTGCACAACAACTCACCAAAACTCCATCGAAATCCAATGTATGGTATATGAACGCATAAAGAACACACACACATACACACTATCACGTAACATGCATTTTTATATAGAGAGATTTAGTCCCATGTATTTGGGTGAGTGTGTCTCTTTTTCTCTGATAACCTGTGTTGTTGTGATGGCTGAACTAGTGTGTGTATTTGTAATTCACGTGAGCATTGGGCAGGAGGCGGCCGTGGCCTTAAGTTACGGAAAATATCTCGGCAATTGCCTGGAGTAGAAATGGGAAACCACAAAAAACCACTTCCAGAATGACTGAGGTGGGAATTGAACCAACCTCTTCTCGGTATTTCCTCACGAGGCTGAGTGTACCCCGTTCCAGCCCTCAGACGGGAATTAAATTTCTTGGCAGAGCTGGGAATTGAACCCGGAACTCGGGGGCGACAGCGAATTACGCTAGCTACTAAAATTCACCGCTCTACCAAGGTTCTTTAACAGTTCCATAATGTGACTGTCACATCCACCGTGACTCCTAGCACAACCATCCAGCCTCGTTGGGTACAACTGAGAAGAAGTGGAAGTGATTTTCCGTGGTTTCTCCCTTCTACTGCAGTTAAATTCTAGGATAGTATTCAACTTCAGGGTACAGTCGTCTCCTGGCCCTAGATATGAGGGCCGTTCGAAAAGAAACGAGCCGGAGGCTAGAAAATGAAAACTGCTAAACGAATCGTAATGCCCTGGCCTGGTCAGGGAACGGCGCGACGGTCCGGTCCCAATGAGAGTGCGAGGTTCCAAACTCGCCACTAGAGGGACAAGGGCGCGCACCCACGTGACGACAGAGCGAGCGAGCAAGCACACGCGTCGACCGTCCACTGCACTCATTCGTGCGGAAACCAGTGACATGGAGGCTTCAAATGAAGTGCAAAGGGGTGTAGTGAGTTTCCTGACAGCGGAAGGAGTGCGGGGAACGGAAACTCATCAAATGTACGGAGAGGATTGTCTGTCCGTGACAAGGGTTAAGGCGTGGCACAAGCGATTCAGGGAAGGACGGATGTCGTTGGCCGATGATACACGTCTGGAGCGCCACACCGCATTATCGATGACATTGTCCAGCAGGTGGATGCCCTCATTATGCAAAACCAACGAGTTAAGGTAGCAGTCATTGCCGCAGAGGTTGGAGTGAGTGTCAGAAGCGTTCACGCCATCATTAAGGACTGATTGCAATTTCACAAAAAGTGCCCCCCATGAGTGCCTCAGTCTTCAACCAGCACAGGAAGCATGTCTCTCTGGAACATCTGCTGCGCTATGCCAATGAAAGGAATGCGCTCATGGCACGGATGGACGCAGGAGACGGGACATGGTGCCATCAATTTGAACCCGAGTCAAAACGACAAAGTCGCCAGTGGAAGAATGCAGGCTCACCGCCACCCAAGAAGTCCCAGGCCGTCCGAACGAGCACGGGGAAGGTTATGCTCAGATTCTTCTTTGACCAAAAGGGCTCCCTTCTTATGGACTTACTGGAGCACGGAACAACGGTGAAAACGCAGCGATACTCGCAAACCTTGACCACCCTTCGCACAGCGATCAAATCGAAACGAGCAGGATAGCTCACCCGCGGGATCATTCTACTCCATGACAATGCAAGGCCCCATACAGCCAACGCAGTGAAGGAGCTCTTGCAGACATTCAAATGGGAGGTCCTCAGATACCGTCCATACATTCCGGACCTGTCTTCCTAGGATTATGCCATTTTTGGTGAACTGAAGAAGGCTCTGAGAGTCACTATTCACCTCTGACGACGACGTCAAGCAGTACTGGTTCACAACGCAGACGGCCGGGCGTCTCAGTGCCCCAACAGTGCTCGGCGATACTTTTGAAAGAACGGTGCAGGATTTCATTTTATAGCCTCCGGTTTGGCGCCTTCGGTGGCATGCTGAGCTTCTATGCCCAAGGTCGCGGGTTCAAGCCCGGCCGAAGTCGTCGGATTGTTTAAGAGCGTTAAAAATCCCTCAGTTTACCTGTAAAGCCGGCGGTCCCATGTCATAGATTTATGACTAATGCTCTTAAGTTCTAACATTCGTCACCGGGCACTGGTTGCGATGGCAGGTAGTACTGTAGTAGCCAAGTTCACAGCTAGGTGTCGTGGACGGTAGCATTTGGTAGAGAAAGTAGGAACTATTTGAAATTATCGTCTGCAGTCCTTACCTGAATTACAGATCACACACATTAATACAGTGCTCTCTCGGTAATCCGGACCAGAGCACTGCCGGATTACTGGAAAATATCGAGAAAAACGCAGATTCATTTGAAAATACATCATATAACTCACGATATTCCTTGGAAGTAGACGGCTGGAAATATGCATCAATTGTCTTATGCTTTTTACGGTTGAGAGACACTTTGAAACTTGTTCCTGTAACCTTCTTGGAAATCATCCTTTTTTGTAATTTTCCGGTAAAATTCCCTAGCCTTTCATTTAAGAATTTCACCAGAAATTGGTTTGAGCCTACCACGTTCTTGTAAAAAACAAGCATAGAGGCTATCGTCAACTTTAGGATTTTCAATGTCTGTCGTTTACTTTTAAAATTTTTATTCGTCTTAAAAACGACTTTATCACTGTTTTTTCATATGTCAGGAACTGTAGCTCGACCGACACCGTATTCGTTAGCAACACTAGTTAACGTTTCGCCCTTTTCAAGCCGCTTTAGGATTTCATGTTTATCTAACAAAGATAGAGTTTTATGTTTACGTTTTTTCTGCACGGATGCCATCTTCAACACAACACTACTACAGTTCAACTGTCCTACACTAAGCACCTGTGCGTGAAGCATCGCTCTTGGCGCCAATGCATTGTTTACTCAGACACTAGTCTTGTCGCTGCGTGGGAAGCATTGGACAGTATTTGGGACGCATTATCAAATCAAGTGTTGAGCTCGCACTCGAATACACAACGCCGGATTACTGGGAGTTCCGGAGAGCTGAGATGCCGGATTACGAGGGAGTACTGTACAGCCATTACAATTAACACCGGTTATCGGACAATTTCTACACACACCCTAAGTACACGGGGCTACATGACCACGTTGTCGCAGCCCCTAGACTAAGGAACCAACCAACCAGCCTCCGGTTCGTTTCTTTTCGAATGGCCCTCATATAACAGCCCTCCAATGTCGTATGAACAATACACTGTTGAGGACATCGTGGAAACATCCAGCAGGTGAAACCATTGTGAACGATAACGACAAAAAGCTCTTCCTCTCGAGTGTCATTGAACCAGAAACTGTAATGCATCAGTAGTTTCCCAGGGAGCAAGCAATGAAGGAATATAAAAAAGCCGGACTTCTCAGGCTTGGAATGAGTGAACCTAAATCTTGGAGCGACAGCGAGTAATGAATGTCTTTATATCATTAGAGGGATGGTTTCATTACGAAGACGCTTTGTGGCGGTATTTACACCGCTACCTGCACATTTATCATAGCGACAAGAGCTACATCTTATAGGGATTTGAACTGCTGTAGTCAGCGGTATATAATCCCCATAACCTTGCAATTTGTCCCCCATCACTATAAGTATAGTGATTCATTCATTCATTTATGTATTTATATATGTATTTGTTTATTTATGTATTTATATGTATGTATTTATTTATGTATGTATTTATGTATTTAATTATTTATGTATTTATGTATGTATGTGTTTATGTATGTATGTATTTAATTATTTATGTATGTATTTATGTATGTATGAATTTATGTATTTATTTATGTATGTATTTATGTATGTATGAATTTATGTATTTATTTATTTATGTGTTTATTTATGTATTTATTTACGCATTTGTTTATTTATGTATTTGTTTATTTGTGTATTTGTTTATTTGTGTATTTATTTGGGTATTTGTTCAAATTGTATTTATTTATGTATTTATTTATGTATTTATTTATGTAATTATTTACGTATTTGTTTATATATTTATTTATGTATTTGTTTATATATTTATTTATTTAATTATTTATTTATTTATTTGTTTCTTTGTTTGTTCGTCATTCCCTGATTGAACTGATTTAGCTAATGGCATTGCCTTTCTCTTCTCCCAAAATCTCTTCATCTTCTCGCTGTGGCTTCTCTCGCGATCTTCTCACCAGGTTGTGTTGGTGATAGCGCTTGGATGGTTTGCAAAGCGGTGATTATCGACAAGTACAATGCCATCTGTGATGCCAATCTCCTCAAGATCTTTCCCAACTTCAACCAGCCAGGTGTTTTGAACTTCCATTGACAGGGCAAGGTTAAGGATCCTTTTGGTCAGTCTCTGATTGCCCATCCTGAGGATATGCCCGTAAAATTTAAATCGTCTTTTCCTAAATGTGACTGAGATTTACTCCAAATGCTGGTATAAGTCTTGGGATTTTCTTTTAATTCAGATTTCCCCTGTTCAGACTGGTCCAAAAATTTGTCATAAGATTTTCCTTTCTTGCATTTCCACATCTTTAATTAATGATCTGCCCCCCAATAATCAGCGTTTCAGAAGCATATAGTGCTTCAGGCTTGATTACAGTGTTGTAATGCCGTAATTTTGCATTTCTGGATCCTGATTGTTTATTATATCTGTTCCAAGTGAGTCTGTAAGCTTTTTGCTGTTTAGAGATCCTTTCTTTGCTTGCTTCACGATTCAGTCCGGACTTCTCCCAGGTATTTAAATTTAGACACTTGAGATATTTTGCCGAATTTGGTTGTCAATGGTAGTCCATCTAGGTGCCGTAGAGATCCCTCCATGTAGTGTGTTTTCTGGTATGAGATCTGGAGTCCTGTTCTGGATGCAATTTCGTGAAGTTTTTCCGTGGAGGCAATCACTTCCTGTCTGTTATTGGACAAGATTTCGAGATCATCCTCGAAGGCCAATCACCGTAAGTGAATTTTTCTATCACGTAGTCTGCCAACTTCTTTCTCCCAGGTCCTAATTACTTTTTCTAGAACAAGATTAAACAGTAGAGGGGACAACCCATCTCCTTGTTGGACTCCTGTTTTAACATCAAATGGTTCAGATAATTCCCCTAAGAATTTAATCTATGAAGTGGTGCCTGTTAGTGTTTGCTTGATTAAGTCTTTAGTTTTCCTGTCTACTCTGGATTCTTCTAGAACTCGAACGAGAGTTATTTATTTATGTTTTATTTATTTATGAATTTATTTATTTAGTATGCCTTACTGTCGCAATTTAGGTTTAAAATACAGGTCTCCTCATTTGACAGCGAGGGCCCTGATTCTTGCCCCAGGATGTGGGGTGAGAAAGAGCGGCATAACGTTCGCCGTGCCGCACCTCCTCTCCCACACGTGATATTGCGGTCAGCTGGTCCGCCTCGTTAAGGACATGCTAACATCTCCGCTCTGACCTACAGTACCTTCCACTTGATAATGTGATGCTCAAAATACAAACGAGTTTGGCCCATTAGAAATAAGACTGTTGTTTACAAAGACGAAAGATTGAAGTCATCCGTCCCTAAATTAATAGTAGAATATTGAGACATTCATGACCTTGAAATTTTAATTGACTTTTAGTAACTTTAGGGACCTTTTAGTCCAACCTTATCTCGTTCACCGATAGATGTGTCTACTGAACTAGTAAGTAAGATGTTCTTGTAGAAACATATAGATGTCTCTACTGAACTAGAATGTATAGACCTAGATGACGAGCACTTGTTGCCATGGTAACCACCGTGTGCACGCTTATAGCAACATATAGATGTCTTCCATGTACCCGATTGTCATCATGTGGACCATGTGTTCGTATCCCAACTAACTCACGGTCTTTCGAGGTATGGGACGTTCCTGCCCACCATACGACCACATGCTCAGGATTTGAGTCTACCAGGTAACTACTCTACAGGAAATACACAACATTTTCCTAAAGGTAACACATTTACTGGTCTAAAATCAATGGCTATACAACAAATACAAAACAAAGGACAATTTACATTTGATTCCCACAAATAAAATAGGGTTGTTCTGTGAGCTTTCTTCGTAAAATAGTGCTGCACTGCACTCAAATCTAATTCTAACATCCTGTCAATGATATTTTCAGACTTCCATGGGTTTCCATAGTGTTCAACAACTAACACAACTTTAGTTAATGGGAGTATCATAACACAAAAATCACATATCACATAAAATGATACTAATAAAACATTTTCCCATTTCTTATGGCATTTACCTTGATTAACATGAATACATTACTTTCTGCAATCATTAACAGATATTTTTTTTTGTGTTGCGTGAATCATCTTCCCTCCTTCCATGCATATGAACGCCTTAGGAAAAGTGGTACTTAATTTTATAGTTTCACCATATAACGATTTTCTGGGTCTTGTCGGGCTTATCATTGTTACAAATGTGTCATGTTCTGGGAAAAACACATACCCGTCTGCATAAATTAGCAGGAATGGCAAAATGCACTCTAAAAGAAGATGCCTACATTATTTTGGTTCAGCTTTTCTCCTCAGAGAATAATTGAGCCAAATATTATCTGATTTCTATGATTCAACAACGTATGTGAGTTGCAACCCACCATTCAATTCACTTGGCATCATCAAAATAATCATATCTTACTTGCATATTTAAATATCGAGATTTCTCAGTGTCCTAGTGTGACTAATTTACAAGGGACCGGTCGGACGACCTTCCTCCCCCTTAGCAGGCAATAAAATTCGTTCCAGCCGGCTCTCCAAGATGGCCGCTACAGAAATGGTCTACCATTCCCCTCTCTCTCACTCTGTCAAGATCAAGGTCAGGTTTGTTTACAAAGTGCAGACTAGAGTAACACTGAGTGTGGCTCCTAAATAATTGAGTCAATTTAAATATTTAACATCTATCCTTATAGTGTCTTGGGCTCAAACTGGCTCCATAATTAACATTCATGGCTGGGGTGGCATTCTAGTGATAGTCTTGCCGTTCTATGGTGACGACTAGTGGCTTTTAGACGCGCATCATAGTGAAAATCCAACGACTTTCACCAGCAGCTGTCAATAAAATATAAGGAAACCTGCGTTCCTAAACGACGAATATGATCCTCACCTCACAGGGTGGGTCATTAACACACACATGCTCGCAGCGTCTCGACGGACGTCAATAGTGGCATAATTCAAGCAAGCGTTGGATACAGACAGGCTCTGTCCAATTCGCTGCGAAATAATACAGTATGCTCAAGGGCGATACTACTCGTAGATTTGGCCAACTTCTCACCTAACGTGCAAGCTATACTAGTTGTCCCCGCTATATTTATTACGTAAATCACTGGATTCTACGTTAATTCTGCACGCTTACAAGCGGCTCAAACAATACTTCACATATATGACTCCATTATTAAGGCACTCGCGTTCTCTCTCATACCAATTAAGCCAAAGCTTTACATAGCTCCTAACACAAATGTATCAAAATTTACTGGCTTACTTTACTTTAATGGTCCTCAAACAATAATCCTAAGGATTGACCATATCAAATATTCATTCATATTTCACTGACACTGAAAAAGCTCTCGTATTTCTTTATATTTCACGTTATACTCTCACTGTTTACCAAATACAGTATCTTTACATTAGACATGACACTATTTGAACACTATTTAGGCCAAAAATGCCTATTACTTTACTGTTTGCCGAACCATAATATTATTTATTATTATCATTTAACGTTACCGTTACATCCATCACTATTTTTGCCTGAATGGCCTCAAACAAATCACCTTCCAAGCCATATTTTATTCAAGACGAGTGGTGAAAACTCGTTCAGTAAGTGACTGTTACATCTTACTCAAAGTAATAAATCGTTACATGGTGAACTACTTAGTTATAATTACATTATAAAAAAATGGGTACTCACTTTTTTCCTCTTTGCTGGATAGTGCCAGCGCCTCAGCTGCAGCGCTACCATAACGCTTGAATTAAGCCATCATGTTATCCTTGACACAACACTTAGATTCATACACTTCCCACATGATACACATATTTTTATCAGTGGCTTTTATCATTGCAATACACTGCATATTAATCACTATACACATGAACACTTAAAATCACTATTTCACAATTTATATACATTTATCCACTACTTCACATGTTGATCCTTAAATTGGACTTCTCCTACGCCTGATCTCAGAGATGCGCTGTAATTATGACAACCGCTGGTCTCCGTGACAATCTAACAGCGTTTTACGGACGTTCCATCCTCGTTCCCTGCAATCTTGTTCAGCTCACTATCCAAATTAGGTGGCAATGGTTTCCAAGCTCCCATCATTGTAGTGTTTCTGATGATGCTGTCATATATAATTCAGACACTACCTCCCGGTATAAGAACTGTTCAAAACATTATAAGTTCCTTTTCGCTGTGGCGAATTTATATTTGCGTCAGATAATATGTAAATATCTGTAATAATTTACTTTCGACGCACTTCATGATTATTCACGAAGCTTTATAACTTGCTTCTATTGTTCTCCAACGACGACGCGTTGATACTTTAACATTTGGCGCGCTACTAGCAACGTCTTAGTTACGTGTGTACTGTAGAATAACTCTAGGCGAACTCAGATGAACTCGTGACGAACTGCAGAAGACTTGTGATGAACTTAGAAGAAGACTGACTCGGCTTGCCTCGCTCCCCATATATAAAGGTTTCGCGTACAAAATAGTCCACTGGACACACGAGAGCGACTCCTTTCTTGAAATAATGCCTCTTCAGCCGAAATGACATCTACATCTTGTTTATTTAGGTGTGGAGGTTTCAGAAACATTCGCGTGCCGGCGATCGCTTCGGCCAATTAATTACAATTAATTGCCTTAGTTCAGCGCGTGGGCACGCTATCATGGTACTTCCCCGTTGACTGGTCACTAAGTCAATGCTCTTGAGCGTAGGGTAGGTTGTGATGCATTTATTTGGAGATAAAGGCCTTAATTTAGGTGAAAAACCATTCCTAAATTACCTCTCCGTGAATATATTCACCTGGGTGTATATTTCAATGCATTTCAATGCTCCATTTAGCTGTAATCAATTTATTTCCATATGCAGTCGATCCCGCCATAGCTTGCACCGTTGTCAAGCGGTGGATACCCGAGTCATTAATTCTGAGCTGTCTCTCCGCTCCAGACGTAAGTAGTTCGGTAGGCGCCTAGACTACTCCGCCCACTTGCTAAGGGTCATTTGTAAAACTTCAAACTGGCCTTCTCTCACTTTCGTATGCTCTGAAAATGTATATTTCCTTGCATTTGGCTACAGTTCTTCCCTTAAATTGCTATGATATTCACCTATAGATCGTGAAATCATGCTACCATGTTATATGCCAGTGTACCTCTCATTGCTCTTTGGGTTCCCAATAATTGCTCCCCCGCAGAGATCAATGGT
Source organism: Meconema thalassinum (assembly GCA_946902985.2). Taxonomy (NCBI): domain Eukaryota; kingdom Metazoa; phylum Arthropoda; class Insecta; order Orthoptera; family Tettigoniidae; genus Meconema; species Meconema thalassinum. The sequence goes on from OX336401.1 coordinate 174,935,432, forward strand.
TCGACTCTAGGCATAACCATGTGCCTGGTCTTCTCTCATGAGACCTGAGTTCGATGCCAGACTGCCGTGGCCAGTTGGGCACACTACTGAACTAGAATATACAGGGTGTATTTGATATGATGGAAGTCCGTTACGCTGGTGATAGAAGAGACTATTCTAAGCTTCCTAGGTAAAAAATTTGTCACCTATCTTGAAATTGATAATTAATCATTAAAAAGTCAATGTTTTTAGTTATTTCAGAAACTAATCAGGCAGAAAGTGGTGCGGCAGGCTGGGGTAAACGAGGCGGAGCCAGGAGAGACGACGCGCGAAGGGGAAGTTGTTACGTAATCGGAGCATTGACCTTACCGGTTGACTTGAGGGGTGGTAGGCTATCAGCTGTTATGAGGATGAGCTCTACCGTCTTGTAAGAAAATGTGTATTGCCGTTGTTCTTGTTGTTGTTGTTGTTGTTGACAACGCACGCAATGGCTTGGGACGTTAGGATCGGTAGTATTGTGTAGCCTACTTTGTAAGTGTGGAATTCATTGATTGATGATCATGTATAAAATAATTTCGATACTCAGCCCTGATGTATCATTCGCGTCCGTGTCGGACCTTCTGTTGACTAGTTTCTGAAAATACTAAAAACATTCACTTAATGAAATGCAGTGTGACAAAATTCCGACATCCCGTAGTCTGTTCAGAACTAGGCATTTAGGACGGAAGTAAAATACTTGATGTTTTGTTTGAGAGGCTTGGCGATTTTGGTCATTTAGCCCCGTGTAGCTGGGTGTGGGTAGAATTTGTGAGATAACCTGTGTTTTGTGGTTTCTGTAGTAATGTGGGTATTTGTAATTCAGGTGAGGATTCGGAAGAAGGCGCCGGCCCTGTGGTGCTGGGGCAGTGCAACTGCCTCTCACCTGGAGGCCCTGGGTTCGATACTGGCTCCATCAGGGATATTAGAAACTGACGTGAGGGCTGGAACGCAGTGCACTAAGCCTCGTGGGGGCAATTGAGTAGCTGTCTGACAGGGAGGCAGTGCCCGAGTCAGGAAAATCAAGATTAATGGCCGAGGGGACCCGATGCACTGACCACGCGTCACCCTAATATCTGCAGACCAAATGGCTGGACAGCGGTCGCTTGGTAGGCCTAGGCCCTTCATGGGCTGCACTGCCAGCGGTTATGATTATTGAGAAGAAGGCGGCCGTGGCCTTAAGTTAGGAACAATCCCGACATTTGCCTGGGGTAGAAGTGGGAACCCATGGAAAACTACTTCCAAGATTTAATACTAGTTCGGTACCACATGTTCATATTGTGAATTGTCCCATCCCATCTCCAACCCTCGGGTGGCCATTAACTAGAGAGGGGGGGGGGGAGGGTTGATTTATTGGTCCATCAACAATGTAAATACATATGAAAATACACGAAAATGAAAATAAAATACAAATACATTGTTATAATACAGTGTTATAATAATAATAATAGTCTAATAATAATAATAATAATAGTCTAATAATAATAAGAGTCAGCATGTGTAGTTCTGTTGGTAGAGTGCTAACCTTCCCGAGGGTGCGATCTACGTTCAGTCATGTAGTAAATGAATAGGATCTAATACGATCATCTCCATGGATTTCATGGCACATACAAGAAATCCTACGTACATTAAAGTCTGGCAACTCGACATACAAAAAAAAACATAAAAGAAGTTAGTGTGTCTAATAATAATGTTATTGGTTTTACGTCCCGTTTAACTACCGTGGCTTTTAGAGACGCCGGGGTGCCGGAATTTTGCCCCGAAGGGGATTTTTAACGTGCCAGTAAATGTACTGACACGGCTCCCTCGCATTTGCGCACACTCAAATGCCTGCTGACTGCGCCAGGATACGAACCTGCAATCTAGGGCCCAGCAAGCGAGAACGTTACCGCTGAGCCACGCAGCCAGTCTGTTAGTGTGTCTAAAAGCCTATTATTACTATTATTAGTATTATTAATATGTTTATTAGAGTTGTTGCACTATCTTCACACAAAGATAGACCAACAGTTCCTTAAATTAATTTACCAAATCTTTAGGATTTCTATTTTCTATGCATAGTCCATGAAGCTGGCAAAATCCTAGACAGATCCACCATCACTAGTCATGTCGCCACTCCCCATGAAGGTGTGAATCAGCTGTTCATAGGCTCGGTTTGTGTATTTCAATGTCATTGGCAGACAAGGCGAGGAGGTCACTCAACTGCAGACTCTGGTCAACATTCCTCAGCGTAGGAGGGGAGGGTGACGGGGAGAAGTCAGCTCTGCTGCTGAGGGGAACGAAGTGAAAGCCCGTTTCCAAGACATTGACCGACGATTTTTGTGATTTAATTCCACCTACACTAATTAAGATCCGACTTAATTTCATGAAGATATTTGCTTAGAATACCATCTTCTATCACCAGTGTAAAGGACTTCCATCATATCAAATACACCCTGTATAGGTCTAGATGACGAACACTTGTTGCAATGGTAACCACCGTGTGCACGCTTATAGCAACATATAGATGTCTCTACTGAACTAGAATGTATAGGTCTAGATGACGGACACTTGTTGTCATGGTAACCACCGTGTGCACGCTTATAGCAACATATAGATGTCGCTACTGAACTAGAATGTATAGGTCTAGATGACGAACACTTGTTGTCATGGTAACCACCGTGTGCACGCTTATAGCAACATATAGATGTCTCTACTGAGCTAGAATGTATAGGTCTAGATGACGAACACTTGTTGCAATGGTAACCACCGTGTGCACGCTTATAGCAACATATAGATGTCTCTACTGAACTAGAATGTATAGGTCTAGATGACAGACACTTGTTGTCATGGTAACCACCGTGTGCACGCTTATAGCAACATATAGATGTCGCTACTGAACTAGAATGTATAGGTCTAGATGACGAACACTTGTTGCAATGGTAACCACCGTGTGCACGCTTAAAGCAACATATAGATGTGTCTACTGAACTAGAATGTATAGGTCTAGATGACGAACACTTGTTGCCATGGTAACCACCGTGTGCACGCTTATAGCAACATATAGATGTCTCTACTGAACTAGAATGTATAGGTCTAGATGACGAACACTTGTTGCCATGGTAATCACCGTGTGCACGCTTATAGCAACATATAGATGTCGCTACTGAACTAGAATGTATAGGCCTAGATGACGAACACTCGTTGCCATGGTAACCACCGTGTGCACGCTTATAGCAACATATAGATGTCTCTACTGAACTAGAATGTATAGGTATAGATGACGAACACTTGTTGCCATGGTAACCACCGTGTGCACGCTTATAGCAACATATAGATGTCTCTACTGAACTAGAATGTATAGGTCTAGATGACGAACACTTGTTGCCATGGTAATCACCGTGTGCACGCTTATAGCAACATATAGATGTCGCTACTGAACTAGAATGTATAGGCCTAGATGACGAACACTTGTTGCCATGGTAACCACCGTGTGCACGGTTATAGCAACATATAGATGTGTCTACTGAACTAGAATGTATAGGTCTAGATGACGAACACTTGTTGCCATGGTAACCACCGTGTGCACGCTTATAGCAACATATAGATGTCGCTACTGACCTAGAATGTATAGGTCTAGATGACGAACACTTGTTGCCATGGTAACCACCGTGTGCACGCTTATAGCAACATATAGATGTCTCTACTGAACTAGAATGTATAGGTCTAGATGACGAACACTTGTTGCCATGGTAACCACCGTGTGCACGCTTATAGCAACATATAGATGTGTCTACTGAACTAGAATGTATAGGTCTAGATGACGAACACTTGTTGCCATGGTAATCACCGTGTCCACGCTTATAGCAACATATAGATGTCTCGACTGAACTAGAATGTATCGGTCTAGATGGCGAACACTTGTTGCCATGGTAACCACCGTGTGCACGCTTATAGCAACATATAGATGTCTCTACTGAACTAGAATGTATAGACCTAGATGACGAGCACTTGTTGCCATGGTAACCACCGTGTGCACGCTTATAGCAACATATAGATGTCTCTACTGAACTAGAATATATAGACCTAGATGACGAACACTTGTTGCCATGGTAACCACCGTGTGCACGCTTATAGCAACATATAGATGTCTCTACCGAACTAGAATGTATAGGTCTAGATGACGAACACTTGTTGCCATGGTAACCACCGTGTGCACGCTTATAGCAACATATAGATGTCTCTACTGAACTAGAATGTATAGACCTAGATGACGAGCACTTGTTGCCATGGTAACCACCGTGTGCACGCTTATAGCAACATATAGATGTCTCTACTGAACTAGAATATATAGACCTAGATGACGAACACTTGTTGCCATGGTAACCACCGTGTGCACGCTTATAGCAACATATAGATGTCTCTACTGAACTAGAATGTATAGGTCTAGATGACGAACACTTGTTGCCATGGTAACCACCGTGTGCACGCTTATAGCAACATATAGATGTGTCTACTGAACTAGAATGTATAGACCTAGATTACGAACACTTGTTGCCTTGGTAATCACCGTGTGCACGCTTATAGCAACATATAGATGTCGCTACTGAACTAGAATGTATAGGTCTAGATGACGAACACATGTTGCCATGGTAATCACCGTGTCCACGCTTATAGCAACATATAGATGTCTCGACTGAACTAGAATGTATCGGTCTAGATGGCGAACACTTGTTGCCATGGTAACCACCGTGTGCACGCTTATAGCAACATATAGATGTCTCTACTGAACTAGAATGTATAGACCTAGATGACGAGCACTTGTTGCCATGGTAACCACCGTGTGCACGCTTATAGCAACATATAGATGTCTCTACTGAACTAGAATATATAGACCTAGATGACGAACACTTGTTGCCATGGTAACCACCGTGTGCACGCTTATAGCAACATATAGATGTCTCTACCGAACTAGAATGTATAGGTCTAGATGACGAACACTTGTTGCCATGGTAACCACCGTGTGCACGCTTATAGCAACATATAGATGTCTCTACTGAACTAGAATGTATCGACCTAGATGACGAGCACTTGTTGCCATGGTAACCACCGTGTGCACGCTTATAGCAACATATAGATGTCTCTACTGAACTAGAATATATAGACCTAGATGACGAACACTTGTTGCCATGGTAACCACCGTGTGCACGCTTATAGCAACATATAGATGTCTCTACTGAACTAGAATGTATAGGTATAGATGACGGACACTTGTTGTCATGGTAACCACCGTGTGCACGCTTATAGCAACATATAGATGTCGCTACTGAACTAGAATGTATAGGTCTAGATGACGAACACTTGTTGTCATGGTAACCACCGTGTGCACGCTTATAGCAACATATAGATGTCTCTACTGAGCTAGAATGTATAGGTCTAGATGACGAACACTTGTTGCAATGGTAACCACCGTGTGCACGCTTATAGCAACATATAGATGTCTCTACTGAACTAGAATGTATAGGTCTAGATGACAGACACTTGTTGTCATGGTAACCACCGTGTGCACGCTTATAGCAACATATAGATGTCGCTACTGAACTAGAATGTATAGGTCTAGATGACGAACACTTGTTGCAATGGTAACCACCGTGTGCACGCTTAAAGCAACATATAGATGTGTCTACTGAACTAGAATGTATAGGTCTAGATGACGAACACTTGTTGCCATGGTAACCACCGTGTGCACGCTTATAGCAACATATAGATGTCTCTACTGAACTAGAATGTATAGGTATAGATGACGAACACTTGTTGCCATGGTAACCACCGTGTGCACGCTTATAGCAACATATAGATGTCTCTACTGAACTAGAATGTATAGGTCTAGATGACGAACACTTGTTGCCATGGTAATCACCGTGTGCACGCTTATAGCAACATATAGATGTCGCTACTGAACTAGAATGTATAGGCCTAGATGACGAACACTTGTTGCCATGGTAACCACCGTGTGCACGGTTATAGCAACATATAGATGTGTCTACTGAACTAGAATGTATAGGTCTAGATGACGAACACTTGTTGCCATGGTAACCACCGTGTGCACGCTTATAGCAACATATAGATGTCGCTACTGAACTAGAATGTATAGGTCTAGATGACGAACACTTGTTGCCATGGTAACCACCGTGTGCACGCTTATAGCAACATATAGATGTCGCTACTGAACTAGAATGTATAGGTCTAGATGACGAACACTTGTTGCCATGGTAATCACCGTGTGCACGCTTATAGCAACATATAGATGTCGCTACTGAACTAGAATGTATAGGCCTAGATGACGAACACTCGTTGCCATGGTAACCACCGTGTGCACGCTTATAGCAACATATAGATGTCTCTACTGAACTAGAATGTATAGGTATAGATGACGAACACTTGTTGCCATGGTAACCACCGTGTGCACGCTTATAGCAACATATAGATGTCTCTACTGAACTAGAATGTATAGGTCTAGATGACGAACACTTGTTGCCATGGTAATCACCGTGTGCACGCTTATAGCAACATATAGATGTCGCTACTGAACTAGAATGTATAGGCCTAGATGACGAACACTTGTTGCCATGGTAACCACCGTGTGCACGGTTATAGCAACATATAGATGTGTCTACTGAACTAGAATGTATAGGTCTAGATGACGAACACTTGTTGCCATGGTAACCACCGTGTGCACGCTTATAGCAACATATAGATGTCGCTACTGAACTAGAATGTATAGGTCTAGATGACGAACACTTGTTGCCATGGTAACCACCGTGTGCACGCTTATAGCAACATATAGATGTCGCTACTGAACTAGAATGTATAGGTCTAGATGACGAACACTTGTTGCCATGGTAAGCACCGTGTGCACGCTTATAGCAACATATAGATGTCTCTACTGAACTAGAATGTATAGGTCTAGATGACGAACACTTGTTGCCATGGTAAGCACCTTGTGCACGCTTATAGCAACATATAGATGTCTCTACTGAACTAGAATATATAGACCTAGATGACGAATACTTGTTGCCATGGTAACCACCGTGTGCACGCTTATAGCAACATATAGATGTCTCTACTGAACTAGAATATATAGACCTAGATGACGAACACTTGTTGCCATGGTAACCACCGTGTGCACGCTTATAGCAACATATAGATGTATCTACTGAACTAGAATATATAGACCTAGATGACGAACACTTGTTGCCATGGTAACCACCGTGTGCACGCTAGACTCGCAGTCCTAAAATATAGTCTATTCATGTTAAAAGTTGTAGCTCAGAAAATTGGAATCCACAGCTTGGTAAGGACTATCTTCTCTTTTCGTTGGGTATGCACGAATGAAACTTGCATGGCCTTCCCTTATACTCTGTGAGCTGCCAGAATAGGATTGACAGTTCTCGTCTCGCCATGTGGTCTGAGAACGAGGTTGCCGAACTGTACATGCCAGAGATACAGCTGACCAGGCACTGAAGCACGTGGGCTGTAATATTGCAACGCAGAATATTATGACATCAACTATGCGAACATGGATTGGTCAAGAGGCAGAGAGGTGATGACTGGCGTGGAATTTCCGGCCAAATGTCAATCCCATTCTGGCAGCTCACAGATTATAGTCTGGATACAAGGCTACTGTTATATGGTTCAGGCTGTAGTTGGTGAGTGTATACTGTAAGGATTTGCGATCAAATAGTTCTACTGTAATAGGAATGCATTGGGAGTAACAACACATGCAATGTGTTCTAGGCCGAGAGGTAACCCTCAGGTTAGCGAGAGATTACATGAGTAGAAAGAAATCACGACCGGAACCCATGTCCTTGCTTTCCGGAAGTCTCTCTTCAACAAAAGAATATTAACCTATATACTGAACTCTGCTATAAAAACATTCTCGTTAACATACCTCCTGCGATGTGTTCTGCTTGAGGACGCTAGTTCTCAGCACGACAAGATGAGGCCACGAGATCTGTGTGAATGTCTACGTAAATTATACGGTCCAACTCTTTGTCACAAGTCCTTGTATTGTTACACCCGTAGCATTCCCTTTGTCATTTCAGATTCCTCGAACATTTGCAGAAATACGTAAATATAGCAGTGGTCTTAAATTGATTGCGCTGTGAAAGAGTGAGGAATTGTTTCCCCCTTTTGAAAATTACGGTAATTCTTATCTCATTATACATTCCTTCCGGCCAAGAAAGTAATTCATGTAATTATAGACTACTTCAAGTTAATTGCTTTCTCTATTCCCAGAAGTTCGTTCTTCTTCCTTTCTTTCATTATTTTTCGTTCTTGATTTATTTATTTTCTCTTTCGATGTTCGTTTTTGTATTTCTTTTTTATTTATTTATGTATTTTTTTTCTTTGTTTTTGTCTTCCTTTCATTTTTCAGTTTCTTTCTTTCATTGGTTTTGTCTTTCTGTCTTTGTTTCTTCCTTTCCTTGCTTTTAGTCTTTTGTTTCTTTCTTTCTTTCTTTCTTTCTTTCTTTCTTGCTTTTAGTTAATCTTTCTTTCTTTCTTTCTTTCTTTCTTTCTTTCAGTTAATCTTTCTTTCTTTCTTTCTTTCTTTCTTTCTTTCTTTCTTTCTTTTAGTTAATCTTTCTTTCTTTCTTTCTTTCTTTCTTTCTTTTAGTTAATTTCTTTCTTTCTTTCTTTCTTTCTTTCTTTCTTTCTTTCTTTTAGTTAATCTTTCTTTCTTTCTTTCTTTCTTTTAGTTAATCTTTCTTTCTTTCCTTCTTTCTTTCTTTCTTTCTTTCTTTCTTTCTTTTAGTTAATCTTTCTTTCTTTCTTTCTTTCTTTCTTTTAGTTCATCTTTCTTTCTTTCTTTCTTTTAGTTAATCTTTCTTTCTTTCTTTCTTTCTTTCTTTCTTTCTTTCTTTCTTTTAGTTAATCTTTCTTTCTTTCTTTCTTTCTTTCTTTTAGTTAATCTTTCTTTCTTTCTTTCTTTCTTTTAGTTAATCTTTCTTTCTTTCTTTCTTTCTTTCTTTTAGTTAATCTTTCTTTCTTTCTTTCTTTCTTTCTTTCTTTCTTTCTTTTAGTTAATCTTTCTTTCTTTCTTTCTTTCTTTCTTTTGGTTAATCTTTCTTTCTTTCTTTCTTTCTTTCTTTTAGTTAATCTTTCTTTCTTTATTTATTTCTTTCTTTTAGTTAATCTTTCTTTCTTTCTTTCTTTCTTTCTTTCTTTCTTTTGGTTAATCTTTATTTATTTATTTCTTTCTTTTGGTTAATCTTTCTTTCTTTCTTTTAGTTAATCTTTCTTTCTTTCTTTCTTTCTTTGACCGCCTTCTGTGGAACCGGGGTCGATAAATACAAGGGATTTAAAAATATATATTTATAATGACCTTACCAAGGTGGTGAAGGTCCCTGGAAGAACAATATAACAAATTACATCTTCTGTGGTCCCGGGGTAGGTTTAGGTTTCATTTGCACACCCCCCGTATAATAAGCCTCATTATTGTACAGTTTTCTGGCATATAATATTTACATTTCGCCAGGGTCGAACATAAAATAAAATTCATCACTTTGAGTGTTGCCTGAGCTTGTGGAGACTTTCAGACTTCATGATCATTCCACCGGGCGAAGCCGGGTACCACTGCTAGTAGATTATAAATGTATGGGTGTTACTATTAAAATGAAATCTCCAAACTTTGTAGACATCTGAATGTTGACAACTGGCAACAACTCGCCCAAAACAGAGTTCAGTGATATCGGCGCGGGATCTTCTTGTCCCATAGAAGCCTTCTGAGTGAGTGAGTGAGTGTGGGTGTTAATACTCACTGTCAGAATAGCAATAAGCTGTCCCGATCTCCTAAGGGAGCAATAGTGTCATTTTTCGCCATATTTCGTCCACATACCAAACGGTCGAAATCTAGGGAATGTAGAGGGCTGTCCAAATTTCAAGTACGATAAATTTGGTTTGAAACGGTGTAGATTTGTATACATAACAGACAATCAAAACCAACATTCAGCTTTATATACAGGGTGTAACAAAAAAGTACGGAAAATATTCAGGACGCATTCCTCACACGTAGACGAAGAAATTATGTTATATGAACATGGGTCCGGAAACACTTTGTTTCCATGTTACACCCCATTGTCTCCAACTCATTAATCATGGGAACACACAAGAACAGAACGTTATAATCGTGGGGAACATACACTCTTGGTTACGTTGTCATTATCGTAGGTGCACCGCCAGTGTTTTGTTTTACATGGCCCCGTTGCCATGAGACTTAGCGGATGTGCCTTTAGCTGTGCGACAGAACATTTACTTCATGCACGATGGAGAACCTCCTCATTTTAGTGCTAATGTCCGTCGGCTTCTAAATAACAGATTTTGTTAACAGATGGGTAGGTAGAGGAGGACCAATTTCCTGGCCTCCACGCTCTCCGCACCTAAACCCACTGGACTTTTATTTGTGGGGACATTTGAAAGCTCTTGTGTATCAAACCCCTGTACCAGATGTTCAGAGTCTGCGTGCCCGTATTATGGAAAGTTGCGAAACCAAACGCAATACTCCAGGAATACATCAGCGCATCTGAGATTCACTACGACGGTGGGTTGATGAATGTATCAATGCGCACGGAGGGCATATTGAACATTTCCGGTGATGCAGGTTTGTTCTGTTCTTGTGTGTCTCATGATTTATACGTTGGAGACAATGAGGTATAACATAAAAACGAAGCGTTTCTGGACCCACGTTCATATAACAAAATTTCTTCGTCTACGTATGAGGAATGCGTCCAGCATTTTGTGCCGCACCTTTTTGTTACACCCTGTATATAGAAGATAGAACCCTCCACGCCGACTGGATACGCCCTTGACATACAACGCACTATGCCATGTTCACAGCTGCAACAAGCACTATGGATTTAGCACGGAAGAACAATACGAATACATCCTCTTACTTCACCTGATCGTATAAGATTACAACTACCAGTTTAATTAACTTGGCTAGCTTATGTCTTGGAGCATTGCGGTAATTAATCCTAATTCTAAATGCACCTGATCCTAACATTACATAATGAAACAGCTAAGCGTTTAGTTAATTTAAACCAAGCTAATGTAGGGTATTTAAGTTGACCGAAAGTTCTAGAGACACGGAAAGACTCTTTGTAACAATGCGTTCCATTAACTGAGCTGAGATTCCTCAAGTGAAGTTCCGTGCGGTCACCACCACCAACTCGAAACTGGGACACACACACCAAAGTGGACTGACGAACAGGGTGTCCCGAAATTAGGGCACTACCCGCAGAGTCGATTCCTCCATCTAGGACGTGAGGATCATCCTATAGTCAGCTATTAGCTGTAACTGTTTTAAAAAATTAAATGGATTGTTTTGTAAAATAGTCTACCTTGCGCGCCCTCTCGATTAGCTCAGTCCACTGTCACTAATTGTAACTGGTTCCACATTTCACCCCTAGATGGGTGAAGTGTGACATTCACCGCCCGGAGTAGAAAGCTGAGGAAGGAAGCCTTGCGTCCTCAAAGCACGTGTTTATAGCTTTAGAAATGTATCGGTAGCCCTTGAGGGGAAGGGGTAGGTTTGGTCTGTTTAATGGCGCTCTGGGGACGTCGACTGAGATCCTCAAGTCTCGCTATTGGTTGATTTTAAACCAACACTACGGACTTATTGGTTGCGATTTCGCGCGGATAAATGGAAAGTCTGTTTTCAGCGTGTGCACATCTTTGGAGTGGTATTGTGTGTTCGCAATAATGCTGTGCGAGTATCAGACCGAGTCTGATATCTCAATTTAGCCCAGCTACAGTATATAATTATCTTAAGTTAAGCCTATCATATTACGTCCTGCACATTACAAAAATCAGCGAAAGCTTACAGGTGGGATTCGATCCCGCGCTTACGAAGCAGGGCTCTTACCGCTGCACCAAGCACTCGTTGGCGTCTTGCTAGCGCACAACGCTTATAGACGCCGCACTGTAATTGTAATTAAATAATTTCTCTGAAACGGCTGAGAATCGCACCTTACTACTTGCACCTGGTATACGCCTGGTCATGTCCTAAAGATGGTTCGAATCGCTGACCCATGTATCGTATCCTGCCCTTGTTAGCAGTGTCGTAACCGTGACGTGACCGGCGAGCCAGAAAATATTCTTCCCGGGTGTTGTTCACACTCGCCCGGCACCTGCCGTGACAGTCAGGTTAGTCCCTACCCTAAGTACATTGGCAAGGATTTTAAGAATAATATATGGAGTGTAAATATTAAGAGTAGCAAATTCCCCTTCGGTTATTCTCTTTCTCTACTTGTTGCTCCTCCTCTTCATCCAAAATAAGAGCAATCATAAATCAGCTTCTGCGAGTTTCGCCATTTTCCGTGATATAGAAAACACTGCATGATGCCGATCATGCCACGTTTAAGTGTGAATAGACATCACTGTGAGTTGACGGCCGGTAACACCAAGGCTTTCATCTGTTATCCGTATTTCTTGTGGCGCCAAACGATTCTTTCCCTACGCCGCTCAGAGTGGGGCCCCACTTTCGTCCTGGATGGATGCTAGTATAAGAGCGTATCATGTAATAATGGTCCCCCTGAGGCTATACCGCCCGCTCCTCCAAACAATGTGGAGGTGTAGCCTATCTGGTCTGTAATCACGGGCTGTAGGACTCTTGGCAGTAGAAGAACATTCGCTTTACTGGTTGTTAACTTAAGAATATTGTCTGCCGTAATATTGCGCGTAATCAGTAATGCCATCCCTTAGTAGTAAGGAACAATTCCCGCGGGCTTACAAATTTCGGGGCGTGGGTTGGCGACCATGGGACCTCATCCGGGTCCGGCATAACATTCATAAATATACTTGTGCAATCTTTTCTATCGTCCTCATTCGGTCAACTCCTATTCTCTTTCGATCCCCACGGTATTAAATGCTGTTGTAGGGGCTAGAACATCATATTCATTTAACCCCGTGTACTTGGGTGTGTTTCCCGGCCTAGGGGCGCAAAATTCATCCGCAATTTTTTTTTTCATAAACATTTCGTATAGTTTTATGATTTAAATTAAACTTTCGAAAATTTGGACACTTCTTCAATTTACACTGCGGCCATCATTTTCGCAACAGCAGATTTGTCGACTTCAGCTTTTGAACAGGAATGTTTTATGATTAATTAGGAGAAAATTTAAGTCTAGAATATTAATAGTTGTAGGTTCTTTGATGTAGTCTTAAATGGTTTAAACTTATTTTAGTATCTCGTCGGCCTATTTATTATTTAAATGACTCATGGTGGTTCCGTATTGAAATGTTAGAATAGTTATTAACAAGAAATGAACATCTGCCTGCATCAATACTATACGGATAAAATTAATTATTAAGTTGTTTACAGTACATGTTTCGGGGATTAATTATATTTTATCCCCTTCATCAGCTGTTGAAAAAACAAAAAACAAAGCGTAGCACAGTAATAAGATACGTATTTAAAACCTAATATGGTTTCATTCTGTTCTTATAACCTAAATTTTATGGTGGACCATATTAGGTTTTAAATACGTATCTTATTACTGTGCTACGCTTTTTTTTTTTTTCAACAGCTGATGAAGGGGATGAAATATAATTAATCCCCGAAACATGTACTGTAAACAACTTAATAATTAATATTATCCGTATAGTATTGATTCAGGCAGATTTTCATTTCTTGTTAATAACTATTTATTTATAGTTCATATATATTCAAATTTAGAAACAGTTGATTCTTTTAATTTATTTAATTGATTTTACCTCGCGATACATTAGAATAAAATAAAAATCTTGCTTTAAGTCACAAAACTAAACTAAGATGGGTGTTTTCTATGAGAAGGTTCTTCGTCACTTAAGTCGCCCCGAGATTGGGGCAACTTAGTGACAGTTAACCCTCAATTACGTCACAGGTAATTAAGATATCGAGCTTATTCTCGTCGCAAAATGTAGCTTAAGTGTTTGACTGTTGAAATCGGTAGTAATATTTACCGAGCATGTTAAATATTTCCCGCTATTTACAAAAAAAAACTCAAAAAGTGTCACAAAATGGCCCCGTTTTCCCGGTAAACTAACTACATCTTACAAGTAACTTACAGCCTAGAAGAAGGAACGGACAATGATGATGATAATTGTTGTTTCAAGGGGACTAAAATCTAGGTTACCGGTATCGGCCCCAAATGGTCTGGGTGATAACAAAAGTGACAATTACATTGAAAATATAACGAAAATCAAGGTAAATTGAAAACACTTGCAAAATGAAACCCAGATTGAAAAGATTCACAAAATGTAGGCCTACAGTGGACATACTCACAAAAGGTAATTTAGGTTCAAAATACTTACAAAATGGAATGGAAATTCAAAATACAGTACTTACACGATGCAATTTAGATTCAAAATGCCAACCAACCAGATTCAAAACACTCACAAAATGAAATTGAAATTCAACATACTTAAAAAATGCAATTTAGGTTGAAAATACTTACAAAATGTGGTTGAGATTCAAAATTCTCACAAAATGTAATTTAGATACACGAGGAGCCAATTCACAAAACCAGTGCGGAAATTTTAAAGAGAGAAGGAAATATAAAGAAAAAGAAGGCTGGCCCTAGAAGAGTGAGGGATCAGGAAAGATGAGACAAGGGCCAATTAAGGCGGGAAAGGAAGAGACTCCCTAGGCCTTCCGTCGGGGTCGGAAGAGAACAAGAGTTGACCAAGAGAGGTCAACAGGAAAGAAGACGGAGAGGAGCTTGGCACAAGTAAGTGGAAGTAATGCCGGACTCAGCTGGGGTCCCGTGGTCGCCAACCCACGTCCCACAATATGTGGGCCCCTGGAGGGTAAAGAAGGAATAAAAGACAAGGACCAAAAATGCCCTCAACCCTCGTTGAAAAAGAATTCAAGGACTTGGGAAACGTAGAGCCACGAAAGGCAGGAGGAAAGAGGAGAGGATGGTAAATTTATACCGGTTCTGCCATCTATTGGGTATATTACTAAAGCTTGTGCGTTTTTTAGCGGACAGTCACAATTCGATGTTTTGAGAGTCAATCGTCAGCTGTTGAACATGGCTGCCCAAATACGCTGAGAATTGCTTACAAGCGAAGAAAGAGTGTTCGAAATTGTTAATGAATGAGGAAAGTAAGGGATCAGATTTTGCAGATACGGATGAAGAAGGTGAAGAATCTGTTTCAGAAAGAAGGCTACCATTTCTGAGCGTGGAGAAGTAATTGAGAGTGAAGAAGAAATAAAAGGAAGCTTGTAGTTTTACGTGACCGTTAATCACGTGATCAAGAGCCACGGAACCTCCTTTTTACGTGGAATCCTAACCACAGGACATGGCATTCCACATTTAAAATCTCACATGTATTGACCGGGAATCGAATCCCGTCCGCCGTGGTGAGAGGCCAACAGCTTCACCGCTGTACCACCACGCACCCTGAAGAAGAAATTCGCCCTCCACAATCCAAGAGGTGAAAGGCCGCGAATATATCCACTCTGCATAGGATTTGGGAATATGAAACACGCAATAACCGTGACCATTCTGGAGGACAGAGACCACACAAGGCACTTGCAGAATATGCTCCAACTTCAGCAACTACCGGTGGCAGAACTTCTATAGTAAGTGGTTTTCCTGTTAGACCAGATGTATCCAAACAGCACGCCGGGCACGCTGACTTCACGCCGGCATGCAGCTACGGTGGGGGAAGACTCTCTTCCGCTTTCCCGTCTCACTCCCTCCCGTACTACCTTCGCTGTGTCAAGCGGTCGCGGTGAGGTGTCCTTTATATTGTTAGTTGTAGGTGTCGCTTGAGATTATGTGATCGTGGGATTATGTAGCATAAAGTTTGGCTATGGCTGTTTGTTTAGATTTTTTTCCAGCAGATTGCATGAACTTGCAAAACTTCAATCTGCTTATTTTCTGTTCGTCAAGTCAAAATAACAGGATATTTTGAACTCTGTGAAAAATGTGCCTGATTTTTATTCATAATTACCGCAGCAAGAATGTCCGAAATTGTACCGGCAGTCGCACAAGTGTTATCAATGTTTGGAGCAACGTATGTCTGCGAAACTTTTTCTCTGCATTGAAACATACAAAATCATGGGATCGCGTGTGACGATAATCTGCGAAACAGACTCCAGTTGATTGTTTGTCAAACAATCGTACCGAACATTGAGAATATCTCGATCTCTACTTAGTATAAAACAAAGTCCCCGATTCTTGGATGTCACGGGTAAACTCGAGAACCACTGGATGGAATTTGATGCGGTTTTCACCATTCTGTAAAGGATATCTCGAGGATTATTTCTGTAGAAAATAATTTATTTATGATCAAAGGAAGCCGAGCAGTAACGATTTCAGTGGAAAAGTCGAAAAAAAAACCTGGCGTCCGAGCGCTTTGTAAGCTTACGCTGGGCAAACCGTTAAACATATCTAAATACTATGAGAGTAAGAATTGTTCAGCATGAAAAGTTCTACAAAAAAGTTCGCGAGAGCATATGTCTATCTACATCGCCCACTATAAGTGTTCTTACGTTTTAATTTCTTCCAAACATGTCAATTCAACTACTGAGGCGACAGTTGGCGAGCTAGCTAAGGGCGAGTCTATCATACATCTAAACGGGAGAAGGAAACCAACGAACAATCGACCAATGTGCAACTAGTAACTTAACTATGTTCAGTCAGTCTCTTGCTTTGAGGATTATCAGGAGGAAACATTTTACTATTCTAACAATGCACATTTTGATTCTTTTTTCTGTTCCCTTTAATTATTTTATGAGTTGGTAACCCTGTTTTGTTAATAATGTATTATGTAATATCTGCATGTAGAGTAACTATGAGAATGTTTTAATTATATGTCTGAAGAAACAAAACAAAATTGTTGGCGAAATCACTCTCAATACGTGACTTTCAAAGGGTTTGCGACACTAGAGCTCTTGTTAATTGTGTGTTATCTGTAATCAGGTAGGGACTGCAGACTATCAATTTCAAGTACACTAGGTCGCCCGTGCTGCCCTGCAGCATTATCTTTCAGTACTGGAATATTAAAAAATTACCACATTATGTAATAGTTTATAACCTTTATTTCACAATACTTCCTTCCAGACAATGTTCGCTGTGCGTCGACCCTTAGGTTTAATTTCTACTTTTACATCTTTATATGATTTTCCTCCGGATAAGGCAACATACAACATTCAGTGGCCTAAAACAGGATCAGGCAAGTAGATTCCAACTCGATGACGCGTTTGACCCTGCGCTCTGTTGATTGTAATACAAAACGCTAGTGTAATAGGAAATTGCCGTCATTGTAGTGTCAGATGGTGACAAATCTACGCGAGGTAGCAGTATTCGCTCCCCACTATTCACACCAGTTAGAACTTGATATTGTCGTACATTTTTCTAACTATTGGCCTCGTCCCGTTCATTAATATCCTAGTTTCATTGAAATTCCTAAGGAACATTACAATAGCACCTTCTTTCAATGTCAGCACATGGGGAGGTAGACCACTCATCTCAAGCCTGTTCAAAAATTCAGTGGGAAAATGCAAAACTTCAATTTTCTTCTTCAGTTACTAATATATTCACACTCGTGTAAAATCTAGAAGTTCCTGGAAGTAGATCTGAAACTACTCTATTAATTTCATGGCAATGTTCATTTTTCGGTGCAAGAAAATGAAAAATTAGGAGTAATATTAAATGTCCACTCATAACTTTCCTCAGAATCAGCCGATTTGAATAGTTAAGAGCTCGAATAAAAGAGCGTGATCCACCGAGTGATCTTAGACAAGAACGACCTGCGTACCTCAATTAGAACCAAAGAGTTGATTGCTTCAAACAGATAAAAAGTTGAACAAATCAAAAAATTTGAGAAAGGCGGAAAGTAAGTGTTTTTTAATACTTGATAATAAATATGTGCATGAATACCTTTCATTTTAAAAAAAGAATGAAGGAAATCGAAGGAAATTAAGATTTCATACAATATTTTTAATATATATTAAGATTATAATAATATCGTATGGCCTCAGGTGCCGAGTGCAAGCTTTTGTTATTTGCGCCCAGAGGGCAGCTTGCATGTCGAATTTCATCGTTCCTTGGAACGCTATGAATGTCCACGAGGTTAGGTATCTAAGCTCCTTGAACACTAGAGCGCTTTCTATTAGAGAATTGAGGAACTTTGTGTTGGTGGAAAATCCCGAGATTAATTTTGCCATTATAAACACGGCCTACTGAATTTTAATGGCTTCTTTATCATGCCAACAACGTATAACATGATTTTTGTCGCCTTTCTAAACCACGGCCAGGAGCGAACCTGTAAGCTTGGGGTTGGTAGTCCGACACGATAACCACTCACCCACCATTGGAAGCTAATTTCAAGTAGATCCTACCTACCGTCAACGACACCTAGCTGTCAACTTGGCTACTCGATGCCATCGCAACCGGAATCAGTCTGCGAACGTTGGAACTTAATAGAGCGTTAATCAAATCTAACCTACAAATGACATGGGACCGCCGGCTTTACTTCCCTTCCGAAGGAAGTCATACTGAGGGATTTTCAACGCTCTTAAAAAGCTCAGCATGCTATCAACTACGCCACCGAAGCCGCCTCTTAAACCAATACCAGAGTTGTAATTCCTAGCGTATCAAGTGTGCTATGCATGGGTTGAGCTCAAGACCCCGTGGTCACCACCCCACGTCCGACTAGTTGTGAGAGGAGAGAACTGTAATTCGTAGCGGACACGAGTATTTATCAAGTTAGTGTTGTACCGGTTCAGCTTGTTAGATAGAGCACAAATCTCTGTCGTTCCGCTTAGCGTCTGGTAGGCTAACTGTTCTTTCTTCCTCCTCTCACCTGTTCCCGTTCACATATCGTCGCTGCGGGTACGATATCACCTGGTCCTTCCAGGGGTCACCAAACACTAGCAATAGCACCCATTTATTTATTGTATGGCTATGATAGCATTTGAAATGTGGACGTTATCGCAGGATTTTAAGGATATCATGGACAGCTAAAGTCACCTGAGGAGGTGACATGCAAACGCAAACATGTCCACCAAATACAGTTTTTCATAATCAACAAAAAACTTATTTCAGCCATACATTTAAATGAAAATAACATATTGAAATGCAAATAATTTCATTCTTGTACGAAAATAGCAATTCATGTCTGTGAATAAATCTACAATAACGTTTATTGTTTATAAAGCACAGTTAATTATGGACATGTTCTCTTTTGCATGAACCGTTTGGATATGTTTGTTTTTGAATGATTTTCAAAAGGGATGTATGTTGCTTTTTCATAATCGCTTACGTGTTATTGATATACGATATCAAAATAACTCTTCTGTAATACATCATGAAGAAAGTAATACTGTAAATTAACTTCGTACTGTAACATGGGCTTTGCGCTTATTAATCAAAGTTCTGATATTTTATTTTTCATGATCTTTTAAATTATTTCAAATCATCATGACCAATAACCTGATCTAATATTGGCATTACCTATTATTAGAAAGGTTCATGTGGTGACTGACACTTCAACATATAAACCACAATCATTTTCTTAACAATCACCTGAAATTTCCTCTTTCTTTCCGTTGCACTGTGAGGAAATCATTAATGATGGGTGTATTCCAACGTACGTCCTCCTGATGTTGCCAGTCTTCTCCGATAATAGATTTCAGTAAACTGTCAACATCTTTCTTCTTGGCAGAGGCAGATGACCTCTCCGTTCTGATCATTAAAACCTCAATAACTAACTTTCTTGTTGACATCTGAGATTGGGTAGAATGGAAATCGCGTAACTTGAATCAGCTCTTCCTACTGGCCGTATGGACTAGTTCTTCTTTGCAGGAAATGCATTTGTGGACAGGTTCGTGTTAGCTTTGAACCATACAGGCTTGTATCACGGGACATATTCAAGTTTGCTTAAATGGCATAATGTGTTTTATGTTCGACCATGTCGAAACGTAAACATTATATGTCAGAAAACTGTATCATAATGAGGCTCATTATATCACAATTTTTCATTATGAATCAGTTTCTCCCACCAATCAGAGCTCAAAAAACAGTTGTGTGACCAATTAGGTAAGGATACCTTCGCGCATGCGCTCAAAATCC
Source organism: Meconema thalassinum (assembly GCA_946902985.2). Classification (NCBI taxonomy): domain Eukaryota; kingdom Metazoa; phylum Arthropoda; class Insecta; order Orthoptera; family Tettigoniidae; genus Meconema; species Meconema thalassinum. The sequence goes on from OX336401.1 coordinate 174,955,546, forward strand.
AATATGTCTATATAAATTACCGAAAGCCATCGCAATTAACACCGGTTATCAGACAGATTCTACACACACCCAAAGTACACGGGGCTACATGACCGCGTTGTCGCAGCCCCTAAACTGAGGAACCAACCAAATTACCGAAAGTGCACCGTCCATATGTTCGCGTAAATAAACTGCCAAGCACACAGAGCGCATGCGTCGGTCAGTCAGAGAGCTTGGAGAACAGAGATATCCTACCCAGCGCTGGCACTTCGATCACAACATTCTAGTGACTGAATCTCAACAGATATTTATGTTAAAACATATAATAAAGTTATAATTATCGTCGAACATAAACAGTTGTATGCAACTCGCCTATAATGGTAATTAAGACACTCGTATCTTAATTATTGCCATTATACGCTCGTTGCATAATGTACTATACTTTCCGCTCATCCTGTACGTCTCCTTCCATATTGTATCTCATTTAAAAACAATTGTGGACAAGTTCGTCTTTGCGTGTCACCTCCTCCCCAAATGTGGAAGTACTGCGGCATATGAACAAAGACTTGGAAATTCTCAGTATCATCAAAAGGAGAAAACTAAAATACTTTGGTCATTTTATGCGCAACAACAAATACCACCTCTTGCAATTAATTATCCAGGGGAAGATTGATGGCATTAGGGGTCCAGGACGCAGACGAATATCCTAGCTAAAGAACTTAAGCCAGTGGTTTGGACTTAATACCGTGACACTGTTTAGAACAGCTACTGATCGCTTATGTTCTTGGAGGACGGGGCACTTGAAGAAGAAGAAGAAGAAGAAGAAGGATTTTAGTGCCAGGAATGTCCCAGGACATGTTCGGCTCGCCAGAGGCTGTAGCTGCTTCACCCATAGGGTGAGCTACAAGTTCCGTTCAATTTGAAGTACCGGTAGTTCCAACTTTCGCTACCAAATGTCACTGACACCTAGTGGTGGTGAACGTTGAAACTTTGATAGAGCGTTTCAACGTAATCTAACCTGCAAATTTAGCTTCACACAAGTTTAACTAGTGGAATGTTCTTTTACATGCCATAAATCTATGACATGGTACCGCTGGCTTTACTTCCCCTCCGAAGGAAGGCATACTGAAGGATGGCGGCTTCGGTGGCGTAGTTGGTAGCATGCTGAACTTCTATGCCCAAGGTCACGGGTTCAAACCCGGCCGAAGTCGTCTGATTTTTAAGAGCGTTAAAATCCCTCAGTATGCCTTCCTTCGGAGGGGAAGTAAAGCTGGCAGTCCCATGTCAACAATGTATGGCATGTAAAAGAACCTCCACTAATTACACTTGTGTGAAGCTAAATTATAGGTTAGATTTGACTAACGCTCTTAGGTTTCAGCGTTCGTCGCCAGGAGCCGACTACGGTGGTATCTAGTAACCAAGTTCAGAACTAGTTGTTGTTGATGGTGGCGTTTGGTAGCAAAAGTAGGAACTACTTGAAAATAGAATGTTTGCAGTCCTTACCTGAATTAAAACAGATAACACACACTAATACAGCCATCACAATTAACACCGGTTATCAGGCACATTCTACACACGCCCAAAGTACACGGGGCTACATGACCGCGTTGTCGCAGCCCCTAAACCGAGGAACCAACCAACCATACTGAAGGATTTTAACGCTCTTAACAAATCCGAGGACTTCAGTCGGGTTTGAACCCACGATCTTGGGCATAGAAGCTCAGGATGGTACCAACTACGCGGGCAATAGCACCAGTGTTGCAGGAACTAGGAAAAGAGGTTTGGAAGTTGGAGTTGCAGAATTCTGTAAACACAGACATACAATCTGAAGCTTAAAAGAAACGCTATTAAACGTTATCAAAGATATTAAATAATGAGAGAGTATACATTACTTCTGAAGCTGCTATTCGACTGGCTGCGTGGCTTGGCGGTAACGTTCTCACCTTATGTGTCGAAGGTTGCAGGATCGAATCCTGGCGCAGCCAGCTGGTATTTGAGGGTGCGCAAGTGCTAGGGAGCCGTGTCAGTAAATTTACTGGCACGTAGAAGGGTTACGTCTCAAAACTCGCGAGCTAAAAATAGTAACAAATAGTATCAAAACTCACGATTCCGAAGAGCACACTGCCCTTCAACCCATGTTCGGTTGGTTGGTTCCTCAGTTTAGGGGCTGCGACAACGTGGTCATGTGGCCCCGTGTACTTCGGGTGTGTGTCTGATAACCGGTGTTAATTGTGATGACTGGGGCCCGGATGACTTGTCATCTTTTGACTGAGCTGTCTAAAACAATGCTGAAGTACATAGAAACTCCGGACGGGCCAGCCCGTCTTCAAATATGTCATTTTTATTTTGCATTTTTGCTATTTTTCCATTTTAAGAGAATTTTTTAAGTTTGGTAGATTATTTTGGTCTTATTTTAGAGAAATCGGCCTTATAAGGTCATTTCTTTTCCAATTGAGTCAAGTCACAGCTTTATACGAGGGAGTTACGTGTCTCAGAGTTAAGAAGAAGCTAGTAGCTGATACAAGATAATTTAAAATATTGATTCCACTTCCTTAATCAACCGGGTGGAAACTAGTCTTAGCAACAATCCCTGCGGGCATTGCATAAGAAGTGAAAAAAGTGCTGGACAAAAACACCGGGTATAAAACATTATGCACAATTTGAGACATTCTTTCTTGTGAAAACTACTGCATGGATGGGTTTGAGGAGGATTTAGCAGCAAACGAACTTCCTCACTTCAAGTACGCTCCGATCACATCAGTTGATGTTGAACGCAGCTTTACTTGTTGGCTGATAACCGCAGATCATTTACATTTGACAACATCAGAATGACATTCGTAGTGCAGTGCAACTCAGACTAAAGTCAACATAAACATGTTGTTAAGTGCTAGAAAAAAATCTATTTTGATTGACTTTTCAGTTTGAGCTTAAGATGTCATTTTTGAAAATGTTTAGTGCATTTTTAAACTTTTTTACGGCATCAACATCGGGGCCCTAGTGATGACTGTATTAGTGTATGTTATCTGTTTTCAATTCAAATGAAGCCTGCAGACATTGAATTGTTTCAAGTAGTTCCTACGTTTGCCGCCAAACGCCACCGTCAACGACTAATAGTTCAGAACTTGATTACCAGGTGCCACCGCAGTCGGCTCCTGGCGACGAACGTCGGAACCTAAGAGCGTTTGTCAAATGTTTAACCTATATATAATTTAGCTTCACACAGGTGTAATTAGTGGAAGGTTCTTTAACATGCCATACATCTATGAAATTTACTTCCCCTCCGAAGTAGGGCATACTGAGGGATTTTAACGCTCTTAAAAAATCCGACGACTTGGGCATAGAAGCTCAGCATGCTACCGAAGCCGCTAAAACCCATGTTTGTCCAATCAGTTTTAGAATGGGATTTGGTTTCTATTGTACAGACGTGACAGTGACGCAGGTTATCAGACAAATGCCATGCACACCCAAGTACATGATCACGATGTCGCAAAGCTCCTAAAAGAATCAACAACAACGTTCTGGCTGGCTCTAACAATGGATCTTTTTCCAATGAACTGGCTTTATAACCTTATACAGTAGGTGGCTATGGCTTGAGACTGGCCCAGGTACAGAAACCGGTTAGAACCTACTTTTACTAACCCTCATCTTGAGACTCGTGAGTTTTGCGATGACACGCGTACAAGATCCCCTTCAGGGCGAAATTCCGGCACCCCGACGTCTCTAAAAGCCGCAGTAGTTAAAAGGGACGTATTATCAACGCAATATCTCCATAAATATACTTGCCACGGTGGGTGAGTGGTCATCGTGTCGGTCTACTAACCCCAAGTTAGCATGTTCGCTCCTGGCCATGGTAAGTAATTTTTGAAAGGCGGCAAAAATCACGACACGCATGTCAAAGAACCCATTTTAATTCAGTAGACTGTGTTCATAATAGCAAAATTAATCTCTGGATTTCCCGCCAACACAAAGTTCCACATTTCTCTACTAGAAAGCGCTATAGTGTTCACGGAGCTTAGATATCTAACCTCCTTGAATTTCATAGTGATTCAATGAAGAATTCAAAATTCGACATGCAAGCTACCCTCTGGGTGTCAAATAACAAACATTGCACCCGGCACCCGAGGCCGTACGATATTATTATTATTTGTCTCCATAAATAGTCCAGCTCGTGGTGCACAGCGGGTAGCATTGTATGCTGTCGGTCTGGTAGATGGGAGCAATGGCAGGAAGTTACTCGTAATGAAGATATGAAGGCAAAATTAGAAATGAACACTTTAGATGAGGCTGTTCGTATAAGCCGACTGAGATGGTGGGGACATGTGAAGAGAATGTGGGAGGCAGGCGCTGATTCAAGGGGGGGGGGTCACGGGAGTAATGACCCCCCAAACAGTGACCAATTTTCAAAACTCAAAAAAACAAAACACAATAACCAGACAAATATAACTTAACGAATTTTAACTGGAAAACATTTTTTTTTTTCAATACTGAGAATATCTTTATTGCATTTATTGTGTTCTGTTACAACTGTACATATTTACAACTTCATGCCTGTTATATAAAAACGATTATTTATATAACAAAATCAACTCGTCTATTTTGTTTAGCAAACCTTGTGATTACCGAATCGATGTTTATAGTGATGTCACGATGAATGTGCAGCAACGCACGGATAGGGATTTGGGGCTTTTTTCGCACCAAACAATTCTACCGACGTCCAAACTGCAAGCTTGGTTGGCAATTTAAGGTGTGACTTTCTCCCTTTGTCGGTACCAACTCGACTTGCCGAAACTGTAACGTACCTTGATCCTTTTCTCGAAGCTCAATGTAAAAGTCGCAAAACACGCCGTTGCAATTTGTACGAATATTTTTGGTGCGCTAAACGCATCAAATTTCTATCCTTGTAGCTTACAAAAAAATTGGACTGGTTTTGTACGTTTGTTTATTTTGTGATTGCGTTTAAAATTTCGATTCTCTGCCGCCGCCCCCCCCCCCCCAAAAAAAACACCAAACGAGGTTAATGAACTCGATACAGAGGGTAAGAGAAGCAGAGGTAGGCCTAGCAGATTCTGTTGAATGATCTCAAAGTAAGAGGTGTAGAAGGAGAGACGGGCACAATTCGATTTTGTTTCTTTTAGTTTGGCGACTTTTGTGGCGTAGTGGGTAGCATGCTGAGCTTCTATGCCCAAGATTGCGGGTTCAAACCCGGCCAAAGTCGTCGGATTTTTTAAGAGCGTTAAAAATCCCCCAGTATGCCTTCCTTCGGAGAGGAAGTAAAGCCGGCGGTCCCATGTCATAGATTTATGGCATGTAAAAGAACATTCCACTAATTAAACTTGTGTGAAGCTAAATTATATGTTAGATTTGATTAACGCTCTTAGGTTCCAACGTTCGTCGCCAGGAGCCGACTGCGGTGGTATCTAGTAACCAAGTTCAGAACTAGTTGTTTGCATTTGGTAGCAAAAGTAGGAACTACTTGAAATTGATAGTCTGCAGTCCTTACCTGAATTACAGATAACACACACTAATACAGTGATCACAATTAACACCGGTTATCAGACAAATTCTACACACACCCAAAGTACACGGGGCTACATGACCGCGTTGTCGCAACCCCTAAATTGAGGAACCAGCCAACTATTTCTTATATTCGATTGGCTGTTTGGCTCAGCGGTAACGTTCTCCCACGATAGCAGGATCCTGGCTCTAAAAGCCGCAGTAGTTATAAGGGCCTTATTATTACGTTTCTTAGCCCCACACGGAGTTGCTGCCAAGTAGTTTCATAGCATGTTCTCGAAGAAGGTTTATTTGTTCAGGACAGCACAGCTTGTAGAAATCTGGGAGTGACTCAACCCCATCTAACGAATTACACATGAATCTGCCCCATGTTATGTGGGTGACGAAGTGTTCGCGCGGCGCAGAAAAACGTATCGGGCCCATCCCTGCCAGCTTTCCAAAAGGCCTATCAATTTGACAAAAATCCCAAGCGACAGAATTGGCCGAAAACCGCAGTAAAAGCCTGTTATTTTGTTCCTCTCAAATAAGCAGAGTTCTTTAGCAATAATATATTTATTAGCGTATGGCTTTTAGTGCCGAGAGTGCCAGAGACTGTAGCTGCTTCAATGCGGACACCCATGAGGTGAGCTACAAGTACCGTCGCGCGTGGATGAGATGAAATGAAGTTGAATGAGCTAGTTCAATGTCAAGTAGTTCCAACTTTGGCTACCAAATGCCACTGATACCTAGCGGCGAGCAATGGAACTTGATAGTTTCTAACGAAATATAACCCACAAATTTGGCGTCACACTACCTATTGTAGTGGTTGGTTCTTTAACATGCCATAAAGGTATGACAAGGGCCCGCCAGATATACTTCCCCTCCGAAGGAAGGCCTACTGAGCAATTTTAACGGTTTTGAAAAATCCGACGACTTTAGCCGGGTTCGAACCCGCGATCTTGGGTACAGCAGTATAATACTACAAGTAACTGATGACATTTTAAGGAACAAAACATTTCACATGATTTTAACTACCACAAACAGCTTTAAATGAAATTAATTTACACAATGCAATTAATAAAAGCACACGACCTCATGTTGCCAACTCGTGCTGAAGGACAATCGAACGAAAACGGCAATGTTGATAAATGCATTGTGCCCGATAACCTGGCTTTGGATTGGGTGGCCCGACACACACGACAACCCTCACCCAGAATTCGGTACAACTCGAAAAGAAAAAAAAATCTTGAATGTCCGAATCAATTTTGGCCTTAAAACAAGAAGTTCCGTGAAGAACTATACAGCCTACTTTTCATGCCAATGATTATTCTACAGTATATGAAACTATCTAGGATAATGACGAAATTAAGTTGGTAATATCGAAATATCTAATTAGTTCAAAATATACCTGGTATAATGTAGCCTAATAGAGCACTACAGTTGGCAGCCCTGGTGACTGAATATATTCTTAGTTCCACCTCTTAAGGTACAGAATACAAAATTTGGTTGAAGTCCAATGGACGTTACATGCAGTTAGACACTGGATCTATCAGCACGCGTAAAAGCATGTTGCCAACAATACCATGCGTGTGCTGGTAGAAATAATCTGAATTATTATTATATCTTGTTGTGCCAATTTGGGATGAAATCCATTTGTTAGTATAGAAGTTACACGTATTTTAAAATTGGACATATCGGCAGGCATAGAATCATGTTGGCAGCACTGCCTTGTATTAATTACTCCAAATTAATCTAGAATGTCAGGTGCTATACGTGTGCAAAGTATAGAGCTGTTGGCTTGCATACTTTCTGATATATTGATATTAGGGTAAAAAGAATATAGACAGCATTTATTAACAGTTGGCAGCCCTGATTGCTCTTAACAATACTTATAGTCATATCTGTTATGGTACATATAGCACATACGAAATTTGGTTGAAATCCAACTGATAGTACCAATTTTTAAATACATGTAACTTCTATACTATCACCAGGCTTATAATCATGTTGGTAGAACCGACGTATATAAGTTACTCCAAATTAATCTAAAATGTCAGAATATACGTGTGCATAGTATAAAGCTGTTGGCTTGAATACTTTCTGATATATTGGTATTTGGATTTTAAAAAATAGAGAGAGCAATTATTAACAGTTGGCAGCCCTGGTGGCTCTTAAGAATACGCTCAGTCATATCTGTTTTTGTACAGATATTACATACAAAATTTGGTTGAAATCCAATTGATAGTGTGGAAGTTATATGCATTTAAACATTGGACTTATCAGAAGGCTTAAAATTATTTTGGCAACACTGTCATGGTTGGCCTCCTGGAAATTAAACTGAAATAGTATTATCTACATGTGTGCCAATTTTGGAATAGCTCCCATGCATACCTTGCAAGATATCCAACATGGAGCTCAAATTTCTAGTGCGTTTTTTCAGCAGTTGGTAGCACTGACATCATTTTCAAATATGGACGTGAGCTATTCCGATGCACATCTTTACTCATACTAAATTTGGTGTTGATTGCTGCAGCCGTTTAGGAGTTGATAGGGGGACACACACACACACACACAGACAGACAGACAGACAGACAGAAGGACAGACAGACAGACACACATTTTCCCGGATCGATCTCATAAGTCTACTTTTTCCTCATTTTTGCAAAATGTGAAAAGTAGGCTAAAAACTATGTCGGGAACGAGATTCAAGCAATCCCGGGGTCTTTATAATGATGGGTACAACTGGGGTAAAATCTCAAAATTGATCCGGTGGACACACAAGTATGACAACGAACAAGAATGACAAAAAACTCCGCTGTTAAAATAAAACTCATCCACCATTTATTACAGAACCACACCACTAAATAAGCTTGCCACGGTGGGTGAGTGGATAGCGTGTCGGTCTACTAACCCCAAGATTGCAGGTTCGCCCCTGACCGTGGTAAGTGATTTTTGAAAGGCGGCAAAAATACGATACGCATGTCATACGATGTTGGCATGTCAAAGAACCCATTTGAATTCAGTAGGCCGAGTTCATAATGGCAAAATTAATCTCGGGAGTTTCCGCCAGTACAAAGTTCCTCATTTCTCTACTAGAAAGCGCTATTGTGTTCAAGGAGATCAGATATCTAACATCTAACCTCCTTGACTTTCATAGTCAAGGAACTACGAAATTCGACACGCAAGCTACCCTCTGGGTGTCAAATAGCAAAGCTTGCACCAGGCACCCGAGGCCATACGATATTATTTTATTACCACTAAATACATAAAATCAAACACAGAAGCCTACCTTCGCTCGGAGACTTCTCAAAATTACTCTTGATGTGCAAATAAATAAATGACGCAGAAGCAAAATTCAAATTAATGAGGACAAAAATCTCCGGGCGTCCTAATCTTTGGATACAAAATAACTTACGGAGATCAGAGCTATATCACCCTAGTATTACAACCATTACTTCAAAATGCTATGTCACCTCTCCGTTGAATAGTCCATAAATGAGTAAGTGCATAAATCTGAGAAAATATTCAAAGAAAAAAATTGTTGCCTCATTCGATCTCCTTCTAACTAAATGTAATCACCAAAATAGAAAAAAAATTATATATGGATGTCACTGGCGTTAAAGAATTTATTTTCAGACCTTTTATTCATGGATTAAATACTTTCATTGTTATTTTCACTGGTTTTCGTTCAGCTGTGCCTCACTCAGAAAAATGACTAGTTGTTGGCTTTTACATTTATTACTTTACATTGTAACATCTTTATGATTCCAGATATTTATTTATTTATTTATTTGTTAATCACTGCATGCTCTTCACATATTCATAAATACACCATAAACATTTAAGTAGATGGCCTCTGCCTATCTGTATTATTTTCAACTGACAATTGCCTCAAAATTTCATATACTTGAACGTATCACGTAACATTAATTATAATCATTTGTTTTAATCACCTCGCTATAGCGAGAACCTTTAGTTTCATCATAACTTCGTATTAGGCAACCCTGCTATTTTATCAATGCAGTATCATTATTTACACAACCTTGTATCAGTCACCTTACCAAACGCATCTCCTCATGTTAGCATGATTACCGGTCACGTTAAACTACAAGCTTCCTTCCTTCCTTTTCCTTCATGTTAGCATGTAAAGGGAAACCTCAGTGACGTGTGAGTCTTTAGTGTAAATATCATGATGTGCGCACAAAAAGTGGCCCATTAAGTGTAAATGAATCCCCTGTAATTTAAGCCTGTTCAAACCATAAATTGTCGTCCAGGTTGCACCAATTCAAAGAACACAGCGACGTAACACGCTGAAAGAACCCTGTACTCAGATTATATTTTTAAGCATCCATATATTTATTTTAAACCCTAAATATGACTGCATTAATCTCTCAAAAGAAAACTTAAAATTTACTATCCTAATAATCTTGTCATGATATCGCATTTTATCTTTTTGATTAACTTCTATTTCGATTTTAGCCCATCTGTCCAAATCTTAGTAACCACTACCCATCAACCACTACTTAAGAATTAACATGGTTTTCAGTACCTTTCGACCACCTCAGTCTTGGTTCCGCTGACACGTTTCCTGGGGGTTTGGGTCCACGTTCTGCCCATGGAACATCCTCCCCTCTCGTCCTGGATCCTGCTCGCGACCCTCGGGGTGTCCATGGTCCTGGCTCGCCTTCGTTTCCACGTCATCGTAACAGCTTCCACATTTCTAGACTTAGCTTGTCATCTCTTCGCTCGTCAAGTTCTTGACACAAAACTCGCACTGGTCTGTACTGATAGCCTTTATGCCCGTCCAATACATCGCTGCAATCTTCATGTCGAATATGCCAAGTAATATCAACTTATGGCCGTGATAATAACTCGATAACGGCACAGGTTATATCGTACGCATCTACACCAGCCTGCACTCATAAGAGATTACGTCCGTCCTTGGCCTTGAATGTCGCTCTATATTTGGACTACACTCAGTTTATCTCTCATAGTTCACTGACCCTGGATACTCATTTGTCTGCTCGTCAAACAAAAGCACATCGCTTCGTTCATATGTTCTGGGCGTCAATTATATCGCGCACGGCCCATACAGTCCCGTCCCTAGTAAAAGCTTGAGACACCACGTGTGTCTACTCGCACTTCGTCGTATAAATGACTAGTGTCCCACAACATAATGCATTATGATCTGCGTTATAATATCACCTCGCCACATTCGGCTTTAGTATTCGTTAATACAGAGCTGTCCACGCAAGAAATAATACTGAGCCTTTCAGCTATGTCCCAAAAACTGTCGGAATACCGCACTGGTTCCAAGCGGCCACGGTACGACTGCTACTACACACTTGTTAGGAACTTCAGCGTGCGGCGACACAAAAATAAAGATGAACTTCGGCGTACGGCGACACAAAAGAAAGTGAACTTCGTTGTACGGTGATGCAAAATAAAATGACCCGCTTCTCCGACGTGACCTTTCCACCTTGACTTTTCCTGGAGCTCATCAGCGCCCTCTACGCTTCTGGAACCTTCGCCTAGTCATGCTGTCGACTATGTCCATGACGTAAAAACATCAACCTCAGGTTACTTCCGCTTGCTTCCTTCCTCCTGCTATGCGACGTTGCCAGAGCTCTCAAAACCGTGCGATATCGGTCACAGCATATCAAGTGACAAGAATTCAGAAGGAGCGCCATATTCATAATCGAAGACCGTTCTGTAAAATACATATCAGAGCCAGTCACACACACTCGTCCTGGCGCGAATATGAAACCTCGTGGTGTAGTTGATTGCCTTGACGGCAGAGGTTCGAATCACGATGGCTGCAAAGTAGAATTTTCACATGAGAAATCACGTGGCGCCAGGAACATCCAGTCAAAACCGACGGTGGCGCTTGCAAGTAGTGCATCGTGCATATAAAAAAGAGTGATAGTCACTCTAAAATACTAGACTTTATATCATTTTAAATGCTATAAATGCTGGGTGAAAGCCTCATGATCACGCAGCGAACTGCGTGAACTCAAAATCCATTAGCAAGTGCAAACCAAGGTCAAAGGAGGTAGCTGGCTGGGTGACGTCACGCTCACCGGAGCGCGCGGAGAAAGGAGGAAGCTCAAGCTGCACTATGACGTCACACACCTCAGTGCATTCTCGGTATATTTCGTCCCGTCGCCGTAAAGTAACGCCAGACCTCTGCGTAACGACGAAGTCGACAACAAGATCATTTAAAAATTTAAGTACCAGTACTGAAATTACCTGAATTAATAGTCGGGAGAATATCTGGAGAAGATTTAGTATTAGATGTTCACTCCTCCGCTCTCACAGACCCACCCAACCATTCAAAATAGGAGCACGACTTATATAGTTGAAATTGCAGCTCCGACGGCCATCTTTCTCACTGAGTCATTAATGCCAACCCCTCGCATTTGGTACTATTTCGCCCAGACCAATTTTGACAATGGTTACAACCTAGCCCCGCTAGCTGCCCGGAATTTTGTATTGGACATGTTGGCAACGTGTCACATGGGGTACGACGTACTGTCCAACGTCAATGTAAAATGGCGGTCGTAATGAAATGAACACGATCAAAAATGCTTTATTTACGTAAAAAAAAAACAATTCTTTCCGGTGCAGCAGTGGCAATCGAAATCGAAATCAACTTGTAAGGACTCCCAGAAAGGTATGTGAATCATAAATGATATATATCTACCTTGTAAAAAGTTGCAGTACTTGCAAGCTTTAATAACGCTACGACCCAAAATAATTGTGATACGCTGAAGAAAACTTTAGCCAGCTGGAGTTACTATTATTATGTGCTAGGGCTAGGCCATAGGACCAAGCTGCCTTCTCTAATCTAACTAGGAATGTGCAATTAATGTAGGCTAGTCTTCCTTTTTTTTCTCCAACTTGCACGTCAAAGTGTACAGTTAATTGGCCGTTTCTTGTTAGCCAAGCCTTTCAACTGGCGTAGTTGGTAACATGCTGAGCTTCTATGCCCAAGGTCGCGGGTCGAAACCCGACCGAAGTCATGGCATTTCTTTAAGAGCGATAAAAAAAAAAGCCCTCAGTATGCCTTCCTTCTGAGGGGAAGTAAAGCCGGCGGTCCCATGTCATAGATTTATGGTATGTTAAAGAACCCTCCACTAATTTCACTTGTGTGAAGCTAAATTATAGGTTAGATAGCTTGCCACGGTGGGTGAGTGGATAGCGTGTAGGTCTACTAACCCCAAGATTGCAGGTTCGCTCCTGGCCCTGTTAAGTGATATTTTTTTTTGAAAGGCGGCAAAAATACGACACGCATGTCATACGATGTTGGCATGTAAAAGAACCCATTTGAATTCAGTAGGCCGTGTTCATAATGGCAAAATTAATCTCGGGAGTTTCCGCTAACACAAACTTCCCCATTTCTCTACTAGAAAGCGCTATAGTGTTCAAGCGGCTTAGATATATAACCTCCTTGACTTTCATAGTGATTCAAGGAACAACGAAATTCGACATGCAAGCTACCCTCTGGGTGTCAAATTACAAAGCTTGCACCCGGCATCCGAGGCCATACGATATTATTATTATTATTATTATTATTATTATTATTATTATTATTATAGGTTAGATTTGACTAACGCTCCTAGGTTACAACGTTCGTCACCAGGAGCCAACTGCGGTGGCATCTAGTAACCAAGTTCAGGACTAGCTGTTGTTGACGTTGGCGTTTTTGGTAGCAAAAGTAGGAACTACTTGAAAATTGAATGTCTGCAGTCCTTACTTGAATTAAAAACAGATAACACACACTAATACAGTCATCCCAATTAACACCGGTTATCAGACAGTCTACACACACCCAAAGTACACGGGGCTACATGACCGCGTTGTCACAGCCCTTAAACTGAGGAACCAACCAACCATTGTATGCATTCCTCAGCCTGTAGGCTATTATATACACACAAATTCAACATTTTTTGAAACCATAACTAGAGTGCCCCCACCGTTACATCCGACTTGACAGTTCACCGGCTGGCGATACGGTGTTGCCAGCTCGCCAACGCGAATCAGCTGACGCATATGATTCATAACCGCAAAGCAATGTTCACAGACAGGTTTACACACAACAGCATACTTGTGAATAAGTACATAGCCTAGTAGCAGAATACAGATATACTGTGGTTCAGGGCCGGTTCTAGGCGTAGTGCCACCGTGCCATGGCACTGCTCTCTAAGAGAAAATAAATTATGCATAGTCCTGAAAGAATAATTTCGAACGTCTACGTTTAATACCGGTACCGGTATCTAATTAGTTTCAAATTACTTAGTAGTTTAAAGATTTCGTCCGTAGAGTATGATCATTGATTCCATTTTCACCCCAGAGATAACTTCAGCCGCGGTCTATGCAACACGGTTGACACATGCGTAGTCCAATTTACGATCTTTTTCGTAGCCTCTCCCGTCACTCGCTATGAGGAAATACTTTGGCTCAAGGCAGTAGAGAAAATAAAGTGCAGTGCCATCTATCGGTCATTATGAGGTACTGGGCCAGCGCTATGCCTGTCTGTCACGCTGTCACAAAGGATCGAAGAGAAGAAGGTGTGGACCAATGGCCTGATTGGCTGGAAGTAATTTGACACTCATTGGTTATTGGGTGGGGGGTTCGTTGACACAAACTGACAACCAATCGCTCTCACACAAAGAATATTAATTCTAGATTTCTCTAAAAGGGGGCTCTGCGTCTGGGTCCCCCCGATGTGAAATGTTGACTGTCAAGATTAGTGTAGGCATCGTAAATTGAACCCTTGGTGAGAAATTAGCAAGTAGCTGCTCTGCGATCATGTTATGTAAATACCAATATATATATATATAGGCCTATATATTTATTTATTTTTTACTTGGTACCCCTTGTGTGGGACTGGAGCCGCCCCTGCTGCGGTTATTAAAATATTTCTGATAATGAAGCAGAATAAAATTGTAACAAATTACTCACCATTACCGCCTCGCGTCCGGAGTCGAAGATGTTCAGAGTTCGAGAAAATGTATAGCCTATTGATAAAAACTATAAGAGGAACACACCACTCATTTCGGAGTCACTATTGCCGTCTGTTCAACTACCCCTATCACTTGACCCCAAATTCCCCCAGGGGCTCACATCTAGTGCGCGTGGGTTGGCGACCACGGGGCCACAGCTGAGTCCAGCATTGCTTCCACTTACTTGTGCCGGACTCCTCTCCGTCTTCTTTCCTGACGACCTCACTTGGTCAACTCTTGTTCTCTTCCGGCCCCGACGGTATTAGGTTATCCGAGGCCTAGGGAGTCTTTCACTTTCCCGCCTTAATTGGCCCTTGTCTCATCTTTCCTGATATCCTCCTTCTGTGAGGGGTCAGCCTTCTTTTTCTTTTCCTTTTACCTCCTGCCTTGTGCTCAAGGCCCTTAAGGAGGCAGGGTGTATGTATCCCCACCACTTCTGGTGCACCCTAGATAATGCTACACCCTCAGGGGCTCACGGCTGGTGAGTTCGGGAGTTGGCGACCCCGAGGGATTCCTGAGCTGGGTCCGTTTTTCCCCTTTTGTCCCTTGCCTTTGGGGCGGACCTTCTCCTCTCTCCCCTCCTCTTTTCATTATATTTACTTTTCTCTTTAAGATTCCAGCACTGTTTTTGTTACTTGGTTCACCGTGTATCTAAATTCTCTTCTAGCGATTTTTAAGGCATTTTTAATCTACGTTTTTTTTTTTTTTTTTTTTTTGTATGTTTTTTTTTTTCGATCTAAATTACATCTCGCGATTGTTTTCAACCTCAATTGCATTTTGGTAAAGATTGACAATCTAAATTGCTTTTTAGTAAGTCTTTCAATGCAGGTAGACGGGCCTTTTAGTGAGTTTTTTTTTTTTTTTTTTTTGAATTTCAATTGCATTTTGTAAGTATTTTCAACCAAAACCGGATTTCGCACGAATTTTGAATCTAAATTGCATTTTGTTTGGTGGGCATTTTGCACATATTTTGATTCTCAATTGCATTTTGTGGGTATTTTGAATCTACAGTAAATTACATTTTGTCAAGTATTTTCAATCTAAATTGCATTTTGTAAGTATTGTCAATCCACATGAGTCGTTTGAATCTACCGTACATTTTGTAAGCATTTTCAATGTCAATTGCATTTTGAAAGTATTTTGAATTTCAATTGCACTTTGTGAATAATTTGGATTGGAACAGGGATATTTCAATCTGAATTGCATTGTGTATTTTAAATTTCAATTGCATTTTGTACGTATTTTGAACCTCAATTGCATTTTGTACGTATTTTCGATCTCATTTGCATTTTGTAAGTATTTTGAATTTCAGTTGCATTTTGTATTTCGACGCTACATTGCATTTTGTACGTATTTTGAACCTAGCCTACGTTTTGTGGGTCTTTTTTCCATCTATTCTTTTTGTGAATCTTTTCGTTCTAAATTCCCTTTTGTAATACCATATTGTGAGTTGTTTCCAACTGAGTTTCTCTTTGTACGTATTTTCCGTCTCACATAATTTTCGTTCTGGTTTCCATTTCATTCTCATTTTCGCTATCACCCAGATCATTAGGGGCCGATAACCTAGATGTTAGGCCCCTTAAAACAACAATTATCATCATCATCAACTTAACCGGGTGAGTTAGCCGAGGTCGTTGCGGCATGACTGTTGGCAGTCGCTCACATCCGGGAGGCGAGGAGGTTCGAATCCCCCCGCCGGCAACCTTGAAGATGGTCTTCTGTGGTTTCCCATCCTCCTTCCAGGCAAATGCCGGGGTTGGTCCCTAACTATAGGCCACAGCCGCTACCTTCCATCTCCTCGACCCTCCCATCCAACATTCCTCCCCAACGGTACTTGTAGCTCACCCATTGGGTGTCCGTATCGAAGCAGCTACAAAACTGGCGAGCCGAACATGTCCTCGGACAGTCCCGGCACTAAAAGCCATACGCTAAAAAAATCATCAACTTGACCCCAAAGAAATGACAAGCCTTTCCACATCTTCAACAATAATGTCTTCCTTCTCCTAAGCTGCTTTCGTGCGCCCCACGACTCTCTCCCCTAATCTTCCGCCCTAACATTGTACACAGCCTGTGAAAGAAGTCTTTCTACTTCTGAAACCATCAAGAGTTTGTTATTAACGGCGATGTAATTTTTCACCTGGGCCCAAATAAGCTCGATGGCATTGAAATGGCAGTGATAAGGGGGGAGTCGGATTACTTTCTGTCCTTGTCGCCAAGCAATTCCGTCCACCTCATACACCGGAAACTGCGCTAGACCCCGGCATGACACTATTAATCACACGCAAGGCAGAAATAACACACTCACTGACCTAAAGTTAACCTACAACTACACGTAATTATACTATACCGAACTATACTATGTCAAACGACAAACAAATACTAAGCTATTAAATAACAACTGGAATAATACCGTATCAAAACGAAAAATATACGAGGAATACACAAAGACCGCCAATGAAACTAACCGTGCACAATGCAAACAGCTGACAACAACATGTGTGAACGCAAGATGTTAGCTGACAACATCGTCAACGAAGCTCGATTTGTCTCGATATATCAATTTGAATGGTTGGTTTGAGTGATTTCACTTCTGACCGCTAGATAGCTGTAGCGTAGCACTGAAACTTCGAGTCGGAAGTAGGGATACCAAAAATTACTATATGCAGAGTGAAGAAAAAATGCCGCACTTGGAGGTCGGCATGCGGTTCCTCGTCGAAATTCACGACAAAGGTTTATCTAGTAAAACCTAGTCCCGCCAATAGGTTTAATAGAAATGCAAGTTAAAGAAACGAGGCTCTGGCAACGCTGTAACTGCGTGTAGCGTGGCCAGGAACAGGTCGCATGAACTCGGCGCTGTGCCGGAGCTGTCACATTAGCTCATTGAGGAGAGTTAATACTGTGAATGCCAGTTATGCGGATGCGCCGATGGTTGAGTCGCGTTCGCGCCAAAAAAAGATTCAGTTAATGTATCAAATGTACACCTTCAGAATGCATTACATTATGTGTTGTGTTTACATGAACTCCTCACAGACGTAAATGGCCACTTTGTTTCGTCCATGGCACAAATAAAGCCAATAGAAAATAGTGGTGGATACAGTAAGATAGTCTTTATCCATTGGGGCACAGAAAACACAATAGGTAGGCTACTCTAGATTGCCCATTATGCTCATCATCATAGTTTCGTCGCTCCAGGAAGCCGGGTGCGGTTATAAATGAGCCGTTTCCAATTTGTCCTGTCCACCCATAACTGTTGTTCTTGTATTTGATGCCAGTTCTTATCTCTAGCTTCAAGGTCTTTATAAATTTGCTTCTCCCACACATCGCGAGCTGTCGACCTCCCTTGGGCAACTCTTGTTCTCTTTCGACCCCGGCGGTATTAGGGTATCCGAGGCCTAGGGAGTCTTTCACTTTCCCGCCTTAACTGGCCCTTGTCTCATCTTTCCTGATTCCCTCCTTCTGTGAGGGGTCAGCCTTCTTTTTCTTTTACCTCCTGCCTTGTGCTCAAGGCCCTTAAAGGAGGCAGGATGTATGTAGCCCCACCACTTCTGGTGCACCCTAGATACGATTCCCGCACTGTTTTTGTTACTTGGTTCACCGTGTATCTAAATTCCCTTTTAGCGATTTTTAAGGCATTTTAATCTACGTTGCATTTTTTAAGTTTTTTCGATGTAAATTACATCTCGCGATTGTTTTCAACCTCAATAGCATTTTGTAAAGATTGACAATCTAGATTGCTTTTCAGTAAGTCTTTCAATATGGCGCAGGACATTTTAGTCAGATTATTGAATTTCAAGTGCATTTTGTATTTTTAACCTAAACCGCATTTCCCAAGAATTTTGAATCTAAATTGCATTTTGTCGGGCGGGCATTTTGCAAATATTTTGATTCTCAACTGCATTTTGTGGATATTTTGAATCTAAATTACATTTTGTCAAGTATTTTCAATCTAAATTGCATTTTGTAAGTATTGTCAATCCACATGAGTCGCTTGAATCTACCGTACATTTTGTAAGCATTTTCAACTTCAATTGCATTTTGTAAGTATTTTGAATTTCAATTGCACTTTGTGAATAATTTGGATTGGAACTGGGATATTTCAATCTGAATTGCATTGTGTATTTTGAACCTCAATTGCATTTTGTGTGTATTTTCGATCTCATATGCATTTTGTAAGTATTTTGAATTTCAGTTGAATTTTGTAAGTATTTCGACGCTACATTGCATTTTGTACGTATTTTGAATCTAGCCTAAGTTTTGTGGGTCTTTTTCAATCTATTCTTTTTGTGAATCTTTTCGTTCTAAATTCCCTTTTGTAAGACCATATTGTGAGTTGTTTCCAACTGAGTTTCTCTTTGTACGTATTTTCAGTCCAGCTTAATTTTCGTTCTGGTTTCCATTTCATTGTCATTTTCACTATCACCCAGACCATTAGGGGCCGATAACCTAGATGTTAAGCCCCTTAAAACAACAATCATCATCATCACATCGTGAGGTCTTCCTTTGGGTCTCTTCCCGGCGACACACTGGCCAAAGTACACTCGAGGTATCCTGTGGAGAGCCATCCTCGTCATGTGACCAAACCATCTCCAGCAGGCTCCTTTCCAATCCCAGTTGTTGTCGGATATCCTCATTCCTTATTTTATCCATTTTCGCCTTACTGGTTTGAAGGCAAGAATGGAGGAACTTCATTTCTACTGCCTGGAGACGACTGTTTGTTGGTCCAGTAAGGGTTGCTGCTTCCAGTCCATATGTTAGTATAGGTATTACGTATATCTTGAACAAACTAATCTTGGAAGCTTGTGGAAATGTTTCGTCCCAAAGTAGCTGACGCACTGCCTGTTAGAAATTGGAAGCTTTCTGTATTCTGTT
The DNA here is from genome assembly GCA_946902985.2 of Meconema thalassinum. Lineage (NCBI taxonomy): Eukaryota > Metazoa > Arthropoda > Insecta > Orthoptera > Tettigoniidae > Meconema > Meconema thalassinum. Next base: position 174,974,892 of record OX336401.1, read on the forward strand.
GTTAATCTCGTGATGTATGGTATTGTCCGAGGAAAGAATACTTCCTAAATACTGGAATTTGTCTAAAACATTTATCTCCTCATCTCCAATAATTCCATTCTGTACGTTTGACGTCCAGTCCTCTTTTCACAGAGCCGGTACATACACTTACACATGTTCAAAGTGACCACGGTCATGTGACGTCCTGCTTATAAACGCAGATAATCGACAGGAATTAGCGAACTAGCGAAAGAAAAGAAACAAAAAACAACGGTCTCAAGTTGATTTGAACCGCAGCTCCTTGGTGGACGTGGGTTTGATAACCCAGCAGCCTACTCAGCTACGATGGCTGGTTCGGCAGAGCGGGGTGATACACATTCCTCTGTACATTCTAATGTACTGCAGGAGGTGACAGTAGTTTTCATACTTGTGTTTTCAAACTGCACCCGCTCCAATTGTGGATGAGGAGTCGCATGCAGACCTCCAAGTGCCCACTGTATACAATTCAATGAAATGTTTAAAAAACACTTTATGATCAATATTATGATAAAAAAAACTTGAGAAATAAAAAATCTTAAAAGTAGTCGTCAAAGCACATTTAAAATCTGGAAGTTTCAACCTTTGTCGAAAACTCTCTTCGTTAAATATGTCTTGTTCAAAATCTTGACAAACAAATTGAAAGTGTTTGAATATGGTCCTAATTTGACGTCTTTTCCAGTAATGATGAGCCTTTCTTAATTATAGTTAAAATTTGATATATTGAACTTGAATTTTCAAATTCATGATAGTTGATTAGACTTTGCCAAGCTGGATATCAATTTTAACAATCAACCATTGTAGTTATCCCGTGTGATGTCTGATTTGTTGATGCAGCAACGTGCCTGTGCGGCTTGATGCTCCTGTGAATTGTTCATATTAAGGCATCAACTCGAAATAAATAACTGACCTAAATTTGCATATTTTTTTTAAAACTGTGTTATGAGGGGCAGAAGGTTCCTTTAAAGCATCTTTGTGATATCTGCCATATTAAACCGCCCACCACAACACTAACAAACATACAGATGGAAATACAAACATTTTTTTAATACTGCCATTTGGCACTTCCGGATCCTTCTTCTTAAATTGGGGACATCTCCGGTCGATTTTGGTACAACCATTCGCCCTAAATGTCAATTCCAGTGAGAGTATGTACTTTTCCAGGAGTTCCAGGGCCTGGAATTCAAGGAGGCCAGCATAGGAAAGTTGGGGACATTACATTATGTTAAGCCACGGCCGACTGAATACGAGCTGCGCTCTATACCGGCCTTGACATTCCCAGTCAGAACCCATGTATAACATGTAATTGCTAAGTTTCTACTCGTTGCCGGTAGAGCGCACTCCCCTCCCATTATAGGCGCGATAAGGAATCAGCTGTACAGTACGTATATTAAATGTGTAATCTCAAGAACCACTGGATGGATTTTGATGCTGCTTTCACCATTCTGTAAAGGTGATCTCGAGGAAGATTTGTGTAGAAAATAATTTATTTATGACCAAAGGGAGCCAAGCAGTAACGATTTCAGTGAAAAGGTCGAAAAAATAGCCTGGCGTCCGTGCGCTTTTTAAGCTTACGCTGGGTGAACCGTTAAAAATATCATTATATTATGAGTGTAAGAATTGTTCAGCGTGAGAAATTCTACAAAAAAGTCCGCGAGAGCATATCTCTATCTCCGATACATCGCCCACTATAAGTGTTTTTAGTTTGGACGGGAGGGGAACAAGTAGCAGCTAATCGTGTGTTGTGTTTTGTGCTAAGAGATCTTTCGACAAATTATCAGATACCGTGTGCCTTCTTTTTCACGAAGCAGCTGTCAGGACGGGACTTACATAAACTCCTGCTGGACGTTATTCTCGAGGTTGAACAATGCGGTTTCATAATTATAATAACTGTCTCTGATAATCACAAAACTAACACTACAATGATGAGGCATTTAGGGGGAGGGAATTTACAACCAATGGTCAATCACCCATACGACGAGTCTAGGAATGTATTCCCTAGTTTTGATAATTGTCACATTCTAAAAAAAAACATTAGAACGCAGTTTCTGTAACGAGAGATGACTGATGGTACTGGACTAATTTCAGGGAAATACTTGTCATTACTATACACAATGCAAAAGGGTGAGATCGTCAAACCGGTCAGACACCTCACTAAAAAACACATCGAACCCACTAAATTTGAAAAAATGAATGTTCGGCGTGCCAAGGAAGTGTTCTCGTCAGAAGTTATTGGTGCCATTAGTACACTGAAAGAAAATATGGGCATGCACCCGGAAGCGTACACATTCATGGACGCAGAAGCAACCATTAAAAAAAAACGTTAATAAATGGTTCGCTATGCATGACGTAAGCATCACATATCATCATATGCAATCTAGAAATCCAGATGAAGGGCATTTTTTCTCATTGAATGTCAGTCGCCTAAACTGGCAAGAGGAATATTTTCTTTCTTACCATGAAACTTTGAAAGCTGCTAGTAACGCTGCTAGAAAGGACTTCCTGAGTTCTGAGACTTACGAAGCTACCTATACAATTAATCACGGATTCAGCTGTCCAGTGCATAAGGTATCTTCTAAAAATGGGTAGAGGAAAGTCACCAAATATGGTGAGTTTTTTTTATAGGGCTCACATTAGACATAGGAAGGAACGGAATAATTTTGGTTTTCTCACCAATGTAAACCTCAGGTGATATACTATGTATATTACAAATATGGGCACGTTTGATGTTGTAATACCCTCTGATATTATTGTTAACTTTAAAAGTGCACTTTCCCCGTATTAGGCAACCGGGTTTCGTAATATGGGGAGGTGAGAAACCTCACGGTTTTTATTTATAATAGGTACACTGAATAGTATACCCTACTAATTAAAGCATTAATTCTGACATTTTTTTTTCGTGTGGCCTCCTGAGAGGCCGAGTGCAGGTCTTTCTAGTCGACGCCCGTGGGCGACCTGCGCGTCAGGATGAGAGATGGAATGGATGAAGATGAATGAAACTGGGCAAGGATGTGGAAGGAAGCGGCCGTGGCCAGTTAGAAGGTACCGTCCCAGCATTTGCCTGGTGTTGAAAAATGGGAAACCACGGAAAATCATTTCAAGGACGGCCGACGGTGGGGCTCGAACACACGCGTCTACCGAGTCAGCAGAGATCTTGGCCCCATGGCCTAACGCTGCGCTTTAGCCTGCGTAGCCACTACTGTCGGTAATTCTGACAATGTAATGAAATCACGAACACAAATAGTACAAAAATACAAAAATGAATATTTTAAGTAAATAACAGTCCTAGTTTCCTGTTGCCGAACTTCCAAACCGTTCAGCAGAAAAATGCATAAACATTAATGAAAACCGAGTGATTCTGATCGAATTCAACTGTAACGAGGTGCAAGGTATGTCTAATTTCTCTTAGATTTATTAGCACGCTATTTTATTTTGTGATATAATTTGCATTTTGATATTGTGGGAATTATAATGATAATATAATAGTGTCACTAGCAACCCGCCCCGGCTTCGCCCGGGAACAGTTATGAATGTGCAAGGAATTCTGTCAGACGTAATTTAAGAATGGCGAGGTGCAAGCCAAATCCCCATCCTGTCCAAACCATAACGAATAGAATATAAAGTGTGATCTCTTCTCCCTCAATAGCATGTAATGAATACGGATCGGGTTGGCACTCGCCGCTACGCAGCGCTACAGTCGATTTGAGATTGTTGATTTCCACATTTGTTTATGTGTTTATGTGCGATATATTAAGTATTTAATCGATCGGAGTGTTTTGGTGGTGTTCTGTGCAAACGTTTATTGATATGCAAGTGCTTACACTATTACTTCATAGTATTAATACCTGAAATGCTATTGTAGGAAGCATTAACTGAAATGGAATTTAATTTCTTGTCGTGTGTTGACGTTATCTTCGTGTGTTAATTTTATTGTTATTTAATGTAAGTAAACAACAGTTTAGCCCTTACATTTTCATGAGTGCTTAATGTGAGTAGTGAAGATGCCTTGCTCTATTGTACCAGGATGCAGATCTAGCTGTGGGGACTGTAAAGAGGTCAGACGGTTTTTCAAACCTCCTAAAAGATAAGGAACGTTTTATCAAGTGCAAAGGGGCCATACCAGGGAAGGATAGGGAACTTCCTTAAAAGTCCTACATCTGTGATGCTCACTTTTCAGAAGATTTAATTGTTAAATTTGACAAATTTGTGATAGAAGGGAAGGAAGTAGTACTTCTCCCAACAACCAACTGGCGATTGAAAGACTATTCTGTTCCACATATATTTCCTAATTTGCCTAAGTATTTGTCCGGTATGGTGTAAATAAAAATGCTCTTGATGCCATTAAAGACTACTTCTGTGAAGAAAGGGATGAGAATAAAAAGGCAATGTGTTAAAAAACATATATGTACCGTAATGTTGAAGGAGCCGTGATCAGTTTTAGGCAATAGCCTACTCTATGAAGGGGTCATAACTATGCCATCTATGTCTGTTTAATGTTAAGTTCTTCTGAAATGATGGTAGTTTACTGATTTTGGTGTTTGTGGAGTGAAATTTATGGTTATTATTGAATTGTATAGTAATCTACGGTAAAGTTGAAAGTTGCGTTCGTACGGCTTTTTCTTTTCATCTGTGTTGCAAGTCTGTTAAGGGAATGTAAAATGTGTAACAATGTGAAGAAATCCTTTCTGATAGCGAGGTTAATTTTTCCGTTCTTTTTTTAAATTTACCGATAGCTGGCAAAACTAATTGCATTTTGAACTTGCTCTCTGTCTTCGCTTATTGTGGAAACTGGACTATTACAGGAGACGACTTATTAAATTATAATTGGGCACAGTGAAGTAAGTGGAGATGTCGAACTTATTAGCGCCTATGAGGATATCTTGCGGTGTTTTAACATGTAAAACAGGTCGCAAGGTTTTAAAAGTCTCGTAAGCGCCAATGCTAACTTACATCACAGATCGGAGCCAGCGCTGTGCTGCGGCGGACCGCGCGTACTAGGCCAGTGATATCACTTCTTATTCTATTCGTTATGTCCAAACTAAAAACACTTATAGTGGGCGATGTATCGAAGATAGAGATATGCTCACGCGGACTTTTTTGTACAATTTTTCATGCTGAACAATTCTTACACTCATAGTATATTTATATTTTTAACGGTTTGTCCAGCGTAAGCTTAAAAAGCGCACGGACGTCAAGTTCTTTCTTCGACCTATTCACTGAAATCTAAAATCGTTACTGCTTGGCTCCCTTTGATCATAAATAAATTATTTTCTACAGAAATCTTCCTCGATATTACCTGTACAGAATGGTGAAAGCCGCATCAAAATCCATCCAGTGGTTCTCGAGATTACCCGTGATATCCAAGAATCGGGGACTTCGTTTTACACTAAGTAGAGATAAGTCTTAGTCGCGCAATGCTTGGTGAACAGCGCTGTGTGAGCAGTTGGTAACTAACAAGATTTCATGAAAAAGGTCTCATTGTCTAGGCCGGTATGAGCGCATTCAGTCGGCCGTGGTTAAGCACATCAAATTCCAAATTGGACCACTGTGCAAAATATTAGCTTTATATTAATTATTCGCACCTTCGGCCTCTTTTTGACCTAAAATTACCTCTCCAATACTTGCTTTATGTCCCAAGAATGTATAAGTCATATTTTGTAGATCATATTTGGGTAGTTTTCAGAGGTTTATGCTTCCTTCTTGCAAATTTTGTGCTTTTTTTTTTTTTGCCTTAAACTTCCGTACCCTATTAATAACACACAAAAAGTTCTGGAATACAAAAATTAGGATGTCAAATTTTTAAAAAATGCTTCGATTCGAATAACACTTGTAAATTTAACCCACACTCAATTATAAATTTGATGACTGGATTAGCAGCCACCATCGGCTAATATATCTTCTTCTTCTTCTCCAGCATGATTAATCCCACTTATGTGGGGTCGCTGATGCGGATATTCCTCCTCCACGTTGTTCTATCCCAGACCATTTCCTCCACAAGCCCCCGCTGTTTCATGCTTTCTTGAATGCTGTCCATCCATCGCCTTTTTGGTCGTCCTCGACTCCGTTTCCCTGGCGGAAGCATTTCCATCATCCTATTACCCACATAATCTTCATCTCTTCTCTTAACATGGCCATACCATCTGAGGCCAGCCATCGGCTAATATATAATTGAGCATATTCTACAGACCAAGGTTTCTTCACAGATCAGCAAGATTCACACACTTGGCTAAAATGTGGACCACTGTGAATACGGCTCCACAGCTTACTTTCTCATCAGTTACGAATGGGTGGATCCTGTATGAGCTATCCTTGATGATTATAATCAAGTGCCATCAAGTCGGCGTCGACTCCTAGCGGCTGCATGGATGGACTGTCTCCATATGATTCGGTCTTCAGCCGTGTACTTCAGATCCTTCAGTGACATATTCATGTTGGATTTGATGGAGTCGATCCATCTCAATGCTGGCCGCCCTCGTCTCCGAGACCCTTCCATCTTTCCAAGCATAATTGTCTTTTCCAACGAATCAGAACGTCAAACTATCTTTAGTCGGCACAAATTAACAGAGTCCCACCATGACGAGAAAGAGGAGTTCCCTTGAAAGAAGATCGAGATGAGCGAAGCCATGCCAGACTCAGCTGGGGTCCCATGGTCGCCATCCCACGTATCACTAGGTTAGAGTCACTGGGAAGGGGCAATGACAGACATGTACTTGGTGTGTATTTAATAACACAAGAAAAGAGATTATGGCACTTTATTTCACAAAAATATAGCTTCAACCTGAAATATTATCATAATACTGTAAATATTACCAAACACCTGATGAGTTACAAAGCATTCTTACAAAAGTCTTGTTCCTTGTAGTCATAAAAATACATCAGTCAAATCTCTCTCGGCAATAATAGTACAAGTCCTCAGAGTAAACTTACAGCTTGGGACCCTGTACAGGATGTCATTCACAAATCACAAGAGACAAGCTGGCCCAGCCAGTTCATGGGGGTTCAAGGTCAATGAAACAGACACAATAATATACTCTGTATCACCAATAATGATCGCTGACAGCTGCCAAAGCTAGCATGTGGGGAAATGCTGCAATGCCACTGAGGCTGATCATGACTCATAACATTCCAAGAGGCTTGCAGGAAGACACAAATACTGGGGAAGTTAGTCCCCCTGCCTGGCGGTCTAATAACCGTAATGAGTCAAGACACAGTAGAACACTGCTCGCTGTTGCTATGGAGACCGTTACCCCCCCTCGTCTCCACTCCTCATTTCACCCCTCAAGCGGATGACAGCTTTCACCGTTCATTTTTTGTAAATCAGCGTATAAAGCCCTGCGCGGATGTGGATATAGTTTGCATGGCTGTGCGGATAGTGGAGATAATGTTTAGAGTAAATTTGCATATAGATTTTAGAATACAATGAACTGGATTTGTCTTTCACGTTTCTTGTTATTTCCCCATTTGCTTTTGCTCGAATTGTGTGAGAATAATAGCAGGATGTCTACCAAAACAAACTAACAGATTTCCCTGACAATTCCCTGATATTTCCAGGATAAATCAGAAAATTCCCTGAGGAACAGTAGCAGCCATAATAAATATCCTAAACACAGTTTGTACTTAAAGAGCATTTCAAAAAAGTGCTCAAACAATAACGGGTAGCATGACAAAGTTGAAAAATAAAAAAGCAGAAAAATAGTCTATATTTTGCCAATTTCTAAATTTTCATCCAGAAATATTGTACTTGAGCTCGTCAATAGTAATGCTCTCAAAAATCATAGTTACACATTTATATACGAAGGTGGATCAAAAAGTTAGTTGCACTAACGCGCTGTGTGTCGCAAACGTGGGCACAGCAGAGAAAGGGACAGACACTGCCCACACGTCTGTTAGGCAGGTCGCTGGGGTGTCTCGTCTTGTATGGTGTGAATAGCGGCCAAAAGCAATGGCGTGTCAACTGGACGTTCACTCCAAATATGAGGTGCGTGCGACAATCCGATTCCTATGGGCCAAAAGGAAGAATTGCACGGACATTCATCATGAAATTAGTGCTGTGTATGGGGAGCAGGCAAGGGATAACGCAACACCTCACAAGGCCCACCAAACGAGCAAACTGCTGCAGCATTTCAGGTGGGGGTTCTGGCAACATCCACCCTACAGTCCCGACCTAGCGCCATGTGACTTTCATCTGTTCGGTAAGCTCAAAACGGAGCTCGGTGGTAGACGTTTCCAGACCGATGAGGAGGTGAAGGTCGCTGTCTCCATGTGGTTGCAGAACGCTGGAGGAACTTTCTATGAATCTGGCATCGACAAGTTGGATGTCAAGCGCTCATGAATACTTGTAGATCAATTATTAGGGCCAAATTAGATTATGGCAGTATAGTATACAACTCTGCAACAGTGTCTTCCCTCAAGATCCTCGATTCTATCCAGTCAGCTGCTCTTCGAATTGCTCTGGGAACTCTCCGCACCAATCTCCAATAGATACCCAATGCACAGTGCTATTTACACTGATGGTTCGAAATATGATGAAAGAAACGGGTTGTGGGATAATTTATCCTGACCATACCATGCTTTTTCGACTTCCTGAATCTTTCACTGTCTATTCTAATGAACTCTATGCTCTTAAACAGGCCATGAAATACATTTTGAATACAGCTAGCTGCAACAACTCATTTATTACCGTATATACGACCCCGAATATAAGACGAGGCCCAGTTATCAACTGCCTCTTACAGATTTTTTCAAAAAAATACTCGCTAACTCATAACTTGCACAATATATGCCCTTAAGGTCGTGCTTTCATTTTTAGAACGTCTCGTGTTATCGGTAATCCCTCTGCCCGCTTTTCCAAGACATACTCTATAATTTCTTTGTTCAAGAATGGGAGACGTTATTAAATTAAGATACGTTGATCACTCAATTACTGCTCGTAAAACTGGCTGGTTGTTCTTGTAAAGATTGTTTTAAAACATATTTCCGTATGCTTTCGAACATATAATTTATCCGCTTAAAATGACGTGTATGCGTAAATCCTAACCTCAAAATGTACGCTATTCGTATATGCATGGTAATTAAACATAACAAACCATATTTTAATCTTCATTAACGCATTGATTTGTTGTGAGTTACAAGATGCCAACACCACATACTACTTTGCAAATAATAATAATTAATTTTTTTTTTAATACCCTGAATATAAGACGACACCAACTTTTTATAACACGTGGGAAAAAACCTCGTCTTACATTCGGGTATATACGGTACTTACTCCGATTCATGAAGTGCATTAAACGCAATAATCTATCTTCGACAAACGTCCTTGTACAAGAAATTCAATTGATATTCCATAAAGTGGTGAAGCAAGGTAGACAAGTCATGTGTGGGTACCCTCTCACAGAGGCATTCATGGCAATGAATCTGCCGATCAAGCAGCTAAAGAAGCCACACTTCTTCCTTCATGTGATCCTACAATAGCTACACCTCATACTGACATCATTTCCTACGTCAAAAGAAAAGTATTCCAAGTAAACTCCATGAAATAACATCAGGAACCACAGAACAATATCTCCATCAAACTTTCCAGGCAAGATCAAGTTCTAATAACACGAATAAGAATAGGTCATACCAACATCACCCACAGCTATCTCCTCGAGAAGAAACAACCCTCTATGTAACAACAGCCGAACTGTGCCTCGCGCATTCCACAATGGCAGTTTGTTTGTGAGATTCACTCGAACTTTCATCCATATGAATATAAAATATGTTTATGACAATGAAATTATAAAAGATCACACACATATCCGAAGGGGGATTCGAACTCCTTCCAGCGATTGAGAGTCTGCACCTCAACTGCTTATGCCACGAAGACAACTGGGTAAGCGCGTCCTTTTAAGTTATCTATACACACTACTACTGCCAGTTCTCCTAATACTTTGTTCATATCATTTTAAGCTTTAGCCACGAATAAGGTCTTCTGCATTTCCCTTCCTTAGTAATTATGTTACGGAAAGTCTCAAGGAAGCATCGCAAACAATGATCAGTGCTAGACGCTTTTTGTTCTGTCCGCCATGTTTCTCCAGGTTAAAACAGAGTCTACGCATGAGCGAGAGCCGTAAATCTTATTTAGATAATTGCGAACCCGAATGGCCTCGTGAAAAGCATCGGAGATAATCTCGCATTAAATCTCGTATTTAAGTTAAATGGGAATTGACTAACTAATTGTTAGTAAAGAGTTGGTGAAAACGGCCCTTAATGTATTAGCTTTTGCCACATAATAGGGATGTATAGAACTAGCACCGATAGAGCGCACTGCTGTTGTACTGGGTAAGCGCAAGGCGCTCTTCATTTGTCTCCTATGTTCTCATGCCGCTAATATCCACGAATTTAAGTTGTTTAAATTATTTTCGTGACTATGCCGAGCTATTGCAGTGTTCCTCTTTGCAAGAAACAGGGAAGCCCGTTTTCGTTTACCAAATTCCACAAAATAAAGAAATTAGGAAGAAATGGTCACATGCTTTTAGAAGGAAACATTTCGGCGAGAAAAATCTGACCGAATATATTAAAGTGTGTTTCCATCATTGACAACCCGATGACTTCACGAAAACTGTGTTGGATAAGTGTGACTTACAATGGAAAATAATTCCTATTTTGTACCTATAAACTGATTAGACATTTCGATAACATCCACTGAATTTATGCGTTTGTAGGTCTATTTGAAGGTGAGAGAGCAAGATAAAAACCGGGCGCTGTTCTACCGCTTTTTCCGTGGACCACGAACACAACAAAAGTAATTATTTAGGAAGAGGTCATACACAAGAAAATTGCCGGATTATCACGATAAGCCTACAATATCGGAATCTTCAGAAATCATCTCCATTGAAGTACGGGAAGAAATCGTCAATATACACGAAGAAATGAAAGTAACATTTCTGACTCCCATTTTCAAAGACATCAATAGGCTACTCGGTCAAATACTTCAAGAATAAATGTCGGAACATTAACAGTCACAAACGTACAGTAAAACTTCTTTTATACGATTCACACTTATACGTTTTCTACACTTATACGATTTTTTTCTTGGTCCCGGCAAAATCCCTATACTTTCCATGTTAATTTATTTCCGATATACGTTTTACATTTATTCGTTTTTCACGCTTATACGATCATATCTTACGTCCCCGAGAGAAAAATGCGTCGTTTATACGTTTACAACGGTTTCCCTATCTAAAATCTCTAAAAATATTGGAGCCAGAAACTTATGACACGCACTGTACGTTTCTCGGAAACCATCCCTCGCGCGGCGCTATGTTGTGGCGAGAGCGACCTTGAAGTTGCGTGTGTTGCGAAATCCAACATCACTTGCGCAGTCATTGTTCTGCCTTGTTCGGTGCTTCAGTTGTGGTTAACCTTGATAGCAGTGAACATGGGTGAAAGGAAGAGGAAGTGCATTACGATTGTTGTTGTTCACTTCTTAACGGGGACCATCGCTCGCCCGCGCTGCGGGCCAGTCTCCCGCCAGCCACTTTGCCGTAATGCGTAGCTCGCGCGGCCTATAGCCTATACTGTAGTTCACAGCTGGTGCTGAAAATGTTCGCCATTCACTGCTACACATCGCTGGCACCTCTTTATGAAATTGTAATTTACGTTCTGAAGTTCCTCACCACCGATTGACTGTATTTCAACTGTAATATAGTCTTTAAGCTCATTTTCGCGAAAGATTTTCTGTACTTTATGAAGGTATTTACACACGTTCACGTAATGAAAATCGCATTGGAACATCACACTGAGCACTGAAGACGTGAACAATTGACTAAACTGAACCCCACACTGCTAAAGCACACTGCAAAGGAGGGAAATTCGTGACGCCAAGAAGCGCATTACCGCCAAGTGCTTGACGGGCTCGCGGCGGGCGCGAGCGAGAGTCCGCGTCGCATATAACACCAAGTCCCTGTATAACCCATAATGTCACATACATTTTGCAGTTTTTATTTAGCGACTTTCATTTACGAGTTTTTCGCGCTTATACGTTTTTTTCATTTGGTCCCTTGAAAATCGTATAAGTGAAGTTTTACTGTATTATGGTTGGTTTCTTGAAATCGGAATTAATCGTCAATTTCCATCTGCCTGACGGAGAATGTGGTAGCGACTGACTTCTACATTCTTGAGACATAGTCAGATGAATGGAAACAGTTCGTGGCCCTAAAGCAGGGATTCTCAAACTTTAAAAAAATTGTACCCTCAAGTCCTTTCCCAGGGGTAAGGGAACGATTCTTATTGCGAAATTGACAAAATTACATAAGAACCAAACGTTGCGATGCATTTTCGAGGTACACATTACCGGTATCAACTTTCTTTGATTATGTTTACCTTAAAACACGACAGTTTCATGAAGCTATCAACCTAAAAAAAATACATGAATCGAAGTCTGTAAGCAGGGGGAGCAAGTGAATATTTAAATCTCAATTTATGATTTAAGTCTTTTGGAGATATATTTATCAATATAGGCCTACAATACTCTAGTAATTGTAATCTTTAGTAGAAAGCATGCTGACTCATATTCATTATTTGAATAATAAAGCGTCTTAGAATTTTGTTATTACCGCTGTAGGCTATTAATTCTTCCTTCCTCCCGCTGGTTTTAGTGCCTCGAGTCCGTAGCTCATTTTGCAGCTGTTTAACGCTTAAACGCTGAAAATCGTTTATCATATATTAGGAGATATACCTATAGAATTAATTAATATAGTCTTGGAGTAAAATTAGAGAAGATATAATTTACTTTAGCTTAGAAAACTCTGTCACAATTTACACATTCGTCGCAGCTGACTGGGACAAACATAAGACGATCGCCTTGCGCTTACCCAGTACTACACGAGCGCTATCTGGCGCAAACTTCCTCCCGCTACATCCCTATTATGCTCCAGAAAATATCGAGGAAGCATTAGCGCTACACGCTTCTTGTTCTGTGAAACCAAGTTCACGCATGCGCGAGAGCCACAAAGTGCATTTAAGTATTTACAAACCCGAATGGCCTTCTGACATGCATCGACGATAATATTGCATTGAGGGGGGAGTGATGACGCAGCGGTCTTTGGTGGACACGGTTCGATTCCCGGTCAATGCATGTGAGATTTTTGAAGTGAAATGCCATGCCCTGTGGTTTGGATTCCATGTAAAGAGGAGGTCCCATGGCTTATGATCGAATGATTAACAGTCACATAAAACTTTTCATCATGCAATAACTCTCGTATTGAAGTTAAATTGGAACTGAGAAGACAGGAGGAGGCTATGTGAATGACCTGCAGAAGCAGAAATGTTTTAGTAAAACAGACGAAGGAATTAATCGTTAGTAAAGCGTTGGTGAAAGCAGACATAAGGATGTCTTGAAAGCCAGTGATTTGCAGAAATTGCTGCCAACATTTAAGCTACAAAGAAACTGTCAATTGCAATGCCTGCAAACATGGTGACCTTGAGATATGAGTAGCATAACATTGTGGAACCCAACAGTAAGAAAATAACTATAAATTATTACTCATTGTAATGGGAGGAGGGGAAAATGATAAGGTAATAACTTAGTAACTTTTGTGAGCTGTTTTCCAGTCCTTTTGATTAGAACTTGAACAGGAACTAATTCAAATATATCGAGTACTTTCCAAGTTCTGCACAAACATTTATACTTCAATAAAACAAAATTTGAAACAAAAGAAATTCAATTCGATGTTCTAGAATACAAAAGTACAAATATGTATCTCTGAGGACAAGAAAAGAAACTGTATAACTCAAGATAGGGGTTGAGTCTCCCGACAGAGCCAATCGTAGGCTTCGTTCTGGTGCTGTTTCTTGAGCAGGGAACCAACCTTCTCACGACACTCTTTGTGGTAATCGTTCAAATATGATATCTAGAACAAGCAAACAAACATCGAATCATGGATATGTTATTATCAGGGACCAGATTCTTAGGTTTTTTACCTATCTTTTCCTCCCTTCCAAATAAAAAAAAATTTTACTACTCTCCCGAATCACACTCAAAAGTGCAGAACTAGCAATAAACACTGTCTTGTGATTTATATACGGTAACTCCTGGCACTACAGTCCTTGAAGAGCCTAGGCCTACCAAGCGACTGTTGCCCAGCCATGTGGCCCGCAGTGACGCAGTCCTTAAAAATCTAAATGATATGCGAGTACTGTCCGTCCACCAGCTTAAGAACCGTTGCAGGAATTCAATGAGTCAGCTGGCCTCTGCGGGAACGACAATAGTGCCAACCTCAAATACGTATGCGCTCCACTCCGCACAGGCTGTGTGGCAAACACGGGCCGTGCGCGTGTGTGTGTGTGTGTGTGGACACAGCACGGTAATAATTTCTAAGTAATATTATTGCTCAAGTTTAGAATGTGTATTCGCGCTTAGATAAACAAAACGTTACCCGCATCCGCACGACTTTTTTCCGCATTTGCACGTTTGTTATCCGAATCTACAGGCATTACAATAATATTTTAATTAGATAAAGCATAAATTACTAAGTTTGATTCTTTGATTGTTGTTTCAGAAACCCCTGTATAATCGGTTACCTGACTCAGTGGAAGTTTTATACACTTGTTCCTAGCTTCTTCATCACATCCCTCAAACACTTTCCTTATTATTTGCTTACCCTCAGAATGTATCACTCTTCCGTCATAACACTACTGACCCTTACGATTTCACAATTGAAACTACACGCTGGTAGCAGTGATTAGACATAGCGTGAATAACATCGGTGCTAAGTTGGCAATACCTGCAGCGGCACGTCCACTCAATCAACGCAGCTGGAAATAGTCTCTTCTCCCCTTCAGTCCCCTAAGACCATGAGCTGGTGGACGAACAGTACCTAGAAATACCTAATTGCAGTTTTGTTCCATTTATTTATATTTGAATTTTTAATCCATAATTTTTAAAAGTAAACCACAAGACAAGCCGGCTCCATTGTGTTGAGGTAGCAGCCTGCCTCTCACCTGGAGGCCCCAGGTTCGATTTCCGGCTCCGTCAGAGATTTTAGAACTGACGTAAGGGCTGGAACGGGATGCAATCAGCCTCGTGAGGTCAATTAAGTAGCTGTCTGACAGTGAGGCAGCTCCCCAGTCACGAAAACCAAGATTAATGATCAAGGGTACTCGACGCGTCACTGCAGGCCAAATGGCTGGGCAGCAGTCGCTTGGTAGGCCTAGGCTCTT
The DNA here is from genome assembly GCA_946902985.2 of Meconema thalassinum. Taxonomy (NCBI): domain Eukaryota; kingdom Metazoa; phylum Arthropoda; class Insecta; order Orthoptera; family Tettigoniidae; genus Meconema; species Meconema thalassinum. The sequence goes on from OX336401.1 coordinate 174,990,111, forward strand.
CAAGGACTGTAGTGCCAGGGGTTATATAAATCGCAAGACAGTGTTTATTGCTATCTCTAATTGATTAAGAGAAATTCTACCTGCCAGAAAATTCAAATACTTTGAGCACTTTTCAGCTTGCTACTGTTGTCTCACTTTCCTGGTAAACCACTGGCTACTCAAACGTTAGGCGGTAGCACGCACTGACAAAGCTCATAGCTAGATTGGATTATCTTCAGATCTTCGGTATTGCTCTGTTCAGTGTCGTTGCTTGCTCTCGGAGGCTACGGTGGAGACTTGACAACGCTGTACCACGAGCCAACAAAGCCCTTGCTGTTACGAAGAGAGATGGAGAAATATAATCCTTTTCTAGCTGAATTGTACCTGCTAACTGGAACCTTTGGCAGATTTTAGTACTGACGTAGAACTCAATAATTAGTCGTTCTCGGTGATAATTTGATAAAATATTTGCTCTCTCGTTGCCGTCAGATTTTCTAACAACAATTAGCCAGATTTTCTAACAATAATTAGCCACTAATTTTAAGTTTTGCATAGTTTATGTCAACTTTAGCTACATTTTAAACATAAAAACCTATTCTACCTATTAAAAACATATAATGTTTTTGAAAACCTAAAATGACAATTTTGAAAACCTAAAAATCCGTCCCTATTTATTATTATACGTCTTGCAAACATTCAGGAATGAGAGCATCTATACTAATATTTTTCATTTTCATCATGAAAGAAGTCCCTTCCATTGGAAAAAAAATAAAAAAGGTGATTTTAGTTAACAAATAAAAAATATTTCAAGAATGTTTACTGTTCTTGCAGCCATTTTATATAAAATTTGTTTATTTTGTAGGAAATTAAGAACACTGCATTTATTTCTAAAAAGAACCAATAATTTTGCATTTGGATCAATTTTGCTAAGTGAATACTGCTAAATGCTAGCACAACACTGGAACACGTTCAACATGTGAAACACCTCGCATGCATAACTGGAACAATGCTATCAAAATTAGAACCCACATTGAACGGGCAAGAAAATGAATTAACTACTGTGCAAAAGAGATATTGCTCTTCGCCCCCGTTTACTGCAGTGTTACAGTATGGTGCTGAAGCCTGGACCCTCACAAAGATGTGGTGCTATAGACGCCTGCTAAAAATACTGTGCACTGAAGTGCTCGATCACCTGCACAAAGACCTGCATAACATCAAGAGGTCAAAATTTGATTACTCGTGATTTCAGGTTTCTTTAGCGCCTGTTGATTCTCCGTGGTCGCTGTTTCTGGCTCTAGGAGCCCCTCAAATGTGTGGATCTTATTTCTGAAAGTCTTCATCAGTGATGTTCATTTCATTTTCATTTCAATAATAATTAAATCAGTTTTCCTTCTGCATCAGTTGCTTGTCTATTTATCCCCCTGATGAAATTGATTCTCAAATATATGAACAATGTAAAATTCAAAGAATACTCTGCGATTACAGTACACTCTTCCAGTAGAACATAACTGCTGTGTTGTCTCGCGTATTTAACGGTGTTATTTATCTGGTGAAAATGTGCACGGAAAGTAAGATTAGATAGTTTAACCCTCTCAGTGCCACGCACCGATCAGATCGGCTCTCACTGCTCGCGCCAAAAGTGCCAAAGCCGATTCAATCGGCGCGCTGTTTATCTTATATTTGTAGATTTCTGTAGGCATATGTCCGTGATTATTTCATACTGTTGGAAACTTGAGGTTCCAAGCTTCCCTGTGCGGTGTCTACTTTATTCCTTCGAAGACCGTTACGCGATAGGTTTGAGTTTGTATTCACTCCCTTAGCGCTCGTCCAATCACGCACGTTCCCGCCAAAATTGCGGTGCAATTGTTTTCTTCTTGTTGAAGTTTTCTGCCTACAGATGTATCTAAGAACTTTAGACAGCTGGAAACGTAGTGTTTCTTCGAATATGACTCTTATGTGTCCTTAATTTAGGCTCAAAACTGATTTTTTATTTTAAAAAAATGAAAAATTGAACAATTATCAGAATGACCTCCATTAAAAAGGTTTGGATGCAGTATTTACTTTTACGAACATACTGTATGAAAGAATGAGGTATTGGTTATAAAACAATGCAAAAATAATCATTCTATCATCGAAAATGTAGTATTTATGATTTGTTTTCGAATAGTCTGCATGATCATTGAAAATGGTTTGGCATTCTTGGCAAGTATTTCAGGAAATGGCTTGGCACTAAGAAGGTTAACACGGGAGTTAAAGCTCAAAATGATCGATGAGGATGAAGAAGGAAACCGTGGCATGGATAGGGAATATGTCATATATGAATCGTGAGTTCGATATTGGAAAAAAAAACAAGGACAAACTTCAAAACTGAAAACAACTTGGCAAAAACAGGGCAGGGCAGGGCAGGTGAGGCAGACAGCAACCAGTTCTTCCGCTGCTCAAAATAGCGCACAGCAGAGAGGGGATTCTCCAAAGATGGAGTAGGATGGAGTGAAAACCAAACACATGAAAGTCCACTTCTAAGACAAAAAGTCTCGCTGCCTGCCCTCGGGGCTATAGCGTGAATATCCATCTGTGTTTACCTCTTTCTCAGACAGCAAGCTTGGCTCCAACATCTTGGTCTGGATGGGCACCAGGGTGATCGTTTCAAACGTAAGGGAGCCACGGTCCTTGAAGTTGTGGGGTACCACTGCTGGAATGATCCTAACAATGTTTTCCAATCGGATGCCAAACTTCCCATCCTCGTAGTAGCCAGGTTCTGTAGAGCAAAAGCATAACAAGTGGATAATTATCTAATTAATGGACAGGGAGGGGGGCAAACCAATATGAGGCACCTGGGGACAGAGCACGAAGGAGGGATAATAATGCAAAATTCTTTATCATAATGCTAATTTTGGAATTTCTTTTATGATTTTTGCAATATTTGCGTTCTTTTTGGGAATATTCTGAATTTTTGTACATTTTGAGAAAATCTCACATTTTAATCAAGAAATAAAGACCTGACAAATTCGCATTTGCAATAATGTGAATTGTTAAACAAGTTGAAATGATTCCTCCTTGAATTTTTACTCCTACAAGAATATGTACCATTTGGATCATCAGTTGGTATGGGGTAAAACCAGTTTGAACTAGCCGGATTGCCCTTTATACACTGGTGAAACACTCCTTCTCGTATTGTGTGAGCACTCCAAAGTGAAGAGTTCACACCACATCAGTCGTACCATCGTTGGGAGGAGAAAGAATCACACTGAAAACACATGATTCATGTGACAAAATTTTATGGGCGTGGATTCATGGTAGTTTATTCACAATAGTTCTTGGAGTAAATATGTTTGAAGCACAGCAAATCATCGCCCTACTCCAATAGTAAGATATATTCTCAAAATCTCAAAATAACTCTGAGATTAGCCAATTCACCAAAATATTGGAATACAGCCTAAAGAAATCAGAAATCCCTATTTACATAAAAAGACGAAAAATTAAAGGGAATAGGAGACTTCTGCTACTTAGGAAGCAAAATAACCAGTGATGGACAAAGAAAAGAAGATATAAAAAGCAGGTTGGCTCTGGTAACATCGAATATTCTTCTCCTTCATGTGCCATATCCTCAGTGGACGTTGATCTGTTGTTTATGTTTAGCAACTTGGAATAGTGTAGGTTCCTTAGCCAGGATATCCTCCTCCTCTTACCTTCAATAATGATCTGAAGGAAAGTATATTATTTATCATGACCAAAGTATTCAAGTATGTAAGACCTCCGGGTGTTTGTGCAGGCGTTCAATTGTTACGGAGTGTTATGGATCCATGATATTGTTGGAGCCCTTTTCGTGTTGACTCCAACAGGATGTTTTGTAAAAGGGGGTTAAATGTCAACAGTGGGGGATGGTGTATACAAGGGTACAAGTGTGCTGTAAGGAGATGGGGTAATCCTATGGGTGAATAGGACGTGTAGTTGGATGAAGGGTTTAAGGGGGTGTTCTTAATCGATTGTAGCAGGAAGGAATTACCTGTCTGTCTGTGAGTACGCTAGTGTAATAAGCAGTGAGTAAGAGAGCTCGCGAACTGCAGTCCTGCTGACAGACAGTATGGCTTGGAAACCATGTAACTGCTGAGTGTTTACGAAAGTGCGGTTAAATAACCTATTTGGGGCGGTGATTAGGTTATAAGCTAAATAGTGGAGATTAGTGTTCAAATAAATAACAAGATCAAGTGTTCTATTTACACAAGTAGTTTTAATTACTACTGGTGTTTATGAAGTCTTTGGACTTTGCAGATTAATACTGGCACTTAGGCCTTCAGTGTTCACAAGTACAAATGTTAACAATTATAATTTAAGCAAGGGTGCAATGTGTAAGGGTGTGGGAGTTAGACTCGTGAGACACACTTACTGAATGATGTCGTTCAGGAACCCGTCGGGCAGAGGCTTTGCACTACACAGATCCCTGTGGTTGGGTAGGCGGCCTTTTTATAATTCTGGTCTGCAAACTAGGCATTATCAGCGCATTCCTTCTTGTATGTGGCCAGTGTGGGGGCCATGTCAGTTCAAAGAGGGGTCATGAGGGTTCAGTGAGTGTGTTAGGATTATAATGGGATCTAGCGTAATTTGGAATAATGTCTGATGTCTGATAATTGTAGGGACGTAGGGGCGATAGTGCAATGCAGGGGTGTATGCTTGAAGATTTTACTGGTGTTCTCCGTGAGGGTCCAGACTTCAGCTCCATACATCAGGATAGAGAAAATGTAACATAGAAGAGCGATATTAAAGTCTCTGTTGCACAGTAGTTTATTCATTTTCTGAAATGCAGCTCTTGCCTGTTCAATGTGGAATCTAATTTCAATAGCATTATTCCAATTATGATCAAGAATGCTTCCATGTATTTTACATGCTGAACTTGTTCCAGTTTCGTCCCAGCGACTGTTAGGACAGGTGGAATTACATGTTCACTTAAAACCAATACAAGAGTCTTTTTAGTATTCAAATATAGACCTGCTCTTTCACTGCATTGTACTACACAGTTCAGTATTAGGTCATTTTTGAAAGCCTTTGTCTGACACGTGGAGCTCTATTGAAATGAAACTTGCGACTGTTGGCGCAGCAGAAATGAAGAGAATAGAAGCCTTTGAAATGAAGAAGATCAGATGGGTGGATAAGGTTACAAACGAAGAGGTATTAAGACGAGTGGGAGAGGAGAGAAGTTTCTGGCGAGTGCTAATGAAGAGAAGAGATAGACACCCAGTAATAGCAAGCTTAGTTATGCAAGGAAGGGTTGAGGACAAGAACTGCAGCGTATGCTTGAACAAACACCTAGGCTACATTTTGTGTAATTTGAGATATTCATGGAACAACAGTCAATGGTACTCGAACGTGGCAATAATGTTAAGATGTGAATGGATATAATGAACACATTCTCGTAAGGAGGCTATTCTGGTGTTATCGACTGTGTGTTACTAAGCTTATTATTGTGTTGAAACCAAAAGGAAAACCACCATAGTTATATAAAATACCTTGACCACGGCAAAGAAAAGAGTTCATTCCCATTTTACATTTAAAGGAACATCATATTCACCAACTAACACATTATAAATAGGTTCGAACAATAACAAAATAACGCTACTCTATTCAGTACGCCTCCATTACGTGCGAGAGCTTGTAGTGTGTTGGTTTACGGAACTAAAGTCTATGTTACGTCTTACCGCGGACAACACTCACCTTTATGGCTGTTGTTATCAACAAGTACTAAGAAATGTAACTCAGACGTTTGTTCCTGCATTGACTTGGGATAGGGTTGGGATAGTTTAACCCTCTCAGTGCCACGCACCAATCAGATCGGCTCTCGCTGCTCGCGCCAAAAGTGCCAAAGCCGATTGAATCGGCACGCTGTTTATCTTGTATTTGGAGATTTCTGTAGGCATATGTCCGTGATTATTTCATACTGTTGGAAACTTGAGGTTCCAAGCTTGCCTCTGCAGTGTCTACTTTATTCCTTCGAAGACCGTTACGCGATAGGTTTGAGTTTGTATTTTGCGCTCCCGCCAAAATTGCGGTGCAGTTTTTTTCTTCTTGTTGAAGCTTTCTGCCTACAGACGTATCTAACAGCTGGAAACATAGTTTTTCTTCGAATGTGACACTTAAATGTCCTTATTTATTTATTTATTTATTTATTTACATATGTTACGCCCTCATTGGAGCACTTAACCAAAACAAGTATATACATATCTCAAAAAACAATATTAATGATTCAGCTTCTTACTTTTCTTCTTTTCCCAAAACCTTTTCATTCTAGTCGACCTTGCCGCTCTCTCTGCATCGCTTATGGTGTAAGTTTTGCGGGTAAAGGTTTTTAAGGGAAGTCGGATGTTCTTGTTTTTCAAGATATTCTTCTCATCTTTGTTAGCAATTTGGGACATTGTCAAGCCGAGTTCATCCAGATCATTTTGAGTTTCCATAAACCAAGAGTTCTTTGTTTTACTTTTGAAAAAATAATTAAATAATACTTGTAATTGTCTGGTATCCGGTAGGCATGAGATATGACAAAAAAAAGCAATTCGCCTTTTTCGCATAGTATCGACTATAGACTCTGTTTCTTTATAAACCACTTCATTTGGTAATAGACGCCATTGACCATTATTAATTATAGTTCTGAGAATTCTTCTATCAATCTTCTGTAATGTGTCAGTAACTGATCGACTGTTTCACAAGCATATATTGCTTCCGGTTTAATAACTGATTCGTAATGTCGTAATTTGGCATTTAAGGAGAGTGATTTTTTTTTGTAACTAGACCAAGTAATATATTGCGCTTGTCTTAACTTTGTTGTTCTATTTTCGATTGACGCTTTCTCATTCAAATTCCATGTAATAATCTCTCCTAAATATTTAAATTTATGTACAACTTTAATTTCTTTATTGTTGATCAATGTAATAGCTTGTGTTTCCACATCAAAGGATGCCATTATTTCAGTCTTTTCAAATGAAATTTGAAGTCCTACTTTTGCTGCAATAGACCCAAGTTCTTCAATTTGGTGTTTAGCCTCATCTATACTGGTTGCAAGCAGTGCAAGGTCATCCACAAAGGCCAAGCAATTCAGTTTTATATTAGTACCAATCTTTACATTTGGAGGACAAGTTTTGTTCCACTCACGCATGATCTTTTCAAGAACACAATTAAATAATAACGGTGATAGACCATCTCCCTGTCGAAGTCCAGTCCGGATATCAAATGGTTCAGACAAGGCGCCTCGAAATTTAACCTTTGATTTAGTATCTTTCAAAGTAACGCCGATGAGGTTGATAAGCTTTTGATGTAACCCAAATTCCCTAAGGATATTAAGTAATGACCCTCGATGGATACTGTCATAAGCTTTCTTAAAATCCACAAAAGTAATGACCAAATACTTTTGTCTCATTCTATGATATTTCATTATCCATTTCAGACTGATGATCTGATCCGGACAGCTGCGACCTGGTCGGAACCCTCCTTGATATTCTCCTAGTTCTTGGTCGAGTTGTTGTTGAATTCTTGTCAAGATAATTCTAGATAGAATCTTCTTGTATGTTACATCAAGCAAAGAAATCCCACGGTAGTTGTTCGGGTCTGATCTATCACCCTTTTTATGAATTGGGTGGATTACAGCCATTCTCCATTCCTCTGGTATTTGTTCCGAATTCCATACATCGATGAGGCGTTTATGGAGGTTGGAGATGGTTTGTTCATTTGCATATTTCCATAGTTCTGCTACCAATGAATTCTCTCCTGCTGCTCTATAATTTTTGAGCCAATTAATCGCTGCACATACTTCAGTCAAGTCAGGAGGAATAATGTTCTGTAAATTTGTTTTATTTTTTGGATTAGGCTCAAAATCAAGATATTCCTTAGGTTCATCAGCATTTAGTAGTTCTCTAAAATAATCTGCTAGAATTTTAGCATTATCAGTATCATTGTGGGCTAGTTTACCTGATTTATCTTTCATTAATAGTGTAGGAGGGCTGTATTTAGAATGATATTGACGAAATGTCCTGTAATAGTCCCTTGTTTTGTGTTGCTTAAAGGAATCATCAATAATTTGTATGGACTTTTCTAGATTTTCTCTTTTAATTCTCCTAATTTCTTTGGCAGTTTCCCTTCGAACAATGGTTAATTCTACTCGCGATTGTGTGGTCCTCTTTTGCTGATCATTGAGCCATGCTGTGTGTCTTTTCCGAATTGCAGCATCACATTCCGCATTCCACCATGCATGCTTTTTCCTTTTCCTAATAGGGGCAATTTCGACAGCAACGATTTTCAGTATGTCAACCATCGTTTCTAGCTTGTCACTTAAGAGAGTTTTAGACTTTTCCTTATAGGACACATTATTTATTAAATAACTAGGGTCATATTGCCTTTGCATGGTCGAGTTTGACGATTTTTGTTTACGTCGTGGAGTTAACTTGATCTTTATCTTGGATATATAATGATCAGAGTCAACATCGACCCCACGTAGTACCTTCACGTTATATATTTCTTTGTAGAACTTTTTATCCATTGCAACATGGTCTATCTGGAATTCCCCTAGTGCACTGTTAGGGCATTTCCAGGTCATAAGTTTCTGTGGTCTTCGCTTAAATCTAGTAGTTTCGAGACGTAGGCCATGTTCTTCACAAAGGGTGATTAATCTTTGACCATTCTTGTTAGTGAATTTGTGAGCTGGCCACTTACCTACTATTGGACGAAATTTTCTTTCTTGACCAATTTTTGCATTAAAATCCCCAAGCAAGATTTTAACATGAGTGTCTGGAATGTTTGATATTAGTAAGGCAAGTTCTTCCCAAAAATTGTCCGTTTCATCTCTAAATTTTTTGACATTCTTGTCATTAGTTGGGGCATGAACGTTTATCAAAGAGTATATTTTGTTTCCTGTCCTAATTGTTAAAGTTGCTAATCTTGATGAGTTCGACGAAAAGTCTTCCACTGAATCAATAATACTGGTATGTACTAAAAATCCCATACCAAATTGGGGGACATTTTTCATAACTCGTGGTCCTGGAGGTCCCTTGTAGAGACGGTATCCTCCAGATTCAATGGGGTCTTGATCTGTGTTTCTAAGTTCTTGAAGTGCTGTTATTAAGATCTTGTGTTGGTCCAATATATCGGTTAAATGCTTAAGTTTTCCAATTTTAATTAACGAATTTATGTTTAATGTTGCAAAGAATGAAAATTCCCTATGTTTGTTAATTTTGAGTATGTATTTGGACTTTCGGGTTTCCAGGCGCTCCGACTCACCTTTCTCTTCTACACCGTATCCGAATGGTGCCTTGCGGTGGAAGAGTTCATTAGAAGACTGTTCATACTTGAGTTGATTGTCTGGTCTAGGACCAATGATCTGACCGTAGTCAGGGATTACAATTCCAGATGTGATCTGGAAAGATGATGAATGGAATATGATAGGATGATTGATGAGAAATGGGAACAATTATCAAAAAAAACCTCCATTAAAAAGGTTTAGATGCAGTATCTACTTTCACGAACATAATGTATGAAAGAATGAGGTATTGGTTATAATGGAAAGCAAAAATAATGATTCTATCGTTGGAAATGTGGTATTGATGATTATTTTTTTCCAAATAGTCTGCATGACCATTGAAAATGGCTTGGCATTCTTGGCAAGTACCGGTATATCAGGAAATGGCTTGGCACTAAGAGGGTCAAACAGATTGTCTCAAATAATAATAATAATAATAATATTGTATGGCCTCGTGTGCCGGGTGCAAGCTTTGTTATTTGACACCCAGAGGGTAGCTTGCATGTTGAATTTCGTTGTTCCTTGAATCACTATGAAAGTCAAGGAGGTCAGATATCTAAGCTCCTTGAACACTACAGCGCTTTCTAGTAGAGAAATGAGGAACTTTGTGTCGGCGGAAACTCCCGAGATCAATTTTGCCATTATGAACATAGCCTACTGAATTAAAATGGGTTCTTTGACATGACAACATCGTATGACATGCGTGTCGTATTTTTGCCACCTTTCAAAAATCACTTACCATGGCCATGAGCGAACCTGCAATCTTGGTGTTAGTAGACTGACACGATAACCACTCACTCACCGTGGCAAGCTATTGTCTCAGATGTAAGGAATGGTAGCTATGTAGAGATGGAACCAGCCAAAAGACTGAAGACTAAAACAACAGACTTAATATATTACAAATTGATGCCATGGTGAGATTCCTCACTCCATCAGGGATTTAAGAATCCGATATGAGGGCTGGAGTGGGGGTGCCCCAGTCACGTCCGAGGGGACCCGACACAAACTGCAGGTGGTTCCTTGGGAGGCCTAGGCCCTTCATGGTCTGTTGGGCCGCAGGGTTTTCAGTTCATTTTTATTTTATCTAATGGCCATTTAAGGATAACTGAAATACCGTACATTCAATTTCCCACTTATAAAGTATAAAACTCGGCAGGAGATAGTGGGACAGACATTCAAATACAATTCATGACTAACGCTTCTTACTGTTTCAGTAAATAACGTTAGCGATCTACCAGTCGATTGCGCGACCAAAGATTATAAAACACTCACCATTGGACAGACACATTCCCTCTTGCAGGCCAGGATCGTCAGGGTACACTCTCCACGATATGCCCATGGGTCCTTCATGCACATTGAGGTAGTGGCCTATCCCGTGGCTGGTTCCGTGCAGGTAGTCCAGACCCACATCCCACAGATATTTACGGGCAAGGGTGTCCAAACAGTTGCCCTGGAGGAAACGGAAATCAATGAATATTCATGAGGGATGATAAACAATGAGCTGGAGAGAATGTTGCTATTTGCGCCTGTATGCTAAGCTGAATGAAGTAGAATAAATCAAATAAAAAGGGAAGTGTTTTACAATAAAAAATGAATTGCCATATATTAACACAAAAGCAGGCTCCGTGGTGTTGGGATAGCACACCTGCAACTCGCCAGGAGGTGCCATGTTCAATTCCCAGCTCAGTCAAAGATTTTAGAAACTGACACAAGGGCTGGAACAAGGTGCACAATAGAGTAGCCGTCTGACAGTAAGGAAACCCAGCAAAACCAAGATTAACAGCCGAGGAAACCTTATAAGCTGTCCACATGTCGCCCCACAAACGCTGGCAAACGGTTGCTTGGTAGGCCTAGGCCCTTTATGAGCTGTAGTGCCACAGGTATTTTCGTGTCCTAGCATTTTGTTAACACTTGGCATTTCTTGCAGTATTGGTCCCTCTATTTCTGTTCTTGGTGTTTGCTTCAGGAAGTTTTTTTTTCTCCAATTCAGACCAAGAACTTGAGAGGCTCCTGGGGAATAATCATCTGATTCTCTCTCATCCCCAGAGTCATCATGGCTTAGTCCCTGGAGTAATACTATTGTACAGGGGATGTATAAGTAATGTTTTTTTTTAAGAAAATTTTATTTGGAAAATTTTCTGACAAGAAATTAAACTATTCTTGAAAGTAGAGACCATCACATTCTATGGTCTTGAGCCATCTTTCAGCGAGGTTTCTTGTCCCACGACAGTACCAGTCTCTGCGTTTTAATGCAAAGAATTCAGCAAAACCCACATCCACGGCTTTAATGTTTTCGAAATTTCTTCCATTCATGAAATGGCCCAAGGATCAAAAACGATTATAATCTAAAGGCGGAAGGTACGCTGGATGTGGCAGCAATTCGACTCCTCCTAATTCCCGGAATTTTTGTCATGGTTGTTTGCACAGTATGAGGACTTCGCATTGTCCTGCTGCAAAAGAACTCTATTTCGATTCAATAATGCTGGGTATATCCGTCTCAAAATTTCATGAACTCGTCCCAGGTGTTGAGAATAACAATCTGTATTGACTGCACGCCCGTTTGGAGCAAATTCCCAGTGAATCTCTCCTTCAAAATTCCACCAGACACACATCACCACCTCGGGGCCGAACGGACTTTGGCAGGTTGACAGGGACTGAGCCATTGTTTCAAGGCGTCAGCGTTGCAGTTTTAGACCCATTTTTCATCACATGTGGCAATTCTCCTGATAAATCTATCATCCATGTGGTTACCAATAAGCTGACGACAGATATCCACTCTACGTTGAGCTTGGTTATGAGGTACAGATGTACAGCTTGTTTAATTTTCCAAATTTCTTAATCTGGAGATGTATGCTATCTTTTGATGCACAAAGTTCTTCTGACGACCTACGAGCACTCCTCTGCGTGTATTCTCAATACCTAATAGTTTAGGTCTTCAGAACGAGGCAAATCTGTAGTGTTTTCTTCTCCAGTGTTGAAACATTGGAACTATCGTTAATCTAACGCTCACTAACGACACTTTTTCCTTCACTTCACATATTCTTCGAGCCGCAGCAGCAGCTTTGTAATCTTACTTCCAGTAGTGCTTTAGAACTTTGTAAGTTCCATTATTTTGTGGATTATTCTAGTCATGGCCTCCTGTAAATAGCATTGGCGAACCAAACAGTTCTTCTAAAACCCCAAACTTTAAAAAACGACATCACTTATGAGACATCCTAATATCATCCAGCCTCAAATACCTTCTGTGCTCCATATTTGAGGAATCATTTGTAAAAAGCACAACAAAGGGAAACAAACTGTTTATAATCCATGCTTCACAAGCTCCTTATTGTGAATGATGGGATGGCGGGTTTCTTCTAACCTTGAGTCGTGGTGGAGTGGGGAGGGGGCAAATTGGTGAAGGTAGCGGATGGAGGGAAGTATAAACAATTTTCGGCCTCAAAAATAGGGGAGGGTATAATAGGTGAAAATTTCCGTCGATATAGGTTAGGATGGCGTGGTACAGGGAGTCGTCACAGAGTACCGAGGTTTAGGAGCGCAGTGAGCACAGTGGCAGCGAGGGCCAGCAAAGGTGAGCGGATGTTCCGAGCATTTGCTTCCGTCTGCAGCTGTCACCCGTCAGTGGCCTGCTGTCAACACATGACATGGTCTCACATGAGGAATCCCACTGGTCGCGGCCTGAGAAGCGGAGTCTTGAAAAGGGACACAAAGGAGCACCTAGCGTCCTTAAATCAACAAACAATATACAGTGGAACTTGGATAATTCGTACCTCAAGGGACCAGTAAAAAAAATTCGAATTACCCAAAAATTCTAATTAAGAAAGTTCTTTGAAAAGGGTAGAGAAAATATTCAAATTTTAAGTTTTTATCCAAGAACCTTTATTAAACATAATATTACATAGTTTTTTAACAAGTAAAGTGCTTATATGCTATGTACAGTATTACGTTTACATATTGATTGACGTTCAACAAAGCAGATTAAGAGACAACGGTGCTGTATAAAGACTGTATCGTGAATAACCCCAAAAGTTTTAAATGTTAAATAAAACCAAAATGTACTATTCACCTATTTAACGACAGTAGTAATCCAGCATTCTAGTTAAGTCTTACAGAAATCTACAGTATTTCAAAAAAGTTTGAGATTTTTACCTGTATCTTGCAATTAATTCTCTCGGCCATCACAAAAGAATCTAACAAATTTAAGGAATCACTTACGTCTTTTCTACGTTCAAAAAAACGCCTTAGCTCTGTGATTTTGTTTGTTGCTTGGGCTGCACTCGGAACAATTTTCCTGGGAACTCCCTCCAAGAGTTCATCGCCAGATGCGTCATCACCATCGTGTTTTTCGAAGTCACGTAGGCAAAACACTCGAGTAGGGGCCGCATGCCAATGATACAACCTCGTTTTTCGGGAATTCCTGACCCAACTGTTTGGCTTCCGATCGGCTTTTTACACGTAAAAACTTCGAATTATCCAAAATATAATTCGAATTAACCATGATTTTTAGCATTGTTTGTATATAAAATGCTAGGGAACAAGAGAAAAATTCGAATTCAAGAAGATTTCGAATTATAGAAGTTCGAATTAGCCACGTTCCACTGTAGTTATTTTAACCTATTCTTTATTGCCACTCTCTCGCACCATCACAACTGACAAAGGCAGCGCTGAGTTCAATGTTATGCGGCAACTACCTGAAATATGAGAACTTTGTTTCTAATACCAACTTTTATCACGTATTTTTCAGTGTACAACCTACGATGAGATTTCATGTTAGCTATTTGGAACACTTGTTTTACGTTACTGATGCCATGCTATCACGCAACTCATGCTTGTGCTAGGCTTGCGCGACGGGTCAAGCCACTCCACGGAAATGAACAAGCACTAGCACGTGGTGGGCAATTTAAATCTTTAAAATTTGGATGGCTCAAGTAATACCCGCACCCCAATTTTTCATGTCAGATTTTGTATAAAAATGTGCGGGTGGTATTCGGGTGGGTATATACTGCACTTGTGTACCAACCTTGATCTTGGACGGGAAGACACAGGTGCCCAGAAAATGCTGGCCCTTGAACACTCTGGTGAAACACTCCTTCTCGTATTGTGTGGGCACTCCGAAGTGAAGAGTTCGCGTCACATCCGTCGTACCATCACTGGGAGGAGAAACAAGCACACATCCCTTGGAAATCATCACTTTGAAAACACATTCTTTCCCCACGTAGCAAAGTTGGTCAGCTTTATGGGCGTGAAGCTGGGTGGATTCAGTGGCTTTCCATGGCAGCTTCCCAGGGCTTCCATCCGCTCACTCGTCCAAAAATAGTGAAATAGTGAGTTTTTTCTTCAAAAAAGTGAAGAAAAGGTGAGTTTTTGTATGAAAAAGTGAGTAAATAGTGAATAAATTCATACATTATTCACATTTATGGCCGTATATCTGGCTCATAATTTTAACTTTTGTTGATATCTGTATGCGCAATTAGGGGGGAGGGAGGAGGGGCTTGGGTGGCTAAGCTCCCCAAAAACAGACCATAGCCCCCCAAAAATGTGACAAAACTGTATTAAAATACATAAAATTTTTAAGAATGTGTATCTGAAAAACAAATTAGGCCTCCAAAAATGTCAACCAAATTGTGCCTATGTTAATATCCCTGAGTACTGTTCATATGATTTTTCATGTAGTTAGAGGACACTTGGAAATAATGGATAGGAAAGCTAGGAAAATCAATGCAACACTCAAGAAATTTAAATCAAAACAAAAATATAAATGTGAACTTTTGTTAAACAACGCGTTGTTACAATTTTCGGCGATCGCTGCCCGGCTCCGACTGTGGTATTGAACTATGGAAGCTTTTCATGCTTTCTGGCCGCCTGGCTCAGTGCCGGCGGTGCACTCAGGCACCAGTGGCAGAAAAATGAACTACCCATTCACGAGTATATTTTGGGTCATTTCTAGCAATCTGATTGTGCACGAGACCATTTTTAACGCAGAATGTGACCAGTTTTGTAAAAAAAAAAAAAGTGAGAATAGTGAGTAATTTTATCAAATAGTGAGAAAAGTGAGGCTGCTTTGAAAATAGTGAATAATAGTGAGAAAAGTGAGTCTCTAGAAGCCCTGAAGCTTCCTCCCCAATCCTTAATTCAATTAGAAATAAACACACTGTTACATACACTACAATCACACAGGTTATCAGACAAATTCTGTGCATGGGGCTAAATGACAGCGATGTCCAAGCCTCTCAAATGAAACAACATATATAAACAGCCACTTCTGCATCATATAAGACTTGATATATTGATACAAATTGCGGGATTTAGTCATCTGATGGCAAAAAAGGCATTATGCAGGCTTTCACGGCCCCGATTACTATTAATACTCCTGGTTTAAGAAAAGAGAGAGCCACACAATCACATGGTACAGTGATGACTTGACCAGGAAGTCGGTAGTCGACTATATACTGTATGAGAAAGAACTAAATAAGAACATCACGGACATCAAGGTTATACCATCGGAGAACCTGGATAGCGACCATCGATTACTGGTAATGAACCTGAGAGGGAGTAAGGAGAAGAAAGGGACTGAGAACCAGGAAAGACGAATAAGGATATGGAAACTGAAAGAAGGGGATAGAAGGGTCGAGTACCTCAAAATGGTAAAGGAAGGAATTCCAACAGATGAAGAAAGAGGGGTGGAAGAGGAATGGGCTAGATTTAAGAAGACACTAGTAGGTGCAGCAGAAGCAGTATGTGGGAGGACAAGTAGTAAGAAGAGGTGGAAGGAAACACCATGGTGGAATGAGAAGACAAAAGATATAGTAAGGGAAAAGAATAGAGCCTTTAGGAGGTGGTATCAAAATAGGATGGTAGAGACAAGGGAAGAGTACCAGGAAAGAAAGAAGGAGGCGAAGAGAGTGGTGGCGGAGGAGAGAAGAAAGTGGATGGAAGAGTGGACAAAGATGATGGAGGAGGATAGTGAAGGTACAAAAAAGGTCCTGTATGGGATGGTGAAAGATAAGAGGCGGAAGGATCCTACGGATTATGTTAGAATGGTGAACAAAAGGGGACAAGAGATAGAAAATAGGGAAGAACTGAAGAAAATGTGGAAAGAATATTTTGAAGAACTTCTGAACCCAAATGGAAAAGATGGTGAGGAGGAAGAAATCGGGGAAGAGGAAGATGAACTGCAAACAGAAAAGGACTTAACATGGAAAGAAGTGGAAGATGCAGTGAACAAGATGAAAGGAGGGAAGGCACCGGGTGTGGATGAGTTGAGTGTGGAGATGGTGAGAGCAGCAGGAGAGGTGGGGATACAGTGGCTGTACCGAGTGATGAGGACAGCATGGAAGGAAAGGAAGACCCCAGAGGACTGGAAAAAAGGAATCATTGTCCCGATCTTCAAGAAAGGTAGTAGAACAGAATGCAGAAACTATCGGGGAATAACACTGATGAGTCATTGTGCAAAGATCTTCGAGAAAGTTTTGGAAAAGAGAATTAGGACAAGGATAGAAGGAGGGATGAGGGAAGAACAACATGGCTTCAGAGCAGGAAGGTCCACAGTGGATTTGATTTTTGCTGTAAGGCAGTTACAAGAACAGCACTATGAGTATGGAACAGATTTACTGATGGCCTTCCTGGACATTGAGAAAGCATATGACAGTGTATGCAGAAACAAAGTATGGAAGTCCCTGGAGGATAGAGGAGTAGAGAAATGGACTATAAAGAGGATAAAGGAGATGTACAAGGGAAGCGTGAGCTGTGTGAAAGTGGGAGGAGAGAGATCTGACTGGTTGGAACAAAGAAACGGCCTGAAACAAGGAAGTGCACTGTCACCGTTACTTTTCATTGTGGTGATGGATGACATAATGACCCGAGTGGCACAAGTAATTGGGGACGGAAAGATGAAAGCAATGGTGTTTGCAGATGATTTGATGATTTGGGGAAACAAGGAGGAGGAGGTACAGGAACAGTTGGACGTGTGGGAAGGAATAATACAAGGATATGGGATGAAATTTAGCATAAATAAGAGTGATATGGTGATCACAACAAGGAAGAAGGAAAGAACCACAACGGGAATAACAACTGGTGGGGAACAGCTGAAGAAAGTGGAGAGTTTTAAGTATCTGGGAAGCCTGATACAAGATAATAGAAGAAACGATAGAGAAATAAATGAGCGGGGGAGACAGGCAGAAGCATTTCGGAGGAGTGTGAGAAGCATGTTATGGAGCAAGGATGTCCCTCAGAACAGCAACGTACTATGTCCCTATCCTGACGTATGCCTCGGAGACCTGGGTTATGAAAGGAAGGGAGAAGAGCAAAATACAGGCCAGTGAGATGAGGTTCTTGAGAAGCAGTATTGGAGCTACAAAGATGGACAGAATAAGAAATGAGAGGACCAGAGAATTAATGAAGGAGGAACCATTACAGGATGGTATAGAGAAATCTAGACTTAGATGGTATGGACATGTAAAACGAATGGAGGAGAAGAGGATACCCAGGAGAGTACATGAGACGAAGTGGGAAGGAAAGAGACCGAGGGGAAGACCGAGAGACAGGTGGCTGAAGGGGGTGGAAGAAAGCGTGAAGAAGAGAGGAGAAGACTGGACAAGGGTGGAGGCTGAGAGATGGTGGGAAGACAGAAGACGTTGGAGAGGCTTGTGTTCCTAACAGACCCGGCCAGTGGCTGGAAACTGTGCAAGATGATGATGATGACTATGAATATATTTTTGGGATGATGCCGTTTGAAATAACAAAAAAAAGAATGTATTTATTTACTCGAATCGAGGCAGATGAATAATATTGTGCATGCAAAGGAAAGAAAGAAAAAAAAAAAAAAAGGAATTATACATATATATTTCTAATCAAACTGTCTTTGCCCAGAATCGAGCAACTGCTATAGCATTTTCTTGTGCCTTAAACAACTCCTCCTCACTGCAAGAATCAGGGCAGCATAAGCACTTTTGTCTGTACCTCTCCACATTCACAAAGTGTTGATTCTTTCATTAAGTCATCCTTAGTTTTGCCAACACCTGCTCGTGATCTGTTGAGTGATTTCCAAGTGGTCCAGTCCACATTGTGTCCGGCTGGTGTTACCCCTGTTGGAAGATGATTGACTGGCTGCCCACAGTTCTTCTCTGGCTTTGCTGGACGATGTTTTAAGTGGAGATGTTGACTGTAAAAAGCTCTCCCTAGATTTCAATCTGTGTCTTTCTTTTGGCATTTGTGGCTACTTCCTGACGTATTTCAGGGGGTGCAATGCCTGCCATGTAGTACAGCTTGTCGACGGGAGTCGGTTTCAGGCATCCTGTAGTAAGCCTTCCAGTTTCATTAAGAGCTACGTGAACTTGTTTTGCATGGGCTGATTTCTGCCATACAGGGCAGGCATATTCACCGGCGAAAAAACAGAGTGCCATTGCAGAAGTACGGACCACCTGGGGTTGGGCACCCCAATTATTACCAATGAGCTTCCGAATTATGTTATTTCCGGCTGCCACCTTCTGTTTAGTGTTAAGGTAGTGCCGCCGATAGGTATCTAGGGCAACTCCACGGTATTTGGGGGTAAAACAATGCTCCAGTTCGGAGTCGTCCCAAATCACTTTCAGTTTCCTTCCCGCCTGCCGATTTCGTAGGTGAAAAGCGCAGACCTGAGGGTTCGACTTCATGTGGTTATTGTTGTAAGCCAAGGCAAGGTCATCTACATATATGAAACGTTTGCATGGAAGAGGTCTTGGCTGTGTAGATGTTGAAGATCATTGGTGACAATACACTCCCATGGGGTAGATTATTTCTTTGGTTTCTCCATCAACTGTGTAATTGTGTGGTAAGGTGGCAATTATTCTGGTGAAACCATAACTTAAGCCTATACATTTTGAAAGGGACCTTGCCTCCTTTCTCAATAGAAGAAAAAACAATGTGGCCAAAGAATGTGTCTCAATTAGCTTACAAACACTAGAGGAGTTTTTCACTGAGGCCTGCATGATCGTACAGATACACTTCCCCGTTTGTTCTGTTTCCTTATATCCCCCCTTCCCTTGGACAACCTCATTCTCCGAGGAGTCACAACTTTTTCCCCCACCCCTTTGCCTTCTCCTTTCTTACGACTCTTTGCGCCATTCTACTTAATATGGCGCGTTGTTCTACCAATGCCATTACAGTAGCTTCTGGCTGCTCTCTGGTGATGAACAGAGGAACTTCTCTAGTTTTTTGTAAGCTAACTGATACACAATCTTTGGCCACATTGTTTTTCTCTTCTATTGAGAAAGGAGGGAAGGTCCCTCATGAAACGTATAGGCATTTTAATTTTTTATTATTTCACATGGCATAACAAAATTAATAATAAAAAAGGCATTATTGCCAAGGTATGAGTGGCGCACCAGAGCTGCCAGACTCTTCACGCGGCCGAGTTCGAAATACATGTGGAGCTGTAGTGAACATGCTTGAGTTAGGAAGGTATCCTTCTCACATTAATGGTAGTGATGGAGTCAGCAAGCTGGCCTTGACATGTCAAGTGAAAGCTACAGATTGCACAATTTGAGACTTCCTCATAATTGCCACAGGTTGTGGCAAGGCCGCAATGGTGTAAGCGTCTAAATGCATCTGCCTTTGACTTTGATGGTCTCATTTTCAAGGTTGGTTGGTTCCTCAGTTTAGGGGCTGCGATAACGTGGTCATGTAGCCCCGTGTACTTTGGGTGTGTGTAGAATCTGTCTGATAACCGGTGTTAATTGTGATGGCTGTATTAGCTTCACACAAGTGTAGTTAGTGGAAGGTTCTTTAACATGCCATAAAAGTATGACATGGGACCGCCGGCTTTACTTCCCCTCTGAAGGAAGGCATACTGAGGGATTCTTACCACTCTTAAAAAATCAGACAACTTCAACCTGGTTTGAACCCATAATGTTGGGCATAGAAATTCAACATGTTACCAACTATGCCACCGAAGCCACACTCTCAACAGATATATGTTAACTCACTAGTATTGGCCGCCAGAGTCGCAGAGGTAGAGTTCATCGGTCGTGATGACCCTGTCCGTCTCCGCAGAGGGGGCGTAGTGAATGATAGATCCATTGGACCCGACAGATGATATTGTTTCAAAACTTGGGCCTACAAAGTCTTCTTGCTCCCTAGAATAAAGAAACAGAACATTTCCTAGCAACAATTTAATAAGGTTTTTACTCAAAGTGGGAACACAAATATAAGACTTAGAATAACATTATTTCTAATTTCAGCAAAAGTCAACAATGAAAACATGGACTTTAATGATCTGATTTTTCTTTTTTGTTGATGTGTAACAACTTTCCACTCGGTTGCTGAATATTTTTGTGGGAGTGATTTTGAAAACTGGGACGGAAGTGCATCGGAACGATCCAGCTGGCAGTGGTAAGAGAAACAATGAGCGCGCGGTGTCGGAAATTGATACCATGACGTACTCTCGGTCATGTGGAATGTATATGACATACTGAATGGAAAACGCTCATGCGAACTCTGGTGTCAAGTGATTGAAACAGTATTTAAATGGTAAAATGCCTTAATATCAAACATTGTAAGTAGTCGGCATTGCCGGTATTATGTTTCTGCACAATAACTCTTCAAATATTAACCCACATAACGGTAATGCAGTCATCAATATAATATAATCATTGTGCTTATACGAGAATTGAGCAAGCCTTCATGAACTATTGCTGAATACATTCTCTTTACTCACAAGAGGGCCTATTCATAAGGCATTTTAAACTCTATTTCACGCAGAAACATTAACGAAACAAGCAAAATATAAATGAAACTTAATTCCGTACAGCAGTATTATTGGAACGTGGAAATAAGTCACCATCTTGTGCACAATATTTGCGTAGTCGAAATAGCCGTGGGGTTAGCGCCTATAACTGTGAATCTAGAGATCTCAGGTTCGAATCCCAGACGGGGTAGATAGTTTTGCTACCAGATTATCATTTTAAACGATATTTATCAGATCAATATGACTCATTTTAAGAGAATCCATATGAAATTACGTGTTGGTCTGTGAATCAAGAGGACCTGTTTATAAGGAATTTAATGTTATGAGCGGTGTCGCGTCTATTAATCTAGTTGATCCGTATCGTATTCTTTATTTAGGCTAGTGCTGGTGGAAGCTACAAATCATCTAATAAAATGAGTTCCGTATTATAAACTACAATATCTGTAAAACACTCCCTTTTACAATAGATTAATATTTGTGCCAATAATAGTATAAAATACCGGAGTATCAACAATTTCACGTGAGGTTTCTTCTATGTCAGATGTTACACATCATATGCGACTACTGTAAGGCTCGTAATTTTTTTTTATGTAACATACATTGTGAATGAATCCAAAATCCGCAAATACAGACTAATGCCAGACTGAGAAATTCCACGACCCGGACGATAATTGCAGGTGTAAACTGTGTGGGACAACCTGTGACCATTATCACCTTCTTTTGTGCTCCAAAAGGAAAGTCTCATTGACAGATTTCTGCAATGACTGAATGTGTAGTCTTATTTTGCTTATTGTATGCACGGTCGTGTATATATTTCTTTTGGCAGTTAGCTGCACTTATTAAATTATTATTTATAAAGTAAAGCCCTCGTTACTTTCGACTTGACGTTCAGTGCTACGCTAGAGCTATCTAGCGATCTGAAGTGATTTCACCTCTGACCACTAGATAGCTCTAGCAAAGCACTGGAACATCAAGTCTATAGTAATGATTCTTCTTCGTCTTTTCCCGTTCAGGCGTGGTCGATGTTTCTGACAAGTCGTTTCCATTTTCCTCGGTCCCAATTGGTGTTTTCTGTTAACTGCTTCCCCCGGAGATCATCATGCACGCAGTCCATCCATCTTCTTCTAGGTCTGCCTCTTTCCCTTTTGCCTTCCACCTCCAGACCAAGCACTCGCCTTCCTACATCACTCTCATCCCTGCGCTTAATGTGGCCATACCAGAGCAAGCGACTTTCTTGCACCTTTTTTGATATTTCAGTCACTTTTACGCTGCCTCGTATGAAGGTGTTTTTGATGTGATAGTTTCTTGTAACACCACACATCCATCTTAGCATCTTCAATTCAGCTACAGTGCACTCCCGATAATTTGCGTGCGGATAATTCGCTTTGCGGTTAATTCGCGGGTCTCCAAATATATTTTAAATAGAAATTCTCACGGCAACTAATCATCATGCTAAGTAAAGCAATCTCTCAGTCATTTAAAAGAATTTTCGTGCGACGTAATGCGTAAACACGAAATTATTGACATTCGAGAAGACTGAACTGCATTTCTCTGTGATGGAACAGTAGGCCTACTGCCGCAATGTTCGAAACATACGAGCAGGTTGCCGCGAGTGGTACCATAGCATAGATTTCCTTTATCTTCGAAGCCCAAACAATACAAGAGGAATGCGCTTTCACTGGGAACCTACCCTCCCTTTCCCAACAGCCACACTCAAAGGTCGCTGACCTGTGAGTTGTGAAGGGTGGATGCGCGGACAGCGTATTGTAATCAGCGATTATTGCGTAATGACGTAAACAGTCGCGAGACCGAGAGCGTGTTTGTTGGATGCTCTTCATGCAGTCAACCAGTCACGAGAGAAAAATACCGCTACAAAAAAAGCTCTTGCCGACATCTGTAACGACGATATTTCGAACGGGCAAGTTCGACGCCGATCAAGACGATTATGATTTACGACATGAAAGCAAAGATGAAATAGCACGGAATTTGACTGTTGGTGAGGAAAACTGAGATCCAGTTGATATCGAGTGCGGGAGTGATGCAACGGAAATCCCGAAAGTTTCCCAGAGAATCTAGTCACACTTATATCTTACTAGCAGTAGTACCCGGCTTCGCCCGGTGGAATGATGATAATGTTTTAAGGTCTCCTTAGAAATATAATGGACTTAAAATGTAAGTCATTTGCCCCCAAAGACAATGAGGGAGTAATATCTAGGTCATTTGCCCTTTTGATAAGGATGATAATAAAAAATACTGTTGAATTGACACGTCAAACTTACAAATTACCGTAATAGAAATACATATTTCAAAATTCACAGGCGAGGAAGACTTATTGTGTGTGGTGATTAATGGTGTAATGGGCGTAACATCCACTGTAGGTCATTTGCTCTTATGATGAGGATGATAAGGGAAACTACTACCGGTATTGAATTGACACTTCAACGTATAATGTACACAATGTACTGTAATAAAAATAACTATATGGCGGCTTCGGTAGCATGCTGAGCTTCTATGCCCAAGATAGCGGGTTCAAACCCGGCCGAAGCCGTCGGATATTTTAAGAGAATTAAAAATCCGTCAGTAAGCCTTTCTTCCGAGGGGAAGTAAAGTCGGCGGTCCCATGTCAGATTTATGGCATGTTAAAGAACCTTCCACTAATTACACCTGTGTGAAGCTAAATTGGATAGATAAACAACGCTCATAGATGTCTACGTCCGTTGCCAAGAGCCGACTGCAGTGGCGTCTAGTAGCTAAGTTCCGAACTTGGCCTAGTAGTCGTTGACGGTGGCGCTTGGCGGCAAAAGTACGAACTATTTGAAGAATTCTAAGTTGCAGATTGTACTTAAATTAAAAAACAGATAACACACACTAATAACACCGGTTATCAGACAGATTCTACACACACCCAAAGTACACGGGGTTACATGACCGCGTTGTCGCAGCCCCTAAACTTAAGAACCAACCAACCAAAAATAAATATTTTAAAAATCACAGTCGAGAAAGACTTTATGCGGCGGTGATTATTGGTATGATGCGCGTAACATCTAGGTCATTTGCACTTATGATGATAATAATAAGGTAATGAAAAAATGACTACTAAACGAACATGGTGTTATTTTAAAACTGATATAGGTAATTCAGGTGTCTAGCTTCGATGTCTTCCAAAGTCTCAACCTTAATTTCTGGCTTAGGCCTGTACTGGATGCGTCTAGTGAAAGAGCGTACTGCAAGACAAAGAATATAGGTCCAAGCTGCACGAACCTGAGATGATCGCAGATGATGACGAAATATGATGACACACGTTCGGGGTTCCCCGTCCTATACAGATTGACCGGGAATCACTCACTGTTTCGCAACGGCCCTGTGCTGGCATCAGCATAGACAGCAGGAGATAACACGGCGGGCTTTGGAAAGTACTCTCAAGTCACCTCGCGATGAATCAGCAAGCTATTCTCACAACTGACGCCCCCCAGGGTCTCACAACTTGTGGGACGTGGGTTGGCGACCACGGAACCCCAGCTGAGTCTGGCATCGCTTCTACTTCCTGGTGCCGGGCTCATTTCAGTTCTCTTTCCTGTCGGCCTCCCTTGGTCAACTCTTGTACTCTTCCGACCCAGACTCTATTAGGGTATCCGAGGGCTAGGGAGTCTTTCAATTTTCCGCCTTAATTGACTTTGTCTCATCTTTCCCGATACCCTCATTCTTCGAGGGGTCTGGCTTCTTTTCCTTTTCATAATATCTCCTGTCTTCTGCTCAAGCCCTCAAAGAGGCAGGGTGTGTGTAGACCCACCACTTCTGGTACACCCTCAAGGGCTCATGACTGGTGAGTTAGGAAGCTGGCAACCCCGAGGAATTCCTGAGCTACATGCAGGGAATGGAGTGGTATGTCAGAAATTTCAAGTGGACAGTGTTACGCATCGGGTTCCAAAGGGTAAGTATACACACTTTGTTTTCGATCGGTGAACGATGTAGATTTGTACCCAAGGGCCTTAATGCGGGAAATGGAGTGGTCTGTCCGAAATTTCGAGTGGACAGTGTTACTCGTCGAGTTCCAAAGGGTAATTATGTAAAATCTGGTTGAGATCGGTGAAACGGTGTAGTTTTCTGCCAAAGGGCCAAAAAGCAGGGAATAGTGTGGTCTGTCCGAAATTTTAAGTGAACAGTGTTACTTGTCGGGTTCTACGGGTAAGTATATAAAATTGGGGTCAGATCGGTGAAACGGTGTAGGTTTGTGCCAAACAGCCTAAATGCAAGGGATGTAGTGGCCTCGCCGCAATTTCAAGCAGACAGTGTTACTCGCAGGGTTCCAAAGGGTAAGTATACAAAGTTTGGTTCAGATCGTAGAAATGGTGTAGATTTGTGCCAAAGGGCCTAAATGCAGGGGATGGAGTAGCCTCTCCGCAATTTCAAGCAGACAGTGTTAGTCGCAGTGTTCCAAAGGGTAAATATACAAATTTTGGTTGAGATCGGTGGAACGGTGTAGATTTGTATACATAACAGACAGACAGACAGACAGACAGACAAACTTTGTGCTTTATATATATAGATATAGAAAAACGAAATGAATTTTCGTTCTCTTATAACGTTTTCTTCGGAAATGTGCACTCGAAAATTAGAATAAACGATCTAAGAAACAAAACGGGATGACTTAAAAAAAATATATATATATATATTGTAGGCATAATCCACATAGGCCTGCCTCTAGCCTAGCATGTCTAATAAAACACTACAATCAAGTGTTATAATTATTATTTTGCGTTTCAAACATATTTCAATATTTTAATCAATAGTTTTGTTTTTACTAGGCTTAACAAAAATAACTGCGGTTAATTCGCGGTTTTCAATAATTCGCGGAATTTCGTGCATTAATTACCGCGAATTACCGAGAGTGCACTGTTGGCCAAGTTTCTGCTCCGTTTAGCATTGCAGGTCTCACTGCACAATTAATCTCCTGTCACAGAGTTTAACCAGGCAGCCTGAATTGGGTGGGTAATTTCCAGATCTCGATTGCCATCATCAGATACAGTGGATCCCAAATACTTGAACCTGTCCTTTGCCTGTAGCTGGCATCTGAATAGTGTCATTTCCAGTTCCTCCAAGGAACAGGTATTTGGTCTTATTCCTACTGATTTTAAGGCCTCTGTCATCTATGGCTCTTCTCCAGCATTCCAGTTTATATTCATTACTTTACTATAATATAATTTGACTAATTACGCTTATAGAAATATGCCACTAAGATCCTTAATCAAAAATGCAGACACTTCTAAAACCATTGTCAATGTCCTACCAACAGTTACGACTGAGGCATGGGAAAACTGACGGCCTTCTTTATTTTGTCTTCTGTCGTCAGCTTAGCAAACATAAGAGTGTGAGAGATCTAGTTTAGAAGGACGTTCCAATTAAATGTAAAGAAGTGTCGATGAATTAGAAGTCCAAGAACAAGTTAATGTTTAGAACCAGGAGATAGAAGAGCATGGAATGAAAATCAGTGTGGAGAAGGGTCAGACGATGGTGACGACAAAAATGTGTGAGATGGTAAGGGGAATATTGCAGTAGGTGGAAAACCATTACAAGTTGTTGAAAGTTCCAAATACTTAGGGAGTGTCCTCACAGACAAGGGAGGGATAAGCGAGGAAATTGGTAAGAGGATCCAACAAGCAAATGTGAGGGGTCTGGTGGGGAACCGGGAAGTTCCCGACCTTCTATTCAACATCTTGCAGCAGGCACGTGGACAACAACTAAACGGGAGGAAAGTAGAATCCAGGCAGCAGAGATGAAGTTCCTTAGAGGTATAATTGGAAAGACCTGCAGAGACAAAATCAGAAACATGGAAATTAGGGAGAAAACAGGATTCCCGAAGTTACAAGACAAGATTGAGATCAATAAGCTAAAATGGTATGGACATATGACGCGAATGGGAGAAGACAGTCCCGAAGCGATTATTTGCCGTGAAAGTCATGGAAAGGCGCCAAAAGGGAAGGTCAAGGATGAGCTGGATGGATACAGTGAGGGAGAGCGTTGAGAACAGAGCAGTGAGAGTGGAGGATGTACTGGAAGAGGAACGAGAGTGGTTGATTCACACCCCGACCCAGATCACTGCAACCGGGAAATGCAGAAGAAGGAAAAGAGTTGCACAAGATGTACAGACCTGGACAGTGACAAGAAGAGAAGAGAGTAAACTTCAGGCCAGTGAAATTAAATTCTTACGAAGTAAGATAGATAGATAATGCCTTTATTGGTGGCGAAGTTAGGGCTCAAGGCCCTCTCTGATAGGAAAACAAGAAGAGATAAAGTGAGAAATGGCCGTCAGAAAACTTGAGTGAGGGAATTGAGAGGAGCAGGTTAAAATGGTTTGGACATGTCAAACGAATGGAAGGCGGAGGATATATGGGAAGGAGGAAGACGTAGAGCACGATGGATCGACTTCATGTAGACTAGCATAAGTAGACGGAATATGGACTGGAACAGACTTCTGGAAGAAGAAAAGTTGAGGAGGACCATAAACGCACTGACCTGGCCTTAAACTGGATAATGATGATGATGATGCAGCGAAACTTAAATTCTGGCCCTAAATATGTTTCTTTTTAACCTTTTAAGTACTTACATTTTTCTTTCGCATTTTTTTTTTTAATGTAGAGGTCGTAATTTTCAAGTTATCGACTTACAATGTCTAAGGGTTTTGGGTCTTTATTATTAAAAATCCGCCGCCTGTCACACTCCCCTGGGGCAATGATCGAATGAATGACAGATGAAATGAAATGACAGTGGAGAGTGGAATTAAATTGTGACAGGGAAAACCGGAGTACCCAAAAAAAAAACTGTCTGCCTCCGCTTTGTCCAGCACAAATCTCACATGGAGTGACCAGGATTTGAACCACGGACACAGCAGTGAGAGGCCAGCGTGCTGCCGCCTAAGCCACGGAGGCTCTCATCTTTATCTTTATTAATCTACATGTAAATTCACAATGTTGTTGTTGTTGTTTGAGTCTTCAGTCTTTTGAGTGGTTTGATGCAGATCTCCATGCCTCCCTGTCCTGAGCTAATCGTTTCATCTCTACATAGCTACCACACCCTACATCC
Organism: Meconema thalassinum; assembly: GCA_946902985.2. Taxonomy (NCBI): domain Eukaryota; kingdom Metazoa; phylum Arthropoda; class Insecta; order Orthoptera; family Tettigoniidae; genus Meconema; species Meconema thalassinum. The sequence goes on from OX336401.1 coordinate 175,018,169, forward strand.
GAGGCAATCTGTTTAACATACTCTAACCTTGGTCTACCCCCACAGTTCTTGTCCTCGACCCTTCCTTCCATAACTAAGATTGCTATTCCTGGGTGTCTTCGTATGTGTCCAACCAACCTATCTCTTCTCTTCATTAGCAGTCGCCAGAAACATCTTTCCTCTCCCACTCGTCTTAATACCTCTTCGTTTGTAACCCTATCTACCCATCTGATCTTCATCATTCTCCTGTAACACCACATTTCAAACGCTTCAATTCTCCTCTTTTCTGCTGCACCAATAGTCCAAGTTTCACTTCCTTAGAGCGCCACGCTCCAGACAAAGGCCTTCAAAAACGACTGCCTAATACTGTGCCCGCTTCTCCAATGGGACAGGCGATCACCCGGCTAGCACCCCGGCCCCATTAGAAGAAACAGCCAAGGGAGTGGGTACAAAAAAAAATTAGGGCGTGAATCTTGGTTCATACAGACAAGACTAAAAGAAAAGCTCCAGTGAGCTAGAGACAAAGGGTCTCGGGTCGTTTACGGGTTGGGATGGTAAATAGACTGAACCAGGATTCACAAGCAAAACCCTAACTTGAATTGACAAACAGAAAAGAAAGTAAAAGCCCTCGTAAAATCACATCTGCTCCTTTATTGGCCAAAGGATAAATAAGTATGCAACCTGCCTATCACGCACGAGTATAATGTTATGGTGGGACAAAGTCCGGAAAAGAAATAAAGTTCATAGTCCCTAAACAAAGAAAAGAAAATTACGCTTATTCAAACTCGTGGGTGTCCTCTCTTAAAGTTCCGACAGGGAGATCGTCTTTCAAAAAGCTAAATTAACCATAATTTATCGGTGCACACGCATGTAAACATCACTAGCCAATCAACATAAAGTTCACCTGCGGCAAAAAAAACTCTTAAGAAAATATCGAATGTCTATATAAATTACAACTGTCTACCCTTATACAGTATTGGACGGATCTCCTCTATCGAACTGCAAATGAATAATTAAAGAGCATCATGTTACATCAAATAGCACACAAACATCGACTCAGCTTCACATAAGATGACATTTCAACAATTAATTATAACCTATCATAAATTATTAACACACCCAGATTGTGCTTACATATTTACACTACTAATTCTTATTATTATTATTAATTTATCTTCCTCTTTCCAACAACCTAGATCCACATGGTCATATTTGTCCTTGTAATTAAATTATAGCATTGTCAAATGTTTATGAAAGGTTAAGAACCTCGCAATAAGGCGCCCTAGCGTATATCATACTCACATAACCAACATTTAATCGTAACCCTTCCGCCGAACACTCTGTGTGAAGATCCAAACAACCTGACCGTCGAGCGCACCATCAATTACACCCCTGCGCTATTCAATACAACTCATCAATGAACGTGGCACGTTCGTCAAGAGGACCCTGTCCTTACAACTACAATTCCACGGACATCCGTCGCCCCGTGAATAATCTCGTCACATTTTGACGGAAAAATACCATATCTAATTACCACATAATTATCACATAAACTTTACACAACATCATTACAAAATAAATCAGGCATTATCAGCATGTGTCAAGAACCCACACTAACAGAGCGTATCAACTTTATCGGGACCACGAGGTCGTATGATAATATGGCATCCTATCCAAGGAACCTTATCCGGCAATCTTCAACCATATTCATTGCTATAAAAAAAAATCTGTTCATTCCGTGACAAACCTTTCAGAATAGAATTCGAATAATGACCTCTGAAATCGACGTGCTAGGATCTCCCAGCAAAATGGGCATCTCTTATTATGGTTATCCAATTTCAAATTATTATTATTATTATTATGACTCAGAGAATAAATACATGTCTTACTCCTACCATTGATGCTGTAAATTTATATAGGTCAAATGACCCGAGAAGAAAGACAAAAAAAACATCTGCACGACCCTATGAAAAGAAAAAAAAATGATGCTCTTATTCAATCTGGAATAAATTATTATAAAGGGCGCTAGGTTACACGATCTCAGGTTATCTCATGGCATGGCTATTCGAGGTAGAAGTTCTCTTCTTTCTGATGAACAAGGATGGAAAGGAAACGTCTTACTTTATATCTGGCGTCCTCGGAAATCCATGGCGTCGGCGTCGTCATCGTCTGCGGCGTCAGGGCGGCGGCGTCCCTCCAGCGTCCCCGCGATGTGGTCTCCCAGCGTACTGGCAGAGGTATCCGCCTCTGGCAACTCCCGATCTCCTGGCGACGCCCATGTCTGCCCACAGGTTGTCCCCCGTCACCTTCATCAGCGCCGTGGATCGACGTCCCAACCATGGTCCACTCGTCCACCTCGTTGAGACCGTTCACCCCATTATGGCCCCTTAGCAGTTCAGTGCAGCATAATTCGCGTGTTAATATGCATGTTGATGCCCAGAATATGTAAGTCCATGGCTAATAAGTTCATGCTGCCGTGCGGCAATATACACCTCACTATATCAGAGCACATTTATGCTCGCACACTAAAGCGTCTAGTTCCTGGTTCACTTGAGTCATATGTTTTCACTTCCTTTAGCCCGGTGACACACTTCCTTCCACGAGGAGCTATTTCGAGCTGGCCTTGACCGACATATCAAGTTGCCTGCGGCCCGTAGTCTTCCAACCCAAGCTTAAAGTAGATGTGGCCTCCCTTACTGCGTTTTCACTACGTGTCTTAAAACGCCGTACTGCTATGCTATTTCCGAATGAATGTCAGTTAAAATATAGGGCCTCGCGATAATGTTTCGCCTCGACTATCCTTATATAGTTCTTCCCCTGATACTCGTAAATTTAAACACCTCCTGGTATCAATCTTTAATGAACATAAATTGTCGGCATAAACGGACTTCCTTTATCAGTTCTAACTGTTTCCTCACATACTAGCAGATCCGATATCGCCTAGAAATTCACACTGTTCGACAAACAAACTGACATGCTTCACTGAAAAAAAACTCACTGGCAATATATGCACGCTAGTTTCAGGCTTCATGGCCTGCTGGTTACTCACAAAAACCATTCAAGTTCCCGATGTAAAATCACTGTCTACATGACATGGGCTAATCTTCCGTGCTCCGCTGTGTGACATTCTCGTCCACGCACTACTGACTCACATACTGCTGATTCACATACTAAACATTCCGGAACTCCGTCCTTCTTCGAGAAAAAAAGTGGGAGGGGTTGGAACCTTCTGGAGCATTCCCCTGCTCTCGCCGCGTCATGCCATGACGTCATACTGACTCTCCGAGTTCCTTCATCTTCTGTCATCCGGGGCTGGTAATTGACCCTGACTGGATCGGTCACATCTCTCCCGCGGCCTTCAAAATATAAGCGGTGGGAACATAGCTTATGTTTTTCCTCAAGTGATGCATGTGAACGATCCTTTTCAGTCATCTCCTCAATGCTGACTAACGGGCTTGCCGGTGATACTTCCGCAGATTCGCAGCATTGAAATTCCCAACAAGTGCATTCGTGACGTTGTCAACCACCCTATAGCAATTGTTGTCCATCACTCTGGCAACCCTATGGGGTCCCGAAAATGGGCGCGCAAATTTCCCATATACTCTGAGTGGTAAGTTTGATGACGTGGGTTTTCGAATCAGCACTAGGTCATTGACTCGAAGTGGCTCGCGAAAACGGCGGCCAGCCTTCCTTCTCTCCCGTTTCTGCGCCTGTAGCTGCATCCTCTCCCGAGCCAGTTCGTTTCTCCTTTGCACCGACGGCTCAATCTCTGGGGGTGCCTGTATAACAGCATGCCAAGGTCTACTCGGTTTTCGTCCATGGTGCAGAAGGCAAGGAATTTGTCTGGTACTCTCATGTGTTGTAGAATTCAAGCAACGTTCAATTATGGGTACCACTTCCATCCATCGATGATGCTGTTCATGACAGTAAATCCGGCAGTACTTTCCAATCTCCGCATTTACTCTTTCAACAGGATTTCCTTCTGGGTATCTTATGGAGCTCAAGATATGCCTTATGCCGAGTCGTGCCATAGCTTCTTGAAATTCAGCGCTCGTAAACTGCGTTCCGTGATCGCTCAGAAGGAACTCTGGCTTCCCTGCAGTTGGAATCACGCCGGTCTCAATCCTGCGAATCACGTATCGGGATGTTGCCTTCTGGATAGGGTGCAACATGACTAATTTGGTAAACACATCCATCGTCACCAAGATGTATTGGTTACCCCTGGTGGACCTCGGAAGGGGGCCATACAGGTCCGTAGCCATTAATTCATTCGGACGAGTCGGTATCCTGAAATATCTCTTGAATTTCTATCAGTTCGGGAGGACCAAGGTTTGAGGAATTTCTTAATTTGAAGTTTTTTTTGTTGATCTGACCGACTTGTGTCAGGTGGTCGGTCAGCTTCCCCCGGTGGTGCGGATGGATTACTCCGTAATTGTTGTAAATATTCCTGGCTCTCTCGATGTCTTTCCGTATAGCTCGGCCGCGATCCCTGCGAACGAGAATCCCTGTAGGCATTCTGTCTTTGATAATATTGATTTGACTGCCTTCGTTGATATTCACCATATCGTCCCTTCGTATTGTTGAATCGGGATCTCCTACGTTCTTCATACGGTTTATTCCTCCATCTGGGTCGCTCGTCTGTTCCACTGTAGCTCCTATCTCGGCTCCGATAGTACCCCGTGTCCCTTGGCCTGTCCGTCTCCCGCGGCGTTCGCTCTTCCGTCTGCGCAATTTTGTCAATCACGACCGTGTTCACATCTCTATTTTCCTGTCGTCCGGACCTCGCCTGTAACTGTGCGCTAGTGTGGTCCAGTTTTCGAAGAATCTCTTCACATCCCTCTAAAGTCTCGGCTCCTGACGCTATTACACTCTTCTGGACCTCTACAGGTAACTGTCGAATAATAGCTTGGACCAATTCGTCCTCCGGCACTGGTGGAGTCAAATACTGCAGCCTGGCGAGTTGCGACGCGAAGTACCCCGCGTACCTAGTCGGATTGGATGTCGCATACCGTTTAGCGTATAGTTCCGCCCGTATGTTCAATTGTTCTTCAGGGCTCCAAAAACGTTTGATTAATAATCGTTCGAACTCGTCCGTGCTCGTGAACGTGTATCGAAATGCGCGAAACCAAGTTAATGCCGTCGATTCCAGGGACCTCTCAATAACTCTTAGTTCCCTCTCACGTGGTATCTTATTTTCCGCCATGTATTCACGGACCTCCCTCATAAATTCGATAGGTGTGACGTTATTAGTCCCATTGTTCCCCGAGAATTTCCTCGGCTGGTGGTCTATACTTCTAATGATAGTTAGGTGTCCCGCGGGATTTGTACTCCGTATTCTCGGCGTTGCATCTACCTCACCCGCCTTTCTAGAAAATGGGGCGTTTTCACTTTCCGTCCCGTTAAGATGTGGCGTGGTTTCAATTTCGGACCATCTAACCCTTTCTGACTCCGATTTGTCTTTTATCTGCGTCATTTCCGCCTCTAAGTTGCCTAATCGAGTGAGCTGCCTTCCCTGTTGAATAATGATCTTCTCCTCCAACTCAACAATGGAAGTGTGGATAGATTCTCTCACATGTTCGATTAATGTCGTTTGTGAATGAGTGATTTTCCTGTCATACGTGTCCTGGAATGATTCAACCTGTATCTGCATGTTTTTCACGTCCTTCGCAACCTCTTCTTTCCAACCTGACACGTCCTGTTTCAACTTATCCAGGGTTTCCTCGCTAGACTGACCAATTTGCTCAATTTTTGCCGTCAAATCTTGTCCCATGCATTTAATATTACTGTTCAACTTCTCCTCAAGTCCTTCAATATTCCCCCGAAGCGAACTCTGAGTATCCCTGATTTGCCGTGCCATAGAATCTTTGAGCTCCGCGGTGAGCACTTGGAATGTAGTTTCTACCTTTTTATCGAGTAGATTAATCTTATTGTCTATAGCCTTTCCTGATAGCCTAAGATTACGTTCTACAGCATCAATGTTTTTCTGCAAATGAGATTCTAAACTCTTAAGATTAGATCCCATGACTTCTAATAAGTCGGTTCTGAGACCATCGACTTTATCACTAACATCCTTTTTTATTCCTGCTACCTGAATACCGACACCCTCTTGTGTCCTCTGTACCTCTGCTACCTGAATGCCGACACTCTCTTGTGCCGTCCATAAGCGATCCATATCGCTCTTCATGTTTGTTTTAATTGACCCAACACTATCCTTAACATTATTAATTTCAGTGGTTAGACCAGTTAATCCAACTTGGATTTGTTTTAATATATCAGCAATATTTTCTGTGGTTACTACCTGTGACATCTTACAATACAACTTAAATATAGGGGCCTACATGGGAATGTAGGTCGTCGAGTATAGCCATAACCTGAGATCGTGTACCAACCCTGTCAAATGGTTCACTAAAGGCTCAGTGTGATACGAGGTTAATTTTACACAAGAATTACACATGGCAAGTATCGCGCTCCCATCAAAGGCACGAATCTGACCACACAGTATACTCCCATCACCACAACAAATGATTGAGTACAAAAAAAACATGCCCATGACGGAAACGAAACACACCATCGTCGTCGAGCCCCACGTTGGGCGCCACTTCCCCCCCCTGTGCCCGCTTCTCCAATGGGACAGGCGATCACCCGGCTAGCACCCCGGCCCCATTAGAAGAAACAGCCAAGGGAGTGGGTACAAAAAAAAATTAGGGCGTGAATCTTGGTTCATACAGACAAGACTAAAAGAAAAGCTCCAGTGAGCTAGAGACAAAGGGTCTCGGGTCGTTTACGGGTTGGGATGGTAAATAGACTGAACCAGGATTCACAAGCAAAACCCTAACTTGAATTGACAAACAGAAAAGAAAGTAAAAGCCCTCGTAAAATCACATCTGCTCCTTTATTGGCCAAAGGATAAATAAGTATGCAACCTGCCTATCACGCACGAGTATAATGTTATGGTGGGACAAAGTCCGGAAAAGAAATAAAGTTCATAGTCCCTAAACAAAGAAAAGAAAATTACGCTTATTCAAACTCGTGGGTGTCCTCTCTTAAAGTTCCGACAGGGAGATCGTCTTTCAAAAAGCTAAATTAACCATAATTTATCGGTGCACACGCATGTAAACATCACTAGCCAATCAACATAAAGTTCACCTGCGGCAAAAAAAACTCTTAAGAAAATATCGAATGTCTATATAAATTACAACTGTCTACCCTTATACAGTATTGGACGGATCTCCTCTATCGAACTGCAAATGAATAATTAAAGAGCATCATGTTACATCAAATAGCACACAAACATCGACTCAGCTTCACATAAGATGACATTTCAACAATTATGAAACTCTCTCAACCTCCTCGCTGGAGTTGATTTAACTTTAACTACCCTCATTTATTACAAACCTACAGAATTTACTGCCTTTAAATACAGGCCACAAGTGATTTTAACGTTACTTCCCGACTTTTAATGGGCGCCAAGGTTGACCATATGGGTCTTCCTGAATAAAATAGAAATAAATATAAAGCTGTTGCCCCGACTATGAAAACTCTTTCTCCCAGGAGTAGGGCATTTGGCATGCGTTTGCTGATGTACCAGGTTCATACACGACAGGAATATAAACACACATGAATTTAACGAAATAATCTATTGGCTGTTCTAACACATATGTACAAAAATATACAACACAAAATACACTTGCAATAAAACTTTGTACAGTACCTTTTGTTCACTGCTTCTACGCTCTTAGAGCAACAACACTTCTGGTCAGTTTGACCCCAGGCATTCAGCCTCCTATCAATTTACACTTGTGTAGTTTGTACGGAAAGTGTACACAAATTCCAACAGTCGGCGATTATAGCGTTGTTCCACGGTCTTCTTGCTCGATCCACGATAAGTCGCTCGCCACCACTTTCCAACACGTGGACCACAAATAGCTTGTTAGGCCTAGACGTATAGTCATGTGTTATAATCGTCCTTCGGGCGTGATTTGCACCAACAACCCATGGTACAATAGCCGAAGCTCAGAGGAGGCTTATAACTGCCTTTGCTGTTGGTTACCGCACTATGACATAGCACGACCCTGATTCGCAAGAAGACATCGTAACAGCATCAAACACGCCATTTTAAACACACATGAAGCAATATCCTTCCACACAGTCCTGTCCTTTTGCCTGCCGGAACTCATTGGCGCGCGCCCACTCCAAGCGGATATTCGTGGCAACATTGGAACATTTGACGATCGTAATTCTGCTGAGCGCACACTAACTTCACTGAGTACTTTTCCTACGCCGGGTCATCAGAGTTAAGGCTATTCTTAGCCCAGGCATTTCCTGGCTTGACACAAATAAGTCAAATTACCGTTTAACTTTTCCATATGCCCCAACTTCCAGCCTTCGAAAATTTTGACTCGTGTACCTATAGTACAGCCAGCAATAGAAACTTTTAACATTTCTAGTTAAAATAAACACATTAACCCCAAACCAAAATGAAATAATGCTTCTACTACAGGTAATAATACAGTCTTTTATATCCCTGTTCCCAAAACGTAATAAATCTCAATAAACCCCGTATTTTATAATATCAAATATCCAAAAACCGATAATTAATAAACAGTGATCCTAGGTTGTCCGGACCATCCAAAAATGAATCCGTCCACACAAAAACACACAGGCACAATAAAAATCACCTCTGCAACCCCACATTAACCCAATATAATAAGATATGAATAAAATACCCCAAACTAAATGCACGAAGCAAAACCCGAGGGTGAGCTACTGTAACTGAATAAATTCGGTTACAGACGCCCCCACAAGGATCAATCTCTAAACTACAAGGCTATAGATTTATCCTTGTCCCTCACACAAATACACTAGTACTCCTGTCTTGTCATCGTGAGCCAGATCTCTAGGTGACATATAGCTTGAGGTTAGCAACGTTATATGTACCTAGGACCTTGTCATCGTTGGAAATCAAGCTGTAGGCACATGCACCTACCCTGCGGTCTATAGCAAATGGACCGGAATGAAAAACCTCATGAATGCAACTCTGTTCTATCGACAGCAGACGCTCAGCTCGCAACAACACCAGATCACCTATCTTAATCTTTACCCCCTCCCTTCCCTGCTGTTTCAAAACCATCTTACCTACAATTACAATAATCCTAAATTTATTTAATCTCTTAGGGTACAGCTTCCCCGGTTGAAAATCCCAAAATCCTGCGACACACACAAAAAGAAATCCTTCCTGCAAACTACTGACTGCCACGCCCTCCAAACATAACCTAATGGTACCATACCACATGGTCACCACCACAAGAAGACTAACAGACAGACTGTTACTAATCTCAAATATAACCTCAAAAAGCATCTGACCAATCACCTCAACAACACCTTCCATGTAAGAATGAGCTATAGGGTACCTAGGACCGCTCAAGCCAGACCTATCTGCGATGTCAAAACTCTGCCCGTAGCCGTGAGTACATCCAGGTTTCCCCGAGAACACCTCCCTGTGTTCCCTCAGAACGTCAAACACCTCTGACTTCTGACCCTCGTCCAACATGGTATCTTTAACAACTGCCTCCACACAGTGATCATCATCACTCAACTCACGATCATCTCCCATGATCCAGAAACAACAGTGATCCACATCACTCAACACATGATCATCTCTCATGACCAAAATACAACTTGATACCATGCCGACACCTAATTCTTCCTCCTCAGAAACCTCTTTTATCACCTGAATGCATCCAACGACACTAACAAAATCTCTACCACCAACCTGATAATCTAACCTAACCCAATCCTGTTGCTCACTCCACCCAAACTTCACTTGCGCCTTACTGTAACCTAATTTACAGCTCTGGTCTCCTAACCTATCAGATCCTACATTGACATTATACTCTAAATTATGTTTCTCTTCCAGAGCGTGAGCAGGAATACTATGCAAGGACTCTCCCCCTGCTCCATATAGTGAGTCCTGGCGAAGTTTAAACTTCCTGGCCTATTGCTTCTCTCAACCTGCCTTTCCATGCCGCGCCCCCTATTCGCCTGCTCTACCTCACGTGGTCTGTTCCCCGGTTGATTGTTTTTCCCGTACCCCTGACACACATTGTTATTTCTTCCTCTCCCATGATCCTTATACCACATGTACCTATCTCCCCTACCTGGATCCCAGTTCTTCTCTCTCCTCTGATTATAATTTCCTTCCCTACGATTACCCCCATTTCTCTGACGTTGCCTACCTGTCTTTCTCAAGGTACCTAACCTTCCAAGTGACCTCTCTATGCCTGTAATAGCGACTATCTCCTGCACACACACTGCAGTCCTAATGTCATCAGAGAAATTACATACTAACTTTCTAACAAAACCGCCACTCCCTCCTAGTTCCAAATGTTGACCACGTAGAATTCTACCTACAGTATCTTCCTCCATACTAGTCACTATCTCGCTAACCTGGCTAATATTCTCATCTACCTTCTTCATACCATTCCCTAGCAACCTAATCTCGACTCGCTCATCTATCTCCACTACCTCACCGCTCTCCTCACTAAATTCAGCACTCTCAAGCATCTCCACTCTCCCAGCACTCTCCCCACTAACTTCAGCGCTCTCATCCTTCTCCACTCTCCCAGCACTGGCATCACTAACCACAACGTTCTCTTCCACAATGCCTACAATTTCCACTTTCTGCTCTCCCAACTTCCTATCTACCCTGGGAAATTTCTGGCTAGTCTCCAGTGTCTGGCTAGAAATCTCCCCTGCCAACATCACTTGTTGAGCATCCAACTCATCTACTTCCGAGTCTACGCTCTCTTCCTGAACAGCAATCTGACCACCTAGCTTAATTTCCAGATTAGTGATTTCTACTCTGACTTCACTAAACTGGCGAGTAACACTGCTGTCTAGGATAGTCACCTGCTCTTTGACCTCATCTATCTTTGCTGATATTTCCTTCATCTGGGAGGACATTTGACTGGTTATCCTCTCCACGGAACTGTTACTACGACACAGGAGCTTCTCCAACATGTCCATCATACTTAATTCATTTCCCCCCTTGCCTGGCAAATCTCCCCTGACTCTACTGTTTTCCCCCATCCCTACAGCAAATTGCCTATCAGCCCCTGCCTGATTCTGCCGCTCACCAGCACCGTCCACCAACAAAGCAGAATTGCATCCTGGCTCTAACGTAGCCATCCCTAATTGAAATACGTGAAATTATGCAAATATGCCTACAGTTTAATTCCTGTGTCCTGGTACACATCAGCATGTCTAAGGCCCCACGTTGGGCGCCACTGAAACTCTCTCAACCTCCTCGCTGGAGTTGATTTAACTTTAACTACCCTCATTTATTACAAACCTACAGAATTTACTGCCTTTAAATACAGGCCACAAGTGATTTTAACGTTACTTCCCGACTTTTAATGGGCGCCAAGGTTGACCATATGGGTCTTCCTGAATAAAATAGAAATAAATATAAAGCTGTTGCCCCGACTATGAAAACTCTTTCTCCCAGGAGTAGGGCATTTGGCATGCGTTTGCTGATGTACCAGGTTCATACACGACAGGAATATAAACACACATGAATTTAACGAAATAATCTATTGGCTGTTCTAACACATATGTACAAAAATATACAACACAAAATACACTTGCAATAAAACTTTGTACAGTACCTTTTGTTCACTGCTTCTACGCTCTTAGAGCAACAACACTTCTGGTCAGTTTGACCCCAGGCATTCAGCCTCCTATCAATTTACACTTGTGTAGTTTGTACGGAAAGTGTACACAAATTCCAACAGTCGGCGATTATAGCGTTGTTCCACGGTCTTCTTGCTCGATCCACGATAAGTCGCTCGCCACCACTTTCCAACACGTGGACCACAAATAGCTTGTTAGGCCTAGACGTATAGTCATGTGTTATAATCGTCCTTCGGGCGTGATTTGCACCAACAACCCATGGTACAATAGCCGAAGCTCAGAGGAGGCTTATAACTGCCTTTGCTGTTGGTTACCGCACTATGACATAGCACGACCCTGATTCGCAAGAAGACATCGTAACAGCATCAAACACGCCATTTTAAACACACATGAAGCAATATCCTTCCACACAGTCCTGTCCTTTTGCCTGCCGGAACTCATTGGCGCGCGCCCACTCCAAGCGGATATTCGTGGCAACATTGGAACATTTGACGATCGTAATTCTGCTGAGCGCACACTAACTTCACTGAGTACTTTTCCTACGCCGGGTCATCAGAGTTAAGGCTATTCTTAGCCCAGGCATTTCCTGGCTTGACACAAATAAGTCAAATTACCGTTTAACTTTTCCATATGCCCCAACTTCCAGCCTTCGAAAATTTTGACTCGTGTACCTATAGTACAGCCAGCAATAGAAACTTTTAACATTTCTAGTTAAAATAAACACATTAACCCCAAACCAAAATGAAATAATGCTTCTACTACAGGTAATAATACAGTCTTTTATATCCCTGTTCCCAAAACGTAATAAATCTCAATAAACCCCGTATTTTATAATATCAAATATCCAAAAACCGATAATTAATAAACAGTGATCCTAGGTTGTCCGGACCATCCAAAAATGAATCCGTCCACACAAAAACACACAGGCACAATAAAAATCACCTCTGCAACCCCACATTAACCCAATATAATAAGATATGAATAAAATACCCCAAACTAAATGCACGAAGCAAAACCCGAGGGTGAGCTACTGTAACTGAATAAATTCGGTTACAATTAATTATAACCTATCATAAATTATTAACACACCCAGATTGTGCTTACATATTTACACTACTAATTCTTATTATTATTATTAATTTATCTTCCTCTTTCCAACAACCTAGATCCACATGGTCATATTTGTCCTTGTAATTAAATTATAGCATTGTCAAATGTTTATGAAAGGTTAAGAACCTCGCAATAAGGCGCCCTAGCGTATATCATACTCACATAACCAACATTTAATCGTAACCCTTCCGCCGAACACTCTGTGTGAAGATCCAAACAACCTGACCGTCGAGCGCACCATCAATTACACCCCTGCGCTATTCAATACAACTCATCAATGAACGTGGCACGTTCGTCAAGAGGACCCTGTCCTTACAACTACAATTCCACGGACATCCGTCGCCCCGTGAATAATCTCGTCACATTTTGACGGAAAAATACCATATCTAATTACCACATAATTATCACATAAACTTTACACAACATCATTACAAAATAAATCAGGCATTATCAGCATGTGTCAAGAACCCACACTAACAGAGCGTATCAACTTTATCGGGACCACGAGGTCGTATGATAATATGGCATCCTATCCAAGGAACCTTATCCGGCAATCTTCAACCATATTCATTGCTATAAAAAAAAATCTGTTCATTCCGTGACAAACCTTTCAGAATAGAATTCGAATAATGACCTCTGAAATCGACGTGCTAGGATCTCCCAGCAAAATGGGCATCTCTTATTATGGTTATCCAATTTCAAATTATTATTATTATTATTATGACTCAGAGAATAAATACATGTCTTACTCCTACCATTGATGCTGTAAATTTATATAGGTCAAATGACCCGAGAAGAAAGACAAAAAAAACATCTGCACGACCCTATGAAAAGAAAAAAAAATGATGCTCTTATTCAATCTGGAATAAATTATTATAAAGGGCGCTAGGTTACACGATCTCAGGTTATCTCATGGCATGGCTATTCGAGGTAGAAGTTCTCTTCTTTCTGATGAACAAGGATGGAAAGGAAACGTCTTACTTTATATCTGGCGTCCTCGGAAATCCATGGCGTCGGCGTCGTCATCGTCTGCGGCGTCAGGGCGGCGGCGTCCCTCCAGCGTCCCCGCGATGTGGTCTCCCAGCGTACTGGCAGAGGTATCCGCCTCTGGCAACTCCCGATCTCCTGGCGACGCCCATGTCTGCCCACAGGTTGTCCCCCGTCACCTTCATCAGCGCCGTGGATCGACGTCCCAACCATGGTCCACTCGTCCACCTCGTTGAGACCGTTCACCCCATTATGGCCCCTTAGCAGTTCAGTGCAGCATAATTCGCGTGTTAATATGCATGTTGATGCCCAGAATATGTAAGTCCATGGCTAATAAGTTCATGCTGCCGTGCGGCAATATACACCTCACTATATCAGAGCACATTTATGCTCGCACACTAAAGCGTCTAGTTCCTGGTTCACTTGAGTCATATGTTTTCACTTCCTTTAGCCCGGTGACACACTTCCTTCCACGAGGAGCTATTTCGAGCTGGCCTTGACCGACATATCAAGTTGCCTGCGGCCCGTAGTCTTCCAACCCAAGCTTAAAGTAGATGTGGCCTCCCTTACTGCGTTTTCACTACGTGTCTTAAAACGCCGTACTGCTATGCTATTTCCGAATGAATGTCAGTTAAAATATAGGGCCTCGCGATAATGTTTCGCCTCGACTATCCTTATATAGTTCTTCCCCTGATACTCGTAAATTTAAACACCTCCTGGTATCAATCTTTAATGAACATAAATTGTCGGCATAAACGGACTTCCTTTATCAGTTCTAACTGTTTCCTCACATACTAGCAGATCCGATATCGCCTAGAAATTCACACTGTTCGACAAACAAACTGACATGCTTCACTGAAAAAAAACTCACTGGCAATATATGCACGCTAGTTTCAGGCTTCATGGCCTGCTGGTTACTCACAAAAACCATTCAAGTTCCCGATGTAAAATCACTGTCTACATGACATGGGCTAATCTTCCGTGCTCCGCTGTGTGACATTCTCGTCCACGCACTACTGACTCACATACTGCTGATTCACATACTAAACATTCCGGAACTCCGTCCTTCTTCGAGAAAAAAAGTGGGAGGGGTTGGAACCTTCTGGAGCATTCCCCTGCTCTCGCCGCGTCATGCCATGACGTCATACTGACTCTCCGAGTTCCTTCATCTTCTGTCATCCGGGGCTGGTAATTGACCCTGACTGGATCGGTCACAATACCTAAATCGATATTCGATGTCAATAGATTTCTTTTCCTTGCCTGAGCCAACCTACTTTTTATATCCTCTTTGCTTCGTCCATCACTGGTTATTTTGCTTCCTAAGTAACAGAAGTCTCCTACTTCCTTTAGTTTTTACCCTGTCAATTTGATGTCCATAGAGGTTTCCGATTTATTGTGGCTGCATTCCAATATTTTTGTTTTACATTTATTAATTTTCATCATGTATTCTTTTAAAACGGAGTCCATACCATTCAAATCCTCAGGCAAGATGACTGTCATCAGCAAATCTCAGAGTTGAAATTATTTCTCCTTGAATCTTCACTCCCACTTTACATTTTTCTCCAATTTCCTTAATTGCGTGTTCAATGTGAAGATGATGGTGCAAGCTTTGTTATTTGACACCCAGAGAATAGCTTGCATGTCAAATTTCGTTGCTATGAAAGTCAAGGAGGTTAGATGTTAGATATCTAAGCTCCTTGAACACTATAGCGCTTTCTAGTAGAGAAATGAGGAACTTTGTGTTGGCGGAAACTCCCGAGATTAATTTTGCCATTATGAACACGGCCTACTGAATTCAAATGGGTTCTTTGACATGCCAACATCGTATGACATGCGTATCGTATTTTTGCCGCCTTTCAAAAATCACTTATCACGGCCAGGGGCGAACCTGCAATCTTGGGGTTAGTAGACCGACACGATGACCACTCACCCACCGTGGCAAGCTTATGTAAAGATTGAAAAGTATGGGTGATAAGTTGCAGCCTTGCCTTACACCTTTCTGAATACCAGCTTCTCTCTCATGTCCTTCAACTCGAATGACTGCTGTCTGGTTTCTGTACAGATTGTATATCACCCTCCTATCCCTGTACTTTATTCCAATAGATTTCAAAATGTCGAACAATTTAGTCCAAACAACGTTATCAAAAGCTTTTTCTAAGTGTACAAATGCCATGAATGTTCTGTTATCTTTCCTTATTCTACCTTCCAAAATCAGCCTAAGACTTAGTACAGCTTCCCTTGTTCCTACATTTCTCCTGAAACCAAACTGGTCTTCACCCAACTCTGTTTCTATCTGGCTTTCAATCCTCTTGTAAGTTATTCTAGACAGGATCTTTGATTGTACGGTAATCCTCACATCTGTCAGCTCCCACTTTCTTTGATAACATTCTTCTTGAAATGAGAGGTAACCTCACCTGTCTCATAAATCCTACACACCAAGTGAAATAACCTGATCAGACCTTCATCTCCTATGCAGCATAGCAACTCAATCGGTATATCATCTCTGCCTGGTGCTGTGTTCCTGCTTAAGTCTTCGAATGCTCTATATTTATATTAATATTCATTTTGAGACACTTGCACCAGGGCCCAAATATACAATAATACTTGTACTTTGATCCGAAATCACAACGCGGTGTGAAGGATTTGCTCGTTATTCCACCAAGTCTGTTCACACTGCAGCTATAGAGGACAGACATCTTACTAGTTAGCTACTTCCGATAGCAAGAAACCAACCTCAAGTACCGTATGTACTCGAATACCACCCGCACATTTTTAAACAAATTCAGAAGTGTAAAAATTGGGGTGCGGGTCTAATTTGAGCCAACCAAATGTTAAAGATTGAACTTGACTGCCACGCGCGATATAGGGTGTTGCGAGTATCTGCTAGATGGTGCTAACCTTCTTCAGGCTATCACTTTGTTTTACCGTAAGCACGCAGCGTCATACAGTCTCGTGCACGTTCTCCGAGTGTAAACATGAAGCGTTTGCGGTCATTTACTGTGAGTGAGAAACTGCAAGTTGTGAGGGAAGCTGAAATTATTGGAAACCGTGCCGCCGATAAGAAGTATGATATTGACGAGACCTGTATTCGCGATTGGAGAAAGAAGAAAAATGTTCAAAGCAGCCTTGGCGGCCGATAATCACACACTGACTCCAACTGGTCGCATTCGGCGTCCGAAAGCTCAGCTGCTCTGTTCCTGGATTTTGATGGCATGGAATCTTATCTCTGGAAATCTCATACGGAAGAGCTTCAAGGATGCTATGGATGGCAGCGATGACGATATTTTGTGGGAAAGTGATAGTGATAAAAGTTCCGAAGTTGGTACTTCTCATGGCGATGATGAATGAAGTGTTTGTGTACTTTTATTTGTATTTTATCATTTTAAATGATCTTGTCGACTTCGTCATTACGCAGAGGTCTGGCGTTACGTTACGGTGACGGGACGAAATGTACAGAGAATGCACTGAAGTGTGCGACGTCATAGTACGATGCACCAGCCGAGTACCAAAAAGGCAGTGTGAGAACAATCAAGTAGGCAGTGAAGAAACAAAATGGAATCTTGAAACTCTGGTCTCGCACTGCCTTCTTGGTACTCGGCTGCTAACATTTAAAATGATATAAAGTCCAGTCTTTTTAATTTTTTGATGTGTGTTATTTTAGGACGACTTCAAAACGGTTGGAAACTATTTTGGAGAGATGCTGTTCTGTTTATGTAGTAAAGATTGTAAGTAATTTTGAGTAAACATTTTTTCTTCAAAATAAGGGTGCGTGTCTTATTCAGGGGCGGGTGGTATTCGAGTATATACGGTAGTACTACACAATGGCCAACAGATGGCAGAACATGCCGGAGATCAACTCGGCACTCGAAAGTGAATGGGAAATATGCAACGTTTATAGACAGGTAAAGCACTGAACGGGTTAAATGTCCAGTCTTGTATGCAACCTTACTTCCTGAATTCTTCAAGTTGTTGAGCGCCAGAGACTTCAGTGACTCGTCGCTTGTTGGCGAGCTCCTTCTCTAACCAGGCGAAGTAACAGCACAAGGCAGCAGCGTCCTTGAGGTGAGCATTGATCATACCTGCAACAACACACACGTACACTGGGCACAGATACAACATGGTAGTGCCTCTCTATTCTACCGACCACCTCGTGGTGTCGCCCCGGAGGTCTGGGTTCAATTCCCAGCTCTGCCAAGAAATTTTAATTCTGGTCGGAGGGCTGGAGCAAGGTATACACTCAGCCTCGTGAAGAGGAGTAGTAAGTTATTGTTGCTTTAAGGGGTAGAACTACGATGTCATCTGCCCCTCTTAACATAATTATACAAATTTGGAATGGAATTTAAAATTTAGAGGTAAAAACCTAAATTTGAATAGACCGAAAATTAATCAAACAAAAAATAAAATAAAAATAATAATTATAAAAATAAACAAAAATTACGGAAAATAAAGTCGTTGAGTCAATGTTCACTGGCCCTAACCCACTCTCACTTATAAAGCGGATGTCGAGATCAGCAGCCACCGCGTCATCGGCTAATATAAGTTGAGTGTCATCTGCAAACCAAGGTTTCTTGGTAAGTCAGCAAGATCCACACACTCTGTTAAAATGTGGGCCACGATGAAAACGGCTCCACAGGTATAAAATGCAACTCATCAGATACGAGTGGGTGGATCTTGTATGACCTATCCTTAGCCTACACAAAATGACGGAAAGAGCTTCGCCACACGCGAGTAGTTCCCTTGATCGCACTCAGTTCACTGAGCAGTGGGTCGGTTAGCCACTGGCTCTACCAAAATGCCAGTACTTTCGTGAAGAGGAGGGTTTGATTCCCACCCCAGCCATCCTGAAGTGGTTTTATGTGTTTTCCCCACTATTACTACAGGCAAATGCTGGGCTGGTTCCTAACTTAAGGCCACGGCCGCCTCCTTCCCAATCCTATACCCAATTTACAAATACACACACTATAACAGCCACCAAGCAAATACCTTCCCTTTACTTGTCGCTTGAGATATATTCCGCAGGTTATTATAAGTTTACATTTAATTACGGTAGGTTGCTGGAAGGTACAAACGCACCTGAAACTGGGAATGATTACGTGACCCCTCAGGGGCTCACATCTAGTGGGACGTGGGTTGGCGACCACGGGACCCCAGCTGAGTCCGGCATTGCTTCCACTTACTTGTGCCGGGCTCCTCTCCGTCTTCTTTCCTGACGATCTCCCTTGGTCAACTCTTGTTCTCTTCCGACCCCGACGGTATTAGGTTATCCGAGGCCTAGGGAGTCTTTCACATTTTCGCCTTAATTGGCCCTTGTCTCATCTTTCCTGATACCCTCCTTCTGTGAGGGGTCAGCCTTCTTTTTCTTTTCCTTTTACCTCCTGCCTTGTGCTCAAGGCCCTTAAGGAGGCAGGGTGTGTGTACCCCAACTCTTCTGGTGCACTCTAGATAATGCTACGCCCTCAGGGGCTCACGGCTGGTGAGTTTGGGAGTTGGCGACCCCGAGGGATTCCCGAGCTGGGTCCGTTTTCCACTTTTGTCCCTTACCTTTGGGGCGGACCCTCTCCTCTTTTCCTTATACCGTATTTGCTCGCGTATATCTCGCACTTTCTTCCTGAAATTTCAACTAAAAAAATGGGGTGCGAGATATACGCGAGCCGAAAATACGAGTGAAATTTGTCGGTGCAAGATATACACGGGGAATTTCCGTATTCCTCTTGTATTGTTTGGGCTTTGAAGATAAGGAAATCTGTGCTACACCACTCGCGCCAACATGCTCCTATGTTTCGAAGATTGCGCAAGTAGGCCTACTGTTACATCGCAGAGAAACGCAGTTCAGTCTTCTCGAATCTCAATGATTTCGTCTTTACGTATTGCGTTCCTTCAGAGCTCGGCCGTGTGCAAGCATGTAAAGCGGCGCCGCGTGGGTGTTAGCACGCTTCAGCCTCGCTCGGTTAAGTTCGAGCTCACTCGGGCACGTAGCGAGGAATCGATATGGAAGATATCGATCGCTACACGTCTGCGCTCTAAATTCTGCCTTCAATCATCCTTAACGAGCTCATGACGTCTTTTTCATAGATTCTTAATGTCGCATAACCATAACACACGAACTGATGCAAACTTGCGTAAACTGACGCTATACTGTAGTGCCGCTACAAAGGTACAAACTCGGACAGACCTCGCGCAAGCATGCGATGCGGCGTGACTGTTAGCACACTTTAGGCCTACATTGTGTCTTCAGCCGCGGTCGGGTAAGATCGAGCTCGCTCTTACATGTAGTGAGGAATCGATATGGAAGATGATCGATCTTATCCAATATGAATGCTGGAGTTCCTTTTCTGCCTTGAATCGTCCTTAACAAGCTTATAACGTCTTTTTCAATGACGACTTGTGGCGCGCTAAATCGAACGTGTTTATACCTCAAGGTTATTACGGTCATTTATATGACGGCGTCAAAAATGAATGCGAGATATATGCGAGTACTTTTTTCCCCCTGAAATTTCAACTAAAAAAATTGGGTGCGAGATATACGCGAGCAAATACGGTATTTCCTTTTCTCTTTAAGATTCCCGCACTGTTTTTGTTACTTGGTTCACCGTGTATCTAAATTCCCTTTTAGCGATTTTTAAGGCATTTTTGATCTACGTTGCATTTTGTAAGATTTTTCGATCTAAATTACATCTCGCGATTGTTGTTGTTGTTTCCTATGGCTAGCCCGGATTCCAATCCAACAGCTTTACCTCGCGATTGTTTTCAACCTCAATTGTATTTTGTAAACATTGACAATCTAAATTGCTTTTTAGTAAGTCTTTCAATGCAGGTAGATGGGCCTTTTAGTGAGTATTTTGAATTTCAGTTGCATTTTGTAAGTATTTCGACGCTACATTGCATTTTGTACGTATTTTGAATCTAGCCTAAGTTTTGTGGGCCTTTTTAAATCTATTCTTTTTGTGAATCTTTTCGTTCTAAATTCCCTTTTGTAAGACCATATTGTGAGTTGTTTCCATCTAAGTTTCTCTTTGTACGTATTTTCCGTCTCAGATAATTTTCGTTCTGGTTTCCATTTCATTCTCATTTTCTCTATCTCCCAGATCATTAGGGGCCGATAACCTAGATGTTAGGCCCCTTAAAACAACAATCATCATCATGATTATGTGAATATTTTCATTTGAATTTTTCAGAATTACGTTAGATAGATAATTGAGTTTGACATTATCAGCTGATATAAACAGTGAAATGGCAGGCTCGTGTGATAACAATATGCCCACGATTACAAGGTATTAGAACGAATCGGACAGCGATTTCAGTAATTTTGAAGACTTTTCTCTTTGTAGAGATTGATAGATAGATAGATAGATAGATAGATAATGCCTTTATTGGTGGCGAAGTTAGGGCTCAAGGCCCTCTCTTACACTTAACCACTAGATGAGTATACATCTACATGACTTATAATTACAAATACCAATAGCACAAATAATATTAATAGCAATAAGAATAGTGATAATATGAATAATAGTAGAATCATTAATTTGAAAAATACACGATGTAAAGTACCCTTAAATGACGTAACTACAGTAATCCGATCATTCATCTCATTCATCCATTCGTTCATTCAACATTTATCCTGGAAGTCAGCGGGATCCACCCAGCAAATACTCGCAGCAAGCCACTTTAAATTTGCGATGAGAGGGATTGTCTCTAATGTTCACAGGTAGCAAATTCCATGACCTGGACGCAGAGATTATGAACGAGCGGTTGTAAACAGCAGTACGGTTTACAGGTATGGCAAGAGAGGAGCCAGATCTCGTATTGTGGTCATGATAGGACGAGAGGTAAGAAAACGGTGAAACAAGATAGTTAGGGGTATTCGTGGAAAGTATTTTGTGCAGTAGTGATAATATGTGGAGTTCACGACGCTGGTGCACTCGAAGCCACGACAGCTCCTTATAATAGGGTGATATATGATCATCATATCGCAGGCCAAAGATATATCTTACACAGTTGTTGAGGCACCGGTCCAGTTTCTTGTTACTGTCGCAGGTTATTTCAGTCAACACAGTGTCACAGTAGTCAAATATAGGTAGTATCAGAGAGCGAATTAGTTGTTCTTTAAGCCGAACAGAGAATACATTACCGAACCGTTTCAGAGGATATAAGCATTTGTGTACTTTATTACATGTGCTTATCACCTGTTTAGTCCAATTTAAGGTCTCAGTCATAATAATTCCTAAGTTTGTCACTGAAGTAGAGTAGGGTATGATTTTATTGTTTAAAATTATTGGAGAGATGTCACGTTGCTTGAGGGAATATAAGTTTTTACTGGTACCGATAATAATCACTTGAGTTTTATTTGGGTTTATTAATAAACTGTTTTTATAAGCATAGTCACTAAGCTGTTGTAGGTCAGAATTTATTTTAATGATTGCATTATTGATATCACTCGGTTTTGAATGATAGTAGATCTGTACATCATCTGCATACACTTGCAATTTGCAGAAATTAAGGGCTTTTGATATGTCATTTATTTGGATGATAAATAACAGTGGCCCAAGAACCGAACCCTGAGGGACACCGAGGGTCTTACTTTGCCATCCCGAACTCACATTTCCCACTATCACACGTTGCCGGCGATTTTCAAGGTAAGAGGAAAAGAACCGGAGTGACACACTATTAAAATTTAGTTCTCGAAGTTTCTGCAGTAGCAACTGAGGGTTGACGGTGTCAAAGGCACTACTGAGATCTAATAATGTCAGTACAGTCACGTCCCGTTGGTCCATTGCACATCTGATATCATCTGTCACTCATAGTAAAGCTGTCGCAGTGCTATGCCCCTTTCTGAAGCCGGATTGGAAGGGGTTGAGTAGGGAATGCTTTGTAAGGTATTCAGTAACTTGTGTATGAACTAGACGTTCAAGTACCTTGGATAATGGTGGTAGGATGGATACTGGACGATAATCTGAAGGAGAATCAAACTTGGAGCTCTTCGGGATAGGTCTAATTAGTGCATCTTTCCAAACATCTGGGAACACTCCGTTTGTCAGGCAGTAGTTAAATATATGAGTTAGTATTGGCAGAACAGCTCCCAAGACATGCTTAATCAGTGATATAGGAATGTCATCGTTACCTGTGGCATTGGATGAAATAGAGTATATCACACCTTTAACTTCATTCGAGCTGATATTTCTAAAAGAGAATTGGTCAAAAACAGACTGCTGTTGTAACAAGGGTACCGGTAGTGAACTATTATGGAAGGAGGTAGAGGCTACTTTTGGCCGTGCGAAGTGATCATTTAGAGCCTCTAGCGATATGCTTGGTACATGTTGTTCAACTGTCTTACCTATCCCTAACGCACGTAATTTACTCCATTTTTGTCTAGGGCTGTTGGTTTTCATCAGTTCATGAAAGTATTTATATTTAGAATTTCTAATTAGCTGCTTGGTTCTGTTTCTCAGAATTCTATATCTCTCAAAATGAACTGCATCATGTGTCTGTCTGTATAGTCTGTATAGTTTGTCACGGCTGGCCATAGCAGATCTTACCTCAGCCGTTAGCCACGCAGATGAAGAGCGGGTAATTCTTACCCGTTTCTGTGGTGCATGTTTGTCAAATATTTCTAGTACCATTAAATTGAATGTATTTACTTTAGAATTTATGTTCTGAGAATTACGTATATTATCCCAAGGCAAGTTATATGCATCATAGCGTAGTTTATTCTGGTCAATATGTCGTAAGTCTCGTATTGTAATGTAGCGTGGTTTATACTTAGGTATTCGTATAGAATAACATACGTACAATAGATCATGTGAAGAGATGCCAGGAGCAGGGATCTGTCCGTGTTTAATTACTTTCTGAGGTTGATTTGTCACAAGAAGATCAATTAAGGTATGGCTCGTATGGTCAGACTAATGAACATGATTAGTAGCGTTCAGGGGTAAAACCGTCATGTTTGTGGCGAGAAATAAATTCAGTAGGCTGTTAGCTTCACCAGTCTGCTTTAAGAGGTCAGTGTTAAAATCACCCATGATTATAATGTCGTCGTATGCCGATGCAAGACCTGCTAATGCATCTTCAAAATCAGCAGTCTGTCTTATTTTAGGTGGCTTGTATACAATCCCTATTAATATCTTTTTATGGCAGTCTAATTCTACAAACATAAATTCTGGTCGCAGTATAAGTGTTGGGTCGGAAGTGGAAATTATCTTACATTTTAGGTCGTTTCTGTAATAAAGTAGAAGCCCACCACCTATTTTGTCAATACGGTCATGGCGTAATATAGAGTATCCATCAAGGTTAGCTGCCGATGACGGCAGGTCTTTATGCATCCAACTTTCACTGTTTCCAATAATATGTACATTGTTTACTTCAAAAATAGCCTGTATCTCCTCCAGGTGAGCTAATAATGACTGTCCATTTAGGTGGCAACATTGTAAAGAGCGTGGGTGGTTACTAAGCTGCTCTTGCAACACAAGTCCCGTTGAAGCTGGTAGCGACGGGAGAGAAGGGGTGGGTGAGGTGAGTGGAGAGGAATGCAGGTCAATGGTATTGCCGTTGTCCTGGTCAACAAACATATGAAAGTATGCAGTGGGAAATAAAATTAAGTAAGAAGTAAAATGAGCTTACCTGAGCAACCTGGTGAGCAGATCCACTGACTTTCACAAGCACACACATACACACACACAAATATAAGCTAATTACTATACACATTGAGGGTTTATCATCATGTGACAATGAAGCTGAAGGAGCTAAGATCAGTAATGATGCAGGTACAAGTGTAGTGAAGCTATGCCTACTTTCAGTGATGGAAATTCCATGGTTTCCCTGAACTGATTCATATTTTGTACAGTTTTCCTATTTTCAAATGGTTTTTGTAAACGAGATAAAAAGTAAATAGATCAGCATATATAAAAAAAAATCTTTAAATAAATCACTCAAAGAAATTTACAACATATCTTAGTGACACTGGAAGGGTTAAAACAGGTTATCACACACACCCAAATACCCAGTGTTATATGACCACAATGTCGCAACAACTCCCTTATATCCATCTTGTTTCTGTCCTCCTTTTGCTATCAACTTCCTAGCAACAACTCTTGCGTTCAACAATGATTGCAAAGGAGAATGGGCGCGTTCAGCGGGCTCATTGCTGGCCAGCAAACGGTCAGCAGATTCTGAGTTTGCCGTTCAGCGGGCTTATTAGCGGGCTTGCTAGCGGATGTGACGTAGGTAGCAAAGGCTCAGCAGAGCCAGCAAACTTTTTCTCTGCTGGCTTGCTAGCTTGTTTCTGCTGACCTGCGTCGCATGGCGGGGAATCAAATTGATCAAGTTCTGCACGTTCGGCGCATGAACCTATTAGGTTACTTAAATTCTATTTCAGTGTTGTTGAAGTTGTATAATAGAGCCAAGATGATAATTGTGTTGGAACTCACGTCTTTTCTCTTGGGATGTGTGAGTACCCGTGAATTTCATACTGTCTCATTTATATTTAAAATTATAAAACTTTTTCTTCTTCTAATTGTGGTTTTTAATGTCTGTTGCATTAAATGTCTATAAAATGGTGGTAGGATGGAACCAAAGTCTAAAAAGAGAAAAAATAGCAATGCATTTTGAATAAATTAATATGAATTAAGTTAATAAATGGTTTAAAAAATATGTTCACTTCAATTCTTTTTCTGGTCTCCCTATCTTATACCCTTATTACAAAATGTGGATAAACGAATGGGTAGATTCCCAGGTAAGAGCACAATTCAATACAAATAGCTGGCATTGAATATTACTGTAGTAAATATTTTCTGTCTGTCAGCCAACATAGGGAAACCATTCCAAATATTCAACCTTATTTTGAATCCATATCATTAAGGACATGTATATTTCTCTTGCATTCCAATATTACAGTATTCTATGGTGAGTATCGACTTACCCTCAAGTTTTATAATATTAAAAGAATCTATTTTCAGACAGTCAACACAGCAATGTGGTCAATTAAATCCTTTCCAGTTAGTGTGACAAATTATTCGGGCAAATACTGTATTTAGCGACTGAAAATTGATTCTTTCTTAGATAACAAAGGCGACACTCAGGATTTTTTTTTCTAAAACCTGGTCAAGTCTTAGTTGACTGAATAGAGAACGTCTCCCCTAGCTGTGAAAACTTCCTATTAAATTTTCATTAAAAGAATTCTTTTCAGTCAGTCAACATGATTCTGTCCAATTAGTTTGGGAGAGGAGCAACAATTAATATTTTATCACCCAAACATTAAAGAAATAGTTATTGTTGTTTTAAGAGGCGGAACTATGAGGTCATCTGCCCCCTTAAAGAAATATTACAAGAATTAAGTTATTTATTACTCGACACATTTTTGTAGGAAAAGTTTTTGTATATAAATTTTTAATCGCATCTGATATGCTACCTTATTGAAATATATGGGGAAATTAAATAACTGAACGGCTTGGGGCAACAAAGTGATATCCCTCATTTTATTAATTTTAAGCTAAAGCAAAAATAGCTTGCCAATAGCCTAGCACTACAATTATTTACATACAGTGCTGTGTTTTACCACTATGGGCAGCAGTAATATGAAAAAACTTCTTTGATTGGATTTTATGGAATTAATACATGTTAATTTTGTGGGTTATGTTGCCCCAAACAATTGGCTTGTTTGATAGTAGGGTATTTTATGATAATTGTTTTAAAGGGTGGAACAGCGAGGTCATCTACCCCACGTAACATGTAGGAGAATTAAATAACTGAAGGGCTAATTCAATATTTCTTTACAAATTTCGACGGATGTTTAAATAAGAAATCAGCCTAATTAAAGGAGTGGACTAGCCTACAATAAAATTGAATTTCAAAAGAAGAGTTATTCTTATCGTCAGGGTGTCTACCCCCTTATTATTCCCGTTTTCAACAGGGTCGCGGATGAGATACGATGAAAGTCTATGTGGCGGTTAGTTTATACCACCGGATGGACTTCCTGACGCCAACCTCATGAGAACTGAAATTAATGAAACTTGACTAGGAGATGGAAGATAGAGGTCGTGGCCTATTAGAAGGTAACTTACTGTCCCGGTATTTGCCTGGACCTGAATATTGGAAACCACTGAAAACCATTTACATGACGGCCGACGGTGGGATTTGAACTCACTACAGCTCTGTCGCATAAAAGTTATTATTTTCTATGTATTTATCATAGACCATAGACCAATAAGTATGGTAGTTTCAAAGGAACTCTGTGCATTGCTCAAAGTTCCCGCGTCAGCTTGTAGCAAAGCGTTCAGGCGGGCTCACGCTTGCTAGCCTAGCAACAAGTCAGCAGGTACCTAGCAGGTTAGCAGATTGCTGAGCCCGCTGAACGCGCCCAATGAGAGCTTAGCAACGTCATCTGTCCCAAGAGAGACATAAACAATGCCACATGGTGTTTAGAAAATACTTACCATTTATCTCAGTGCTATTCTTGATCGCTTTCATGAAGGTAATGGGATTTAACTCTGTCAATCGTTTTTTCTCTGGAACCAGGGATATCAAAGCGTAACTGGATCCACTACAAATCCACACTTTGCCCTCCTGGTCAGCAACCTGTAATGGTAAAATATGGAGCGAGCCTTCATGTTGGGGTCAAGCTGAAACAATAATATACAGAGAGTTGTTTTATATGCGTTGCATGTCTGTCTCCCGCCAGGCACTTTGCCGTTATGCGGCGCTCGCCCGGCACTGAGTCATTGAGTATTGGAATTTGAACTTACCTAGTTCACAGCTGGTGCTGAAAATGTTCGCCATTCATTGCTACACATCACTGGCACCTCTTTATGAAACTGGCATTTACTTTCTGAAGATCCTCAGCACCGATTGACTGTTTTTCAGCTGTAATATAGTCTTTAAGCTCATTTACAGTGTGAGGGTTTCTCGCATACACTCTATTTTTAAGCATCCCCCACAATTAAAGTCACACGGTGATAAGTCTGGGCTTCGCGGGGGCCACACGTTCCGACTTATAATCCTAGTACCGAAAATGCGACGTAATTCTGTCATGGATGCTTCGTCATTGTGAGCAGTGGCAGAATCTTGTTGAAAATAAGTTGACAATCACTCTCCGTAAGTCAGTTCGTCAAAAAATTTGTCAAGGATCACATTGAAGTACAAATTCCAATACTCAATGCCACAGTGCCGCACGAGCGCCGCATAACGGCAAAGTGCCTGGCGGGAGACAGACATGCAACGCGGGCGAGCGAGGGTCCCTGTCGCATATAAAACAAACTCTCTGTATAAGAAATACAAAAGAAAGACAAAGACAATGATTGATCTTATCCTGGTGGAAAAGGATAAACGAAGACAACTGGTAGATGTGACGGCTATGCCAAAAGGAGATTTTGAAGGAGACCATAAAGTGGTGATAGCCAAATTAAGGCTTGGAAAAATCACAAACCTTTTGGAAAAGAGGGAAAGAAAAATAAAGGTGTGGAAGCTAAAAGGGTGGGAGACAATGGACAAGTTCCAAGAGGATTTAAAAAAGGAAGTTCCCAAAGATGAAGCAAAAAGTGTAGAAGAGGAATGGGCATGTTTTAGGAATGGTTTAGTCAAGTGTGCAGTAAACACCTGTGGAAGATTATCAGGGAAGAAAAAGGAAAGGGAGACCCCTTGGTGGAACAACAGGGTAAAGGAAGCTGTTAAAGAAAAGCAAGTGGCATGGAGGAAGTGGATAGGCAGTAAAAATGCAGAGAAATTACAAAAATATAGAGAAGCAAAGAAGGCATGCCAAAAAATTGTACAAGAAGAAAAACGGAAAAGTTGGGAAAGATTCACAGAAACTTTGAAGGAGGATATCCAAGGAAGTAAGAAGGTGCTATATGGATTCGTTAAAAACAGTGTAAAAGGTAGGGAAAATACAAAATTTGTAAAAACTGAAGCAGGGCAGATATTGTATCAAAGAGATGATATATTAAATAGATGGGAAGAATACTTTTCAAAGCTACTAAATGTGAAATACATTGAACTGGAAGATGAAAGGGAACAAGAAGAAACAATGGAGGAAGAAGAAGAACAACAACAAGAAAAGGAGATAACTATGCTAGAAATAGAGGAATAATAATAATAATGCTATTGGTTTTACGTCCCTTTTAACTACACTGGCTTTTAGAGACGCCGGGGTGCCGGAATTTTGCCCCGAAGGGGATCTTTAACGTGCCAGTAAATCTACTGACACGGCTCCCTCGCATTTGCGCACCCTCAAATGCCAGCTGACTGCGCCAGGTTTCGAACCTGCAACCTTGGGCTCAGCAAGCGAGAACGTTACCCCTGGAAATAGAGGAAGCCATACAGAAGTTGAAGAGTGGTAAAGCAGCAGGAGTGGATGAGGTGACCACGGAAAATATAAAAGCAGAGGGACCAATAGGGATACAGTGGCTGTATAGATTATTTAGAATAATTTGGAAGAAGAAAGAAATTCCAGAAGAATGGGGAAAGGGTTTAATTGTCCCGATTTTTAAGAAAGGCGACAAAAAGGAATGTAATAACTACAGAGGGATCACTCTTATTGCTCATGTAGCTAAGATCTTTGAGAGAGTATTGGAAGGCAGACTGAGGAGGAAGATAGAAGGAGAGTTGGAAGAAGAACAGTATGGTTTTAGGAAAGACAGATCAACATTTGACCTAATCTTTACACTAAGGCATATGATGGAGAAAAGATGGGAATTTGGAAAAGACATGGTGATGACATTTATTGATATTGAGAAAGCATATGACAGTGTGCCTCGACAGGTGGTTTGGGATGTATTAAGGAAAAGGAGAGTTATCAGAGCTGATGTCCAAATGTTAAAAGCTATGTACAAAAATTGTGTCAGTAGCGTGAAGACCAGTATAGGAGAAACAGAATGGTTTAAAGTGGAAACAGGTCCCCGACAGGGAAGTGTATTGTCCCCCTTACTATTCATCATAGTCATGGATGAAATCCACAAGAATGTCAAACAGAGATTGGGACAAGAAGCAACAAAGGCCATGCTGTTTGCAGATGATGTAGTTATATGGGGTGACTGGAGTGGGACATTGATGATGATGATGATGATGATGATGATGAAAAGGATGTACAAAAACAACTAGATGTATGGAACCAAGAGATAGAGAAATTTGGGATGAAAGTAAGCACAGAGAAGAGCAAGATAATGGTAATGTCAAGAGGAAGGAAGAAAAGGAAGAGGAAAGATAGAATTGAATGGCAAAATTCTAGAAGTTGTTAAAAGTTTCAAGTATTTGGGAAGTGTGATCACAGAAGATGGAAAGATAACTGAGGAAATTGGAAAGAGAATACAACAAGCGAACAGTTTTTACCAGAGCATAAGGGGTATTCTGTGGAACCGAGATGTCCCAAAGAAATGTAAGCAGGTATTATATTCAACCTACTACAGACCCATACTAACATACGCAGCTGGAGCGTGGACTACTACAAAAAGAGAGGAGAGTAGAATACAAGCCGCAGAGATGAAATTCCTAAGAGGTATAGAGGGCAAGACCAGAAGAGATAGAGTTAGAAATGAAAAGATTAGAGAAAGGACAGGAATATTGAAGCTGCAGGACAGGATAGAAACAACAAAGTTAAAGTGGTATGGACATATGATGAGAATGGGAGAGGAGAGAGTACCAAAGAAAACTTTCTGTGAAAAGATGACAGGGAAGAGACCACGAGGAAGGCCCCGGAAGAGATGGGCAGATACAGTGTGGGAGTGTGTAGAAAAGAAGGGAGGAAAACCCGAAGATGTACTAAAATCAGGAGAGGAGTGGTGGAGAGACAGGCAACGATGGAGGTCCTTAATTCACAACCCGACCCAGGAAGCTGGAAACGGGAAATGAAGATGATGATTTCTAATTGGTTACCCAGAAGTTAACTCAGTATACATAAAATGTTTTAACAAGTCTATTTCTGAATCCAAATTTACAGATCCCGGCGACTAGCTTCAGAGCTCAGCGGTAGGAGAGGGAAATGGAGCAGTACGGGGAGTGTGCCGAATACATCCATGTCTGAGAACGTAGACGCACGACAGTAGCACGTTCCCTCAGACATTACGAGTCAAAGCCTGTGCCGATTAGCGAGGCAAATGTTTACCGTTGCAGTAGTACGGGCAAGTGCAGAGCTAGCTGCCTGTAACTGTACAAAACTTCCATCACGTTTCTTTCACAAGTATTTTCACAAGGCAGATATACGATAATATGGTTTGTTCAAGCAATGGCCGCATCTGCAGAGTTGATTCAACTTTTAGCTGTTATTGGAGCTCAGATTATCAGATTACTGACAAAGCTTTGGTAAAATGATGGCATCTTAAAAATTATTTTCGAGTTCTGTAAAGCCCCTCCGAAGGCAAACATACTGTACAGTACTTCCAACCATAATTAGCAAACCTGTCCTGAACACAAGGAATGCAGGGTGTAGCATTTCTAGTGCCATATTTCCTGGCATTTACGTCGCAGAGCACACACATAATCACTGATAAAGAGTCCTAGGTGTACGATTACGACCCGCAAACCAGAACCTTGCAATGAGAGCACTACACACTATGCTGCTTGCCAGCAACAGACGCTATCGACAGGCGGGGAAATATCATGCATGCGTATTTCTAGATATAGAGAAAGCTTATGATAGCATTGAAAGATCAAAAAAGTCCTCTCGGCACGCCGGAAGGCGGAGGTAGATTTCACCGGACAAACTTGGGGATAGGCGAAAATAGGCAGAATATGCAGATTTTCGTAGAAGGATCAGACCTCATTTAATGCGAGAAGGTATTTTATAATTGGAGCTTAATTAACTTTGTTTTTCGTCATTTTATGCTTATTTTAAACATTTTATTGTCTTATGGGAACGGTAACCTTCTTGTCATTTGGGGTCCATTTTTATACTTGTGGTCACACTGTCCTTATGCTAGGTTTCGACACTGATGTGCAACTATGTAACAGTCTGTTACTTCTTCACGCAAAATTATATCTACCGCAGAGATTTTGGTTGGTTCCTCAGTTTAGGGGCTGCGACAACGCGGTCATGTGACCCCGTGTACTTTGGGATGGCTGTATTAGTCTGTAATTCAGGTAAGGACTGCAGACGGTCAATTTCAAGCAGTAGTTACTAATGTTGCTACCTGGTACTACCGTCAACGACACCTAGCTGTGAACTTGGCTACTAGATGCCACCGCAACCAGCAACTCGCAACGAACGTTGGAACTTCCCCTCCAAAGGAAAGCATACTGAGGGATTTTTGGCGCTCTTAGAAAATCCGACGACTTCGGCCGGCTTTGAACTCGCGACCTTGGGCATAAACATTCAGCATGCTACCAGTTACGTCACCGAAGCCGCTTCACACTTAGTCAGATGGAAATCTGAATATGATCTCGTGCAAGTGCGTTATCTTGGCAACGTCTGATGGCTCATCCCTCATCAATTTAGTAGTGTTGTCATGGCAACCACTGATAGGTCTTGGCATTTTCTTATAATTCCGAAATTATTTTTCTCATCCCTTGGCATAATGGTGGGTTATATCAAAAATTCTTTCAGACAAAAGTTTTAGGTAATTATTATGGGAATATTGTCCATTTTGTACGGTTTTGATATTGTGCCTATTAAGAGAGATATGATTAATGTTTCCCGAAAAACCCACTTTTTCCCACCCCTTTGGTCAATGGTTGGTGCTATAAAAAAAACTCTTCAAACATACATTTTTGGGCTTTATCCGACACATAGTATGAACTTTGAACGGATTCGATATTTCACATATTAAGAGAGTTATAGCAATATTTCACTTTTTCGAAAAAAAAAGCCCCCCATTTTCACCCCCCAACGACCGATTTAGCCCAGTAACGAACTCGACCGAGATTTTATAGGTATACGTATTCGGTAAAAAATTCAAAGTGATTGGTACAAAATTACGGCAGTTATCGTGTCCACAATAAACTGATATACATATACATACATAAATTATATAAACTTTTGAACTGACGGTGGTTTTGGGGCCTGGGGATGTGAAACGCGAAGATATGTCGAAATTTTCCGGAAGTCGAAACATGGTACCCATTGCAATAGTTAGTTTTCTAATGAAATCTACCTCTGGTTGGTTCCTCAGTTTAGGGGCTGCGACAACGCGGTCATCTAACCCCGTGTACTTTGGGTGAGTGTAGAATCTGTCTGATACACGGTGTGAATTGTAATGGCTGTATTAGTCTTAATTCATGTAAGTACTGCAGACGGTCAATTTCAAGCAGTAGTTCCTAATGTTGCTACCAGGTACAACCGTCAACGACACCTAGCTGTGAACTTGGCTACTAGATGCCACCCCAACCATCAACTCGCAACGAACGTTGGAACTTCCCCTCCAAAGGAAAGCATACTGAGGGATTCTAGTGCTCTTAGAAAATCCGACGACTTCGGCCGGCTTTGAAACCGCGACATTGGGCATAGACATTCAGCATGCTACCAGTTACGTCACCGAAGCCGCTTCCCACTTTATCAGGCGGCTTTGGTGGCGTAGTCGGTAACATGCTGAGCTTCTATGCCCAAGATACCGGGTTCAAACCCGGCCGAAGCCGTCGGATTTTTTAAGAGCGTTAAATATCCCTCAGTATGCCTTCCTTCGGAGGGGAAGTAAAGCCGGCGGTCCCATGTCATAGATTTATGGCATGTTAAAGATCCTTCCACTAATTGCACCTGTGTGAAGCTAAATTGGATAGGTTAAGAATGTATACAACGCTCTTAGGTTTCTATGTTCGTTGCCAAGAGCCGACTGCGGCGGCGTCTAGTAGCTCAGTTCTGAACTTGGCCTCGTAGTCGTTGACAGTGGCGCTTGGCGGCAAAAGTAGGAACTATCTGAAAAATTGTTAGTTGCAGTACTTAAATTAACAAACAGATAACACACACTAATACAGTCATCACAATTAACACCGGTTATCAGACAGATTCTACACACACCCAAAGTACACGGGGCTACATGACCGCGTTGTCGCAGCCCCTAAACTTAAGAACCAACCAACCAACCACTTAATCAGATGGAAATACTGAATCTGATCTCGTGCAAGTGCGTTGTCATGGCAACGTCTGATGGTCCATGCCTCATCAATTTAGTAGTGTTGCCATGGCAACCACTGATAGCTCTTGGCATTTTCTTATAATTCCGAAATCATTTTTCTCGTCCCTTGGCGTAATGGTGGGTCATATCAAAAATTCTTTCAGACAAAAGTTTTAGGTAATTATTAGGGGAATATTGTCCATTTTGTACGGTTTTGATATTGTGCCTATTAAGAGAGATATGATTAATGT
Source organism: Meconema thalassinum (assembly GCA_946902985.2). Lineage (NCBI taxonomy): Eukaryota > Metazoa > Arthropoda > Insecta > Orthoptera > Tettigoniidae > Meconema > Meconema thalassinum. Next base: position 175,052,211 of record OX336401.1, read on the forward strand.
TTCCCGAAAAACCCACTTTTTTCCACCCCTTTGGTCAATGGTTGGTGCTATCAAAAATCTTATTTGACATAAATTTTTGGCACTTATCCGACACATATTATGAACTTTGAATGGATTCGATATTGCACGTATTAAGAGAGTTATAGCGAAATTTCACTTTTTCGAAAAAAGCCCCCCATTTTCACCCCCTTCGACCGATTTAGCCCAGTAACGAACTCGACCGAGATTTTATAGGTATACATCTTCGGTAAAAAATTCGAAGTAATTGGTGCAAAATTACGGCAGTTATCGTGTCCACAAGAAACTGATATACATATATATATACATATATATATACATAAATTATATATAAACTTTTGAACTGACGGTGGTTTTGGGGTCTGGGGGATGTGAAACGCGAAGATATGTCGAAATTTTCCGGAAGTCGAAACATGGGACCCATTGCAATAGTTAGCTTTCTAATGAAATCTACCTAAAATGTTGGAAAGTTTAGGAAGGCACAATGTCGCAAAAGACTTGATAAACAAGATCAAAATGCTAAAGGGCACGAGTAAGGTAATGGGAAAATCAGATGGTTCACAACAAACCAAGGAAGTACACTGTCACCATTTCTATTCATGGACCTCACCAAGACACTGTCAAGTACACACTGGGAAGGCCATTGCAAGACGTGTGCTTTAACCAACTGAGGAGCCCAATTGCACACCGGGGCGAAACACTGTCATTTTGTTGAGTTATGCCGGAACATTTAGCACAATTTGTGTTTAAATATACAATGGCCCAACGGACAATACATATTTTTCTTTTGAAAATTATATAACTTCGCTTCTTATCGAGTAAAGAACCAGTTCCTCTCAATTTGTTTATGAGATTCTGCACGGTATCTCTATGTGGAGAACACACACCTGAAATGTGTTCTGAAACGTCTAAAGACTTCCCTGCAAGACTCTGTTTTCACATAATTATGGTACATAAATACCCTTTCCTCTAGCGTGTACACACGTGGAGGCATAATGTTAATGTACATAGGTCAATCGGACAATCTTACATCCTGTTTCCTCCGGGAACAGATATTTCCAATATAGATTAGCAAGGTAAGCTAACATTATTTTTGAAAGAAAGTTTTGACTTCCGTAGTACATTGGCGCTGCTCGTGGCAGCATTTGTGCCTTGCAGCGGCCTTCACAGTATGAACTAGCCACGCGTCTTGGTGAGGTGTACCATAACCAACTGAAGAGCCCATTGGTACACTGGGGCGAAACGCTGGCAACTGTTTTCAGCTAGCCGGACCATTGTATCAAATTTCTTTGTGAATTTGTTAAGGAAGTGATCAGTCAATGGGAGACAGACAAGCTGGGGCGCCGGCCAACCGACCAGCCGGACGAGTCGTGAGAGAAACTCGCTGTACTACATCCCAATTCTAACTTACGGAGTAGAAACATGCACCCTGTCCAGAGGAGAAGAAAGTGGGATTCAGGCATCCGAAATGAAGTTTATAAGAACAATGCTTCAAAGGACAAGGAGAGACAAAATAAGGAACGAAACAAACAGGACAGAGGCTGTATTTGCAGAAGCAACGATTAGGATGGTATTGGCGGGCATCTTCAAAGAATGGGAGATGAGAAGACACCAAAAGCTTATTTCAACGAGATTATCCCAGGTAAAAGACCAGTAGGAAGACCAAAGAAGAAATGGTTGGACCAAATCAACGATGATCTTGAGGACAAAGGGCTGGACAGGAGAAGGACCCATGAAGACCAACTATTCATGGACAGGAAAATGTGGCGAGGGCTCATTAACAGCACCTGGACGACTGGAGCTGGAATTTTATGATGATGATGATGATGGGCATGAAGGTTCAAGGTCGGCTCATGCAAGGGTGCTTGATTAAAATCCATCAGGTTTTTGCAAAAGAAAAATAAGGCCGGAAACGATTCTAACAGAGTAAGTAGTAGTTCACTCACCACATCGCTAAGGGTGGAGCTCACTTTCTCGTATGGCAATATCTTGACAGGAAGATTCTCCTCATTGAAGTGGTTATGTACCGCGGTGTTCAGCTTAGCTTCATCCACAAACAGCATCACTTCATCCATAGTAACGATCACGTACGAGAAGAACACAGGGTTGTACGGAACGTCACGACCCCGCAAGTTGAGCAACCCTGGAAAAAATCATTCATTCGGGTGTTTCAAGCTGGAGACTTTACTTGTTATTTTATGACAAATTGTGCAGTTACAATGGGCACTGAACAAAACGCCCCTAGTATCTATTACCTGCTACACATCTAACTTTTATAGCCCCTAGCTTTACGATGTGTGCCCACTGGTGAAGACAAATCCATACCTGCCAACCTTTCAAACTGAAAAATCGGGAGATTTTCAAGACTATGTCTAATCATATTTCTTCACCGTAGCCTATTACTGAGGAACCAACAAAATCATTCGGATCAAAAATCGCAATAGCCTACCGGCATCTAAGTTATATACAAATAATTTCACTTGTTAAACAGATACAATATTCCGCAGCCTACAACTACCTCTCACCCTCAGCCTATTGACGTCCGAAACGGGGGAGGAGCTTACGGTCAGCTGTTTGCAATATGGCGGCGATATGGTGACGTGAAGTAATTGGGTGTGCGTTTGTTATGGCTTCTAATTTATGATGGCAAAATACTACATATTTCCTTTCATTGATAGAAATATTTTTATAATCAATTTAAATGCAGTGCCTAATTACTACCAGTTAAAAATATTACCCACATGTAGATAGTTAATTTACTGTCTGCTGTTACATATATGAAGCCTGTACTTGGGAGCCTAGCGGTATCGATGTTTTTTATTAATTTCACAATATATATATATATATATATCTCACATAACACAAAGGATGACTCCCTGATATTAAATTGAATCAAGCAACCCTGAATTTGCATGAATGTTTTGGGTTCAAAGAAGCGTTACTTGGGATGCTCAAATCATACTTCAATATTGCTAATATTGACCTACATACTTGCTGTTCAAAGGCAAGAATATAAATTCTCTGGCAAATTAAGGCTAGGAACAGCATTTTTCTTAAGTTTTCTAACCATTCGGCTATTGTCAATCGGAAGAACCCCTTAAATAAGTTTACGAAGAGCGGATTACATTCTTTGTACGGCACAGAAGTAATAGGCTATAAGTTTATCAGTATTTTTGATGTAGCTAAATCCATGTGAATACAAATTAGAGACAATAACAATCAATAATCAACAGTACCGGTGGAAAGAAGTCGTCTTCACAAAAATGCAGGCTGCACACTGTCATGTAACACGTTTTCCAATTGACAGCGCCGAAGCCCATCTTTCTCTCTGAACTTTTTGTACAGGAAAGTAGTGAAGATATTTCGTAGCCGTTTTATACGTTTTGCAACCTTATACAGAGCAATACCTCCTCGAATTTGACAAATTTCTTTCTGTTTCCATCACGACGTCAATGCTTCACCATCTAAATAAATCTCACCAATCACAATGTTACAGCTTCAACATTCTGCCGCGTGGCTGCGCCATCCAACTTTTCTGACGTCAATTACGAAAACTTCTTGGAACACTCGCTCAATTAACCAAACCAAGAGATATTTAAATCCAACCAAGTGGGACGAGTAGTTATGTGAAACTACAGTATTGAAACACACTTCAACACAAATAAAATCGACCTGTTCGATGGACGACTGAAGTTCGTCGCCTGGCACTTTCAGTCCGAAATTACAGATAATTGTCGTGGACGGTAGCATTTGGTAGCAAACGTAGGAACTACTTGAAATTGATTGTCTGCAGTCTTGACCTGAATCACAGATAACACACACTAATACAGCCATCATAATTAACACCGGTTATCAGACAGATGCTACACACACCCAAAGTACACGGGGCATTGTCGCAGCCCCTGAACTAAGGAACCAATCCCCCTAACAAAATATGTAGAAGCATATCAGAAATAAAGTATATGATATCACAATATATTATTAATAATAATAAAAACAGCTAATTCCCATTTGTCCATTCCATTTCGTTGATACTAAGATTTTTGCTTACCAAGGAATAGTAGTTAAAGTAGGAAATAGTGGTGGATAAGTTTAAAAAAAGGAAGCTTGCAATTTTACATGACCGTTAATATTGCGATCATGAGCCTCAGGACCTCCTCTTTACGTGGAATCCAAACCACAGGACATGGTATTTCACTTCGAAAATCTCACATGCAATGACCGGGAAACAAACCTGGTCCATCTTGGTGAGAGGTCAACAGCTTCACCGCTGAACCACCGCACCCCGTGGATAACAGGTAATGGCAGTCTCATAATAGCCATTTACTTGATCATGAACATGGCAGTATTTGTACAAAGTAATAGGTCAATATTTAATTGATCCAAAACTAAATCGAGGTGTTTGAACCTTGAGGTTCTAAAAATTCTGTTACCAACATTAAAGTAATTAAAACCACGAAGTATGTGTAAAGTAATTCATTGGAGACGAACATATGAGGTGCCTAGAATCAAAACCCGCCAAATCCATTCCTTCACTTTTTCGGCAAAGTGGCAAAATCTGTCACAAACGAACCAATACCCAAAACGAAATACTTTTTGCACTAAAAAATGAATGAATTATTTTTAAAAACAGTGACGAAGTACGAAGCTCATCCCCGATATAGTTAAAAATGTATGTAGAAAAATATAAAGCATTAATGAGGATTTGTCGGGGTTTGTTACCAAGATTTGGAATTGGCAGGTTTTGATACCAAAGAGCCCTAATACATTTGAAGTTGCGAAGAGATTGTAGAAACTGCGAAAGCTTTATTCAGAAATTAATATTTGAATGAAAGTTAACTAAATATAGGTTATAAAATTTAAAAAATCGTATAATTTTTGTGTTTTGTTGTTGTTGTTATTGTTGTTTTAAGGGGTGCTTGTGTTTTATTAGAATAAACAGAAAAAGAATAAAACTCATATTACCCATTCAAGATCTGATTGCCGCTGAGTGTGGCTGTGCCAGCGTTTATGTTTATTGTAGCATGAGCTCTGCGGGGCGAAGCGGAGGACACAGCTATGACAGAGTGCAATCTGCACATAGGTCACGCTGCATTGCGTCAGATAAGCGTCACAGGAGCTCATTTCACCATGGACAGTTAAATCCAAAACTTGAGCTGAGTCATATCCTACACGCGCAACTGTACCTGTCAACGAAGCAAGCTGACGTGTGACACAATTACATAAAGAGTAGTTCCCATCTCCACCGCCGGCAATCAATTCCTGAAAGCGTAATAATACTGTACAGTAAATAACCCCTGGCACTACAGCCCGTGAAGGGCCTAATCCTCAGCCATTTGGCCTGCAGATATTGGGGTGCCGCATGACCAGCGCATCGGGTCCCCTCGGCCGTTAATCTTGGTTTTCGTGATCGGGGCGCTGCCTCACTGTCAGTTACTCAATTGTCTTCACGAGGCAGAGTGCACTCCGTTCCAGCCCTCACGTCAGTTTCCAAAATCCCTGACGGAGCCGAGAATCGAACCCGGGGCCTCCGGGTGAGAGGCAGGCGCGCTACCCCAACACCACGGGGCCGGCAATACTGTAGCCTACAGTACTGAACAATAATAAGGAAAAGCGTCAAATTAAATTAATATTCAATTACTATGGTCCAGGCCTTTAGAGACAAAACTATCGTCATTCAGCTATTAAATCACATTCTTTACTGGAAGTTATAGCTACACAATTTCTGTTTCTACCTCATCCTCAATAGTAGTTACTCAATCATCATCATTCTCTTCGTGTTTGCCACGACTTTGCAGATTGCAATAAAACTGCAGCTCTACATTTTCCCTCCATCTTTCTCCAGAATGCTTCGAAAGCAGTCTCGAAACATCTTTCACTTCTTGTGCCTGAAGGACAATTCCTCTGTTTATGGCTTCTGGCTTTACGTGAGTCATATCAAAATCAGGTTCCGTGACACGTTTGTGTTCGCAAATGTCAGTTCTGAGGAAAACATCACTCAGACCAGAATGTTATTGTTCTTCTCGTTCTTTGTCAAAATTATCCAAAACAAATTATTATCAGAAAGTACAACAACATAAACCATTCTAATCACGTCAGGCAGGGGTACATTCTCCGACTAATGCACGTAGGTAAAGAGTAAAGAGTCTGGGTGCTCCTATTGGCTGATGTGGATGTGGCGGGTGTTGTGACCAAAAATGGCGAAACTGTCGTTGGACTTGGCGGATATTGCAACTAAGCCTCAACTTTGAATTCGTTTTACAGTAGGATGTAGCGGGTTTTGTAACAAAATAATAGTTTTAATGAATTCAGCGCAGCAAAAGCTATATGAAACAATGCTTATCTCAATTTTCATAAAATATGGATTTGGCGGGTTTTGATTCTAGGCGCCTCATATATTACATTTTACACATTGATTTCCATTTTCGGAAGTGATACTGTTGGTTCGTGTGCAATATAGAAAAACTTCTTTCAATTGCTAGTGATAATTACTTCGTGAACATATGAACTTATTTTCTTCCTATCAAATAAATATTGAGCTTTTCCATGTATAGAGGCATGTTGAAGTACGGTAACATAGATCCCGCAACGAATATAACACCAGGTAAATTCTTACGAATTGATTTATTTTAAGTATAACAAAATGTCACTGTAACAAATTAATTTCTGAGGTCCTGAAAATTCTGTTATACTGTTTACTGTATTGATAATATTAGTGACGTTGACCAAAATACTGTGTGTAAATGCTCGAACACTCACAAGCAACAGCATCCAATGCAGTGACCATGAGTGCAGTTGCTCCTTTCTCCTTCATCTTCTCTCGGACCTCCTCCACTTTCGCTTTGCACATCTTGCCTGGAAAATAAAACAAAAGATAAACCATTGGTCTCTGGTAGGTTAGAAGACTGTCTGGATGAAACCATTGCCCGCTATTAAGTTAGAAGACTGTCGGGACAAAATTGTTGGTCGCTAGAAAGTTAGAAGACTGTCGGGACAAAATTGTTGGTTGGTTAGAAGACTTATTCGAAGAAGAGTCCATTGCAGGTTCCGTGCTGACGTTTTGTAATTAAGTATAACAAACTTAAAGTTTCCGCCTAATCAACACTCATTTATTATTTCGTTAGCTTATGGGTACATGTTTCGGAATTAGTACAATTCCTTCTTCAGCCCTTCATAATTCATAATCGGAAACATCATAGACTAAAAAGACCACGTCCATGTGAGAAACATAACACACTGATAATTAAAATACTATAAAAAATTAATTGAACACATTAAAACATGACAACCTTATGGACATTACATACAATAAAACAATAAAAACATTCCTGCTGTTAACAATCAAATTGATTAATAATCACTACTATGCACATTCTTGAACGGTATGCGACGGTCAAATTGAGCAGTCGTTAATTTCTTTTTGTAAATAAAAACAAAGAGCACATTCCATTAGTGTTCAGGACACAAATAACTTGCTGTACTAATAAACGTTGACATAGGTGGAAACTTTGTTCGGCACTTTATTGAAAGTGCGCTGACATGTGCTTAGTGGATGCAAAACGGAGATACCTTCCGATTATTAAACTTGTATTTTGCACATTAACTGGGAGTGTTTATCTTGAGCCGAAAGCTCCACGGACCTGGAATGAAGACGTTCAGTGGTTGGAATATGTTGAAGCCAAGGAATTAACAAATTTAAAAAAATAAAATTCCGCCCTAACAAGAAATTTTGAACTTACGTGCAACGTTTAAGAGCAAACGCGCCAAGGTCAATGACTATGGTACTGGTAGGTAGGCTCCCACATCTGAAGCGAAAATAGGTACTGCGCCCGAAGAAACCCATCAGTACTTATATCCAAAGCCCGAAAAAGGATTGCAGACATGTAAGTTACCCAGCTCACAAGCTTATCATGCCTACTAAGTAAAATTGGGAATTCCAGGAACATACAGGATAGATATTATTCGTAAAGAAAATAGTACTACTAGACAAGGTACAAATTTCTACTATTATTTACATTTAGAACAACCGAGAAACTCCAGTCTCGAGGGGTGATAAGGTCTAATCTATAGTGAGCGCCTGTATCTATACCTCGTAGTAGCCTACTATTTTCGACGATGACGACAAGGAAAACGGAATCAGTTTAGATAAAATTTGACTAAGTTGCTAAAAAGCTAATAAAACATGTATAACAACTGGCTTCCTCCCTTAATATTGTGTCTCCCTGACACTTCTACAAAAATAACTGCAAAGATAAATTTGCACGTGGCATTACTATCGTAAGAAAATGTGAAACGGCGTGACATTAAGTATTGCCCTATTTTATACAGATCCGCTTCAACTATGAACCGTAGTTCCATATCTAATCAAATTATTCATGAACTATGTGCATATATACATTCTTTTATGAAATTCAAATTTCACACTTCATAACGTCGAAGATTAAATTTTCTTTCTCCAATAAGTCTTTCATCTACTCCATTTCTCTTAAACATCAAATTCAAATTCAAACAAACATACACCGCAACTATCGTGTTGAAAGTAATAAATACTCGTCATAATCAATTGAACATAAGTGACAAACATTTAAGCTAAGCACTGTTCCTTTTTACCTTTATCTATATATCATGAAATTCTGAAATAAGTGCTGAAATTCTTTACTGAGTTAACAATCTTCTGATAAACGTGAATACTGTAAGTGCACGGCATTAACCTTCGTTTCCACACTTCTCCTCCATAATTATACAACAATTACTTTCTCTCTTAAACACCCTGTACAGAATCTTCCTTTACTACACTCTCATAACTTCACAATTATTGCATTCAATACTAGAAAAACTTAGAGACTCCCCTGCGTCCCTTCGTAAACTTACGTAACTCCTTTACGTTCATAACTCCTTAATCTGCACGGTAATTCAACTATAAACTTCTACTTCAATACATATACTTCCTTTACTTAACATTTCTCCTCTATAATTGATACAACATCGCCTCGTGCTCGTAATTCCATTTCTGTAATAAATCTCTGTACTTTCACCTTTCTAATCACCCTGTGATTTAATTTCGTTAACTTTCCTCTTCACGTGTTTAAATTCAGCTTTACATTTTATTACAACTTTTCAAGAAATATCAGTAAATATTCATATTCTTAACAAAAGATATAAGTTTGACTTCATTCCATTAATATTTGTTTAACAAACTGCTTTATGTTTTTTAACGCTCTAAAGCTCATTAGACATCTGTGTTTAAGCTTTTCGTAATACTTTCGTTCATAATAAATTTCTGACACTCGAATCAACATCATGAGTTGTCGAAATATTCTTTACACTTCGTGACGTTACTTCTTAAGTATACTGTACTTAAATTTGCTCCAATAAATTTCATTCTACTTCATTTATAATCTTACTCCTTCTTTACTTCGTTCAACGTTCTATTCCTTTTAAATAGTTCACTCTACATTCCTTTTTTAATTCTCTAAATTTCTTTAATACAATTCCTTTCAATAATTTGCTTTCCTCTAAACAATTCCTTTATATTCCTTTTTTAACGCTCTAAATTTCTTTAATACAATTGGTTCTAAGTTACTCTGAACAATTCCTTTCAATATTCCTCTCAATTTCTTTATATTCCATCGCTGCGATAAAACAGATTTAATTAAATTAAATCTAACGCAAGTATGAAAATATTTACACGATTTTACTTTATTATAACCTTAGTGTTAATAGCATCATCATCATGCCAAAATTTCGTCCAAGTGACTGAAATTTTCCAAGAAACACGGCAAATAACTCTGTAGAAAAATATGAAAAATCACAATAACAAGATCTACACAAATTTAATTACTTTGACAAAATTACACGTTTTAAATAATGCAGTTAAGAAAAATGCTGTTGAAAAATAATGCGGTTGAAAATATGCGGTTGGTCAATTGGATAATCACACAACTAAACTACAATTCTACATTATAAAAGACAATTTTCTCACTACCTTGTGTTGACTTCTGTACTGCTGAAAATACTTGCATCGCTCCTTCCAAACCAAACTTGTCGTGTTCATAGCAATGTCCACAGCTATGAAGACCGGTTTTGTGATAGCAGCAGCTGGGCTCGCGGTGAATGACCTCGCCGTGTACAGCTCTGCCAACTCCCGTCTTGTGGTGTTTGTACACAACACCCAAAACAATTGAACTAAGAGTACTATATTGATGTGCAATTGCAACGATAGTGCATGTATATATTTATTGTGTTTAAGGGTAGTATAAAATCATATGTTCATTTTCATCCATTCTTGTAATTAGACGTCACCCGAGATTTCAAACCGTAAATTTACAACCCCTCCCCCAATAAATATATTTCTTGAGCTCACTTGTGGAACTAACAACTGACAATATATACCGCTTGAACCGTCATAAAACCGCTTATGAAGAGGCAGGAAGAATGGAAAGGGAGCCACAACCAGGAGTGACCCTCGGTAGCCAACAGGCTAATTCTAAAAGATGTCGGAACAATGGACCCTACAGCTTTTTAGAATAAATTGTTTTACGACGAGAAAACTGCAACATTGTGATTTTTTAAGGAAGATACCGTTACATGACACCCATATGGAAGTGTGTCACTGGGGGAGAGACCTTCACCCCAATATAGCCACTTGGTGCATTATAAAGGACTTACTTCGGCCAATAAGGAAGGAGCGTCACTTTCTGTAGACAATACTTTGATATTGCAATTGGCAGATCCCCTACTGCTGGTGGGAGATATAATTGCCATATATAAGCCGGGACAGAGCTGTATGGAGAGGAAGAATATTATTATGTTTTCACTTGAAAGCACTCCAAATTCTAAACTTGGACCTCACTTGTTGAGATTCAACTACCAAAGTTCATAAAGTTCAACTAGTAAACTCAGTGGAGATCTAGCTAGGATATTTCCAGCATTGCGCTGAATATCGAAGACGAGTGAAACCATTCCATTCACTCAGCTAGGCAACAGTATCTGTGCAATTAGTGGGCAGATAGCTTGATCAGGTAGGATTGGTACTTGGGACCATGGAAGACCACGCGAGATGTCTACTTCAGGAACGAGATACCTCCGCCAACATCGCCCAGGAAGATCTACAACCCGGTGAGCTCATGCATATTTGTCAATTGCAAGTCGGACGTAAATACTATTAACTTCAGTAATTTAAAGAAATAACTTCCCCTTTTTATTTTATCTGTTTGAAAGGTCGCAAGACGTCATTCATCTCATCCTGTTTGTTAATAAATTATTTTTAACTTCTATGACTTTCAGTCAATATTTACCCCATGCTAGACTTCCCAGAGGTCAAGATAATAGAATAAGGTGTTTTGCAGCTAGCCTCTGTTGCCCCTCCCCCGAAAGTAAAGAATCTCAATTTAATAAATATAAATTTATCTCACAACCGTCTGTTGGAGATTGGCGCCCTATTAACCGAGCTATTTACTGCACTCATTTTATATCACGAGCTATGAAACGTTACAACATGTCACCCAAGCATGGGCCAAGCTGTGCACTAGCCGCGAAACGTTACAGTCTCTCCTTCGCTCCAAGTAGGCCGGCTTCGATTCTCCATCTCTTCAGAATAGACATCATGGTTTCTTCAGAATAGACATCGGTTTCCTTCAGAATAGACATCGGTTTTCTTCAGAATAGACATCACGGTGTAATACTGTCGTTCATGCAAACTTTTTCGTCTCTCAAGATGTGTTAAAACTCTCGTAGAAAAGTATGAGTTTTGCTCGGTGATGTTGCGCTTTGCGTTGATATTTGTAGCGTCTTTCATGCTAGTGAATCTGGAATTCAACTGACATCCTTGTAGTCTTCAACTTCCCCATGCTTAACTTAGCACATGTTAATATTCATATTCTTGACAATATAATTGAGACCTCCCCGTTGCTGCCTTGTAACTTGCATTTTCACTACAATGTTCAAATAAGCTTTTTATACGTAGAAATACTGAGTAGCTTCTTGTCGAAAATGTTTCTAGCTATATGGAACACTTTGTATAAGCACTGCAATATATAGTTGTAGCTTGCTCCCAAGTTACTGAAATTACACTCTTCCTTACTTCCAACCTTTGTGAACCGTAGCACTATTATAAAGATACTCGTTTATGCTCGAGGTCTTGTCTCGTTCAAATCTCAATTGGAAAAGAACTCTCTCGTCCTGCTCTCCGCATTCCTCAAGTTCTCGTCTCACTTCCTCTCCTCCCGTGGTGTGACGTAACTCCTACCACCTCTCCTGACTTCCGTCCGCAGTTCGACCTTCGCCTCTTCCCCTCTCTCATGACGTAACTCTCGCTTCAAGTGGCGTGATCTTTCTCGTAAAGTGAACCTCCCACTTTCGTATAATGGAATATATGTCCATCTTTAAATCATTACTACTTCCTTGCTTTTTATAAATGCATAAGATCTATAGTATTTCACTCATTTCCATACAGTTTTTCACATATTACTCAAATTTTTAATAAATAAAAATTTTTATCCACTCATTTTTTTTCTGGGGTCTTGGTTCATCTCCCGATCAGTTCTTGAGTAATGACCTTCAATAAATTCTGGCGCAGTACCAAAATAAAGGAAATGACTTTGAATAAAGAAAAATTGCGTGGAGTACATTATGTTAGATTAACTTACCGGCGTGACTGCTAATGCGAAGCGATGTAGGTAAGGTCAAGTGCCTGGCTGTTTGCGGTCCGATGTGCATACAGGTTAATCCACTAGTGCTGTGAGTGGAGTCAAGCTGCTGCCTGATACGGATGAGGGGCGCGCATGAGCGGAGGGGAAGAGGAGGGGTGGAACTGCTCGGGGTGGAAATGAAACGGCGCGGCACAGGGTGGGACGGGAACCCGATGTCGACGAACTTGCTACTGTCTATGGAGGTTTTAATTTTTTGGAGATGAGGTGGTCTGCCAACGTATCAAATAATATATTGGTATCAAAATTGATTTCATTCAAGTTTTTTGTGTGCATTGGACCTAATTCCGAAACATGTACCCATAAGCTAACGAAATGATAAATGAGTGTTGATTAGGCGGAAACTTTTGTTATACTTAATTGGTTAGAAGACTGTCTGGATGAAAATTACAGCTTAGGTTTGGGTTTGCATGTAAAGTCTTAAACACACACAATTTAATATGTATGCATCGTTTAAACCTTTAGTGACAATTTAATGGGTTAAGGGGGAGTCTCCGCCCAATCAATACCTTTAGTGTCGTCCATGACATCATAATTATAAACCGCCATTTTGTGTGTAGGGGAGTTTTGCAGTGTAAGGTTTTACGAACTATTCTACTACCAGTATTTTTAGTAACATAGGTGACCAACTATACGGCATACCAGTGAATTTGACAGGCAGAGGATGCACGGCATAGGAAGGACGCGGTGGCTTCTTCTCCCATACGAGGTCCACTAGGTTGGTCGGGACAGGGACCAGATGATGGCCCGCGTCCTCTAGCTGTGTCTGCAGGGGTTTCCATACCCTGTACGACACTAGGGAGGGATCCACGCCCACACACGAACCAGAGGGTAGGACCTTGCACAGCCAGGCTTCCTGCGTTGGTGTTGAAGGACAACCTGCCGGGGCAATCACAGGGACTGTTAAGTTCCAAAAATATCACCTCAATTCACCATTCTTCATACAGTTAGTCGAATAGCAAAGCACAACTTAGCCTGTACTACAACAGTCAACAATAGAATATTGATGAATTTTCTTTTCACATAGACTGTACATCCCATCGACTAAGTAATATTATACCAAAAAGATGGTGTACTGGCTTTCACGGCCCACGAATTAAAACTCTTTCTAGGTTTGTGCCCTGTCTTGTGTGGAGTTTCGCATAAGACACCAAGTTGGCTCATCAGCGGGCTTTTGGTGTCCCCGCCTGGACCCCCACAGGGGTAGCGAACTGTGCACTACCTCCCGCAAGTGAGCCAGCTTGGTGTCCTAGGCGCAACCCCACACAAGACACGGCACAAACCTAGAAGAATTACAGAGTTTTAATATTATACCATATTTGCTCAAATATAACTCACACTTTCTTGACCGAAAGTAAGTGTGAAAATATTTGGAATGTAATATGTGCGGAGATTTGTGTGTAATAACCTTGTTCCCGAAAAACACGTCGAATTCGCATTATTGTAACAAGACAATTGTCATACTTACCCAATTCATTGTCACTGCTGCCAATCTTCGAGCTACTTTCGCGTGCATCATTCTGGTCATCATCCTGACTTCCGCCTAACACATTTGCGGTGCGCGACTTCAAGAAGTTCATCACAACAATGACCGTCGACGCCACAATCTGTACGCCTGCTGGCCTCAGCTTCTTGCCATCCATTCATCGCACAATTTACGAATATTGTCCTTAAAGGGCTTGTTGATAACATGTGAATCCACTAGGAATTACAACTAAATCAGTTTTCATCTCTTCGGTTCTCACGCCAAGTGTCCACTGCAACTGGGCGTCGAAGCAGGCTGTGCTCCCCACACCGTAAGGACTCAGTCAGGGACAAGATCTGTATCCATCATTCCTTTCTCTTGAACCAGTACATGAATCTCTCTGTATGTTGTTTTCAATAGAGAAACAATGTGTAGAGGCTATTTTCTTCTGTCTGCGGTTTTTGCTGGCATGATTAACTGGAAGGTTTTCCATTTTGTAAGGTCCATATTGACGTGTACAAATTCACTTATAAAAGTATAAAAGTATTGATTGGGCGGAGACCCCTTACCCCATTATAAGTGAATTTATCGCTGGCATGACGGTGGACTTTCACAGCTGATAGCTCGTTAATTCGCTAGTTCACGCGCTTCGAAATGTAGCATTTCGTGCAAGATACTAAAGCCATCATTTCACAACTTTGTAACGTAATGAAACCTTCTGAATGTCTTATGTATTCAGTTGGTGGTTTCTAGCTCAGTTTTCGATTACGCCAGTAGCAAACAAATTAATTCTCTCTGAATTCTCAACCAGCAGCTCTATCTCCATCATCTTCTGAGTATTTTATCGCTTTGAGTTTAAACCCAGCCGTATAACTTAAAGATTGACGTACAACATTCACATACAACTGAGAAACAACATTGAAACATGAAGACAGAATACTGGTACCTGTCGACACAAAGACAACAAATACCGTGAAGAGGAAAGTACAATAATATCGCAGGGGTGGGGTTTCGAACTTAACACTTTAGGACGGCATCAGAAATTAATGCAAGATTGTTGTGAGGATTTTATCCGAAAAATTTATTATTTTTAAAATGAGATGCGATGGCAAGTTATATGCGAGCAAATACAGTACGGTACAGTAAACTCTCGATTTAGCTGACTAATTTGGGCGGAGATTCGTCCGATAAATCGTGAATTTATAACTCTACATTCAAAATTATTCTTTTTTATCTTCAAACACATCTTACAAGATCCATTGGCCCGGGGTTTGATATGCACATCCTTAACTAAGCAGCTCTCGAGCTATAAAAATATCCACGTTGTACTAAGGAATAATCGATATTTGTGAATTACCGTACGATTGTATTGCCCATGGAACGATCGATGGCTGTATGTTGTTCTTGCATCCACGATTATGGCCAATAAAAGGAAGTTTTGGGGAAAATTATTTCGTAGTTTCATTTGCTTGCGCTAATAAACAGGAATGTTCTACACGGTTTTATTTATTCCTTTAACAGTAAGAGCAGTAAGGTTATGTTAATATCATGTCGGTCACTAATTAACAAGGTTGGTTGGTTCCTCAATTTGGCTGCGACAACGAGGTCATGTAGCCCCGTGTACTTTGGGTGTGTGTAGAATCTGTCTGATAACCGGCGTTGTGATGGATGTATTAGTGTGTGTTATCTGTGATTCAGGTAAGGACTGTAGACGGTCAATTTTTCAAGTAGTTCCAACTTTTGCTACCAAGCTACCTAGCTGCGGACATGGCTACTAAATGCCATCGCAGTCAGCACTTGGCGGCAAACGTTGGAACTTATATAGCGGTATCAAACTAACCTACAATTTTAGCTTCCACAAGTTTAATTAGTGGAAGGTTCTTTTACATACCATAAATCTATGACAAGGGACCGCTGGCTTTACATCCCCTCCAAAGGAAGGCATACTGAGGTTTTACTGTAATTCGTAATTACTGTACTTTTTAAATAAGAAGACAGATAAGAAGTAGATAACACTTCTGTTTCGTTGTGAATGTAAATGCGTGGACACACTAAACTTTAAAAAAAAAATTGTCTAATAACGTCCGTTAAATCCGAAGTCTGTTGAATTAAGGTCCACTGAATAGAGGGCTTACTAGAAAAGTATCAGACTTTTATGTTGGGTTTTTTTTTTTTTTTTTTAATTATTGTGTTCATGAAGTCCAGCATGTCCTGTGAGACTTCAACACGAACTTTGTGCCTAAGCTACTGACGGCAAAGCAAAAGCAGAACATAAGGGTTAGACTTGCACCAAGTGCAGCAGTTATGCTTGCTTTTTTTGTCCATCATCATCACTAGTTTACACTTCCAGTTTCCCAAGTACTGTTGCCAAGCTTCTTCCACTCTCCTCTGCCCATGTACATCTTGTTCTTCATGGCATCATCTAGTGACCTTCCCTTGGTTGCAATGTCTGTCTTGACCATGTCCATCCAACGAGTTCTTGGTCTTCCCACCCTTCGTTTACCATCCACCTCTCTTTCTAGCTGTATTCTGTTTTATACCCCGAAAATTGATATCCAAACAACACTGTCCAAAAATTAATCATGTTAAATGTTATAGTGGTGGAAGCTTCTATTCTTTTTCCAGTCTCGATGACTGTAATTGCATGTATGTTGGCAGTGTAGATCATTTAATGATTAAATACTCCAGTAAAATGCTGCAAAACTTTCTCTCAATTCGGCCCTAAATACATCTTCTTCTTGATATCTGAAGCAAAAGCAGTATGAATAACGTTGGCGAGTTTGCATTGATATATCCGATTAATAACTTGCTATTCAGTGGTTAAAGTAAAATGACCCCAACATTGCAGGCAGCTCTCCTCAGCTTGGAAGGGCACTTGTGGTGATACCATCAGCCAATCCCATAACCTTGCTTTACTTTACCTTCCTTCATTAGCGTCCAGTTCTCATCCATTTCCTTGGCGGCTTGTAGAAAATAACGCCCATCTGTCCATAGACAGGCTTCCTTCTGTGTAATAACAGCCGTTCCTGCGGACCCTGTGAAACTCGAGATGAATGCACGTCGTGTATCACATTCTGCAAGGTACTCGCTCTGTCAAAAAGAATAAAGCACAACTCTAATAGCAGTTTATACAAAGGAACAATAATAATAACATATTCTTACAAGGGATTCTGGATATCATACATCAGACACTTGAGCTTCCCACCCGCTAAATATCACACACATTTCCTTCCTTGCTCTTGCATTATTTCAGGACGGTCTTGAGTTACTACCGTAATAATTATATGCACCTGCTGGGTTCCAAGCCCGGTAAGAGGAGGGTTGGCTTAAAGCAGTAAAATAACAGTCAGAAAACATCTTGAGTCAACCTCTAAGGCTCAATACCCTCAATATCTTCAACTTATCAGCATCATGTTTTTAAACGAAGCAACTACCCGAGGCCCTGGTGGACACACTAGGTTATCTCGGTCATCGGATCCTGGGGACTGAGATCATCATGCGGGAAAGTATCGGTGCTTCCCAAATCCCTTCGTCTACACATTTTCATAGTTCTTTGAACATCAATACATTCTCAACATTGGGAAACTAAAGGAACTAACAGATGTTGGCCTATTGGACAAATTAAACATTCAAATTTTAGCACTATAGAGCGTCTCAACCTTAAAAGACAGTATGGAATTAAATGTAGTAGTTGCCTCTCACTCGCACTCCTATGTCCTGCAATTAGCTTCGTCCTCTTCTACCTTGGCGATGTTGCCATTTCCCAATAATTGAAAGTGACAAATCTAAGAAACTGTTTGCGTGGTCGTATAGAGAATTTTCCGCTCTTTATGATGATGTAAAAATAAAAGCCATAAATAATTAACACATGGCCCAATTTTCACAATTACGACATTTTAGCGCGAATCTATATTTTTGCAGATATAAAACTTATCACGCCATAGATAATGAACTAATGATCGCAACAGATCAAGAATTTATTTTTAGATTGCCTGATGTTGGTAGAAGATACTCTATTTCTCAGGGCAGTAATTATTTTCATAGTAAGAAAGTTATGAATTTTTTTCTTAAATGTTACTTGAAAAATCCGCGATGGTATCACAGGAAAGTCACGTAGCGACAAACTTTTTTGCTATTGACTTTACGTTGGTGACTAAGCGAGAAGAAATGTTCATTAATATGTGAAAACGTTTTTAATACAAACCCGAGCTCGATATCAGATAGCATTCATAAGTTATCGCACTTATTCCTCCCGCCCAGCGCTGACGCTGCGTAAGTTTGTTTACCCAGGCACCAGTATCTCCCCGACTGATGGTGTGATGGTGTGAAGTTCAACTGTGAAATGAAGTGGTCCTCGAGTTCTTTATAAATTGTCCGCCTCGATGTGTACCGTAGTGGCTAGCATTCCTGGCTGTCACCGTGGAGGCCCAGGTTTGAATCCCGGCTCCGCCAAGAAATTTAATTCTGGTCTGAGGGCTGGAACGGGGTGTACTCAACTTCATGAGACAAAACTGAGAAGAGGCGGGTTCGATTCCTACCTCAGCCATCCTCTAAGTGGTTTCCGTGGTTTGCCTTTGTTCATCCCGGGAATAACATATTATAATATTATCATATTCATGAATAATTGAAAAATATAAATGGTTATAATGTGTGCTTTAAACTCGCGCTCTGAGGTTCGGCGTATCATATCTAAATATTGTAGCGTTGTTCGCTGCAAGGTATGAGCTACAGTTATATACAACAAACAAATATTTTGGAAATTTCCCGAGTTTTGCGTAAAAGCACGCCTGTATACGAGTTATATTACATCATGTGCCCGCCCTTGCAGAACTTTGTATATGCAGTAGATCTGGCATCAGCGCGCCCCATTTAATGCGTACTGTCTTTTAAGGTAGAGACGCACTATAGGTACAGTGACGAAAATCAGAAGGATTATGAGTGACTATTTCCACTGTGCGTAACAAAAACCAGGCATGCATATATGGCTAACGCGGCTCGCAGGCTGTAACCATTCTCAAAAACCACTGGATTGGATAAAACGTAGGTTAGAATAATTAGTACCGTATGCGTGGGGTTGTCAAAACTGTATGTGTGCATAATTAACAGCGAAAATGGCAGACACAGCTGGAATTTTTACTATATAAGTCATGATACAATTTGGGGAGGTGGGTGGGTTATAGACAGTGGAGGGTGAACTAAATCATTCCCAGATCAATTTTGAATCATTATGAAAGGTATTTACTGCAAATTTCAGTACGGTAGTTTGAGAGAAAGGTAACGCTGAATGAACGTAGAATGCACGATATTATTCTCTATAATTCATGAATTAGCCAAAATACCTGATGAAATGATGAGAAAAAAATCAGGGAACAATGCTTTAATAGATGTTTCCTGCTGTGACCCACCCAGCCATTCCAAATAGGATCACGACTTATATAGCGAAAATTACAGCTGTGGGTGCCATTGTCCAAATCAATCATCATCAGGTGCGGTCGTGAGTATTTGGGTCGCTTCGTTAGCCCCGCTGCACTGTCTGTAAGCGCTAGTATCATCATCAACACAGCACTGCCAACCTCGCCCTTATAAAACAAAGAAGCGTCCAGTTCATTCTCTAGTACAGTGTTTCCCAAACTTTTGTGTGTGTGTACCACTTTAAGAGATGAGAATCTCTCGCGTACCACCTAGTGTTTGGGAGATATAGTAACTATAACCCCACCACCACTACGTAACAGACCAAAAGATGGATTGTGAATTGTGTTTGTTAGAGTTAGACTGTTGGAGATAAAGTTAAAATAATAAAAAAAAGTGTGCCCAGTTGCAATAAGTATTCTATTCAAACATTCAGAAATGACACTGCACAAATAATATTAAGAAAAGAACTCTTAATAATTAAACATAAAAACGAAATTTCAACTAACAACTTCAAAGTGAAGAGTGAGTTTGAAGATTAGAAGCAAACTTAGGAATGTCTGATTTAAGGTTGCTGAGCCACAAACGAAGATCGTTTCCCACTATAGCGAGCCTATTCCAGTATTTATTCGTGAGATAAACAAGTGAAGAAAATGCAGTCTCACACAAATACGATGTAGTGAAAGGTAGTAAAAATCTAACTGTGTCGGCTATGTCTGCACAGTCTGCACGCCTCTCAACCCAAAAGTTCACGAGAGCCATTTTTGAAAAAGTTTGCCTTAGTTCTGAATTACAATTCAATTCATAAAACTGCTCCTTATCTTAAAGTGCAACGTATGAATGTATTTATATTTTTAAATTTTATATTTTTCGTAACCTCACCACGTACCACTCCAGCAGTACGAGCGTACCACCAGTGGTACGCATACCCCAGTTTGGGAAACGCTGCTCTAGTGTGCAGCACTCAGTTCATTTGATAGTGCGCCGAATTGAATCATTTACGCTATTCACTATGGATTGTAGAAGTTGCCTGATCAGTAACTTCAATCGGTGGCTCTATGATCAACCTAAGAAGTTGCTGAAGCTATTGCAACAACACATTTTAGTACCAAACCACTAGGCTACCGTGCGCGAAACGGCATCGTGATGTGGAAGTTAGATGGATAAAACATAACCTATCTGTAACCTGCAAGAAGAGGATACCCGGACGTAATTCCGCACCTACACCATCGTTTTGTCCAATCCAATGGTTACAGCCTAATGCGCCCAGATCAATGGTTTTTGACAATGGTTACATTCTAATGCATCCCGATGAATGTCTTTTTTATCAACAGTGATTTTGTATCCCCCTTCTTTTCATCAACAGCGATTTTGTATCACATATGTTGAAAACGATGTGTGCGCCTCGGTGACAGTTGAACGAGATGCAAGCGCTGTCAGAACAAGGCAACCGGTTTTAAAAGGGCATTAAATAAAAAGACATATTTAACTTACATACTTTAGCACATATTAGAGGTTCTGTAGTGACCAGGGTTCCTAATTTCAATATGTAATATCGCCCAGAAAATGAAACAAGGACGCAAGGTATGAAAAGTCACATTCATGTCTGCTGCAAGTGCATAAGCTGTGTTCCACTCTCATTCAGAATTAATAAGAAAAATTCCCTTAGGTTCCTGTATATGTGACTATTACTACAGTTTTGACATACTTACGCATGCTTAAAAAAGGGGGGGCATTCGGCCGCTTTAATTGGGCAGTTTTCACCAACGTCAATTATCTCTTAATTCATCATTAAAGGTTATTTAACTTTGCACGAGCATTTCACCAAACAGAAATGCTCGTTAACTTACCACTAACAAGGAATTACGATAAATGGCCAAATCTGGCCACTCAACTCTCTAAAGCATCTTTAAAGTAGCAGGAAACAGTTGAACTGTGCCTTGCACTTTCCACAATGGCGGTTTGTTTCCGAGTTTCACACGAATTTTCATCCGTATGAATATAAAATATGTTTATGACAATGGAACTATAAAAGATCACACACACTACTAAGGTTTAATACCAAGAAAGACGAATACGATTTTAAAAAACAACAAAAAAACGAAGGGAGTTTCGAACTGCTTCCAGCGCTGCATAATAAATTGGGAGTCTGCGCCTCAACCGCTTACGCCACGTAGACAACTGAGTAGCGCGTCCTAATAAGGTATCTATTCGCACAACTGGCAGTTCTCCTAAATACTTTGTTCAGATCATTTTAAGCTTTTACCACGAATAAGGCCTTCTCTATTCCCCTTCCTTTAAAATTATGTTCCAGAAAGTCTCAATGAAGTATCACAAACAACAATCAGTGCCACACGCTTCGTATTCTGTCCGCCATGTTTGTCCAAGCTGAAACCGAGTCTACGCATGCGCGAGAGCTGTAAAGCTTATTTAACTAATTGTGAACCCAAATGGCCTCGTGAAATGCATCGAAGATAATCACGCATTAAATCTCGTATTTAAGTTAAATGGGAATTAACTAACTAATCGTTAGTGAAGAGTTGGTGAAAACGGCCGTAGCCAAGTTTCAATAATTAACAATTTTCTTTTTTATGCAATGGATTACTTACCTGATGAGCATCACCTGAGGGAACAATGTAGGCCTGCAATGGCTGACTCACATATTTTGTATCTCTCATGAAAGCGCGAAGCTTTGTCAGAATGGAGCCTGTCTTCATTTTCTTCCCAACGTCACTGAAGAAAAAAAAATACATAAAATTAATGTCGAATTAAATTGAACAAAACCTGCGGTACGGTACCTGAATAACGTTAACAATCTTACCCGTCCATTATTGAGCCTGTGTTTGAAATTATACCAGCATGCATAACGTTTCCTAACACTCGCTAACACTGTCTTCTATTAGATGCTTCATCTGCCTAGAAACTGACCATTTTCAGCAGAATCTGCTGATGCATGATAAACATAGCCTTAAATCACACCGCACACTGCTCAAAGGAATGGGAGGGGATACCAATACCTTATCAGCACACTGGGTTAACCTCGGTCTTATCAAATAATCACCACTTCATCACTACAGGAATCGGATAAATCCGATAATGACTATCAACAGTATAATATGAGTCAAGTCTGCACGGCAAGGCACGGTTTTATTTAGGTCGAGTGTAAATAACGTGGATCAGTTGTCTAAAGATGAACGATAATCAGCAGGTTAGCCAACTGCAGCAAACATATTATAATAGTACAAAAGCGTTGAAGTGTGCATATTCTCTATTCTTTGCTGTATTTTCTGAGCGATTTATTGGCAACTCCAGCTATCTGATATGATATCTAGCGGTAAAAATGAGAAACTTACCAAGTAGGGTTCATTTGTCACGTGGTGACTTGTATTCGTAAACAGATCGTGGTAAATTCTTCGTGTCTTTATACATAAGTAATAACTTAAGTACTCGTTGATAGAGTTTAAAATGAGTAAAAGCAAAGTATATTGCTCAGTTTACGGCTGCAAGTCGATGTATAAGAGGGCTGCGGATTTGCATCACTTTCCAAAAGATAGCAATAGCCGAAAGGTGACGATACCAAATAAATACGGGCAACACAGGATGGGTTGTTCATTGTTACACCGAGCCAAGCCGCACCTAGACAGCCAAGCTTCATCAGTCAGGTATCCTTCCCCGATCTCTAGTGCATTTCCAATAACCCTACCAACCGCCACCACCTCGCTCTGCGATATCCGAGCCATTTCACTACGAGTCATATAGGCCTAATTTGACTTCGCAGGGTAAATATCTACTCTGCGAGAACCTGCTACCATTCCGATATTCAACACCAAACCCACCTGCTAACCATCCAAATCAAGCAATTCCTGTGTCCCCCGAGCTTTAATAGTCAACCCCTGGCACTATACAACCCATGAGGGTCTAAGGCCGACCAAGCGACCGCTGCCCAGCCATTTGGCCTGCAGATATTGGGGTGACGCGTGATCAGCGCATCGGGTCCCCTCGGCCGTTAATCTTGGTTTTCGTGATCGGGCCTCACTCAATTGTCCTCACGAGCTGAGTGCACCCCGTTTCAACCCTCACGTCAGTTTTAAAATCCGTGACGGAGCCGGGAGGAGCAGGCGCGCTACCCCAACACCACGGGGCTGGTCCCCGAGCTTTAATACAAGTTAAACTCATCCCTTCGCCTTACCAAGCAGCAAAACGTAACAGCGCCATGACTCGAACTGCTCAAAAACAAATACCAGCCGACAACCGATGCTTGATAATATGCAATTGCCACATAAAATCCAGTGGAACACACAAATTAGATCACGTGTATCGCACAGTTATACATATATACAATCAAAAATAACACTGTCATTATTTTAGGGACCACATTTGCTGATTATAACCGAAAAATAAAATGTGTTCCATATCAAACGCGTGCCGGCCCCGTGGTGTTGGGGTAGCGCGCCAGCCTCTCACCCGGAGGCCCCGGGTCCGATCCCCGGCTCCGTCAGGGATTTTAAAACTGACGTGAGGGTTGGAACGGGGTGCACTCAGCCTCGTGAGGACAATTGAGTAGCTGTCTGACAGTGAGACAGCGCCCCGATCACGAATACCAAGATTAACGGCCGAGGGGACCCGACGGGCTGATCACGCGTCACCCCAATATCTGCAGGCCAAATGGCTGGGCAGCGGTCGCTTGGTCGGCCTTAGCCCGTCATGGGCTGGATAGTGCCAGGGGTTGACTTTTTTTTATATCAAACGCGTGTTAATGAGTATTTTTACCCTACTTATCCAGACCGACCGCAGCGCCCCAAGTGTTAGTTTGAGTTGCCAATTGTCACATTTTTTGAAGTGGTACGTACGTCTCGCACGTTTCCTTGCAGAGTTTACACACGCATTATTCATTCACTTGATGGAAGTGTGTCTTCTCAAGGTACATTTAGAATGACCATGCGTGGCGAGAATTGAAACCAGGTCTTTAATGGTTGAAGATTATCCTGAATACAGTGACATACACCACATAAGGGAGACTAGAGTTGGCCACATACAGCACAGTATAGATCAGTCACATTTGTACGACGAACACAGAAACTTAGGTACTATGCGAGAGGGGAAATACCGAAGCTCCCCTAGCTGAGTGTAGATAGTGTCGAAGATAACTGCTCTCACTAGGACACGCATGACTCAATCAGATAAGTACGGTAGCCGGTACAATACAACCTGAATTCACCATTTAACAACAATCACATATTCACTCTAAACAAGCAAGTTTGGAGGTCAATCACCACTTCCAGTATTTTAACAAAACATCACATCACATAGGCCTAGACTATAACCATAGCGTTTAGAAGAGAAAGTGTGCCGACTCCCGAGTTTGCCGTATCTTTAGTATGGGTAGTTGCTGCGCCCGCCGGTAGACTGCGCAGCGGTTGGTTGTGGCTGGCTGGAGACACTTTCTAAGCGCTCGCGAGTTTGAAAACATGGAAATGCTGCCGTGTTTAGTCCTTATTTCTTGGTGTTGAAAAGTGTATGCGATCAAGAAGCGATAGTGAAATAATACATACGTTATGACACTGGTGTGTTTAGTATTTGTAAGCCTTTACACTTATTTCTTTACGTTTGTGCTGTCGAGTGAATTATAACCTGGTAAGATTCGTCAAACAAAACTGTGTAAGTGAATATGCCGTGTTGTTTTGTTCCCGGGTGCCAATCTGGATACGACAAGTCATCTGCAACAGGTAGGCACTTTTTTAGACCTCCAAAAGCCGAAGATGATTTATTTAAATGGGCTAAGGCCATTCCGAGGAAAGACATTAAATTGTCAAGGCTATGTGACAAACATTGCTCCGATAATTTCCTTATAAAAACGGACACTTTCATTATAGAAGGAAAGACAGTCGAAATGGCGAGAATGAGATGGAGTTTGAAGCCTGGTGCAGTCCCACACTATCTAGCCGGGTATATTGTCAAGCAACTAAGGAAAGGGATCAGCTGTGTGAAGTGTGCAACAACCCTTCAAAGTGAAAAGGCCGTCGGACACAACAGCTGCAACTTTCACTAATATAAAGGACTTTGGCACAATAAATGCCCTTAGTTACCTAACTCAACCGTCTGACAGTGTCTTCAACATTCTTTTACAGGTCGAAGTAGTCGTTGAAATGGAATTCTCTTCCCTTTCAAATTTGTGGGTTGATATATTTTATGAGTGTTAGGACAGCATTGATGAGATTGTTTTAGGGCCGTGATTTTTTGATGGTGTATGGAACATAAACTGGACCTTATTGGAAAACTCGTTTTTCATTTCATGAAGTGTGCTTTTTCTTTCGTACGAAAGAAATTAGGAAAGAGCAGTCAACTTCTAAGTCTGGAAAATCATCGCGTAAGCTGTCCAAAGCTTCGGACAACTGAGAGCTATAAGTTATATGGGTGAGTTTGTCATTATACTGTATTATATTATATTTACTTTATTTGTGCAGTAGTGAATGGTCTGTAGCTTTACGATTTTCATACATTCAGTTACATTTTGACCCCCGTCAGAATGTTTTATTTCCTTGTTATATGAACCTATGACGCAATCTGATATTTCATAATTAACACAACGGACGTTAGCGTTGTATATACTCAGTGCGGAGAATTTTATATTTGGATCATCTTGTCTAATACAACGTAGTGTAAGCTGATAACATTCAGTTACTGAAAAGTAACATTCAACTGCTTGTATTGATACCGTCCTCACTCAGCGCTAGTTGAATGTTACTTTTCAGTAACTGAATGTTATCAGCTTACACTACGCTGTATTAGACATGATGATCCAAATATAAAATTGTCCGCACTGAGTATATAAAATGCTGACGTCCGTTGTGTTGATTATGAAACATCAGATTACGTCATAGGTTCATATAATAAGGAAATAAAACATTCTGACGGGGGTCAAAATGGTAACTGAATGTATGAAAATCGTAAAGCTACAGACCATTCACTACTGCACAAATAAAGTAAATATAATATAATACAGTTTAATGACAAACTCACCAATATAACTTATAGCTCTCAGTTGTCCGAAGCTTTGGACAGCTTACGCGATGATTTTCCAGACTTAGAAGTTGACTACTCTTTCCTAATTTCTTTCGTACGAAAGAAAAAGCGCACTTCATGAAATGAAAAACGAGTTTTCCAATAAGGTCCAGTTTATGTTCCATACACCATCAAAAAATCACGGCCCTAAAACAATCTCATCAATGCTGTCCTAACACTCATAAAATATTTCAACCCACAAATTTGAAAGGGAAGATAATTCCATTTCAACGACTACTTCGACCTGTAAAAGAATGTTGAAGACACTGTCAGACGGTTGAGTTAGGTAACTAAGGGCATTTATTGTGCCAAAGTCCTTTATATTAGTGAAAGTTGCAGCTGTTGTGTCCGACGGGCTTTTCACTTTGAAGGGTTGTTGCACACTTCACACAGCTGATCCCTTTCCTTAGTTGCTTGACAATATACCCGGTTAGATAGTGTGGGACTGCACCAGGCTTCAAACTCCATCTCTTTCTCGCCATTTCGACTGTCTTTCCTTCTATAATGAAAGTGTCCGTTTTTATAAGGAAATTATCGGAGCAATGTTTGTCACATAGCCTTGACAATTTAATGTCTTTCCTCGGAATGGCCTTAGCCCATTTAAATAAATCATCTTCGGCTTTTGGAGGTCTAAAAAAGTGCCTACCTGTTGCAGATGACTTGTCGTATCCAGATCGGCACCCGGGAACAAAACAACACGGCATATTCACTTACACAGTTTTGTTTGACGAATCTTACCAGGTTATAATTCACTCGACAGCACAAACGTAAAGAAATAAGTGTAAAGGCTTACAAATACTAAACACACCAGTGTCATAACGTATGTATTATTTCACTATCGCTTCTTGATCGCATACACTTTTCAACACCAAGAAATAAGGACTAAACACGGCAGCATTTCCATGTTTTCAAACTCGCGAGCGCTTAGAAAGTGTCTCCAGCCAGCCACAACCAACCGCTGCGCAGTCTACCGGCGGGCGCAGCAACCCATACTAAAGATACGGCAAACTCGGGAGTCGGCACACTTTCTCTTCTAAACGCTATGCTATAACTAACAAATATTGACGAGTTGAACTATCTCAACTAATGCCGCAAAAGTCATGCCAGTGCTTACATATGGATTGGAACTAGTCTGGGCACATCTATCGAAAAAGCAATTAGGGGAAATAGAAAGTCTAAAGCCGAGATTCCTGAAAAGGGTACTTGGGCTCTCGAAATATACTAAGTCCCGATACACTTATAGGCCGGACGTTTGTTTTAGACAAGTGAAAAATCTTAATGGAAGCCTGGAGGCGAGTTACTACCGTACCTGTGTTGTTATCAGCTGCCCCAAGCGATCCGATGATTGACTAATCTGTTTCACACTACTCCTGAAGTACAGTCATTGGCAAATATAATGACGTTCTGTTCGTAACTACGTAACGTGTACTTCCACGTCACACAATACTTCAAAGTGAACTGTACTGTCTGCTCAAGTCTGGAATTCCATTACATCAGGTCGGTGGTGACAAGAGTGAAGCGATAGGGTGACAGAGTGAGTGTGTGTAGGCTCACGTGCAGGCTTCAAGGTCAAGGGCAATCGTCTAAAACAAACATCCGGCCTGTACGTTCTAGTCAGAGAAACGTTTCTAATAAATGATCTGCGATTACAAATGCTGCTGCCATCTACAGCAGCCTACAATGAATTGACACTGGAACTACAAGCGAAAAGGGATAGCATAGAAGAGGATTTCTACGCCACTACGGCTATGCAAACCAGAGACTGGATGCAGGCAGAATATGAGCTGAGACATATAGTGACGCGCCTGGCAACACATGGTTTCCACCACCGCGTTTGTAGACTGAAGTCCTTTCATAAGGCAACAGAAGAGTGCATTTGTGAGTTATGTGGAAAAGTGTGTGATAAGTACCATGTTCTAACGTGTATCACTGACTCAGTTTTGTTTAGATAACTGAGTGTAATGTATCTATTTATGTATATCCATGCACATTGTGCGCATTATTATCAATTAACTAATACCGCAACTAAAGAAGTAAATTGTAAATATTTTCACCCATGTTTTCAGACATAAAAGTTTTATAGCCTGGGTGTAATGGATCTGATGATGATCGCTTGACGATTGAAACTGGTCATCCAAGTGTATTTATTAATCTCATTTTGTTGTTTTTCTTTTTAGGATTAGGGAATAACCCATCTCATTTGGGTACAATCGTGTTGACCGACTGAAAAGCACCATAAGTTAATACTTAGATTGGCCAAGCGTTAGGCAATTTCATACCTTGTATTTTAATTGCCATCTATCGGGACCGTATCCAGCTCATGTGGAAGAGAGAGAATGATTCTCGCATCGAATACATTGAACTCGTCGAACACATGTGAACTCATTAACTTCAATAGAAACCATCCACCGATTAACAAGATAAAATTAAAATCTTTTTTTTATTTAAGAAAAGAACCATAACTTATCTCCGCTCAGGATAATAGACTACTACTGTATCTTATAAGTTATCTAAAAACTAACGGTTAGGTTCTAAAATTCCTTTGCGGATTCCTGACCCTAATTAAGCTTAGAGATAAAAAACTTTAAGAATATAAATCTCTCTCGAGTATGCCATCGTTGTAGGATACTGATAATTAGGGCCCGGGTGTTGATGACATGTCATCTTTTTACTGAGCTGTTTAAAACAATGCTGAAGTACATATAAACTCCGGACGGGCCACTCCGCCTTCAAATATGTCATTTTTATTTTGCATCTTTTTGCAGTTTTGGTATTTTTTCATTTTAAGAGCATTTCCTTAAGTTTTGTAGGTATTTTTGGTCTTATTTTAGAGAAATCGGCCTTTTTAGGTCATATCTTTCCAATTTAGTTATGTCACAGCTTTATATGAGGGAGTTACGTCTCTCAGAGCTTTAAGAAGAAGATAATTTAAAATATTGAAACATTGATTCCATTTCCTTAATCAACCGGGTGGAAACTAGTCTTAGCAACAATCGTGGCGAAATTGCTGCGAGTATTGCATCAAAACTGGACAAAAACACCGGGTATAAAACATTATGGAAAATCTCAGACATTCTTTCTGGTGAAAACTACTGGACGGATGGGATTTAGGAGGATTTAGTAGCAAACGGCCTTCCGCACTTCAAGTACGCTCCAATCACATCAGTTGATGATGTTGAACGCAGCTTTTTGAGATATACAAACTTGTTGGCTGATAACCGCAGATAATTTACATTTGACAACATCAGAATGACATTCGTAGTGCAGTGCAACTCAGACTAAAGTGAACATAAACGTGTTGTTAAGTGTTAGAAATCTATTTTGATTGACTTTTCAGTTTGAGCTTAAGATGTCATTTTTGAAATATTGGCGAGTTTATTATTATAAGATCATTTTCTCCATTTTATAGTGCATTTTTCGAATTTTTGGGACATTTATTACTGTCATTTTTGACAATTTTAAGTGTATTTTTTAAAATTTTCTACGGCATCAACATCCGGGCCCTACTGATAATATTGAAGTCCATTATCAAATCGCAACAACAATAAAATTCAAATATCTCAATAAAGGCATTTATCGCTTCATAAAAAGATATACCGTAGCTCATGTTTGCACTCTCAAGCGACGGTACTGTCGATTGGAATTAGAAGAACGTGAACAAACCACTACTTTTAATGTGTAATTAAACATTCTGCACAAGCTTTTCTCAGTTTTCTTTTCATCGTCTAATATTTTTATAAACAAACAGATATTGCGCAATTTCATAGAATTTTCTAACCAAAAAAAGAATGACATTTTAACTTTTCAGTCGGTCAACATGAGTACAAGCCCAATTATTGGGAAATGTGATACAACCTGAAAAATATAGCATGTGATTAAAAGTTATTTGCACAGATTACAAGAGGAGGGGGATTAAGAGAGTATGTTTTACTGGTGAAGTGAGTATAGTCAGATCCATGAAAAGGTTTAAATTTACAAAATAAAATAGCTGTACAAAACATTACCAAAATCAGCCATGAATAGACACAGCCCTCCAATACCAACCATCCAAGGAATGACGAACTTTTAATAAACTGCGGCTAATAGGCTACTGCTAATAAAACTACTAAAAATACTTCTTTATTATCTACAATGTTGCAAGTCGCTGTGAAAACCTGATTTCTTCATTGTGTCGGACAGGGATGTGTCCTATCATATGTACTGCACAACATATATGCTGAATATGACTTAAGGAAAGGTCTTGATGATTGGAGTAAAGGCAACGTTTAATAAACTCCGATTTGACGATGATGCTGTGCTTGTAGCCAGCAGCGAAGATGAACTTGCTGTCCTACTAACAAAAGTAAAGGATGATAGTCTATCGTATGGCATAGACATTAGCCTCAGCAAGTCCAAACTCATGACAGTTGATCGAGGGGCACAGGTCCAACTCACAGATCAATTAAGGAAACTGGAGGTTGTGCATTCCTTCGTCTACCTTGCGTCAACCATACGGGAAGTTGTGAAGATGAGGTAAGAAGACGGATCACGTTAGGACGAGTGACTATGAAGAGATTCACCAAAATAAAGCAGAACAGAGCAATAAGAAACAATACAAACATCCGCCTTGTTGAAACACTCGTGTTTTCCGTATTCCCATGCGGTTGCGAAACGTGGACCCTCAAGGTCAGAGACAAGCAGCATATTGAGCATTCAAACTTTGGTGTTGGCACAGAATGCTGCGTATAAAATGGACTAGAAAGAGAACTGGAGATCTTTCCTCTATTGTAAACCAAAAATCATGTAGTTCTTTGGACATATTGTGAGAAGAGATGGAGAAACCTTCGACAAATTAATCATGGTAGGGAAGATTGAGGGCACAAGACAAAGTGGGAGAGCAGTGAGCAGGTAGAAAGACCAAGTTAAGAAGATCATCTGTTTACTTCTTCAGCAAGATTTAAGAAAGGCTGGTAACCGACTGGGATGGCACTACTTAGTCCATGGAGTCACGGTGCTCAGCGTCCTTCGATGATGACTCATATGGAGGAGATACGTGAATATTGTTGATCGAACATCGAATACACCACTTCAAACATTAGCATATATTTTTTTAAATTCCTGAGCGTAACATTGATCTATTTCTTTTGAACGACGTATGTGTTTGAGTCTTCAGTCTCTCGACTGGTTTGATGCAGCACCCCCATGCCTCGCTGTCCTGAGCTAATCGTTTCATCTCTACTTAGCTACCACACCCTATATCTGAGGCAATCTGTTGAACATATTGAGCTTGGTCCACCCCTACAGTTCTTGTCTTCGACCCTTCCTTCCATAAATAAGCTTGCTATTCCTGGGTGTCAATGTTACGCTCAGGAATTTAAAAAAAATATATTCTAATGTTTGAAGTGGTGTATTCGATGTTTGATCAACAATATTCACGTATCTCCTCCATATGTGTCCTACCAACATATATCTTCTCTTCATTAGCAGCCGCCAGAAACATCTCCCCTCTCCCACTCGTCTTAATACCTCTTCTCAACGACTTGTTCGTTTTTGAATGATTTTCTTTTGTTTTTCCGTAATTTTTGTTTATTTTTATAATTTTTATTATTATTTAATTTTTTGTTTTATTAATTTTTGGTCTTTTTAAATTTAGGTGTCCACCTCAAAATGTTATATTAAATTCCAAATTTGTATTCCTTAATCTGTGTTAAGCATTTCTACAGAAAAGGTATCTGTTGACATCGAATATAGATTTAGGTATTGGGAAGTCATTTTTGAAAGCCTTTGTCTGGAGAGTGGCGCTCTATGGAAGTGAAACTTGGACTATTGGTGCAGCAGAAAAGAGGAGAATTGAAGCGTTTGAAATGTGGTGTTACAGGAGAATAAAGATCAGATGGGTAGATAGGGTTAAGACGAGTGGGAGAGGAGATATGTTTCTGGCGATTGCTAATGAAGAGAAGAGATAGGTTGGTAGGACACATACTAAGACACCCAGGAATAGCAAGCCTAGTTATGGAAGAAAGGGTCGAGGACAAGAACTGCAGGGGTAGACCAAGGTTAGAATATGTTAAACAGTTTGCCTCGGATGTATGGTGTGGTAGCTATGTAGAGATAAAACGATTAGCTCAGGACCGGGAGGAATGGAGAGCTGCATCAAACCAGTCAAAAGACTGTAGACTCAAACAGCACCACTACATACCATACAGCAATAATTGATCATCCTCATTAGCATAACATGTTAAATGCTACTGAGAGCCATTCGCTGTTTGGTCAGTACGCGGGGCATCTATTGCCTGGTACTTCAAATTACGGGAGACAATGTTGTGTAGAGTACCAACAAGGCCAAGGCATGAATGCTTCGTCGATTGTCCATCTTCATTGCATTGTCAATATCTGCCAGCCTTCATGGAACAGTCATAACCAATCCATACAGTTGTCCTTAACAAACACTCTTCACCTAATACAGCAACCTTTCTCCACTGGCTTGCAACGCTTTGATGTTACTGTTCATTGGACTTGCGAGGACGGGTACTGTACCCAACTGTCATCATGTGGACCATGTGTTCGTATCCCAACTAACTCACGGTCTTTCGAGGTATGGGACGTTCCTGCCCACCATACGACCACATGCTCAGGATTTGAGTCTACCAGGTAACTACTCTACATGAAATACACAACATATTCCTACAAGACAATATTTACCGGTCTAAAATCATGGCTATACAACAAATACAAATAAAGGACAAATTATATTTAATTCCCACAAATAAAAAATAGGGTTATTTTGTGAGTTTTCTTCATAAAATAGTGCTACACTGCACTCAAATCTAATTCTAGTATCCTATCATTGATACTTTCAGACTTCAATGGGTTTCCATAGTGTTCAACATGTGACATAATTACTTAACTGGAGTATCATAACACAAAAGTCACATATCACATCAAAATGACGTTAATAACAAAATTACTCCGTTTCTTACGACATTTACTTTAATTAGCATAAATTCATTACTTTCTGCATTAATTAACAAATATTTGTTGTGTCGTGTGGATCATCTTCCTTCTTTCCGTCAATATGAACGCTTTAAGAAAAGTGGTCCTTATCCCTTCCAAAATAAACATGGATAGAATATTTTATAGTTTCACCATACAACGATTTTCTGGGTCTTGTCGGGCTTATATCGTTACAAACGTGTCATGTTCTTAGAAATCACATACCCGTCTGCATAACTTAGTGTGAACTGGCAAAATGCATTCTAAAAAGATGCCTAACAATTTATTTGGTTCAGTGTTCCTCTTCAGAGAATAACTGGGCCAAATATTATCCGATTTCTTTGATCCAATAACGTATGTGTGTTGCAACACATCATTCAATTCAATTGGCATCATCATAACACTCCTATCATAATTGCATATTTGAAATATCGAGATTCTTCAGTGTCCTACTGTGACCCTCAATTAAAGGACTGGTCGACCGACCTTCCCCTTCCCCCAGCAGGCAATAAAATTCGTTCCAGCAGGCTAGTCAAGATGGCTGCCGCAGCAGTGGTCTATATCCCCCACTTCCCTCATCTGCTGTCAAGGTCAGATTTGTTTACCACTGCAGTACAGTAAAGTTACGCTAGGTGTGGCTCCTAAGTAATTGAGTCATTTAATTATTTAACACCTATAATTAGTGCATTGGGCTCAACTTGGCTCCTTATTAACATTCATGGCTGGGGATGACTCTGGTGATAGCCTTGCCGTTCTATGGTGAATACTGTGGCTTTAGACGCGCATCATAACGAAAATTCAAGATTTTCGCCAGCAGCTGTCACAATAATATATAAGGAAATCTGCGTTTCCTAAACGAAGAACATGATCCTTACCTTTCAGGGTAGATCATTCATATACATGCTCACGGAGTCTCAACGGATCTCAATCGTGGCCATAATTCATGCAAGCGATGGCAACAAACAGGCTCTGTCCAATTCGCTGCGAATAATACAGTATGCTCAAGGGCGATACTACTCGTAGATTTAGCCAACTTCTCACCTAACGTGCAAGCTATACTAGTTGGTCCCCGCAATTATTTATTACGTAAATCACTGGATTCTACGTTAATTCTGCACGCGATATGCGGCTTCAAACAATACTTCACATAGATGACTCAATTATTAAGGCACCCGCGCTCTTTCTGTAATAATACTTAAGCCAAAGCTCTAAATAGCTCCTAATAACAAGGTATGAATTTACTGGCTTACTTTACTTTAATGGTCCTCAAATATAATCCTAAGGATTGACCATATCAAATATTCATTCAACATTTCACTGACACTGAAAAATTCTCGTATCTCGCTATATTCCACATTACCTTCTTCCTGTTTACCAAAATACAGTATCTTTATATTAGACATGACACACTTTGAACATTATTTAGGCCAAAAATGCCTATTACTTTACTGTTGCCGACCCATATTATTATTATTATTATCATTTAACGTTACCGTTACATCCATCACTATTTTTGGCCTGAATGGCCTTAAACAAATCACCTTCCAAGCCATATTTTATTCAAGACGAGTGGTGAAACCTCGTTCAATAAGTGACTGACATTTTAGTCTCAAAGTGATAAAATCGTTATATGGTGAACTATTTAGTTATAATAACATAATGAATTGGTACTCACTTTTTCTTTTGGCTGGATAGTGCCAGCAGCTCAACCTGCGACCCACCATGATGCTTGACTTAAGCCATCATGTTATACTTTTCACAACACTTAATTTCATATATTTTCCACCTGATAAACATACTCTTATCAGTGGCCTCATTCACTTTCACACAATGCATATTAATCACTATACACATGAACACTTTTAAAGCACTATTACACAATTTATGTACACTTATTCACTATTTCACAGGTTGATCCTTAAATCGGACTTCTCCTACGCCTGATCTCAGAGATGCGATGCAATTACGCCAACCGCTGGTCTTCGTGAAATCTAACAGCGTTTACGGACGTTCGGTCCTCGTCACCTGCAACATCGTTCAGCTCACTGTCAAGATGAAGTGGCGATGTCTCCCCAAGCTCCCATCATTGTAGTGATCCTGCTGATAATGTCATATTCAACACTGACAGTACCTCCTGGTATGTGTAATGTTCACAAACATTATAAGTTATACTTTCGCTGTGGCGAATTTATATTTGCGTCAGATAATAGAGAAATATCTATATGAAATTAACTTCGACGCACTTCATGATTATACTTATGAAGCTGTGTGACTTGCTTCCATTGTTCTTTTAACGGCTGAGCGTCGATACTCTAACATTTGGCGCGCTCACTGGCGGCGTGTATAAGTTACGTGTATACTGCTGAATAACTTGAGACGAACTGGTGAAGACTGGAGAACAACTGGCTTGGCTTGCCTTACTCCTCCTATATAAAGGTTTCTCGTACAAAATAGTCCACTGGACATGTGAGAGCGACTCCTATCTTGAAATAATACCTCTTCAGCCGAAATGACATATACACCTTGTTTATTTAGGCGTGGAGGTTTCATAACCGTTCGCGTGCCGGCGATCGCTTCGGCCAATTAATTATAATTAATTGCCTTAGTTCAGCGCGTGGGGACGCCATCGCGGTAATTCCCCCTTGCCTGGTCAGCTAATCACTCCTCTCGAGCGTAGGCTAGGTTGTAATTCGTTCATTTGGAGATACAGGCATTAATTTAGGTGAAAAATCACTCCTAAATTATCTCTCCTTGAATATATTCACCTGGGTGTACATTTCACACCATCTCATTGCTCCACTTAGCGGTAATTAATTAATTTCCGTGTGCAGTCGTTCCCACTATAGCTTCCACCGTTGTCAAGTGGTGAATACCCGAGTCATTAATTTTGGGCTGTCTTGGTCCAGACGTAAATAGTCCGCTCGGCGCCTAGGGTTACCACCCACTTGCCAAGTGTAATTTGTAAAATGCCAACTAGCCTCCTTCGTTCTTATATGCTTAGAAAACGTATATTTTCTTGCATTTGGTTGCAATTCTTTACCTTAAATTGCTATGATATTCACATATAGGTCGTGAAATCATGCTACATTGTAATATCTCATTATTTAACACATTGCTCTTCAGGTTCCCTAAAACTGGTCCCCCTCAGAGACCAATGGTTCGACTCTAGGCATAATCATGTGCCTGGTCTTCTCTGATGAGACCTGAGTTCGATGCCAGACTGCCGTGACTGATTGGGCACATTTTTCCCCTGCTAAGCTCGGAAAATTCATTTCACGAGTGAATTTTTCGGGCCCCTCAGATGGCATCGACTCCATGCAGTATTTACTTTAAGCGGTCAGTGCTCTCGGCAATGGGATCTCTCGTTCCCCATTCCACTCTGTCTGCCGTCTCGTAGACTCTCGTTCTGTCTTCTCAATTGTTCATTCATCCCCTCTAGCTCCGCAGCGGCTTCCCTCAACTGGTCATAAAGTTCCTGCAGTTGACAGCTGCATTCTCCCTTCGTATCCGTTGGGTCTGCGAGCTGGTCGCTTCGCTCCGTTCCTTCCTGGGACTGCAAGCTTTTCTCAAGATTCTTTCCGTGCATACGTAATGACTCCCCGTCCACTTGGGTGTGCATTGCTTGCTCCTCTCTTGTATCATAATCCTCCGGTGGACTATACAACTTCAAATTAGCTGCATTTACAACGACTTCTCTACCTGTTACTTCGTCTTTGATCCGATATGCATTATTTTGCAAGTCCCTTATAATCAGGTAGGGTCCGTGGTAGGCACGCTGAAATTTCTTATATTTCCTGCTCTCTGGATCTGAACTAGCGGGTTTCTTCAATAAGACGAATTCCCCCACGAGTAATGGTCTATGATAGCGTTTCCTCCTGTTTCTCCGCTGCCGTCTGTCTGCTTGTTTCTTGAGATACTCGAACGTTCTTTGGATCCTCAACTCACGTCCAGGTTGTGCATCGATGGGTGTCCGAATGACATTATTCCATGGCCTCTCTGGTCTTCTATCAAGATGTAGGCTCACTGGCACCTCTCCCGTCGCTTCGTGCACGGTATTGTTGATACAATATTCAATAATCTCAAGTACATCGATCCATTTCCAATTCTCAGTAGAGCAGTATATCTTCATGTACTTTTGCAGTTCCCTCATTACTCTTTCAGCAGAATTCGACTCTGGGTGTCGAACTGTGGATAAAATCTGTCTTATACCCAGATTTTCCAACTCCCTGCGAAATTCTACGCTGGTAAAACAGCTCCCATGATCAGATAAGATGTTCTCCGGCTGCCCTAATATAGGAAGGATTCTTTCCTTCAGCCTCTTGAGTACCTGTTTTGTACTGGTTTTCTGAATTGGACACAGGACTACCATTTTCGAAAACACGTCTAGTGCAACTAGGATGTGTCTATTTCCTCTCCTAGCTCTAGGAAGCGGCCCAAAGTTGTCCAGTGCCAGAAGCTGACATGGCTTCTCTGGTAAGAGTGGTATAGGTTTCTGCCTCATTAAGTACGAGTTAGGCTTTACTCGTTGGCACATACCACATGTCCTGATTGTATTCCTGACTGTCTCTCGAAGTTTTGGCCAAATAAATGCTTCTTTAAGCAGGGCAACAGTCTTATCTACACCGGAGTGTCCAAAAGCTCGGTGTGCTAACCATACTAGCCTCCTCTGCAATGCTGGTGGTACAACAATCCTGGGTCTGATGTGGTCTGAATCGCTCCATTTATGTAGCATCTGGTTAAACCATAGATACTCCGCTGATAGTGCTTCGGCTTCCACATACATCGGTGTTCCTCTGTCCAGCTTTCCCTCGAAGGAATTAATCATCAACCGTATCCAGGGATCTTCACGTTGAAAAACGGTGATGTTCCTCAGATCATCTAAGGTCTTCTGATCTCTATCTTCTATCTCGATAGCTAGAACTTCTTCTTCATCAGCTGTAGGGTATCTGCTCAGCAAGTCAGGTATGATATTGTCCTTCCCCGGGCAATACTCTATTTCCACTTGAAATTGCTGTATGTACAGGGACCATCTCGTCAGTCTTTGACTCGACAAGTCAGTTTTCAACAGGAACGTTAGGGCTTTATGGTCTGTTCTCAATATAATTCTAAAGCCGTAGACTAGCTTTCGCCAATACTGTAGGGCATACAGTATCGCGAGTAATTCAATCTCCGTGACCGTATAATTCCTTTCATTAGGTTTCAACCTTCTGCTTATAAATGCAATGTAAGTTTTCTCCTCTGGCCTGTCCACATTCTCCTGATATAACATTGCTCCGATACCTATAAATGATGCGTCAGTCTGGATAATAAATTTCTGAGTGTAGTCAGGATATCCCAATTTTACATAATCTAACAGCATCTGTTTAGATTTCACGAAGGCTTACTCGCATTGCTCCGTCCAGCGCCATCTTCCTCCCTTCTTCAATAAGTCTTGGAGTGGTGCTACGGTCTCGGTATACTTTGGGCAATGGTTCGAAAAGAATCCAATAACACCTAGATATTGCCTGACATTCTTTACCTTCGTTGGTCTCGGGAAATGTTTAATGATTTCCAATTTTCCCGGATTAGGTCTGACTCCTTGTGCATCTATCACATGGCCTAGAAATTTAACTTCTCTCTGACCAAAGTTAGACTTCTTTATATTGACCTTAAAGTTAGCCTGACTTAGGTCATATAACAACTTGCGTAGATCTCTGACGTGTTCTTCGACTGTTTCAGAGGTCAGTAGTATATCATCTACGTAGCATATGGTTGTTGCTTTTACATCTTCAGACAGGTTCCGATCTAGCGCTCGTATCAACGCTGAACCTGCTGTTTTTAATCCAAATGGAAGACGTACGTAAGAATACGTGTGCTGGTCAAATAAAAACCCAGTTAATAGACTTGTTTTCTCCTCCAGAGCAAGATAGTGAAAACTTGCCGTCAGGTCAAGATTTGAGAAAACAGTCTTTCCTTTGAACCTTCTGAGAACCTCCTTAATGGGCGGCACTTTGTCAAATTCCGGTATGACCTTGGAATTCAAATTTCGTAGGTCCAGGCATATTCTCACACTTCCGTCCTGTTTAGGTACAACTACCAGTGGGCTGACATAGGGTGTGGCTGTCTTCACAATGACGCCTGCCTCTAGCATTTTGTGTATTGCTTCTCTGACTTTTAAATAATGTTTCTCAGCTACGGGATACGGCTTCTGTTTGAATGGCGTCCAATCGCTGACTTGGAACGCATATTGGAAATTCTTGATCCGGCCAGGTCTCGAATCGAAGACTCCTTTATACTCAAATAGCAGTTCCCTTAGCATTTGCTTATGTTCTGGACCAATTTTAGCTTCCTCAATCTTCTCTTCCAGGCACTCTTCAAATTTTGGTTCGAGGTCCTTTTCAATGTCTTCGGCCAGTGTTGCCAACTCTTCCTCAATGTCTTCTGTTGTCGACACTGCATCCCCAGTCATATCTCCGTATGTATGCCATACGTACTCTTCTGGTCACGTTTCATTGTGCTCTAATGAGAGTTCTAAATCTTCCTTTCCCTCACTTGCGCGAAACATAACAATGTCTTGCGAGAGATCTATAATAACTTTATATTCTCTTATGAAATCCATTCCAACTATGAGGTTAAAAGGCAGCTTATTTACAAGTAGGAAGCTCTGTGAGAATGTAGAGTTCCCTATCTGCAGATCTAAAAATACTTGGTATCTGCATATCATAATTTTATCTGGTATGACACCTTTTATTTTCACGCTTGAAATAGGTATTTTCAATACGTGGATTTTACTCTGGATTTCATTATATAGTGCCTGTGTTATTAAACACACTGTTGACCCTGTATCAATGAGACTTCTTATCTTCATGCCCGCAATATTTACAATAATAATGGGTAGTTCCCTTCTCACATTGACCGTCCCTTCATCTAGATCTTCGATAAGCTCCTCATGTTTGGCAATCCAGTTGACAACATTTACTGCATTCCATCCTGAACTTATCTCTCTTTGGTCATTTAATTTTGGCGTTTTTTTCAATTGCTCCATTCTTTGTGGAGTTCTTCTGCCTGTCTTCATACTGTTGAAGTTCCAGACTTTTGGCACCGTCATCATTTTTATATATGTCGGGTGACCTTCTATTCCGAATCGCTTCATCCCAATGAACTCGCGATTGTCTCGGGTCATCTCCGCGCTCTTTCATGTATCTTAGAGATGCGTGATAGCGTTCTTCCGCTTCTTCATCGAACCCGCGACTCTGCTCTTGGGATCTCCATCCTTGGTTGTTTCCATTTCGGCCGTAACTCCTTCTGTCATCAGGCTGCTGGTCTCTGGTACCGCGCTGATTCCAGTTTTTCCTCCCTCGGTTTCCACGGTTCAATCATCCTCGATATGCTGGCCTCCAATTCTGGTTTTCACGTCCTTCACGTTGCCAGTCTGATTTTTCAGTTTCGGTGCTCGTAGACTTGCTTTTTGTCTGCACCTTAGTCGGTTCAGTCGGTGTAGTCGTCATGTTGACTTGTTCCACGTTTCGACTTTGCCTTGTGTGCTGCACTGTGGTTAGATCGAGCTGTCTCAGCACCTCCTCCATATCGATCGCAGTTTTTGCATTTGCTGAGATTAGTAGACGTTGTACTTCGTACGGTAGCTGCTTGGCTATCGCTATGCACAAATCTGACTCGCTCAGTCCTTCATCAAGCTCACGGAAACGGCATAATTGACTCACAATGAATTCCCCGTACTTTGTTGGATTATTAGTACTGGAACGCCTGGAATACAGGTCCAATCTGAGGTTCTGTTGTATGCTCGCATTCCAGTATCTGCTTAAAAATGCTTGGCGAAATTCATCAACGGTGTCGAATGTGTACCGAAAACTCCTAAACCATAAGGAACACTCGCCTTCAGTTAACTTTTCAATCGCTCTCAGCCTTCGCTCTGGCGGTACTTTCACGTCATTCAAGTACTCGGAAACTTCTTTAAGCCAGTACTTGGGTGTCATGTTAGAATTACTCCCAGAGTATTTCTTTGGTTTCTCATCACTAGTCCTTACAACTGTGACTATTTGATTTTGAACAGCATTTTCATGCGGTGTTGACATGGCAATTGGCATACCAGGTGTGGAATACGGGCTGTCACTTGGCATGGCTGCATTCTTTGGAGTAGGCTGTATTTCTATATCTGCCCATTTGTTTCTCCTATTCTCGTCTACACTTCCTTCGCTAGACCTAGGATTCCGCAACATGGATTCCTCCTGCGCGATCATTCTAGTCTCGATTTGGCTGTGCCTATTTTCTGCCCTTTCCAAACGAGCTAATACCTCTCGTTCTATTTTCTCTAGGCGATCTCGGTTTCTTTCTGCCATAGAAAATACCTTTTCCTTGTTATCCTTAAGGTTTTCCTTCAGGTGGGTGATTTCCCCCGCTTGACTTTCTCTTACTTCGGCAAGAGTCTTATCGCTGGCTTCCGTCTTTAAGCCTTCTCGAAGTTCTAACTCTTCTCGTAAGCCTGTAACTTCCTTTTGAATGTTACCTTGTATATGAGAGATTTCAGTCCTTATTTTCGTGATTTCTCCCTGGTCCTCATCTTGCCTTTTATGAATAACTGCTAGGTCTCTCTGAGTTTGTTCCAACTCTTTCTGCACCTTCCCGACCTGTCTCTTCATATTTGACATTATCTCCTTATTCTCTTGATCA
Source organism: Meconema thalassinum (assembly GCA_946902985.2). Classification (NCBI taxonomy): domain Eukaryota; kingdom Metazoa; phylum Arthropoda; class Insecta; order Orthoptera; family Tettigoniidae; genus Meconema; species Meconema thalassinum. The sequence continues at coordinate 175,094,511 of OX336401.1, forward strand.
GAAGTTTTTATTTCCTGGATTTCCTTGCATTGATCAAGGATATTCTGATCTTGTTTTCTCAAGGCTTCGTCTACCGCCTTGGCGTAACCTGCCATTCGCGTATTCCATTTTACATCGCTATCCTCGAGCCTTTGATCCACGGTCTGAGTGAACGTATTAAATTGCTCTAGTTGGCGTTTAGTATTAGCTTCATTCTGACTCTGAATGTCTTTAAGCTCCATGGACATACTGCTTAAACTATTGTTAATCTCACGCTGTGACTCTCTGCACGCTTGCAGATTATTCTCTAATTTTAATTCTATAGACTCAAAGCGTTTATCGTTATCAGCTTGCATTTCTGAGACCACGCTAACAATATTAGCTCGATTATTCTCTAATTGAATATTTACTTCGGCTTGACTAGCCTCTAGTCTAGTGTTTACTGTGGCCAACATCTGGCTCACCACAGTCTGATTAACCTCTAATCTAGTGTTTACTGTGGCCAACATCTGGCTCACCTCAGTCTGATTAGCCTCTAGTCTAGTATTTATTCCAGCTTGACTAGCCTCTAACCTATTGTTTATTTCGGTGTGATTGGCATCCAATCTACCCGCTATTTCATCTTTAAATGCTTTAGATTCTTCCTTACTCTTAACATTAGTATTATCAAAATGTTCTCTCAACTCAGCAATACACCTGAGTACGTCTTCAGTTCCAGCCATCCTGTATTTCTTAATTTGAGATTCAGGTAGGCCGCAGCTGAACATGCCGGCGCGTTCTATTGGAAAGGAAAGGATTCCGATCCCACGACAACAACAACATATTACAAAATATCAAAACCACCTATGGAATGGGTATAGACCCTCGTACCCGTCTGACAACAGTGTCTGACGTCTGAATATCATCTAGAAAGACTCACAATCGCTCAAACAAAGTTTGAGGAAAAATACCATTTTTATGGTTTTCCCCATGAAAACCATGCTATTATTATGGGGTTTTCTGAACCCCATAAGCCATCCACGTACTGGGCGCCATGATAATTTTAAAGGGATGGTATGCTTATGTGGTGGTTAACTTATGAGCATGGTGGTGACCTGTATTTTAAACTGGCCCCACGTATCAGTGTCATGATAATGTAGAAGGGATGTATGTAAGTTACATTTACATTTAAGCATGTCTTATGGAGGATTATCAACATTTATTTTACGTGATGGCTTATTAACAAATGGGATGCGGCCTTTCCCTATTCTGTCCTAATTTCTATGCTGTATTTGCTTCTACCATTAATATCTTGGCCGACTTTAGTAGTACCGGTGACTCAATCCTAGTACAGAAACATGTCCTCCATGTACCCAACTGTCATCATGTGGACCATGTGTTCGTATCCCAACTAACTCACGGTCTTTCGAGGTATGGGACGTTCCTGCCCACCATACGACCACATGCTCAGGATTTGAGTCTACCAGGTAACTACTCTACATGAAATACACAACATATTCCTACAAGACAATATTTACTGGTCTAAAATCATGGCTATACAACAAATAAAAATAAAGGACAAATTATATTTAATTCCCACAAATAAAAAAATAGGGTTATTTTGTGAGTTTTCTTCATAAAATAGTGCTACACTGCACTCAAATCTAATTCTAGTATCCTATCATTGATACTTTCAGACTTCAATGGGTTTCCATAGTGTTCAACATGTGACATAATTACTTAACTGGAGTATCATAACACAAAAGTCACATATCACATCAAAATGACGTTAATAACAAAATTACTCCGTTTCTTACGACATTTACTTTAATTAGCATAAATTCATTACTTTCTGCATTAATTAACAAATATTTGTTGTGTCGTGTGGATCATCTTCCTTCTTTCCGTCAATATGAACGCTTTAAGAAAAGTGGTCCTTATCCCTTCCAAAATAAACATGGATAGAATATTTTATAGTTTCACCATACAACGATTTTCTGGGTCTTGTCGGGCTTATATCGTTACAAACGTGTCATGTTCTTAGAAATCACATACCCGTCTGCATAACTTAGTGTGAACTGGCAAAATGCATTCTAAAAAGATGCCTAACAATTTATTTGGTTCAGTGTTCCTCTTCAGAGAATAACTGGGCCAAATATTATCCGATTTCTTTGATCCAATAACGTATGTGTGTTGCAACACATCATTCAATTCAATTGGCATCATCATAACACTCCTATCATAATTGCATATTTGAAATATCGAGATTCTTCAGTGTCCTACTGTGACCCTCAATTAAAGGACTGGTCGACCGACCTTCCCCTTCCCCCAGCAGGCAATAAAATTCGTTCCAGCAGGCTAGTCAAGATGGCTGCCGCAGCAGTGGTCTATATCCCCCACTTCCCTCATCTGCTGTCAAGGTCAGATTTGTTTACCACTGCAGTACAGTAAAGTTACGCTAGGTGTGGCTCCTAAGTAATTGAGTCATGTAATTATTTAACACCTATAATCAGTGCATTGGGCTCAACTTGGCTCCTTATTAACATTCATGGCTGGGGATGACTCTGGTGATAGCCTTGCCGTTCTATGGTGAATACTGTGGCATTAGACGCGCATCATAACGAAAATCCAAGATTTTCGCCAGCAGCTGTCACAATAATATATAAGGAAATCTGCGTTTCCTAAACGAAGAACACGATCCTTACCTCTCAGGGTAGATCATTCATATACATGCTCACGGAGTCTCAACGGATCTCAATCGTGGCCATAATTCATGCAAGCGATGGCAACAGACAGGCTCTGTCCAATTCGCTGCGAATAATACAGTATGCTCAAGGGCGATACTACTCGTAGATTTAGCCAACTTCTCACCTAACGTGCAAGCTATACTAGTTGGTCCCCGCAATTATTTATTACGTAAATCACTGGATTCTACGTTAATTCTGCACGCGATATGCGGCTTCAAACAATACTTCACATAGATGACTCAATTATTAAGGCACCCGCGCTCTTTCTGTAATAATACTTAAGCCAAAGCTCTAAATAGCTCCTAATAACAAGGTATGAATTTACTGGCTTACTTTACTTTAATGGTCCTCAAATATAATCCTAAGGATTGACCATATCAAATATTCATTCAACATTTCACCGACACTGAAAAATTCTCGTATCTCGCTATATTCCACATTACCTTCTTCCTGTTTACCAAAATACAGTATCTTTATATTAGACATGACACACTTTGAACATTATTTAGGCCAAAAATGCCTATTACTTTACTGTTGCCGACCCATATTATTATTATTATTATCATTTAACGTTACCGTTACATCCATCACTATTTTTGGCCTGAATGGCCTTAAACAAATCACCTTCCAAGCCATATTTTATTCAAGACGAGTGGTGAAACCTCGTTCAATAAGTGACTGACATTTTAGTCTCAAAGTGATAAAATCGTTATATGGTGAACTATTTAGTTATAATAACATAATGAATTGGTACTCACTTTTTCTTTTGGCTGGATAGTGCCAGCAGCTCAACCTGCGACCCACCATGATGCTTGACTTAAGCCATCATGTTATACTTTTCACAACACTTAATTTCATATATTTTCCACCTGATAAACATACTCTTATCAGTGGCCTCATTCACTTTCACACAATGCATATTAATCACTATACACATGAACACTTTTAAAGCACTATTACACAATTTATGTACACTTATTCACTATTTCACAGGTTGATCCTTAAATCGGACTTCTCCTACGCCTGATCTCAGAGATGCGATGCAATTACGCCAACCGCTGGTCTTCGTGAAATCTAACAGCGTTTACGGACGTTCGGTCCTCGTCACCTGCAACATCGTTCAGCTCACTGTCAAGATGAAGTGGCGATGCCTCCCCAAGCTCCCATCATTGTAGTGATCCTGCTGATAATGTCATATTCAACACTGACAGTACCTCCTGGTATGTGTAATGTTCACAAACATTATAAGTTATACTTTCGCTGTGGCGAATTTATATTTGCGTCAGATAATAGAGAAATATCTATATGAAATTAACTTCGACGCACTTCATGATTATACTTATGAAGCTGTGTGACTTGCTTCCATTGTTCTTTTAACGGCTGAGCGTCGATACTCTAACATTTGGCGCGCTCACTGGCGGCGTGTATAAGTTACGTGTATACTGCTGAATAACTTGAGACGAACTGGTGAAGACTGGAGAACAACTGGCTTGGCTTGCCTTACTCCTCCTATATAAAGGTTTCTCGTACAAAATAGTCCACTGGACATGTGAGAGCGACTCCTATCTTGAAATAATACCTCTTCAGCCGAAATGACATATACACCTTGTTTATTTAGGCGTGGAGGTTTCATAACCGTTCGCGTGCCGGCGATCGCTTCGGCCAATTAATTACAATTAATTGCCTTAGTTCAGCGCGTGGGGACGCCATCGCGGTAATTCCCCCTTGCCTGGTCAGCTAATCACTCCTCTCGAGCGTAGGCTAGGTTGTAATTCGTTCATTTGGAGATACAGGCATTAATTTAGGTGAAAAATCACTCCTAAATTATCTCTCCTTGAATATATTCACCTGGGTGTACATTTCACACCATCTCATTGCTCCACTTAGCGGTAATTAATTAATTTCCGTGTGCAGTCGTTCCCACTATAGCTTCCACCGTTGTCAAGTGGTGAATACCCGAGTCATTAATTTTGGGCTGTCTTCTCGGTCCAGACGTAAATAGTCCGCTCGGCGCCTAGGGTTACCACCCACTTGCCAAGTGTAATTTGTAAAATGCCAAACTAGCCTTCTTCGTTCTTATATGCTTAGAAAACGTATATTTTCTTGCATTTAGTTGCAATTCTTTACCTTAAATTGCTATGATATTCACATATAGGTCGTGAAATCATGCTACATTGTTATATCTCATTATTTAACACATTGCTCTTCAGGTTCCCTAAAACTGTTCCCCCTCAGAGACCAATGGTTCGACTCTAGGCATAATCATGTGCCTGGTCTTCTCTGATGAGACCGGAGTTCGATGCCAGACTGCCGTGACTGATTGGGCACAGTACTGAATCACATCAGCCATCTTGAAGGTGTTTATAAACCGATCAGCTCCACTTGTGCGTGCGTATTTCCAACCTCAAGTGAAAACATGTTTTGGCCGGGTTCCAATTGAACACCCCCACGTACAGCTGAGAGGGCCACCTCAAATATCCACGGAACCGTTTAAGATTTCGTCATCTGTTTTCAAATGATTAAATCGTATTAAAGGACTCATACAACATGGTCCATTTCGCTCCCCGCACATACTCATTTACCTAGAAACCGGCAGCAACTTTTTTTAAATAGAACTATACTAATTTCACAGTCTGGAACAACTAACCATCAAGTGACAAGTTCAGTGATGTGCTTATTTTGCAAATCCGACGAGTACTTTTTGAGATATTACAAGTTTCCATAATGTCGACATTAGACAGAAAGCGATGCGCTAGTCGCTGGAATGTGGAATGCACGATTCTGTTGCCTGACTCACTCCTTGTTGACAAACACACATACCGCTTGTTATTCCATTCTATGCGTACTGTAATATGAACATAATCAAAATCCACTCTCTTATGTACGTGTGCCTTTCTCCCTCTCCACTTCGTCTTCAATCCTTGCGGAGATATCTGAAAACACCTCAATGAAGAGGATAAATAAAGTACGGATTTTTTTGGTGCTGGCGGACCTGCGACAATGACTCAATGTCATCATCATCATCCTTTATTGTACATATCAGGTCATTAAGGCCCATGACAGAAAACAAAGAGACATAACAAACACATCAAATATACAATATTACAAAACACTATCCTAATCAATCACGCAGGAGGCATTATCCCGATCACAATCTCAAGCATGTGTAACAAATGCCGTTCCATTTTTCTCTATCCATTGCATCATCCAGTACTGATGTTGGTTCCACCTGCTCTCATCACCCTATCCTTCCATCTCGTGCTTGGACGTTTGCCAAACAGCTGAGCATTGAACACTCTGTGAGGGATAGATTCCACAGCTCTTACCATGTGTCCCATCCACTGGAGCCGTCTTCCTCTGATGATCCTACCCACATCAGCTTTCCCAAAACGTTGGTATAAGTCCTCTCTTTCCCTCCTACCTACGCCTTTTACTCTTTTGGCTTTCTTACAGTCTAGTGTGTGATAGACAGCATTAACTGTATATATAACCCAGTTCACCTTTGTATTTGTAATCCAAGTAATAATTTGAAAAGACACAAATGTAATCAGTTTTAAACGTTATCTCTGTTTTGTTTTGTTTAATATGTTTATGACATGCATATTAACTCGAAATCGAACTCCTGGTGAAAAGGCTAACAGCTTAACCACTGCACCACTATGCCCTTGTTTCTTAGTTCAACTTTTTCTAGGCCTCCGACCTGGAAATCGAGTTAAGACCACCAGTACAAGAGCTAAAAGTGCTTACTACTGCAACACACACAAAAATGGATAGCTGGTAACATTAGACAACCGGAAATGATTATATTTCTGTTAGCAATGCATTTTGTCATCAGCCTACTGTCTGAGCACTGACAGCAACACAGTTTAGTTTACAACAAGCGAGTGTGTGTGTGTATAGATTATTAGCCTCAAGTATTTAAAGCTTGTTGTGTGTAGCGACCATTTTGTCTCGGTAACCACGGAGCATTTTTGTGTTTTAGCTATCATCTTTAACCAATCAATTAAAGATAGTCTACTCTTAATTCTTGATAAATCAGAGTTTGCGTACACCGTTTCTCATTTATTAACCCATACCTGCAACCTATACTCTCTCTATACTGCAGTTTGATCTGAAAACAAGTTTCAATGGTAAAAGACTTGTCAGTCACCATACATGTAGCCTACACTAATTCTTTCTCTACCTAGCTATGTTTCATCACGCATGGTAAACATCTCACATGTTCGTATCCAATTATTAGTTTATAAAATCTCAGGTCAATGACCTTGATGTATTGGGTATTTTGGGTAAATTCATTGGCCATGGAAAAGGGTTGACCATCCTGAGTCCCATGACACCTCACTTGACCCTCTCTGATTATTAGTTAGCGAGATATTAACAAAAGTGTAGTTAAGCCCTTTTGACAAAAGAAATAATACATTCAAAAACAGAATGTCACCTCAAGTCCAACGACCTCTCATAAAAGTCCCTAGCCTTATTGGTTCATGAAATATTAAAAAGCTAATGACCTATTAGTTTTGGATCTTTTGGTAATTAAAAATAACTCATCTATAAATCATTATTCAAAAATCCTGCCTCTTACAAAAAAAAACAAGTACGCATGCGTAAAAACAAAACAAAAATACCCATGTTAATTCATTGTAGCAATCGGCTCTTCACATGCGTTTCATGTGGAACAACGTTTAATTTCATCATAACATTAGCGGTCATGGGGGCAGTCCATAGGGACCAGTCCAAAGGAACCGGTCTAAAGGGATTAGTCAAAAAGGACCCGTCAACAAGGACCCATCAACAATGACCCGTCCACAGGGACCCGTCCACAGGGGCCTGCGTGTGCGTGCGGGGGAACATACGATTACGTCAGCAAATCATTTCATCTAGTTTCAAATTTAGCCACTACGGCGCGTGCAACACACAGAAAGTGCGTGGGAACATACGATTACGTCAGCGAAACATGAACTCACTTGTCTGTTGTATGAGTATCACTTTAGTAGTGGCATCAAGCAGCAAAAGACGTTTACATACACACAATCCATCATTATGGTAAGCATTTTTTTTCCTTTTCATTCTGGAAATCTCCTTATTAGAACATGTTATAGTGATTCTGGTCACTTTAGCTAAACTGTAATAGATATGATTTTTTTTGTTTCTTTATATGCTACTACAATAAATATTCTCAATGCTATGGGGGGGGGGGGGGCAGAACTGTTGATTAGAGAGAAAAAAAGCTCACTGAATTACCAATGCATACTCTTTTCCGTATCATTAACATTCAAAAAGTGGACACAATGTATGGTGAACGTGTACTATGTTAGTGAAAATTTTCAGTCATTCATTTCTACACGTTTTAATGATATATGTCAGAAAAGTGTGCTCGAGGATCTAAATCGTAGTGGACATTCTCTATATCTAATTTATGAGGGTATAAAAAACAAATAAATGTATTGTACATTCTGACTTTGAAGTTAGGTTAGGTTAGGTTAGGTAAGGTGGGATCTGTTTAGGTTAGGTAAGGTAAGGTTAGGTTAGGTTAGGTGAAGTTGGGTTAGGCAGAATGGCTGCGGTATGAATCAAAAGCCAGCTCCTGTCAGTTTTGCCTCACAAGTTTGAGTGTACCCCATTCCAACCCTCAGCCTAGAATTAAATTTCTTGACAGAGCCAGGACTCGAACCCGAGCCTCCACAGTAACAGCCACTACACCAAGAAGTGGACAATATCAGGCTGGTCTTGATTGAATAATGAATAATGAAAATAATAAATATTCCATGGTCGAACTCCCCCTGTGACATTCACGGTCTCAGGGCGTGGCGTCCATTTAGCGCATTAGCCCCTGTGCCAGAACCGCTCTTTATTTCCTACTCCGGATTTAAGAGTATGCCGCTTATAGGCTGAAGTCCATTTGCCTCCTCCTCTATAGTTGCTTAATACATTTGTTTTATACAACAAAAGAATAGAGTACATTGGCGTTTCCATCTTTTCTGAGCATCTAGTTCATTTAGTTTAGATAAAACTACAAATTTAATGGCTTACAAAATAAATGTTATAATGAAATTAGTTATCTAATTTTTGTTTTACTTACTTCTTTTAAGATTCGTGAAAAAATGAAATGGGTTTCGAACTTAATTAATTAATTTGTTCTTGGAGATGAGTGATCACTATTTTACACATATTTAATGCTAATGACTATCTTTTGCGTAATTGAAGAACTGAGTTCAATTTGAATTAAGTTGTCTTACATGGTGAAATAATTACACAAAATGTAGTTAATTACTGGTTTATTTGTTGAAAAATATACAAACTTCTCCAAAACAACTAACCCCACGTAATCTTTATGTTCAAATTTACATAGCTTTCTTACGAGATTCCATGGCAAATTCGTTAATAATGTCCTAATATGAAAGTGTCTTTGTTGCATTTTACAAAATAATGAAAATGAGTTTAACCGTATTTCAGAACTAGACTACTAGTTCGCAGATAGTTCTTAACTCTTCTAAGGCTGGAACAACTGTTTAAGGACTAAATATATTTTTAAGTAACTTGTATTCTTAAATTCGTACGGAATATATTATTAACGTCTGAAGTACTTCATTTTAACTTTTGAATAAATCGCCAAACTGCCGCCCCTGAAAATTTGCCACTCTAGGCTGCAGCCTACTTAAGCCTATTAAGAAATACGGCCCTGACCGTAGCGTAGCCTGAAGATCCGTGAATCGTTTTACCTCTCTTCTTCCGTTGCTGCGCACGAGTGTCGCTACTGTCGTTTTTGGATGTCACGGGCGAACCTCTGGATGGATATTGATGAGGTTTTCACCATTCTGTAAAGGATATGTTATTTGTGATCAAAGGAAGCCGAACAGTAACGATTTCAGTGAAAAAGTTGAAAAAAAAACACATTACGTCCGTGCGCTTTTTAAGCTTACGCCTGGCAAACCGTTAAAAATACCTAAATACTATGAGTGTAAGAATTGTTCAGCATGAAAAGTTCTACAGCAACAGAATCTCGGGAGTTTCCGCCAACACAAAGTTCCTCATTTCTCTACTAGAAAGCGCTATAGTGTTCAAGGAGCTTAGATATCTAACCTCCTTGACTTTCATAGTGCTTCAAGGAACAACGAAATTCGACATGCAAGCTGCCCTTTGGGTGTCAAATAACAAAGCTTGCAACCAGCACCGAGTCTTCAATACATCGCCACTATAAGTGGTTTTACGTTTTCATGTCTTCCAACGATCTCCATTCAAATACTGAGGCGTCAGTTTACGAGCTTTATAGAGGCGAGTCTATCACCCCAGATACAGCCAGCAGCAAACTGTCGAGTCATGTTGAGTTAAATCTTCAGAGAAGAGTGGTTGTGGTTTGGAGTTTCCCTGGAAGTGCAACTCGGTTTTTCATCATTTCGCCTGTGAATTTCCGTTCCGCAAAATACATAATTAGAGAATATACGAAGCTGAAATTTCGCAAGAGCGACAGTTTAAACAAATCAGTCCGAGAATACGTTGACACGCTCAAATATCGTCGCGCATCGGTAGTTTCACACACCCAATGTTTTCTTCGATTGGCACACTCAAGCCAGTCTTGAGCCAGGTGCGGAGTTGGCAACATCGCCCTGTGCAGCCCATTTGAATTCACCCACGAAGCATCTGATTGGCTAACTTCAGCAGCTTGCCACGGTGGGTGAGTGGTCAACGTGTCGGTCTACTAACTCCAAGCTTGCAGGTTCACTCCTGGCCGTGGTAAGTGATTTTTGAAAGGTGGCAAAAATTGCGGCACCATGTCCTACGATGTTGGCATGTCAAAGAACCCATTTGAATTCAGTAGGCCGTGTTCATAATGGCAAAATTAATCTCGGGAGTTTCCGCCAACACAAAGTTCCTCATTTCTCTACTAGAAAGCGCTCTAGTGTTCAAGGAGCTTTGATATCTAACCTCCTTGACTTTCATAGTGCTTCAAGGAACAACGAAATTCGACATACAAGCTGCCCTTTGGGTGTCAAATAACAAAGCTTGCACCCAGCACCGAGGTCATACGATATTATTATTACAGCAGCGATATATCTACTTTTATTTTTCAAATTATTTGTCAGTATGATCAATCCTCTAACGCCCATATTCCCGGTTCACGTTGTTCCGACCATCCTGTATATTGTTGGGAGTTTTTTTTTACTATCCCATTTATTTCTGGTTTAACCTCTCAGTTTGGGAGGTTTTCAACTCCCTGGCCACTCTATAGTGTGGGAGCAGTATACGGATACGGTATACAAATTAGTTACTAACAATGTAAACTTACTGCTTGTTTTCCATCACTACAAGCATGGGGATTATAGCCTACAGTTCACGTCACCTAAAATGAGTTACTAAAATGGTAACTATGGACAACGTCGGCCGTGAAAGCTTAAGTTGTTATAACAAGGTAACCTTACCGTTTGTTCTCCATCACTACAAACATGGTGATTATATAGTTGCGTCACCTTAAATAAGTTAGTTAATAGCTGACTTAACCTTACCATGTGCACCTACCACTCCACACATGGTGATTCATAGCAAGCCTTCGGAACTTACTGTCGGGGAAATAAGTATAGATACTCGAGTTTAGAGGTCAATACAACCTTTACCCTTAGTCTTACATAAGAACAACCTACACCAAAATTTCCCTTGTTTTATTTGTCGTTTGACGATATAGAGTAAATATTTTCATTGTATCTCGTTAAAATTTTATAGCAGATTGAACAAAGGAAGTACCGGTTTTTCCTACCAAGTTTACGGAGCGCTCACTTAGAAAGATCATTACGTTAAAAGTATTGATCCGATCGTAACGAAACTTGAATACGTCTTAAAGGAACTTATTCTATCATGCTACGCTGTGCTATTTTGGAAAAATTACACTATCATAGCACTAACTGATCGTGTGTGTAGGTAGTACCAGTTCTCTGTTTTTTCAAGTCTTAAATATGATTTCCCTACACTGGCATTCACAGGATTACAACCTCAATGCGTTTTGGGCTTACATCGCTGTTTTTAATCAAATTGTATTGTTATGCATTCCAGAAGTTGATCGTATATAATCATAAATATCAATACATTGTTTGTTATAATTGCAATTCTTCAGGTATGCAATATCTTGAGAACTGCGCCTGTTGACATACTATGTTTGCAACCCTTGCTGCCGAATATCATATTTTACTTCTTTTGCAAGATGACAGGATATCAGCTATCTGATGTGGCATCTAGCGGTGAAAATAAGAATCTCACAAAGTAGGATACATTTACCACGCGATGACAGCTTGTATTGTTTCTTGTATGGATGAACATAGCCTATTAATTTGTTCATGTTGAATACCATCGTAATTATACAAATCTATGCCCCCACAGAGAACAGTACAGAGGAGGAAATTGAAAAGTTTTACGAGCAACTAGAAGACACACTGGACAACTTCAACACACAAAGAACGTTTGTAATGGGGGACTTTAACAGTAAAGTGGGAATCAAGGAACATACAGACGAAGCACCTATGGGACCATTCGGATACGGAATTAGAAATGGGAGAGGAGACAGATTGATCCAGTTGGCTCAAGGACGCAACATGAAAATTGTGAACACCTTCTTCAAGAAAATGCCAGAGAGTAGATGGACATGGAGAGGCCCGAACGGCAGGACAAAAAACGAAATTGACTTTATACTTACCGACAACTTAAAGGAAGTAAAGGATATTCAAGTGATCAACGGGCTAAAATTCGACACCGACCATAGAATGGTGCGCTTAAAGCTAACACTAAAGAAGAATAGACGGCCATACTTCAAGACCAGGATAACTAGCCCTGGACAGATCAACCAGACAGAATACGCCCAAGAAATCCAGCAAAATCTAAATCACCTGAAGCAACAAAACCACTTAAGCACACAGCACCTCTACACAGAACTCATAAAATGTATAACATCTGCAAGTAACAACTCAGCAATATCAAGAAGTAAGAAGGGACGGCGTGATAAGCTAAAAGACAGTACCAAACGCCTAATCGAGGAAAGAGAAATATTGAAAGCACAAGCTGTAGATAACAAGCAGAAAAAGTTAGAGTACGGGCAGCTTAATAAGCGCACAAAAAGGGAAATTAGAAAGGACATTAGAGACCACAACACAGAAATCATCAGAAAGTACGCAGAAGAATCAAAATCAATCAGAAAGATGAGAAAAGAACTAGCACCAGACAAACAATGGATGCTTGGAGTGAAAGACAAAAGAGGTAAACGACAAGCAACAAGGGAGGAAATAACGAAACAGGCCACAGACTTCTACAGAGAGCTGTACTCCAGTGCACACCAGAGAAGAGACTCAGACAAAAGTGATAAGGGGCTGGAGGCACTATACGACGAAGAAATTCCTCCCATCATGACCAGTGAAGTCAGAGCAGCAATAAAGGAGGCGAAAAACGAGAAATGCCCCGGAGAGGATGCCATCTACAACGAATATCTGAAAATGGGTGGTGAGGATCTCATAGAAGTGATAACAAGGCTATTCAACATGATACTTGAAACAGACGAAATCCCAACAGAATGGAAACAGAGCGTTATTGTTCTGCTTCACAAGAAAGGCGCTAAAGATGACATTAATAACTACAGACCAATCAGTTTAATGGCCAGTCTCTACAAACTTTTCACGAAAATCATGACTAGAAGGATGTCTAAACTACTAGATGAAAACCAAGCAGTGGAACAAGCCGGATTCAGGACAGGCTTTAGCACAATTGACCACCTGCAAGCAATGAACCAGCTCTTGGAAAAAACGCAGGAATTTAATCTCGAACTATACATTGCATTCGTAGACTATAACAAAGCCTTCGATTCTGTGGAACATAGTTGTGTGCTAGAGGCATTGAGAAGCCAAGGCATACAAAAGGGATATGTCAGACTACTGGAAAAGCTCTACGAAGGCTGCCAAGCGAGGGTAAGAACGGAGAGGGAGGGTGCGAACATCAACTTAGAGAGAGGCGTGAAACAAGGCGACCCCCTCTCACCAAAGTTGTTCACATGCCTACTGGAGAACCAATTTAGGAAGTTGGAATGGGACAACAAATACGGCATCGAAATAAACGGGGAAAGGCTGACACACTTACGGTTCGCAGACGATATTGCACTGCTAGCAAAATCGGCAACAGACTTGGAACAAATGCTAGCGGACCTGGACACTGTCAGTAAAGAAGTAGGTCTATCTATGAACCCCCTAAAAACAAAAATGATGACCAACTCACTGGAAGTACAAATCCTCATCAATGGCAAACCACTAGCCTACACACAGGAATACGTCTACCTTGGACAAAACCTGTCATTTGACTGCTCCCAGGAGAAGGAAATCAAGAGACGAGTTGGACAAGCATGGAAGAAGTTCTGGTCCTTAAAATTTATATTGATGGACAAATCCCAGAAAATAAGTCTAAAGTCAGAAGTGCTAGAAAAGTGTGTAATGCCGGTACTGCTATCGGCTGTCAAACCTGGGCGTTAACAGAGAAGCAAAGGCAAACAATCCGGGTATGTCAACGCAAAATGGAACGGAAGATCCTTCAAGTTTCCTTGAGGGACAGATTACGAAACGAGGAGATAAGAAGAAGAACTGCCATGAAAGATGCCGTGACAATAGCTGACAGGCTAAAATGGAAGTGGGGAGGCCACGTGGCCAGAATGAAAGACGATCGATGGACGCACAAACTAACGGTATGGGACCCCAGAACGGGAAGAAGGAACGTGGGTAGACAGAAGACCCGCTGGGATGACTCAATCGTAAGGAAGACAGGCAAACACAACACTGGACGAGGATAGCACGGGAGAGACAAGAATGGAGACGTATGGAACTATAAGAAGGGAAGAGAAGGAGAGCTTCAACAATGAAAGATCCTGGTAGACAGCACACCTATGACATGAAAGATACACTTCTGCAACCTGTAACAAGCCAAACAACGCACGTAAAGCGAAGTGAAATGTAGTGTTAGTGAAGTGAAATACAGTGAAGTGTAGCAAGTGGAGTAAAAACTTCTACACAACTCCTTAGGACTTGCTCGCCTAACGAGTTTAAACCAGAGCACGTCCCTGTTCGCAGGAGGCCTTTGCCCTTATGGGATTATCTAGGCTATATTTATTTATGTATTTACTCATTGTTAGAATACAACAGGAGTAAAAGTATATTGCACACTGCAAGCCCTGTATATGTACCGAAGGCTACGGAATATAAGTCTCCATTATATTTCAAAAGATGCAAATAGCAATGGCCGAAAGTTGACGATAACGAATAATTACGGAAAACAGGAACGAGTTGGAATACAGTTGTGGTCGTTGGGGGACACTCTAGCCCAGTGGTTCCCTACCCTTGTCAGCTGACGCCCCCTTACAACACAGCAAATTCCTTATTTCACCTGCAACCTCGTGGCTCCGCAGAGGTTTGTGCCGACAGTTGGCAATTACCAGTGCTTTTGAACGATTGACTTGGTGCGACCATCACTTGGAGAGATTCGAAAAATGTTTATTTTACAAAATTGTAATATTCGAGTTAAAGAAACTTAATTCAGAAATCACTTCACCCCCCCCCCCTAGGGGGGCGCGCCCCCAGGTTGGGAACCCCTGCGGGTCTAGCCACTTAAGGTAATAATAATAATAATAATAATAATAATAAT
Source organism: Meconema thalassinum (assembly GCA_946902985.2). Taxonomy (NCBI): domain Eukaryota; kingdom Metazoa; phylum Arthropoda; class Insecta; order Orthoptera; family Tettigoniidae; genus Meconema; species Meconema thalassinum. The sequence continues at coordinate 175,109,870 of OX336401.1, forward strand.
GGACTAACTGCTAAAACAAGTTTGCAATATTATGATGCACCTGCCTTCTATGAACTTTGAAACTACAGTACTTAATTGCTAGCGTTTTGCTGTAACCATGTGGGGCGAAGCAGCAACGTTTGGAGCACACGAGGGTAAATTATCCAAAAATGTCCATCATGGTGTACTCTTCCATATAGCATGTTTGACAAATAACACTTCTAGCCCTTCTGTAAAATTTCAGGAGTGTATGGTACAGTTAGCAAACTTTAACAAGCTTTCAAGGGTACGGTAACAGCGTCATGATTCGCACAAAAATAAATCCGAGCAGACAAGCAATGCTTGATAATACGCAATTCACACATACAATCCAGTGGGACACACAAACTAAATCACGTGTATCGCACACTTATACATAAAATACCACCGTCAGTATCTCAGGGGTCACATTTACTGATTATAACAGGATAATACAAAAGTGTTCCATAGCAATCATGTGTTATTGAGTCTTTTAATCGTACTTATCCCGGCCATGTTCGACCGATCGCAGTGTCCCAAGTAATAGTTTGAGTTGCCAGTAGGATGAAGATAAAAACAAATTTGTTTTTGTCTCTAGAGCTGAGAATGCGGTACAGCATCGCCGTCATGTAGTCTATCTTGGCGGCCTAGCCCAAGCACATGGTAATTGGTAACACTGCGTAAACACACAGATTTTGACGCGAAATGTTTCCGAAAATACAACAGAACGTAACGTCCGCTCAAACTACACATAAATATCACAAATCAAGGATAAATAGTATCATGTTTATGTAGGCTACCGTCAATTCCCGATGAGGTACCGTAATAATACTGTACCTCAGTGTCTGAAGTTTTCTTTTCTTACTGCTATGCTCACTGCCGTCATTGACGCGCACAGAAAAAATATTTAAAACTACGGTATTCTAACGAACTTAGAAACTCCCTTAGATATTAAACCCTTCACGTTTTGTCCACAGATGCACTCATCATAGTCATAATATGCCTCGAAGCTTAATGTTGACAGTCTAACAATAATGCTACACTGGTCACTTAATTTAAAAATAGGTAGCTTTCTAATGAAATCTTGCGAACTGAGTACAGTACATAATGTACTGGGATATAGAGGCCACATGAAGTTATATATCAAAACTAAATTACTAGGCACTGAAAGTCCACCTCGCTGTAAGTGGTCAAAACGTAGTGATATAACCAGTTATTTTAATAATGCTGCCATAATTTCACTTATAGCCAGGCACACAACACTTCCGTGGCATCTGAAATACACTGTATATAAAAATTAAAAAAACGATGCACCGGGAAGGCGTTGTGCGATTGTAAGGAAATTACGTATGCAAAGACATTCGGACCGAACATGCAACTGATTGAGGCTTCGTGCCCAATGAACGAATTAAGGTAGCTCCCGCGCATCCGAACTGCGCATGCATCAGGTGTATATAAGGCGCAATTCTGAAGCGTTTGTTCAAAGTAGCTGTTGCATTTGACTGCGATATCTTAACCTCACCTGTAAGAATGCCACGCCGAGGTATTCGTGCTCATTGCGAGCAGATGTCAGAGTTTAAAAGAGGTCATGCGATCGGATGGAAAGAAGCTGGTTGGTCGAATCGTGCTGTCGCTGGACATTTGGGTTGAAGTGATACGGCGATCAGACGATGCTGGCAAGCGTCGGTCAGCAACGGCAGGCATCAGCGTCAGTGGCAGTGGTCGACCGAGGGCCACAACAGAGCGATTGTCAGAACAGCTGTCACAGCACCGGAGTCGTCGTTATCAACGATCCAGTGAGTGACCCGCACACAGACGCCTGAGCGATAGGAATTTGCTCTCGCACCGCCCGTTACGTCGCTTACCACTCACGCCTGTTCCCCGTCAAGTCAGATTACATTGGTGCCGCGCTCGAACAACGTGGAGCTACACTGACTGGGGACGTACAGTCTTTAGTGACGAGTCCTGTTTCCAACGGTGCCCTGACGACAACCGCAGACATGCTTGGAGATGTCCAGGCCAGCGTGGGGATCCTGCCTCGACTATCGCATGCCACACGGCCCCACAACAGGGGGTCTGGGGTGCCATCTCCTTTTATAGCCGGACCCCTCTGGTAGTCATTCCTGGCACACTGACAGCACAGCGGTATGTTGATGACATTCTACGGCCGGTTGTGTTACCGTTCCTTCAGCGACATCCAGGCCTTACTTTCCAAGAGGATAATGCCCGGCATACACGGCACGTGTTGCTATAGACCGTCTTAAAGCTTGCCCTATCCTTCCTTGGCCAGCTCGGTCGCCTGATCTCTCTCCAATATAGCACATTAGGGACGTCATGGGAAGGCGATTGCGAACATCGCGGAATGTCGCCGATTTAGCCCAACAGTTGGAGACCATTTGGCTCGAAATTCTGCAGGACACCATCCGGGAACTTTATCAGTCTTCGCCACGTCGAGTGACAGCTTGCATCCAGGCCAGGGGCGAACCAACACCTTATAGACGTCCTCATTTTTTAACGCTCTTACTCTACAATAAATCATTCGATTGTTCTGTACTTTTGATCGTTTGTTTTTCTATGTCTGTTCCTCACATCCACCGATTTTTATCGCCATCGGACAATTCCTCCCTGGTGCGTCGGTTTTTTTTGTTATACAGTGTAGTTAAATAACATGGTTAAATACATTACCAGGCATTGGTTACAACTTACGGTATTACGAAAACTTTTAGCAGGTCTGATTTACCACGAGGAATTTCACGGCTGTTTGAATAGTTAATATGAACTGATTTTAGATGCTGTCTTATCAAAATAAATGATATTTATGAACAAAACTTAGCATGTGAGCTTACGTGTTTATACACCTCAGAGCCTAGTTCCCGTGTTGCCAATTCGACCAACAGCACTGCTTGAGAATAATAGACGGCGATGGGCACAGCCAGTCACCCAACACCAAATTATCCGCTCTAGACAAACTGGAACATTTTTGTAGTCATCCACAGTTGATTTGTGACCGGCTTTAAATTCTATTCCGATAATGACCACTGCCTGCGCACGCACACAGCACTTCGTAGTGGCGGCCAACATAACTATCATTTACGCGCGGGTAATTTGAACCGCTGCATTCAGGTGCCTACCCTCCCAAGTTCTTGGAATGTATTTATACGATGGCTTACATTGTTGTTTGAGTCTTCAGTCTTTTGACTGGTTTGATGCAGCCCTCCAAGCTTCCCTGTCCTGAACTAATCGTTTCATCCCTATATAGCTCCCACACCCTACATCGCAGGCAATCTGTTGAACATATACTAACCTACAGTTCTTATCCTCAACCCTTCTTTCCATAACTAACAAGGAGAGTTCGCCATGTGGTTTACTAGAAAAGTGTTCAAATTTGGAGGTTTTGCTCTTCATAAATAAATATTTTACTCCTGATAGAGCGTTTTTGCTAATCCTCAAGCTTTTGCAGTCTTATTCCCGCACACGTTCCCGACTCGGTCTCCCTGGCGTAGTCGCTAGAGCGTTGGCGTGGGGAATTGAAGGTTTCGAGTTCGAGTCAGACCTTGGTGAGCACTTTTTTCGTCTTTTACTGATACATCCTTTATTGCCTTTTATGTTTTCTATAATATATTTGTTGTGGTCTCTTCGGTTTTGGAGCTATGTACAAGATTTTAGCATCATTATTCGTCCTCGACGCTTGAACAAGTTTCATTCTTTAGAATTTAAGTACATCGTGGCCGGCGACGCTACGTTCATGTGCACTGCGCCGAGTCTAATGAAGGAACGCAAGAGCCCTTCCCTCCGTTCCACCATGAAGCTAAACTTTTTGTATCCTCGATACGGAACTCGTGTGAGTAACATCGCGGTACACTCTTCGTCGCGTAAATGCCATATAACCGGGTTTGATAAGTCAGAGGTCTTGAACGACGCTTATGCGTATTCAATATTACGTTGTCTACAATCCACAGTATCTGGAACGCGGTAAGCATGGCTATCGACGGTAAAATGGGATCGCCGCTACTACTTCTACAATATTTGCAAATGATGAAGACGACGAATGTGATGGTCTTGGAGTTTATGCACGGCAAGACATCACAGATGCACTGCAAATATGCATAAAGACTCTAAAATGCTTATCCTTGAAGATTTTAGCTCACCGCCAAATACCACACGTGAAGTAACGCTTATCGCTAAGAGTTTTACAGAGGCCATTATCAAGGTATTGAAAAACTGGATTTTGTGGAAGATATCGAACTGTTGGAGTAAGGCAATGATGACTTCCATGGAGAAGAACATTTGGAAAACACGGATATTCTAACACATGGCAATAGCCTAGAAGCAGACCCATCATATTGAGCCCGTCAGAGGAGCTGCCAGGATTGCCAACAACCGCAATGACTTCCCTAACATCTCATCCGTCGGACCTAACTGCCGGGAGGATCAGGTGAACTTCCAAATAGGCCAAAGCGGCACGAGAAACTGTAGTCCACGGGGATCGTGGTACATGGTGACGAAGGTCATAGACTGCCTAAGGAAAGGTTCACCTTAAAAGCTAGACTGAGAAAAGAAACATCCAGACTTATGTAAAACACCGTGAAAATTTATTGTAAATTTTACAAACCCCTATCCTAGTTCGGAGGGTTTCTATCGGCTAATCCGCAAACTAATGAATAATCAAAAACAAGTAGTTCCGTGAAGAACTATACAGCCTATTTTCATATATCCTACTTATGTTAATTGCCACTATCAACATACACAATTTCAGTTTGATTGCAGTAATAGATTCGTAGATATTGAGAACAGACTAAATATTTCGGATGGTCGCCATGTTGGATTTTATATATGTAGGTCCTAGAGTTATGTACTGTTACATGCAGATTATTGTGAACGTGTAGTATTCAAACTTCAATCGCATAATTAGGACACAAGAAAAAACAAGGAGATTTAAAAAATTTTCACAGCTGCCATCTTGAGGTTATGGAAACAATTGAAATAAATTAGATGCCAGTGGATTACCATTCGGATAAAGATTTACTGTACCAAGTTTCACTGAACGCGGATGGTTAAATTACGAGAAACGTCCATGTGAATATTTATAATTCGCGTCACCGCCATGTTGGATTTGTGTTCACCAGGTTATTTAAAGTCCTATAGGTGAACTTAAGTTCATAGCCCCTATGAACTTTAAAAAATGCAGTTTGATTGCTAAAATAGATTCGTAGATATTCAGTATCGTCTAAATATTTCGGATGGTCGCCATGTTGGATTGTTAAATGTATAGGCCATAGAGTCATGTATCATTAAAGGAAAAGTATTGCGTAGGTTCATTATACAAACTTTCACTTCAATCGCATGAATACATCACAAGAAATAAAAACTTAATTTTAAAATTCGCACTGCCGCCATCTTGAGGTTATGTAAACAATTGAACTAAATTAGATACCAGTGGATTACAATGTGTATAAATATTTCCTGTACCAGGTTTCAGTGCGCTTGGAACATTAAATCGCGAGAAAGGTCTATTTAAAATGTTCAAATTCGCTTGGCCGCCATGTTCGTTTTGTAGTAAACCGGTTTTTGAAAATTTTATAGATGGACTTCCAGTAGTGCCCTTTATCTCCGTACAAAATTTTAGGGAGATACCGCTAATAGTTTCAGAGATATAGAATGCCGGTGAAATATTTCGCACATCCGCCATCTTGTGATTATGTAAACAATTGAACGAAGTTAGATGTCGGTGCATTACAATGTATATAAACATATACTGTACCAAGTTTCATTGCGTTTGGTTGGTCAAATCGCGAGAAACGACTATTTAAAAGTCGCAAATTCGCTTGGCCGCCATGTTGGTTTTGTAGTTACCAGGTTTTCAAAAGTCACATAAGTGAACTTATAGTAGTTCCCTCTATCACCATAGAAAATGTCAGGGTAATATCGGTAATAGTTTCGGAGATATTGAATGCTGGTGAAATATTTCGCACAGCCGCCATGTTGGATTGGTGAGTCGTAACAAAATTTGAAGGGCACGGTCGAGGTCGCCGGGAATAGTGCTATGAACTTTCCGAGTTTCATTGAAATCGCTCCTGCCGTCTAGATTTTATTAGGGGGGGACACACACACGAATCACACACACACACACACACACACGCACACACACACGGACAAAAGGTGATCTCATAAGCCTATTTTTTCAAAATTGAAAATAGGCTAATAAAGAGCGGGTCCCTACCTGAGAAGTTACAGTAAACCCTCGCGAAAGATCTGTCTCACAATGATAAAGCAACAACAGCAACACTAGGAAAATGGTACGACGCAAATCCCTAGGTCAAGTTACAAGATCAAGCTAATATCAGAATTTACATTTAACAGGGTAGCAAAACAAATCTAAGTTAGGATGATACCATCTCCACATTTACATTTAACGTTAATTCATCTATCAATTAATAACAAAATTTACGGCGGTGACGTCCGTAATATCAAACAATTACATTCAAAGCTAAGTGACCAGCCATAAAAAAACATCTAAGTCATTCTTAGGAACTAAGTGCTAATCAGCACACAAAAGGGTAACAGAGGATTCATACACTTTTACATCATAAATAAATAAATAAGAGACCACAGTTTTATTCAAATGCCTGCCTACACCTTGGTTTACGGTTTGTAAGCCATAGTCATCTAATGTGTGTAGTTACGGTGACGACTGCGTAGTAAAGACTACGTCTGACATCGTATGGCCTGCGCTCCACCAGCTACGAACTCAAGGTTCGAGCAAGCTTCAGTCGCAACAAAAAAGTGTCAGCTGTCCTCAAGTCATTTCCTCCAGGAAATACCTTCATTAGCACGGCAATGTCAGCAGGTTCCAAATGCAAATGAACAAGGTTAAGCAGAAAGAATTCGTTAGTTAGCTTTTGTTTACCAAAATTATGCGTTTTATTATTAAGATGTCGGTTTAGGTTATCGTTGGTTTATGGCGAATAATACTGACAAGCCTGGGCACGGAGCGTCTCCCCCGAGATCATCTCTGCCAAAAAGCCTCGACTCAAAATTCGGAATACAATCAACGAGCAATAACAACTCGGACACACAATAACACAAGTTACCAGCGGCGCACAGCTCGCGTTCAATAACTCTGGGATGGGCCTGGACACAATCAGTTACCCTCCCTAAATATCTGGTCAACGGGAACAGTCCCGGACATGGTACACACAATACCATCATACATGAAAAACCTCCCTAGTGGGGCTAGCCTACAACGTACTATAGAAACCTGACATAACTGTACTCATCAAAACAACGGTACACGCAACAGCGTTTAACTAACAAATGACAATCTACAGAACATATGGTCAGATACAAGAATGGACACTGGGTTCCATAAGCTATAATTGCAATGAAAGGGAAAGTGAATGCTAAAAGCATTCTGTCCTATGTTAACATGAGTCTGTCTCACTTAGAAGCATGCGCTCTCACACGGGCGCTGAGTAGAATTCACAAAACCTGTTCATGTCGCCGCAGGCTACAAGATTCCTGCGCTGATAGACACAACACACTAACTAGGCCGGCAATTTAAGCATGATAATAACTGTAAAACTGGCCTCATAATAATACCTTTACCATAGGTTATAAACCTCGAAGAATATGTGCATAAAAAGCACGCTATAAATCTGAATACAATCATATAACTCTCTGTCTTTCACATCAAAGACGTTTAAAAGGTAGCAATGTCACTCATTGCTGGAGCTCTCTGCACTCAAAGATAAAATACTTAATTTCTGACTTGTATCAAACATCAAATAAATCACGTGTCATCACACATGACACAACAAAATAATAATACGCAAACCCCACTCTTTGCTGGATCTGCTTAATGATACGTTGGGAACTGAGTTCGATGCTAGACAACAACGAAACATCCCTTTTACTTATAAGGTCTACACTTGACCTGGATGGCTTCTGAGCTCATCTCTAATGAAATATAATGCAGTTACAAAACTGGTAATTACAGTCGATTACCCAAATGATACGACTACTCTAACGAAGTCAGGGGTGTAACATAGACTGGCTGCAAAAAGTGCAGTTAAAGAAACATAACCATGGCATCAGATTGCCATAACTATAGTCTGCAAAGACGTGAAAAATCACCCCAGATAGGGTTAAACAAAGTACGGTAGCCTAAAAATGACTACAGTCACGTTTAGCAATAGGTAGAAATTGACGTTCCACGACGTCCATCAAGCTGCACCAGGGATGTCCAAAATGTCAGACCCAAGGGTGACTCACAATCACTGCAAATAAATGACATCTAATTAGACTAATTGCATTCCCTACCTATGAAATGGCTGTCACTAAGTTCGGTTGGTTCACAAACTACACTAATCTAACTACCACCAGAAACTAGAACAAGGAAGGGTGTACAAAATTCACGATATGAAGGAGCCCACACTTAGCTCTCTGTCTAACGACAAGGGTTGAACAAAAGCACCTCTGGCTTTCAGGATTGGCATCGTCCTCGTCAGAACTTCCATCTTGGTTCTCCCAAAGACCAGGGTTCGGTCTGTCCCTGTAGTTGACCTCGTGAATGGACTAGACATGCCTAGGAAAGGCATCCTCGGTTCCTTCCTTCTCGTTCGATGCTTTAGAAGTTCCATAATCAAGCTGGTCCCATCAGAGACATCTCCCTCATACCATAATGGTATTAGCCCATGGTCTCGGCCTCGAACATGGTGTTGAAAAAGTTGACCACGTGGGCGGTAGAATAAGACTTGTAGTACCGGTAGTTCATTATTTTCACTTGAAAATTACAGTATTCGTCGTAGATATCACAGGCTTTAAATATAACAGGTAACACAGCCTCTACACTTTGCAGATGTTGTTAACAAATGGCCATGCACTGTTCTGCGGTTCCACACGTGTACAGACGCTACCTTTTCTATCACGTGGCATCCGTGAAATGGGCGTCGTTTTATTATAGATAAATTCACCGTAGCAATTACTATATAATGTACTTTTATTATAACACTTCTCTAAAGTAATAATTTCACATTTACCTGTATATTTCGCACCAGGCTCTCGGCCCTCCACAAACACGTCGGTGTAAAAATGTGGTGCTACAGTAATGTTTTAAATTTCACAATACTTGCCAAATAATTCACTATACAATTCGTGTTGATCACTCCGCACAACAACAACAACAGTGATTCGTAGCTCAATTGTGCTCGATGGCACCCGATAATGATTTCCACGCTGAAAAGCGGACTGTTTGCCACGTCTTATGCGACGGATATAATTACACGCCTACCCAGGGCGGATTCTCCAAACGTAGTACAAGGAACTGCGTTCCTCGTGGAAGCAAGTCGTCAAAACTAAGTCGTTGAGCGACTACCTACATTCTTATTTGCGTATCTGCAATGATATTACCTTACCGAGTGAAAAAACATTCTCCAAAATGTTTCAATAATACTGAATGACGAAATGGAATATTCTGAGTCTCGTAGAAAGATAAAATTGATTAATAAGACCTCAGATAAATAATTAGCAGACTTCACCAAAGTCAAAAGTGCGATTCTCCGCTACTTCAAAGAGAATTGTATAAGCTCTCAGCTTCTCGTAGCTTTCTGGGTATGTTCAAAGGTAGTACATCCCATCAAATGTGGTGTCATGAAAAATATCGCATGAACCTTAGCTCAGCGGGTTCAATATACCGCAACTGATATGGAAGATTATGGAGTGTAGGTGGACAATCCAAAATCACCTACTCCCATTCCTTTGGGAGTGAAAATCAAAATAATCAACATGGTCAAAGAGCATCCTAGCTGGTCTCTGAGAAAAATTCATCGGCATGGGGGGAGCTGCTCTTCGGAACAAAAATCACGGGAAAAGGTGGGTAGAGGAAATTTCAAAAGGTGGTAGCTGCAGAAGAAGGCCAGTAACTAACAAAATGCTACAGACATGGGCATTGCAAGCTGCACTCCAGCATTGGTTCACAGCATCCCGATACGTGGGTTAAGAAATTCAAGGCGAAATACAGAATCATGGTGTCCACAGAATTTTCAATGTCAATTTTCCTGACCATTTTTCAACAAAATTCCTGACTCTTGAAGTCATGGTAACATCGGGAAAAAAGGTTTTTTGAGCAAATATCTATATTTTTCTATTTGCAGCCTCCAGCATCCCCAACGCTCGCCTCTTTATTCGTGCAATGTGCTGGGCGATGGGGTCGCCACATCCCTAAGCCAACGCTAAAAAAAGCATACAAAAACAGGTAAACTAGGATTTTACTATGATGTACTATAAAAATGGAAACTTTCCATAATGTCCAGTGAGTTATTGCTTTTTATCTTCAGAGATTAGTGTTGAATTTGTAACATCAAAATATGGCTGTAAAACACACAATACTGTATGGTTAATATAAAAATCCTGACTTTCTAATACTTTTCGCCATTTTTCCTGACTCACGCCATTTCTTCACACTTTTTCCTGGCCAAAAACACAATTTCTGACTATTCCTGCCTGTGGACACCATGAGAATCCGACAACGTAAAGTAACGCATTACATCAAATCGAAACGAGATTTGAACGTGGATGAAATTTTGAAAGATGCAGAAATGTTTTACAAACGTGTTGCAATGAAAATAGCAACTGGAAAATATAAGAAAGATTTCGTGATTAACCCTCTTAGTGCCAGGCGAAAAGGTAAAGGTGAAGTCTAAAAGTGCCAGGCTGTTTTAATGGAAAATGTAGGCTTTCAGAAAAAATATGTATATCCCTTGTTTTGAAAAATACAAAAGCGAAATTTAGTCAGGGAGTGCAAAACATAGCTATCTAAATTCAGGGAAATTTTCAGATCATTATGAAACTCATTTCTTTATTAATTAATTAAAATAATTTCTTCTGTAAAATAAAAATTAGTAAGTTTGATTATTCCTATTACCGCACGCTTATAAATGGAGTAAAAATGAACACTGGAGAGCACACATACATAACAAAAGAACCAGGAAATGCAGTTTTTTAGTTAAAAAAATATCAGCAGGGGTGTCAAAAATCCGAAATTCTAAAATCTAGCAAATTCATAAAATACCGTACACCAACAATGACATTGTCGATATAAATAAAATAAAAATAATTACAGTGAAAATAAATAAACAGAAGGGCACCCTGTAGTTTTATCTTTCACATTTGTGGTTGTGTATCCTGTGGAGGATTGTCCTGGTCAACATTCCTTTCTTCCCAGTCACTATTACTATCAACATCATTACCATCATTATCACTTGTTTGGTTATGTACGATCGCATTCAGCGCAGGTAATTCATTGTCCGAAGCGGAATCGGCACTTGATTCGTCTCACACAAGATCGCAATCGCTGTCCACGAAGTCCAAGAGTTCACCTCTTGATTCATCAATCATTAATTCTTCAATTTCTTCCTCTCTCAAACAATGCTTCCTTCCCTTGGACGCCATGCTTTTACGAGACGTCCATAAACAAGTCATGGAACTTCAAATATCGCTCGAGTATATCGATAGATAGAACCAAAAGATGTTTGCCAGAAAATGGTAGCTAGAACTCTCTTTAATGGTTCCGTCAAGTTTAGACGCCATTTTCGGTCTATAAGCCCCTCTAAGAATACAAAAACTAAGCGTCTCTCAGAGCGACGCTGGCACTAAGAGGGTTAATACGGATCAGACAGGTTGTGAGTACAGGGCAGATGTACAGAAGACGTTATCTACCCCAGGAGAAAAAGTATCCGAAATTTACTTGGGAGATTTTAATAAGGTTGCACAATAGCTACACTGCACAGTGCTGTAACACTATCCTGCATGCAAGAACCAAGGAGCATGTTCGGCCTCGTGTAGCCGGCAATCTAGAGAAATTATCCGTAGAATATGGCAACGTTTTTATAACCGCTTCAAAATCTGGAAGTTTGACAAAAGATCACTTAAGAAGTTTTCTTGAAAATGTCGTAATGCCATTCGTGGGAAAAGAAAAATGTCTAATGATTTGGGATTCATGTGGAGGACAAACAAATCCGAACCTACTGTATGACTTTACGACAGAAGATTGCAGGTGCACGGCAGATGTAGAAATCATCCCACCACATTTCACCCCGTTCAGCCAACCATGCAGTATCTACTTTTTTCGACAAGTAAGTAATAAAACATAAGTGCGTCTATTGAATACTTTGCTTAATAAGCATACTCTGTTTTGTGTTAGCATGTCTCATTAAGAAACTACAAAACACGGTCCATGCCGCACATGGGGACAAAGATCTGTCTATGAGGGAAGATGCTATCAATACCTTTATTCACCGTATTTCCTGTTAGTACAACTGCCCACCGTTATCGTTATTTTGGGTGCGTTTTTTTTTTAAGCGGAACGCGCAGCGATTCAGCAGTGTCGCGCGCAGCGCGTTCTTTTATTCATGCTGCACTCTCTGCTGCTGGCTGCGATTTACCCCTTCGTGCAGCGTAGTTTTACTTTGCTACTTTGCTTTGCTGCGTTGCTTCGATAATCAAAATGGCTCCAATTGAATACGTTCTTATCCTGCAAGATTTTCTGGAATGTGTGATTTTCTTTAAAGTGTTGTTGTACATGTGTGTATGACCGAATATCAAGTTTGATAAAGTAGGATCAAGCCTACGAAGACGTAGTATTGCTTTGAAAGTCGTAATCACACGAGTATTGAATTGATGATTAAATTTATTTGGTTATGTTCTGTGCTATGTAGGCCAACTATGGTGGAAAACCCTTACTATTATACCATACTCCATAAGAAGTCGCAGATTTGTGAATGCATCTTACTTACAGTACGTCGTTACGAAAAAATACTGCATGTTATGTCTTCGGTCTACAAACATTTTCCCCCATTTTTGTTGTTGGTGTACATAGGCCCTACCTCAGCATGGTAACTAATATCTGTACTTGGCCGGGTGGTAACAAATTCTATTATGTTTCTCATGAAAAATAATATGGACACTAGCCTATTTTCTTTCTCTAAGGTGCATTTTAACTAAGTATACAAATAGTTTCATTTGTCTTCCCACTGTGTGTACTCTATTCATATTCACTCCAATTATACATATTTATTTTGGCCCTGACTGTTATGTGCTGAAGTTCTTGTAATTATGGTATTATGCGATATGAACAAGGATGCCATGACCCACTCAGAATACACTGCCACTAAATTCTGTACTTAACTGTAATAAGAATCATACCAACCTCTTCTCAGTTGTCCTTATGAAGCTCATTGTATGATATTCCAGAGCTGGGAATCAAACAATCTCAATACATACTTCTAGACCACAACAATGGCAAGAAATTTATACAGAAGGGACTCTATCTATGTTGGTGAAAATAATTCCTGGATAAACTCTCGAGTACCATGGTAGCGCTTTTATGTTCCTACAGTTGTAAGGCGTAGGGAAGGGGATTTTGATTTTACTGACTACTTTGTACATTTCATTCATGCGTGGAGTGTAAATGTTAGTGAGAATTCTAAAAACAAAGCATACAGAATTTTTTGTCAGGTCACAATCAGAGTGTAGGCCTACTGTACTTAGTTTGTGGGACTCAAGCTTCTCAGAGCCGACGCACAACCAATATATTAAAAGTCTATAAAATACTCAACTGTGCATGCGCCATGCCAACCCGAGCACTTGGTGCTTGCGCGCCCCGGTGCTTTTCCCTTCCCACCCCTCTTTCTCCACAGTCAGACTTGGATGATGAGCAATGGATCACTGACCTCGCTTTCATGAAATACATCACGGGGTATTTAAATAACTCGTTGCAAAGCAAAAATAAATTAATCAGTACTATGTGTGACCGTATTGAAAGTTTCAAATTGCAGCTTGTGCTTTTTAAAAGTCAGCTTCAAGAAGGAAATTGGGACAATTCTCCCAATTTACAAATAAACAACACGACTCTCGCCTCGCTAAGCGCTGCTACTACAAGTTCCTCTCTTACAGCAGAGCACCGTGCTTTTCCAGTTGCCGGCCAGTGCTCGCTAAGCACCTGAGTTGGCGAGGCCTGGGTTATGGAATACTCAATTGCCCGTGTGTTTTAAGGGGTGGAACTACGAGGTCATCTGCCCCTCTTAACACAGATTAATGAATACAAATTTGGAATTGAATTTAAAATTTAGAGGTGGACACCTAAATTTGAAAAGACCTAAATTTAATAAAACAAAATATTAAATAAAAATAATAATTATAAAAATAAACAAAAATTATGAAAAAACAAAAAATTATCATTCAAAAACGAACAAGTCGTTGAGTCAATATTCACTGGAAAATTTAGATTGCTGGCCCTAACCCACTCTGGCTTATAAAGCGGATAACGCGATCAACAGCCACCGAGTCATCGGCTAATATAAGTTTGAGTGTCATCTGCAAACCAAGGTTTCTTCGTAAGTCAGTAAGATCCACACACTCGGTTAAAATGTGGGCCACGATGTAGTTCCCTTGATCGCTCTCAGTTTACTGGGCAGTGGGTCAGCTATCCACTGACTCTCCCAAAATACCAGAACTTGTAGGCGTAACTGAGAGCGAATATCTCTAGCGGGTACCTCCATTGTTCGAGGTGGTAGTGATCCCGCCTCTTTTGCAGCTTGATCCGCTAACTCATTTCCCGCAATTCCCATGTGGCTTGAAAGCCACAGAAAGGTGATTCAAGTGTCAGCGTGGCACAGCCCGGCTAGTAAGTCGTAGATTCGCTGCACTAGGGGGTGTTGCGGGAATCAAGTAGCAATTGACTGCAACGAACTCAAAGAGTCGGTGCACACGAGAAAGTGGATTCGAGCATCCTGTAGTGCAAACTGCAGAGCTTCATAGATGGCAACGAGCTCCGCAGTAAACACACTACAGGCCTCAGGCAAAGAGATCTTGGTATTTGCACCATCAATAACGTAAGCACAACCCACTTTCTCATCCACCTTCGACCGAGTTTTGTCCCTCTGAGCAATGGTAAGTGAGACAGCGGGTGGCTAATTATAGCACTTACTTAGTCATCGGATATACCCACGCAGGCAAGCGCAGGTATAAAGCTTTTTTTTTTTTTTTTGTGGTAACTGAGGGTATTTCCATGACTGGCTTCTCTCACTTCTCATTCTCGTACAACCCAACCGAAAGCAAATAGGGAAATAACAAGAAACGTGAAAGACGCAGTTCTTAGTAAGAACTAAAAATCCAGTTCAACATTGTATTCTAAAATCTATCCGCAAATTTACTCTAAATATTATCCGCTATCCGCACAGTCGTGCAAACTATATTCGCAAGGCGAACGGTTTTGATATCGTGCCAGGAGATGGCAGTTGGGATTGAACTGCAGATGTCTTCCCGCTCACTGCGCATCGCACATTCCAAAAACATTAAGTTGGCCACTACTTGCTTCACTCACACAGCACATTCCTTTTTCACTGGCTGCGAGTCATCTGCTGTGATAACCATTGGCATGCGGGAAGCCGATATATTTAGGTTTAGAATAAGCGGGCCGCGCATACGTACTGCAAGACCCCCCACACACCCCGTCACAGTGTGTTGAACTTCCATCTCCTGGTGCGATGACAATAGTAGAGCAGACGCAAGAAGAGCTTGCCGAAACTCAACGATGAGCAGAGACCAATATCAATTGGCGTATTTCAATGCTCATTGCGGGGCTCCTGTGTGTCCCCCGAATGCTGATTACTGGGCTCACTGCTCACTCCATTCATCAACAATGCGGCTCGCTCCAAGACACGGTCTACAGCTTTAAACCAAGCGTAGAGTGCAGGAGGCATCACATGTGTGTATTATTACTATTTTATGTATATTACGTAGCTGAAAGTGTGTTTGTTGAATACCTGAAGCCTTGAAATTTGTGTATAATATTCAGTGTACCACAATGCCACCGTTTCGCTTTAAATTAGGGAGTGCCAAAACTTTACACAGTCGAACTAGTGAAGTTATTTATAATGTGTATAAATTCATGAAAAAGGAAACACATCTCGCTGGGAACTTATACCCAATTCAAAATAAAGTGGCTGAAGCATCAGGTGTGTCGGAAAGGTCGGTGCGGAATATAATACAAGGCGCCAAAAGAATTGAAAGTGGTGAAGTGGATTCATTTTCAACGCCTGGAAAGAGAAGACCAAAATCTGCCAAGAAGTGTAAGTTAGACGATTTTGATAAATGCGTGGTAAGGCATACGATTCATAATTTTCACTATAGCAAAGGTGAGAGGCCAACGCTGGAAAAGATCCGTAGGAAACTGGTTGAGGTTATAAATTTTAAAGGTGGCGTACGAACATTAAGCAAGATAGTTCGAGGCCTAGGCTTCAGATGGAGGAAGACAGAAGACATGCATAGAATACTTATGGAGAAGCCTGACATAACGCATGCAGTACTTACAGAGCATAAGGCGGTACCGACAACAGGGTAGGCCTATTGTTTACACTGATGAGACATATTTGCATAGTTCGCACACTATGCCAAGTGCTTGGAGTGACGGTTCTCTTCATGGACTGAAGTCGCCTATCTCGAAAGGACAAAGATTAATAGCGGTATATGCCGGTTCTGATGCATGTTTCTTTCCAAATGCTTTGTTGGTTTTCAAAATCCAACAAAAGAACTGGGGACTATCACGATGAGATGAACTATAGAAATAACGAAAAATATCTGACAGAAAAATTAATTCCCAATTTGCCAACAAATTCTGTAGTCGTGATTGACAATACCTCGTACCATAATGTCCAATGTGAGTGCGTACCCACATCATCTTCCCGAAAAACAGTTATGCAGGATTGGTTGACCGATAAGGGTATTCCATTTTCTACAGAGATGATAAAACCTCAACTGTACGCTTTGATTAAATCCCATAAACCACGTTATGAGACGTATCAAATCGATACACTGCTTGCTACCTATGGACACACGATCTTGCGTCTACCATCGTACCACCCCGACTTGAATCCCATCTAAATGATTTGGGCTCATGTTGAAAATTATGTAGCTGGACAGGTGGTGGTGGGGATGAATGTTTTAAGGAGTGTAACATCGAGGCCCCCTTTCCTGTTGGCGTCGAGCTAGGCTATAGAAGGAAGAATTTCGACTCTTTAAAAAAATTGGGGTAGTGAGTAAAGAGAAAGGCCATGACAGACTCCCTAGGCTTCGAAGGTCTGAAGAAAATGAGAGATGACCAAGGGAGTTGTAGTTATTATTTAAAGGGGTGGAACAATGAGGTCTTCTGCCCCATTGACCCAAGGAGATCGCCAGGAAGATGAAAGAGGAGCCTGGCACAAGTAAGTAGATGCACCATACTGCATTATTCAGAAGATTTTAGGCATTGGAAAGTCTGCCCCTTCAAGGTTGACATATGTATAAACTAAGGAGGACTACTTCATCGACGACATCAAAATACAGTTTTACCTACCAAACACCAAAGCCTATGAGAATGCACGCCGAACCTTAAATGAGAAACGAAATGCCATTTGGTCCAACTTTTACTCCACAGATGCCATAATGACGGAAGAGTGGAAACAAACTAATTACGAACTACGACACGTAATAACACGTTACGCCACCCATGGATTTCACCATAGATTCTGCAAAACCAAGAATTTGCACCAACCAAATGAAGACTGTATGTGACCTGTGCAACGATCATTGTGAAAGGTACCACACACAAAACTGCAAAATGAGGACAACCTCAATAATAAGACTGGCATTAGTATAATTGATCATATGTTCAAATATGTATTTGCACATTGTGCGCTTTTCTTTTAATAATAATTCAGAAGAGGCTATACACTGCCCCACAAGTGACTATCCTGGGGAAATCATTAGTGACATGCACAGGCTATTGGTGTAGCATATAATATTGCACAATGATAGGCCTACATTTCCATTGGCAGCATCTCAGTTGGTTAGTTAGGAAATATTTATAAGAAGGCAAAAGGAGTCAAGAGCTAGGTCGTCCCATTTTGCAATTTTTAAATCCAAGTTACCTTGCCACATAAAAGTTATGCTGATTATTATAGATATGGTAACCTTAAGTTCTGAAATATTTATCTAACGCTACTTCATTCGTAAAACGATCATTTTGAATGCGACTTTAATGGCTAAGCCAAGGGCATTACTTCGTGGAAGGCAACTCGAATGACATGGGCTAGGCCTAACCTAAAAATTACAAGCAAGGTGAAATCCTAGTGTACGGTAATTAACAAAATTGTTTATTGAGCGATATAACTATGCATTCATCATAACTTTGGTCTCCTAGTAGACGCATAATATTCAGTGTACCGCAATGCCACCGTTTCGCTTTTAAATTAGGGAGTGCCGAAACTTTACACAGTCGAACTAGGAAAGTTATTTATAATAATGGAAACACGTCTCGCTGGGAACATATGCGCAATTCAAAGTAAATTATAAATAATTTAATTACATTAAATTTATTTCGAAATAATGACTGAAACACGTTTTAAACGACCGCCAATTCGCGCCATCTTTACAGTTTTTATTTACAGGTAGTTGTGATGTAGCGATTTACTTCCCCTTGATGCAGCGCTGCAATTTCTCGCTTAAAAAAAAAACGCGGCCATTTTGTGTGCAGGTGACCTCGCCAGGCCCGAACACTTTCCAACCAATACGCATAGCATGAGACACTACTTGCGGGGTACGGGGTGGTCTGATGGTTCACTGACGTGCAATGAACGGAACAGACTGGGCCTTCAGTGTATAAACGGTTACATATAATAGAATACACCTGATCATGTATAATACCAATGAATTTGCAATGCCCCGACTGTACATTATGTAATGTCACAAACGTTCACCCCCATACGATGATTTCAGAATCCCTTTCCCGCTCACAAAACGCGTTATTACAATGACGGCAAAATGAACATTATTCACGACATCTACAGTTGTACGAATTGCCTATGTTTACAAAAAAAAAAAAAAAAAAGGCTCTCCGGTGGGATTCGATCCAGTGATCCCATGCTTACGCAGCAGGGCTCTTACCACTGCACCACGCACTCCTTGGCTTCATGTTAACGTACAGCGCACATGAACGCCATACAGCAATTAGGAATAATTAATTAATTTCTCGGAATCGGCTGAGAAGCGCACCTTACTACTTGCACCTGGTATACGCCTGGTCATGCCCTACACGTGTATTAAGATGGTTCGAATCGGTGATCCATGCATCGTATCCTCCCCTGTAAGGCCCATTGGCAAAAACGCTCAAACAGGGGTAAAATATTTCTTTATGAAGAGCAAAACCTCCAAATTTGAACAATTTTCTAGCAAACTATATGGCGACCTCTCCTTATAAATTTGCTATTCCTGGGTGTCTTAGTATGTGTCCTACCAACCTATCTCTTCTTTACATCAGCAGTCACCACAAACATCTCTCCTATCCCAATCGTTTTAAAACCTCTTCATTTGTAACCCTATCTACCCATCTGATCTTCATCACTCTCCTGTAACACCACATTTCATCACTCTCCTGTAACACCACATTTCAAACGGTTCTATTCTCCTCTTTTCTGCTGCACCAATAGCCCAAGTTTCACTTCCATAGAGCACCACGCTCCAGACAAAGACTTTCAAAAATAGCTTTCTAATACGGTACCTGAATCTATATTCGATGTCAACAGATTCCTTTTCTGTAGAAATGCTTTCCTTGCCTGAGCCAACCTACTTTGTATATCCCTTTGCTTTGTCCATCACTGGTTATTTTGCTTCCTAAGTAACAAAAGTCTCCTACTTCCTTTAGATTCTCACCTGCCATTTTGACGTCAAGTGGGGGTTTCTGATTTCTTTCGCCTGCATTCCATTATTGTAGAAAGAACAATATAGCCAACCTACAGCAGTGAAAAGCCGTTAATAGTGAACCCGCTGAGCTATGGTTCATGTGATATTTTTTATAACAGAACATTTATGATGGGATGTTGTACCTTTGAACACACCCAGAAAGCCACGTGGAGCTGAGAGATCACGCAATACTATTTGAAGTAGCGGTGAATCGCACTTTTGACTTTGGTGAAATCTGCTAATTATTTATCTGAGGTCTTATTAATTAATTTTATCTTTCCAGAAGACTCAGAATATTCCATTTCGTCATGCTGCATTATTAAAACATTTTGGAGAATGTTATTTTTACTTAAGGTAAGGTAATACCCTTGCAGATACGCAAACAGGAACGTAAGTAGTCGCTCAACGACTTCGTTTTGACGACCTACTTCCTAGAGACACTCAGTGCCTTGCCCTACGTCTGGAGAATCCGCCCTGTGTAGGCGTGAAATTGTATCTGTCCTATAAGACGTAGGGAATATCCGCTGTTGAGCGTTGAAAGTGATTATCAGGTGCCATCGAGCACGAGAATACTACTATTCACTGTTATCCAAGCACAGTGAGCCAAAGAAGAATATTGGGAAATAATAATTGGCAAGTATTAGTGAATTGCATAACATTGCCGTAACACCACATTTTTGTACCCACGTGTTTGTGGAGGGCCAAGTGCCTAGTGGAAAATATACAGGTAAAAGTGTTACAACTATCTTGAATAAGTGTGATTATGATTGTATGACATATTTAAATTGCCAAAGTGAATCTTTCAATTCAAAAACGACGTATAATTCACGGATGCTACGTGATATAAAAGTAGCGTCATTAACACGTGCAGAATCATAAAACAGTATTAGCTCACATATTAATTCACATCGACGAAATTAAGGCTGTGTTATCAACTACAATCAAAGCCTATAACATTTACGACGAACATTATATTTTTGAAAGTGAAAGAATGAATTATTACGCAACTTATTTCACTACCCACGTGATTAGACTATTCTTCACCATGTTTGAGACTGTCATCATGGGCTAATACCATCACGGTATGAGGGTGATGTTTCTACGGGAACCAGCATGATGGTGGAACTTCCAGGACAGCGAACGAGAAGGAAGGAACCAAGGATGCCATTTCCAGGCATATCCATTACATCCACGAAGTTGTCGACAGGGACAGATCGAACCCTGGTCTTTGGAGGAGTCCAGATGGGAATCCTGATGATGATACCGTTCCAGAGAGCCAGAGATGATTTTGCACAACCCTTGTTGTTGAATAGAGGGCTGAGTGAGAGCTTCTCCATTTCGTGAGTTTTGGACACCCCTTTCTTGTTCTAGTTTCTGGTGGTATAGTAGATTTAATGTAGTTTGTGAACCAACCGAACTCAGTGTCAGCCATTTTTACAGGTAGGGAATGTAACTAGTTTAATTAGATGTCATTTATTTCAGTTAGAGAGAGACACACCCTTGGGTCAGACATTTTGGTCAGCCCTGGTGCAGCCTGATGAACGTCGTAGAACGTCAATGCCTATATTTTGCTGAACGTGACCGTAGTCATTTGAGGCTACTTTGTTCAACCCTATTTGGGGTAATTTTCAAGTCTTTGCTGACTTTAGTTATGGCAATCAGATGCCAGGGTTATTAGTTAACTGCATTCTTTGCAGCCATTCTTTGTTACACCCCTGACTGTCGTTAGAACGTCGTATCAGTTAGGTAGTCAACTGTAATTACCAGTTTTGTAACTGCATTATATTTCACTTTGAATAAGCTCAGAAGCTATTCTTGGTCAAGTGTGAACCTAATAATTAGAAGGAATGTTTCGTTGTCAAGCATCGAACCCAGTTCCCAACGTATCATTAAGCAGATCCAGAGTGTGGAATCTGCGTCACAATTACTATTTTGTTAGTGTCATGTGAAGACACGCGTTTACTTGATGTTGTACAAGCAACTGCTGAATTATATTTTTGAGAGCAAAGAGCTCCAGTAATAGTAACATTACTATCATTTAGACGTCTTTGGTTTGGAAGACGGAATTGTATCATTGTATTCAGATTTATAGCGTGTTTCTTATACACGTATTCTTCGAGGTTTTTAACCCATGGTAAAGTTTTTTATTGAGAGGCCAGATGTATAGTTTTATTTGTTTAAATCGCCGGCCTTGACAGTCAATGTGTTGTGTCAGCCGAGCGCAGGAATGTTGTAACCTGCCAGCGACACAAAACTGGTTTGTAACCCAGTGCCCTTGAAAGCACGCCTGTTATATTGTGAGACGGAACTACTTTGACAAAAGACAGAATACGAGTTGTATTCGCATTTCCTTTCATTGCAACTTAGCTTATGGAACTCAGTGTCCATTCCTGTATCTGATCACGTTTTATAGATTGTTTTTTGTTAGTTAAACGCACTGCTGCGTGTACCGTCGTTTGACGTGTACAGTTATGTCAGGTTTTCTATAGTACGTTGAAGGCTACCCTGTTATAGCAGGAAGTTATTGTATGAAGGTATTTTGAGTATGCCTTGTCCGGGATTGTTCCCGTGGACCAGATGTTATTGGAGGGTAACTGTAGTGTACAGGCCCGTCCCAGAGTTATTGAACGCGAGCTTTGCGCCGCTGGTAACTTGTGTTATTGTGTGTCAGAGTTGTTATTGCTCGTTGATTATATTCCGACTGTTGAGTCGAGGCTTTTTGGTGGAGAATGATCTCAGTGGAGACACTCCGTGCCCAGGCTATTTGTCAATATTATTCGCCATAAACCAACGATAAACCTAAACCGACAACTTAATAATAATAAAACGCATAATTTTGGTAAAACAAAAGCCAACTCACGAATTCTTTCTATCTAACTTTGTTCTTTTGCATTTTTGAACTGTTGACATGGCCGTGCAGATGAAGGTAATTTCCTTTTGTGGAAATGACAAGGACAGCTGACACTATTGTAGCGACCTGAAGCATGCACGAACCTTGAGTTTGTAGCTTGTGGAGCGCAGGCCATGCGATGTTAGACGTAGTCTTAACTACGCATTCGTCATCGTAACCACACACTTTAGATGACTATGGCTTACAAAGAGTAAACCAAGGTGCAGGCAGGCATTTTAATAAAACTACTGTGTCTATTTCATTACTTATTTATGATGTACAAGTGTATAAATCCTACATGTTACCTTATTGTGTGCTGTTAGCACGTAGTTTCTAAGGATAGTTAATTGTTTTTTTACATGGCTGTACACTTAACTTTTGAATGTAATTGTTTTCTGTTACGGACGTCATCGCCCTAAACTTTGTTATTAACTGATAGGACTTAGCTAGATGAATTAACGTTAAATGTAAATGTGGAGATGGTATCATCCTAACTTAGATTTGTTTTGCTACCCTGTTAAATGTAAATTCAGATATTAGCTTGATCTTGTAACTTGACCTAGGGACTTGTGTCGTACCATTTTCCTAGCGTTGCTGTTATTGCTTTATTATTGTGAGTTAGATCTTTCGCGAGGGTTTTCCGTAACTTCTCAGGTAGGGACCTGCTCTTTATTTTTGTTTGTTTATTAGCTTGCGGACTAGCCGATTGTAACCCTCCGAACCAGGCTAGGGGCTTGTGAATTTTATCAATAAATTTTCACGGTGTTTTACATAAGTCTGGATGTTTATTTTCTCAGTCTAGTTTTAAGGTGAACCTTTCCTTAGGCAGTCTATGACCATCGTCACCATGTACCACGATCCCTGTGGACTACGGACTCTCGTGCCGCTTTAGCCTATTTGGAAGTTCACCTGATCCTCACGGTAATTTTTTTTTTGGTTTATGCTCGATGGGTGAGATGTTAGGGAAGTCATTGCGGTTGTTGGCTATCCTGACAGCTCAACCTAACGGTCTCAATAGATCCTTGAAACTTGCTATCATTGTAATTCTTCTCTAACGTCTCAACTATGTAATATGAAAGACACACACCGTTTCCAATTTTATGCATCATTTTGTAAATCCGACGGTTTGCTGTTACTAAACACCGTCTGTAGTGCTACGCACTCCTGGTAAGCAACGACCGCGACCTAGGTCGAAAACATCACCCGATACATTTGTAACCTTACCAACTCTCATATACGAGTCGTCCCACAGTTCAATGACTTTCAGCTCATTAAACATCGGTGAGGTCGCAGGATGTTTAAGAAAACACTATATAAAACACTTAGCATTGATTGGACTTTAACTATGGGTCGATGCTCACCCTTTAATAAAAACACTTTATAAACTGGTATAAATCTTAATATATTCTATTGACTCATGATATTGATGAAAGGTTTGTGCCATACGTACAGTGTCATTGTAATAGACCTCACCGCCTTGTTGATCTTCATGGGCAATGTTGGCGAAGCTATCTCGTTCCTGAAGTTGACATCTCTGATGCTCTTTCATAGTTCTAGGTACCAATCCTACCTAGCAAAGCTATGTGATCACTGATTGAAGAGATGCTGTCACCTAGCTGAGTGAAATAGAATTGCTTTACCCTTTTTTGATATTCAGCGCATTGCTGGAAATATCCCGTCTTAAGTCTCCACTGAGTTTACTAGTTAATCCTTATCTGCTGGGAATAACAATTGGTGGGGAACAGCTGAAGAAAGTGGAGAGTTTCAAGTATCTGGGAAGCCTGATACAAGAGAATGGAAGAAACGATAGAGAAATAAATGAGTGGGGGAGACAGGCAGAAGCATTCCCGAGGAGTGTGAGAAGCATGTTATGGAGCAAGGATGTCCCTCAGAACAGCAAAAAGATCATATATCGGACGTACTATATCCCTATCCTGATGTATGCCTCGGAGACCTGGGTTATGAAAGGAAGGGAGAAGAGCAAAATACAGGCCAGCGAGATGAGGTTCTTGAGAAGCAGTATTGGAGCTACAAAGATGGACAGAATAAGAAATAAGAGGACCAGAGAATTAATGAAGGAGGAACCATTACAGGATGGTATAGAGAAGGTACGGACATGTAAAACGAAAGGAGGAGACCCAGGAGGATACACGAGACGAAGTGGGACGGAAAGAGACCGAGAGACAGGTGGCTGAAGGGGATGGAAGAAAGCTTAAGAAGAGAGGAGAAGACTGGACAAGGGTGGAGGCTGAGAGATGGTGGGAAGACAGAAGAAGTTGGAGGGGCTTGTGTTATAACACACCCGGCCAGTGGCTGGAAACTGTTCAAGATGATATCTGCTGGTTACAGATAAGTGTTTAGATTTAAGCAAATGTCCGACTTCTCAGCAAGATTCTTATAAATGACTAATTTTGAGTAAGAACGAATAGCTGAATAAGATGAGTCAATGAATGATGGAATACTCTTCTATTCCGTCTTATATACGGCAATTACACCTCCCACCAGCAGTAGGGGATCTGCCAACTTCAATGTCTCCGTATTGTTCTAAAAATGACTCTTCTTTCTCATTGGCTGAAGTAATTCCTTTATCCATAACCAGACGGCTATTTTTTGGTGAAGGTGACAAGCTACTTTTTGGGGTCATATAGCAAGCGATATAGGCCTAATCCTTAAAAAGTTCTGAAGATGTGGAGTCTTCTGTTCCAACATATTTTAGAATTATCCTCCTGGCTACCGAGGGTTTAATTGTTGCTGCTTCCTTGGGTCTCCTTCCAGTATCTTCTTAATCGTTTTATTGCGGTGCAAGTTTCCCCTAGCGGTATCTATTGTGGCTTATCGGCTCGGCGCACGAACTCGAGAAATATATTGGGCTGCGGTTGCCGAGAGCGCTAATGCACTACCTACTGTCTCGCTGGCATCGGGAGAGCGTGGGTTCGAATTCCACCTCGGCCGTCCTGAAAAAGGTTTGTCGTTTCCCCATTTTCACCACCAGGCAAATGCCAGGACGGTTCCTTTCAATAGGTGCACGGCCGATTTCCTTCCAGTATCCCTTCCCTGCTGCATTAATAAAATTATTATAAATTTACTATGTGAAAGCCGTTTCTGACACAAACCTTGCATTATATTTAACATATTGAAATACACTCTTAAAATCTAAATTATTGAATGAATGAACTCACACATGAAATGAATGAAAATAACCGACATTAAATGGGAATACAAATCATATTATGGAAGCTGAAGTATGTGGGTTTGATCTCTCCGTAACCGAGATGTTACACATTTGATAAGGATGCAATTAGGCAACATATCCATCGGATTTACTGTATTTGTGAATCCCGGTTTAAAACTTTGGTCAGTTAATGTGACAAGCATCACACAAACTCATTACTCCTGCCGGGAAACTACAGCGCGCGCACTCTTTTTGAAACAAGCAATGTAAAATACAAGATTCTTCCCTCATTTTAAGCACAGAGTTCGAAACGCAGTGATGCACATGACCTCAGAAGTTTCGCATTTGGTGCTACGCTTGTGTAGTATTTACCCAAATCGCTGGACCTCCAGCATTTCATCAGTTTCTGTCTAAACTTTGTTGATTCTGTTTAATGTTGTGAAGTTCGTACTTTGTCACTGTGATGACCCTGAAATTGCTCGTCGTACCTGCTTCAAGCTGTTCTGCAGAGAGAAGTTTATCGATGATGAGAAGGGTTAAGGACTACATCCGATCTACAAATTGGACGGAATCACTGCTGTCTACTCTGAAATGGATGATGAGCTAGATGTCATGTCTTGCTCAACAGTTGGTTAATAAAACAGTCAAGTGTTCGTGTCTTTTCTTAGATGTTGACAAATGTTTTAGGTTTTGTACTCGTATTGTGATTCCCCTGGTGCTGGGGTAGCGCGCCTGCAGGCCGCGGGTTCGATTCCCGGCTCTGTCAGGGATATTAGAAACTGACGCGAGGGCTGGGACAGGGTGCACTCCCTGACCCTTCCTGAAAAGAAAAATGTATGGCCATTGGCTGCATTAATAAAATTAATTAAAATTCTAACAGTTATCACGAATAGTTTCCATCTATGGTTTTCAACAGGAAAATACAAATTTAAATGAGAGAAGGAAACAATTGTCCCTACCAATGTTTATCATTTAAATAGTTCCAGTAGATCAAGAGAATAAAATTACGCTGAAAACTTGCTGAAATCTACCTCTGCCTTCCGGCGTGCCAAGAGGGATATTTTTCTGTCTGGGGTTTTGTTGTATTACAGTAATCTCTGAGTAACAACGTTTTGTAATAAGTTTTGTGTCCTGAATACAATATTTAACTACACGGTATTATATTGTTTTTCATACCCCTAATCGCCCAATTGTCATAGTTGGCACAGGAAGGACCCTCACTTCCGAAGTCGTTCCTCACTCCTCCCTACTGTTGTCATCTCTCAGGTGTAAAGAGAGGTGGTAATCGGGACACCATCTTGTTTACAGATACTCACAGACCATGAGGTGGTACAATATATATGTCGTAGTCAGATAGTGAAATCCATCATTATGGCATAAATGAGGTCCAGACCATTAGACATTTGTACCATATGTCACAGTGTTCACTTTCTGAGTAAATAACAGCCCTTTAGTGTCCACATTTTTATCCGATTAATTCTTGGAAATCACACTTCCCTCACACGTGATCACCGCTGCCGCTACGGTACTTCATGAAGTGACGGGCTGGATTTCCCGTCAGATGATGTACAAAAAGAATTACACTATGTGACGGCGAAATTTAGTCATTTCATGAAACCACGCGTCAGATAGTGCAACTGTACCTTTTTACATCATGAAGTGCCTAGGATTTTCATGAAATGACGGATTTCACTATCGCACTACGACATATACATCAAATGAAACGGCTTCGGTGGCGTAGTTGGTAGCATGCTGAGCTTCTAAGATTGCGGGTTCAAACGCGGCCGAAATCTCGTGATTTTTTTAAGAGCGTTAAAGATCCCTCGGTATGCCTTCCGAGGGGAAGTAAAGCCTGCGGGCCCATGTCATAGATTATGGCATGTAAAAGTACCTTCCACTACCTACACTTGTGTGAAGCAAATTTGTAGCTTAGATTTGATTAAAGATTTATTAACTTCCAACGTTTGCCGCCAGGTGCCAGTTGCAGTGGCAGTGGCATTTAGTAGCCAAGTTCACAGCTAGGTGTCGTTGACGGTAGCATTTGGTAGCAAATGTAGAAGTAGTTGAATTTGATCGTCTGCAGTCCTTACCTGAATTACAGATAACACACTAATACAGTCATCACAATTAACACAGATTCTACACACACACCCAAAGTACACGGGGCTACCTACATTCCGCTTATCCTATTTCTCATGACATCCATTTATTTAAAATATTTTATGTTCGACAATGTCGAAATGTAAACATGTGTCGGAAAACTGTATCATAATGAGGCTCATTATAACACTATTTTTCATTATGAAACAGTTTCTCCCACCAATCAGAGCTCAAGAAACAGTTGTGTGGCCAATTAGATAAGGATACCTTCGCGCATGCACTCAAAATCCAACATATTTCTGTGTTGTCAAGCTTCCGGAGTGCCTTGACCACGCATGTGCTCTGTTCAGTCATCAAAGTACTCAGTTCACTAATAACTGAATTAACTGAATCCCACAGAAATTTATGAATATTTATGTTAAAACATGAAATAGTTATAATAATTATCGTCGAACATAAACAGTCGTATGCAACTCGCCTATAATGGTAATTAAGACACTCGTATGGAAATTATAAAACTCGCATACGCTCGTTTTATAAATATACTTGTGTCTTAATTATTGTCATTATAGGCTCGTTGCATAAATAAATACAGTTGAAATTGATAATAAAAAGTTATCAACAGTAAGGGGTAAAAAAACCAAGATGACAATGGGGAGTAAACGTAGGACAACTGCTTGGCTTATCCGTGAAATGAGTTCCCCTATCTATTTGTACACATGACTTCAACCCTCAATACTAGCATATGGCTGTCTGATGTGGGAACAAATCCATCCGACGTGGAAGTCCTGCTAGGAGCTGATGTTGCGAGGAGTCTCTTGCAGAATGAAACCCATAAGCTTGAATCAGGATTGGTTGCTGTGAGGACAACGCTTGGCTGGACCGTGACTGATAAATTGAAAGACGAAGAGGGTAGTTCCCTGGCTTTGTATTCAACTACCCTGTTCATTCAATCTGCTTCTATAACCGACCTTTGGAACTTGGAGACTATAGGCATATCTGACCCCACGGAAAACAAGTCGAGAGAAGAGATGGAAGAAGCTGCACGTCGTTACTTCCAAGAGACTGTAAAGGTTAATGCGGATAGCCGATATGAAGTTGCGTTACCTTGGTTGGAGAGCCGACAGTACTTACGGAACAACAAGGAGATAGCGAAGAAGAGATTGATTTCAGTTTCGACTAGACTGACCAAAGAAGGAAAGTTTGAGGAATATGGAAATGTGTTTCAGGAATGGATGAATGAGGGCATAATTGAAGAGGTTCCAGAAGGAGAAAAGGAAGACCTGTGTTATTATTTACCACACCGGGGAATCTTCAAAGAAAACTCTACCACCACTGTGAGACCCGTGTTCGATGGATCCAGCAAATCGAAGGATACTCCTTCTTTAAATGAGTGTCTCGAAAAGGGTCCTAATTTGCTACAACAAATCCCCACACTTCTATTGATGTTTCGAAAAAATAGGATAGGAGTGATTTCCGATATTAAGAAGGCGTTCCTGCAGATATCTGTTCAGGAAAGTGACCGTGATTTCTTGCGCTTCTTGTGGTGGAAGGATTCAAAGGATAGTGAATTGAAGGTTTTTCGACATTGCCGAGTCGTATTTGGACTGAATTGCAGCCCATTTCTGCTGGAAGTTCTTGACCTTCAATTGAAAGAGAGCGTAGACTACCAAGAGACAGCAAAAAGACTGAGAAATTCCTTCTATGTAGACAATTGTATCACCTCTTTGGATAATGAGAAAGAATTGAGTACGTTTATAGAAGAATCTACCACATTGCTGGCCAGAGCACATTTTGATCTTCGTAACTGGGAGTACACAAGTCTAAATTCTCCCGAGAGTGACTCGTCAGTTCCTGAGGTAACCTCGGTATTAGGACTTCGATGGAACAAGACAGAAGATGTTCTTTCTTGTGAGAAAATTGACATGTCGAAGATTGACGACAAGATCACTAGAAGAAATGTATTGGCGGCTGCTCAGAGAATCTTTGATCCTATAGGATTCACATGTCCTGTCTCTCTAGTACCGAAGTTGCTGTTGCAGGAAAGTTGGCGGAAGAAAATGAGCTGGGATGAAGAAATGGAGGATGACTTTAGGAAGAAGTTTGAAATTTGGCATCAAGAACTTGAGGTATTGCCTGATATTAAAATTCCCAGACAAATGGC
The DNA here is from genome assembly GCA_946902985.2 of Meconema thalassinum. Lineage (NCBI taxonomy): Eukaryota > Metazoa > Arthropoda > Insecta > Orthoptera > Tettigoniidae > Meconema > Meconema thalassinum. The sequence goes on from OX336401.1 coordinate 175,139,966, forward strand.
ACGCTGCAAGACACAGGAATCTTGGAGCCTTCATACGTTCTGCGACGCAAGTGCAGTAGCATATGCTGCGGTTGTGTTTCTTCGTTCAGAAGATGGAAAGGACACAAATATAACGCTTCTTCAAGCAAAGTCTCGTGTAGCCCCGCTGAAAAAAATGACTATTTCGCGGTTGGAACTCCTAGCTTGTTCAATTGGAGCTCGCCTTGCATTTTCCATAAAGGCAAGTTTAGAATTAGCAGAGCTTTCAACATATTATTGGACAGACTCTACAACAGCTCTCTGCTGGATCAAGAGGAAGGAAGTCTGGGGAACTTTTGTAGCAAATCGAGTGAAGGAAATTAAACAGTTGTCTAACCCTGATAGCTGGAATCATGTACGTGGAGTGAATAACCCGGCTGACCTACCTTCTAGGGGTTGTTCTGCTTCCAAACTCTTGACGTCGAAATGGTGGGAGGGCCCTCATTGGTTGAGATCTCCTAGTTCGGAATGGCCTCTCGACAATGCCTTGCCTTATGAAGAAAGGGTAAATGAAGAGAAAAGGAAAGGAATTTCAACTGTACTAGTTTCTGTGGAACCAGAAGGAAAGTGGTATCTGAAATACTTTTCCAAGTACTCAAAAGTTGTCAGGATGACGGCCTGGATTCTAAGATTCATCCACAACACAGCAAAAGAAGGCAAAAAACGTATTTCAAAGGAACTCCAAGTCGAAGAATTGCAAGTAGCTGAAAGGAGACTGTTGAAGATCGTTACGCAAGAGATGCTCGCCGAAAAGGAGCAGTCCTTCAAAAATCTGAACGTGTTTGAAGATGAAAGAGGATTACTTCGAGTAAAAACAGGGTTAATAAGGAGACCGGACGATGAATTATTCCTCACTCCAATTCTGCTACCAGCTAAACACCAGCTAGTTCACATGATGATCATGGAGAAACATCTAGAAATGTCTCACGCTGGAACGGTTTTGGATTGTTAATGGTAGAAGGACAATAAGAAAGGTGATTTCGAGCTGTGTCAGGTGCAGAAGACACCAAGCAAAGGGAATTACCATCGAAGTTGCACCTTTGCCAGAGGATCGGATTAGAGACGCTTCTGTCTTTGAAATTGTAGGAATTGATCTGGCTGGCCCGTTATACCTCCGAGGAGGTGAAAAGGTCTGGGTGGTGCTATTCACGTGTGCGGTCTTCAGAGCAGTGCATTTTGAACTCGTTAGGACACTATCTACTCCAGGGTTTCTGCAAGCATTGAGGAGATTCGTCGCTCGAAGAGGGAGACCAAACATCATTTACAGTGATAATGGGACAAATTTTGTGGGAGCAGAAAATGCTTTCAGTGAAGTTGACTGGACCAAAATAAATGTTGAGGCTACGTGCATGAGAATTGTTTGGAAATTCAATCCTCCCACTGCTGCATGGTGGGGTGGGTTTTGGGAGCGTATTGTTCAAATGCTGAAGAAGTTGTTGCGACGAGTACTAGGTCGTTCCTCCTTAGACTATGAGGAACTATTAACGGTTCTGTTGGATGCAGAGGCAGTCATCAATTCTCGGCCTTTGACTTATTTGTCTGAAGATAGTGATGATTTGGTAGCGTTGACACCTGCAATGTTTCTTCAGGACATTCCGAGGGTGGGAGTACCCGATATTGATCACATTGATCAGATAAACCCTGGAAAAAGGTTCAGGCACATGCAGCATTTGAGGGCAGAATTGCGAAAAAGATTCAGACTATAGTACCTAGGGCAACTTAAACCGGGAAAAGGCAAAGCAAACTCACCTCGAGAATTGAAGGTGGGAGAAGTAGTGATCCTTGGAAGTGACAGTGCACGTAGAATGGACTGGCCTTTAGGAAGGGTGGTTTCAGTACATCCCGGAAAGGACAATGTCGTCAGAGTGGTCAAGGTGAAGACTACAACTGGAGAGTTGAAGCGGCCTGTGCAGAACATCTATCCTCTAGAAGCAACTCCATTTACTGAGTGGCAGTGTGAAGAAGTCTTGGATAAAGACCCTGGTGTTCCTGTTTCGAGCTCTGGTGTTCCTGTCTCGATCCCTGGTGTTCCTGTCTCGAGCTCTGGTGTTCCTGTATCGAGCCCTGGTGCACCTGTATCGAGCCCTGGTGCACCTGTCTCGCCCCCTGGTGTTCCACATTTGAGTTCGACAAGGTGTGGGAGGAAGATACGAATTCCATCCCGCCTCAATTTGTAAATTTTCCTTGATCAGTAATATTTGAAGTACAGTGGTTTTAATCATAGTATGATAAAAAGGTGGGAGGATGTTATGGAACTGATTAAAAGAGTCTAAGTCGTTTTTGGACCCTAAATGGCGGCCGCTGGCTGGAGGGCCATCTTGTGGTGTTTGGACTTTGTGACAAAAGACTGTGGCAGTTGTTGTTCGTTGTACTATGTTTGAATATGTCTGTTGTATAGTTGTGTAGTGAAATAAATAGTTAAATTCATAATGGTTAACACTAATTCGGTGAATTAGTCCCTTAACAAAACATCTAAGACTGATTTAGTACCATCACTCAGAACCTTTGTTGTTTCTCCTCATCAGCTTGGGGTTACATAATCGCTGTCCACATTTCACTTTTCTTGGTCCGTGTTCATTTAACAAATTAAGAACAAGATGTAAATCATTCCACCTAATCAATACTTAAATTAATAATAAATAACTTGCTCGAGATTGGGACATGTTTTAGACATTACTTACTTACTGTAGCCTATATACGCGAGCCTGCAGGTATTTTTCAAAAAACGGAAGCGAAAACTTGGGTTGCGGACACTATCCGAGTCAAGATTCATACTGTATTCCTCCCTTCCAAATTGTGATGGCGATATACGGAGAAAAGACAATGGCCGCATCTGCAAGGGCGAGCACACTAACATTGCGATACCGACGCTGAAACTGCATCCTAATGATGGCCAGTGGAAAATGTATCTTACTGCAGACTCGCTAGCTTTGTGGTGAGTGACATTAACTTTGTTTCCAGACATGTTTGCACCGTAATATTGAGATACCAACTCCCATTGTCACCAAACACCACAAACCAATACGTTTTCCAATTTCCTTCCTAAAATTAGGGCAAGGGATTATAGTGTTCTCTTGCGGACAGTATTCATGTATATACACTATGGCGAATTGTATTCACCAACTGACTGAGCTTCCTGGCCGCAACCCTAGTTCGCTGTCGGAACAATAGCCCAGTGCGTCAGGTAGGCCATTGACACACAGGCTACCAGATTGTTCTGTTTCTCGAGGCCGCTAGGTGCAACGTGAAACATCGAGAGCATTCGACAAGGAGGGACTTGACACTACTGGATGTGGTATTATTAAGAGTATTCAAGGCCAAGCGACGAGGCAGGCAGTGCGAGGGTGAACAGTCAACGACTTATTACCGGACGCCTACTGTAACAGAGTGGAAGCCTATCTGCCAGTGCGCAACATTGAGTCGGGGCTGTCGCGGTGCTTTGTGAAAGACGCGGTCGAAGATCAAAGTTCGACGCGGGACGAGCAGGGGTGCACAAGAAGCAACAAGAGGGCTCTGATAGTACGGCAGGTGCCCGGCTGAAGAGGGGATCTGTGTAGACTGTAGGCGTAAGCTGCGACACGGTGGCAACTCTCGGACCGATTGAAGATAAATATTACGATAAATATCGAGTTCGTGGCAGTTGAGCAAGAGCTCCAGTTCGGTCAGAGCAGTGGCAAGACTGTGCGACGGTGTGGATATAAATGTGAAAATAAATACTGAGTAGTCAAGAGACATTTTGAAAATAAATTGTGACTTATGTTTGTATGAAGTGAGACTCAATGTGAGTAGGCCTAATTTGTATTGATGTTGATTAGTGTAAATAAAGAAGTGGTGCACTATAAGCTTGACCGGTTAGTTTCACGAACACTGAAAACTTAACAGTATATTCTTGCATTAGCTATTACAGTTTTTTTACAGCCAACTAAACAAGAAACACCACCTACATTGAAAAAGAAGCAACAGTTCCGTAGTAGCACCTCTCTGCCCATGATCCTCACGAGGCAGCTGACTAATATTACGGTAGATACAGGGTCTTTCATATAAAGTAAGAACGGCGAGCGGCGGCTTTGTTATCCACTGCCGCGGAGGCCTCGGCCGAGCTTTTGCCGCGCCACGTCCCCCTGCTGTAGTATTGAAAGCGCGTGTACAGTATACACTTGACCTTGAAACAAGCGTACAGGTGTTCAAACGCCAGTCTGAACCTCAGATCCTGACATGGTGAGACAGTTATTATTACAACATTGTATTTTTTATGTAAAACTTATTTTAAATACGAGTCGGCTCGGCGGCTACGAGATGCAGTTGTTCAGCAATTTCCTGATGAAGTGCAACCTTCACTAGCACAGATTCACGTAATTGTGGGTAAATAAGTTTAATACTACTGACTCAGTGCTCAATAAGAAACATAAAATGAAAGATCAGACACATTACAGTGCCAGAACTCACTCGCGTCAGACAGAATGTGGTTACCAGATACAATGCCTGTATAACCCAGGAAGGTCGACACTTCCAGCATCTTTCATAAGGTAATATATCATACAGGATTGTACACACGCTTAAAGTAGGGGGCCATGGCATGCCACAAGCTCGGTCAAGGCCTCCGCGGCAGTGGATAACGAAACCGCCGCTTTGCGTTCTTACTTTATATGAAAGACCCTGTATTTGTGGGTGGTGAGTTTTGTTTAGTGCTCGAAACTGTAACAGCTTACGAGGGCTCATCTGACCATGTTTCTCATTAAGGGCCGTTTTCACCAACTCTTCACTAACGATTAGTTAGTTAATTCCCATTTAACTTAAATAAGAGATTTAATGCGTGATTATCTTCGATACATTTCACGAGGCCATTCGGGTTCGCAATTACTTAAATAAGATTTAAGACTCTCGCGCATGCGTGGACTAGGTTTCATCTTGGTGAGCATGGCGGACAGAACAAGCGTCTAGCACTGATTGTTGGTTGCGATGCTTTCTTGAGACTTTCTGGAACATAATTATCAAAGGGAGGGAAATACAGAAGACCTTATTCGTGGCAAAAGCTTCAAATGATATGAACTAAGTATTTAGGAGAACTGGCAGTTGTGTGAATAGATAGCTTCATAGGACGTGCTCTCCCGGTTGTCCTCGTAGCGTAAGCGGTTGAGGTGCAGACTCTTAGTTTATTACGCAGCACTGGAAGCAGTTCGAAACCCCCTTCGGATATTTTTCTTTTTTAAAATTTCCGTATTCGTCTTTCTTGGTATTAAAACTTAGTAATGTATGTGATCCTTTATAATTTCATTGTCATAAACCTATTTTATATTCATATCGATGAAAGTTCGAGTGAAACTCGCAAACAAACCACCATTGTGAGATGCGCGAGGCACAGTTCAACTGTTTCCCGCCAATTTAAAGATGCTTTAGAGAGTTGAGAGGCCAGATTTGACCATTTAACGTAATTCCTTGTTAGCGTTTCTGTTTGGTGAAATGCTCGTGCAAAGTTAAATAGCCTTTAATGATGAATTAAGACATAATTGACGTTGGTGAAAACGGCCCTTAGCCAGTTATTTATTCATTGATTTAAGTGTTGATTTAATCTTAATCTTAATTCACTATTAGTAGCCCCTGAGGAGGATTGACTGAACTCTAACATCAAATGCTCATCTTACTTGATGAACTCTTTCTATCTTGCCTGTGACAATAAATACACTATATAAAAATAATAAGATGCTCTTTACACAACTTTCTTTTAAAAAATAATGGAAGTACATATCGCACCGTACTCAGTGTTCAAACAAACTGGAATCTCTCACATCCGCTGACAAATCACATGACAGCACCACTAATTGGTTACCCTTGAACTTTCCACAGATGATTTAGTAGGGTACGACAGACGAGCGATGATTACACATTCATACCAGCTAAAAATTCAGAGGTCACCACAGGATAGGATTAGAAAATTTGTCTTCCCCAAAATAGCAGTCTGGATCTGTCTCTGCAACTTCTTAGGACGAGGACGATGGATCACACCACTGCATCGTCAGCGCTTTCGATTCCGGTTCCCAGTCAGTGGTGGCACCAGGAACTAATTGCCATCTACAGGGTCATCATCTATGTGCGCGCCAGTAAATACGGCAAGCTAAGCCGGCTGTGACTGGCGCAGATCGCGGGTTGACGCGCTCCGCTGCGTTAGTTCACGTGTTTGTCATTCATATGGACGTGTATCTGCAAAGCTTAGACGTTAGTGTTGCACGTTTAGTGAGTATTGTGATTACTGTGCCTAGACACCAATTCACATTGCGCGAACGGGTGTATATCCATAATTCGTATATGAAAAGCAGAAAATCTCGTTCTGAAACAAGACGAAAATTTCGAATCAAGTTTCCAGGAAGACCTGTGCCTAATGCCAGTACAATTAGGAGGCTCACTAAACGATTCAAGGCAACAGGCTCCGTACATAATAAGATTTGACGGACATTCTTTCCTCAGACGATGTCAGGTGTGTGTTACAAGAGAGGGAGGACATTTGCAGCACTGTAAGTTCACATTATGGAACATGTTTGGTGAAAGTGTGAAAGTGCGCGCCGATTGCCGGAGTTGATCTCACTGATTTTCTGTTTGCGAGCGAAGAGTGAGAACAAGGACGTCACAAAACTCTTCTACAAATACTCTGATATCACAGACTTCCAGTTAAAGAAACAACCATCCGCTGTAAAGGTGATATTCACCCTGTTTTTTGAATTCCGGCGCTTATTGATTTCAAGGAACCTGGTGTCTCCTTCACAGGGGATCGGTACTGCGCAATTACGACGTGCAGTTGATGTGAAACGTCCGGGAAAATTGAGACATGCTGCTGCTTCACGATAACGCACGTCCCCATTCGACAAAGGTCATAATGCAGAAGTTGCGCCAACTCAAGTGGGAGACAAGGACGTCACAAAACTCTTCTACAAATACTCTGATATCACAGACTTCCAGGCACATTAATAAATGAGACTGAACTACGTTCACTGGGTTCTTCTATAAGCAGACGAGTGTCTTCACTCTTCTTGACAGCTATCTTCTTCTGTCTATGCATCACTCCGTCCTTTTCGTCCATCATACGCAGGATCTGAGCCTGGTCCGACGAGTCGACTGGAGCCACCGAGATGTCTCGAACGGCTCGGAATTTACCACAGTTATTGAGATGTTCGTTCTCCAGTCGGAAGAAGTTCCACACGAACCGTCTGTGGAAAACAAACATGCGGCACTTAATAATGGATGCACATAAGTTTGCAAGATTCTTTGGAATGAGGCATGCGCAATCGCTAGCTTTTCTTCCTCCGTCAAGGGCCAATTTTTCCAAGGGACTAATATAATGTAGGTTAGCTGATGAAGATCCTTTGTTGAACCGAATTGTGTAGTAACATGCAGTAAATGTAACAAGAAGTTCCGTGACGAACTAAAGAGCCTACTTTTCTTAAAATTAAGAAACATGCCAATGATTAATTTTACTCCAAATCAATCGAGAGTGTCAGGTGCTATACGTGGCTTACATACTTTCTGATATATTGATATTAGGGTTAAAAAATATAGACAGCGTTTATTAACAGTTGGCAGCCCTGATTGCTCTTAAGAATACTTACAGTCATATCTGTTGTGTTACACATAGCACATACGAAATTTGGTTGAAATCCACTTGATAGTGTAGAAGTTCTATGCATTTAAAAATTTGACATATCAGAAGGCTTAAAATTATTTTGGCAACACTGTCAAGTATGGCCTCCTGGAAATAGGGATGTATAGAACTAGCACCGATAGAGCGCACTGCTGTTGTACTGGGTAAGCGCAAGGCGCTCTTCATTTGTCTCCTGTGTTCTCATGCCGCTAATATCCACGAATTTAAGTTGTTTAAATTGCTAATTTCGTGACTATGCCGAGCTATTGCAGTGTTCCTCTTTGCAAAAATCAGGGAAATCCGATTTCGTGTCACCAATTTTCACAAAATAAAGAAATGAGGAAGAAATGGTTACATGCTATTAGAAGGAAACATTTCGGTGAAGAAAATCTGACCGAAAATATTAAAGTGTGTTCCCATCGTTTTCAACTCGATGACGTCACGAAAACTGTGTTGGGCAAGTGTGATTTACAAAGGGAAATAATTCCTACCTATAAACTGAATAGACATTAGGGGTCGACGGTGCACCGATTTTTCGGTTTCGGTACGGTACAAAGGAAATTACCGACCTCGGTTCGAGACGATAAAAAACTCTGTAAAAAGTTCGGTTCGGTACAAGAGACACAAATACCATAATTTAAGGAAACTTTTTTTAGACATCCAAAGTATTGTCCTTTATCAACAATGTTTTACTTCAATAGCTAGTTAAATACAGTAAAACTTCTTGTATACAGTTCATATTTATACGTTTTCTATACGAATTTTCCTGGTCCCGGCAAAATGCCTATACTTTCCATGTTAATTTATCTCTGATATAAGTTTTACATTTATTCGTTTTTCACGCTTATACGATCATATTTTAAGTCCCTTGTAATATAAAGCGTCATTTATACGTTGCGTGTTCTGAGAAAGTACGTATGTTCGAATGCAAACTTTTGTTACCACCTGTACTTCCCTTCGGAAGGATGCACCGCGTGCTATATTATGTTACGATGGCCTTGAGCGACACCGGTGGTCACGGCGACACTCGCTTGCCAGAGTGTCGTAACAAGGAAGAACAGCTTGCGTAATAAGCAAGCTCTATTATTGTGTTAGCCTTTCAAAATAACAGGAAGCAGCCATAAAAAACACAGATAGACAGCATCTGAAGCTTATGTTAAGATGAGCGGAAGTGTTTTACGATCGCCGATATATTTTAAAAAATAATATTTCCACTTTTATAATTTTCATTCGTGTTTTTTTTTTTAGGACTTCTCGTCAAACCATTAAAAATACGCGATTGATTCTGTGTTATAATAATCTTGCGTCTTCAGACAAATGAAAATCCATTAATTTAGGCCTACACTACGGTATTTTATTAATGACGATGAAGAGCCGCAGAATAATACAGTGGATTTTAATGATGCTTTCAATGCTCTAAGGACTATCAAACATTTTGTGACGCACCATAACGTTTCTGAGGAAATAATGGCCGAATTATATCGGTTTGAAAATACTGTTCACGCCCTGGCCACAGCCAACAATCAACAAGCCAAGATAACAAACTACTTCGTAAAGTGACTCAATTTTCTTTGTTTTGTTATATCTGGGTGCATTTCTCTTGTAGTTGTTTTGTTAAATATTGCCGATTATAGTTAAACAATCGTATTATTATTTCTTGTTTTTCACTTCTTAACGGGAACCCTCATTCGCCCGCGTTGCTAGCCTGTCTCCCGCCAGGCACTTTGCCGTAATACGTAGCTCGCGCGGCACAGTCACTGAGTAGACTATAGCTGGTGCTGAAAATGTTCGCCATTCATTGCTACACATCGCTGGCATCTCTTCATGAAGTTGTCATTTACGTTCTGAAGTTCCTCAGCACCGATTGACTCTATTTCAGCTGTAATATACCTTAGTCCAAAGAATATGGACTGTTAAAGCCGTGGCGTCAAGAAGCGCATTACGGCAAAGTGCTTGGCGAGAACCGGCTCGCGGCGCGAGCGAGGGTCCCCGTCGCTTTTAAAACAAAGTCCCTGTATAACCCATATTGTCACATACATTTTGCAGTTTTTATTTACCGACTTTCATTTACGCGTTTTTCACATTTATGCGTGGTTTTTTTTTTCCCCCTTTGGTCACCTGGATATCGTAAAAGTGAAGTTTTACTACTAGAGCAAAATAACTCTTCTGATTAATAAAATTAAATTATGGACTTAAGTGTTCCAGTGTGAGCCTAATGTCTATTTAATGTATGCATCAATTGGCTTACTCCACACTAAAAGGGCAAGTTTGAAAGTTAATGGAACATTGTATGAGATTATTAGCTGTACATTTTTCTGTATTTTAAATAAAAATTGTGCTATTTGGCAAGTATTTGGTTTACTGTATAGTCATTAGGACTCCTGTGTTACTTTTTTCTTAATGGTTTACTCTAATTTAGCATGTTAAAATCAGCCGAGCTGTACCGAACCGATTTTGTACCGAGAACCGAAGTACAATTTTTTTTACCGAACCGAACCGTACCGAACCCAAATTTTCAGTACCGAAGACCCCTAATAGACATATCGATAACAACCACTGAATTTATGAGTTTGTATTTGAAGGTGAGAGAGCAAGATTAAAACCGGGCACTGTTCCATCGCTTTTTCCGTGGACCACGAACACAACAAAAATAAGGAAGAGGCCATACACAAGAAAATTGCCAGTTTACCACGATAAGCCTACAATATCGGAATCTGCATAAATTATCTCCATTGAAGTACGGTACGGGAAGAAATTGTCAATATACAGGAAGAAGTGAATGTAACATTTGTGACTCCCATTTTCAAAGGCATCAATACTCGGACAAATACTTCAAGAATAAATGTCACAACATTAACAGTCAAAAACGTATTATGGTTGGTTTCTTGAAATCAGAATTAATTGTCAACTTAACATCTGCCCGACGGAGAATGTGGTACCGGTAGTGACTGACTTCTACATTCTTGAGTCTTAGGCCTAAGTTAGCCAGATGAATGGAAACAGTTCATGGCCTTAAAACAGGGATTCTCAAACTTTTTAAATACTGTACCCCTAAGTCGTTTCCAAGGGGTACGGAAACGATTTGTATTAAGAAATTGACAAATTACAAAAGAACCAAACGTTGCGATGCATTTTGAGGTAAACAATACCGGTATCAACTTTCTTTGATTATGTTTACCTTAAAACAAGACCGTTTCATGTACGCTATCAACCAAAAAAAAAAAAAAAAAAATACACGAATCGAAGTCTATAAGCAAGGGGAGCCAGTGAATATTTAAATCTCTATTTATAATAGGAAGATTATAGTTTTACGTGACCGTTAATCTAGAGATCATAAGGCACAGAGGACTTCCTCTTTACGTGGAATCCGAACAGGACAAGGCATTTCACTTTGAAAATCTCACATGCATTGACCGGGAAATCTCTTATTTATGATTTAAGTCTTATGGAGATATAGGCTATTTATCAATATAGGCCTACAATACTCAAGCATGCTGACTCCTATTCATAATTTGAATAATAAAGCGTGTTAGAATTTTGTTATTACCGCTGTAGCCTACTAATTCTTCCCTCCTGCCACTAGTTTTAGCGCCTCTAGTCCGTAGCTCATTTCACAGCTGTTTAACACTTAAACGCTGAAAATCGTTCATAATATATTAGAGGATATACCTATAGAATTAATTAATATAGTCTTGGAGTAAAATTAGAGAAGATATAATTTACTTTAGCTTAGAAAACTCGGTCACAATCTATACATTCCTCGTAGCTGACTGGGGGAAACATAGGACGATCGCCTTGCGCTTACCCAGTACTACACGGGCGCTATCTGGCGCGAACTTTCTCAGGCTACATCCCTATTAAACTGAAATAGTAATGGTATATTGGCTTTCACGGCCGGTGAATTAAAACTCAGCAATTCTTCTAGGTTTGTGCCGTGTCTTGTGTGGGGTTTCGCCTAGGACACCAAGCTTGGCTCATTGGCGGGCTCTTGGAGTCCCCGCCAATATACCATCTTTTTGGAAGCCTTCATAGGGAGGTTATGGCTGCTTGAACTTTTAGTTCTCGCAGCAAAGTAGTGCAGTTGCACTCAATATAAAGGGAGGTAGCGCGTAGTTCGTTACTCCTGTGGGGGTCCGGGCGGGGACACCAAGAGCCCGCCGATGAGCCAAGCTTGGTGTCCTAGGCGAAACCCCACACAAGACACGGCACAAACCTAGAAGAATTGCTGAGTTTGAAATAGTAATATCTACATGTGTGCCAATTTTGGAACAGCTCCCATGCATACCTTCCAAGATATCAAACATGGAGCTCAAATTTCTAGTGCGTTTTTTCAGCAGCTGGTAGCACTGACATTTTCAAATATGGGCTTGAGATATTCCGGTATAGATCTTTACTCATACCAAATTTGGTTTCGATTGCTGCATCCGTTTAGGAGTTGATAGGGGGGGACCACACACACAGACAGACAGACAGACAGACAGACAGACACACATTTTCCCGGATTGATCTCATAAGTCTACTTTTTCCTCATTTTTGCAAAATGTGAAAAGTGGGCTAAAAAATTGTCTTGAAAAGAGGACCAAAAAAGTGAAGGTATACAACGTCAATACGGACAAAAAGAATGGCTCAGTCAACACATTGTATAACGCTTTCTGAGTTTTCAGGAGTCTTCCAATGTCCTGCTTGAAGGATGAAATGCATAGATTCTAATGATCCATTACCTGAAGACCTCAAGTGGTGCCATGACAGAGGTCACTACATCACTGCTGGTCAGCTCAGACTGCGTAATAATGAACGTCGGAATCCAAGCAAACCTCAGCACGAAGTCTTCGACAATCGCAAAGTAGTAGAAACTCTGAAAGAGACACACAGGAGTTGTGATTTATATAGCAAGAAAGTTGTAGTGAACCAGAAATATACAGCAGATACTGGACATAATATTACTTATTTATGATGCTGATGATAATTGAATTGTTTATTTCAGAAAGGGGTCAAGTGACAAAATATGATGAAATGAGTTATTTGTGGGAACATGTTCTGTAGGGGTAGACACATATTTTAGTGAAAAAGGGATCAATGGACACTGCTCGACTCGTTTCTGTTCTAATAATTCAACCCTATGTCTAGTTTTGGCCTAGGACCTGTTTCTGGTTCCCATCAATGTGTAGAAGATAAAAGACCCACCTTATTGGGTATGATGACTTCTACAGCGATATATACGGGGATTGAGAATGGGCTGTGCTTAGAAGACGAATAATCCAGTGTACAGTACTACCAACCATATAATGTAGGCCTATGGCTTTGAACTTTGAGACTGATCAGGTTAAAAGAGAGTATCAAACATTTTTAAACAGGTTTCGTTAGTTACAATAATGGTTTCCTTGCATTAATAATGTACACATATAAATAAACTGTTTTGCACACAATATGTTTTCATTACGAAATCGTAAAATATTTCTCAGTTTTGTTAACAAAATATCCGCGTTCTACTTCTTTATTGCAGAAGGGTGTCAAGTACTATGTTTATAAGTTCTTTTTTTTTCCATGATACAAAGAAGTAAAATAAATATAATTTGTGTTATTACGATTTAAATACATAAACACATTTGTGGTAAGTTTTTAAGATCCATAAAAAATTTGGGATTTTAAGTTTTCTTTGATTTTCTCAAAATGGCATTTTTGTCACTTGACCCCTTTCTGGAATAAACGATTCAATTGTTGTTTTAAGGGGCCTAACATCTAGGTTATCGGCCCCTAATGGTCTGGGTGATAGCGAAAATAACAATGAGATGGAAACCAGAACGAACAATAAGCTGGACTGAAACAACTCACAAAATGGAGAGTGGAAATACTTACAAAAGGTAATTTAGAAGGAAAATACTCACAAAAGGAATAGATTGAAAAATATGCACAAAATGCAATTGAGTTTCAAAATACATATAAAATGCTATTGAAATTGAAAATGCGTACAAAATGCATGAAAATACACAATGCAAGTTAGATTAAAAAAGGCCGGTTCATATTCAAAATACTCACAAAGTGGAGTTTACATCGAAAATACTTACAAATTTTGGTTGAGATTCAAAATACTCACAAAATGTAATTCCACAGAAATTTCAATGTCAATTTTCCTGCCTTTTCCTGACCATTTTTCAACAAAATTCCTGACTCGCGAAGTCATCGTAACTTTGAAAAAAAAGTATATTGAGCAATTATATAATATATATATCTTTTTTATTTGCAGCCTCCACCATCCCCATTATTCATTTAAAATACAAAATAAATTATAATGCAATAACACATAAATCAAGTATATAATAACGTAAACTATAGGATGGGGTCGCCACATCCCAACGCCAACACCACAAAAACGTACAAAAAATAGGTAAAAGAGGTTTTTACTATGTTATTGCTTTTTATCTCCAGTCTCTTACAGCACCTTTTCCCAAGCACGTCACTGTAAGAGACTTCGCAAGGCGCATCCGGTTGGTTTTGTTCACGCCCTGCACACTGCAGTTCTTGGCGGCGCGTGACGCTGCCACAAATTTTATCCGCCTTGGCATTTGCCAAGAACAACAAGGAGACTAGAGGGGCCCACAATGACGCAGTGAGGACAGCGGACTGCAGCACCGGCCCAATTCCGGAGTTCTGATGCGCCTAGGCCTGAGTGATCCAATAAGAGTATCTTCTTTGGAGCGTCGAGAGGGATTGTAAATAATTATTTTTTCATTATTCTATATGTGCTTGTACATGGAAAGTTTTTAGTTTGTGAAGTTTTTGTTGGACAGGCTGAGGAAGGGGGAGTATTAGCCCCCGAAACTAGTCCCTGTAAGTAATAGAAATAAACAGTATTGAAGGCGGAAATCTATTATTCTTTCAAAGGAGAGGATCTTTGTCTGAAGAACATAAACAGGCACTCGTCGCTGGGGTCAGGAAGTCAAAGCCGGAACAAGAACAAGACCTAGACACTAAAGTGAAGTCCATAGAGGCTCAACTCGATGTTTATTAAAAAAAAGTATGATAGCCTATTAAATTAACAAAAGCTTGGTGCTTTTCAGTCGGTCAACACGAATGTACCCAAAAGAGCTGGGTTATGCCCTAATCCTAAACTAAATTACATGAAATTAATAAATACACTAGGATCAACAGTTTCGATCGTCAAGCGATCATCATCAGATCCATTTCACTTAGGCTATAACATCTATGTTTGAAAATACAGGTGAAAAATATTTACAATATGTACAATTATTTAGTTGCAGTATTGGTAATGCCACTGTCGGTGTATGCTAAATGCAGTATGTATGATGTTAGGTGAAATGCTAAAATGGTGATATAAATCCAGAGTTTGTCTGTTTGGGGCGACTATATGGTTGTAAAAAATCAACTATGGTTATACTGTAATAATACAGGCTGATACTTATCCGTTTGTCTTCCTGGCTGGAACTTTCAAACAGTTTCGTGTTCACTCTAGCACCAGTTGTGGTCGACTGAACCCGGGTGTTAACTGGACGAAACTGGTTTTTCCTTTCTCCCCCCTTTGTCACGCGTGTACTAAAAAGCCATTCAAACTAAGCGGTACACAGTCTATTGAAGACTGTCCCAGCACCTTTAATACTGCCGTGCATACCAGCCTAGGTTTATTGCAGGAAAATGTACATAGCACACCTGATCCAGTGACATTTACCTATAACCACCGCTATTTCCCCCCACAACATTAAATTAAATAAATTAACCTGTGACAGGAAGAAATGTTTCAGAACAGTTGTGAACATCCAGTGTCCGGAACTAGCCACTCACCGTGGAAGAGTAAACAGTCTCTTCCCTCAGGAATTTGTTTTCCCCTGCATTCTGGTCGAACAAGCCCCAGTCCATCTTGATATCCCAGGTGTAGGCGTAGATGGAGCTGACGCACGACGACAACACCCACATGTAGAAGTAGGGGTTGTCGAAGATACTCTCGTAGTCGTCTGCAACACACAAATTAACATTATTCCTTATTATTTAAAAATAAGGGATGAAACAT
Source organism: Meconema thalassinum (assembly GCA_946902985.2). Lineage (NCBI taxonomy): Eukaryota > Metazoa > Arthropoda > Insecta > Orthoptera > Tettigoniidae > Meconema > Meconema thalassinum. Next base: position 175,155,637 of record OX336401.1, read on the forward strand.
GATTTCAAAATGTCAATAACAGAATATTGCAAGAAGGCTACATTTTTCAATAATGTTTTGTCTTTTCAGGAACCTTTTCGCAAGGACATCAATCAGAAGCCATTAACTGGGGCGACAATGTCAGGTTTATTTTATTATTTCATTTTGAATAGTTTCTTGCAAAACAAAAAAATTAAAAAAACTGAAAGATATAAAAATAAGATTTCAGGCAAAAATCGACAAATGTAATACAACAACAACAAAGAGTATTTACAGACTAGGAATGCCTGAGAAGATCAGAGCGAATGAAAAGTTACTGGGCAACTCGGAAAGAAAACATACTGAAGAAGAGGACCAAGAAATGATTGACTGAAGTAGTCCAATGAGGCTCTAAAAGCAGAAGAAGAAGAATACTTTCTACAGCAGCTGCTGGGTGCCATTAGGACAAAGTATACCAGAGCATGTACGGTAATATTTCTTACAATGTAACTACCGGTATATTGGCTTTCACGGCCAGTGAATTAAAACTCTGCAATTCTTCTAGGTTTGTGCCGTGTCTTGTGTGGCGTTTCGCCTATGACACCAAGACAATATACCAGCTTATTGGAAGCCTTCATAGGGAGGTTAAGGCTGCTTGAGCTTTTAATTCTCGCAGTGAAAAGGCGCAGGTGCACCTAATATAAAGGGAGGTATCGTGCAGTTCGCTACTCCTGTGGGGGTCCGGGCAAAAACACCAAGAGCCCGCTGATGAGCCAGCTTGGTGTTCCTAGGCAAAACCCTACACAAGACACGGCACAAACCTAAAAAAATTGCCGAGAATTATACTGGTAATTTAAAATGTTCATCTAGATCAGTGGTTCTGAACCCATAGAAGTCAGCGGACCACTCAGCGTGAAATTGAATCCTGTACGGACCACCCCCTCCCCCTAATAAACCTAATCAGTTGTAACATTTCCTCAATTACACTTATTTAGATATTTCAATTCAAAACCTCATAGTCATCGCCGCGAATACATTCGGACGATTCTCGTTCAGCGGACATCGTTTCCGAAATCCCCATTTATTGGCCACTTTTTTATACGAAGCACTCGCGGACCACCGGTTAAGAACCACTGGTCTAGATATAAAAGTTCAAGTTAAAGTTAAAGTTCTTCCGCCACACTGAGAAACATGGTTTTGTTATTATTATTATTCAATTTCAGTTCTCCAGCCTGAGCCGGGTCAGAGCAAATATGACCCCCCTCCACTTTACTCTGTCCTTCCTCAACCACTCAACTCCACTCCGCACTGACACTGTCCTTCACTGTACTCCAGGTCTTCCTCGTCCTCTCTTTCCGTCACTTGTTTCGGCATTCTTTCATCATTCATCCTTTTCACATGTCCACACCATCTCAATCTGTTGTGCTTCAGCTTCGCGCAACCCAAACTAAATAAATTTCGACTCCAATATTCTATTTGACACCCTAATACTCAATATATAATAATAGATAACACAACAATAACAAGATCAACATAAACTAGTTGAAACCCGTCAAAACATGACGGTCATTGGGAAAATATTTACGGAAGGATTTTCTTACATGCATTCTTTGTATGATTACAGAGAAAGATCGACTTTGCAACATATAACTGCCTATGACTGAAAACTTGATAAGGCAAATAGTGACCTACACGTTCCATAGTTTCCCCTTGAGCTTTATTGATTGTGATAAATTATGCCAAGCGATTCGAAATTGGTGGCTCTTAAAAGAAAATGGGAGTATTTTTATGGCATATTTATATTGGATTTTTAAAGTGGCTTCGTATTTTGTCCGATATCTGACTTTATTGTGTCAATTTGTAGTTTACATACGACCGGACAATGATCCTTTTCGTCGAACGGGGTTTAATAGTAGTATTTCTTCCAAAATTAACGTCTTATTCGATAACACTCTAGTGCCCTGCATCAATGGAGCCGCTAAATATTAAACGGCAAATAATACTCCCATTGCAAAAACAACAGTGTGGTTCGACTCATTGTTGTGTACTCTAAACAAATAAAATCAATAAACAATTGGCTTATACAATGAAGTTCAACATGACCAGTGTATTCACCGTCCAGATACTTTCATACTAAGGTGGTTGCTGAGGAGAATGCGATGAGACTGATCGCCAATAAAAAATCCTTATAATTATCCTTGCCAGCAACAATGTTTGCAATAGTTTGCAAATGCAGCTCAGAGCGATGTTTTTCATCTCTTTTTGATATAAACAGTACGAAACTTCTCGAAATAAGCAATTTCTATCGCCTGTTATAGGTACAATCCTTTGGGTTTCCATGACAGCAAACTATGCAGGGGAGCATAGAATCACTTCACCAATTACAGGATGAGCACAGACTCACTTTGCCAGCCACCGTAATGGAGGCAGTTTTAGAATTATATGTCCCGTGCATGTCAAAAAACGCATTAACATAGGGAAGCCCACTATTAAGACTATATTCTTGGCTATCGGCCCAGAGATCCGGATTCATTTCCCTGCTCTGCCAAGAAATTTAATTCTGGCCTGAGGGCTGGAACGGGACGCACTCAGCCTCGTGAGGTAAAACTGAGGAGAGGTAGGATCGATTCCAACCTTAACTAACTGGGATGTGTTTCTCTTGGGTTTCCCACTTTCACTCCAGGCAAATACCGGGATGGTTCCTTACTTAATACCTCGGCGTTCTTCTTCCCAATCCTCACTTTAGTTACAGATACACACATTAATACAACCATCACAATAACACAGGTCGGTAACATATTTTTTTCTCTTAAAGATACTCTGCAAATCTACAGGCCAAAAACTTTACGAAGTCGAAACATGATGGTCAATGGTAAAATAATTACCGAAGGATTTACTTATAAACGACATTCTTTGTACGACTACTTTTTGGCACCATTGAAACTTTAAGGGCGTCGAAAGATCGCACTCTTGACATTGCAACATATAGCTGGCCATGACTGAAAACTTGCTGAGGAAAATAGAGACCTACACGTTCGAGAGTTTCTCCTTCAGCTTTATTGATTGTGATACAGAATGCCAAGCGAATTGGTGGGCGTGGTGGCTCAGCGGTCTAGCTGTATGCCTCTCACCAAGGCGGTCCGGGTTCGATTCCCGGTCAATGCATGTGAGATTTTCAAAGTGAAATGCCATGTCCTGTGGTTCGGATTCCACGTAAAAAGGAGGTCCCGTGGCTCATGATCTCTAGATTAACGGTCACGTTAAACTACAAGCTTCCTTCCTTTTTTCCTTCCAAGCGAATTGGAAATTGACGTCTCTTAAAAGAAAGTGGAAGGGTTTTGTCGGATGGTGTTAAATCAACTCGAGGGATTAGAGCTCTCTGCCCAATTTTATCTCCACTGATTATTTCCAAATCCAAGCAATTTTCATACATATTCTTTACAAATAATCTGGTTCCGTTCAGGAGCCCTTGGGAAACGTTCAGATTTCTGAGGAGCATAAATATGGCTCCAACTTTTAGAGTATGAATATGTGGAGGCAAACCACTTAATTCCATGGAATTCAAGAATTCTGTAGGAAATTGAAGTAGCTGGCTTTCTTCTTCGGGAATTAATCTGTTAACGCTGGTGTAGGTTTTTGAATTACCGGGTATAAGTTCGATGACTTTCAAATTAATTTCATTACAGTGTTCATTTTTTGGTGTTAGAATGCATACTTTCGAGAAATTGATTATATATTTCGTAGAAATGAATGTTTCGCCGTAAATCTCAGTCACGATGTCATCGTGCGCTAAAATTCTGGGTGGTAGTTCAATAACATTTGATTCCTCACCATCTACAGAGGGGTAGTCAGCGTTACCAATTTGTAACAAAAAATCAGAAAATTCAATTTCTTCCGGTTTCAACCGCATGTTTTTATGTAAGCAGCGTATTTTGAAGAAGGGCCAGAGAGGAGAGTATTTAATACAGTTTTGAATAATTGTTTGGCGAGAAGCGTGCGACACAACCTGCCTAAAGTCTCCTCCAAGAACAGTTATTTTCCCACCAAATGTAATGTCATTACCCACAATATATTTTAGAAGACGATTCACACACATTAATGAATGAATATTTGCCATTGGGGCTTCATCCCATATTATGAGCCGTGCTAATCGAATATCGTCAGCTGCTTTGGAATTTAATTTTAATCCAGACACTTAACTCTCATTTAAATTTAGAGGAATTTTGAATGTACTGTGTACTGTTCGACCGTTGGGTAGCAAAACAGCGGCTATTCCGGTCCATGCTACTGATATGACATGAAGCCCTAAACTGCAGAACTTTTGAATTAAGCATCGGTAAATAAATGTTTTTCCTGTGCCCCCAGCACCGTCAATAAAAATGCGTTCGTGACAGGTGTTGTTATTTTGAAGAACGCTAGTGATTTCATTAATAATTGAAAGTTGTTCCTGGTTTGCTAAGGACATCAGGTCAGCCAAATCAAAAGGGAACACTGACTCATTAGTAGTTTGATCGTTTGAGTGTGTGTCAGTACCAACAGGCAAGTTAAATGTTGGGAGAGAGAAACCATGCAATTGCAGAGTTTTATTAATATCTCTGAGAGATAGTTGATAAGCTGTATTTTCGTCTTCAGACTTTAAATAATCTTCACAGAGGGAGTTTTTGTGCATGTCCCATAAGTGACTGGCATTGTAAGGTTGATGAAATATGCACATGTAGGCGAATAACTGTCTCAGTTGAAAGGGCATTTGGAAAACCGATGCTTCCATCAAACAGCGTTGCCGTTCTGAATCATCGATGAGCAAACTAAGCTTAGTTGCCATATCCTTATATGTTGGGCAGGTAACACCTTGGTATGTTCGGAGATCCTCAAAGCTTGTGGCACCTACTATATGAAGTAAAAGTAAGCGCAGATGGTATCTTTCTGATACAGATGGAGAAACATTGTATATCCGACCTATTACCTTTTCGAATCTAAGTCGTTTTTTCCAAATGCATTTGCATTTATCCCATACATAATGAACGGGTGTTTCAGGATAAATATATGCACTCCTAGTTGTTGGATTTTGGTTCAGCTGAAACCATGCAGTGAGTTGTGTACTTTTTAACTGAGCCCGTATTAATGCTTTGGGAACATCATCGGCATGAAAAAATACATCTTGTTGGTCTGGTAAATGGACAGGTAACCGGGCAACAACGTGGGACTGTTCGTGCATGTTTTAACCAAAAATCCTGTATGCAGCCTCACTTGACCCAACATACCTAGCATTCAAATACGTAGAAACTTCGTCATGATGTAGCATTCCATCGTTTGCCGTGATTTTCAAGTTAGCGCAATCATGCCCCTTATAAACATATTTATGTATGTATTTGATGCTGTGTACACTTGCACAGATTTCGACATTAATATGGGCCTGAAAGTACATCAATAGATATCGATTGTATGGAACAATGAAGCGATTGTCAATTTCAACATTGGTGCCTTGTACTCATTTAGTATACGATCTTCCATTCTGTCGCCTGCGGTAAAGTGGATAGCCGTTCACATTCTCTTTAGTTTCTGGCACAAAGTCTTTTGGAAAACCGTTTTTACTTCTTCCATCCTTCATGCAAATTGAATTGGGATTCAGAAGGCCGCAAGGTCCATGTACCATGTGTGTCTTTACTAAGTTGTACAATGTTGTATTGGAAGGATCTGGTATTTCTGCAGAAACTGTCATATCAATATCATAGATTTCTCGTAATTTACAACTGTCTCGAAGACAAACCAGTAAGTGTATATGAGGTAAACCTCGCTTCTGGAACTCAACCGTGTATAAGAAAGTTTGTACCTCGCCAAAAATTTGCTTTTGATTTATTAAATGCAAGAGTTCCTTCACTTTCGCATGAAAGACGCGAACAACGACATCAGGTCTATTGTTTGCATTTTCATAAGGTTGAAGGCTAGTAGCAATTTTAGGCCATGATGGGTTGCAAGTGAAAGTTATGAAGAGGTGTGGCTTGCCAAATTTTCCCACAATTGCCATTGTATCCTGATAATTTTGCAACATAAAAGTAGAAGGCAAAATAACTATGCGACCAGCTCTTAAACATTCATTTTCAGCTCTAAAGTGTAAAGCATCAGCAAGATCAACGTAGGTATCGACACGCAATTTCGTTTGTTGATTGCGAATATATTTTAGTCTATCTCCTTCTATTCGACAATAATAGTCAACTATTAATTGTTGGGTAAGTTTACCTGCATTAAGTAAAGGGTTGAAACCTCCTGCGGAAGGACAACCTCGAATCGACAGCCTATACAAAATATATTCACGCATTGTCATATTTTTCCTAACGTTCGTCTTAAGTTTCCCTCCTTTTGGCAGTGAAATATGCCACCCTGTTTCTCCGCAAGGCCAGATTAAAACGTAAGTTATGGATCACAATGCATACTGTCAACATCTATGTCCTTTAACCCTAGAACTGCGGACCGTCTTCCAGGAAGACGGTGTGTTGTTTAATCAAGTGCGACCGTCTCTCTGAAAGACGGTCTTGGAATTCAAATATAGTACTACTGTTAGCCTTCAGATGGCACTAATTTCAAGTTATGCTGGTTCCCGATGCTTTTATATTTCGTAGTGTAAGTCTTTGGCAAACAAATGACAGTATGCAAGCTACTATTTGGCTGCAGTTGTGGAAGTACTTCCATGTTGATATTGAAGTTGCATTGAGCAAAATGGCCGCCAACTATGTAGACGATTCAGAAATTTAGCACTTGATTTTTGACGATTCGTGTGATAGTATGGACGATGACAGTGATTATTGTGTGGATTCGTATGAAAATGAAGATGGTGAAAGTAGTGGCAGTGATACCGGCGAACAGGATGTCACGCAAGTTATGGAAATCCCCATCAATGCAAGCGATGTTTATCATGTTCCGACAGACCCTGTACACATGCCTAATGTTAGCCGTGAAGTGGTAAGTGTGAACTAGACTGATATTCAACCCGAAGAAAGTGACTTTCCAGGTAAAAATGTACTGTTTATCGTTCATCATCCTGGGCCTGTGAACTTGCCTCCCCGTAATCGCGCGCCGATTATGTACTTCAAAATCGAGAAATGTCATATTTTTGTAAAAATAATTTCTTTTTAGTAAATAACAGGAATTAATTGAAACTGGTTCTTGAATTAGTAACAAAAAACTACGAACTTTTCATTTATGATGTCTCTGATGAACATTTAACTCGGCAATATGGTTTTCTAGAGCAGAAAAGTCAATAATTTTTTATTTTTTTATTTTTTATAAAATACTTTTCATGATTAATTCAAAGTGACGAGTCTGAATGATTCACCTATATCAATATAATATAGAACAGTCTTTCAGCTTTATATTGGTGTATGATAAGTCATATTCATGAACACAGTATGCTTACAGATACCAAATTCCTTTAGTGTGTACTTTATGGGAATTTGCTGCAGCATTTGACAGATAAACCTGCAGCAGTTCTAGGGTTAAAACTCCCTGATTGGAAAATACGGCTATGTGGCGGTGTGAAGCCGGAGCACCGTCTGTTGTTTCAAAAATAGCTGCAATCTCTGAGGAGGCTGGGTTATTGTAACGTCTAGGATCTTCTTGAGGTTCATGGTAAAAGCGCATGACCAAATCTAACGGTTGACGTTTATCTCTTAAAGCCAGTTCATTTTCTTTGCATATTTTTGAATGCATTGTCTTATACAGTTGAATGTAAGGGTTATTCTCTTGCAAAATATTATTTAGAATATGAAGTGTATCCTCCCCGATGCAAGAATTCACTCAATTTGCTAGTCTGATTTGATTAGCTTCTGAGCAGTCTAATACATACAACTGGCCGTAACAACTGTCGCTTATATTTTTGGAATATATGGAAGAAATGCGATGAAGTACAATTCCTGAAATTTTAAAACAATATGGACCGTGTTCAGGTGGTACGGTAACATTGGCATCAAAGGAAACGAGGACATAGAATTGTTGTACTGCCGAATAGTCTCTCTGGAGTTCCTTGAGGTATCATCATTTCCAATGAAAAATGGTTTAAGCCTGTCAAGTATTTTATATTCCGGCAGATCAATTTTACCATTGCAACAGCCATGGCCAAAGTAACCAAGCGTAGTTTTTTCGCAAGAGAAGAACAATGCAGAACAATGTTTACATTCGTTCGTCAAGGACCCAACGCTGTACGGCATAATATCTGGGATTGTTTCTGAAATGGCAGATTTATATTGTATATTAAAAGTGGTTTCGCCTTTTCTCCGATTTCTCATTGTTTTGCGTCTATTTGTAGTTTCCACACGACCGGTTAATGTTCTTTTTCGTCGAATGCGTCTATTTACAGTAGGATTTATCCCCAAATTAATATCGTATGCGATCACACTATAGTCACCTGCATCAACGGAGCCGCTAAACAATAAATGACAAATAACACTTCCATTGCCATAATCTACAACGTGGTTAGTCTCATTGTTATGCACTCTAAACAAATAATCATTAAACAATTGGCTTATACAATGGAGTTCAACATGACCAGCATATTCACCGTTCAGAAACATAAGATTTTCATACTCAAGTTGGTTGTTGAGGGGAAGGCGATAAGACTCATCGCCAATAATAAAATCCTTATAAATATTCCAGTCAGCAACAATTTTTGTAACAGTTTGCAAACGCAACTCACTATGACGTTCTTCGTTTCGATATAAACAGTAGGAAACTGCTCTAGCTTAAATAAGCAATTTCCGTCACCTGTTATTGGTACAATTCTTCGGATATCCATGACAGTAAATTATGAACAGGAGCATAGAACCACTTCGCCAGTCACCTTAATACTGGAGTCAGTTTTATAATTATATTTCCTGTGCGTGTCAAAAGTCGTATTTACACAGGGAAGCCTACTCTTAAAGCTGGAACCTAGATGTTAGGCCCCTTAAAACAACAATTATCATCATCATCATCTTAAAGCTGGCAATGAATTATCGAGACAAACCGGCCCAGTAATTCTGCGTAGTCACTTGCTAGTATGCCATAGTTATGGTATATAAAATGAAAAGGATTTAGAACAGCAGGTTGTATATAAGATTGCAGTGGCGGCTGGTGATTTTTCACTTGGTGGTGCCAGCAAATTAAAAATTTGCAATAAAATCATTCAAAGTTGCAAGTACGGATAGTGCATATTTTATGCAATAAGTTACATGTTTAACATTATTTAACTGTGCTATTGTAGAAGACGTTTTAATTGAAGTGTCAGCTGAAGCGAATTTAGAAATTGCGTAACTACTACAAATATTTTAATCTCGGGATTTTTTGCCAACACAAAAGTTCCTCCTTTCTCTACTAGAAAGCGCTATAGTGTCAAGGAGCTTAGATATCTAACCTCCTTGACCTTCATAGCCCTCCAAGGAACAACGAAAATTCGATATGCAAGCTGCCCTCTGGGTCTCAAACAACAAAGCTTGCACCTGGCACCGAGGCCATTCGATATTATATCATACACATATTTTGATCCATATGCATTTTAAATAAAAACCCTTTTTAAAAATATAATTGAACAAACCTCTCAGAAAAATCATTTAAAGAAAACAACATTTATACTAGGCCTACTCACCAAAAATATTTGTTCCAAAACCTCGATCGACACCTTCATTTGAATTAATAAGAGCGGTGCTGAAAGTCCATTCTTCGTTCTTTCTTGTTGGCAAATACGTCTATCACCTTTGAATTGAAGTTCTCAATCTTGTTCACAAATGATTTCTCACACGACAAAATTCCTAAGGCACTTAATCTCTCTTCCTTCATTGTGTTCCAAAGAAAGGTCTTTATCCGTTTGAGCATTGAGAAACACCGCTCCGCTTCCGATGTTGAGAGAGGCATTGTGATGAGCAACTTCAAGATTTTGATTGTCTCTTCAAAAGTATCGCATAGCTCATCTTCCAGAATCAACGAAAGAAATGGAACGGCACCAGAGACCGCTCTCAATTCAGGCCTAGCATAGAATACTTGCAGCTCACCCTTCAACTTTCTTTTATCAAGAAATGTATATACGCTCGTCATTTCGTCAAGATACTGGTCTGAGAAGCTTTTGATATAATTGTCAAAATATTGAACTGCAAATAGGTTGGTAGCTGTGAGGTGTCCAGTGAACTGAAAGCGAATTTTTATCTCTGAAAGGATAGCATCACATACTTCCAGAGCGTCCCTTTTTCTACAGTCCTCACCAATTCGGGGTCTTTTAGAAGGTAAGGATTCGCCTCTTTCGATAAAAGTCTCGTTCATTATTTCATCAATATTGTCCCTGATTGCCTGTATGATACCTTCAAAATGCTGAATGTCTTGTTTCACTTTAATTGGGTCAGTAATTCTCTTTTGCAGATGATTAAAAATTATGTCAACATGAGGCATTATCTTATTGAAAAATGTTAGCCAGAAAATGAAATTCTTGTCATTAAGCCTTTGCTTGTAGGCTCCAGCTTTTTCAATGGTGGAAGGTAACTTAATGGACTCATTGCTTTCGATGGAGTCCATAACTTTGACGAGGTCTCCTCTATTTTCATAAATATCTTTCACAGCACGCAAATGGTAATTCCATCGTGTGAGTGATACTCGAGGCAAACTTTTCTCTATGATCTCGCGCAACACTTTCGATCTTTGGGGTGAATGCGAAAAAAAAGAACAAATTCCTGTGAGATGAGCGAAAAAGATGCGAGTCTGCCGATTAACGGAGGCTGCTGTAGACATTATGAGATTAAGTTGGTGCGCATAGCAATGAATAAAATTTGCATTAGGGTACTTATCCTTGATTAACTTTTGCACACCATTTAATCCACCACTCATAACGGATGCTCCGTCATAACTTTGGGCAATCAATTTCCGGGGTTGATCACCCACTAAGGGGTCGATTTCACTTAAATTGCTGTCTGCAATTGCATGAGCATTTTGGCCTTCGGGATTAATAAAGTTCCAAAATCTTTCTACTGGTCTTCCTTCAACAATGTAGCGCAAAACAATAACCAATTGAAATTTGCAAGACACATCAGTTGTTTCATCAGCGATTATTGCTATATTGTCAGCCTTTTTTATTTCTTTGGACACTTCGTCGTGATACACCTGGAGCATGCATTCGAGCAGTTCGTTTTGAATAGTCTTGGAGATGCCTTTAAACACAGACGACTGGCTGAGATGAACTTTCAAGTCCTTATACAATTCAGCACTAAACAGAATCAATTCGCGAAATACGCCTTTGTTTTCGGATGTTTCTGTTTCATCATGTCCCCTAAGGGCTAATTCCAAGGCACCACAAAAGCGGATACAGTTTATAATTAAATTTAAGACATACCTATTCTTATCTACTTGTTTGTTGTGAGTGATAATAGTTTGTCTGTACTGACTATCCAACCTGCTCTGAATGTTCGTTTTGCCCAGAAATGAGAGGCTTAAAACATTATCCATATGTCGCTTTGATGATTCATGGACTTTAATTTTAGACCATATGTGCCCTATATCCCTAATACCAGTCTTACTCCAACTCCCATCACCGCCGAACAACACACAAGGAAAACAGAAGAATGCCTTGTCTTCTTCGGAACCACAAATCCATTTGTTTTTGCTATAAATCTCCGGATTGAATTTGCGGCATCGATTTTTTGACTGTTGCTGGAGATTTAAATTTGGAAGTGGCCTACCCAGATTTTTAATGTCTATTTTTTCAGAGAGGGTCCTATTGCTAAATGGAGATTGTAACAACTCGCTTATTTTATTCATTGTTACACTTCCGAAAGGTGACACAGAGCTCATTGTGAATCCTACGGCTTCGTACGTCGCGCTCGAGCTGTGTGATCTTCAATCATGAAACAAATCAAATTTTAATAAGGAACCTAGCTTGCATAATATAACGATTCAAAAAGCACACTTAGATTAAAACGTTTTTATATGGTCAATGCCGCATGATACACAATGCTATGCAAGATTAAGTAACATGCCTATATAAGAATAAATAAGCATGACTATTGCAAACACACACGCGTGCACAGCCTCTTGTCGCAATTTCAGTTGCAGTCTCTAAATAAATAGAGATGAAATTAACACAATGTCCTACCTCTAAGACAACCTTACTTATCGCACATACAGATAGATTGCATCTAATATAAATGAACACAAAAGCTATTTAACGACGGACACTATTCATACACATTTGCAGTCAAACTTGAGAATTTGTGTTTACGCTTGGGACGTGAGACTGTGCCGCCAAATTAAACTAACGAAACACAGTAAAACTCGTTGAATTTTTACATTACAAAGAGAGAACAAATAATCCCCGTCATCAATATGCGCCTAAAAAGTTGCTAAATGTCAAACAATAAAGAACTAATACTATTTTGTAGTTTGAAATTATTTAATAGCCAGACACAGTGATATATCGTCAAGCTGGTACCACTGGAGGTGTACTGCCATATGCTGTACTCTAGTGGTTGAAAGATAAAGCAGTTCAGCAGTTCTAACGTGTATGTAATTTGTGCTTGTAGCCTACCTGTGACGTGCTGCTATCTCGTGGATAGAATTGAAGCTCCGCGTCACGGGGCCGTTGGCTCTACCTCAGGGTAATATGCGTCTCAACACAACACACTCACACTCAAGCCAAACTAGTCCTTATTGCAGTTCAGTGTCTGATGCGGTCTGATGTTCTTAGGTAGTGCCGGTTGGGTCTGGCTCAGTAATTCAATAAAGCGCCACCAGAACGCATGTCAGTTTGCACGCTCGTTCAAATAAATGCAGAATATGCTTACAATTTCCTCAAAATGTAAATGTAATATAAACTGTTCTTGAGAGGGAAAAGTCACATATTCTCTTTTCATTACATTGGTGGTGCCATGGCACACGGGCACCACCTCAGGAGCCGCCCCTGTAAGATTGTATGTTTTTCTTCATGTTTTTATCAATTCTTTTAATAGTATGAAAATGTAAAGTCACTTATGCAGACTGAAGGGAAAATATCCCGAAACATGTATCTGTAAAATAAGATTTTAATTGTATTGAAAGGGCGGATTTCAAAATAAATTTGATATTGCTGAACTTAAGTTCCGTACGAAAAATGCCAAGATGCCAATTCGATCGGCACGCTCTTATATGTGTTGTAGTTCTGCGGTGTGGTGCTAGATTGGTCTACAAATCACGTAGTAAGAAGGTAGAATGTTTGTAATTCCTTCGTATGTATGTCTGTTTCGCGGGCTTCTAGGTCGTGTTCCAAGGACATTTTGTCGCCCTGACGTTTCGCTGAAAACTGCGTTCAGCATGTTCACAGGTTACATAAAGCGAGGTAAAACAAGTAAACAGAAGATATATAAATAGTCAACAACCCACACATAGAGGCTACCATAGCAACGGCGTACCACATAAAAGTAATGCATCAAGGACAGGGTTGCTCTTCTGTTGCATCTTCTCGTCTATGACGGTCAATAAGGGCAGGCTTGAGGGGATTAAGGACTGGAAGCCAAGCTCTGTTCACACGTTCTGCTTCCTCCTTAAGATTGAAGCTGTTAGTATGCTTCAGGATTTCAATGGCCTCCCTTTGTAGGAACAATAGACCTATTTACACAGAAAAGTTAGCAACACAGCTTCTCACTTATCTTTCGGTCTTTGATTTTTGACACTAATGTCCCCGGCCATTCTGGACATGGTAATGTTTTGCACGATGTTGCAGACGAGACCCAAGTTGATTGAACACACAGTTGATTGTCGGCTGTAACTCGATTCCGAGTACACATACTTCTTCCTGCATAGAGCTTTTCAAACTAGCTTGTGGATGTGCTTCCGATGACTAAACAGGCCAATCCTGGCATAAAACATGCGCCCACATAAATAACACTGAATGGTCTGGGGGGGGGCGGGGTTGTAATTGACAAAGCTTTCTTGCTTGTCGTTTGGCCTCTCCATGTCTGCGACCTTCCTCAAATAAATTGGCAGCGGTCGATGTAGTGTTCCGCCACAGTAAACAGTCCGCAGCAGATGTTTCCCACGAGTGGATATGTATACCAGATGTCATGATGCGTTTCAGCTGTCTTTAAAACGCTTCAGAGGGGCCCCATGAGGTCTAGTGCCGGAGCAAAGTTCACCATAAAGGAATTGTTATCACTCATACGGTGAACATGGCCTAACCATCTCAGTTGATGAACAATGATAGTTGTCTCAATGTTATCGAGATGCGCTCTCTCGAGAACTGCAGTGTTGGTCACATAGTCCTCCCACTTGATGTTCAAGATGTATCTCATCTTTTGTTGGTGGAAACGCTCAAGTTTCTTGATATCACAGCAATAGTGTGTCCAAGTTTCACAGCCATACAGTAGCGTTGAGATGACAGCTTTGTATTACAAGAGTTTGGTATGCATCTTTAGGACTTTATTCATGAAGACTCTGTGCATTAAGCGGCCAAATTCTGCAGGGGCAGCCCCAATTCGTTTGTCAACACAGTTGATGAGATAAAGGATAAAATCCTTACCTTTATACAAAGACCTCAAGGCTCCAAATATAACGACCAGGAAAGTTGTCGAGTACTTTCCAGCATTAACGAGATGTGGGAAGGCTTCTCTGCTGTCCCGGTATCGTCTGAGACACTGAGCAAACCTGAACCACGCAGGCAGACAGTTGGCTATTGACCTCGAGAGTAGAGCATCGTTTGTGCACCCACTGGTGTCTGAAACACATCATTAGTACACAATTATGAAACTCAAACTCAGAGAATGTAATGGCTTGAAGAGCAACGGATACATTTGACAGCTTGTTTCTACACCTCGATATGTACACCATCAGTGTTTAGCCTCCTCATTGTTGTTCGAGTCTTCAGTCTTTCAACTGGTTCGATGCAGCTCTCCATGCTTCCCTGTCCAGAGCTAGGGGTAGACCAAGGTTAGAATATGTTTTATGTTCGATCCTGACTATTATGTGTCGGAAAACTGTATCATAAGTATGGTCATTATAACACTATTTTTCATTATGAAACAGTTTCTCCCACCAATCACAGCTCAAGAAACAGTTGTTTGACCAATTAGATAAGGTTAGCATCGTGGAGTTCCAAAGCCTTCTGAACTGCGTGGCCTAGTGACATAGTGGGGTAATCGAGGAGGCCATGGTCAAATACAAGGCATTCTGAGCGTCCCATGCGCTCTGTTCAGTACATAAAACTGGCGAAATCTCGACAAGATATTTATGAATATTTATCTTCGAACATAAAATAGTTATAATAATTATCGTCGAACATAAACAGTCGTATGCAACTCGCCTATGATGGTAATTAAGACACTTGTATGGAAATTATAAAACTCGCACAAGCTCGTTTTATAAACATACTCGTGCCTTAATTATTGCCATTATAGGCTTGTTGCATAATCTACTATAACAGATTGCCGCGAATGTGGTAGCTATGTAGAGATGGAACGATTAACTCAGGACAGGGAGACATGGATAGCTGCATCAAATCAGTCCAAAAGGCTGAAGACTCAACAACAACATAAAGAAAATGGACACATACCTGACATACCCACAATAGTCAGCCAGTCACCATTGTAGATGTAAAAGCAGATGAGGAAATGATAGTCGAGACACGCCGTCACCAGACTGTTGAGCTGATCGGCCAGCCAGAAATCAGCGAACCCAACTCGGCAAAACGGAGCAGCAAGGATTCTACCCTAGGACAAAAGCAACACATCAGTCAAACAACAGGGCTCGTCTTACCTAAACCCAATAGAAACCCTCTCATAATGGTCTCATTCAAGTAAAAGGGCAGAAGAAGAACAAAGATGGTTGGTGGTTCCTCAGTGTAGGGGCTGCGACAACGCGGTACTTTGGGTGTGTGTACAATCTGTCTGATAACCGGTGTTAATTGTGATGACTGTATTAGTGTGTGTTATCTGTGATTCAGGTCAAGACTGCAGACAATCAATTTCAAGTAGTTCCTACTTTTGCTACCAAATGCTACCGTCCACGACACCTAGCTGTGGATGTGGCTATTAAATGCCATCTCAGTCAGCACCTGGCAGTGAACGTTGGTACTAATACAGCGTTATCAAACTAACAGCTTGCTACGGTGGGTGAGTGGTTAATGTATCTGTCTACTAACCCCAAACTTGCAGGTTCGCTCCTGGCTGTAGTAAGTGATTTTTTTGAAAGGTGGAAAAAATAACGACACATTGTCATACGATGTTGGCATGTTAAAGAACCCATTTGAATTCAGTAGGCCGTGTTTGTAATGGCAAAATTAATATCAGGAGTTTTTGCCAACACAAAGTTCCTCATTTCTCTACTAGAAAGCGCTATAGTGTTCAAGGAGCTTAGATATCTAACCTCCATGACTTCTGATGGAGTATTAATGTTGAAATTTAGCATTAATTGAGAGAGACTTTATTTGAATTTTTAGTCCATAATTGTTGTAACCGAACTTTTGTAGTCTATTACAGAGATTGCTTTTAGTTTTTGTTTTTTTTTGTTGTTGTTGTTTTGTTGGTATGTATGTATGTCTACCACTTATTCCCGTTTTCCAACGGGGTCGGGGATGAGATGCGATGGAAGTCTTTGTGGCGATGGTTTTTACGGCCGGATGCCCTTCCTGACGCCAACCTCAGGAGAGGAGTTAATGAGAGATGAAATGAATGATGGTGAATGAAACTGGGCAAGGATGTGGAAGGAAGCGGCCGTGGCCTGTCAGAAGGTACCGTCCCAGCATTTGCCTGGTGTTGAAATTGGGGAAACCACAGAAAACCATTTCAAGGACGGCCGACGGTGGGGCTCGAACCCACGCGTCTACTGAGTCAGCAGAGAGCTTGGCCCCATGACCTAACGCAGAGCTTTAGCGAGCGCAGCCACTACTGTCGGTTGTTTTGTTGGTATTTAGTTATTTTGCCAGCCGTGGCCACCTGTTGGTGGGGCACCATGCAGAATCATATGTGTTGAGGCACAGAGATTCTTTGTGTTGTTCCATCAGTGGCTTTGATCTGAGAGTGAGGTCAAAAGGTTTCTTGACATGGCATCGTTGCCATGGGAATGTTGTTGAAAATCTTAGACCATAAATCCAATAGATCGCTGGTGACGTCACATTGTTGAAACCAACATCTCGATCAGCTGACTGAAGGGAACTGATGATAGAATTATCCAATATGGAGCTCCTTTTGTATTCCTTGACGTTGCTTAGCATTCGCCATTAGCCAATTGTAGTCTGTCTTGAGCCATTACCCTTCAGTCAGCTGATCGAGATGTTGGTTTCACGTCACAGCACAGGCGCAGTGTGGCAATACGCACTCTATTGTATTTATGCTCTAAGTTGAAAATGGAAGCTAGTTGGTTTTATGAGAATGGGAATGAATTACTCTTGGTGTTGATTTGATAGTATGGAAGCTGGCTTGAAAAAAATGTTATATGTTGACATGTTGGAGAAATAGAACTAATATCTGGCAAGAAGAATATTAAAATACAGTATTGTGAAGTCTGCAACTGTCTTGTGTGATATCATTTTAGCAAGTATATTGCCCCACTACTCTGAGGTGATAAGTTCTATAAGAGTTTCAATGGTAGCCCAACAAGGGGTAAGTTTTATAATAATTACATTGTTAAAAGTAAATCACACAACAGTGTTTATCCCTAGCTCTAGTTGATTGAGAGAAATCCTCTTATTAACTCTTTTTAAGTTCTCTATATTCTAAACAAACAAAACTAATTAAACAGCCTACAGTGTGAAAATCCACTCTGACATCCTTGGCTTTATTGAGTTTGAATAAATAACATATTTAAGGAGATTCTGTCGCTCCTATTAAGGTCGATATTCTGGACTTGGTAGTGTCTTATAGAGCTATTTTGGTCTTGTAGATTTGTTGTTCCTTTATTAAGACTTGACGATGCTCGATGTCGATGAATTGGAACTCCAAGAACAAGTTAATGTTGGAACCAGGAGATAGAAGAGCATGGAATGAAAACCGGTGTGGAGAAGAGTCAGACGATGGTGATGACAAGAAATGTGAGAAATGGTAAGGGGAATATTGCAGTAGGTAGAAAACCATTAGGGAGTGTCCTCACAGACAATGGAGGGATAAGTGAGGATCCAATAAGCAAATGTAGAGGTCTGGTGTGGAACCGGGAAGTTCCCGACAAATGTAAAATCTTGTATTCAACATATTTTTTTAAAATTGGTATTCTGCCCGAAGGCAGGTCCGAGCATCCGAAGAGGCTACCCCCAGCCGGAGTTTACGTGCAGTAGGGTGGCCAGGGCCTTTCCGCTCCTCCTTATGTTGGCCAACAGCGCGCAGTGCCTAGAACCGGCATACCATCCAAGTTCTGACTGCACCCAATGTTGCTTAACTGCGGAGTTCTCATGGGATCCGGTGTTTCAACACGGCTAGGCCGTTGGCCAATCAACCTATATTGGGGTATGCAACAGGCACATGGACAACAACTAAACGGGAGGAAAGTAGAATCCAGGCAGCAGAGATGAAGTTCCTTAGAGGTATAATTGGAAAGACCCGCAGAGACAAAATCAGAAACATGGAAATTAGGGAGAAAACAGGATTCCCCAAGTTACAAGACAAAATTGAGATCAGTAAACTAAAATGGTATAGACATACAATGCGAACGGGAGAAGACAGAGTCTGGAAGCGATTATTTGCTGTAAAAGTCACGGAAAGGCGCCAAAGGGGAAGGTCGAGGATGAGCTGGATGGATACAGTGAGGGAGAGCGTTGAGAACAGAGCAGTGAGAGTGGAGGATGTACTGGAAGAGAAAAGTATGGAGGTCCTTGATTCACACCCCGACCCGGATCACTGCAACCGGGAAATGAAGAAGAAGATGCTCTCTTGATGAGCGTGACATTTATTCCCCTCGTCTGGTTAGCGCATGGCACATTAAAACATTAAATTATCACATACATGAAATTTGAAACAAATTCCAGCTATTAAAGTACAACTCATCATCATCATCATCATCATCATCATCATTTCCCCTTATCCAGCTCCTGCCGGGTCGGGGTATTTATGGCACTTCTCCACTTTCCTCTTTCCTTCCACCATTCTTCTTCCACGATCTTGTCCCAGTCCAGATTTCTTTTTCTCAAGCTGTTCTTCACTGAATCGATCCACCTTGTTCTAGGTCTTCCCCTTGCTCTCTTACCCTTGCACTTGGCCTCCAGCATCTGTCTTGGTATTCTATTTTCCTCCATCCTCTTTACATGTCCAAACCACCTTAGTTTATTCTTCTCAATTCTCTCATTTAGTTTTCCCATCCCAACTTCCTTCCTAACATCTTCATTCCTCACTCTGTCTTTCCTATCATACTTCTTAGGAATTCCATTTCACTGACTTGGATTCTACTCTCTTGCCTGCTTGTCAGGGTCCAAGTCTCAATATGGGAACATAGTACACTTTATACATTACCTCCTTGCTTTTCCTTGGTACTTCCTTATCCCAAACAAGTTTTCTTACACTTTGATAGAATGCATTGCTCTGCCAATCTCCATGTCCAACCTACCAGTTTGCATCAATTCACTTCCTAGGTATTTGAACGTGTCCACAATTTCCAAACTCTGACTTCCAATTTTCACGGTGCCCTTTCCTTGTCTTTCCCCTCTTGTCATCACCATGGTCTTGCTTTTCTCTATACTGATTTTCAGGCCGTACTTCTGAATATTTTCGTTCAGTGCATCTAGTTGTTTTTGCACTTCTTCGGTGTTCTTTCCCCAGACCACAATATCATCTGCAAATAACAGTAACTTCATTTCTTTATGTCCATATGCTTCCTTTGTTTCCTTTACAATTTCATCCATTACCATTATGAACAACACTCCCCTGTCTTAGTCCAGTCTTGTTCCTAAACCAATCTGTCTTTCCAACTGGGGTCAGTACCCTGCAGTACATTGCTTGCACCATTTCCAACATTTCTCTTCTCAGTCTCTTCTTAACCATGGTTTCCCATACGTTCTCTCTGGGGACACTATCATATGCCAAAGTACAACTATCTACATAAATCTGTATACAAATATTCGATTTCATTTTGTAATAGGATTTTTTGTAGTACTTGACATTTCGATCTATGGAAAACCCTGAGAACGGTTATTTGTATTCACATCAAGCAATATTTTGAGGCAGGAGATCACTGGGATTGTCAGGCTTCCTAAAATTCCTTGGTGTAGATGCTTCCCACGGAGTGACCGATCTTTAGCACCACTGAGTAGACACGTGTAGCTTAAGGAATGCTACGGACGCGAGAACAGTCTTTGTCCCCTCGTCTAGTAAAATGTGCCAAGAACTTTTGATCAAATGTAATATTTGTCAGGTTGCATCACATTTCCAGATTTAATCGGTCTTATACTCTAGTTTATCGACTGGAAAGTTACAACTTCAATTGACTTTAAATTAAGTTTTGAATATTTTTGATCTCCAAACTCGAAGCTATGCAGTTGAATACAGTAGAACCCCTCTTAACCGAAACTCGGCGCAACCGAAATGCTCTGGCAAAAATTAAATTTGAAGTCCAGCGACCCTTCTCCATTCATATTACATCGGTGACTCTTTGTAATTCCTGGAACAAACTGTATGAAGGGATAATTTCGGAAGATGAGGAAAACGATGACAATCTGCAAGAGATGGTGAACTAATTCCAGGATGTGAGAATGTTGACGAATGTGAGGTGAACGAGTGGTTACAATCAGATGATGCTAAACTTGATCCAGACCAAGAAATTGTGGATTCCGTGTCACTGCCAAGGGTTGAAGCAGACGACTCCGACCTTAACAATAGGACCGAGTTACAGCAGATGATGGATTTAGAGGCAAGATTCATTTCGAAATTTTATTAAAATACCACACGCTTAAATTACTGGATATTCAGTAAAGTAGTAACAAAAAAATTCATTGTTTCAGATCGCTATGCGCATTGTTGAACAAAGCAATGAATCTACAGCAGCTGAGTTATTATTGTTTAATCATAGCCGCACGGCAGAGCTGCACCAATATACACTGAAGAAAATGGTAATTGCAACACCATGAAGGCATTGGTCGTTTGTGTTGATTTTCAAGATATGGGACGTAGGTATGTAAACGATCAAAGTTTCAGACCCATTGGATTGTTGCTATAGGTCTCCCCACTTGATTGGTCGTGGAGGAATCAACTCCAGTATACTGACTCTGGTGTAGCGTAGTTGACTTGCAGTCTGTGCAGTGAAGTGTTCCCCGTCAAACAACCCTCGAAGACAGAGAAGAGCACGCTATCAACAACTGTCGCCGTCTGAGAGGGCTCGGATAATTGACTCCATGCCTTGCCGAATTCATCAATGTATTGCAGCTCGTGGTGGGCACATCCTGTATTGATTGTTGTCCAAACTTGCGGTCAGAGGGACCTGAAAGTGTAATCATCGAATCACAACCGAACACTCGTCCTGCATGTTCAATTGCAGCAATGTAGCACCACCGGTGTTGGAATTTCCATTTTCTTCAGTGTAATACAGAAGAAAATTACTGATTTTATACAAAGAGTGACATTATATAAAAATGTTAATGTTAATATACCGTTTGCACCTTTGCTTAACAGAATTTACGCATTATTTCCACATTTAACTTCTGAAAATATTTACTATATGTTATTTGGAAAAACACATCAACCAAGTGGCTCCGGCCCCTTTATTTTGGATAAACAGGGTTCTACAGTACGAAGTCTCTTGGAGATCGTACAGCTACTCACCAGAACTCGCAGGGTCCAGAAGCGAGCCTCGTATCGGAATGTTCGGAAGGGGTTGCAGAGGAACACCAACATGATGAAGGAGAGCGCCAGCGGATTGATGTAGGGCGGAATGCTGAGCGAGGCGCTGTACAGGAAGCTGAGTAGACTCAGGGTCCATATGACCCCGAATATGGCCGCAAGCTCCATGAGGTGCTGCTCCGAGAGGTGGTTCCGCGGGTCCAACTCGAAGATGAGGACGTGGTTCACGCCGGAAGAGCGCCACCCGTACACGTTGACGCCCATCAGGAACAGGAACTCTATGATCAACAGCGGGCCTCGGAATAGCCGGAATGCAACGCGAAGGTTCTCCCCTTCAGAACCCTCATGAAAGATGGCTGAACAAACGGAACACGAGAAACTTACAATTGTGGTTGCCAGAATCTACAAAAATTGTTTCGTCAAGTCCACACACATACGTTAATATTGTCACTATTGTCACTCTGTTTCTCCACCTTGAGGCTTCAAAGATGGGCAAGAATGTCATGAAACCATTAGAAACGGGTGTAATATTGCGGGGTTCATTTAGCATCAATTTCAGTTCTGTGCTTATTTTTCAGCAATTTTTGCACTTATTTTGTAGCAAGTTCTGTTCGTATTTTACAGCAAATTCTGCACTTATTTTGTAGCAATATCAGTGCTTATTTTTCAGCAATTTTTGCACTTATTTTGCAGCAATTTTCATGAGTAATTTGCAGCACTTTTGTGGAAACACCAGTATATGACACACAATAAAAGAAATTCCACAGCTTTGCCCGTCATGTTACTTCCTGCACCACACCTTTGATGGGGAGCTGCAGAAAGTTCGAATCCCAGCACTGACAGTGTAGTTTCTCCACATGCCCCCAGGCAAGTAACAGAAATTTTAGGGATTATTTGAATGTTTTTGCAACTATTTTATATATATATGACCTTTTGTGTTGGTTTCCCGACTTTCTTCAAGAGATTCTTGTTTTCTAGTTTCTTTCTGCACATAAAATTAAGTATATGGTACAAAAGTTTTGAATTTATCATTAATGCCAAAATTTCACACCCCTACCTATTAGTATTTGCTGTCTTGGGACGGTATGACAAAATTTTTGAAACTAGATGGTAACCGACCATTATTATCCAAGTAGAGAGATACGTGCTGTGCCACTGAGCAGAACAAATGCCATACAGACAGTCAACACGGTACATCGAGAATTTTTAGCAAGTAGACTCAAAAAAATTCTCTTTTAATGTGTTAATGCTGTAAACTATCTACTTTCAATAATGCAAGTGCATGAAATCGCTTAACCCTTTAACGAGTACGGATCTTTGCGTTTAAACAGTATTGACATTCCAGAAAGTCTTTTGCTGTTTACGTGAAAAGGAGTATTTTTTTAATTCAAATTTTACTGTTCCGCCAATTAATACAAAACATTATGCGTCATTAGGCGCTAATCACGGTACATGTTTCTAACCCTTTTAGATACGGTTCTTCATCAGCCGACGTTTGTCTTAACACAGCTACTATTATAGACATAGACAGGGCTAGATTTGTGACGGCACGCACCGGTACGCCATACCGAAACCTCTGATCGGGGGAAAAGTCTAGAACTGTGGAACGTTAGTTGTAAGTCAAGGTCAACTTGGTCTTTGACTAGACTGTACTTCAAAGTACGTGGAATCTTGGCTGCTTCGGGGACGGCATTCCACTCTGGATACTATCAGCAAGGTGAGGCGCATACAACAAAAACTTTTCTAAACTTTGGACAATTTTATAAACTGTGAGGAAAACATGTTTGATAAATTAATTATTTCAGAAAACTCTAAAGACAAAATTATAAAACAAGAAATAAAGGATTGTTGGTGAACTTCATGTGTATTTTCAAACCGAATGAATTTAATTTTTAAATTACGTAAAAAATGAAATAATGTACCTATACTGTACGTTGTTTCAATTGTAGCCAACAGCTATGGTAAGAAACATTTTGCTAGAGCAGTCTCAATTTAATTTAAAATTGCAATCAAAATTAGATTACTATTTTGTCCACTGATAAGGTGTTAAAAAAGCTTAAAAATGTCGTTTTTAGAACTCTATATTTCAATATTCAATAAAGCTCCACCCCCCCCCACCACCACCACCACCACCACCACCACCCGGAACCTCTCTTTTTACAAATCAAGCACTGGACATAGATAATACACAAATACATACAGCATTCAAAACACATTAAAAACTTTTGCAATACATGATATTAAAACACTATTAAAATGTGGCCTGTCACAATTCCTTTGGCCTTTAAATTACGTGAATAGTCTGAGTTTATTTCTGTCTCTAGGAAACCTTCATGCAAGGTTAAGCAGTGAGATAGTTCATATCACATAAAACCATGTTTAAAACCACATTTAACAGTGTTTTAATATCATGTATTGCAAAAGATTTGTCAATACGGACCTTAAAGGATGGCAAATTTTCCCGAGTGAAAAGGAGTACCGCCGTTCTGGAGCGTCAATCACCAAGATCTGCGTAGCTCCCGTTTTTGGATGAATCTAATATATTATTATGTCCTCAATAAATTCGTGAAGATACAAGGTTAAGCGCCGTATGTGTATTGGTCCGTTCAGTAAGTTGTGGGGAGGGGCAACAGCTGTCAGGCGGGGTTGGTATGAGCTGGCACACATGGCTGTTATAGATTCGTACATATTGAGAGCCATCTAAATACTTAGGATGGTCGCCATGTTGGATTGTTATATATATATATATATATAAAGGCCATAGAGTTAAGTACCATTAGATGACGATTATTACATAATTATTGATCGCATGATTAGGACACAAGAAATAAACTTAGTTTTAAAAAAATTCACAACCGCCATCTTGAGGTTATGTAAACAATTGAACTAAATTGCATTAAAATGTGTATAAATATTGTCTGTACCAAGTTTCACTGCCAGGGTGTCTACTGCAAGGATGAAGTAAAAATTAGTTACTTTTTAGGTACCTTTTAGTTACCTTTTAGTTAATTTTAGTTACCTTTGAATTCAAGATACGACTGCGGTCTGCAAGCATAGGCACTCATCACACGGTGAAGAAAAACAACAATGAACTGTTTTTAAAGAGGTTTTTTATTTATCATAAGGCTTCTAGTGCCGGGAGTGTCCGAGGACATGTTCAGCTCGCCTGAGTCTGTAGCTGCTTCCAGCGGACACCTTTAGGGTGAGCTACAAGTTCCGTTCAATTTCAAGTTGCTACCAGATATCAATGATACCAAGTGGAGAACGTTGGAACTTTGATAGAGCGTTCCGGCGAAATCTAACCTAACAATTTAGCTTCACACAAATTTAATCTGTGGAATAATCTTTTGCATGCCATAAATCTATGACATGGGACAGCCGGCTTTACTTCCCCTCCGAAGGAAGGCATACTGAAGGATTTTAACGCTTTTAAAAAATCCGACGACTTCGGTCGGGTTTGAACCCGCTATCTTGGGCACAGCAGTTAAGCATGCTACCAACTACGCCACCGAAGCCGCTTTAAATGAAATTCACATGATGTTATAAAAATTTTAAAAATAATGAATATATACGGTACTAGATATTTAATATCCAATGAGTTGTTTCAGCTAATATGTCGTCTTGTGCACAATATGTTGTTATAATTACGGTACAATGAGCATAACGAATAGAATAAGAAGTGAAAACATTGGCCTAGTACGCACGGTCCGCCGCAGCGCAGCGCTGGCTCCGATCTGTGATGTAAGTTAGCATTGGCGCTTACGAGACTTTTAAAACCTTGCGACCTGTTTTACATGTTAAAACACCGCAAGATATCCTCATAGGCGCTAATAAGTTCGACATCTCCACTTACTTCACTGTGCCCAATTATAATTTAATAAGTCGTCTCCTGTAATAGTCCAGTTTCCACAATAAGCGAAGACAGAGAGCAAGTTCAAAATGCAATTAGTTTTGCCAGCTATCGGTAAATTTAAAAAAAGAACGGAAAAATTAACCTCGCTATCAGAAAGGATTTCTTCACATTGTTACACATTTTACATTCCCTTAACAGACTTGCAACACAGAAGAAAAAAAAGGCGTACGAACGCAACTTTCAACTTTACCGTAGATTACTATACAATTCAATAATAACCATAAATTTCACTCCACAAACACCAAAATCAGTAAACCACTATCATTTCAGAAGAACTTAACATTAAACAGACATAGATGGCATAGTTATGACCCCTTCATAGAGTAGGCTATTGCCTAAAACTGATCACGGCTCCTTCAGCATTACGGTACATATATGTTTTTTAACTCATTGCCTTTTTATTCTCATCCCTTTCTTCACAGAAGTAGTCTTTAATGACATCAAGAGCATTTTTATTTACACCATACCGGACAAATACTTAGGCAAATTAGGAAATATATGTGGAACAGAATAGTCTTTCAATCGCCAGTTGGTTCTTGGGAGAAGTACTACTTCCTTCCCTTCTATCACAAATTTGTCAAATTTAACAATTAAATCTTCTGAAAAGTGAGCATCACAGATGTAGGACTTTTAAGTAAGTTCCCTATCCTTCCCTGGTATGGCCCCTTTGCACTTGATAAAACGTTCCTTATCTTGAGGAGGTTTGAAAAACCGTCTGACCTCTTTACAGTCCCCACAGCTAGATCTGCATCCTGGTACAATAGAGCAAGGCATCTTCACTACTCACATTAAGCACTCATGAAAATGTAAGGGCTAAACTGCTGTTTACTTACATTAAATAACAATAAAATTAACACACGAAGATAACGTCAACACACGACAAGAAATTAAATTCCATTTCAGTTAATGCTTCCTACAATAGCATTTCAGGTATTAATACTATGAAGTAATAGTGTAAGCACTTGTATATCAATAAACGTTTGCACAGAACACCACCAAAACACTCCGATCGATTAAATACTTAATATATCGCACATAAACACATAAACATATGTGGAAATCAACAATCTCAAATCGACTGTAGCGCTGCGTAGCGGCGAGTGCCAACCCGATCCGTATTCATTACATGCTATTGAGGGAGAAGAGATCACACTTCATATTCTATTCGTTATGCAATGAGGTTGCTCAGCTCTTGACCATTTGGCGAGATTTCCTTCGTCCCCGCGGTAGGTCGCGAAGAAATGTATGCGATGTTACGCGATCGTCACCGAATTCTGTCTTCGCAGTCAAATACGGAGAAATATCGAGATGTTACACGATCGGCGCTGGTCTCAGTTGATTGACGAGCTTCCAGTAGTTTTCACGATAGAACACGGAGAAAAATCGCGATTTAGATAATCAGTGCCACTTTTAGTCATTCGACGAGATTTCCATTGTCCTTGAGATCAGGCACAAGAAAATATAGCATTATTACGCAATCGGCGCCACTTGCTGTCCGTTTGACAGGAATACAGTTGTCCACGTCATTGAATGCGGAGAAATATCACGATGTATCTCAATCGCTGCCGCTCTCGGCCGTTTTACGTTGTCCTCGAGATATTATGCAATCGTCGTCGCACCCGGTCGTTCAACGATTGTCTGCCTGTCTATCTGTCCTGACAGAATGGCGGAGGCAAGCTCAAGGTTGGGCATGGTTAAAATTCACGAGTAGTTATTTCGATGCTACGTAGGCTGTCAATTTTAAGTGGATTGATGCACTTCTCGCTCCCCGCACGCTTTTAAGCATACGGTCATGGGAAAAGTGGCAAGTGGGTTTCGTGATGGGAGCCCAATCACCTTTGACAGGATTCCCGCAGTCCTCGAGGTCACAAGTTCACGATAGGGGACGGGTTTTATGATTTTACGCAACTGAAGTCGATCTCGGTCCGTTTGACGAGATTCCCGCAGGCAAGTCGTGCGGTCAGCCGGCCGTCTTGAGGATGTGATTTTGGAGGATGAACGTTCGAAGTAGGTACGGTAACGAATATTACGAATTATTCTGAGAGGATTGCACGAATAATACGACAAGAGGGCACGTTTTATTTCGACTGAGAACCACGAATTATCTGCAAGTTATCGAAATAATCAATTAGATTATATATCCGATGGAACGAAAGTTCGAAGGAAAAATCGACCTTTAACGGAATTTCGAATTAACCGTACTGGATGTCGCAAATTTGCTAGACATATTTTTTTAAATAAGTTATATGTATTTCGAAGATTTTTCGCATTTTTTTCTTCAAAACGGTAACATTTCGCAAGATTGCGACATTCAATTATTTCGCGTTATTTCTGGACTTCAATTTGACATAGTTTCCAAATAACAGAAATGAGAAATTTCTTTTTAGTT
The DNA here is from genome assembly GCA_946902985.2 of Meconema thalassinum. Lineage (NCBI taxonomy): Eukaryota > Metazoa > Arthropoda > Insecta > Orthoptera > Tettigoniidae > Meconema > Meconema thalassinum. The sequence goes on from OX336401.1 coordinate 175,183,625, forward strand.
TCGGAAGTATTCGCGAATAAACGTCTCGCGAAAAGTCAGGTTTCCTAATACAGTAACACAGAAAAATATTTCACACGAAACATAAGTCTTCTTGATGCCGAAAATATACGTTGAACCGATGTATAGCCCACCACTCAAGGTATCCTCGGTATGAGGGCGGGATATAGCTTACGCAATCAGCGCCGCTTGCGTGAAACTCGCTCCATCACAATCTCTGAGCCTAGCGGCGCGAGTTTTAATTATTCAACCCGCCTTAAGAAAACTTTCGTTACCCGTTTGTAAAATTCGTTACTTTTTCGTTACTTTCGTTACCCATTTGTAAAATTCGTTACTTTTTCGTTACTTTCGTTACCGGTAGACACCCTGACTGCATACGGTTTGTTAAATCGCAAGAAAAGTCTTATTTAAATGTTTCAAATTTGGTTGGCCGCCATGTTCGTTCTGTACTTAGCAGGTTCTTGAAGGTCACATAGGTGTACTTCTAGTAGTGCCATTTATTATAATAATAAAAACGCTGGCACAACAGCCCATGAAGGGCCTAGGCCTACCAAGCGACCACTGCCCAGCCATTTGGCCTGCAGATATTAGTGACGCGTGGTCAGGTCCCCTTGGCCGTTAATCTTGGCTTTCGTGACCTCACTGTCAGACAGCTACTCAATTGTCCACACGAGGCTCAGTGCACCCCGTTCCAGCCCTCACCTTAGTTTCTAACATCCCCGACGGAGCCGGGAATCGAACTCGGGGCCTGCGGGTGAGAGGCAGGTGCACTATCCCAACAACATGGAGCCGGCGTAGTGCTATTTATTACTGTACAAAATGTCAAGGTGATATTGGTAATCGTTTCGGAGATATAGAATCCAGTGAAATATTTCGCACAGCCGCTATGTTGGATTGGTAAGTTCCGAAAGGTATTTTAGGGTATTTTGAGCCTAAAACATGTTTTTGGTATGTAAACACTGTGTTTAATTGTTAGAACTGTCTTAAATTTAAGAAAGAAAAAAAAAACTAATTTTGGTCCTGATTTGGTCTATGCTCTTACTCCTATGTTTTCATATCCAGGACAGTACAACACAGCTATTTACAATTCAAAACATATTCACAATACACACACAAATTGTGAACACATCAAATCGATTTTGAGGCCCAGAACTCGCCAGCCTTGATTGCACGAGCATTTGCTGAAACCAGGTCATCCAGCGTGCAGGCTTCAGGCGAGTTCGGGCAGACCAAGAGGTGTTCAACATCTTGAATATCTCCACATTTGCTGGTTGCATCCTCAGTAATGTAGCCCCACCGCTTCAAATTTTGTTTGCACCGCGTCACTCCAGTTCGCAGTCTGTTCAACATCTTCCACGTCTGGTAAGGTAGTTGAAAACCAGCAGCCGGCTCTTACTCCTTAAAAGTTGTGAAATTGTGACGTTCCAGAACGTCAATACTCCTTAAAGGGTTAAGTCATTTGTGTTAACCCTGTATATTTGGAATAATTTTAGAACCCCATGAAGTCATGCACTATCTGCTTGCATCATTTCCCCCCTTGACCATTACCATTACAGGATAATGGAAGAAACGATAGAGAAATAAATGAGCGGGGGAGACAGGCAGAAGCATTTCGGAGGAGTGTGAGAAGCATGTTATGGAGCAAGGATGTCCCTCAGAACAGCAAAAAGATCATATATCGGACGTACTATGTCCCTATCCTGACGTATGCCTCGGAGACCTGGGTTATGATAGGAAGGGAGAAGAGCAAAATACAGGCCAGTGAGATGAGGTTCTTGAGAAGCAGTATTGGAGCTACAAAGATGGACAGAATAAGAAATGAGAGGACCAGAGAATTAATGAAGAAGGATTATTTTATTTATTTATCGTATGGCTTTTAGTGCCGGGAGTGTCCGAGGACATGTTGGGCTCGCCTGAGTCTGAAGCTGCTTCCGGCGGATACCCTAAAGGGTGAGCTACAAGTTCCGTTCAATTTCAAGTAGTTCCAACTTTCGCCACCAGATATCAATGATACGTAGTGGTGAACGTTGGAACTTTGATAGAGCGTTCTGACGAAATCTAACCTAACAAATTTTGCTTTACACAAGTTTAGTCTGTGAAAGGATCTTTTACATGCCTTAAATCTATGACATGGGACCGACGGCTTTACTTCCCCTCCGAAGGAAGGCATACTGAAGGATTTTTAACACTCTTAAAAAATGAAGGAGGAACTATTACAGGATGGTATAGAGATGGTATGGACATGTAAAACGAATGGAGGAGAAGAGGATACCCAGGAGAGTACACGAGAGGAAGTGGGAAGGAAAGAGACAGGTGGCTGAAGGGGGTGGAAGAAAGCTTGAAGAAGACTGGACAAGGGTGGAGGCTGAGAGATGGTGGGAAGAAAGGCTTGTGTTCCAAACAGACCCAGCCAGTGGCTGGAAACTGTGCACGATGATGACGATGACCATTACCTGAGAGTACGACAACCAGGAAGAGCACGATGAAGGATCCCGAGAAGAGACCCACTTTGAACGTGATCCAAGGGCTCTGCTGTTCCCCCAGAGGAGGCACTCTCAGCCTCTTCATGGCTCTCTGGCGATCCCCTCCTTCCAACTCCAGCGTGACCATCGTCTCCGTCTCGTTGATCAGTCGGTCGATGTCCTTGTTGGTGTACACAAGCGACGTCTCGACGTGCTCCTTACGCCATTTCACCCCCACGTCCACACATAGCAACTGCAAGCAGACCACAGCTTTTCCTAGCCCTGCTCGCACCTGACATTTGGTGTGGCTCATCACAAAAATGTTTAACACTAACAATTAGTTGCAATGCCTATTTTCATATAAAGTACCTGGTCACATTATTAGTAGGGCCCAAATTTACTATCAGACTTTTTATTATGGATACTCGAGTTTAGGCCTTAATTACAAGCAAACCAACAGACCTATTGAAAAATAGGTTATACCAATATTGTCCTTGTTTAGTTCTGTGTGAGCTGTACCTGTGAGCAGGATATAGAGAAGAGAATTGGCGCAGCCCATGCAGCATATGGACGATTGGCGCACCGGATCTTTATGAATAAAGATCTGTCCACGAGTACAAAGCTTATGGTGTACAAAGCAGTAGTCATTTCTACCTTGTTGTATGGCTGTGAAACGTGGACCCTTTACCGACGTGATCTTAGGAAGCTTGAGCGCTTCCACCTACAAACACTTCGATCAATCCTGAGGATTAAATGGGAAGAGCGCATTACAAATATTGCTGTTCTTGAAAAGGCTCAAATCAACAGCATAGAATCATCCATAATAGGTCACCAATTTAGATGGATTGGTCATGTTCATTGGATGGATGATGTGAGATTACCTTGTCAAATGATATATGGCGAGTTATGCTATGGCACCAGACCTCATGGTGGTCCTAAGAGGCGCTACAAGGACCAATTTAAGCAGACCCTGAAATAGACAGGTCTTGATTCACAAACCTGGGACATGCTGGCTGAAGACCGCTCAACTTGGCCATCTCGGATACTGTAAAACGTTTGAAAGGGATCGACGCACACATGAAGAGGCCAAGCGTCAAACTAGGAAACTTCGAGCAGCCCAACCACGTCCTCCTCCAGCAATACTATGTGACTTGTGTGGACGCTTGTTCCATGCCAGGATTGGACTCTTTTAGTCACCTTAAACACATCCACAAACTGGACTGAAAGAAGAAACTCTGATTCGAGTTAAAGCCGATGATGGAGACTATATAAGCCATTTATTAATTATTTCTTTATTTGTGGTTGCATGAAAAATTGTACAGGTTTTTGACGTCTTTTCTAGGCACCGCTCACTTACAATTACCGTCGACCAAAATATTATGTGCATTCTAGTTTGAAGGTTGTTTGTGAAGTAACCTTACAAATATGATAAAAACTTTCGTTCTTGAACACACAAAATTGTGAAATTAATAAACCAGGTACCGGTATACAACATTCCAATGTATATTGTGTTAAAATTTGGATTCGATCTGATGACGGGCTTTTGAGATAATAATTCTTAAATGTGACGCATGGTTGAATCACGCTTAAAAACGGGCACTTTTTGTGTTCCAACTGCGATAAAAAATATTAAAATATAAATTAAAAATTCCAAACCTACATGAACTAACGTAAAATAGAACGAAGAAAATGATGATGTTATTGGATTTTATGTAGGTCTATTGGTTACTTCACAAACAACCTTCAAACTTGAGTGCACATAATACTTTGGTCGACAGTAAATACATGGAAAACTACTTGGCTGAGGGTAAAGAAATTTTTGCATGTTATAGGCACAAGTAGTGCAAATCTAAAGTTTCAATGTTTTTCATCTACCCGATAAAAAGTTCTTATACTTTTTCTGACGTAACGTTTTCTCAGCCCAGGATAAACGTACAGCAGGAAACTTGGTCTCATTTTGAAGCTCATTCGTGATTATCGGAAACTACGACCACTGTAAACGTACAGTGTGGACGAATTTATGAAGAGTAATATTGATGGGAGGTTTTGTGCGTTCTGGCCCGTGTGATTAAAAGCGGGCGGGCTGGTGAATTTGAGTGCAGCGTTGCCGGGTACCCTCGTCCCGGGCAGTTTTGTGAGTAACCTGGCTATGTCCGCATGCTATTTTCAGTCTTCCTATTTACTGCATATTGGCCATATCACATCACTTCCAGATGCCTCCGAGACCACCATTGTCTGAGGGCGAACATGCACGAGATTTCAGTGTCTTTGTCTGTTTCTTTCGAAGCGAGGGGGAAGAATTAGGGGACAAGAGGTTTCCTGTGAATCGGAAAGTGGCAGATTGTCTTGGATTATCAGTGTCATCAGTGAAGAGAATAGGAGCCACTTCAAGGGAGAATGATGAAAGTATGTCATCCAGGTCAAGAAAGAAGCAGTGTGTGTGGCCGGGGACAGGTCGTCCGAAAATTCAACTCGTTTTTACTTTGGGCACAATAAGAAGAACTATACACGAGTTTTACATGAATAAGGTAGAGGTCTGGACTTGCAGCAGGTCGTGGAAGGGTAGACATTCTTGGAGAGAACTAAATGGAGAGCGCTCATTCACCGCACCCGGGAACCTGGAGCCGGTTCACGATGATGATTATGATGATGATGATGATGATGATGAAGGGATTCCCCACAATTAAAAACCTCCGAATGAACTGTCAGGAAGATTTGCGGACACTTCCCTTTCGGATGGGATAGAATGTGGATTAACACAAAATGTGATAAAAATGTGCAGCATAACTCAACAACTTTCTAGCATTTCGCCCCTGCCTCCTAATTGTACTGGCATTAGGCACAGGTCTTCCTGGAAACTTGATTCGAATTTTTCGACTCGTTTCAGAACAAGACTTTCTGCTTTCCATATACGAATTATGGATATACACACGTTCGCGCTATGTGAATTGGTGTCTAGGCACAGTAATCACAAAACTCACTAAACGTGCAACACTAACGTCTAAGCGTTGCAGATACACGTCCATATAAATGACAAAACACGTGAACTAATTATATGAGTCAGCGGAGCGCGTCTACCACCAGCAGAACCGCGCTGGCGCGCCCGCGATCTGCGCCAGTCACAACCGGCTTAGCTTGCCGTGTCTATGGGGGCACACATAGATAATGTGTGTGTACCCCCCCACAAAATGAATACACCCCCGGGAACCAAGAGAGGGAGACCTTGTTAGGTTTACTTCTCACCTTATCGTGTTTCTTGAGGATCTTGCGAAAGCCGGTAAAGTTGAGGTTTTGGTAGTTCTGCAGTAGGATGAGACTGAGGTAGAACTCGCTGAAAGCCAGCTTGAGATCCTGGATCTTCCTCACCGTGACGGGAGGTTTCCCGACCATACGAGATTTGCTCTTGGGCTTCACCTCGATGTGACGCAACGACCGCAATTCGGTCTGCAGCGCCGCGATCTTACGAGTCGCTTCGGCCAGCTTCTCTGTAACATGTATAATGGAATCACCACCCTGGCGTGAAACTATTATTATAAACCAGTTACACAGCCAGAGGTGATTTATGGTAGTGAAACTATTTTCAAAACTACTGTATTAAGCTGTAAGCTGTAACTAGATAAAATACTTAAAACAGAACAAAGAATACTTAGAACATGCAATATCAAGTTAATGGTTCTAGGAGAATAGCATCAAATAATACAGCCATCACAATCAACACAGGTTATCAGACAGATTCTACACACACCCAAAGTACACGGGACTACATGACCGCGTAGTCGCAGCCCCTAAACTGAGGAACCAGCCAACAGACTACGTGGCTCTACTGTATATAAAGAATTAATTAATAATATGATGATTATGATAATTGTTGTGTTAAGGGGCCTAACATCTACTGTCGACCAAAGTATTGTCTGCACTCGAGTTTGAAGGTTGTTTGTTAAGTAACCAATAGACCTACATAAAATCCAATAACATCATCATGTTCGTCGTTCTATTTTACGTTAGTTCACGTAGGTTTGGATTTTTAAATTTATATTTTAATATTTTTTTTATCAAAGTTGGAACACAAAAAGTGCACGTTTTTAAGCATGTTTCAACCATGCGTCACATTTAAGAATTATTATCTCAAAAGCCAGTCATCAGATCGAATCCAAATTTTAACACAATATACATTGGAATGTTGTATGACCTCGTAGTTCCGCCCCTTAAAACAACAATAACTAACTATAACTATATACCTGGTTTATTAGTTTCACAATTTTGTGTGTCCAAGAAACAAAATTGTTATCATTGTTGTAAGGTAACTTTTTCTCGGCTCGGGGTGGATGGAAAATTTAGTTCTTGGTTGCGTTGTAATCATTATACATCAAAAAGTTATGCTGTGTGACTGTGAAATACGTAAATTAATTCACTTATTTTATATCGGTTTGTATTTGTACGAGGAAATAACACATGGTTCTCCAGCTAGCCGCTCCAGCAAAAGCTGTACAGCGTTGCTGAGATGGAGCCTATCACTTCCGAGCGAGACGCGCCATGATGCGTGTGGGCACCATTTCGGCAACGATGTACAGCTGTTCCCGGAGCGGCTAGCAGGTGAAACATGTGTTATTTCCCTGTAGAAATACAAACCGATATAAAATAAGTGAATTAAGTTACGTATTTCACAGTCATACAGCATAACGTTTCGATGTATAATGATTACAACTTAACCAAGAACTACATTTTCCAACCACCCCGAGCCGAGAAAAAGTTACCTTACAAAAATGATAACAACTTTGTTTCTTGGACATACACAATTTTGAAATTAATAAACCAGTCATACAACATTCCAATGTGTATTGTGTTAAAATTTGGATTCGATCTGATGACGGGTTTTTGAGATAATTCTTAAATGGTTGAATCACTCTTAAAAACGTGCACAGTTTGTGTTCCAACTGCGATAAAAAATATTAAAATATATATTAAAAATTCCAAACCTACGACAAAAATGATGATGTTATTGGATTTTATGTAGGTCTATTGGTTACTTCACAAACAACCTTCAAACTCGAGTGCACATAATACTTTGGTCGACAGTAGGTTATCGGCCCCTAATGGTCTGGGTGATAGCGAAAATGTCAATGAAGTGGAAACCGGAACGAAAATTAAGAGAGAAGGAAAATACTTACAAAAAGGAACTCAGATTGAAACGACTCAGAAAATGGAGAGCGATAATACTCACAAAATGCAATTGAGGTTCAAAATACTTACAAAATGTAATTGAAATTGAAAATACACAATGCAATTTGGATTGAAAAATGCACATTTCAGATTCCAAACAATCACAAAGTGCAATTGATATTCAAAATACTTACAAATTGCAATTGAAAATGCTTACAAAATGTATTGTAGATTCAAACTACCGTACTCAATTGGATCGACAATATTTACAAAATGCAATTTAGATTGAAAATACTTACAAAATGTAATTTAGATTCAAAATACCCCCAAAATGCAATTGAGAATCAAAATACTTGCGAAATGCGCACCCTACAAAATGAAAAATAGATTGAAAATACTTGCAAAAAGAGGTTTACGATGAAAATACAAAATGCAATTGAAATTCAAAATACTCACAAAAGTCCCAGCCCTTATATTGAAAGATTTACTAAAAAGCAATTTAGATTGCCAATCCTTACAACATGCAATTGAGGTTGAAAACACCCACAAAATCCAATTTAGATCGAAAAGACTTACAAAATGCAACGGAGATTGAAAACACCTACAAAATGGAGTGTAGATGCAAAAAAAAACAACGCTAAATGGAATTTAGACACTCGGAGACCCAATTAACAAAAGCAGTCCGGGAATCTTAAAGAGCAAAGGAAATATAATGAAAAGAAAACAACAGGTCTGACCCCTCGAAGAAGGAGGGATCAGGAAAGATGAGACAAGGGCCAATTAAGGCGGGAAAGTGAAAGACTCCCTAGGCCTCGGATATCCTAATACCGTCGGGGTCGGAAGAGAACAAGAGTTGACCAAGGGAGGTCGACAGGAAAGAAGACGGAGAGGAGCCCGGCACAAGTAAGTGGAAGCAGCCGGACTCAGCTGGGGTCCCGTGGTCGCCAACCCACGTCCCACTAGATGTGAGTCCCTGGGGGAAATTAATAAATAAATACGGTAGTGAATGAATGAATGAATGGTTCAGCTTGAAACACTAGCGCGTGAAAAGAGAGAGGATACCTGAGAAGAAGGTGTTGATCTTGGCGAGCTCATTGTCACAGTACTGGAAGAAGTGGTCGTCGAAGTTGGCGAAATGTCTGTGAAGGATCTCTGGTTCCACCGACTCAGCCGAAGGAGCCTCTTCAACGGCTGTGTACAGCATCGCCTTCATCTCCTGCAAACAGTAACAAATGTTGATGTACCGTACATAATATTCCGGTATCAAACAGTATGCAGCAATTGTTGTTTTAATGGGTGAAACACTACGTCATGTAGCCCCTACAATATGGCGGACCAAATCCAAAAATTAATAAATAAAATAAGATTAATTGGACACAAATCAGTTTTATTTATTACTTAGCTGTTACCCGCGACTTCGCCCGCAGTAACATTTGGAATCCCGTTATAACATTAGTTATATAGATAAGCATGGGTCCTAGTGGAAAATAATTCTATCACCTGAAACCAAAAATGCATGGGACGAAATAAAACATCAAAATATCATGTTGGTTTCGGACCCTAAAAGACGTGAAAAATATAATAAAAGTATTTTAAAAAGAATTGAAATTTCATACGAATCAATTTTTATGTCATTCCTGGGACTTAGAAAATTCTGGCCAAAAAGTACAAAAGCATTAATAACTCCCGAAGTATTCGTCGTATGATCAAATAGCAAGAGACAAAAAAGATGTAATGTGTTATTGTCTACAACATAGGCCATGAATAATTTTATATATTACCTTTTTTTTTTTTTTTTTCAGAATTTCACCCCTCCCCATGGGCGCCTTAAATTGGATATATGAAAAAACGGTTAAACACCTATTTAGTTATTTTTCATGCTGATTTTTTTCCGCTGAGTTCCAAACTCAACGCCTATGTCGTTTAAGAGATACACGCTCCGTTAGGAATCCTTCAACCTCCACTTTTCACCCCTTTCACCTCATAATATACACCACATCGAAAAACCCTCAGACACGTGTCTTCTTATTTTTAGCCTATTTTCAATTTTGAAAAAATAGGCTTATGAGATCACCTTTTGTCCGTGTGTGTGTGCGTGTGTGTGTGTGTGTGTGAGGTGTGTGTGTGTCCCCCCCTAATAAAATCTAAACGGCTGGAGCGATTTCAATGAAACTCGGTAAGTTCATAGCACTATTCCCGGCGACCTCGACCGTGCCCTTCAAATTTTGTTACGTCTCACCAATCCAACATGGCGGCTGTGCGAAATATTTCACTAGCATTCAATATCTCCGAAACTATTACCGATAGCGCCCTGAAATTGTGTAACGGTGATAAAGGGCACTACTAGAAGTTCACCTATGAGACTTTCAAAAACCTGGTGACTACAAAACCAACATGGCGGTCAAGCGAAGTTGAGACTTTTAAATAGACTTTTCTCGCGATTTAACTATCCAAACGTAATGAAACTTGGTACAGCAATTGTTTATACACATTGTAATGCACTGGAGTCTAGTTTAGTTCAATTGTTTACATAACCTCAAAATGGTGGCGGTGCGAAATATTTCACTGACATTCTATATCTCCGAAACTATTACAGATATCACCCTGCAATTTCGTACGGTGATAAAAGGTACTGATAAAAGTTTACTTGTGTATATTTTATAAACCTGTAAAGTACAAAACGAACATGGCGACCAAGCGAATTTGAAATATTTGAATAGACTTTTCTCTTTGAGCCTAGTGAAATGTGGTACAGTAAATGATTTTGCAGATTGTAATGCACTGCCATCAAATTTAATTCAATTGTTTACATAACCTCAAGATGGCGGCTGTGCGAAATTTTAAAATTAAGTTTTTATTTCTTGTGTCGTAATCATGCGGTCGAAGTGAAAGTTTGAATAATGAACCTAGGCAATAATTGTCCTTGAATGGTACATAACTCTATGGCCTATACATATACCAATCCTAAATGGCGAGCTTCCGAAATATTTAGACGGTTCTCAATATCTATGAATCTTTTACAGCAACCAAACTGATCTTTTTATGTTCATAGAGACTATGAACATATGTTCACCTATAGGACTTCAGTAACCTGGTGAGCACAAATCCAACATGGCGGCGACGCGAAGTATACATATTTAAATGGACGTTTCTTGCGAAATAACTATCCGAGTGCCGTGAAACGTTGCACGTTAAATGCTTATACAAATGTTGATCCACTGGCATCTAATTTATTTCAATTGTTTGCATAATCACAAGATGGCTGCTGTGCGTAATTTTAAAATCTCGTTTTTACTTCTTGTGTTCTAATCATGCGATTGAAGTTTGAATACCACACGTACACAATAATATTAATGTAATAGTGCAAAAATAAAAATCCAACCTGGCGACAATCTGAAATATTCAGACGGTTCTCAATATCTACGAATCTGTTACAGCAATTAAACTGAAATGTTGTATGTTGATAGAGGCAATTAACATTAGCACGATATATGAAAATAGGCTGTATAGTTCTTCACGGAACTACTTGTTAATGATGAGTTTATATGCCGAGTATCACATCCCCCAATGAAACCAATCGGGGGATATTGCCATTCAATGAAATGCAGGTCTACCCCCTTAACACACCTTTAGAATCTGAATATCCAAAAATCCTTTCTTAGTGGGCGTTTGCGGCCCTTGAGGAAGCTGCATACCTAATTTCATTCCAATCCGTTTGGTGGTTTCTGAGATTTCGTGATGAATGAATGAGTCAGTCAGTGAGTGAGTGGTATTTGAGCTTTATATAGTAGAATTATGACCTTGTTGATTGTTCTTGTGTGAGTCTTCAGTCTTTTGACTGGTTTGATGCAGCTCTCCATGCCTCCCTGTCCCGAGCTAATCATTTCATCTCTACTTCGCAACCACACCCTACATCCGAGGTCATCTGTTCAACATATTCTAACCCCTACAGTTCTTGTCCTCGACCCTTCCTTCCATAACTAAGTTCACTATTCCTGCGTGTGTCAGTACGTGTCCTGCCAACCTATCTCGTATGGGCCCCTGTGGAGGATGGATGGAAACAGACTCGCTAAGAAAATACAAGTACATTAAAGATGAAAAATCCACAGCCCGCTTCCAGTCTCCGACCGGGTCAGGAATGGAATGAATGAAGCCCCCTATCTAGCGGCGAGGATATGAACTGTGCCGGCTGCCGAAGCCTGACTCACTCCTCTGGGGCAATGATTAAATGAATGACAGATCAAATGAAATGATAGTGGAGAGTGTTGCTGGAATGAAATTGTGACAAGGAAAACCGGAGTACCCGGAGAAAAACCTGTCTGCCTCCGTTTTGTCCATGAGAACATGGAGTGACCGGCATTTGAACCACGGACCCAGCGGTGAGAGGCCGGCGTGCTGCCGCCTAAGCCACGGAGGCTTCAAGTAAATTAAAGATGCGGAACCAAAATGAATATCATTTCCAATAAGCATAAGGCTAGCCAAGCCAATAGGTTTAAGTTCAGATACAAAGACCTTAAAATCAAATTAGCGAACATCATAAGGACATTCGCAAAAAATGTAGAAGGCACAGAATAGTAGACTACCACAACACCTACCTACCTACCTAAAGGGATACCAAAGGAAAGGACGCTCAAGTCCTTATGGAGAAAAAAAAAATGTATTGAATAGGCGGAAATTGAAAAAGGTCTTATTCTTCATAGTAAATTAAAGACCAGTTGGATGAGAGAATCTCAGAAGACCTAGAACGATTCGAAATCTCTGAAGACGATATTAAGGACAAATCAATTGTCTCAAGAAAAGAAACAACAGGAAAAAAATGGACAGAGGAAAGGAAGAAAAAACACAGAATTAATGAAGAGGTTTTGGGAAGAAAAGAGAAGCTGTGATTGGCTCGGCTCAAGTTGGCAAGATCTCCCAAAGGGGAAAAGTCGATAATAATAATATTTTCATTATAAAGGAAAATCACGACATTTTAACAGTAATAAGCAATTCAACGTCAGATGTTTTCGTCCACAATTCACACAGAAAACAAACAAACGAAAGATTAATTCTCTGCAACACGAGCCTAATAAAAGCTGATAAACGCGAAGGCCAATTAAGATAAAGGGAACTTCACTGCCATGGTTCAGTGACGATTATTACTGCTCAGCAAGTTCTCGTTGTGGTGCAGTGGCTAGCATCACCCCTGAGGTCCAAGTTCGATTTCCGACTCTGGCCTTTCGGAAGGTAGTCCCCCCCCCCCCCTCCTCTCTCTCTCCCCCTCCACAACTTCTTCGGCAGGCCACCGATCCTCGCATCAATTAAAAATACACACACGAATACAGCCATATCAATAACACAGTTTATCAGTAAGGTCCGGAAGTTCATGCAAAATCATATTTATGCATGTTTTGATTATTTTGCCTGTTTAAGCGCCTATCTCTGCTTGAGAAGGGCAAATATTCTAATCTCCTGTTGTTTTGAAGCTATTTGTGTTACATCATGTTCCTTAAGTCGTATATTTCGATTCTATCACAGAATAATACTGAAAATATTTTAATACCCAGTACGTTTCAGTCCTTTTTGCAAGTTAATATGAATTATTTATATTCAGCATTCACTACGTAAATATTGTAAAAAAGTATTTTCAGTTTTAAGTTTTTTTTTTTTTTTTTCGTGTAGCCTCCAGAGAGGCCGAGTGCAGGTCTTTCTAGTTGACGCCCGTGGGCGACCTGCGCGTCGGGATGAGAGAGGGAATGGATGAAGATGAATGAAACTGGGCAAGGATGTGGAAGGAAGCGGCCGTGGCCTTTCAGAAGGTACTGTCCCAGCATTTTCCTGGTGTTGAAAATGGGAAACCACGGAAAACCATTTCAAGGACAGCCGACGGTGGGGCTCGAACCCACGCGTCTACCGAGTCAGCAGAGAGCTTGGCCCCTTGACCTAACGCAGCGCTTTAGCCCGCGTAGCCACTACTGTCGGTAGTTTTAAGAATTCAATGGCTAATCAAATTGTATATCAGGTATACTTAAAAATTAACATAAAATAATTATTGCTGGTCAACACCGCTTGAAGTTCCATTTCAGTACATTATGCAACGAGCCTATAATGGCAATAATTAAGACACGAGTATGTTTATAAAACGAGCAAAAGGAGTTGTATAATTTCCATACGAGTGTCTCAATTGGCATTATAAGCGAGTTGCATACGACTATTTATGTTCGACGATAATTCTAACTATGTTATGCTCGAACATAAATGTTCATAAATATCTGTCGAGTTTTAAGTGCTGAACAGCGCGCATGGGACGCAGAGAATACCTTGTATTTGACCATGGCCTCCTGGAATACCTCACTATGACACTCGCCGCGCAGTGAAATTTATAATAGGGGGCCATGGAAGAGAGCGCAGGTGCGATGCTCTCCTCACCTAATTGGTCACACAACTGTTTCTTGAGCTCTGATTGGTGGGAGAAACTGTCCCATAATGAAAATGATAATGATAATGAATGAGCCTCATTATAGTACAGTTTTCTGACATAATATTAACATTTGGCCAGGGTCGAACATTAAATACCATTGTTTCTTAGTCGAGATATTTCAAGAAAGGTGTAGTTATAACTCCCCCGTCAGTTCATATTTTCTTTATATTTAAAATAGACACGATAAAGAATACGGAGAGATCGTAATTGCCGTAGTTATTTCATAGTGCATAATATGCATATATCACCAATAATTCGTGAATTTTTGCATGAACTTCCGGGTCTTAGTCATTAGATAAATAAATAAATAATATAAGTACACGTTAAAGCCCATGGAAACAATTGAAATAAATTAGATGCCAGTGGATTAACATTTGTATTAAGGACTTACTGTACCAAGTATCACTGCACTCGGATGGTTAAATTCCGAGAAACGTCCATGTGAATATTCATACTTCGCGTCACCGCCATGTTGGATTTGTGATCACCAGGTTATTGAAAGTCCTATAGGTGAACTTGTGTTCATAGCCCCTATCAACATTAAAAATTCAGTTTGATTGCTGTAATAGATTCGTAGATATTGAGATCCGTCTAAATATTTCGGATAGTCGCCATGTTGGATTGTTATATATGTATAGCCCATAGAGTCATGTACCATTAAAGGAAAATTATTGCGTATTCAAACTTTCACTTCGATCGCATGATTACGACACAAGAAATAAGGACTTAATTTTAAAATTCGCACAGCCGCCATCTTGAGGTTATGAAAACAGTTTAACTAAATTAAATACCAGTGCATTACTATGTGTATAAACATTTGCTGTACCAAGTTTCATTCCGTTTGGATCATTACATCGCGAGAAAAGTCTATTTAAAACTTTCAAATTCGCTTGGCAGCCAAGTTCGTTTTGTAGTTAACCCTTTTTTGAAAGTCTCTTAGATGAACTTCCAGCAGTACCCTTTATCTCCGTACAAAATTCCAGGGTGATACCGGCATTAGTTTCAGAGATATAGAATGCCGGTGAAATATTTCGCCGAGCCACCTTCTTGAGGTTATGTAAACAATAGAACGAAGTTAGATGTCGGTGCATTACAATGTGTATAAACATATACTGTGCCAGATTTCATTGCGTTTGGTTGGTTAAATCACGAGAAACGTCCATTTAAAAGTCGCAAATTCGCTTGGCCGCCATGCTCGTTTTGTAGTTACCAGTTTTTGAAAAGCCACATAGGTAAATTTCTAGTAGTTTCCTCTATCACCGTAAAATATTCCAGAGTGATATCGGTAATAGTTTCGGGGATATTGAATGCAGGTGAAATATTTCGCACAGCCGCCATGTAAGATTGGTGAGACGTAATACAATTTGGGATCTAATAAAGGACAGACAATAACATGAAGAACAGTTGACATAGCTGTTGTATTGTTGGGATCTAATAAAGGACAGACAATAACATGAACTGTTGACATAGCAGATGCATAGTTGGGATCTAATGAAGGACACACAATAACATGAAGAACAGTTGACATAGCTGATGTATTGTTGGGATCTAATAAAGGACTGACAATAACATGAAGAACAGTTGACATAGCTGATGTATTGTTGGGGTCTAGGACAGACAATAACATGAACTGGAAAAAGGAAGCTTGTAGTTTAACGTGACCGTTAATCTTGAGATCATGAGCCACGGGACCTCCTTTTTACGTGGAATCCGAACCACAGGACATGGCATTTCACTTCGAAAATCTCACATGCATTGACCGGGAATCGAACCCGGACCGCCTTGGTGAGAGGCATACAGCTAGACCGCTGAGCCACCACGCCCCCAATAACATGAACTATTGACATAGCTGATGTATTGTTGGGATCTAATAAAGGACAGACAATAATATGAAGAACTGTTGACATAGCTGATGTATTGTTGGGGTCTAGGACAGACAATAACATGAACTGTTGACATAGCTGATGTACTGTTGGGATCTAATAAAGGACAGAAAATAATATGAAGAACTGTTGATATAGCTGATGTATTGTTGGGGTCTAGGACAGACAATAACATGAACTGTTGACATAGCTGATGTATTGTTGGGATCTAATAAAGGACAGACTATAACATGAACTGTTGACATAGCTGATGTATTGTTGGGATCTAATAAAGGACAGACAATAACATAAGAACTGTTGACATAGCTGATGCATTGTTGGGATCTAATAAAGGACAGACAATAACATGAAGAACTGTTGACATAGCTGATGTATTGTTGGGATCTAATGAAGGACACACAATAACATGAAGAACAGTTGACATAGCTGATGTATTGTTGGGATCTAATAAAGGACAGACTATAACATGAAGAACTGTTGACATAGCTGATGTATTGTTGGGATCTAATAAAGGACAGACACTAACATGAAGAACAGTTGACATAGCTGATGTATTGTTGGGATCTAATAAAGGACAGAAAATAATATGAAGAACTGTTGATATAGCTGATGTATTGTTGGGGTCTAGGACAGACAATAACATGAACTGTTGACATAGCTGATGTATTGTTGGGATCTAATAAAGGACAGACTATAACATGAAGAATTGTTGGCATAGCTGATGTATTGTTGGGATCTAATAAAGGACAGACAATAACATGAAGAACTGTTGACATAGCTGATGTATTGTTGGGATCTAATATAGGACAGACAATAACATGAAGAACTGTTGACATAGCTGATGTATTGTTGGGATCTAATGTAGGACACACAATAACATGAAGAACAGTTGACATAGCTGATATTTTTGGGATCTAATATAGGACAGACAATAACATGAAGAACTGTTGACATAGCTGATGTATTGTTGGGGTCTAGGACAGACAATAACATGAAGAACAGTTGACATAGCTGATGTATTGTTGTGATCTAATAAAGGACAGACACTAATATGAAGAACTGTTGACATAGCTGATGTATCGTTGGGATCTAATAAATAAATAGACAATAATATGACGCACTGTCCACAACTTACATCACAGGAGGAGTATTGTTGAGATCAAAGGACTCACCTCATAGGAGATGTACTGTTTCCGCCACTCGGGCGTGATGTGGGCTGCCAGATGCTCGGTGAACTTCATGCTGATAGCAGCAGCAAGCTACAACACAACGATACACAATCAACTACTTGACGAAATACAGTATTATTGATGAAGCAATGTCAGTGTTCCCGAGTTCTATTATAGAATGCTTTGCAGTCGGTCAACACAAATTGTGCACAATTACATTAGGCGGCAAAACAAGTAGCCTATTCTTGATGCTCCAGGAAGTACTGAATAACAGGTCATTAGACGAGAGCCCAACAATTCCACAACAAACCGTCAATCTCAAATCCCAATAATAACGGAAGCTCGATGCTGTAAAGCTAATGCAAATACCACCATAAAATTCCAAATCCTACCAAAGGCGACAGAATCCTTTTATCAACCATACATTTTCCTATACCTGTTCCCAAAACAAGATCCTTTGCCCCGAGAAAAACATTACAATGAACGTAATTCTGAAACACTTTTCGACAACTAACATATTTTTCCTAAGTTTACGGTTCTTTTTGTCCAGAAGTGTAGTTTTAATACAAGTTACAGCCAGCACACTTAAGTACAACTACTATTACAAAAAATGTTTTTTGCAGAGCTTCACTCTATGTCAAAAATTGAGTCTTTGGAAGACTGGATCAAAGACAACAAAAACGCACATCTTTTCGAGTTTCTTTCCACTGAACTTACTTTGAATGATGTTACTGAAGACTCGGCGAGAGAAACCAAAATGAAGATGGCCAGCTACCCGTCAGGAGCTTTTAGCCCAACACCACGAGTGCTTGCGACCGTTAGGCATACTAACTATCAATAATAATACCGTTAACTAAGATGTTCTTATAGCAACATATAGATGTCTCTACTGAACTAGAATGTATAGGCCTAGATGACGAAGACTTGTTGCCATGGTAACCACAGTGTCCACGCTAATCTCTACTTAGTATAAAACTAAGTCCCCGATTTGTGTTTGTTACGGGTAAACTCGAGAACCACTGGATGGATTTTGATGCCGTTTCCACCATTCTGTAAAGGATATCTCGAGGATGATTTCTGTAGAAAATAATTTATTTATGATCAAAGGAAGCCGAGCAGTAACGATTTCGGTGGAAAAGTAAAAAAAAACTGGTGTCCGAGTGCTTTGTAAGCTTACTCTGGGCAAACTGTTAAAAATATCTAAATACTATGAGTGTAAGAATTGTTCAGCATGAAAAGTTCTACAAAAAAGTCCGGGAGAGCATCTATCTATCTTCAATACATCGCCCACTATGAGTGTTTTTACGTTTTAATTTCTTCCAACCATGTCCATTGAAATACTGAGGCAACAGTTTACGAGCTATCTACGGGCGAATCTATCATCCCTGTTACAGCCTAGCTAGCGGGCGAACCTATTGCCCCAGATACAGCCAGCAGCAAACCGTAGAGTCGTGTTGAGTTAAGACTTCTGAGAAGGGTGGTTGTGTTTGGAGTTTCCCTGGAAGTGCAACTCGGGATTTCTTCATTTCGCCTGTGAACTTTTCGTTCCGCAAAATTCACAGTCAAGTTAAGATTGGACGGAAGGGGGATTTGTGTTTCATGCACGTCGCCATTCTTAAATTACTTCTGACAAGAATTTGTTGCACATGCATCTCCATGATAATATAACATAGTCCAGTCGGTGATTTTAACCCATCATGCCGAGACGTAAAACGGATATTGGTAGTTGTTCATTGACACTGGAGAAAAAAAAAAGCGCTTATCACGTAATGCCTTCTCCCGGGCGAAGCTGGGTCGGGTTGCTAGTCACAGATAAACCCCAAAATCATATCCATGTTAATATAGGTACGTGATTGTATGTGAGGTGTAATGACTATGGTAGAGTGTGTAAGTCTCCAAGTTAGGGTCAAAGATTGGAGTAGAATGGAAACCCTCCATCGGCCATTGGGCATGACATAATCCCCTTGGCTATGTCGCTATGTGATGCAAGTGGAAACAATCACGGGCCGAACTTGCAACACATTACAGATAACATTACTATCTTTTAATCCAGTAACTGATTGCCTCGAACACAAAGGCCAACTAATGAGGATTATCTGGAATCTCATTAACAGATTATATCGTCACCAAAGATTAAGAAGCCACGTAAAACAATCACAAAAATAAAAAAGATTTCTTTCTGATTTGCTGATTTTATTGTATGTTTATTTTGACAAGGAGTATCCCAGTAACGTGCTATTGCGTCTCAAATGGACAGAATATTTGGATTATTACATTGCCGTTAAAGGTTGTGCTGAAAATGCCCTCCGTCCGCCTCGTTAGGCTCAGTTGAACACGTCGTTCGCTGGAGCATTGTATTGTCAATACAGTGGATTTCACGAGTAACATGCTCTTTCAGAAGGGCCGAGGGCGTGTATCATAGACTCGTTCCTTTAGATAACTTCACAGAAAAAATTCTGAAGAGGTCAAGTCCGGTGATCTAGGTCACAAATTCTTGGGAATAATAATAATATCGTATGGCCTCGGGTGCCAGCTTTGTTTATTGGCACCCAGAGGGTAGCTTGCATGTCGAATTTCGTCGTTCCTTAGAACGCTATGAAAGTCAAGCAGGTTAGATATCTAAACTCATTGACACTACAGCGCTTTCAAGAAGAGAATGGAGGAACTTTGTGTTGGCGGAAAATCCCGAGATTAATTTTGCCTTTGAACACTGCCTACTGAATTCAAATGGGTTCTTTAACATGCCAACAACGTATGACATGAATGTCGTGATTTTTGTCGGCTTCAAAAATCACTTACCATGGCCAGGGGCGAACCTGCAATCTTGGGGTTGGTAGCCCGACACTATAACCACTCACCCACCGTGGCAAGCTTCCTGGGAATTATGCGGTCGTTCGAAGTACCTTTGGATCAGCGCCATAGACTCCACGTGGCATTTGGTAAGCGGCACCGACTGTTGAAAGTACCTTTGACGCAGCTTAATATCATCCAATTTAGGCGCACGGTTCCAAAATCCGCCTTATCCGGTTTTTAGGAAAATTGAGTTTTTGGCTCATTCCATAGCTCATATGATTTAACAACTTAATCAACAAGAAAATAGTTTCTAAACCCGCCTTATCTGTATGTGGCACCGAAAGTGGGACGAATCTCAGAGAATACTCTATGGAGAAGGTTTCAGAACGATATTTATGAAGTTCTATGAACACTGTGTAAGTGTGTATTCTCTTAAACTGGTGGCAATGCTGTTTCCAATTATTTCGCGCCAGTATTTTACACGCACATTACTTATTTTATGGATAAACATTTCTTCATTTTTAACATATTTTATGACTTTAAAGAACATAATAAAACAATATCGATTATTATATCACTTTGTGACGACAGTTATCATTATGAAGTTTTAATTACGTTTCCAAAATCTGCCCTTATCCACCATGACAGTTCCAGAACTCTCCTTATCCAATCTTAATTTGTTAATATCTTCCTTGTATATCTACGAATTGTATGCAGATCGCCGGTATATAATAATAATAATAATAATAATAATAATAATAATATGTATTAAACATGAATACTAGCCTCCGTGGCTTAGGCGGCAGCACGCCGGCCTCTCACTGCTGGGTCCGTGGTTCAAATCCCGGTCACTCCACGTGAGATCTGTGCTGGACAAAACGGAGGCAGACAGGTTTTTCTCCGGGTACACCGGTTTTCCCTGTCAACATTTCATTCCAGCAACACTCTCCACTATCATTTCATTCCATCTGTCATTCATTTAATCATTGCCCCAGAGGAGTGAGTCAGGCCTCGGCAGCCGGCACAGTTCAAATCCTCGCCGCTAGATGGGGGCTTCATTCATTCCATTCCTGATCCGGTCGGAGCCTGGAAGCAGGCTGTGGATTTTCATTAAACATGAATAAGTACATTAATTTTACTGAAGTTGAACAAGAAACGTTTCGTCTCCTGAAATATTAGTCAAAACGGATAAGGTGGATTTTGGAACCGTGCGCCTCTATTGCTCAACGAATTCACTGAAAATGAACTTCGGTGTTCACTGTACCGTCGAAAGAAAATTGAACCCTCGATCTCGTAATCATGAGGCGGATACCCCTGATCCACAGAGGAATAATAAGTAAGCAATCAATCAAATCAATATCCCTCTTGCCCCGTGCCTCGCACTAACAATAGTACATTATGCAACGAGCCTATAAAGGCAATAATTAAGACACGAGTATATTTATAAAACGAGCGTACGCGAGTTGTATAATTTCCATACGAGTGTCTTAATTACCATTATAGGCGAGTTGCATACGACTGTTTATGTTCGACGATAATTATTATAACTATTTTATGTTCGAACATAAATATTCATAAATATCCGTCGAGATTTCGCCAGTTTTATGTACTGAACAGAGCGCATGAGACGCAGAGAATGCCTTGTATTTGACCATGGCCTCCTCGATTACCCTACTATGACACTAGGCCACGCAGTGAAATTTAAATTAGAAGGCCGTGGAACTCAGTGCATCTAATTATCTAATTGGTCAAACAACTGTTTCTTGAGCT
Source organism: Meconema thalassinum (assembly GCA_946902985.2). NCBI lineage: Eukaryota > Metazoa > Arthropoda > Insecta > Orthoptera > Tettigoniidae > Meconema > Meconema thalassinum. The sequence continues at coordinate 175,205,319 of OX336401.1, forward strand.
CTGATCGGTGGGAGAAACTGTTTCATAATGAAAAATAGTGTTATAGTGAGCCTCATTATGATACAGTTTTCTGACATATAATAGTCAGGGTCGAACATAAACCTACCACTATATAGTATACTGTATTATCAAGGTAATATTTCTTCTTTGTAGTGGCACATTTGTAGGACTTGGCTGGTATCAAGGATGTACCAAGATAGTCTCATGTATCTCCATTTTACGACCAGATTGGATGGCTAAAGTTAAAAGAGTTGTAGGGACATTTATAATATTAGTTAGTAAGTTGTAGTTAGTAAGTTGGCAGTTGAGAGTCAGTTGTTATTGTCATTGTCAGTGGGATTAGATCATTCATCTGGTATTCCAATAAAAGGTACGTAATAGTTGATGTGAATAAATATAAAATAAGAAAACGTCCCGACAAAGTGGTGACCCTTCCGACGTGATTTGTGAAAGAAAGAGTAAGTACCATGAATGCCGATGAAGGAAATATTGCCGCCTCCAGTAAAACCGAAGTTGACAAGATTTGTGTGAAATTGCCGCCATTTTGGGTAGAAAAGCCCGACATTTGGTTTTGTCAAGCTGAAGCACAATTTCATATCGCTGGCATAAAAACTGAAATGACAAAATTTAATTATTTATTAGCGCAGTTAGAGCCCCGTTATGTTGAAAATATCTGGGATTTAGTTACTAGTTCCGAGTGTGATAAATATTCCTTGGCTAAAGAAAGGCTCTTAGCCGTGTTCAAAGAGAATGAAGAACGCCAGATAAAACGACTAGTCAGTGAACTTGAGTTAGGTGACCAAAAACCAAGTCAGCTGTTATTGAAAATGAAAGGTTATGCCGGAAACAATGTTTCTGATAAGATTCTTAAAACTTTATGGTTAGATAAACTCCCAGGCCATATTCATAGTATTTTGACTATTTCTGACGAAGGTATGGATAAAATGGCTCTCATAGCAGATCGAATGATGGAGATGCGCTCAGTAAATGATGTTCAGACATCATCTACACAGAAGTCTATCACTGCTGTAGTTCCTACCTTTCAATTACAAGAATTAACTGCGCGCATCGAAGCCTCCGTGGCTTAGGCGGCAGCACGCCGGCCTCTCACCGCTGGGTCCGTGGTTCAAATCCCGGTCACTCCATGCGAGATCTGTGCTGGACAAAACTGAGGCAGACAGGTTTTTCTCCGGGTACTCCGGTTTTCCCTGTCAAAATTTCATCCAGCAACACTCTCCACTATCATTTCATTTCATCTGTCATTCATTTAATCATTGCCCCAGAGGAGTGCGTCAGGCCTCAGCAGCCGGCACAGTTCATATCCTCGCCGCTAGATGGGGGCTTCATTCATTCCATTCCTGACCCGGTCGGAGACTGGAAGCAGGCTGTGGATTTTCATTTCAACTGCGCGCATCGAAGAATTAGAACATCAGCTGAGGGCACAAAAGAATAAAAACCATCAACGTACTCGTAGTAGAAGTCGTAGTCTATCAAGATACAGTATAACAACAGAGGGAAGTACTGTTACTACCATTTTCGTTTCGGTGCTGACTGTAGGCCAGAAAAATGTGTTCAGCCTTGTGCATGGCAGAAACAGGGAAACGAAAAGGGGCAGACAGACTAGCGGCTGAATGTTCTGCCACCGATATTAGCATAGGCCGCCAGTATCGCCTTTTTGTCAAGGATTATAATTCAGGGCAGATGTTATATTGGTAGATAGTGGAGCAGACGTCTCTGTCCTACCAGCAACAAAACATGATAAAACAAAATTGTCTGAATATAAATTGTATGCAGCAAATGGCTCTCAGATCCCAACCTATGGTTCAAAATTACTGAATGTGGATCTAGGATTAAAACGTAGTTTCGAATGGCCATTTATATTAGCAGGAACTTCAAAGGGCATATCAGGCGCTGATTTTCTTCATCATTTCCACCTTCTGATTGATCTCAAGAACAAAAGACTCATTGATAAAAACACGCAGTTGAAAGTAAAGGGGAATATAGCAAGTATTGAAGCAACTGAGACAGTTAATTCTTTTCATATTACCTGCAAATTTTCTGAAATTTTAAAGAAATTTCCTGAGTTAACAAAACCATGTGTTGCGCCGAAAGAAATCAAGCATGATGTCAAACATTACATCACAACGGCTAGCGGACCTCCTGTTTTCTGCAAACCTTGTTGGTTAGACCCCAAGAAACTGTACATAGCTAAGCAAGAATTTCAGTACATGTTAAATCACAATATTATTCGACCATCTAAATCACAATGGGCCAGTCCTCTACACATGGTTACGAAACCAGATGGCCATTGGCGTGTTTGTGGAGACTATCGCCGTCTGAACGACTGCACCCTCCCAGACCGTTATCCAATTCCACGAATAGATGATGTCACCCTCATCCTCCATGGCAAGAAAATATTTTCTAAAGTTGATTTAATGAAGGCGTATTATCAAGTGCCACTCGCAGAAGAAGATAAAAGCATACATCAGCTATTATAACCCAGTTCGGATTGTTTGAATTCAACTTCATGTCATTTGGATTACGTAATGCACCCAGCACTTTTCAAAGATTCATCAACGAAGTACTGAGAGGATTAGATTTCTGTTTCGCATACCTAGATGACATCCTGATTGCATCAGATTCCGAAGAAGAACACTTGCGCCATCTAACTATCCTTTTCGAACGTTTCGATAAGTATGGTCTCAGGATTCATCTCGGAAAATCTCTGTTTGGCACCCAGGAAATTAGTTTTTTGGGATACGCGGGATACGCCATCACACCAGAAGGCACCAAACCGGACTTAGAGAGAGTGTCAGCTATTATTAATGCACCACGTCCAGAGAATGTACAACAACTGCGAGCATTCCTTGGCACACTCAATTTTTATCGTCGCCATCTAGAACATGCAGCACAACATCAAGCTCTTCTAAATGAATATCTGAAAAGGAGTAAGAAAAATGATAAAAGGAAAATTGATTGGACTCCAGAGGCAGCAGCACATTTTGAGAAATGTAAAGAAGATCTAGCTCAAGCTGCACTGCTAACTTTTCCAAGTGTGGAGCATGAACTTTCATTATTTGTAGATGCATCCGACTTCGCTGCAGGAGCAGCCCTACAACAGAAAGAAGATGGAACGTGGAAGCCTATTGGGTTCTTTTCAAGGAAGTTTTCCCTTGCTCAGAGGAACTACTCAACCTATGACCGGGAGCTTCACAGTATCTATCTAGCGATAAAATATTTCAAATACCTACTTGAAGGAAGAATATTTACTGTCTACACAGACCATGCCCCATTAACCTTTGCAATCAAACAAAAAAATGAAAGAGCTTCGCCATTGCAACTCCGCTGTCTCCAGTACATTTCTCAATTTACAACTGATCTGCGTCATGTATCTGGAAAGGAAAATGTGGTAGCTGATCATCTATCCAGACTGGAAGAATTAACGACAATAGACTACGATGGGATGGCTGTTTCACAAGAATCAGATGAAGAACTTCCAGACCTCAAGTCAAGCAGCATAACCTCAATGCAATTCAAGCAGTTTACTACCCCTGGTGGATTAAAACTCTGGTGTGACGTGTCAACTGAAAATATTCGTCCATATGTACCAAAACAATTTAGAACCCCAGTATTTGAGCATTATCACAACATGGCTCATCCAGGTGTAAGGTCTTCAGTAAATCTCATATCTTCCAAGTTTGTCTGGCCAAACTTAAAAAAGGATGTGCAACAATGGACTAGGGCATGTACAGCTTGCCAGAAGAATAAAATTTCTAGGCATACTAAAGCACCTATTGGAAAATTCCCCGTTGATAATGAACGTTTCCGCCTTCTGATGGATTCACTTACTGTTTGACTTGTATAGATAGGTTCACCAGTTGGACGGAAGTTGTGCCCCTCCGGAATATTGAAGCCGAAACAGTAGCAACAGCATTTTTCAATTCCTGGATTACCAGATTCGGAACGCCGCAACAGATAGTAACCGATCAGGGAAGACAATTCCAGTCATGTATGTTCCGAGCTTTGACAAAGATTTGCGGTTGTAAACTGACAAGAACGACTGCATACCACCCACAGGCAAATGGGAAAATCGAAAGGTTTCACCGTACGCTGAAGAGTGCCATTCGAAGCCATGGTACAGCAAAATGGAGTGATGTGCTGCCAATGATTCTGCTTGGTCTTCGTTGCTCCTTCAAAAATGAAAGCAATTCGACAGTGGCGGAGATGGTCTATGGCACTACGTTAAAGTTGCCTGGAGATTTTTTTGAGGAACCTCATACCACAGTGGACACTGACCTTCCAACATTCGTTACTGAACTGAAGAAACGGATGAAGCTTGAAGCCAGCAGAATGCTCCCACAAGACCAAAGAAAATACTTTCGTTCACAAGGATCTCAAAAGTTCAAATTATGTGTTTGTCAGAATCGATAGGGTAAAGAGTGGACTCGCACAACCATATGAAGGGCCTTATGGAGTAGTTCAACGTTCACCAAAATTTTTCAATTTGAGGATTAAGGACAAACTGATCAACGTTTCTATCGATCGACTCAAACCAGCTTACTTCATTGCTGATAGCAGTACACATGAAGACCCTCAAATATCAGATCAGCTGCCAGTTAAGAATGATACGAACTGTCCCCAAGTGCCTCGCAAAACCACAAAATCAGGACGTGTTGTGAGATTTCCAGAAAAATTTGCAAACATTATTGAATAATACCCTATGAATATTTTGTGGAAGTACGTAGGTACAGTAAAAAAGAGAAATGACTATTGAGGGGGGAGTGATGTAGGGACATTTATAATATTAGTAAGTTGGCAGTTGAGAGTCAGTTGTTATTGTCATTGTCAGTGGGATTATATCATTCATCTGGTATTCCAATAAAAGGTACGTAATAGTGAAAGTGTTTAAATTAAATAGTTGATGTGAATAAATATAAAATAGGAAAACGTCCCGACAGAGTAAAGACAGAATGCCATGGCCCTGACTGTGATAAAAAAAACTAAAATTCAAAATTCAGTCCTATATTTACTGCACACTAACTCCCATGCAGTCAGTGCATAGACACACTGCACAAATGCTCCAGATATCTCATCGTAGAACCGAAAAATGCAAATGTTCATTCCGTATTTCAGCTAGTATTCTCTGGAATGAATATAAATTGCACCGGTATTCAGGACTTCCCATCAGAGCGATAAAACATTCCCTTCATTGTAATCTATCAGCTATACAATTATCATGAGCACTGTGAACAGATGGGACTTTCAATAACCTGGTGAGCACAAATCCAACATGGCGGGGACGCGAAATATAAATATTTAAATGGACGTTTCTCGCGATTTAACCATCCGAGCGCAGTGAAACTTGGCACGGTAAATGCTTATACACATTTTAATCCACTGACATCTAAATTATTTGAACTGTTTTCATAAGATGGCAGCTGTGCGAAATTTTAAACTCTCATTTTTTATTTCTTGTGTCCTGATCATGCGATGAAGTTTGAATAATACACCTACACAATAATCTGCATGTAATATTACATACATCTAAGACCGGTGACCAACCGAAATATTTAGATGGTTTTCAATATCTAGAAATCTATTAGAGCAATCAAACTGTAATTTAGTATGTTGATAGTGGCAATTAACATGAGTAGGATATATGAAAATAGGGTTGACTTCTTCACGGAACTACTTGTTACATTACTTGTTGTAGGCTAGGTTCAAAATACCTACAAAATGCAATGTAGAGTCGAAATACTTACAAAATGAAATTGAAATTCAAAATACTTACAAAATGCAATTGAGGTTGAAAACAATCACGAAATGCAATTTAGATCGAAAAAACTCACAAAAAGCAACGTAGATTAAAAATACCTACAAAATGTAGCGTAGATGCCAAAAAAACACGCTAAAGGGAATTTAGATACACGGGGAGCCAAGTATCAAAACCAGTGCGGGAATCTTAAAGAGAAAAGGAAATATAATGAAAAGAAAACAAGAGGTCTGAACCCCCGAAGAAGAAGGGATCAGGAAAGATGAGACAAGGGCCAATTAAGGCGGGAAAGGAAGAGACTCCCTAGGCCTCGGATACCCTAATACCGTCGGGGTCGGAAAAGAACAAGAGTTGACCAAGGGAGGTCGACAGGAAAGAAGACGGAGAGGAGCCCGGCACAGTAAGTGGAGCTGGGGTCCCGTGGTCACCCGCCCACGTCCCACAAGATGTGAGCCCCTGGGGGACCTCACGGAACTACTTGTACTATTTTGTGATGAATATCTTATGTAATATTTCTTTCATGTTAGCCTGTAGAAACACTTGTTTTCCCGCCAAATGTAATTGCACACAATTCATGTTGACCGACTGAAAAGCATTGTCTTAGAACGAGGCAACACTTCAAATATGTTTAATGTTACGGACATAAAGAAGTTTAGTAATTTTCTTCTACAAGATTTAAATGGACCAGTCGCCCATTATTAAGTTGTAGAGAACTAGCAACCCAGCCCGCCTTCGCCCGGGAACAGTTACGAATGCATTACGTGATAAGCGCTTCTTTACGATGTCAATGAACTACGACCAATATCCGTTTTACGTCTCGGCATGATGAGTTTAAATCACTGACTGGACTATTAATTATATTATCATGCAACAAATTCTTGTCAGACGTAATTTAAGAATGGCGAGGTGCATGAAACACAAATCTCCCTTCCGTCCAATCTAAAAACACTTATAGTGAACAATATCTACTATATAAAGCTCAAATACCACTCACTCACTGACTGACTGACTCATTCATTCATCACGAAATCTCAGAAACCACCGAACGGATTGGAATGAAATTTGGTATCCAGCTTCCTCAAGGGCCGCAAACGCCCACTAAGAAAGGATTTTTCGATATTCAGGTTCTAAAGGGGTGTTAAGGGGGTAGACCTGCATTTCATTGAATAGCAATATCTCCCGATTGGTTTCATTGGGGGATGTGATACTCGGCATATAAACTCATCATTAAAAACAAGAAGACATATGTGAGGGTTTTTCGATGTGGTGAAAGGGGTGAAAAGTGGGGGTTGAAGGATTCCTAACGGAGCGTGTATCTCTTAAACGACATAGGCGAGGAGTTTGGAACTCAGCCGAGAAAAATCAGCATTAAAATAACTAAACATGTGTTTGACCGTTTTTCCATAAATCCAATTTAAGTGGCCCATGGGGAGGGGTGAAATTATGGGGGAGGGGGGGACGTAATATGTCTGAGTGTAAAATTATACATGGCCTATGTTGTAGACAATAACACATTACATCTTTTTTGTCTCTTGCTATTTCATCATACGACGAATACTTACGGAGTTATTAATGATTTTATACTTTTTGGTCGGAATTTTCTAAGTCCCAGGAATGACATAAAAATTGATTCAAATGAAATTTCAAAAAATATATATATATTTTTATTATATTTTTCACGTCTTTTAGGGTCCGAAACCAACATGATATTTTGATGTTTTTTTTCGTCCCATGCATTTTTGGTTTCAGGTGATAGACCATGCTTATCTATCTATATAACTTATGTTATAACGGGATTCCAAATGTTATTGCGGGCGAAGCCGCGGGTAACAGCTAGTTTTGAATATAGAGATGTGTTCTGGCGTACGTTTTAGTAGAACTTTTCATGCTGAACAATTCTTACACTCATAGTATATTGATATTTTAAAAGGTTGCCCAGCGTAAGCTTAATAAGTGCACGGACGCTAGGATTATTTTCGACCTTTCTCTCTGAAATCGTTATTGCTTTGCTTCCTTTGATCATAAATAAATTATTTTCAACAGAAACCTTCCTCGAGATATCCTTTACAGAATGGTGAAAGCCGCATCAAAATCCATTCAGTAGGTCTCCAGATTACCCGTGACATCCAAGAATCGGGTACTTTGTTTTATACTAAGGAGATATTATACGCCAATCAGTATAATTAATATAATATAATCCCCCTTCCGTCCAATCTTAAATTGAATGTGAATTTTGCGGAACGAAAAGTTCACAGGCGAAAAGAGTTGCACTTCCAGGGAATGGCGAGGTGAATGAAACTCAAATCCCCCTTCCGTCCAATCTTAACTTGACTGTGATTCACAGGCGAAATGACGAAACCCAGAGTTGCACTTCCAAGGAAACTCCAAACACAACCACCCTTCTCAGAAGTCTTAAATCAACACGACTCGACGGTTTGCTGCTGGGCTGCATCTGGGGCAATAGGTTCGCCCGCTAGCTAGGCTGTAACAGGGATGATAGACTCGTCCTTAGCTAGCTCGTAAACTGTAGTTGAATGGACATGTTTGGAAGAAATTAAAACGTAAAAACACTTATAGTGGGCGATGTATCGAAGATAGACATATGCTCTCGCGGACTTTTTTGTAAAACTTATCATGCTGAACAATTCTTACACTCATAGTATTTAGATATTTTTAACGGTTGCCCAGCGTAAGCTCACAAAGCGCTCGGACGCAAGGTTTTTTTTTCGACATTTCCACTGAAATCGTTACTGCTCGGCTTCCTTTGATCATAAATTATTTTCTACAGAAATCATCCTCGAGATATCCTTTACAGAATGGTGAAAACCGCATCAAAATCCATCCAGTGGTTCTCGAGTTTACCCGTAACATCCATAAATCGGGAACTTTGTTTTATACTAAGTAGAGATATGGGAGTATAGGAGAATATTCGTTGTAATGTCCCAACGACCACGGGACGCCAGCTGAGTCTGGCATTGCTTCCACTTACTTGTGCTGTGTCATCTTTTCTGTCGATCTTCCTTGATAAACTCTTGTTTTCTTCCGACTCGGACGGTATTAGGGTATCAGAGACCTAAGGTGTCTTTCATTTTCCCGCCTGAATTGGTTCTTGTGTCATCTTCACTGATCCCCTCATTCTTCGATGGTCAGACCTCTTTTCTTTACTTGGTAGGCTATCTCTTGTCTTCTGCTCAAGGCCCTCAAGGAGGCAGGGTGTAGCCCCATGACTTACGATGCACTGAGTATAGTTTGGTTGGTTGGTTCCTTAGTTTAGGGGCTGCGACAAAAGGTCATGTAGCCCCGTGTACTTTGTGTGTGTGTAGAATCTGTCTAATAACCGGTGTTAATTGTGATAACTGTATTAGTGTGTGTTATCTGTAATTCAGATAAGGACTGCAGACGATTTTTATTCAAGCAGTTTATACTTTTGCTACCAAAAGCTACTGTCCACGACATCTAGCTGCAGACGTGGCTACTAAATGCCATCACAGTCAGCACTTGGCGGCAAACTTTGAAACTAATAGAGCGTTATCAAACTAACCTACAAATTTTAGCTTCACACAAGTGTAGTTAGTCGAAGGTTCTTTTACATGCCATAAATGTAGGGCATGGGACCGCAGGATTTACTTCCCCTCCGAAGGAAGGCATACTGATGGATTTTAACGCTCTTAAAAAAATCAGACGACTTCGGCCAGGTTTGAACCCGCAACTTTGGATAGTGCTATTACCCTCAAGGGCTGACGGCTGGTGAGTTCAAGAGTTGGCAACCCCGAGGGATTATTGAGCTAGGTCCATTTACCCCCCCCCCCCCTTTTTTGCACTGACTTTGGGGCAGAATTTCTCCTATCTGCCTTTCATGGCTCTCTTTCCGTCCACGCCCCTCAGTTGAGAGTTGAGTTGTGAGCTCCTGTGAGCTCCTGAACAAACAACACTGTCGTTCCTGCTTATTTGACTCGCTATCTTATCTGTCGTGTCTCCAGCAGATTGCCCGCCGTCTAATGGACGTTGCATTATCCATTGATAAAGCTGGTATTGCTGCATCGCCTGTTCTCATTTAGACCCATATACTTGTAACGTGTTTTTCGAGGGTATTTTACGCCACTGACATAAGTCAGTAGGAAGCCATTCAATGTTTATTTACGCGGCAACTTGTTAAGCCAAGATATGTTTCATGTAACTTATTATTATTATTAAGGTATTTTTTGGAGCGTTTTTTATAAGATTATAAGTATACAGATAGGTTTTCGATGTTATAGAAAACACTATCAAGCGAATTATTACGAACAACATTATCGCGGAAAATTATATGAATACGGAATTTTACGGATTTTGTCAGAGTTTATTGTGAGAGAGATGAGTCAGTGGTTGCGTTCACGGTAGCAAACAGTTGATGAACTGTTGAAGAAAGTACGCTGTGAACGCGGTGTGATGGAGCGCTCCCTAAACATGTTCCATGGAGCGGACGCCATTTTATGGAGCGTAGAAAAACTTCGCTCCATCCACGGAACACGTTTAAAACCAACATGGCGTATAGCATGAAGTAGATTTGAAAACAAATGTAAACATTGTGGAAATCGCTCAAAATAGTTCCTGAACTGATGAATACTGAAATAATAATGAAGAACACAACATCACGGTCCCTCTATAGCCTATAAAATGACCTGCATTGTGTTTAATTCGTGATATATCTTTATTCCGATTTACGGACCGCAGTTGCGACAAATTTTAACCTATGTGTGAAACAACATAACCTGATATATCGGATGTTACAGCTTTTCTTTTGTTCCAAGTATTAAAAATTATATGAATTCAAGTGTGTGGTTTCCTTTTTAGTGGCAATGCGCATTTTTAAAGTTTTCAAACCAATGTTTCAGCGTTTTTTCATCACTTGTCTGGGGTAATTTGGTCTGAAAATACGATTTTAACCTATGCTTTGGGCTAAATACTGTACCTCGACGAATATATTGTTGTGTAGGCAGTATAGAGAGAATCAAACTTCTAGGCTACCGATACTGTATAAAAATACCTTTCATTTGGAGCAAGCATAGGCTACCGGTACTGTATAAAAAATACCTGCATTGTACTGGGCCTACCCCAAATTCTGAATTTCAATTTCAATACCGTAGGATACCGGTACTTGATGGGTTAAGGATTAGTATGCAATAGGATATAAGAATTACCGTAGGTCTGTCTGTGCCTGCATTATTAGGTGATTCTTCCAATAGAAAACTGAGTGTTTGGCTGATCAGAATGTAATGACTGGGAAATACTAGTAGCCTATCAGTATTTTTCTTTTCATAGTATTATCAGACTTATCTTAACAGTTCTCTTGCTTCTTGGATGCTTGGATGCTGGCTTTCAGCTTGGACTGAATGAAGTTAATTTGGTCATGTATAGGCCCTACCCTATAAATATGTGTCTATGTTTGAAAGAAACCAGCTCCCCTTGGTAAGCATTTCAAGTACCAGTAACGATTAGGCTACTTTTCTTTTCATGGCATTAGCAGTCTTATCTTAACAGTTATCTTGCTTCTCGGTTGCTGTTCAGGTCTAGATTAAACATCCACATGCCTTTCAATGTAATGAATATTACCTACCGTACTGGTACCATTGGCTATAATTGGGCATGCTCAATAGCCAATGTTCACTGCAGTAGGCTACCAGTACCATACATCAAGAAGCTGGGAATGATTATGCACTGAAACTCAAGATGTAATAAATATATATATATATATATATATATATATATATATATATATATATATATATATATATATATACTGTATATAAATTTCTTTTCTTACACAAGGAGAGAAAATTAAGCACTCTTCAACATACAGTAGCACTTAACCAGTTTGTCCTTTATTTCCTTCACTTACGGTATCTCAACATGCCTGAGTATTAACATTTTGTGACAATTATTGTATGCACATACTGTATTTTGTCCATGCTTCAACTAATCCAACACCAAAATTTCCATCCTTGACTTCCTTTTGTCAAACGAGCGATGATTTTCTCTCAGGGGACAGGTTAGGTCTCTGTACTCAAATAGGAACTGACTATTAAGTAAAATGCATTATGAGAATGGTTTTTTTTTTCATGTGGCCTCCTCAGAGGCCGATTGCAGGTCTTTCTATTCGACGCCCGTGGGCGACCTGCGCGTCGGGATGAGAGATGGAATGGATGAAGATGAATGAAACTGGGCAAGGATGTGGAAGGAAGCGGCCGTGGCCTAGCAGAAGGTACCGTCCCAGCATTTGCCTGGTGTTGAAAATGGGGAAACCACGGAAAACCATTTCAAGGACAGCCGGCGGTGGGGCTCGAACCCACGCGTCTACCGAGTCAGCAGAGAGCTTGGCCCCATGACCTAACGCTGCGCTTTAGCCCGCGTAGCCACTGTTGTCGGTATGAGAATGGATTTAGAAATTGTGACATAAGGCTAATTTATTTTACTCACTCTTGTGTGTATGCTACATATTGATCTATATTTTAACAGTAGCCTAGGCTACAGGATACATTTCAAAATAATGTGGTGTCAGTAGTAGTGCATGTATTTTTAACTGAGGCTAGGATTGGGAAGGAGGCTTTAAGTTACAAGCTTAGTAACCTGCAAAGGAAATTGTTAGTAAAATGATAACTTAAAGGGAGTGAGGTTTCATGAATATTGCCTACTATTACTGTACAGTATAGGCTACAATTAGGCAAGCTCACTAGCCTAGGTTCACTGCAGTAGGCTACCAAGAAGCTGGTAATGGCTGGGCCTATGTACTGCAACTCAAGAAATATAATACACACATCAAAAAAAGTTTTGCATCACCTCGGTTCCCAGATCTCCGGCATATAGACGTTGACTGTGTATATTGTATCCAAGATACAGTCCCTTTGACTGTTCATAGATGTCACTAAAACTGCTCAAAGATGTAAACAACCATGCATGAGCAGGGCCTATTAGACGGAGGGGGTACGACAGCCGATCAGTTCCAGTCATTCCACCAGGACGAAGGTACGCTGCTCATGTTGTCTGTAGTTCTACCATGCCTAGAAGGTCAATACCGCAGTTCGATCGCGTCCGCATTGTTACTTTGTGTCAAGAAGGGCTCTCAACAAGGGAAGTTTCCAGGCGTCTCAGAGTGAACCAAAGCGATGTTGTTCGGACATGGAGGAGGTACAGAGATACAGGAACTGTCGATGACAGGCCTCGCTCAGGCCGCCCAAGGGCTACTACTGTAGTGGATGACCGCTACTTACGGATTGCCGCTCGGAGGAACCCTGACAGCAATGCCACCATGTTGAATAATGCGTTTCGTTCAGCCACAGGACGTCGTGTTTCAACTCAAACTGTGCGCAATAGGCTGCATGATGCGCAACTTCACTCCCGACGTCCATGGCGAGGTCCAGCTTTGCAACCCCGACACCATGCAGCGCGGTACAGATGGGCCCAACAACATGCTGAATGGACCCCACGGAATTGGCATCACGTTCTCTTCACCGATGAGTGTCGCATATGCCTTCAACCAGACAATCGTCGGAGACGTGTTTGGAGGCACCCTGGTCAGGCTGAACGTCTTAGACACACTGTCCAGCGAGTGCAGCAAGGTGGTGGTTCCCTGATGTTTTGGGGTGGCATTATGTGGGGCCGACGTACGCCACTGGTGGTCATGGAAGGCTCCGAAACGGCTTTACGATACCTGAATGACATCCTCCGACCCATAGTGCAACCATATCGGCAGAATATTGGAGAGGCATTTGTCTTCATGGACGACAATTCTCGACCTCATCGTGCACATCTTGTGAATGCGTTCCTTCAAGATAACGACATCGCTCGACTACAGTGGCCAGCATGTTCGCCAGACATGAACCCTATCGAACATGCCTGGGATATGTTGAAAAGGGCTGTTTATGGACGTCTTGACCCACCAACCACTCTGAGAGATTTACGCCGAATTGTCGTTGAGGAGTGGGACAATTTGGACCAACAGTGTCTTGATGAACTTGTGGATAGTATGCCACGGCGAATACAGGCATGCATCAATGCAAGAGGACGTGCTACTGGGTATTAGAGGTAGTGGTGTGTACTGCAATCTGGACCACAAATGCTGAAAGTCTAGCTGTATGATGGTACAACATGCAATGTGTGGGTCTCATGAGCAATAAAACGAGCTGAAATGTTGTTTGTGTTGATCTCTATTCCCTTTGTATTTAACGGTTCCGGAACTCTTGGAACCGAGGTGATGCAAAACTTTTTTTGATGTGTGTATATTTCTCTTCTTACACAAGCAGAGAAGATTGAGCACTGTTCAACACAGCACTTACCCAGTTTGTCCAATATTTTCTTACCTTATCGCAGCTTGCCTGAATTTTAACACCTCATTACAGTGATGCTTCACTTTATAATCTGCATATTCTATCACACAGCAGTATTTGCTGCTGACCACAGAAGACCTGATGTTCTTGTACGGTGACTGAATGAACTATGTTTGTTACAAAACTACACCTATAGTTTTGCTGTACTGTAGTTTCATTTGTATTCAATCTGGTAATGAGCCTAGGTGGAAGATATTACTTCTTTTAACATTTAGTTTGCTGATTCGTACCAACCATCTCTCTACCAGGCACATATTGAGCAACAAAGGGAACTGTTAGTAACCAAGTATCAATGCCTTTAAGAGAGTGATGAGTCATGAATGTTACCTTCGGTAATGGTATGTAATTGTACGAGCCCACTAGCCAAGCCCCAATGAAGTACCAGTATCGTACATCAAGCAGCTGGTAATGATTATGTACTGAAATTCAAGATGAAATGTAGTCATTGCTGCTTTTCGGGTTTAAAATTATAAACATATAAACACACTCCTGGAAAAAATTACATGTATTAGTTAGTTATCACACTTAAATGGGCAATGGGCAACTAATACATGTAAGTGTTTCCAGGAGTGGGTTTACATAATAATTTTGTACCCCATGTTGACCGACTGAGAAGCAGCAAAGACAATCTGTACAGGCAACACTGAAAAAAAGAAAAAGAATGGCTTCAAATTATCACAGAAAAGATGTATTCCTTAGCACTGCTTCATTTATCTTTGTTCCTAGGTGTCATTCATCCTGGTACTTTCCTGATTTTTATATCTTATTTTTTTTTTAGTTTATATTTTTGCAGTGTAGTTTCCTCTACCTCATTCTGTACTGTCCAGACTTAGGTAGCAATAATTTTAAAATGTCCTATTTTTTAATTCTTTCTATGTTAGTGGACCATTTGATGACATGATCTATTAAAAAATAAATGGTGAAAGCATCTTTTAGACAACTGTTTTCAACCAAAAATCTGTAGCCTAACATTTTTAATTTTCATTAGATGAATAGTAGCATATAGGGAATATGGTATGGAAACCAGTTGTGTATTGATAGGAGGAGAATGGACTGCCAAGTAAGAGACTAAGTTAATCCATCAACAGTTCATGTTGTGCCTTTCTCTTTAAGTACTAATATTGGGGTGTAAATAAGTAAGGCATAACAAGGATAATACAGGCTCATACCATGATTTCCTTTGCTTTAAATGAGGGACCCAGAAATGTTATTTCTAGATGCTGGTTATAATTTTAAAGTGTGGAACCTTGAGGTCATCTGACCTTATTAGATAGGGGAAGGGTAATGGTCCAGATAAATACCTCTAGTTGACAGGTAGGGACAATGAGATTTATATTCTTGTAATGTTTCAAATTAATTTTGCTATCTAACCTGATTTTTTTGTAAATACAATTAATTTTTATAGTACAGTAACTAAAATCTGTATAGCACAGTTAAGCTGATGAATAAATCCAAAAGCTTCAAATCCTTGAGAAGAAAACTAGAGTGAAAAAGAAAAGATATAAGAAGCAGGAAAGTATCAGCATGAAGGATACCTAGGAACAAATTAAATAGATGAAGCAATGCTAACAAATAATGAAGTCATCATGTGTGGATGACTGGTAAGAGGTTTACTGCTAGACTTACAGATTCTTGACCCTTCTCATAGGTTATAACCCTACATTAATAAAATCAAAGCTATATTGATATTCTTGAATAAATATTCGGTCTATTGAGACATAGGCCTAACCTACCTTGTTCAATTTGAAGGGATTAAAATTACTTCAATTATCATAAGTCTTGGAATATACCACCTTAATATACCGTACCATACGTTAAACTGTTAAGTTTTTTACCGTAGCCGAACTAGCATAACACAATAAATGCCGTATCAGAAAGGCAAGAAATTTACGTACGTAGGCCTAATATTATCGGGAGCAAGGAATGGTTTGATACATGTTCACAGCCTTCGGTACATAGTTTCAGACCAATCTCGTTCCGAGTTGCAAAACTAAAGGTAAATTAGATACTGATCTAATATCAGCATTCACTCTCACAAGATTATCTGATCATTTCAACATCGCAGGCTCGAGGATAGTACATCACATTTGTCCACTTTCGAACAACGCGCGCTGCTACAGATCAGATGGAGCAAACCGTTCACAGGTACACGTAAAACCTGATCCCGCTCCCGATGCATCAGCTTTGGAGCAGTTGATCAACTGTTTGCTACCGTGAACGCAACCATTGGGAATTCAGCTACAGGTATATTCTTGTCGAGAAGCGTGACGAAAGCCGTGGGGCACTTTCAGCTGGCTGCATCAAGAAAAGGCGAAATGGCCTGGACCGGAAATCGACATCGTCGCGCTGAGTATATTGACCCTTATGTCGGGAGTATCGCGTGGTGTCTCAGCCAATCAGAGGAGACCGGGCGACTAGGAGACGGGTCCGGAGAGGGGAGTCGAGGAGTGCATATATTGTTTGCGCGCCGAGAAGGGAGGACGGGGGGAGGTTGTCTCTGAATCGTTAGAGGAAGGACACCCTTGCCAGTGGCAGCAGCAGACCAGCCTAAGTTGTTGTATCAGCTTACCAGGATGGAGACGACAAGCAGCGGGACCATCGAATGGAGGAAGCAGCCGAGGACCGGCGAGCCAGCCAGGGGCCAGAGCAGGCGCAACCGCGCCCGGAGAGGTAGGGGGCCACGATCGGCAGGCTCCTTGGGTGGGGAGTTAACCTCCACAGAGCCCTCTCCTCCGGTCACGCGGGCACGCCAGCAGGCCCTTGGTGAGAAGACGCCAGCGGCGCAGAAGCAGCCAGCCGTTGAAGAGGAAGGTGTGCCTCACAGCCCGGCTGGCGCAAGCAACGCTGGAGTAGCTCCCGGCCCGGGGAGCACAGGTAGCCCGGACATAACGCAGGTGTCCCTGCGGTCCGAGTCAACCGACGCCTCCCCAGGGCCCTCTGAGCTAGAGCTAGCCGAGTCCGAGAAGAGTCGGACGCCAGGACCGGCTAGCTCCCCGCGACAGGAGAGCAGCAGCAGCCCGGACGCCAGGTTCAGCTGGGCGAGCGATGTGAGCGACACCGTGCAAGGGCACCCTGGGGCCACTTCCCCAGGCTCCGAGCGAGCATGTGGCTACGACCCCAGCTCCTGGGCTTTCTTTGTTTATTACAGGCCAGGCTTCACCCAGGACGAAGAGAAGTACGTCATCGAGGCCTACCTGGACCAGGCCCACTTGGCCACGACGGGATCAGCCGGACGCTACCGAGAGGACATCGAGGCCTTCCTCCCCACTGGGGTCTTAGTCAGGCCCTATCGGGCGGACGTCGTCGAGACCTACCTCGCAGCAATGGCCAAGATCTGGCAGGTCGCTGTGATACCAGGCTTCGCGCCAGGTGCCCCTCCACACATCCGCCGCTACGCGATGGGTGGTGCGGAACTTGCTGCCCTCAGGAAGGACGTCACGACGCGAGCAGAGGTTGGGACCCAGGTGGGCCCCCCGACCCTCTCCGAGACGACGCAGGCGCCAGCACCTCAGGCGGTGCCATTAGCGGGGCAACCCGCGCCCGCCATCCAGGAGGAGCGACTACCAGAGCCCCAGGTGGGGCCATTAGCGGGGCAACTCGCGCCCGCCACCACCGCCAGGAAGGGGACACCCGAGACGGCCGGGGCCACCAGGACGGCCCCAAAGCAGCGACTACCAGAGCCCCTGGTGGGGCCATTAGCGGGGCAACTCGCGCCCGCCACCACCGCCAGGAAGGGGACACCCGAGACGGCCGGGGCCACCAGGACGGCCCCAAAGCAGCGGAAGGTCAACCGCAGCAGCCCAGAGGACCGTCGCCCGCAGCGCCCCCAGGAGGGAGAGCCAGGACGCCGCGAGGCCACCAGCCGCAGCCAGGGACAGCCGCTACAGTCAGGTAATATGAGGCCCCGCTCAGGCCAGCTTTTACAGTGTTTCCGCTGTCTGAGATGGGGCCACTCCCAGGGATCCTGCGGCTCTCCAGTCCGTTGTAACCGGTGCTCAGGTGGCCACCACCACACCGGCTGCACGGTGCCGCGGGACGCGCCGGTGTGCGCCAACTGCATGGGTGACCATCCGTCATCCCATCGCAGTTGCCCCGTCTACAGGTCCATGGCAAGAGCAGAGAGGAAGGTGGCTCGTTCCCATGGACCGCCAGCTAGGCCCCTGCTTCGGCAGGCGAGGCCCCCCCCTCCACTCTCCGGTGACGGAGGCTCGGTACCAGGGACCCCATGGAGATCGGGTAGTGGCGCAGGTTCTTCGGATACTTGTACCATTGCTCGGTAGCCGGCAAGGCCCGCGCTGATCCCAGCAGTGCCGAGTTCTATCGGATTCCCCGGAGACGAACTGGCGAGAAGACGGACATGGATCTGGTGCATGATACCTTCTCCCAACTAATATACCTACTCATTTCCATACCCACATTATCCTTGCATGTGGCAATAACCAAGCCGCCAGGTTTTACGTGTAGGCAATCTTTCCTTTCTTCCTATGCGGTTTTCCCTGGCCCTACAATCTTACCCTTATATATGAGTACATATTTATATGTACTCATATATAAAATATACCAATGTTAATATCTATTCATTATGCCTGGTAGATCGCGACCGCGATGGGACAGGCACAAAGTCCTAAAAGACAATCCTTTCTATCCAATCCCCTATGCTTTCTCTTCTACTATCGTAGATTAATTGCATGTCGGAGGCACCAGTAGTAAGGTCGGGTGTCACGCGGGGGGTGCGGGTACTCTTTTCGCCCCCCCACCCCCCCGAAAAAAAAAAGGGAGGACGATTAACATTGTAAAACTTGACCGATGTGGTGGCTCGTTTGGTTGGTTCCGGTGTGATCGGACCATAACTTTATCATTTCTTCAACAATCTCCACAACTGACGAAGAAGATGGCGACGTCCAGAAGGCTGAGGGAATCTCTCTTCAGCATCAAGTACGAGGGAAATGCCACGGCAATTTCCAATGGTAAGCGCGAATGACTCACAACTACATAATCTCTCGCTTCATTGTTTCATATTCACTATTTCAGTTACTTCTTAGCTTGGGAATAATAGTAAAATCAGTAATTCATCCGACTCCGTTTTCACGTAATTGTCTTGTGGTAATATTCAAATCGATACGCTCCAATTTAAATTTATTATTATTTTTTAAAATTGCCACTACTTGTTTTTTATATAATAAATTCATTTTTTATACTATGCAATCTTTGCTTTCAGTAGGTAGCATTAGATATAGACCAAATTCCTTCTCCTGATACAATTGTTAGTTGGGTTAATGATCAAATCATACCACGATCTGAGTGTGAAGATTCGTAAAGGTGTTCTGCCTGAGCTAGGTGTTGTTAAATATAAATTTAGATTTCAACATAGCGTTGAGGTCTTGGCGCCCATTAATACAACGTGTCTTAGAGTAAACAGTTACACTTCTCACCCAAAAGAGGGGTCACTGTCGGGGAAATAAGTATAGATACTCGAGTTTAGAGGTCAATAAAACCTTTACCCTTAGTCTTACATAAGAACAACCTGCACCAAAATTTTCCTTGTCTTATTTGTCGTTTAACGATATAGAGTAAATATTTGCATTATATCTCGTTAAAATTTTATAGCTTGAACACCGGTACTTTTTTTTGTTCAATCTGCTATAAAATTTTAACGACATACAATGCAAATATTTACTCTATATCGTTAAACGACAAATAAAACAAGGAAAATTTTGGTGTAGGTTGTTCTTATGTAAGACTAAGGGTAAAGGTTTTATTGACCTCTAAACTCGAGTATCTATACTTATTTCCCCGACAGAAACGTTACATACTGTAGGGTAATTTTAGCGATAACCGGTGTTATTATGCTGCAGTGCCGGGTGATCGGTTCATGCCCTCCCCGAGTGTTCCTGAAAATAAGCCGTCCCAGCATATCAGCCGCACCCTTAACCCTAGAACACAAACCATCGTATTTTTTTACGACGTATACTTGGCAACACGGCTCTATCTGCTAGGCTTTTTCTGTCCTACTCAGTAGATTCCTACAATACCGCGATCTTCGTCAGTGTGCGTGCATTGTTAGAGTGTGTCTGTTGATTTCAAATTGAAGACCCTTGCGTCGTAAAATTTACGACGATTTGTGACTACGTATGCTAAACTTAGCAAGGTAAGTTCTGTAACAAAGTTAAATTACAGCACTATTCTGAATGAAATAAGTATTTAGAACCGCAGAACTTGTCATATACATACTGGTTTGTCACAACTGTCCTGCTATTGCAAGGAACATAGAGCAAATCTTTGCACTAACTGCTGTAAATGAGACACCAGGGACTTGCAAACCTAGGAGTTAATAACACTAACTTACATGTTAATACGTGCTTCTTATATTACGATATATTTTTTGTGCAATTACATTTTATTCATAATGGAAATAAATTGTCGTAAATTTTACGAGGGTATGTGTTCGAAGAGGAAAAATGAAAAAAAAGTTTATGCACGAAAATAAGCCGCGTCGGGATTATCTTCTACTTACCAACACGTAAACATCTTTTTCTGACATCCGTATTTTCATCCAGCCTCTCCGTTGGTTGTGCTTTTGGCATAACTCACAACTGCAAGTTTGAAGGCTGCATGCCCAATTCCTTTGCTCGATGAAGCTTTTCGCTCTACCGGTAAATGATCGCTTTCATACCGCTCTTACTGACAGAGCTACTGTAGATTATCCAAGCTTACGAAGCAATACCGTGTTACCGAATAACAAGGTCACCGTTAAAACAAAAGGTTTGCATTGTTGTCATTAAATGCCGCCAGTTTCTCTTGTTGCTGTGTTCTTGATAATGACCATTCCATTTTTTAACTGTACATGACATATTAAAGTGTAGGTAGCGGATTTTTTACTCAAATACTTTTAATTTAAAAAATGCGGCTTATTTTCGGGTCAATACGGTACATAGACTATTAGATTAATGCCGAACATCGCAATAGGTTGCGAGAGAATTATTATTATTCCCATCGGTATGTATCTGTTGTTTGAGACTTCAGTCTTTTGACTGGTTTGATGCAGCCCTCCATGCCTCCCTGTCCTGAGCTAATCGTTTTATCTCTACACAGCTATCACACCTTACATCCAAGACAACCTAACCTTGGTCTACCCCTACAGTTCTTGTCCTCGACTTTTCCTTCCATAACTAACTTGGCTATTCCTGCGTGTCTTAGTATGTGTCCTACCAACCTATCTCTTCTCTTCATTAACAGTCGCCAGAAACATCTCTCCTCTCCCACTAGTCTTAATACCTCTTCGTTTGTAAACCTATCTTCACCACTCTCCTGTAACACCACATTTCAAACTCTTCAATTCTGCTCTTTTCTGCCGCACCAATAGTCCAAGTTTCACTTCCATAGAGCACAACGCTCCAGACAAATGCTTTCGAAAATGACTTCCTAATACCCAAGTCCATATTCGATGTCGATAGATTCCTTTTCTGTAGAATTGCTTTCCTTGCCTGAGCCAACCTACTTTTTATATCCTCTGTGCTTCGTCCATCGCTGGTTATTTTGCTTCCTAACAGAAGTCTCCTACTTCCTTCAGCTTTTCACCTGCCAGTTTGATGTCCATAGAGGTTTCTGATTTATTTCGGCTGCATTCCAATATTTTTGTTGCCGTCCTGAAAATGGTTTAAGTGGTTTCCCATTTTCACCACCAAGCAAATGCCGGGATGGTTCCTTTCAATAGGTCCACGGCCGATTTCCTTCCAAAATGCCTCCCCTAACCCGTCCTGAAAATAAAATAAATGGCCATTGGCCGCACTAACAATAATTTTAAAAAAATGCTTGGTTTGTTTCTTCAAAAATTCGTCAGAAACAGGGTAAATCGAGGACTGCCTCATTTTCGTCAATTTTCACCAGAATTGCTTCCCCAAATGTTTTCAGTCACGGCGTGACGTCAAGATTCAGTTTCTGACCATTTTGAGTTTCTTTCTTGTAGAAACAAACATCTGCGGCACAAAAATGTTGTATCCTACCCCGACTTCACCGCTGACACGCAATCACATTTTTCTGAAATCCTTGTCCAACCTTATCCAAATAATTATAGTTCAATGCAGCCAATGACCATAAAATACAACTTAATTTCACTAAAAGCAGTCAACCGGTAATACTAACAAACTTCAGCAGCGATTTTGTTCTTTTGAAGCATTCATTAAAATGGTATCTTGCACAAGGTTTGTCACATAATTTACACGCGTTTTCTGGTGGAGGATCGCGATAGTTTGTTCTCCTGCAGAGTTTATGGTGGTATCCATGTCTTGACACTGCACTGCAGATCTTTTCGTTTGGTCCTGTGTATTTCCGGTTGATCATCGCATCGATTGCATAGAATTCGAACGGTATTTCTTGTCTGCTCTGCTTTAATTGCAATTCTCGTCGTGTAGATGGCAGCAAGAACCTAGTTCGTAGATCTTCCGTGAGGAACGTTTCGCGTGCTAATTCATTATGCAAGTCTAGATAGGGCATATTTCGAAATCCCTAGTGCGGCTTTAAGGAATCTAGCTTTCACTCCTTCCAAGGTTTGCAAGTCACTGCAGCTAAGGTATTTGTCGACCTGTCGATTTAATCGACTAATCGAAGCGATTAAAATAGTAGTGTGGTGTAGGAAAAGTAGCACAAACCTGTGTATTGTATAATAATAATATTATCGTATGGCCTCGGGTGCCGGGTGCAAGCTTTGTTATTTGACACCCAAAGGGGAGCTTTCATGTCGAATTTCGTTGTTCATTGAATCACTATGCAAGTCAAGGAGGTTAGATATCTAAGCTCCAGGAACACCATAGCGCTTTCTAGTAGAGAAATGAGGAACTTTGTGTTGGCGGAAACTCCCGAGATTAATTTTGCCATTATGAACACAGCCTACAGAATTCAAATGACTTCTTTGACATTTAACTTATTTTATTTATCGTATGGCTTTTAGTGCCGGGAGTGTCCGAGGACATGTTCGGCTCGCCTGAGTCTCTAGCTGCTTCCAGCGGATACCCTAAAGGGTGAGCTACAAGTTGCGTTCAATTTCAAGTAGTTCCAACTTTCGCCACCAGATATCAATGATACCTAGTGGTGAACGTTGGAACTTTGATAGAGCGTTCTGACGAAATCTAACCTAACAAATTTTGCTTTACACAAGTTTAGTCTGTGAAAGGATCTTTTACATGCCATAAATCTATGACATGGGACCGCTGGCTTTACTTCCCCTCCGAAGGAAGGCATACTGAAGGATTTTTAACGCTCTTAAAAAATCCGACGACTTCGGTCGGGTTTGAACCCGCTATCTTGGGCACAGCAGTTCAGCATGCTACCGACTACGCCACCGACATGCCAACATCGTATGACATGCGTATCGTATTTTTGCCGCCTTTCAAAAATCACTTACCACGGCCAGGAGCGTGGGGTTAGTAGACCGACACGCTATCCACTCACCCACCGTGGCAAGCTATTGTTAGCTGATGCTCATGCCTTTGCTTCAGAAAGATAAATGCGATAATTGCTTTCTTCTAAACCGAGGGATTCGCCCACCACTTTTACACACAATAGGAAAGGAAATACCCGGCAGGTTATTATTGTATTATTGCTGAAGTTTACAAGTCGTTGGTGGAATTAAGATGACTCCGCAGACCCTCTACAATGGTGGAAAATACATTCAGTCCAACTTCCACATCTCGCACGCCTAGCGAAAAAGTTGCTTTGCATTCCAGCTACTTCAGTTCCTTGTGAGAGTGTGTTCAGTGACGCTGGAAATATTGTTCATTAAATAATCAATATTAAAATATATCTTAAATAATATTATTAACTTACATTTTTTTTTTTTACTTTCACGCCACCAATACAATAAAAATTTAAAATTATGTGTTCCTCATAGCAAATGGAATTGCAAACATTTTAAAATATAATATTCGAAGGTTTATTTTCTCGAACTGTGTGAAACCTACTTAAGTTCGACTAATCGACCGATTAACCGATCAAAATTTTTAATCGATCGACAGCTCTAATTATTATTTGTATCCCGTATGTGAAGATAGTATTTTGGCCTCAAAACGTTTCATGATTGTTGCAAGTGATATTCTGTATGACTAATGTATTGCTATTGGCACAGCTGCGGCTCTCTCTTTCACATGTAGACCATTACACTCAATTTGATCACGACTTATATAGTCTGTTGTGTCCGTCTTTAGGCATATGTGCGTGAATTATCATCAAAGACAGTATTGCCAACCCTGCGCTTTTTGTCAATGGTGCCCCGCTAGCTTCCCGCGGCCAAGGCCGCACCTCAACCCGACCATCCTAACCGTCGGTTTGTCCAATTCAATTGTTACAGCCTAACGCGTCCAGATCAATGTTGTTTTTGTATTTTTTCAGCAGTGATTTTGTATCTCACATGTTAGGAACAATGTGTGCGCCACGGTTGAGTGCGTATTGTTGACAGTTCAACGAGATTCAAGCGGTATCGGAACATGGCTGCCGTTGTTAAAAGAGCAATAAATAAAAACATATAATTACGTGATTTAGCACATATATCCAATGCCGAAGTTACCGAGGTTAGTAGTTACAATTGTTAATGTCCCAGCAGAAGATGAAATAAGGTATCAATGTCATATAACTTATACTGACCGGCAAAAAAAAAACCGATCACTTAAACAATTCAACACCATTTTCATTTAAATCATAAATATGAACGCTCTAAGCCTAGTACATACGGTATGGTTTATAGCACGGAAATAAGGTTAATTGTTTTCCTGGATGTATTATCATTCTTCGCGTCAATGTTTCATTTAACAATAGCGATTCATTGACATGATGCTGTTTTCGTTTCCGAATTGCACAACTAGAACTGACGATATGGCTGTTTCCTACGCCAACAAGTGGCAAAAGAAAAAAGATTAAAACATTGCATTGTTGAAAATAGCGATGGCGCGCGGGAAACATCAACATATCAAAGAATCGCTAATGTTAAGTGAAACAATGATATGAAGAATGGTAACGCGTCCAGGAAACCAATTAACCTTACTCCCCTGCTATAACTACTGTGTGTACTGTACTAGCCCCCCTCCCCATACCGTTCATGGAGTGGCGTGTCGCCGTAGGCCGGCAGGAGGCTCTCGCAGGGAGGGGCAGTGTGACAGACCAAGGCCTTGGACAGACCCAGCAGCGGGAGAGAGTTCCCACACCCCCTCGGCCCCTCCCAACGGCAGTCCCAATGACCAAGCACCTGTGAGTCAACGTGGGCCGGCCGGATAATGCGCGAATGGTCTGGATGTGGAACCAACCAGAACAGACTCAATGCGGCAATAGGTTGTGACATTTAGAACTTTCCAGGCCAGGAACTGGTTCCATATATACCAGCGAGCCGCGGCGAGGAGGCAGTGTATTGGACAGTATTGGTCAGTGCTAGTGTGTATTGAAGTGTGGTCGAGTGAGTGAGTGAGTGAGTGCGGAGCAGTACAGCGATTATTACTGGACGTCTACGGTAACAGAGTGGAAGCCTGTCTGCCAGGGTGCAACTTTGAGTCAGGACTGTGAGTGCTTGGAGGTGTCGCGGTGCTTCGTGGAAGACGTGGTCGTGGGATCGAGCAAGAGTCCACAAGGAGCAGCAAGAGGACTCTGGAAGTAAGACTCTGGAAGTAAGAGAAGTGGCAGGGGCAAGGCTGTAGAGAACCTGTGTAGACTGGACGTGTGAGTGTAAGCTGGAACACTGTAACGCCTCACGGACAGAGAGAACATAAATAGCGAGGACAGGTGTGAGGGTAAATGTGGAAACTAATAGTGACTAGTAGTGTTTTCTGAAGTTAGACTCAGTGTGTGTGTGTGTGTGTGTGTGTGTGTGTGCACGGTGTATGTTTGTAGACCTGTAATAAAACTATTATATCGTTAAATAAACATTTGTGTTGTGCTTTCACCCACCGTAATCCAGTTAACGGAAGTGCCACTAGGGGGTGGCACGTAACAATATTTATGATTTGAATGATAGTAATGTTGAATTTTTCAAGTGATTTTTTTTTTTTTTTTTTTTTTGCCGATCAGTGTATTATGGAATTGAAAGCGAAAAAGAAAAGAGTGACACTTCATTCAGAATTAATTTGATTTGGTTGTTGTTAAGAGTGTTACCCCCAAGTACTTGAAGGCCTTTTTTAAATTTTCAGAATGTTGTCCTGGAGATGAATGTGGTCTCCTACTGCAAGACGACTGACCTTTCTAATATCAACGGGTCAGAGGTCAACTAGGTCCAGGCGTCTAGACACTGTCGGTTAAAGGATATACGATGAGTTATACTTTCTGGAGTCCGAGATAATAGCCAGACTTGGATAAACGGAACTACTATATTTAGATTAGAAGTATTTAAATACGGTTTCCTTCGGGAAAATGCTGACAACGTTTCTACAAAAACAAATAGGTTATCGGCCCCTAATGACAATAAAATGGAAACCAAATACTTACAAAATGGGGCTCAGATTGAAATGACTCACAAAATGTAGAATGTAAATACTTACAAAAGGTAATTTAGAAGGAAAAAATAGGTCAACGCACAAAATTTAGGTTCAAAATACTTACAAAATGCAATGCAGAGTCGAAATACTGACAAAATGCAATTGAGATTGAAAACACGTACAAAAAGGAGTTTAGATCGAATATACATACAAAATGTGATTGAGAATCAAAATACTCACAAAATGTAATTTAGAGACACCGAGAGCCAATTCAGAAAGAAATAACAAAAGGGCGGGAATCTTAAGGAGAAAAGGAACTGTAAAGAAAAGAAAAAGAAGGCTGATCCCTCGAAGAAGGAGGGTGTCAGGAAAGATGAGACAAGGGCCAATTAAGGCGGGAAAGGAAGAGACTCCCTAGGCCTCGGATACCCTAATACCGTCGGGGTCGGAAGAGAACAAGAGTTGACCAAGAGAGGTCGACAGGAAAGAAGACGGAGAGGAGCCCGGCACAAGTAAGAGGAAGCAATGCCGGACTCAGCTATGGTCCCGTGGTCGCCAACCCACGTACCACTAGATGTGAGCCCCTGGGGGGGGTTGTAAAAGTAGCGAGCATTTGTGTTGCTTTGTAACTCTTAAAAGTAACGGCGTTACATCATTGAGTACACACCAAAGCACACAGGGCTACGTGGTCGCGATGATATCACCAAGAGAGCCTTAAAGCTCCTCCATGTGAGCCCCTGTGGTGATGGATAAGAATACAACATACAGCAACTTTCTCAGTTCAAGCGCTTTAATTGCCGCCTAATGAACGCCGACAATTATTATATAACGTTCCTTCCGACCCACAGTGTTCTCATTACAGGGCTGGTAACCTACAGTACATGTTAGCCCCTTAAAACAAAAATCATCAACATCATCGTCAAGGAAAACGCATCGGTCGTAAAATAATTCCAAATCCGAGGATTAGGTCCCGACGCACTCCATTTTAGAAAGGCGCAAAAATTCGACAAAAATCGACCGAAAACAGGCAGGCAGATAAGATAGATAATAAAAAGAATAGACAGACAGATAATAAGTAGACGGACAGACCGATAAATAGATAAATAGACATATATAAAGACAAACATATAGGGTTAATCCGTGATATCAAGTAACACCGTGATAAAGCGTATTTCCTCTATCACTACGTAGGTTCAATTCCGAAAATTCTAAGTTTTTACCAACAGATGGCAGTAGAAACCAGGAATTTAGGAAGCCCTTGCGTTCTATCTTTGACCAACTCAATGAGGTTTAAAGATATATTAACAGAGAGTTGACATTTCAACAAGCGATCCACATCCCGTAAAATCAGTGGTGAAGATTTTAATTCCTTATAAACAGCTGTTTCATTGTATAAGTTTCCTTTTAACACCAGTCAGAGGTAAGATGCAGACCATGTAGTGTTACGCATGCAAGGTGTGTGAGCTTAGCAATAAGTACGCTGAAATGGCGCCAAAACGGAATAAAGGGGCTCGCTCCTACACCGCTGAAACAATAATTGAGGTCGATGAAGGAAGGAGGATGGTCAGTATACAAGGCCAGTAGACGTTTTAATAACCCGTGGAGTACACTAAAGGATTATTGCACAAAATATTCAGCCGATACAGGAAGTGCAACCCTTGCAAAAATTGGAAAGACACTCGTTGTCACCGAATTTGAAGTCAAGATAGTGTGTCAAGATAGACACAATTGGCCTAATTCCAGACCCCAGAACAATGACGATGATGGTTGTGGTGCGTGAGGTGGCTGCCCTGGCGGATGACACCAAGAGGAAGAAAGAGCCGAATGGATTGAGGATAAGTTTTGTAATGTCGGGTACCTATAATGTCTATTTTATGTGTCATAGGTGTGAGGAATCTGATAGTGACTAAGAAGACTTAAATACGTTTAATGGAATATTTTTAATAGAATGTGTTTTTTTAATAAAAAATACTGTGTAGTGAAATGTTTCAATATGGGCAATGTGGGGTAATAGAAACTTATAGTCTACATACGATTTGAACACTTTTATTACATTAAACATTAGTTTTCACGGTTAAAAAGTACACTGAATGGTGAACATCATGCTATCACGGAGTAACTTGAATATCACGGCGTTACCTACTTCTACTACCGGATTTTGTTAGTTAATACCTTGAAATAACTTATGAATATTTGTAAGATATATGCCAGAAATGTTCCGTAGGGTATTCCTCTTTAACATGGAATGAATCGAAATAACGGAAATCTAAAATTTCAGAAATAGTAACAAATAACGGAGTTACTTAACTTTACCCTAGATAATAATCGGACAGATAAATAGAGAGATAGATAATAGAAAGAATAGACTGACAAATAATAAATAAACGGACAGATAGTAAATAGATAGTAAAAAGAATAGACATAAACATAGATAAATAGATGGACAGACATAGACAAACCGATAGATAAATACATTGTAAACCGTTAGTTAGTCATTCTTGTTTTAAGGGGCGGAACTACGAGGTCATCTGCCCCTAAGATTAGATATGTAAACAGATAATAAAGGAAGAAAGCTTTTAGTTTTGCGTGACCATTAATCATGCCATCATGAGCCACGGGACCTCCTTTTTACGTGGAATCCGAACCACAGGACATGGCATTTCACTTTGAAAATCTTACTTGCATTGACCGGGAATCGAACCCGGTCCATCTTCGTGAGAAGCCAACAACTTGACCGCTGCGCCACCACGCCCCGCCAGATAAAAGAAATAGACGGACAGACCGATACAGACCGATTGATAAGATAGACTAAATAGATAAATAGACAAATAATGAGATTATAAATATAGAGACCGATAGACAGATAAGATAGGCTCCCGCAGCAAAGCAGCACTACAGTACACATTTTATGTCTTGGGAACAAATTATCATTTGAGTTATCAAGAATTATAGAACATGACATATACATTGTGTGTAGAACATCGCCGGGGAAATTAGAATTACGTCGAGATATCGAGAAATCGAAGTATAGAAGATCGACTGTACATGTAGCCAGAGCTTGGAGTTAACCGACCCATGAGATAGCTGAAGAGCTCAGTCCAGCCAATCATAACCGGAAGGAGAGGAATTAATGTGTCAGACCAACCTCTCGCTTCCGTTCTGCTGGGATATAAAGTAAACAACCACGTGTTGTTCGTTCCCAGGAAACTGTTTACAAGGGCATCACAAATACAAGAAGAAATATTCGTGAGTATTGTTTTAAGGGGCAGAAATTTATATATCATCTGCTCCTAATGGTACAATATGCATGATGATAAATGAAAATCCACAGCGGCGAGGATATGGACTGTGCCGGCTGCCAAAGCCTGTCGCACTCCCCTGGGCTAATGATTAAATGAATGGCAGATGAAATGAAATGATAGTGGAGATCGTTGCTGGAATGAAATTTGTGACAGGGAAAACCGGAGTACCCGGAGAAAAGCCTGTCTGCCCCCGCTTTGTCCAGCACAAATCTCACATGGAGTGACCGGGATTTAAACCACGAACCCAGCGGTGCTGCCGCCTAAGTCACGGAGGCATGATAATGAAAATAAATATGAAAATTACCACTACAACTATTACAGGGTGAGTTTTGGCCTGATCGACGGGACTTACGTAGCGGACTGGTCGAGACTTGAGCTCTCACCGCCCGACCCACATACCGCGTACTGTCCGTCCACCAACTTAAGATCCGTGGCAGGAATGCAACGAGTCAGCAGTAGACAGCTGGCCTCTGCGTGAACGACAATGGTGCCAACCTCAGATACTTATGCGCTCTGCTCACCACAGGCTGTGTGGCAAACACGTTTTTCTTTTTAAGTGAATGGTGGACAGAGCACAGTGAGATTTCTAAGTAATATTATCGTACTAGTTTAGAATGTGTATTCACGCTTAGATTAAAGATAAAACCAAAGAGGGTGCTGAAAATTGTGAAACTTAAACATTATTCAGTTCATGCTGTTTAGGTTATAACTAAAGCCCTGTGTGAATAAACCCGCGGATATCCGCAAAAGTTTTCGCCATGCGGATAAAGTTTGCAATGCTGTGCGGTAGCAGATAAGCTGCGGACAATGTTAGGAGTAAATTTGTGGATAGTTTGTAGAATACAATCCGAACTTGTTGAATATCATTACTAAGTTAGTTAGTTAGTTATTGTTTTAAGGGGCGGAACTACGAGGTCATCTGCCCCTTATCATTACTAGGACCCGGATCTTTATGACATATATTTTTCCATTATGTTTTTTTTTTCTCATGGAAAATGTAAGATGATAATTTACGCTAATCTCATTAAAATTATATCAAGGACAATTAACACTCCGAACTGAAAAGGGTTGCAATTCTGGCTGTGGGCCTATAACATTCATTTTAAACATGGAACGAAAATATTATTGTAATGCCAGTAGATTTGGATAACAAACGTGCGAATTGGGATAAAAGTCGTGCGGATGTGGGACGGATGTGGATAACAGTCGTGCGGTGCTTCTTCATCACATCCCTCTATCACTTTCCTAATTATTTCCCTACCCTCAGAATGTATCACTCTTTTCTTCTTCACTTCCGACATAACACTATTGACCCGTACGATTTCACAATTGAAACTAAACGCAAGTAGCAGTGATTAAACATAGCGTGAATAACATAGGTGCTAAGTTGGCAATATCTGCAGCGGCACGTCCACTCAATCAACGCAGCTGGAATGTCTCCGCTCCCCTTCAGTCCCCTTAGATCAAGAGCTGGTGGACGGACAGTACTGTTCCTCGCTTAGCAAGCATTTCTGATACCTTCGACTGAGTTCTGGAAGCAACGCCGAACTCGCTCGGATCTCCTGGTAGCCAAGCTGCGAGCCATTTGGTAGCTGGCACCAGTGGAGTGAAAAGCAAGAATGCTAGCCACGACACCACGAGGTGGTCTATATCCCAAACCATAGCGGTGACAAATAACAAGCAGTTCCGTGGAGATACAACAATTCAGATGGATTGCTGTAATAGATTCGTAGATATTAAGAACCGTCTAAATATTTCTGTTGGTCGCTATGTTCGGTTTTTATACATGAAGTCCATACAGTTATGTACTATTAGATGACGAATTTTGCGTAGTTTCGTTATTCAAACGTTCACTTCGATCGCATGGTTAATACCCAAGAAATAAAAACTTAATTTTAAAATTGTGCACAGCCGCCATCTTGAGGTTGTGTGAAAAAATTGAACTAAATTAGATGCCCGTGCATTACAATATGTTGGGACATTCGCTGTACCAAGTTTCATTGCGTTTCGATGGCTAAATCGCGAGAAAAGTCTATTTAAAAGTTTCAACTTCGCTTGGCCACCATGCTCGTTTTGTAGTCAACAGGTATTTGAAAGTCGCATAGGTGAATTTCTAGTAGTGCCCTTTATCACCGTACAAAATTTCAGGGTGATATCAGTAATCGTTTCGGAGATATAGAATGCCGGTGAAATATTTTGCACGGCCGCCATGTTGGATTGGTGAGACTTAATAGAATTTGAAGGACGCGGTCGGGATCGGCCGGAATAGTACTATGACCTTACCGAGTTTCATTGAAATCGCTCCAGCCGTTTAGAAGTTATTAGGGACACACACACACACACACACACACACACACACGGACAAAAGACTTTTTTTTTTTTTTTCATAAAATGAAAATAGGCTAAAAATGCAAGCCAGTACACTACACCACAAGGTGGTTTACATCCCGCACCATAGGGGTGACAAATAAAAGTGCTAGGCACTACGCCACGAGGTGATCTTAAGAGGACCGCTTAGTGTCACGACAAGCGGTGAAAGCGAAAGCTATCACCACTTTAACGAACGAGTGGAAATGATGACAGGCCCTTCTACGTAGTAATCCTACGATATATTTAGACGAGGTGATTGGAGAAAATTACAAGACAGACCTAGAAACATCATGAATGGATAAAATTACAGACGTTGATTGGTGGTGATTGTGCTCGGGCCCATTATTGAGACCAGCAGAGGGGATATAGTCATGGAAAGAGGATTGGAAATGTTTGTTGATAGTACTTTGTATTTCTATCATTCCTCAGTATGCCTTCCTTCGGAGGGGAAGTAAAGCCGGCGGTCCCAAGTCATAGATTTATGACATGAAAAGGAACCTTCCACTACCAACAATTGCGTGAAGCAAAATTTGTAAGTTAGATTTGATTAACGCTCTATTAGTTCGAACGTTCGTCGCTAGGTGCCGGTTGCGGTGGCATCTAGTAGTCAAGTTCACAGCTAGGTGTCGTGGACGGTAGAATTTGGTAGCAAGAGTAGGAACTACTTGAAATTGATCGTCTGCAGTCCCTGCCTGAATCACAGATAACACACACTAATACAGCCATCACAATTAACACCGGTTATCAGACAGATTCTACACACACCCAAAGTACACAGGGCTACATGACCGCGTTGTCGCAGCCCCTAAACTGAGGAACCAACCAACTATGTTCTATCGTAGATGATTATGGTAATAATGGACACCATTGAACAGGGTGCACACAAATCCCGGACGATGCAATTTCTGGCTGCACAAGTGGGGAAACATTCAAAGCCCTATCTGCGACCGTCAGACCATTCAGCATGTTGTCTTCGAGTGTCCAGGGAGGAGATTTGAAAGAACTGTCCAAGACCTACACAATGCTGCCAACTGGCTGAATGTTTTAAGGGGGCCTAACATCTGGGTTATGGGACCCTAATGGTCTGGGTGATAGCGGAAATGACAAGGAGACTGAAACCAAAACTAAAACTAACTGAGATTCAAACTAATAACAAAGGATTGAAAACACTCACGAAATGTAATTTAGAGTGCAAAACGCTGACAAAATGCAGGTTATTGTAAAAAAAATACAAAGTGCAATTTAGATTCAAAATACTTATAAAATGCAATTTGGATTGACAAGGCTTAAAAAAAGCAATGTAGATTCAAAATACTCGAATATGTTAGCCCCCGCTCCAAAAGACTTACTAACAAGAAGTTCCGTGACGGACTAAAGAGCCTACTTTTCTTGAAATTTAAGATTCATGCCAATCTATATGGACCTATCTACACACATCAAAAAAAGTTTTGCATCACCTCGGTTCCAAGAGTTCCGGAACCGTTAAATACAAAGGGAATAGAGATCAACACAAACAACATTTCAGCTCGTTTTATTGCTCATGAGACCCACACATTGCATGTTGTACCATCATACAGCTAGACTTTCAGCATTTGTGGTCCAGATTGCAGTACACACCACTACCTCTAATACCCAGTAGCACGTCCTCTTGCATTGATGCATGCCTGTATTCGCCGTGGCATACTATCCACAAGTTCATCAAGACACTGTTGGTCCAAATTGTCCCACTCCTCAACGACAATTCGGCGTAAATCTCTCAGAGTGGTTGGTGGGTCAAGACGTCCATAAACAGCCCTTTTTAACATATCCCAGGCATGTTCGATAGGGTTCATGTCTGGCGAACATGCTGGCCACTGTAGTCGAGCGATGTCGTTATCTTGAAGGAACGCATTCACAAGATGTGCACGATGAGGTCGAGAATTGTCGTCCATGAAGACAAATGCCTCTCCAATATACTGCCGATATGGTTGCACTATGGGTCGGAGGATGTCATTCAGGTATCGTAAAGCCGTTTCGGAGCCTTCCATGACCACCAGTGGCGTACGTCGGCCCCACATAATGCCACCCCAAAACATCAGGAAACCACCACCTTGCTGCACTCGCTGGACAGTGTGTCTAAGACGTTCAGCCTGACCAGGGTGCCTCCAAACACGTCTCCGACGATTGTCTGGTTGAAGGCATATGCGACACTCATCGGTGAAGAGAAAGTGATGCCAATTCCGTGGGGTCCATTCAGCATGTTGTTGGGCCCATCTGTACCGCGCTGCATGGTGTCGGGGTTGCAAAGCTGGACCTCGCCATGGACGTCGGGAGTGAAGTTGCGCATCATGCAGCCTATTGCGCACAGTTTGAGTTGAAACACGACGTCCTGTGGCTGAACGAAACGCATTATTCAACATGGTGGCATTGCTGTCAGGGTTCCTCCGAGCGGCAATCCGTAAGTAGCGGTCATCCACTACAGTAGTAGCCCTTGGGCGGCCTGAGCGAGGCCTGTCATCGACAGTTCCTGTATCTCTGTACCTCCTCCATGTCCGAACAACATCGCTTTGGTTCACTCTGAGACGCCTGGAAACTTCCCTTGTTGAGAGCCCTTCTTGACACAAAGTAACAATGCGGACGCGATCGAACTGCGGTATTGACCTTCTAGGCATGGTAGAACTACAGACAACATGAGCAGCGTACCTTCGTCCTGGTGGAATGACTGGAACTGATCGGCTGTCGTACCCCCTCCGTCTAATAGGCCCTGCTCATGCATGGTTGTTTACATCTTTGAGCAGTTTTAGTGACATCTATGAACAGTCAAAGGGACTGTATCTTGGATACAATATACACAGTCAACGTCTATATGCCGGAGATCTGGGAACCGAGGTGATGCAAAACTTTTTTTGATGTGTGTAGAATAATGACGAAATTAAGTTGGTAAGATCGAAATTTCTAATTAGTTCGAAATACACCTACCATAATGTAGCCTAATAGAGCACTACAGTTGGCAGCCCTGGTGACTGAATATATTCTTAGTTCCACCTCTTAAGGTACACAATACAAAATTTGGTTGAAGTCCAATAAATAGCATGGACGTTACATGCAGTTAGACATTGGATCTAACAGCGCGCGTAAAATCATGTTGGCAACAATGTCATGCATGTGTTGGTCAGAAATACTCTGAAATGTTGTGCCAATTTTGGATCAAATCCATTTGTTAGTACAGAAGTTACATGTATTTTAAAATTTGGATTTATCAGCAGGCTTAGAATCATGTTGGCAGCACAGACGTATATTAGTTACTCCAAATTAATCTAGAATGTCGGGTACTATAGGCTACGTGCCCAAAGTTTAGAGCTGTTGGTTTGCATACTTTCCGATATATTGATATTAGGGTAAAAAATAGAGACAGCATTTACTAACAGTTGACAGCCCTGATTGCTCTTAAGAATACGCATAGTCATATCTATTATTATGTTACACATAGCACATACGAAATTTAGTTGAAATCCAATTGATAGTATTGAAGTTACATGTATTTTAAAAATTGGTTTTATCAGCAGGCTTAGAGTCATGTTGGTAGCACAGACACACATTAGTTACTCTAAATTACTCTAGAATGTCAGATACTATACGTGAGCCAAGTTTAAAGCTGTTGGCTCGCATACTTTCTGATATATTGGTATTTGGATAAAGAAATAGAGAGAGCATTTATTAACAGTTGGCAGCCCTGGTGGCTCTTAAGCATACGCTCAGTCATATCTGTTTATGTACAGATAGTACATACAAAATTTGGTTGAAATCCAATTGATAGTGTAGAAGTTACATGCATTTAAAGATTGAAGCTATCTGTAGGCTTGGAATCATCGTGGCAACACTGTCATATATGGCCTCCTAAAAATTAAACTGAAGTATTATTACCTATATGTGTGCCAATTTTGGAATAGTTCCCATGTATACCTTCCAAGATATTCAACATGGAGCTAAAATTTCAATTGCGGTTTTTCAGCAGTTGGTAGCACTGACATAATTTTCAAGTATGGCATTGAGATGTTCCGGTATAGATCTTTACTAATACCAAATTTGGTTTCAATTGCTTCAGCCGTTTAGGATTTGATAGGGGGGGGGGGGGCACAGACACACATTTCCCGGATCGATCTCATAAGTCTACTTTATTCCTCATTTTTGCAAAATGTGAAAAGTAGGCTAAAAATGCAATTGACATTGTCAATCTTTACAAAATGCAATTGAGATTGTCAATCCTTACAAAATGCAATTGAGATTGAAAATACTCGCCAAATATAATTTAGATTGAAAATACTTACAAAATGCTGAATTTAAGCACGCGCCTAAATTAATCTTACAAAGTAAGAAGAAATAAATCTAATAGATAAAAAAAAGAAACACATACATTCCAATTAAATTTTTTAATATAAAAATGAAGATAAAACGCCTTGAACATGATCTGAAAATGTATGTCAGACTACTCGCGATTTTGAGCCACGGGACCTCCTTTTTACGTGGATTCCGAA
This sequence comes from Meconema thalassinum, assembly GCA_946902985.2. Taxonomy (NCBI): domain Eukaryota; kingdom Metazoa; phylum Arthropoda; class Insecta; order Orthoptera; family Tettigoniidae; genus Meconema; species Meconema thalassinum. Next base: position 175,242,090 of record OX336401.1, read on the forward strand.
CCACCGGACGTGTCATTTCACATCATGCATTATTAGCAAACCTTGCTTAACACGGTGGGTGAGTAGTTAACGTGTCCGATTACCAACCCCAAGCTTGCAGGTTCGCCCCTGGCCGTGGTAAGTGATTTTTGAAAGGCGACAAAAATCACATGGATGTCATACGTTGTTGGCATGTTAAAGAGCCCATTTGAATTCAGTAGGCCGTGTTCAATGGCAAAATTGATCTCGGGATTTCCGCCAACATAAAGTTCCTCCATTCTCTACTAGAAAGCGCTGTAGTGTTAAGGAGCTTAGATATCTAACCTCCTTGACTTTCATAGCGTTCAAAGGAACGACGAAATTCGACATGCAAGCTGCCCTCTGTCAGTTAACAAAGCTTGCACCCGGCACCCGAGGCCATACGATATTATTAAAAAGCAAACCTTGGTGTGTGTCAAGTAACTTGAAAAAGATTAATACTACAGTAAGTTACTATTAAGGGGAGTTATGCCCACAATGTTCAAGCCACGAATGAAACACCGCAGCATATCTTAGAACTTATCAGAAGAACAAACCACAAATATGTTCTCATCCTCCGCAGAAGAAGAAGAAGAAGAAGGGAGGAAGAAGGGCTAAGATAGGGAAAGTGAAGAGTCAGTGCGGCCTAGTTCAGGAGCCCTTTGGGTAGTTTATTGGCTGAGGAATAACCCACCCACCAAGGGAAGATGATTAAGAGAAGGAAGTAGATTTGGGATTGGAGAAAAAGGATAGAAAAATAGGAGGAGAGTCCCACAAAAGTTATGAATTTAACTTTAAATACACTTAGAGGCAGTTGCCACTGAAATTTAACTTTTTGATACCTAAAATAGGAACGAGCTTGGTCGAGGCTAACGGGAACCGCAGCTAGGACTTGGGCGGTTTGCAAGAGAGAGGCTTTAGTATATTTCCTCCCAAGCATGCATAAAAGTACTATGGGGAAGGGTGATGGTCTGGCAAGGCTGAGAACAAACGATTCATGGTATGTCTTCTCAAGGAAATTAGTTTTTGTGAAATGATTCGAAGAATGCCAATAATTCAAATCAAGTTCGGAATTTCCAATTTTCGAAATTATAGAGTTTCTAGAAAAAGAGACCCAGTGCTTCCAGGAAGGATAGTGACGAAAAATTATAACTTGGAAAGTAATCTTTGTAAGTGAACCAATGGTTGCCTTTGGAAATGGCTAAGCTTTTACTCGGCGAGAAGCCGGCTAAAAGTTTAGACAAAAAGAAACACTTATCTTTTTGAAAACTGACCATAAGTTTTCGGAGAGGATCTCCACAAGCAGGTAGCTGGCGTAGCGAGCTTTACTTGCCTTACTGGCCAATTAGAATTAGCTATTAAAGCTAAAAGAATCTTTAGTGAGGTTACTGCTAAGAGTTCTTGCTCAAATGCAACGAGTGGTGAAAGCCCTATTAATGGTTTTAATGGCATCAAGTAGGGAGAGCCAAGGAGGACAGGACTTTGTTTAACCTTTGTATTAGAAAAAATGAAAAAGAGAAAAAGAACGCTTAATTTATTTAACAATTCAGGAGAAATTAATATTTTTAACAAATAAATATTTTCCAATCTTATTAACAATTTGAGGTCGCAGACCTCCGACAACATTCAGAAATTGCTCCAGGCAAATAACAATTTTTAAGGTTTTAAACCTGGTATTAAAATCTTCTTAAGATTTGAAAAAGGACTAAATGAAATGATTAAAGTTTAAACATTTATAAGAGTACAAGGAGTGTACTATAAGAAATTTCTGAAAGAATATTCTAGAGAGAATAACAACTTTCAAGTTAACTATAAGGAAAACATAAAGCATAAAAATAGAAGTTCCTACAACTTCTTATATTTAAACAGGATTACTTTATGAGAATTATACAAAGGAGGGCAGGTCACTTACTGTGAAACCTAAGTAAGTAATCAAAAGGAAGGTTCTAGACTTCCTATGTTTAATTAGGAATCACGAGCCAAATGGGGTAGTTTCCATTTCGTGAGACCTAAAAATAACTCACAGAAGAGTTGAAAGAATTGTTTTTCTGATAATAGAGAAAAAACAATGTAAACTTAAACCGTGTATAAAACACGTAATTATACAGAAATTACTTAATGATAAACAAGAAAAATGGAAGGGCACTTCGCAGAGTGACACCTTATTGAAACAGATCTATATTGAAAAATTTATTACGGATTGTTAGTAGGAAGTTTAGGAAAGAGAAATAGGGAATTGAGGAGAAATGTTCATGGCCTTATTTAAATATAAACGGACGATCGCGACGCGGTAGAAAGTTGAACAAGCACTGATTTTCACTATAGTTCGTTGAAACTTATGAAAAGTTCACTATGGAAACACGAAAGTTTTTGGCAGAGAAAGTTATTTCAATTTGAACAAAATGACTGGTTGCACTAAATGGACGAAAGTCTATTGCTTGAGAACATGGTGGATTACAGTTAAATGCGCCATAGAACATTCCAGCGGTTCCAGCGGTGGAAGAAAGTTAGCTATTAAGCTTTTAATTCAGAAACGAAATTCTTCAATTTTAGATAGCATTCTTACAAGTGAGTGAAAATTTCAAAACGGCAGGACTTCTAGATGAAATACAGAATCTAGAAGGTTCCAGAACGACCTTGGTAGAAAAAATGGAGTTGAGAAAATCCAACGGAGGAACTAACTTGTTGAGTTATAGACAGCGGGTATTAGATAATATCCCACGTAGTGAGAGGATTTCTCATTTGAATAGCCTAAGAAAAGCTCTTTTTAATAAGGTTGGCTTATACAACCAAAGGCTCAACATGGCAAATCCCACGAAGAATGATTTTTGCCCCAAAATAAGCAATCGCACACTGTCTATAAAACATCTTTAAAAGCACGTGAAAGTTAAAACCATGAAGATGAGGTTAAAACTTTAAGTTGGTACTTATCTTGATTTCATGTAGAAGATGAAGTTCCCTTTGACGATGACTACTTTGCCAACATGGCGTAGAAGAGAGTTTGCCTCTTGTGTTGAGGAGACTAGCTCGAGAGGAGCTTTGACTGACCGAGTCAACTGCCGATTGCGAAGTGAGACCTGCTCAACGGAGCACAGAAAGTCCAAGGAAGGGAAAAAGGAGTGGGGGGTAGGAAACAAAAGGAGAACATATAAACATTGCCAACTTGTCAAAAATAAATGTTCTTCTTGATGAATGGTCTTCAAGGAATTGATAGTAGGCGATATTAGCGCAGCATGGTGAGTAAAGAGGTAGACGTAGTCCTCTTGCTCAAGGAGAAAATAGCTGGCGATGGTAACAGGATCTGGTGGCCAAATGAATAAGTAAGTCCTCTAACACCAGGAAGAATTGAGGAGCTTCAGAGATTCGCTGCGAGATGACGCTAGGTGGGTCACAGAAGTTATATATCTGAAACAAACTTATGAAGACATAAGAGATTTGCCCATCAAGGAGAAAACAGAAGATCACTGTTTGTGTTTTGACAAAGAGGAAGGAAAAAATGGACATGCAAAGAGCAATAGACTTTATTCTCTCGTACCGTGTATTCAAAGAATACACCACCCTTCGAGGACGCCATTCCCGAACAAATTATCCGTGAGGCCCTTAACCGTTATGGGGTACAATGACCCCTGATGGGAGACGAGGTAATTAGCCCCTCACCCAAGTAGATAGACAGACCTATGTCCTAAAACACTCGGCTGATTTGGCTTTGTTTTCTGTTATATTTTACCTTTGTCTTGTTTTGGGTTTATCGTTTGCTTTGTTGTGTGTTAATCTTTGTTTTGTTCCCTGTGGTTATTTTGTTTTCTGATTTCTTTGTTATGAACTGCCAACTTGTACTTGCTAGTGAGGAGATGGGGGAATCTGTCCTCGAGTTGCTAGAATTTGGAAGGACTTGTGAAACGAGCACATCTGTTTCCATTCAAGCTTGTAATGCCAACTCCGTACAGGCCATGGAGGCCCTGGGAGTAGTGGAAGGTAGAGGCTTCCACTTTTTGTGACATCGGCACTAGATGGGATGGAGTTGTCAGCTCCACGCCCGGTAGTTTTTGCTCCCAGGAATTACCGTGGTACTCATTTCTGGTGTAGGCTGAGTGAACCCCAGGGCTATATGCGTTTCCGAAAGTGGTAGTTTTGTTTCTAAAATCCACTACCTGGGTGGGGATCGAACCCACTCCCTTTCAGTTAGAAGCTCAGCGCCTCTACCGACTGCGCCACGCAGCCCCCTCCCTCCCCCCCCCCCCCCCAAATTCAAGCTTGTGCTATATGGATACTTTCATTTCCATCTGGACTGATGAATTATTTACTTCTTCCAAAACAGGTTTTATCCAGGACTGTTTCTCAATCACGCAGCATTCCTTGTGGGTGGGAGCTAGAGGCCCTTGGGGTCATCAGCTCTAGCGTTCCTGGCAATCACCGCGGAGGTGCGGGTTCGATCCCTACCTCATCCATCCTAGAAATGGTTTTCCGTGCTTCCCCTGCTCTCTTCTATATCAGGTGAATGCTAGGATGGCAGTCTACCTAACTAAACCCTAGCCCCAAGTACTATAATATTACATTCATTAGTACAGGCATCACGACACAGGTTATCAGACACGACACATCCAAGCACAGAGGCCTCCTAACATAACCACGGTATCGCAAAGTCCCTAAATGACTCGTCATCAACTACTGTGGTAGTTGGAGGTAATAATAATAATAATAACGTATAACCTCGGGTGCCGGGTGGAAGCTTTGTTATTTGACGCTCAGAGGGCAGGTTGCATGTCGAAATTTGTCGTTCCTTGGAACGCTATTAAAGTAAAGGAGGTTGGATATATAAGCCCCTTGACACTATAGCGCTTTCTAGTAGAGAAAGGAGGAACTTTGTGTTGGCGGAAAATCCCGAGATTAATTTTGTCATTATGAACATGGCCTACTGATTTCAAATGGGTTCTTTAACATGCCAACAACGTATGAAATCCATGTAGTGATTTTTGTCGCCTTTCAAAAAAAAAACACTTACCACGGCCAGGAGCGAACCTGCAAGCTTAGGGTTAGTAGTCAGACACAATAACCACTCCCCCACCGTGGGAAGCTAGTTGATAGGATCAACATGGGGAGCATTTCACTCATTGTTTTACATGATATTCGACATCTATATGAGGGGTTTTCATTTAACATTTCGCATTTAACAGGCATTACAATACTATATTTTTAATAGTTAAACCATAAATTACATATTTAGACATTTGAGAAGAAAGTCGTTTCCCTAGGCTTTCTATATCAAGTGCTATGTTTAAAATGAATGTTACACAGACAGAATTGTAACCCTTTACTGTTCGGAGTGTTAATTGTGCTTAATGACATAGTTTAAATCATCTTACATTTGTCATGAAAAAAAAAACATAGCGCAAGAAGTAGTTCCGTGAAGAACTAAAGCCTATTTTCAATGGTAATTGCCACTATCAACATAAAGAATTTCAGTTTGATTGCTGTAATAGATCCGTAGATATTCAGAGCCGTCTAAATATTTCGGATGGTCGCCATGTTGGATTGTTAAATGTATAGGCCATAGAGTCATGTACTGTCCCCGATATCCGGATAGTAGGCTGTCAGATATCCGCCCCCTCAATCTGATTGCCAATAATCAAACGCACCGGCACAGCTACATCAATGAAAATGGCACTGACAGATACTATCGAGATTAGAGCACAATAGTTAACAAGAAAATTATTGTGGAACACACCAAAATATACGCGGGTTCATACTTACCTTTTACTTACCTCTTAAATTTATCTCGGGGACTGGGTTGTCAACTGGATCACTAAAAGTATGCCCTCACAATAACCTCCACCATGATATTAAAAATGAACCAAAACGAAGACGAGAAACTTTAAACTGCACAATAATTTATTTCACATAAAGAATGAATTTAACAAAGATAAAACAACAAAATCCACGTGGCAATCAGAAGCCATCGACCACATAACCATGTCCTCCTGTAGGACTAGTATACTCTACATACAATGTTTCAGCTTTCTCAAGCTCAAAATAACGTAATTATAATAATGCACTTGGAATGGAAACGGGATTTGGGACGAGACACATATATCAATTGTTTTGCGTGTTTATACACATCACATTTTATTTATAGCCACAAGGCTATTATGTAAACGTCCTTGGCCTCTATCATACAGTTGTCCGGGCCAGCTGCAATGCACCTGCATCGTCAAAGTGGACTCACCTGTCCGTTCAACCCTAGCATAAGCGAGTTACATCAGAGCTTAGCTCTCCCTTCAAAACACGTTAAATGTCCACATCTCAACTGAAATATTATCACGCAAATGTTTTAAATGCTCCATTCAAACACCAGTGGATTACTCCAACAATCCCCAAATCATATTTAATTGTTCTATCCACTTGCTTAGTTAGCGTTGTTTAGAGTATAAAAACAAAACTCTTAATGTTAATAACAAAAGTTCATTAATTATTTATAACAATAATAAATTGTTTATAACAATGTCAAACGACAATTGAAAATTTTATACACGCCTCTATTAATCACTTTCATTTCAAATTATTATCAAAGATATTTACATAATTATTTACAATATTTATATTGTTTATATTATTTATATAAGAAATACATTAAACCACACGTTTATCCGGTTGATAATTACTTAAATTGTGTTGATATAATCGACCAATGAAGGTTAGTTATATTTAAATGTCAAATTCAGGTTTAATAAGGTTTAATAATTATTATTAATATTTGTGACGGTAACCTCCATTCAAAATCTTTATCTCAAATTATTTAACACTCTTGTTAACTTTAACAGTAGCATCACATGAATAACTTACAAAGAACCAGGACAATACATTCAGCGGGAAAATACTTCGCTCAAAACGCACAAAATTGCTCAACAATAGGCCCAGAATTCATCATATATCTTCATATATATGGCATCAAAATCTTCCAAATTACATACAAAAACCTCCACTCATAAATTCAACAACTTCATTTATTACTGTGGGAACCTCCTTCATTATTCAAGGGCATTACTCATCAGCGACTTTTACAGGTCCAGTGAACTAACGATTATACATTCATTGTTCCTCTTCAAAAATTCTTATATTCATCAATTGTATTAATGACTGTTATTATTTAACCTTCGTGGGTTTCATTCATGAATCGATATGAAGTAAAAATTTGCCAATCACAAATAAATTTAATAGCAAATACGATTAGACACTCCTCCCTGGTCTATCAAATTGAGATTAACATCTTCAAAGTAACGCAGTATAAAAATACTATCTTCAATCAAAGTTCATCTAAACTGCATAAATAGTCGAATAGAATACAATTAGACTGTGGAATGCAAACATTATTGTTCCAATCTATAATTGAGAAAAACTCCTATCAAATGTTCATTACTATAATGTATTCAATAAATCGTAATCAAAGTTCATATTTCATAAAATTGTCTATAATGCAATGATATATGTCTATGTTGCAATCATGTTCATAAGACGACTAGTATTTCAAAGATCGTCGATAACGTATTAGATTTTAACGCTCTAAAATCATTTAATCATTCTTCTTTCTTGAGGATGACAGAAAATTGGTCAAAGTAATTTACTGAATAGAATTACTTTAATAAAATGACACGCTGTCTGACTTCAAATCTGCCATAGCAAATCGTTAACTTTACAGTCAAATCGTGACTACAAAAATATGCAAATTACTGAAAGAATCTAAATTATCAGTCTCAACTGATCCAAAATTATTTAACTATGCCAATGACATAACAATGTCTCAATAAAACGAAGAAAAAGGCATAAATCATCGAAGTGTACTGAGTACAGGAATGTTAATCAAGAAAATGGGGCAAAAGATAGGACAAAAATATGGGAAGAAGGTTGCTCAGATATCGCTACATGGCTCAAATAATACAAGAAACGTTCACGACTACCTTATCTGTTGATTGAAGTTCTAGAGGAAAGTTTTCAAAGAAAACTGCTGTTGGTTCCATTTCACCAGCGTGAAGATGTGCTCCGACCTCGAACCTGGAATCAGCGTCCTCGGAGAATCGAACTGCTTCCTCCTCCGGAAATTGCACTGCTCCATGTATCCGAAAGACATCCTTCTGGCAAAATTCTTCTTTGTGAGCCGGGTCCTCCCTGGCCTCTCTTGAAAATTCCCTGAAGTTCTGGTCGCAATTCGCCATGAAGTTTATTGCAGTTATTTCCGCAGAAATATTCATAATCGTGGAGTATGAAAATATTTCCACTGTCATCTGATATAATTCAGCGATGGATTCACGAAGCATGAGTGTAGTTGGATGTTCACTACATGCTCGCTTTTGTAGAATGACGATTAACGAAGTTCCATGCTGTTATTTCACTCCATCGATATATGTCCCAATTGCATTAAAGCCTTAGCCTTCCATCTCAACTTCTGTTATAATCATTGAAAGCACTGCCAGACTATAATGTTCCATAGTAGAATGTATCGTTGTATTACCAAACGTATGCTCCAAGATCACGGTTGCGATATACATGTCAGCCGTAGTGTATAATGTGGAATTTTAAAAGTGCCTCTCAGGTGGCGAGAAAATCACTTTTGTCTGCAGCCTTAAAATGCCAATATCTTTCAAAGTATAACTGTGAAATTGTTCAAATCTTCTACACACCTCAATGTTGTACTGCCCAATTGAATTATAATGAAGGCAGAAGCCAACTCTTGATATCTTATCTGGTAGAAACGTTAATGTGAGCGTCTCAACTTCACCTAGTTTCGAACAGCGTAAAATGGAACTGCTCCGTGTTCGTTCGATACGCCGGGTTTTAACCACACGCTAAAGATGACTTGCTTCACTTATTCACTCGAAAATGACTATGACATCTGAAATATATATGCGTTATCAGAATATCAGATATGAGATATCTGAGCGGTATGAGAGCTCCTCTCTTCTGTGCACGACCTTTTATCAACTTCTTAAGGGGCGTATCCATCCCTTCCATAGTTCGTTCCTCCGTCATTGCTAGAAGTTTTAACTTTGGCTATACTTGACGGATTCTCAAATTTCAAAAACTCAAAATTAATTTCTTCAAAATTCCAAATCAATGCCATAACTGAAAATAGATTTCCACAAATCTGCATGCCAAAAGCAATCAAATATCGTAGTTTCAGCAATCTCCGTCTTCCTTCCAAACTATCGTTCATTGGTTCGAGTCTCTCCTCCAATAGCGTAACTTCTTCCTTAGCACAATACCTTGTTTCCTGCGACTGCGTCGTAAATCTCAGATCTTTCTCGAACAAAATCATGACGTCACCAAGAATCTCAGCTCAACCAGCCTACTTGCATGAATTCTGCGTCATCCGTGCCTACGTCATGAATATACACGTCACAACTATGACATCCATAACTTGATTCATATTTGCCAATACAGCCATCGTGGTCTCAATATAATTCAATTTACGGGGGCAGTACCATTAAAGGAAAATTATTGCGTAGGTTCATTATGCAAACTTTCACTTCGATCGCATGATTACGACACAAGAAATAAAAACAATTTTAAAATTCGCACAGCCGCCATATTGAGGTTATGTAAACAATTGAACTAAATTAGATACCAGTGCATTACAGTGTGTATAAACATTTCCTGTACCAGTTTCATTGCGTTTTGATAATTAAATCGCGAGAAAGGTCTATTTAAAATTTTCAACTTCGCTTGGCCGGCATGTTCGTTTTGTAGTTAAACGGTTTTTGAAAGTCTCATGGATGAACTTCCAGTAGTGGCCTTTATCTCCGTACAAAATTTCAGGGTGACACCGCTAATAGTTTCAGAGATATAGAATGCCGGTGAAATATTTCGCACAGCCGCCATATTGAGGTTATGTAAACAACTGAACGAAGTTAGATGTCGGTGCATTACAATGTGTATAAACATATACTGTACCAAGTTTCATTGCGTTTGATTGGTTAAATCGCGAGAAACTTCTATTTAACTGTCGCAAATTCGCTTGGCCGCCATGTTGGTTTTGTAGTTACCAGGTTTTCAAAAGTCACATAGGTGAACTTCTAGTAGTTCCCTTCATCACCGTTAAAAATTCCAGGGTGATAGTGGTAATAGTTTAGGAGATATTGAATGCTAGTGAAATATTTCGCACAGCCGCCATGTAGGATTGGTGAGACGTAACCAAATTTGAAGGGCACGGTCGGGTCGTCCGAAACAGTGCTATGAACTTACAGAGTTTCATTGAAATAGCTCCAGCCGTTTAGAAGTTATTAGGGGGACACTCACACACCATCACACACACACGGACAAAAGGTGATCTCATAAGCCTATTTTTTTTTCATAAATGAAAGTAGGCTAAAAATATGATAAAGTCACAATAAACACCCGGTTCCTAATAATCATATTAAGCCTAAACAAGTTCGCAAATTTTCTCCAAACATCATCCGCAGCTTATCCGCACTGGGCTTTAATCATTAGGGAGCAGATGACCTGGGTGTTATCTCAGCTGTGTACAGAGTCCGGTCTCCAACCAAACAGTGATTCACTATTTGTTGAAGCGAGAGGAAAGATACAGCCCAATTCTCACGGCCTTGACCCAAGACTTAACTCTTGGAAACCGAACACAAACAACGCGGCTTTGCCAAATCTAAGACGAACTCTGGAGGGAACAGCTCTCTTAAGGAGCATATTTGTAATCCTCCGACTGCAGCGTACAGATTATGGGGAATATTCTTTCATTAATCGTGGCAGTGCCGGTTTAATGTAAAATGGGGCCCAAGTGCCTCAGATTTTAGGGGCCCCTTTATTTTTTTCAAATAATTTTTAATTTTTGCACCTGTACATTTAATAAAGTATATACAAGAGGTTTTTTTTTTCTCAAGACGAATAATACACTTTTTATTAAATCATACATACTGTAGGCCTACATATACACACACATATCAATTGATACGATCATCGTTATTTGAAAACATTTCAGATATTTGATGAACAATTTAAGAAATCATACTATTAGCGTACTTTCCATTTTTGCAAAAAATGAAAGTAGACTTATGAGATCAACACAGGGCGAAAAATTGTGTGTCTGTCTGTGTGTGTGTATGTGAGTCTGTGTGTGTGTGTGTGTGTGTGTGTGAGTGTGTGTGTGAGTGTGTGTACTCTGAATGTCTGCCCCCCCCCCTATCAATTTGAACACGGTGAAACCGAATTGAACGAAATTTGGTACAGAGGTAGCTCTAGCATAGGGCACCTCAGTGTCATACTTTATATCGCCGCCATCTTTACCAAAACTGAATGGCGGCCACTCAAACGTTCAAAACGTAAACTCAAATTACGGCTAAACTAATCATCCGATCTCTACCAAATTTGGAGACAACATACCTTTATATAGGACGCGTCTTTCACCCAAACGTCAAGGTCATCGGCCTTGCCATTTCAGGATGGCGGCCGTGTAAATTATGCAACCATTATAATCAATTGCTTAAGACCCACCAATTCAGATCATCAAGCCTAGGGTGGTTTAAGCTATCCTGAAGGTCGTGATCCGTTATTTATTATCATTTAATATTATAATATTATTATGTATGAGTGGCTTAAAAGAGCTGAGCCGTATCTGCCACACGACAAGATGGCAGTTGTCCTCATGTGCCTGTCTTATATTTCAGTAGTTTTAGTATGTTGTATGTGATATACCTTACTGATACAATAATATAAACTTCGTATGAAATGATCTATAATGAAAATGTACTGCAGTGAAGAAATAGTTTATTTCAAGTCATTATTTGCCAACAGGTTGTATCTAATATATCAGTTAAGAACACCATGATGTAAGGATATGGTTGGCTCTGGGCTAGCATGTTAGTCTGTCACGCAGTTGACTGGGGATCGAATACTGCTACAGTTTTCTTGAATTCTTTTACAAATGATGAGCGCAAGCTCTTTCCACAGATACTGAATAAAATGTCATTTAGCTCAAAGGGGAGGCTAATGTATACACTCGTTTATTAATAAAATCACAGTCCCAACATTGCACATAAACAGAAGACATTAGGAAAAGGAGAATAGAAGAACTAAATACACGTTGTTATCAACCACAGCCTTCTTATGGTCTCTGTACGGTGCTGTCCTCTTGTGGGTTATGGGGGTAATATTGTTCCAAACATACCGCTGTGTAAATACCTGGCCTCCTGAAGTATGGCAATTTTGTAATACTGGTAGTTCAACTATTAGCCACGATCGCGCTCAGATTACCTTTAAACACTGCCAGCTGGCTACTTTAAATTGCCTGCTCGTTGAACACCCAGAGGCGTACAAGATAAATATTAATTCACTGCTAGGTCGCAGCACCAACCTACTGTGATCGGCGCGGATTTTTAAGGGGAAGGTACCCAAAACGAAAGATTCTTAAGTTTGCAGGCTGGCTTAATATAGAGATTAACGGACGTGAATGCATTAGAATAAGTTAGTAGTTTTGTTATTCAATCATCATAAAGTATATAATATTGATATTGACACTTACTGGCTAATTATCAATATAAAAGAAAACAAACACTACATGGTGGTAGAGGTGGTTTTAGGGATGAGGACAAAGAGTTATAAATATACCCATACATATAGGAGAAAGTAGGCTATATGTTCTCTGCTGAACATCTTGTTTACTTCTGTAAAATGTAACCAAAAATTTCTTTTTCTGTTTTTTTTCGGTCAATGAAATCTTCTACAATGTCACCAAAATCAATTTCCCACAGAACTCGATATACATTAAACTTAGTATGTCTTGTGACATGATACTTCTTAGCGCACATTTGATCTGTTTCAATTTTGAAAACGAGCGCTCCGCAGAACAATTCGTTATCATGAGGGTGCGAAAACCAATTTCAACGTTCGGAAAAACGGACTCAAGTTTGTCTCGAATAAGAATTTCGTAAAGTTCAGAATGAGTGAGCTCAGTTTTTAAAGGACACTGTAATTCTGGATAAAATTTGTCTAAATCTTCGGAATAAAATTGAACTAAATTAGAAATTGCTTTTTGACATTCATTTTCTGATAGTTGCATATCAGCTTAAAAAAATAACTCAAATCTCCAAATAAACTTTGCCCCGTTTGTTAATTTCGCTTCTGAGCGCATCAATAATTGGAAGACACCCGTTTAAACGAAAATTATCTCGAGCATTATTTACCACTTCTGGAGCATTTCAATCGTTAGGTCTTATTGTTCTTCGACGAATTCGCTCTTTGACGAATTCGGTATCAGGCAAAATTGATGGCTTCGTTTTGAAATTCGGCAAACTTTTCTCTTTTCTCATCTAAGGACTTTTTCAACGACGCGTACGTAAGTGCGCTTTTTTTTAGATTAATTTGCTCTAGCTGCAAAACTTTGCTTGTGGCTCGAAAACCATCTAATATGTCGCTCCACAATACAAGCATGAAAACAAATTCCAAATTTTTCATTTTGACCTCAATACATTCAGTTTCATGCCTAGTTTCAGGATTGTGAGAAGGATCGTAAGCGATTTCAATGAACGCTTCTATAATTTGATAAAATGAATTGAGGACTGTCTCGGTAGCGTTTAGGAGCCTCCGTGGCTTAGACGGCAGCACGTCGGCCTCTCACCACTGGGTCCGTGGTTCAAATCCCGGTCACTCCATGTGAGATCTGTGCTGGACAAAACGGAGGCAGACAGGTTTTTCTCCGGGTACTCCGGTTTTCCCTGCCAAAATTTCATTCCAGCAACACTCTCCACCATCATTTAATTTCATCAGTCATTCATTTAATCATTGCCCCAGAGGAGTGCGTCAGGCCTCGGCAGCCGGCACAGTTCATATCCTCGCCGCTAGATGGAGGCTTCATTCATTCCATTCCTGACCCGGTCGGAGACTGGAAGCAGGCTGTGGATTTTCATTTTCGGTAGCGTTTGCGTTAGCTTCCCAACGCGTTTCTGATAAACATATTTTAGGGGCCCCAGATAATTGGGGGCCCTAGCCGGGCCTAATGGGTAATCCAGCACTGCATCGTGGTATTGATAATAATAATTGGAACTCATTACCTGCCACAGACTTGGAGCATTGATGTGTTTAAGAGAAGACAATCTCTGTAGTTTCCGAAACGCGACTTTAAGTGTCTGTTATTATTGTTGATATTATATTTGCCACCGGGTAATTCCCCCCATTTGTCTTTCAAGATTGTTGCAAAAGGTTGGTTGGTTCCTCAGTTTAGGGCCTGCGACAACGCAGTCATGTAGCCCCGTGTACTTTGGGTGTGTGTAGAATCTGTCTGATAACCGGTGTTAATTGTAATGACTGTATTAGTGTGTTATCTGTTTTTAATTCAAGTAAGGACTGCAGACATTGACTTTTTTCAAGTAGTTCCTACCTTTGCCGCCAAACGCCACCGTCAGCGACGAACTAGTTGAGAAATTAGTCACCAGATGCCACCACAGACGGCTCCTGACGACGAACGTAGGAACTTAAGAGCGTTAGTCAAATGTTTAACCTATCCAATTTAGCTTCACACAGGTGTAATTAGTGGAAGGTTCTTTAACATGCCATAAATCTAAGATATGGGACCGCCGGCTTTACTTCCCCTCCGAAGGATGGCATACTGAGGGATTTTAACGTTCTTAAAAAATCCGGCGACTTCGGCCGGGATTGAACCCGCGGCCTTGGGCATAGAAGCTCAGCATGCTACCCACTACGCCACCGAAGCCGCTTGTTACAAAAGTGTACGAAAATATGTTCGTTCGTCGTTTTTTTTTTTTTTTTTTTTTCGTTATTACCCGATTTGAAAAAACAAAAACAAATCAACGCCCAAGTACTTGCTATTCAACATTGACGAGAAATGCCTCCTTTATGGACTTGACGCATTTGAAGGAGCATCGATAGATTTGTACTCGCGTAAATTCTGTTCGAGGCGTTTCTGTGGCGTAATTGGTAGCTTGCTGAAGTTCTATGCCCAAGATCGCGGGTTCAAATCCGGCTAAAGTCATCGGGTATTTTAAGAGCGTTAAAAACTCCTCAGTATGCCTTCCATTGGAGGGGAAGTAAAGCTGGCGGTCCCATTTATGGCTTGAGAGAGAACCTTCCACTAACAATTGTGTGAAGCAAAATTTGTAAGTTAGATTTGATTAACGCTCATTGAGTTTCAACGTTCACTGCCAGGTGCCGATGTGGTGGCATCTAGTAGCCAAGTTCACAGCTAGGTGTCGTTGACAGTAGCATTGGTAGCAAAAGTAGGAATTACTTGAAATTCCTTACCTGAATTACAGATAACACACACTAATACAGTCATCACAATTTACACCGGTTATCAGACGGATTCTACACACAGCCAAAGTACACGGGGCTACATGATCGGGTTGTCGCAGCCCCTAATCTAAGGAACCAATGAACCAACTTCTGTTCGAAAACTCAGACCAGTTCGAGTTGCTGCTATTATTTTGAATGAAGAGAACCAAGAAGACGCTGAATGGTTGGAAGAAGTCATGGTGGACACTTCGAGCGTTTTAATTCCAGCTTTCTATTTCTCGATCGAGCATTCCGTCCCAATTTTTTCAATTCAACAACATTACACGACGTAATGGGATGATTGGAGTTTGGTTGCATTGTAAAATTAAATGTTATTACTTAATGTTATGTATATAGTCTACATACAGGGTGATTTATCTCTTCTTAGTATAAAACAAAGTCCCCGATTCTTGGATGTCACGGGTAATCTCGAGAACCACTGAATAAATTCTCATGCGGTTTTCAGCATTCTGTAAAGGATATCTCGAGGATGATTTCTGTAGAAAATAATTTATTTATGACCAAAGGAAGTCGAGCACTAACGATTTCAGTGAAAAGGTCGAAAAAATAAATTGGCGTCCGTGCGATTCTTAAGCTTACGCTGGGCAAACCGTTAAAAATACCAATATACACACATCAAAAAAAGTTTTGCATCACCTCGGTTCCAAGAGTTCCGGAACCGTTAAATACAAAGGGAATAGAGATCAACACAAACAACATTTCAGCTCGTTTTATTGCTCATGAGACCCACACATTGCATGTTGTACCATCATACAGCTAGACTTTCAGCATTTGTGGTCCAGATTGCAGTACACACCACTACCTCTAATACCCAGTAGCACGTCCTCTTGCATTGATGCATGCCTGTATTCGCCGTGGCATACTATCCACAAGTTCATCAAGACACTGTTGGTCCAAATTGTCCCACTCCTCAACGACAATTCGGCGTAAATCTCTCAGAGTGGTTGGTGGGTCAAGACGTCCATAAACAGCCCTTTTCAACATATCCCAGGCATGTTCGATAGGGTTCATGTCTGGCGAACATGCTGGCCACTGTAGTCGAGCGATGTCGTTATCTTG
Organism: Meconema thalassinum; assembly: GCA_946902985.2. Lineage (NCBI taxonomy): Eukaryota > Metazoa > Arthropoda > Insecta > Orthoptera > Tettigoniidae > Meconema > Meconema thalassinum. The sequence goes on from OX336401.1 coordinate 175,258,452, forward strand.
AAGGAACGCATTCACAAGATGTGCACGATGAGGTCGAGAATTGTCGTCCATGAAGACAAATGCCTCTCCAATATTCTGCCGATATGGTTGCACTATGGGTCGGAGGATGTCATTCAGGTATCGTAAAGCCGTTTCGGAGCCTTTCATGACCACCAGTGGCGTACGTCGGCCCCACATAATGCCACCCCAAAACATCAGGGAACCACCACCTTGCTGCACTCGCTGGACAGTGTGTCTAAGACGTTCAGCCTGACCAGGGTGCCTCCAAACACGTCTCCGACGATTGTCTGGTTGAAGGCATATGCGACACTCATCGGTGAAGAGAACGTGATGCCAATTCCGTGGGGTCCATTCAGCATGTTGTTGGGCCCATCTGTACCGCGCTGCATGGTGTCGGGGTTGCAAAGCTGGACCTCGCCATGGACGTCGGGAGTGAAGTTGCGCATCATGCAGCCTATTGCGCACAGTTTGAGTTGAAACACGACGTCCTGTGGCTGAACGAAACGCATTATTCAACATGGTGGCATTGCTGTCAGGGTTCCTCCGAGCGGCAATCCGTAAGTAGCGGTCATCCACTACAGTAGTAGCCCTTGGGCGGCCTGAGCGAGGCCTGTCATCGACAGTTCCTGTATCTCTGTACCTCCTCCATGTCCGAACAACATCGCTTTGGTTCACTCTGAGACGCCTGGAAACTTCCCTTGTTGAGAGCCCTTCTTGACACAAAGTAACAATGCGGACGCGATCGAACTGCGGTATTGACCTTCTAGGCATGGTAGAACTACAGACAACATGAGCAGCGTACCTTCGTCCTGGTGGAATGACTGGAACTGATCGGCTGTCGTACCCCCTCCGTCTAATAGGCCCTGCTCATGCATGGTTGTTTACATCTTTGAGCAGTTTTAGTGACATCTATGAACAGTCAAAGGGACTGTATCTTGGATACAATATACACAGTCAACATCTATATGCCGGAGATCTGGGAACCGAGGTGATGCAAAACTTTTTTTGATGTGTGTACTATGAGTGTAAGAATTGTTCAGCATGAGAAGTTCTACAAAAAAGCTCGGGAGAGCATATCTCTATCTTCAATACATCGCCTACTATACGTGTTTTAGGTTTTCATTTCTTCCAATAATCTCCATTCAGTTACTGAGGCGACAGTTTACGAGCTAGCTAGGGCGAGTCTATCACCCTAGTTACAGCTTAGCTAGCGGACAAGCCCATTACCCCAGATACAGCCAGCAGCAAACCGTCCAGTCGTGTTGAGTTAAGACTTCAGAGAAGAGTGGTTGTGTTTGGAGTTTCCCTGGAAGTGCAACTCTGCTTTTCTTCATTTCGCCTGTGAACATTTCGTTCCGCAAAATTCACATTTAAGTTAAGATTGGACGGAAGGGGGATTTGTTTTTCATGCACCTCGCCATTCTTAAATTACGTCTGACAAGAATTCGTTGCACATGCATCTCCATGATAATATAATTAATAGTCCAGTCAGTGATTTTAACCCATCATGCCGAGACGTAAAACGGATATTGGTCGTTGTTCATTGACATTGAAAAAAAAATACACTTATCATGTAATGCATTCATAACTGTTCCCGGGCGAAGCCGGGTCGGGTTGCTAGTAATTCCTATTACTAACTTCTGAGGGTTGTAGAGGGGACTAAGTAGATCACAGTTTGAATAGGAACCCTTGTCCGGACATTTATCGTTTCGATACCAAATCGGTTAGACGATCACTCATTTTACTTCGCCCGCTTCACGGAACGCAAATAACATTGGCTGGGGGTAACCTCTGATGTCATACAGTAGGTATGTCTTCTGTTTACAGACCATGACGGTGAGTCCGCTTTGATAGGTTGAGGTAGTCCAATATCGTGGCCACCACGATCACTAGATTTTTACTGTGGGGCCACATGAACCCAGTTTACGAGACACGTGTCGAGTCTGAAGATGTTGCGCGCGTTCTGGCGGCAGCGCACATAATTGAACACACACCAGGTCTCGTGGGACATGTGTTTCACAACATGCTGCAATGAACAGCAGGGTCGCCACGTGGAACAACTCTTGTAGTGTACACGTGTCTGTAGTGAAGTGGGAGATGTGCAATAGAGTCAAACTGACTTGGTATCGAAACGATACATGTCCGGACAAGGGTTCCTAATCAAAATGTGATCTACTTAGTCCCCTCTACAACCCACAGTAGTTTGTAATAGGAATTGTGAATCACCCTGTATACAGTATTAACAGTATACATAAAGTTCAGTTTTATTTCATATGTGTTAAAATATTTCCTGTCTTCTTTACGTTTTCCCGGTGAGCAGAGGAGGGGTTAATTCAATTGGGACGTTCACTTATAGTTGCAATGGGGAATGGGGATTGCATTTTATTGCTTTCTTGCGAACGGATGTTATGAATGACCCCTTCATGTTTCTTTCTGTTCTTACCGTCAACAGCCGAACTCTTTAACCTACAGGGTGGGGCGTGGGAACTTCCTTATTTAAACATATTGCAGTGACTGCTGTAGGGAGGGGAGGGGAGTGGGGGGGTGGATTCAGTGGAAGGGGCCGAGTGGGATATTTGTGTTCCCGCCAGTTTTAGTCGTAAGCATGCTTTGGTCGAGGCAGCAGCGTGCTTTTGCCGTGGAGGCGTATCTCTCTCACGCTCGGTCAGTGATTGCAGTGCAACGTGCCTTTTGCCGCCACTTCGATATTCCTCCAGGAGGCAGTGTTCCTGATCGGAAAAGTGTTTTAATGTGGGTGGATGCCTTCAGAGGAATGGGGAATGTCGCCAATGAAAGGAAAGGACCTCGGAAGACCATTCGATCACCTGAAAATGTGGAAAGAGTTCGTGCGTCCATTGAGCGGTCACCCAAGCGTTCTGCGCGTAAACATGCAGTTGCCCTTGGGATGTCGTCCCTTCTCTTCATCGCATTCTTCACTTTGAGCTCCATTTTCACCCGTACAAACTTTGTGTGGTCCAACAACTTTCAAAGCAGGATTATGTAAACTGACAAACATCCTGTGAGCAGCTGCTTGATACTGTGCCGAATGATGCAGTTGTGTTCTTCTCTGACGAGGCACATTTTCACCTCAGTGGCTGTGTGAATTAACAGAACATGCGATATTGGAGTTCAACAAATCCCAAAGACCTTCATGAGAGGTCCCTTCATTCAGAACGTGTCATGGTATGGTGTGCTGTAGCAAGTGTAGGGATCATTGGGCCATACTTTTTGGAAGAAAACGGTCATACTGTTTCCGTCAATTCCAACCGTTATGTGACAATGATCCAACAATTTTTCTTACCTGCGCTCCAAGAAATGGATCTGGATAACGTGTGGTTTCAACAGGATGGGGCCCCAGCCCACACCTCTGGGATTTCCATGGGTGTTTTGAGAGCAGCCTTCCCCGAACGACTGATCTCCCTGCGAGGGGACGTAAACTGGCCAGCCCGCTCGTCTGATTTAGCCCCCTCCTGATTACTTCCTGTGGGGTTATCTCAAGTCCCTGGTTTATAAAGATCGTCCCCACACCCTGGACGACCTACGGAACAACATCCGAGCCGTGATTGCAAATATCCCGGTCGATATGCTCGAAAAGGTGACGCAAAACTTTCGCCGTCGACTGAATCAGTGTATTGACAATGGAGGGCGACATTTAACAGACATTGTGTTTAAAACTGTGTAAATGTAAAGTTCCAATGTTGTATGGTAGGCGGAAAATAACAATAAAGTTGAATGAAACATGTACTGTTTTTTATTGCATGTTTGAATCAGGAAGTTTCCACGCCCCACCCTGTATTAAGTGATCTCTCCTCCCCCAACCCCCATTTCCCAGGGGCTCACAACTATAAAAACAACAAACAAAAGAACCCTCGGCTACTTCGGTTCGCGCAGCTCACATCGGCTCTTCCCGATCTCCCCCGACAATCTCTACTTAGTATAAAACTAAGTCCCCGATTCTTGGATGTCACTGGTAATCTCGAGAACCACGGGATGGATTTTGATGCGGTTTTCACCATTCTGTGAAGAATATCTCGAGGAAAGTTTCTGTAGAAAATAATTTATTTATGATCAAAGGAAGCCAAGCAGTAACGATTTCAGTGAAAAGGTCGGAAAAAAACTTTGCGTCCGTGCGCTTCTTAAGCTTACGCTGGGCAAACCGTTAAAAATATCAATATACTATGAGCGTAATAAATGTTCAGCATGAAAAGTTCTACACAAAAGTCCGCGAGAGCATATCTCTATCTTCAATACCTCGTCCACTATAAGTGTTTTAGACTGGATGGAAGTGGTCTTTGTGTTTCATGTACCTCGCCATTCTTAAATTACGTCTGACAAGAATCCGTTGCACATGCTATCTCCATGATGATATAATTAATGCCCAGTCAGTGATTTTAACCCATCATGCCGAGACGTAAAACGGATATACAGTAGGTCGTAGTTCATATCACCTAAAGCATTTGTAACTGTTCCCGGGCGAAGCCGGGTGGGGGGTTGCTAGTACGGGATAAAGGAGTGCGCGGCTGGCTGTCAACCGCCGTCACATACCATATCGTAAGTACCTGCAGCCAGCTGTTCGATTGGGGTTATTCCTTGCTGCAAACGCAATGAAATTAAAAGAACGAGAGTAATTTAAATGTAAAGTGACCGCAAGTATTAAGAGCGGAGTTAAATGAAAATACAGTATTTATGATTTCCTAGTTGTAAACTATGTTTTGAAGAAATATGCTGTTCCAATAAGCGTACACACACAGAGGCTATAATATCAACAATACGAAATAATGCATCAGGTGAAGAAAACTGTAGACGACCCTCCGCCATAGACGTTTTCCTATACGCTTCACGAATGACTTTGAAACACCCATTGCTTTACTTGTTGAAGCCACAACATTATAATTGAGTTTATGAACGTTTTCTATTCTCGTAGGCGAGCAGTTAAGTATTTCTCTACCTTGTCCCCTTAATGGTCGTCCAGATTTGCTACCATACTTCGAAGTAGAAGCCATAACGAAACTCAAATGATACTATTACCAGAATAGCATGGTACATAACACTATATACATAAACACATTTACAAATAAAGTACACGCTATAGGCTACGACAAGGGATTATAGGACCACAATAAAGAAAACGTATATAAAACTGAGAAAATAATAAGAGCGCGGAAATGGATTGGCCACGATGCTCTTGTCAGCGTATCTCCGCAGTGTGCTCGGCAGGCCTAACTAAGAAAGTCCATACTACTTTCTCCGTCCGTTAAATAATAATTCTTTTGTTTGGGCCCGAACTCGGTAACAGTTTTGTAACCAACCTTGTTTGCTTGTTTGTCACTAGATTCCAGGGACTTTCCGTTCATTTTGTTGGTCCTTGGAAAAAATATATTTCCATGGCAACGTGAACATGGGCCGTAAATGGATGCATGTGATGAGGAGTTCGCAAATCAAGATAATTATTACGTCTCGACATTTGGTGATTTACAGAAAGGTAATGGTAGTTTCAGTCGATAAAATGGCAGTATATTGTTGGTTGATTGCGTGTGAATTAAGTTCTGTTTTAGGTCGTGCTAAGTTTATAATAATAGAGACATAATGAGATCCTGTATAGGTTAACTGATCTTAAGCTCTTCAATATTTGAGAAGTAATGATGGATGTGATGTGTGTTGCTCGTAATCCAGCCATCGGCTAGAAGTTTAGAAAATCTGCCCGCGTATGAATGAGAAATTATTATAGGCTATATATTGAAAATGTGTTAACACATACAGTACAAGTAGACTTTTTCTATTGGGATTAATGGTGTACATTATATTTAGGGGAAGGATGAACATCCTCTTTATTCTCTACATGTAGCCTACATTCTCATCATTTCTCAAACTTTTGTTTCACTTGTTCATGATGGATATAGTCTTGTCACTTTATTGCAGAATTACCATGCTGGCAAGAAGGTCGTGTACTGCTCTGAATTGTGATGGCGACATCTAACCAGCATAGGCACCTGCGTGGATTTCCCTTGGATGACCGTATGGTAGTAGTTTTATACAAAACCTTGTATAAACCAGGTACAGTATTGTCCATTTTAGTCACCTTTATCTGTGATGTAGATTTGTGTCTGTTCATCCCTGTAGTTAGGCTATTATCAGTCAGGTAGTTGAGGTTTTAAGGGGCAGAACTACGAGGTCATCTGCCCCTATCAGTAGATAGCAGAAGCTTCACCCAGATGTTCTCCATGAGGAAGTTTTGTTTCTGGTTTGACAAATCGTGATCATTATGTCGATGTTGATACCTTGACAGAATTATACATGTAATTGGAAGTTTCCACGGTTAACATAGAGCCAAATATTAGGCTTGTGACTGTTTGGAGTGTGATAAGTTATCAGCAGGGCCCGGATAATCGTGTACTTAACTCCCTCCTCCCAAATGCCTTGCTGTTTGGTGGGTTGTAATATCTGGACGTGTAGTGATGAATTCATAGACTTGCTATTATTAAGAAATGCCTCTGGAGCTTTGTACCTTCAGAGGTAGAAAAGTCTTAATTGGAACAACTGTGAATGTGGATGCCATTGCTATTGTAAACCGGATACCAATTGCCTGATCAGGTGTACTGTACTGCCACTTGTCACACATCAACTATGCACAGTGACCATATACATAACTTCTTTTGTGCCTCATTGTGTAGTGGCTAGTACTCTTGGCTGTCACTGCGGAGGCCCGGGTTCGATTCCCAGCTCTGCCAAGAAGTTTAATTCTGGCCTGAGGGTTGTGCAAAAACTGAAAAGAGGCAAGTTCCAATCACACCTCAGCCATCCTGGAAGTGGCTTTCTGTGGTTTCCCCACTTCTATTCCAGGCGTATGCTTAATTAAGACCACAGCCGCCTCCTTCTTAATCTTCATCTGAGTTACAACTGCACACACTAATACAGCTTTCACATTAACACCGGTTATCAGACAAATTCCACACACACCTAAGTACACGGGGCCACATGACCACAATGTCGCAAAGCCCCGAAATGAACCAACAACACAATATAATTTCTTTAGGTGGCTTCAACACTGCAGCCCCCTGTGGGTGGAGGTTTAGACTACACCCATGGTATCCTCTGGCTATCGTACAAGGCGACTAAAAGGAGCAACCTTGGCTATTCTTTGAGGCTTCCTACTTGTCTTATGAATTGCCCCCCTCAAGGGTGGGAGGGATGGAATACACCCACAGGCAGAGTTGGATGGTTGGCACACGTGCTGTGAAAGTATTCTGGAAATATATATAATCTGGTGTAACAATATGTTAATGTTGTAGTAATTTCTAAACATTGCACTTTGTTAGTACATGTGTGTGTACTGTATATAGTTTAATGTAAAGTTTTTACATATTTGGTAGCTGCAATCATGTAAGTGCAGTGCTAGGCCATGGGGTCTATCTACCTGGTGACTGGTTTTGGATTTTTTCTGGTCAGGTTTACCATTTTCAACATCCCCCAATGGCCTGGACGGTACCTCGCTTCATTCCAACTGTTTGGTCATATTCATTTATTTCATCCTTTTATCAGCTCCTTGTGATGTTGCCATCTATTACGACATCCGGCTGTACACATTGGCTAGGTGGAACCGCATCGACTTAAATTAATGCAATATTTCAATGGTGGTATTGTATTGGATGGCGGTTCACTGAAATCTTGTTTCAATTTTTATAGCAATTCATTGTATCTCATCTCCGATCCCTCTGAAAGAATAATAATTAGGTGTAGGTATGCCATCAGCTAAAGCGCAGCGTTCGGCCATGGGCCCAAGCTCTCTGCTGACTCGGTGGACGTGGGTTCAAACCCCACCGTCACCATCCTTGAAATGGTTTTCCATGGTTTCCCATTTCCAACTCTAGGCAAATGCTGGGACGGTACCTCTGACAGGTCACGGCCGCTTCCTTCCACATCCGTGCCCAGTTTCATTAAATCATCTCTCATTCCGGTGCGCAGGTCGCCCACGGGCGTTGACTAGAAAGACCTGTACTCGGCCTCTCAGGAGGCCACACGACAAAAAAGATGACAGGGGGTAGATATACGTGCACATGTTTTGAACTTCACCAGTCCTCTTCAACAAATCAACATCGTCATTGCCGAACTTTAAAACAATAGATTTTAGCATTTAATGTGCACATTTCAAAACACACATGTTGTGAGATAATGGGTGAAGTTAAAGTCCAATGTAAATTTATATTTAAAGGGCATAGAGTAGTTTCAAGAATATTGACAACTTGTCTGTAGGACACACTCTTTCCCGGCGGCTTCAGTGGCGTAGTTGGTAACATGCTGAGCTTCTATGCCCAAGATAGCGGGTTCAAACCTGGCCGAAGCCATTGGATTTTTAAGAGCGTTAAAAATCCCTCAGTATGCCTTCCTTCAGAGGGGAAGTAAAGCCGGCGGTCCCATGTCATAGATTTATGGCATGTTAAAGAACCTTCCACTAATTACACCTGTGTGAAGCTAAATTGGATAGGTTAAGAATGTAAACAATGCTCTTAGGTTTCTACGTTCGTTGCCAAGAGCCGACTGTGGTGGCGTCTAGTAGCTAAGTTCTGAACTAGGCCTAGTAGTCGTTGACCGTGGCGTTTGGCGGCAGAAGTAAGAACTATTTGAAAAATTCTAATTTGCAGTCTGTACTTAATTAAAAAAATAGATACACACACTAATACAGCCATCACAATCAACACCGGTTATCAGACAGATTCTACACACACACAAAGTACACGGGGCTACATGACCGCGTTGCCGCAGCCCCTAAACTGAGGAACCAACCAACAATCTTTCCCCTCTCTCTTTTAATACAATGGGCACAATAATCCTGTGATGCAGATTTTTTTCTGTGTATTTAACAGTAATATGATGTGGCTTCGTACATTTGGCCTGCAGGGGTCCTTTTAACATGCCCGAAACAGGAGGTTTTAATTGCCATTAAACTGAGGTGGGGGGTATTAAATGTAATTGGTAATGTGTTGCACCATTACGTTCAATCACATCTTCCAAATGTCCCCTCCCTCTTATTTCTTGCAAGAAATGCTGCGTTAACTGGAATTGTGTTGCTTTACAGGCTGAAAATTCATGTTCACCAAAAATAATCCTCTTTGAGTTTACAGCTTCTTCAGCCTGAGGATTGATCGAAGCTAGCCAAGAGGTTTTCCTGCGTTGGAGTGTACTTGGCTGTGGGTGATCAGTTGTTTTCCACCGTCCTGCAGCATAGCCGATCATCTGAGTGCAGCCCGGCATGGTCTTCTTCAATCCTGTCTCCAGTCGACTTAGCTATTGGCGTTCACACATCAGAAGTTATGACTCACATGTGAAAGAATGTACAATGTGTACCGTGATTGAACATAAATTAATAAATCATTTGAAACTGTCTGGAAAATCAGCTTTCTCATTTCCTTGAAGACAATCCTCAACCCTGCCTATATTTTTTCTGTAGATACAGTTGAAAATCATTTAGGCCAAGTTCACTGTAATGAAATGACATTATTGGGCATATACAATTTATTTAGAGAAGGAGGTATAGCAGACAAGAAATCGGCCATAGTGGCGGACTGGGTCGGAATAGGGGTACGGTAATTTTGAGGTTATGGTGTCGTAATATTGCAAACTTGCATGAAACTTCATGATTTATTTATTTATTTTTATCGTTGAAACTTCAAAAAGACCATTCGCTTGTACTTCAACGTCTTAAAAGGGCGAAGCAACTGAAAAAAGTAGGAAATAAAACAACGACCGTCCTTTTTATCTTCTAATCGTACCAACGTCATAGACCACAACGGACGTATGAAATTCAAGTTTACGATGTCCGTTGCCTCTTAATATTCAATCTAAGTAATATATTGGCGTTGAAAAATAAAACGTAGTTGCTTTAAAGCAACAATAACGAGGTGTATCCAGATTAAATCAAACTCGATTCGATTTCCTCTCATTTCGTAAGTTGGCAAACGTACTCGGCGAAAGCAACCTAGATCCTTCGGTCGCTTATTTTTCTAGCACAATATACGGCCAGTTATTGCATCTCAGTGGCGTTGGAATTCGCCACGTAGTGCGCACCATACAAGCTTTTTAGTAGCTTTGCGCACCATGTGCTTTTGAGTTGGAGCCCAAACAATGACGCAATCGCTGAATTTAACGGAACGCAGAAATAGCAGAGAGTTCCTACTCTGTTATTATATGCTCCTTGGTGCTCGGTAAGGCGGCCAGACAGCATGTGACCCCCTCCACCGCTTCTCTGGGACGTCACACATCCACTCAGAGTGAATGCGCGGGGAAGTGAGCTTTGCGCAGGTTCTTTTGATCGTTGCCACCTTATAGTGGGACGTGGGTTGGCGACCACGGGACTCCAGCTGAGTCCAGCATTGCTTCCACTTGTACCGGGCTCCTCTCTGTTATCTTTCCTGTCGATCTCTCTTAGTCAACTCTTGTTCTCTTCCGACCCCGACGGTATTAGTGTATCCGAGGCCTAGGGAGTTTCTTCCTTTCCCACCTTAATTGGCCCTTCTCTCGTCTTTCCTGATTCCTCATTCTTCTATGGATCAGCCTTCTTTTTCTTTCATTATATTTCTTTTCCTCTTTAAGATTCCCGCACTGATTCTATGAATTGCTCACCGTGTCTCTAAATTACTTTTGTGAGTATTTTTAATCTACCATACATTTTGTAAGCAGTTTCAATTTTTAAGTCTTTTGAATTTCAATTGCATTTTGTGCGTATTTTTCAGTCTATTCCTTTTGTACGTATTTTCAGTCCAGCTTAATTTTTGTTCTGGTTTCCATTTCATTGTCATTTTCCTTATCACCCAGACCATTAGGGGCCGATAACCTTGATGTTAGGCCCCTTAAAACAACAATCATCATCATCATCATCTCTTCTCCCCCATTCTCTTCATTTCTCCCCCTGTGGGTGGGGGGTTTAGAATGCCTTCACGGTTCCCGAATTACATACACCGCCTGGTATTGAACCCCAGACTGTATCTACTAATGAATTTAACATCTAAGATTATTATTGCTAGCGGACCCGAGCGAGAACTCTCGCATAATGGGTTGTGTGTGCCACCTGGTGTACAGACTACCCGTCTGGCTTCAGTGCTATGCAGGCTGTACGCGACACAGTACTGCCAGGGGCTATCGTCTTGTTTATTTGTTTAAAAACACTTTATAAACAAATATATTTCCGTTGACTTTTCAAGAGATGTAAGATTTTTCCTGTACTATTGAGAGGATTTGTAAGATTTTGGTACAAACCACCCCTTCTTAATCCCTCTGGTTTAGGAGCTTGAGTTTTGTGAAACACACACCTCAGCGTATTATACGAGGCACGTCCAGAAAGTAAGTTCCGTTTGATAATAAAATTAAATTGTGTACAGATACAGAAAAATTATTTATTGCACAACATTCTACACCTCTTAAACTACTTTTCCACATAACTGCCGAACTTTTGCAGTCATTTGTCATAACGTGGCACAAGTTTTTGGAAACCTTCTTCATAGAAGTTTGCCGCCGACCGTAAACGAGAGTGAAGACTCCCCTGTAAGATATCCTACCATTTGGCCATCACTGTTAGGCAATTGGCGTATGTGGTCAGGAGAACTCCTAAACATACGCAGTTCTCCTGGTAAGCACGCAATTTGCCTAACAGTGGTGACCAAACGGTAGGATATCTTACAGGGGAGTCTTCTCTCTCGTTTACGTCGGCGGCAAACTTCTATGAAGAAGGTATCCAAAAACTTGCGCCACGCTATGACAAATGCCTGCAAAAGTTCGGCAGTTATGTGGAAAAGTAGTTTAAGAGGTGTAGAATGTTGTGCAATAAATATTTTTTCTGTATCTGTAACAATTTAATTTTATTACCAAACGGAACTTACTTTCTAGACGTGCCTCGTATAATAAGATTCCTCTCGCAAGCCCTGGCCTGTAAGAAGTTTCAACATGAAAGCTACGCACATGAGGAAACACTGGGGCTTTGCCATTGTAAAGTTAAGTAAAACTGTGTGTATGCTTTTAAGTGCGGAAACAGATCTTTATCCACCAGAAATGTGAATTTTACAAATGACCTAAAGAGAGTAACTATGTCGCCCATTTACAGTGACCTGCCCAGTTCATTTAAGAATAAAGACTGCTTTTAGATAATTATCAGAACAAGCCTCTTCCATTTTTCAACAACAACTTTGTGGTAAAGCAACAGTCACGTTTCTTACAAAACCTTACCTTTTCTAAAGACCATCCAAGGTATTATATGATTGGTTGGTCTAACGTCATCCCATTGGTCAATCAACTATGGAAAAAGGTCTCTTGACAAAGATTTCGGGCAGACTCGTAAGGACTCTGCTGCCCGTACCTGATTGGTTTCTTGTGTAAAAGATGATGTATTGTAGGAAATCGCTCTCTATTAACTTCACTCTGTTAGCCATGTAATCGACTCTGTGAATTCGAGCTTACTAAAAACTTCTCTCCATGAAGCAACCGGCTGTATTAAATATAGACTTCATACTGCAAACTGGACTTCTTCATTTCTGTTGAATGAGATGTCACTGAACCGCGTGGAGAATATTTCACACCAAAGCTTAACATCAAGAAATTATCCACACATTGTTAAGCGACAAACTTAACTCCCCCACTGGTTTGTGAAGTGGTATCCCGTGTATCTAAATTGCATTTTGTGAGTATTTTGAATTTCAACTACATTTTGTACGTGTTTTCAATCTTACATTTTGTAAGTATTTTGGACCTAAATTAAGTTACATTTTGTAAGTATTTTTGAGGGGAAAAACATTTTAGTAGGAAAAAACCTCTATTTTTTTAGGTAAAACATCCCAGCTCCAAAAGTAGGGAAACGACTGTCTTCTCGAATGTCTAAATATGTTGCTTTAATAATTTATGGTTTATCTATTAAAAATAAATATATTATTGTAATGCCTGTAGATTCGGATAACACGGAAAAAAGTCGGGCGGATGCGGATAACTTTTTTTTCATCCGCAGAGAGCTCTACTTATGACATGAAGTGAAACTAACAACTTACGTACGATAAGAATAGGAAAACAAAATCGAAAAAACTAAAGACAGGGAACATACTCCCTGAAACCACGAAAAATTGAGGACCGAGCGATTCGCAAACAAGTACAGCCATGAAAGGGAAATAAGAGACGGTCCAACCCGAAGTCCATGAAAAAGGAAAACGTCACTCAAGTTCTCGAGATCACATCGCTATCCAAGGTAGAGTTACACACACCGTGCCTCCTTTAGAGCGTTATCCAGAAGGCATAAATACCATGAAGGAAAAGAAGACGAATAACAGTATCAGGAAAGAAGAGAGACAAGGGCCAATTATGGCGGGAAAATGAAAGACACCATAGGCCTCGGATACACTAATACCGTCGGGGTCGCAAGAGAAGAAGAGTTGATCAAGGAACGATGCAGTAGAGAGGGGTGGGGGTCGCCAACCCAAGACCCACTAATTCTGAGACTCGGGAGGGGATGGGAGGCAATCGTTATTAGACTCGGGATACATATCTCCCATTTCTGAATATAAATCTGAGATATTCCTCAACTGACTGCTATTTCTCGCTGTGTCAGTCGACTTCGTTGCGACATATTTTAATTCAAAAACAAGATGTTCAGTAAAGAACATATAGCCTACTTTCTCCTAAATGCATGGGTATTGTTATAACGCTTTATAATTGAATGTTGGTTGTAGTAGCTTGTTGAAATACAACGTGCTATACGGATATTAAACATGAATATGAGGTGCCCTTTGCTAGTGCTACCTCCGTAAAAAAAACACTATTCAATTCGGTTTCACCGTGTTTGAATTGATATGGGGAATCGATTTGCACACATACATGGCCGCCATCTTCAAACTATTGGGCTGATGACCCTGTAGTTAAGTCAAAAGACTCTCGCCATGTTGTTGCAAACTTTGGTAGAGATCGGATGATTAGGTTAGTCGTAATTTGATTTACGCTTTGAACATTTGGGTGGCCGCCATTACGTTTCCGTCAAGATGGCGGCGATATAAAACATGACACTGAGGTGCCCTTTGCTAGAGCTACCTCTGTTCCAAATTTCGTTCAATTCGGTTTCACCGTGTTTGAAAATATAGGGGGAATCTATTTGCACACATACACGGCCGCCATCCTCAAAGTATTGGGCTGATGACCTTGTAGTTTAGTCGCAGGAATCTTCATACATAAATGTATAGTGTTGCAAAATTTGGTAGAGATCAGATGATTAGGTTGGTCATAATTTGATTTAAGCTTTTAACATCTGGGTGGCCGCCATTACGTTTTCGTCAAGAAGGCAGCGATATAAAACATGACGCTACCTCTGAACCAAATTTCGTTCAATTCGGTTTCACCATGTTCGAATTGATAGGGGGGGGGACAGACATTCAGAGTACACACACAGACACGTTTTTTTTTTTGGCCCTGTGTTGATCTGTCTACTTTCATTTGTTTTCAAAACTCGAAAGCAGGCTAAGGGAATATTTTTATTTTGTAGTTGGAAGCCATGCCGAACTACTAATATTCGACTACTGCTCGAATCTCTGCCGAGGAGAACGCTGGTTCTTACTCCAGTGATGTTGAGCCAGGTTTTCGCCTTCGCCCTCTCCTCTGTTCAGAATAAGTTGAAAGAGCTTGTAATGTTGACCTTGTTCCGACCACCTGTGTTGTAGCCGCTAGCATGCTTGGCTGGGTTCAATCCCCGGCTCTGCCGCCAAGAAATTTAGTTCCGTCTGAGGGTTGGAAAGAGGTCCACTTAGCCTCGTGAGGAAAAACAGCGAGGAGGTGAGCTCCATTCCATCCAGTCACTTATACTCCAGGTAAATGCTGGGATGGTGCGTAACTTTAAGGCCACGGCAGCCTCCTTCCCAAGTCTTACACTCATACCCAAGTACACGGGGTCAAATGACCACGATGTACAAGCCCCTCAAATGAAGGAGCAACATAAACACGCTCCCAGTAGGCAATCTTCGTGCATTTAATGGCTGTCGGTACTTATCTTGGATTTCCTCGGTGGATCCCCAGGACCACGGGCCCGAATCCCGGAGGAGAGGCATACAATCATGACACTTATACAATGATGGCTCGCAAATAACCTCTCGTATCACACTTGTTGATTATAAGACAAAATTACTGTAGTTAAATCTCAGCTACTCAGTCGAGTTCCAGTTTTGCTACCAGATGGCAGTGATAAAGGAAAGTAGGAGAGTATATCGCCTAAAGCAGGGTGTTCCAAATCCATGAGTTTGAGCATGCGTACTCGCGAGTACACAGCAGTGATGCTCAGAGAGGGACTGGGCGATGGTCATAGCACAAGTCCATGCACATCCTGCCAGTCTTGATGTATCCACCGCGCAGTGACGGCAGAGCTGTATTGCATGTTGCAGGTTTACTCACGCAAGGCGGCGAGTACTGAGCTGCTCCGCTCTGCCCCAAAAGATAATTAACAAGTAGTTCCGTGAAGAACTATACCGCCTATTTTCATATATCCTACTCATGTTAATTGCCTCTAACAGCATGCAAAATTTCAGTTTGATTGCTGTAATAGATTCGTAGATATTGAGAACCGACTAAATATTGCGGATGGTCGCCATGTTGGATTTTTATATATGTAGGTCTTAAGAGTTATGTACTGTTACATGAAGATTATTGTGTACGTGTAGGCCTAGTATTCAAACTTCAATCGCATGATTATGACACAAGAAGTAAAAACGAGATTTTAAAATTTCGCACAGCTGCCATCTTGTGGTTATGGAAACAATTGAAAAAAAAAAAGATGCCAGTGGATTAACATTTGTATTCGGATTTACTGTAAATATTCACATGGACGTTTCTACCGACAGTCGTGGCTACGCGGGCTAAAGCGCTGCGTTAGGTCAAGGGGCCAAGCTCTCTGCCGACTCTGTAGACGCGTGGGTTCGAGCCCCACCGTCGGCTGTCCTTGAAATGGTTTTTCATGGTTTCCCATTTTCAACACCAGGCAAATGCTGGGACGGTACCTTCTGACAGGCCACGGCCGCTTCCTTCCACATCCTCGCCCAGTTTCATTCACCATCATTCATTTCATCTCTCATTAACTCCTCTCATGAGGTTGGCGTCAGGAAGGGCATCCAGCCGTAAAAACATCGCCACTAAGACTTCCATCGCATCTCATCCCCGACCCCGTTGGAAAACGGGAATAATAAGGGGTAGACATACATTCACATGGACGTTTCTCGCAATTTAACCATCCGAGTGCAGTGAAACTTGGTACAGTAAATCCTTTTACGAATGTTAATCCACTGGCATCTAATTTATTTAAATTGTTTCCATAATCACAAGATGGCAGCTGTGCGAAATTTTAAAATCTCCTTGTCACTTCTTGTGTCCTAATGATGCGATTGAAGTTTGAATACTACACGTACACAATAATCTTCATGTAACAGTACATAACTCGAGGACCTACATTTAAAATCCAACATGGCGACCATCCGAAATATTTAGTCGGTACTCAATATATACGGCCCTGGCCACCCTACCGCAAGTAAACTCCGGCTGGGGGTAGCCTCTTCGGAGGCTCGGACCTGCCTTCGGGCAGAATACCAATTAATATTATATACTCAATATCTACGAATCTATTACAGCAATCAAACTGACAATTTGTATGTTGATAGAGGCAGTTAACATAAGAAGGATATATGAAAATAGGCGGTATAGTTCTTCACGGAACCACTTGTTCATAAATGAAAATAGACTAAAAATTAGTATGACAGGCAGATAGGCCTATCACCGCAACATAACCACTCACCACTGACATATACTCTAAGGGGGCAGGTGACCTCGCCCTCTCGGAAGTGGGACTAACGGATTAGTAATACACTTCCATGCCGGCCCTGACACCTTGACCGTTGGAACAACTTGCCAGGACGAGAATGGTGATTTCGTTGAATATTAATGAGCATTATTGAGCAGGGGGAAGCCTCCGTGGCTTAGGCGGCAGCACGCCGGCCTCTCACCGCTGGGTCCGTGGTTCAAATCCCGGTCACTCCATGTGAGATCTGTGCTGGACAAAACGGAGGCTGACAGGTTTTTCTCCGGGTACTCCGGTTTTCCCTGTCAAAAAATTCATTCCAGCAACACCCTCCACTATCATTTCATTTCATCTGCCATTCATTTCATCATTGCCCCAGAGGAGTGCGTCAGGCCTCGGCAGTCGACACGGTTCATATCCTCGCCGCTAGATGGGGGCTTCATTCATTCCATTCCTGACCCGGTCGGAGACTGGAAGCAGGCTGTGGATTTTCATTTCATTGAGCAGGGGAGACATTCTTGGAGAGACCTAAATGGAGAGCGCTCATTCATCGCACCCGGGAACCTGGAGCCGTGGTGTTGGGATAGCGCGCCTGTCTCTCACCCGGAGGCTCCGTGTTCGATTCCCGGCTCCGTCAGCGATTTTAGAAACTGACATGGGGGCTGGAACGGAGTGACTCAGCCTCGTAAGGACAATTGACAGTGACCAAGATTAACGGCCGAGGGTACCCGAAGCACTGACCACGCGTCACCCCAATATTTGCAGGCCAAATGGCTGCGCAGCGGTCGCTTGGTAGGCCTGGGCTCTTCATGGCCTGTAGTGCTAGGGGTTATTATTATTGTCCTACGTCGGCCTCACAGTGCCTTGGAACGGTAATGCGCTCTTGATGTTCTCCGGGATCATCATCACTATCTTACATTTCGTAGCTTCGCTATTCATTCCTGTCAACTGCCATTTCCATAAATCTCTTTTCCGGGATCTTTGCGGCCTCGATGCTGCTATTAAGAGCATATAAGACTAGAAGCTCCAAATCGAGGAGGAGTTAGGTTGGCTACCCCTGTATCTCAGTGTCGACTATCTCGAGTACCTGAGATTGCTGACAAGCGCGGTCAGTGACCCAGCATTATTGGCACATTGTGACGTCTCACAACATGTGCGGAATGAATTTCGAGTGAAATTACAACGAATTATAAACCAGTCTCAGATCTACTTTGCACATGAATCCGCATTCTGTTCGAAACCTGGTTTATCATGTACACCTTAACGTTCCCTCCCTGGCTATATTAATCCACTTCTCCCCTCCATGGACACGTCCCAATATTAGTTACGCCACCAGTATAGCAGTGACGGCTCCTCGAGAGTAGAGGAGGGGGGGCACTTCCTCCGAATTCATTTTCGGTAATCTCTACTTACTGTCGACCAAAGTATTCTGTGCACTCGAGTTTGAACGATGTTTGTGAAGTAACCAATAGACATACATAAAATCCAATAACATCATTTTCGTCGTTCCATTTTACGGTAGTTCATGAAGGTTTGGAATTTTTAATTGATATTTTAATATTTTTTATCGCAGTTGGAACACAAAATGATCCCGTTTTTAAGCGTGTTTCAACCATGCGTCACTTATAAGAATTATTATCTCAAAACCCCGTCATCAGATAGAATGCAAATTTTAACAGAATATACATTGGAATGTTGTATAACTGGTTTATTAATTTCAAAATTTTGTTTGTCAAAGAAACAAAGTTATCATTTTTGTAAGGTAACTTTTTCTCGGCTCGGGGTGGTTGGAAAATATAGCTCTTGGTCGCATTGTAATCCTTATACATTAAAAAGTTATGCTGTATGACTTTAAAATACGTAAATTAATTCACTTATTTTATATCGGTTTGTATTTGTTCGTGGAAATAAGGCATGATTCACCAGACAGCCGCTCCGGGGTAAGCTGTACAGCGTTGCTGAGATGGAGCCCATCACTGCCGAGCGAGGCGAGGTCGTATTTCCCCGTTCAAATATAAACCGATATAAAATAAGTGAATTAATTTACGTATTTTAAAGTCATACAGCATAACGTTTTGATGTATAAGGATTACAACGCGACCAAGAACTACATATTCCAACCGCCCCAAGCCGAGAAAACGTTACCTTACACAAATGATAACAACTTTGTTTCTTGGACACGCAAAATTTTGAAAGTAATAAACCAGTTATACAACATTCCAGTATATATTGTGTTAAAATTTGGATTTGATCTGATGACGGGTTTGTGAGATAATTCTTAAATGTGACGGCTGGTTGAAACACGCTTAAAAACGGGCACTTTTTGTGTTCCAACTGCGATAAAAAATATTAAAATATAAACTAAAAATTTCAAACCTACATGAGCTCACGTAAAATAGAACGACAAAAATGATGCTGTTATTGGATTTTATGTATGTCTATTGGTTACGTCACAAACAACCTTCAAACTCGAGTACACATAATACTTTGGTCGACAGTAGTGTAAAACTAAGTCCCTGATTCTTGGATGTCACGGGTAATCTCGAGAACCAATGGATGGATTTTGATGCGGATTTCACCATTCTGTAAAAGATTTCTCGAGGAAGGTTTCTGTAGAAGACAATTCATTTATGACAAAAAGCCGAGCAGTAACGATTTCAGCTAATAGAGTATAAGAAAAACCTGCCGTCCATGCGCCTTTTAAGCTTACGCTGGGTAAACCGTTAAAGATACCGGGAACTACCAAACTTATCAATATTAGTCTTTAGGCTCAATTCTTCTCTGTAGAGACTAAATAAACAAACATTTTTTTACATTATTAATAACTATTAATTTAATATTGTTTGTTCGTTTTGTATGCATTCATATACCATTCATCCGATTGCTATGAAACGTTGGTGAGTTGTTGTGCATACCCCCGTGAAGTTTTTAAGAGCGTTAAAAATGCCTCAGTATGCCTTCCTTCGGAGGGAAAGTAAAGCCGGCGGTCCCATGTCATAGATTTATGGCATGTTAAAGAACCTTCCACTAATTACAGCTGCATGAAGCTAAATTGTATAGGTTAAGAATGTAAACAACTCTCTTAGGTTCCTACGTTCGTAGCCAAGAGCCGACTACGGTGACTTCTGGTATCTAAGTTCTGAACTAGTAGTTGTTGACGGTGGCGTTTAGCGGCAAAAGTAGAAACTACTTGAAAATTGATCGTCTGCCGTCCTTACTTGATTTAAAACAGATAACACACACTAATACAGTCATCACAATTAACACCGGTTATCAGACACATTCTACACACACCAAAAGTACGCGGGGCTACATGACCGCGTTGTCGTAGCCCCTAAATTTAAGAACCAACCAACCCCCGTGAAGGTTTCCTTGAATTATTAAATCCATTTTACAATTGATGGCGCGCGAGTCGCTTCAACAAATAAGTTTTGTCGCGCGAATCGTTTCAACAAAGTGCGACCATTCCCGTTTCTTTATCATATATTTTGCTTGCCATGGTGGGTGAGTGGTTATCGGGTCGGAATGCCAACCCCCAAGCTTGCAGGCTCGCTCCTGGCCATGGTAAGTGATTTTTTAAGGCGACAAAAATCACCACACGCATGTCATACGATGTTGGCATGTTAAAGAACCCATTTGAATTCAGTAGGCAGTGTTCATAATGGCAAAATTAATCTCGGGATTTTCTGCCAACACAAGAAAGTTCCTCCATTCTCTAATAGAAAGCGCTATAGTCTAGTTTTAAGGGCCTAACATCGAGGTTATCGGCCACTAATGGTCTGGGTGATAGCGAAAATGATAACGAAAGGGAAACCAGAACGAAAATTAAGCTGGACTGAAAATACTTCCAAAATGGAACTCAGATTGAAATGGCTCACAAAATGTAGAGTGGCAATACTTACAAAATGGAACTCAGATTGAAATGGCTCACAAAATGTAGAGTGTCAATACTTACAAAATGGAACTCAGATTGAAATGGCTCACAAAATGTAGAGTGGCAATACTTACAAAATGGAACTCAGATTGAAATGGCTCACAAAATGTAGAGTGGCAATACTTACAAAATGGAACTCAGATTGAAATGGCTCACAAAATGTAGAGTGGCAATACTTACAAAATGGAACTCGGATTGAAATGGCTCACAAAATGTAGAGTGGCAATACTTACAAAATGGAACTCAGATTGAAATGGCTCACAAAATGTAGAGTGGCAATACTTACAAAATGGAACTCAGATTGAAATGGCTCACAAAATGTAGAGTGGCAATACTTACAAAATGGAACTCAGATTGAAATGGCTCACAAAATGTAGAGTGGCAATACTTACAAAATGGAACTCAGATTGAAATGGCTCACAAAATGTAGAGTGGCAATACTTACAAAATGGAACTCAGATTGAAATGGCTCACAAAATGTAGAGTGGCAATACTTACAAAAGGGAATTGGAATTTAAAATACACAATGCAAGTTAGATTGAAAAGGGACGGTTCAGATTCAAAATACAACGTTCTATACGGATATTAAACACGAATATGAGGTGCCTTTTGCTAGTGCTACCTCTGTAAAAAAAAATTCATTCAATTCGGTTTCACCGTGTTTGAATTGATAGGGGAATCGATTTGCACACACACATGGCCGCTATCTGCAAACTATTGGGCTGATGACCTTGTAGTTCAGTCAAAAGATGCTCGCCATACAACTATATGTTGTTGCAAAATTTGGTAGAGATCAGATGATTAGGTTAGTCGTAATTTGATTTAAGCTTTGAACATTTGGGTGGCCGCCATTACGTTTTCGTCAAGATGGCGGCGATATAAAACATGACACTGGAGTGCACATTGCTTGTTCTACCTCTGTACCAAATTTCGTTCAATTCGGTTTCACAGTGTTCGAATTGATAGGGGAGGGGGAGGGACACATTCGGAGTACACACACACACACAGACACACATTTTTTGGCCCTGTGTAGATCTCATAAGTCTACTTTCATTTTTTGCAAATACCGAAAGTAGGCTAAAAATGAACAAAAAGTGATAACAGTCTTTTTTTCTTATAATATAGTCTCCGTCGTCGGCCGATACTCGTATCCGAGTTTACGTTTCTCGCCTGGAGTTCCATAATCCTTAGTCCAGACTATGAAGATGGCTCTGAAGGCTTTCAGACCAATTCTTGCATAAAACATGCGGCCACATAAGTTGCATCCGATGGAGGGTGCAGGACGTGGTAGTGTTTGACGAATCTTCTTCCTCTGGCGAATTTCCTCTTCCTGTCTTCGATGTTCCTGCTCAAACTGTGCAACCGCAGCTGAGATGGTAGCACGCCAGCGAGGGCGATCCAGTGCTCGAGCATGCCAAGTATTTGGGTTTATCTCCTCATGGTCTGCTTAAGTTGGTCTTATCGTCTTAAAGGAACACCACATGGCCTCTTGCCAGTGTTGAGTTCACTATACAGGATTTGCCGAGGGAGTCTGCTGTCACTCATACGATGGATAAGACCAACAATGGTGGCTTCAATACTGTTTAGCATTGCTTTCTCAAGGACTGCTATACAGTATTAGTTAATAGTCATCCCATTTGATGTTCATGATGGATTTAAGTTTCTGTTGATGAAAGCGTTCAAGTTTCTTGATGTCCCGGCGATATAGGGTCCAGGTTGCACATCCGTAATGTTGGCTACCTCTAGTCTAGTGTGACTTACTGTACAATACATATTATAAAGTGTTAATTTTGATTTAAGTGTTCATAATAGTAGATCATGCAAGGAGCCTATAATGGAAATAATTAAGACACGAGTATCTTTATAAAACGAGCGTGTGCGAGTTTTATAATTTCCATACGAGTGTCTTAATTACCATTATAGGCGAGTTGCATACGACTGTTTACGTTCGACGATAATTATTATAACTATTTTATGTTTGACCCTGACTATTTTTCATTATGAAATAGTTTCTGCCACCAATCAGAGCTCAAGAAACAGTTGTTTGACCAATTAGATAAGGATAGCATCGCACCTGCGCTGAGTTCCACGGCCTTCTAATTTAAAATTCACTGCGTGGTCTAGTGTCATAGTGGGATAATCGAGGAGGTCATGGTCAAATACATGGCATTCTCTACGTCTCATGCGCTCTGCTCAGTACATAACACTGGCGAAATCTCGACAGATATTTATGAATATTTATGTTCGAACATGAAATAGTTATAATAATTATCGTCGAACATAAACAGTCGTATGCAACTCGCCTATAATGGTAATTAAGACACTCTTATGGAAATTATAAAATTCGCATGCGCTCGTTTTATAAACATACTCGTGTCTTAATTATTGCCATCATAGGCTCGTTGCATAATGTACTATTAACCACTAGTTTTGTTGTTACAAGGCTAAGAAACATAACTGCAGATAATTCGCGGAAGTTCGTGCATTAATTGCCGCGAATTATCGGGAGTGTGCTGCTACATATTGCACTCTTGCAGGCCACATCGTAATGTATATGAATACGTACCGTAGCAGCAATGAATGAAAATCCACAGCCTGCTTCCAGTCTCCGACCGGGTCAGGAATGGAATGAATGAAGCCCCCATCTAGCGGCGAGGATATGGACTGTGCCGGCTGCCGAGGCCTGACGCACTCCTCTGGGGCAATGATTAAATGAATGACAGATGAAATGAAATGATAGGGGAGAGTGTTGCTGGAATGAATTTTTTGACAGGGAAAACCGGAGTACCCGGAGAAAACCTGTCTGCCTCCGTTTTGTCCAGCACAGATCTCACATGGAGTGACCGGGATTTGAACCACGGACCCAGCGGTGAGAGGCCGGCGTGCTGCCGCCTAAGCCACGGAGGCTTGCCACCGTAGCAGCAATAATAATAATAATAATATATATGGCCTCGGATGCCGGGTTCAAGCTTGATTATTGACGTACAGAGGGCAGCTTGCATGTCGAAATTTATCGCTCCTTGGAGCACTGTGAAAGTCAAGGAGGTTAGATAGTCAAGGAGGTTAGATATCGAAGTACCTTGACACTATAGCGCTTTCTAGTGGAGAATGGAGGAACTTTGTGTTGGCGAAAAATCCCGAGATTAATTTTGCCATTATGAACACGGCCTACTAAATTCAAGTGGGTTCTTTAACATGCCAACAACGTATGACATGCTTGCAGTGATGTTTGCCGCATTTCAAAAAATCACGACGGCCAGGAGCGAACCTGCAAGCTTGGGGTTGATAGTCCGACACGATAACCACTCACTCACCGTGGCAAGATAATAATAATAATAATAATAATAATAATAATAATAATAATGATGCCTGTATTCTTGTGTGTGCTTTCTTTGGAGAGGGCTTGGATGGAGGCGGCCGTGGACCGGTATTTGCCTGAAGTAGAAACGGTAAACCACGAAAAAATACACCTAGGATGCTTGAGATGGGATTCGAACCCATCTCTTCTCTGCCTCACAAGGCTGTGTACGCACCCGGTCCACCCCTCAGACCAGAATTACATTTCTTGACAGGCGCGAGAATCGAACCCGGCACCCCGGAGCTATACCAAGAGGTGGTCGTAAATGAATAACAAGTACTTCCGTGAAGAACTAAATAGCTAAATGACATTAAAAAAATGTACGGTGTGCGATTTGCAAACACCGTTGCTGTAGGAAAATACGCTCCATAATTGCTGTTCTCGGGCCGCTGACGCCTGTTTCATGACATATTAATATTCTGATGTCTTTTCTTTATCCTGAAATGTAAATAGTGTTCTATAATCAGTTGGTTGAAATTAAAACATAACCTTTCTCCTTAAGTGTCTCATTATAAATCTATTGGGGAAAGGGTGGTTTATGAACACGCGAGATTTCTCGCACGGGACCCCTAGTTTTCATATATCCTACTCATGTTAATTGCCTCTATACAAATACGAAATTTCAGTTTGATTGCTATAATAGATTCGTAGATATTGAGAACCGTCAAAATATTTCGTATAATCACCATTTTGGATTGTTATATGCATAGGCCATAAAGTTATGTACCATTAAAAGAAAATTATTGCGTAGCTTCATTATTCAAACTTTCACTTCGATCGCATGATTACGACACAAGAAATTAAAACTTAATTATAAAATTTCGCACAGCCGCCATCTTGAGGTTATGTAAACATTTTAACTAAATTAGACGCCAGTGCAATACAATGTGTATAAACATTTGCTTTATCATGTTTCACTGCATTCGAATGATTAAATCGCGAGAGTATATTTAAATAATTCAAATTTGCTTGGCCACTATGTTCGTTTTGCGCACAACAGGTTTTTGAAAGTCACATAGGTGAACTTCTAGTTGTGCCCTTTAACTTATCACAACATTTCAGGGTGATTTCGTAGATACAGAATGCCGGTGAAATATTTCGCACAGCCACCATGTTGGATTGATGAGACTTATTAACATTTAAAGGGGGGCATTGTCGAGGTCAGCCAAAATAGCACTATGACCTCACTGAGTTTCATTGATACCGCTCCAGCCGTTTAGATTTTATTAGGGGGTGGGAGCGGCACGCACATACGCACACACGGACAAAATGTGATCTCATAAGTCTATTTTTTCATAAAGGAAAATAGGCTAAAAATCATGTAACCAGCCAAAGAGTAAGGACGTTACCCTGTTATTTTACAACGTTGTGAATCCATGCCGACAAAGAGATTGCACACGCTAACTTGAGCCTGCTGACACGACCAAACTATTAGCGTGCTCAAGGCCTGATGTTCAGTGTTGCCAATTTGGTGTTTTAAGCACCAGATCTGGTGTTTCTGAAGTTCGTCTGGTGCCAGAAATGTTCTAATAGCGCCATAGCAAAATACTGGTGTTATTTCAATAAAACCAGTGCCAAATCTGGTGCTTAACGAAGTTTTCCTTGAAATTGTCTCCTATGACAAATAAGTAACTCCTGAAAGCCATGTAATAGTTTTAATAAAGTTAATCAATTAAGATAGGCCTTACACGTGTCAAGGTCAACATACAGTCTCGTGCATAAGTGAAGAGTAAGCGCAACATGAAGGGCTCAGTGCAAGTGCACTTGTACAAAGAATCCACCTATCTTTTTTCTTCCCTGCTCCCAGGGGATTACCCAGTTTATGTACTTTCGCTCCCTCACTCTAATTCAGATGTAGGGAGAGTGTTTAGCCAAGTTTAATTGCTGAAAACAAAGCAAAGAAATCGAATGAAAGTTTAACATGAAGTTCCGTGACGAACTAAAGAGCCTACTTTTCATGCCAACGATTAATCTACAGTATATGAACCTATCTACAATAATGACGAAATTAAGTTGGTAATATCGAAATGTCTAATTAGTTCGAAATATTCCTGGTATAATGTAGCCTAATAGAGCACTACAGTTGGCAGCCCTGGTGACTGAATATATTCTTAGTTCCATCTCTTAAGGTACAGAATTAAAAAATGTGGTTGAAGTCCAATGGACGTTACATGCAGTTAGACATTGGATCTATCAGCACGCGTAAAAGCATGTTGGCAACAATGTCATGCGTGTGCTGGTTAGAAATAATCTGAAATATTATGATATCCTGTTGTGCCAATTTTGGATGAAATCCTTTTGTTAGTATAGAAGTTACATGTATTTTAAAATTGGACCTATCAGCAGGCATAGAATCATGTTGGCAGCACTGACTTATATTAATTACTCCAAATTAATCTAGAATGTCAGGTGCTATACGTGTGCAAAGTATAGAGCTGTTGGCTTGCATACTTTCTGATATATTGATATTAGGGTAAAAATATATAGACAGCATTTATTAACAGTTGGCAGCCCTGATCGCTCTTAACAATACTTATAGTCATATATGTTATGTTACATAGCACATACAAAATTTGGTTGAAATCGAATTGGCAGTGTAGAAGTTATATTGCATTTAAAAATTGGACTTATCAGAAGGCTTAAAATTATTTTGGCAACACTGTCATGTATGGCCTCCTGGAAATTAAACTGAAATAGTGTTATCTACATGTGTGCCAATTTTGGAATAGCTCCCATACATACCTTCCAAGATATCCAACATGGAGCTCAAATTTCTAGTGCGTATTTTCGGCAGTTGGTAGCACTGACATTTTCAAATATGGACGTGAGATATTCCGGTATACATCTTTACTCATACTAAATTTGGTTTCGATTGCTGCAGCCGTTTAGGAGTTGATAGGGGGGGGGGGGGGGACGCACACACAGCCAGCCAGCCAGACAGACAGACAGACAGACAGACATTTTCCCGGATCGATCTCATAAGTCTACCTTTTCCTCATTTTTGCAAAATGTGAAAAGTAGGCTAAAAATTGCATTCCATTCTGTGAGTGCGATTTGGACTAAAAACAGAGGGAAAATGCTATCACGACTACGAACTTCCGAAGGGTATAATAGTGGCCAAAAGTGGAAGTATGCAGAGCTACGGCAGTAATACACCTTCCTGCTCTAAAGATGTAATAGCGCTAGCAGGCTCCGCAAGTTTAGAAGACGATTTTTAATGAAAGAAATGTAAGTAAAAAGCCGTTTATATATTTATAAGGTTTGGTGTATTTCTAGTGTTTTGAATCATAGGGTCCAGCTGGTGCTTTTCTGGTGTTTTAAAGCGTAGAGTTTAGTTCTTTCCCATTTCAGTAATTGGCAACACTGCCGATGTTACAGAAAAATGAACCCTCATAACCTTTCAATGAGGCCAATACTCTCAATTTATGTGTCCGTATTAATTCAGTGGTTGAAACCATTTTACACTACTCAATATACAATCGTGAAGCACACAACAAGAAGGTTGTTGAGTCTGTCCTAAAAAGAAATGACTTGCAGCTGCTGCGTCTTAAATGCTCCTGTTGTCAACACACCACTACGTTCACCGCGTGTCTTCATCCAGTCAGAGCCAACGAACGAGAATCTGCTCTCGTTGGTCAGAGCATTCTTACTGCAGGCGCTCAGGCATACTGAAGGATTATTAACGCTCTTTAAAAAATCCAACGACTTCAGCCGGGTTTGAACCCGCGATCTTGGGCATAGAAGCTGAGCATGCTACCAACTACGCCACCGAAGCTGGACTATATTAGGTATATTCCGACTGCAGTGGCTACGCTGGCTAAAGCGCAGCGTTATGTCATGGGGCCAAGCTCTCTGCTGACTCGGTATAGAGCGTCTCGACCTTAAAAGACAGTTTGCCTCTCGCTCGCACTCCTATGTCCTGCAATTAGCTTCGTCCTCTTCTACCCCGGCGATGTTGCCATTTCCCAATAATGCAAAGTAATAAATCTAAGAAAATGTTTGCGTGGTCTTAAGAGAGAATTTTCCGCTCTTTACGATGATGTAAAATTAAAAAGCCATAAATAATTAACACATGGCCCAATTTTCACAATTACGATATTTTAGCGCGAATCTATTTTTATGCACATATAGAACTTATCACGCCATAGCTAATGAGCTAATGATCACAACAGATTAAAAATTATTTTTATATTGCCTGATGTTGGTAGAAGATACCCTATTTCTCAGGGCAGTAAATTGTTTCATAATAAGAAAGTTATGATATTTTTTTTCTTAAACGTTACTTGAAAATTATAGGACGGTATCACAGGAAAGTTAGGTAGAGATAAACTTGTTTGCTGTTGACTTGACGTCGGTGACTAAGCGAGAAGAAATGTTCATTAATGTTTGACATAGTTTTTAAAACAAACCGGAGCTCGGTAACATATAGCATTCATAAGTTATCGCACCTAGCGTAATGCACCCGCTCAGCACTAATGGACGCAAGCGATAGTTTCTTTATTCCGGCGGGCTCGTTAACTTCACGACTGCATTGGATGAGAGTAGGAAAAGATTCTGTGGTATCCCAGAGCTCAGTGTTATTAAGTTTGTTGTGGTGTGAAGTGGTCCTTGTGTTTTTATAAATTGTGCTAATTATTATCAAGTTATTATATTTATTATTGTAATATTCACTATGAATACAGGTCTCCTACAAGTCCAACCCCTCCTCCACGTGGTGGGAGACGGGCAACGGCATGAAGTAGGGGATTGCCTGTAGGGGTGAAGTACAGTGGGGACTTTGTGTGCCCCGGGACCGCTACGGTAGCTGTGAAGGCTCTATGGGAACCCTGAAAAGTGACGGCTGACGGGGCTCTGGTGAAGCTACGATAGGCCTAGCAAGCCAGTAGTGGATATCATATGTGCTTTCAAACCAGGAACAGGCCTCGGAAAGGACGGATGCAAACGACGACGACCCGGATATGCTAATGGACTACGAGTTGGGACATTAAACATACAGACACTGACAGGAAAAGTGGAGGAGATTGTAGATGTGATGGAGAGAAGAAAACTGGATGTACTGGGCTTGGCAGAAACAAGATGGAAAGGAGAAGGTCGCAGAGAACTGAGGAAAGGGTACCGGTTGTACTGGAGTGGGAACAGTGAAGGAAGGAGCAGCGGAGTAGTAGTTGTGAGAGATGGAATGAAGGAAGAGGTAAAGGGAATAAGTGACAGGATCATCAAGATCAGAGTAAATGTAAAGGGAAGAAGCCTGGAGATAGCCCAGGTGTATGCCCCTCAAGTTGGATGTACAGCTCAAGAGAAGGAAGACTTTGAGGAGGAGCTACAACAGCAGTTGAATGGTCAGAGCATCATTGTCATGGGAGATTTGAATGCACATGTAGGAAGTGAAAGGCAAGGATATGAAAATATATTGGGAGCAGAAGGATGGGGTAGCAGGAATGAAGAAGGGAGAAAGTTACTGGATTTTTGCAAGAGAAACGGTTTAGTGGTAGGCAACTCCTGGTTCCGGGAAGAAAGAAAGCCACAAGGTAACGTGGTACAGCAGTGATTTAACAAAGAAATCTTTGGTAGATTACATGCTGTACGACTGGGAAATGAAGAGAAGTGTCAGAGATATAAAGGTAATACCATCAGAGGCCTTAGATAGCGACCACAGAATACTTGTAATGAACTTGGGAGTTGTTAAGGATAGCAAGAGGACAGAGTACCAGGAAAGGAGAATCAAAGTATGAAAACTCAAGGAAAAGGAAGTCAAGGAAGAATTCCAGAAGATAATAAGGGAAAGGATGCCAACAGACAATCCTAAAACAGGGGAAGAGGAATGGAAGCAATTCAAAAACAAAATGGTGTAAGCTGCAGTGGCAGTATGTGGAAGAACAAGCAACAAAAAGCGGTGTAAAGAGACACCATGGTGGAATGAGAGAGTAAAAGAAGCTGTGGGAAGGAAGAACGAGGCTTTCAGAGTGTGGTTCCAGGAAAGAACTGATCTGACAAGGGAAGATTATAAGATAAAGAAGAAAGAAGCAAACAAGATTGTCGCAGAGGAGAGGAAGAAGTGGATGGTAAAGTGGACAGAGATGATGGAGGAAGACAGCAGAGGAAATAAGAAAGTACTTTATGGGATGGTCAAAAGTAAGAGAAGAGGTCTGCGAGAGGATGTGGTAATGATGGACAAAAGCGGAAATGAGGTACACAACAAAGAGGCACTCAAGACAGTGTGGAAAGAGTACTTTGAGGATTTGCTGAATCCAAATGGTCATAGGGAGGAAGACAATGTATTGGAAGATGGAGAAGACAACACAGGAATGGAAAAGGACCTGACTTGGAGAGAACTGGAAATGGCTATAGACAAGATGAAAGGAGGAAGGGCACCAGGTGTGGATGTAGTGAGTGTTGAAATGGTGAAGGCAGCAGGGGAGGTTGGGAAACAGTGGCTGTACCGTGTGATGAGGGTGATTTGGAAGGAGAAAAAGACCCCAGAAGATTGGAAGAAAGGATTAATTGTCCCAATATTTAAGAAAGGAAGCAGAAAGGAGTGCAGAAATTACAGGGGAGTCACACTCATACCTCACTGTGCCAAGATATATGAAAAGATATTGGAAAGTAGAATACGAGCCAAAGTGGAGAGAAAATTGAGAGAGGAGCAGTATGGATTCAGACCTGGGAGATCAACAGTGGATCTCATATTTTCAGTGAGATAGCTCCAGGAACACCACTACGAATTTGGAGAGAATCTGCTGATGGCCTTCCTGGACATCGAAAAGGCCTATGATAGTGTGTGTAGGGAGAAGGTTTAGAAAGCAATGGAAAACATGGGAGTGGAAAAAGAGACTGTAGGCAGAGTGAAGGAGATGTATTGTGGAAGTGTGAGTTGTGTGAAAGTTGGAGGGGAAAGAACAGACTGGTTCTGACAAATGAGTGGCCTGAAACAGGGTAGTGCACTGTCACCCCTTCTCTTTATTGTGGTTATGGACGAGGTAATGACACGGATAGCAGGAAAGATAGGAGAAGATAAGATGAAAGCAATGGTGTTTGCAGATGATCTCATGGTCTGGGGAAACAAGGAGGAGGAAATTCAGGAGCAACTGAAGGCTTGGGAAGAAACAGTGGGAGAGTACGGATGGAAGTTCAACATCAGTAAATGTGAGATCCTGTTAACGACCAGGAAAAAGGACAGACCAATGAGTGGGATAACACTTTGAGGTGGACAGCTGAAGAAGGTGGAAAGTCTCAAGTACTTGGGAAGTATAGTGGAGGAAAATGGGAGAAATGACAAAGAGATTACGGAACGTGGCAGACAGGCAAAAGCATTTCTGAGAAGCATTAGGAGCTTAGTGTGGAATAAAGATGTCCCACAAAAAAGCAAGGAAGTGTTATACAGAAGCTACTATATCCCGATACTGACCTATGCTTCAGAAACGTGGACAATGAAGAAAAGAGACATAAGCAGAATACAGGCAGGTGAAATGAAGTTCCTGCGAAGTAGGATCGGAGTAACAAGAAGAGACAGGGTGAGGAATGAAAAGGTCAGGGAAATGGTGAAAGAGGAGCCCTTGCAAGGTAGGATTGAGACATCAAGACTGAGGTGGTATGGACACTTAAAGAGAATGGATGAGAAGAAGATTCCCAAGAGGATACATGAGATGCAGATACAGAAGAAACGACCAAGGGGAAGACCAAGAGATAGATGGCTGAAAGGAGTGGAGGAATGTGTCAAGAAGAGAGGCGAGGACTGGACCAGAGTGACAGCGGAGAGGTGGTGGGAAGAAAGAACTAAGTGGCGAGGCTTATGTTCCAAACAGACCCAGCCTGGGGCTGGAAACTGTACAAGATGATGATGATGACTATGAATACAGCAACTAGTATTGGCAAATTGCACAGCAGAGAACGGATTATGATACTGAATATATTTAATTATTTCTTAAAGAACATGAACGTTACCGAGGCAGTTGAAAAGACAGCAGAAGGTACCGGGTGTTCAAAACGTTCAGACGCGTGGGTTCGAGCCCCACCGTCAGCCGTCCTTGAAAAGGTTTTCCGTGGTTTCCCATTTTCAACACCAGGCAAATGCCGGGACGGTACATTCTGACAGGCCACGGCCGCTTCCTTCCACATCCTTGCCCAGTTTCATTCATCTTCATCCATTCCATCTCTCATCCCGGCACACAGGTCGCCCACGGGTGTCGACTAGAAAGACCTGCAATCGGTCTCTCAGGAGGTCACATGACACAAAAAAAACATATTCGTAAAGATGGGGAACGCGTAGTAAGATTTAACTTATTTAAGATGGCACGGACTATACCTGAGCCTGGTGGAATGTGTTCCAGCCAGTCTCCCATCAAACAAAGAAGCAGCCAAGCGAACAGCTGGAAACAATGGCACGTACCGGTTGGTTCCACACGATCTATTGTACCTGCATTCTAAAAGGGAAGTTATTCTTACGTGGTTTTGTTTTTAGGAGCTGGGGACATCATGGTTGTCATCATGGCGAAACCTGTCCGGCAACATGAGTTATTGTGGTGGTCAGGGGCACCCTAGGGCGCTGTCATACGGGCGTCGCTGGAAATTCAACGATAGTTTGACAGCGCCAAAAATAAAACCAATCACCTTATTAGCCTAGCACTTAACGCTACCCGTCAAAATTAATTCTACAGATATAAGAGAGCTGGGGTGCGTGCATTTCAAAGCTAGGCTATAGACATTTATTGTGAAATTCGCACATTTGTATAAATATTAACGAGCTGAAACCAATATCTATACATCTAGGGTTCTGTCCGCGCGCATGCGCAGACATTCCATTTCAATCTTTAACGGAACGCCAAATATTCTGTATTTTTTTAGGTTAATTTGATAATGTATTCTATTTCGCACCATTCAAATGTCCCGCTTCAGAATTTATTGTAATATCTAGCTTGTTTTCTGGTGGTACAGGTGCAAGTTTGGTGGAGAAAATGATTTCTATATCTGTGTCAGATAGATGGGTAGGCTACATGTTATAGATTTATTAGGGGCAACAAAATTAAGGGATATCTTAGTCCTTGTGAAGTTCATACTCGGCATTTTCCTCTCCAATGCTTTTACGGACAGAGTTTTTTCTATCATGAATATCAAATGGAGAGATGATAGAAACAGAAGCTCCATTAGTTTGATAAAAGGAGAATTGTCCACATGTTACAATTATGACGAACATTGTAGTGATTTTTATCAGAAGGTTCTTACAAATAGAAAACCCTTGCAAAGGGTTGTTCAAATGAAAAGTATTTGTAAATTGCTGGTGTCATAGGCCTATATGATAGTCAACAACAAAGTCAACCCCTGGCACTACAGCCCATGACGGGCTAAGGCCGACCAAGCGAACGCTGCCCAGCCATTTGGCCTGCAGATACTGGGGTGACGCGTGATCAGCGCGTCGGGTCCCATCGGCCGTTAATCTTGGTATTCGTGATCGGGGCGCTGTCTCAGTGTCAGACATGTACTCACGAGTCCGAGTGCACCCCAACACCACGGGGCCGGCGGGCTATATGATATGCCAGCAATATCTAGATTTAATCTTATGTATCTGATTATGTAATGCTTATTTAATACGAATTTATTACAACATTTAACAACTTTGATTAAAAAATAAACTATGTTTTTGGACGTGTGTTCCGTTCTTCTATTCTTGAAATCTGGCAACCATGGTGGGTATTGTGATTTGTGTCTGAGTTCCAAGCTACGAGTGAAATTGAAACTTACTTACTGTTAGAACGTTACCACTATACTAAGTGTCTTTATGTAATGTAAGATATTAGTAACATCGTATTAGACATTTCTTTTTGTGCAGATAATAAGTAACCAAGCTTAGTCTGAGCGCGACTATAAGCGAACAATATTGTTTGATATTAAATAATATTTTAGGAGCGTTATAGGAATATTTTTTTAAATATTAAAATAATCCCTCCCTATATTATTCTGCTAAGGTCCCATTCCAGTTTTGTACCGAAAATAAGGTCCCATTAACACCAACCTACACATATGGGGTACCTACAGGTTCAGCATAACGCACTCACTTACTCTTTAAATGCCTCACAATTAAATAAATACCTTAAAACATGTATATTTACAATGAAATAATGAAAGAATGCAACACGGTAACCATGGTAACAGAATCTGTTTCTGTGAGACGCAATGCAATTCCAATTATTACATTACTGTGAAAGTTTCCAGACGGTTATAAGGTTATCACTGAACCAAATTAAGCTGTAAAATTCATCAATACATACAGTATAATGCGCTTAAGGGGACCAAGGGCACTCTAGAATTTTTAACTCAATTTTCACGTGTGAGTGTGGTAAGACAGGTCTTTTTCACCCGACTATAAAGGGTCTCCGAAAACCACACTTAGGGCACTTAAATTAACAGTGTGTGATATTCCCAGAAAACTAACTTCACTCTGATATACCTATGAAGGAATGACCAACCCCTAACCACTGCACCAGTAGCTGATTATTCATACCGAGGATAAATCAGTCATAGCATTCATGATTGAGATTTTGCTAAGTGTACTCTTTACAACTAGAATATTCGCGGGCGAAGCCGCGACGAGTAATGCTAGTGTAATATAATAATGTAATATTACTAACATAAAAGGAAGCTTGTAGTTTAACGTGACCGTTAATCTTGAGATCATGAGCCACGGGACCTTCTTTTTACGTGGAATCCGAACCACAGGACATGGCATTTCACTTCGAAAATCTCACATGCATTGACCGGGAATCGAACCCGGAGCGCCTTGGTGAGAGGCATACAGCTAGACCGCTGAGCCACCACGCCCCCTAATATTACTAACATCATATTAGACATTTATTTTTGTGTAGACCATGCCTGGTCTCAGCGCGACTATAAGCGAACATATTGTTCGCTATTAAATAATATTGTAGGTGCGTTCTAGGAATATTATTTTTAATATTAAATTAATAGTTATTAGTAATGTAAAAGTTTGTTTATTTAGTCTCTACAGAGGTGAATATCGCCCGGTATCTTATCAAGGTTCATCCAGCGTACGGGCGGCAGGTTTTTCTTAGACTCTTATTAACTGGAATAGTTAAGCTCTGCTTCCTTTGGTCATAAATGAATGTTTTCCTACAGAAACCTTCCTCGAGAAATTCTTTACAGAATGGTGAAAACCGCATCAAAATCCATCCAGTGGTTCTTAACACCACCCGTGACATCCAAGAATCGGGGACTTTATGTTGAGATATACGGTACTTAATAGGGTATGTTCTAACCATCCCAGTCTCCCTCAGTTAAAATGGCTGGTTTATGAATGGTGTTTATGTTTCTCGTCTCGCCAGGTGTTCTGAGAACAAGGTTGCCAAACTTACCGCGCAGGTAAATGTGTTAATTTAGGGGTCGGCAACCTTTTTCACATGTCGAATACAAAAAGTATCGAACATCATCTTCTTCGTTTGCTTATACTCATTTCCTTTAGTTGTCACCGCGGAGGCCCGGGCTAGATTCCCGGCTCTGCCAAGAAATCCAATTCTGGTCTGAAGGCTGGAACGGGGTACACTCTTCTTCGTGAGGCCAAACTGAGATGAGGTGACTTCAATTCTCACTTCCCGGCGTCCCAAATAAGCAAATAACCGGATTCTCTCCTCAACACTGCATAAATAGTGCATAAATAAATAATTCATTAAATTTATTTCATACACTAGGAAATTAATTGTAAGTAGCGGACCCTGCGAGAACTGGCTTTACTGTTATGCGGGCTTCTATAAAATAATGTTTATTTGTTTAAAAGCACTTTATAAACAAATATATTTCCGTTGACTTTTCAAGAAATGCAAGATTTTTCTGTACTATTGAGACGATTTGTAAGATTTTGGCACAAACCATACATTCTAACTCCCTCTGGTTTAGTGAAACATACACCTTAGCGTATTATTTAATAAGATTCCACGCCTAAATGAATTTTTAAACAGTCCTGTTGACCGACTGAAAAGCTAATAGATTACTTAGGCAACACTGAAAAATGGTTTATGATATTTCAACTTTAAGTTATAAACAATATCACCCAACAGCAAGACAAATACGCGGCAGAGATTGTAATAGTGTGCTGATGACCATAATATTTACAATATGTGAACTTATTTAGTCAGTGACCAAGTGAACTGCTCTCAGCAGGACCACGCAAGACCCTAACGAGATAAGTAGCCTGTACAATCAGGCGCGGATCAAGAGCTTGGCTTGGGGGGGGGGGGGTTCAGAGAATCGAAATTGTTAAGAAAAATGATATCACTAAAAACGCAATCACAAAATAACCAAACGTACAAAACCAGACCAATTTTTTTGCAAGGTACATGGATAGAAATTTGATGAGTTGAGCGCACCAAAAATATTCGTACAAATTGCAACAGCGTGTTTTGCGACCTTTACTTCGAGCTTCGAAAAAAGTATCAATGTACGTTACAGTTTCGGCAACTCGAGTTGGTACCGACAAAGGGAGAAAGTCACAGCTTAAATTGCCAACCAAGCTTGTAGTTTGGACGTCGGCAAAATTGTTTGGTGCGGAAAAAGCCCCAAATCCCTATCCGTGCATTGCTGCACATTCATCGTGACATCACTATAAACATTGATTCGGTAATCACAGGGTTCGCTAAACAAAATAGACGAGTTAATTTGGTTATATAAATAATCTTTTTCATATAACAGGTATTAAGTATTGAATAAAATGAAAAACACCGTTTATCAGTTAACATTCGTTAAGTTTTATTTGTCTGGTTATTGTGTTTTCGTTTTTTGAGTTTGCAAAAAAATTTGGTCTCCGTTTGGGGGAGGGTCATGACCCCCGTAAATCCGCGCCTGTGTACAATACAGTACAATCAGAATTGACCATTTACAACAACCACTCCAAATTCACTCCAAACAAGCAAATTCCGGAGGTCAATCACCACTTCCAGTATCTCAACAAAACATCACATAGACAACTATCAAATACTGACGAGTTGCATTATCCCAACTAATACTGTAACTAAATAAGTGTACATAATGTAAATATTCTCACCCATATTTTCAGACATAGATGTTATAGCCTAAGTGTAATGGATCTGATGATGATCGCTTGACGATCATACAAGTGCATTTATTAATCTCATGTAATATTTTTCAGGATTAGGGAATAGCCATCTCATTTGGGTACAATCGTGTTGACCGACTGAAAAGCACCAAACATTTGTTTACAAAGGCAACACTGAAAAATGTCTTCAAACACCATTTATAATGTAATCGTTATTTTCAGGTACAATTTTCTCAAACCCCATCAGGTCAATCCAGATGAAACTTGATATGACGCTTTAAACCTATATTTGCTATGTGTGGTAGCAAAAGTATTCAGATATCTTCATTGGTTGTTGAAAACCAGACTAAAAACTAACTTACTAATATTTTACTGAACGTTTATGAATACATTTGTTGTTGTTTGAGTCTTCAGTCTTTTGACTGGTTTGATGCAGCTCTCCATGCCTCCCTGTCCTGAGCTAATCGTTTCATCTCTACATAGCTCCGACACCCTACATCGGAGGCAATCTGTTTAACATATTCTAACCTTGGTCTACCCCTACAGTTTTTGTCCTCGACCCTTCCTTCCATAACTAATCTTGCTATTCCTGGGTGTCTTAGTATGTGTCCTACCAACCTATCTCTTCTCTTCATTAGCAGTCGCCAGAAACATCTCTCCTCTCCCACTCGTCTTAATACCTCTTTGTTTGTAACCCTATCTACCCATCTGATCTTCAACATTCTCCTGTAACACCACATTTCAAATGCTTCAATTCTCCTCTTTTCTGCTGCACCAATAGTCCAAGTTTCACTTCCATAGAGCGCCACGCTCCAGACAAAGGCTTTCAAAAATGACTTCCTAATACCTAAATCTATATTCGATGTCAGCAGATTCCTTTTTTGTAGAAATGCTTTCTTTGCCTGAGCCAACCTACTTTTAATATCCTCTTTGCTTCGTCCATCACTGGTTATTCTGCTTCCTAAGTAACAGAAGTCTCCTACTTCCTTCAGCTCTTCACCTGCCAATTTGATCTCCATAGAGGTTTCTGATTTATTTCGGCTGCATTCCAGTATTTTTGTTTTACATTTATTTATTTTCATCATGAATTCTTTCCGTAAGACGGAGTCCATACCATTCAAAAACTCATTCAAATCCTCAGGCTTGTCGGCCAAGATGACGATGTCATCAGCAAATCTCAGAGTTGAAATTATTTCTCCTTGAATCTTCACTCCCACTTTAAATTTTTCTCTAATTTCCTTCATTGCTTGTTCAATGTAAAGATTGAAAAGTATGGGTGATAAGTTGCAGCCTTGCCTTACACCTTTCTGAATACCAGCTTCTCTCTCATGTCCTTCAACTCGAATGACTGCTGTCTGGTTTCTGTACAGATTGTATATCACCCTCCTATCCCTGTACTTTATTCCAATTGATTTCAAAATGTCAAACAATTTAGTCCAATCAACGTTATCAAAAGCTTTTTCTAAGTCTACAAAAGCCATGAACGTTCTCTTATCTTTCCTTATTCTACCTTCTAAAATCAGCCTAAGACTTAGTACAGCTTCCCTTGTTCCTACATTTCTCCTGAAACCAAACTGGTCTTCACCCAACTCCGTTTCTATCTGGCTTTCAATTCTCTTGTAAATTATTCGAGACAGGATCTTTGAAGCATGAGTAATCAAGCTGATTGTACGGTAATCTTCACATCTGTCAGCTCCCACTTTCTTTGGTATAGGGATGATTACATTCTTCTTGAAATCAGGGGGTACCTCACCTGTCTCATAAATCCTACACACCAAGTGAAATAACCTGATCAGACCTTCATCTCCTATGCAGCGTAGCAACTCAATCGGTATATCATCTATGCCTGGTGCTTTGTTCCTGCTTAAGTCTTCCAAAGCTCTATCAAATATGATTCACGAAAACAAACAAACCAGGACAACACTTTTACTACATAGGATCAAGAACGTTTACAATATTATGCGTGTAAAATCTATTGAATGTTTGTCGAGTAGTTTCTGAAAAGATGATACATGAAGATAATTATTTTAGAAAATATTTAAAAGACTTTCTATAAAAATTGCTACGATAGTTTTTTTCTTGTGATATTGACTGCGAGGCTCAGCGGTCAACGATTTCTCGCTTGCTGGGCCCAAGGTTGCAGGTTCGAATCCTGGCGCAGTCACCTAGCATTTAAGGGTGCCTTGTAAATAGATTTACTAGCACGTTAAAGATCCCCTTCGGGACAAAATTCCACCACTCCGGCGTCTCTTAAGAGCCAGGTTAAATGGGACGTAAAACCAATAACATTATTATTATTATTTTGACAACCACAAGCTAGAGCAACTGAAACCCTGTAACTTACATATAATTACAGAAGTATCTTTTACAATTAAAGACAGTTTTAAGGAGATATCTGGAATACCTTGTGATATACACTGTCAAATGGGATGCTTCTCATTTCTGTCGCTTTACACTTCTTGGTTCCCTAATAGTCTAACAAATGATATATATATATATATATATTTCGTATGGCGTGAAGATGCAAATTATGAAAACGTGGTTCGGAAGAACGAAACTATGCTGAGCGATACATTAGCTGTCAGGCATCAATATAAATAATTTATGACAAGGTAAACTTGACGGATTTGAAAGCAAACAAAGGATGCTGACCATTTTTGAGTTATTGTGTTCCATTACGACAGAATACATCGTATATCCCGCTAAATATTGCACACCTACATTGACACTAACTCACAAATTCTAATTAGTGGCATTAGTTAATTTAAAAAATAAATAATTCGCCCCATATTTCTCTCTAAATCTGCTATAACTTGAAGGGAATTAGACAGTAAAATGAATTACAGACCTACTCACCCACTGTTTTATCTCGAAGACAATATAACCATTTTATCACTATAAGACGTGCTCATATAATCTTGTTTTCTTCATGTTTGCTGACTTGATATACGGCACTCGCGGGATTTTCAACTCGGCGCACGACACAGTTACAGACGCTCATTCAAATACATGTTTTCCACGCTCCGGTCGAATGCGCACTGCGATGCGATATCTCTTCTCCCAGAATGCCGCGGACTTTGTGCTCAGCCGCTTACTTGTTCTTTTTTGTATGACGTCACTATTTCCGCCACGAGGCCATGGAATACATCACGTGCTGCCTCGCTCAGCCTTCTGAAGTGGGGAAGAGAGATATTGTATTTGTAAAATACATGAATGTCTTTTACTAATGGTGTTTTCTAATGGAAAATCGCTATTTAGTCTCGCTGCCAACAATAAACCCATTAAGAAATGAGTCCATCAATACATTAACATTACGCTCGTCCGTAGCACTCAGCGTATCTGCGAAGTTTGGAAATCGAAAGTTCAAATCCTAGCGCTAACAGAGGTCATATTAAGTGTGGTTTTCTCACATTATTACTTTCTATGTTCGACCCTGATTATTATGTTAGAAAACTGTACTATAATGAGGCTCATTATAACCCCTTTTTTTTTCATTATGAAACAGTTTCTTCCACCAATCAGAGCTCAAGAAACAGTTGTTTGACCAATTAGATAACGATAGCATAGCTCTGAGTTCCACGGCCTTCTAATTTAAATTTCACTGCGTGGCCTAGTGTCATAGTAGAGTAATAGAGGAGGCCATGGTCAAATACAAGGCATTCTCTGCGTCTCATGCGCTCTGTTCAGTACATAAAACTGGCGAAATCTCGACAGTTATTTATGAATATTTATGTTCGAACATCTCCGTGGCTTAGGCTGCAGCACGCCGGCCTCTCACCGCTGAGTCCGTGGTTCAAATCCCGGTCACTCCATGTGAGATCTGTGCTGGACAAAACGGAGGCAGACAGGTTTTTCTCCGGGTACTCCGGTTTTCCCTGTCAACATTTCATTCCAGCAACACTCTCCACTATCATTTCATTTCATCTGTCATTCATTTAATCATTGCCCCAGAGGAGTGCGTCAGGCCTCGGCAGCCGGCACAGTTCATATCCTCGCCGCTAGATGGGGGCTTCATTCATTCCATTCCTGACCCGGTCGGAGACTGGAAGCAGGTTGTGGATTTTTTTATGTTCGAACATAAAATAGTTATAATATCGTCGAACATAAACAGTCGTATGCTACTCGCCTATAATGGTAATTAAGACACTCGTATGGAAATTATAACAACATACTCGTGTCTTAATTATTGCCATTATAGGTTCGTTGCATAATGTACTATTAACCCACACTCATTCCAGACAAATTCAGGTATGCCAACTTATTGGGTAGATTTCATTAGAAAGCAATGGGTACCATGTTAACGTCTTCTGTAAAATTTCAAAATATCTTCTCGTTTCACATCCCTCAGATCCCACTTTCAAATTTATAGTTGGTTAGTTTGTTCCTTAGTTTAGGGGCTGCGACAACGCGGTCATGTAGCCCCGTGTTCTTTGGTATGTGTAGAATTTGTCTGATAAGTTGAAAATCCACTGCCTGCTTCCAGTCGACCGACCGGGTCAGCGATGGAATGAATGAAGCCCCATCTAGCGGCGAGGATATGAACTGTGCCGGCTGCCGAAGCCTGTCGCACTCCTCTGAGGGAATGATTAAATGAATGACAGATGAAATGAAATTATAGTGGAGAGCGTTGCTAGAATGAAATTTTGACAGGGAAAACCGGAGTACCCGGAGAAAAACCTGACTGCCTCCGTTTTGTCCAGCACAGATCTCACATGGAGTGACCGGGATTTGAACCACGGACCTAGTCATGAGAAGCCGGCGTGCTGCCACGGAGGCTTGCTGTCTGGTAAGTAAACCGGTGTTAATTGTGATGGCTGCATTAGTGTGTGTTATCTGTGATTCGGGTAGAAGGACAGACGATTATTTTTTCAAGTAGTTCCTACTTTTGCTACCAAATGCTACCGTCACCTAGCTGCGGACGAGACTACTAAATGACATCGCAGTCAGCACCTGGCGGCGAACGTTAGAACTAATATAGCGTTATCAAACTAACCTACAAAGTTTTCCTTCCACAAGTGTACATCTGTGACATGGGACCGCCGGCTTTACTTCCCCTCCGAAGAACAAGAATTCCCGAGGATTCATGCCATTGCACTGAAATTTGTTGCTATGTTCGGAACAACGTTCGTTTGTGAACAAATGTTTTCAATTGTGAATATTAACAAAACAAAAACAAGGTGCACAAAATAGGCATTATTATTATTCGTGTTGATACCGGTACGCCGCGCCGCGCCGCTCATTTGCCCAGCCCCATTCTCCAAACAACAACAACAACACGACTCTCGCCTGGCTGCTACTGCTTTTGCTGGTGCCGGCTCGCGAAACAGTGGCGGGACCCTGGGCGATATGGTAAGGTGGGGCCCACAACAATAGGAAATAAAAAAATATCAAATGGAAAATCGTTTGGTAATAATAATAAAATAAAGAATAGTTACAATATTTTGAATACACTACAGTACATTATTTTAATAATATGAAAGAAACCTCAGTCCCCTTGAAGAAGATTATCTAAACTATGAAATATTAAAATATTACTTTGCAACTTTTATCCCGGCTGAAGTCTTCTACTATTTCACTGAAATCTAAACTTGCTAAACGGTCGAGGGAGGTCATAGCTGCACTGATAAAAGGAATATGAATTATAAATTAGTTAATTAATTAAATTTAAAACAAGAAGTTCCGTGACGAACTAAAGAGACTACTTTTCTTAAAATTTAAGATTCATGCCAATCTATATGGACCTATCTCGAATAATGACGAAATTAAGTTGGTAATATCGAATGTTCTAATCAGTTCGAAATATACCTGGTATAATGTAGGGTAGCCTAATAGAGCACTACAGTTGGCAGCCCTGGTGACTGAATATATTCTTAGTTCCATATCTTAAGGTACTCAATACAAAATTTGGTTGAAGTCCAATTGATAGTATAGAAGTTACATGTAATTAAAAATTGGTCCTGACAGTAGGCTTAGAATCATGTTGGTAGCATTGACGTACATAAGTTACTCCAAATTAAT
This sequence comes from Meconema thalassinum, assembly GCA_946902985.2. Lineage (NCBI taxonomy): Eukaryota > Metazoa > Arthropoda > Insecta > Orthoptera > Tettigoniidae > Meconema > Meconema thalassinum. The sequence continues at coordinate 175,301,614 of OX336401.1, forward strand.
ATAGAATGTCAGGTATTATACGTGTGCATAGTTCAAAGCTGTCAGCTTGCATACTTTCTGATATAGGCTATTGGTATTTGGATAAGGAAATAGAGAGAGAGCATTTATTAACAGTTGGCACCGATAGCAGTGGCTACGCTCGCTAAAGCGCAGCGTTAGGCCATGGGGCCAAGCTCTCTGCTGACTCGGTAGACGCGTGGGTTCGAGCCCCACCGTCAGCCGTCCTTGATATGGTTTTCCGTGGTTTCCCATTTTCAACACCAGGTAAATGCTGGGACGGTACCTTCTGACACGCCACGGCCGCTTCCTTCCACATCCTTGTCCAGTTTCATTCATCTTCATCCATTTCATCTCTCATCCCGACGCGCAGGTCGCCCACGGGCGTCGACTAGAAAGACCTGTACTCGGCCTCTCAGGAGGCCACAAGACAACAACAACAACAACAAACAGTTGGCAGCCCTGGTGGCTCTTAAGAATATTTTCAGTCATATCTGCTTATGTACACATATTACATACGAAATTTGGTTGAAATCCAATTGATAGTGTAGAAGTTATATACATTAAACAAGTAGTTCCGTGAAGAACTATACAGCCTATTTTCATATATCCTGCTCATGTTAATTGTCTCTATCAACATACAAAATTTCAGTTTAATTGCTGTAACAGATTCGTAGATATTGAGAACCGTCTAAATATTTCATATGGTCGCCAGGATGGATTTTTATTTTTGTACTATTACATGAAGATTATTGTGTACGTGTGGTATTCAAACTTCAATCGCATGATTAGAACACAAGAAGTAAAAACGAGATTTTAAAAGTTCGCACACCAGCCATCTTGTGATTATGCAAACAATTGAAATAAATTACATGCCAGTGGATCAACATTTGTATAAGCATTTAACGTGCAACGTTTCACGGCACTCGGATAGTTAATTCGCGAGAAACGTCCATTTAAATATTTATACTTCGCGTCGCCGCCATGTTGGATTTGTGCTCACCAGGTTACTGTAGGTCCTATAGGTGAACATATGTTCATAGTCTCTATGAACATTAAAAAAATCAGTTTGGTTGCTGTAAAAGATTCATAGATATTGAGAACCGTCTAAATATTTCGGAAGCTCGCCATTTAGGATTGTTATATGTATAGGCCATAGAGTTATGTACCATTCAAGGACAATTATTGCCTAGGTTCATTATTCAAACTTTCACTTCGATCGCATGATTACGACACAAGAATAAAATCATAATTTTAAAATTTCGCACAGCCGCCATCTTGAGGTTATGTAAACAATTGAATTAAATTAGATGGCAATGCATTACAATCTGCAAAATCATTTACTGTACCACATTTCACTGCGCCCAGAGAGTTAAATCACGAGAAAAGTCTATTAAAATATTTCAAATTCGCTTGGTCGCCATGTTCGTTTTGTACTTTACAGGTTTATGAAATATACATAGGTAAACTTGTATCAGTACCCTTTATAACCGTACAAAATTGCATGATGATATCTGTAATAGTTTCGGAGATATAGAATGTCAGTGAAATATTTCGCACAGCCGCCATTTTGAGGTTATGTAAACAATTGAACTAAATTAGACTCCAGTGCATTACAATGTACCAATGTACAATGTACATTTGATGTACCAAGTTTCATTATGTTTGGATAGTTAAATCGCGAGAAATGTCTATTTAAAAGTCTCAATTTCGCTTGACCGCCATGTTGGTTTTGTAGTCACCAGGTTTTTGAAAGTCTCATAGGTGAACTTCTAGTAGTGCCCTTTATCACCGTACACAATTTCAGGGCGATATCGGTAATAGTTTCGGAGATATTGAATGCTAGTGAAATATTTCGCACAGCCGCCATGTTGGATTGGTGAGACGTAACAAAATTTGAAGGGCACGGTCGAGGTCGCCGGGAATAGTGCTATGAACTAACCGAGTTTCATTGAAATCGCTCCAGCCGTTTATATTTTATTAGGGGGGACACACACACACACCTCACACACACACACGGACAAAAGGTGATCTCTAAGCCTATTTTTTTCAAAATTGAAAATAGGCTAAAAATTGGACCTATCAGTAGGCTTAGAATCATTTTGGCAACACTGTCATGAATGGCCTCCTGGAAATTAAACTGAATTATTATTATCTAAACGTGTGCCAATTTTGGAATAACTCCCACGCATACTTTCCTAGATATTCAACATGGAGGTCAAATTTCAATTGCGGTTTTCAGCAGATGGTAGCATAGACATAATTTTCAAATATGACCTTGAGATATTCAGGTATAAATCTTTACTCATGCCAAATTTGGTGTCGTTAGCTACATCCGTTTTGGAATTGATAAGGGGGGGGGGGACACAGACAGACAGACAAACATTTGCCCAGATCGATCTCTTAAGTCTACTTTTTCCTCAATTTTGCAATGTGAAAAGTAGGCTAAAAATCCATGGCGCGGGGCCCTGGGCGGTCGCCCTCCTCGCCCTCCCCTAGATCCGCCCCTGTCGCGAAGCACCTGAGTTGGAGTGGCCTGTTTTAGAGCCTGCTGGTACTGTCCCTAATTCTGGCTGTTTTTAAATATTTTTGAGTGACACAATAGCTTACGGTACCTTTTGTTGAGTAAGGTTATAAAATATGACCGCAATATGGATTCGAATCTGATCTGCTGCTGCGAGTCTAGTCATTCTAAGCAGCCACTAAACTGAGGAACCAACCAACCACCTGACATAATAATAATATCGTATGGCCTTGAGTGCCGGGTGCAAGCTTTGTTATTTGCGCCCAGAGGGCAGCTTGCATGTCGAATTTTGTCGCTCGTTGAAGCCCTATGAAAGTCAAGGAGGTTAGATATCTAAGCTCTTTGACAGTATAGCGCTTTCTAGTAGAGAAAGTAGCAACTTTTGTTGGCGGAAAATCCCGAGTTTAATTTTGGCATTATGAATACGACCTACTGAATTCAAATGGCTTCTTTATCATGCCAACAACGTATGTCGTGACCTTTGTTGACATTTCATTCAGTACGGTATTTAATAACACACACGTGTTATTCTGAATCGAAAGAAGATTGGCTGGTTCCACAGTTTAGGGGCTGCGACAACGCGGTCATGTAGCCCCGTGTGCTTTGGGTGTGTGTAGAATAGGCCTATGTCTGATAACCAGTGTTAATTGTGATGGCTGTATTAGTGTGTGTTATCTGTGATTCAGGTAAGGCCTGCAGACGATCAATTTCAAGTACTGCTCGGGTCTAAGCTCTGTGAACTTGCGGGATGAAGGGCAGAGGCAGGGAAGGAGCAGGCGAGAATTGAGAAGCCTGTCGACAGCCCGCCGTGTTACCTGACATTCTCGTCTATTCCAATACTGCTAACATAGGGTCTTTTATGAAACCAGTGTGGCGTTGGGAATGAGTGAGTGAGTCACCGACTAATGTATTTGCTTCTGTTGCTACGCAAGGACCGAGAAACCTCATCACTCGTCACCACCAGTACTCATAGTCCGCGATGCACATTCCTCTCAGGTCCACGCAGCTTAGACCCGAGCAGTAGTTCCTACTTTTAGTAGTGGTTTTGTAGCGGTTCTAAATCCTCCTCCTCCTCCCCTCCTCACAAGATGGCGGCGGTGCGATATCTCTCGTACTTATGGTTGGATTTTAACAAATGAGGTGTCATTGAACTCGGGCTGACACCCTCTTTCCAATGGACAACATATTTCAACCCCAAAAATAAAACCTACCCTACTAAGGGGTGAAATTGATTTTTTTTTAGAGAATCTCTCTTTCCAATTGCAACATGTGAGAGTTTGAATGCTGATATGGAATGTAACGTTGTTCTGCAAACCAATAATCAAAGAGGGGCATGTTAGACCTTGAGGTGAGAGCCCCTGTTATTGTTGACGAGCCCCCTGCTGTCGGGCCCCTGTTGATGGGTTATTGTTGACAGGTCCTTGTGGACGAGTCCTTGTGGACGAGTCCTTGTTGACAGGTCCTTGTGGACGAGTCCTTGTGGACAAGTCCTTGTGGACGAGTCCATGTCCCTTTGGACTGATCCCTTTGGCCTGATTCCTACGGACGAGCCCATGAATTTATTTAAATTATGTCAAAGGGCCTAACTACATTTGTGTGTGTGTGTTGAATTGACGTTGTTCACTAATCCCCCACTACTCTAATGGGATAACGATATGAAAGGAAAGTGACGAAATACATGTGAACACGTGTGAAATGACCTTATTACCGTCCTCCTTGTGAAACAAGTCACATCCTGTTTTGCTTCATACGTGAGAAAATGTGAGTTCATGTGTAATATGATCTAACACACAGGTGTTCACCTGTACACGCGCACGATAAGAGCTAACAAGTCACAACCTGTTTTGACAGTGGTGGGAGGTGAGGGGGGGGGGGGTTAGTGTAAGAGAGAACACAGGTAAAGAGAGAAAGAGATATGTATTGCTCATAATACATGTATAGCTGAGGACTGTACATAGGACTGTAGGTTAAGTACAACATGAGTAAATAAATAAATACAAGACACACAGGTTCACGCAACATGTAATTTATTAATCCAAGAATTAAAGGCTGAGCTAAATCCCAACCATTTTACATATAGTTTATTTCCTTTTTGTTTCAACACTTTTTCCACAAGGTAATGTTTAGGAAACGCTGTCTTTTGAAGTTCTTGAAGATAAAACCTGCCTTTTATGGGTTGATGGTTGAGGTCCTCGAGTAAATAGGTGACTGGACTGTTCAGGTTGACTTGACGAATTCGAAATAGTTCAGTCCCCCAATTTGGTGTGTAGCCCTTGTCGAAGACGGACTTGAATTTGCTCACACGAACATGGTCTCCAATGTTAAGGCGATGACGTTTAGGGTCTGCTGTTTTTATGGGGTTAAACAGTTTATCCAGTTGTGGAATATTTTTAGTTATAAGTCGTGGCTTGGTCCCAATGGTTCTGTGTTTGGTGTCGTTGTAACGTGACACTAACTCAGGTAACAAGTCCAACCAGCGATAAGTGCCCTGAGCGGTAAACGCTTTCCACATATGGGTTTTCAATGTTCGGTTGAACCGCTCGACCACGCTGGCTTTGAGATTGCTGTACGTGGTGTAATGGTGAATATCCTTAGATTTGAGAAAACTGGAGAAATCCTTGTTGAAAAATTCTTTTCCCTGGTCGGTTTGTAGCAGCTGAGGTTGACGTTTAGATTGTTGAATAATATGTTGAAAGGCTTTGGTGACTAGTGGACTAGACTTGCGACGCACAGGTTCAACAAACGCCATTTTGGAATAAACATCAATGACCGTCAACATATAGCGTACACCATCGTTAACGTTAGCATAGGGAATCATTTCAACCAAGTCTGCTTGCCAAAGTTCATCCACACCCTGTGAAATCACCTTGAGTCGCTGATAGTGACGTCTAGCTGGACGATGCAACTCGTGAGCAATACCCATTTTAATGGGTGAGGGCTTAAACAATAATTTTGGCATTTCGAAGTTCTTCCTCAATTTCTTGAATTTCCCAATCGTGACCAGTATGGCCGGCTTGACGTGAAGCATGCAACAGCTGTAGTCGCTGGACGAGTTTATTGGGACTGTGCCAGTAGGTAACATCTACAAGGGGTTTTAATGGTTTAAATGTCACTCCTGAAGCGGACACTTTACGACGACCACTTTGACTAGTGGGGAACATTTTTGCGATGATGGTTTTATATTTTTGAGATATATTGGCATTCACTTGTTGAGTGGGATCATACTGTCTTTTGTGTGCATGGGTATCCAATAAAATGGATTTATATTTACTAAGGTCCTCTGGCGTATAATCTTGAGATGAGGGAGTCCGAGAGAATAGTAGCTTTAACAGTCCTGGTGTTAATTTATAGTTGATCTTTTTAATGACAGCTTTAGTACGACTAAATTTAATCGATGAATCACCAATTTTAAAACTATCATCCTCATAGCGAACGCCATATGTGGTATCTGTGTTTCCAACAAATAGATTGGTGAAATAGGGTTCCAGTGTTGATCCATAATATTTTATTAAAATGTTTTTCAATTGAGCTTTATATTGAGGGGTGGCCAAGAGTTGTGAAAATGGAGATGATCTGGAAGGGCAAGGGGTTTTGACCATGGCCAAGGATTTCCTTTTTCTTAAAAACTCTGCAAGGGGTGATGCCTTTTTTTGAGGCGTAAACACTTGTTCCTCATTATCCTCAACTTCGCTAACACTAGTTAAATCTTCCTCTTCCTCTTCCTCAGGGTCCTCGTGGTGCGTCTGAGTGGCTTGTGAAACGGTAGGTAGCGTTTCAGATGGCTTGAAAGAGGGTTTCAACATGGCTTTTAGCGGAGGTGCTAAATGTTGTTGAATAAACAAAGCATGATCTGCACGCGATCGTTTCAATTGACGAAAATTTTGGCGAATAGTATTTTTTGCTCTAATAATATGCTTTTTCAATTGACTCTCTGCTAACGCCATGATGTCGTGACAAATGACTTGAGAGGGAATGATACAGTGCTTTAAATAGCAATAAAATGATCAAACCCTAAGCGATACCGCCCTTGGTTGAGTTCACTTTGTTTATCAATCACTAAACAGGCATGACGTTGTGTGTTCCAGCACTTACCACACAATTCTGTAAACATTTGAAAGGTCATATCCGGATTCACATGTTCATTATAAATGTAACGACTGTTCCTCTCGTCCTGGCGAAATAAAACAATGACATTGGCATTGTCACGAATCAACTGTTTGGACATTTTAGAATATGTTTGTCCAAGATAGAAGCAATCGATATGTTTGTGTCGACCCATGCTGAAATAGCTTTGAATGATACCTTGTCGTTCAGTGGATACATCATCGAAAATCATGAGTGAATCAGGCTTTACCTCATCCGGTGAAATAACATTTTCTTGCGTGGTAAATGTAAAATACCCCATATTCTCACTTTTTAATCCAGACATGACTTGATCCAGAAACACGTAGAGGGGTTGGTAGAGAGATTTTGCGAAAATATAAATATTTTGAAAACACAGACCATTGGGCGCTGTAATAAGTGTCAGCACAAGATTGGTCTTTCCACAGCCGGAAGGTCCCACAATGATGCAGCGAATGGAAGATGGAAACAGTGAACCATGGCGTTGTTCACGTGATGTGGGGCAGAGATGGGAAACCATGTCCCTCACGGGGAATGACTCTTGCTGCTTAATTAGCTTCATTTCAACTAAGGCTTAGAGAGGCTAGCAGGCTGTCTATATACATCGCACCGAGCCTTGTCATAGAAACAGTAGACTGCTACTACAGGTTGACGATGGATGTCTTTGGACGTGCGTTGATGGTCAAAGCTAGGTCTGTCCCCATACATGATCCTAAACAAGAAACAGATCCTGCTAATAAACACTATGTGGATAGGTCAGTAGTGCCACGCACAAAACAAGGAGATTATGACTTTAAAGGAAAGCGGTTAACTCATGTAAAACATCCTCAAGTGTCTACAGACGTTACTACAAAAAAGTATGTGGATAACAAGGTGTATGAGTTTTATGATAAAGTGCCTCAGCTTACGGTGGATGGCTATAGCGCTAATCATCACCGCATTATTCACGTGGAAGACCCACAAGAAGATAATGATGTCTGTACCAAGCGATACGTGACCTATGAAATGAAAAGGCTTTATAAATTTATCCCATCTGTATTTTTAGTGCATCTGACAAATGTAAAACCTGTGAATGAGAGAAACCATATACCGCTAGTTCATGACCAGCACTTGACCTATGTGCTTGCTTCAGGTTTAAGCCACTATCGACTACACTATAATGGAACCATTCACATCAAATATGCCATACCTGATGAGAACCATTTACAAATAGAGATAAATGGTCATAGGATGTTGGTCCATAACCATGAAATGGTCAATGCAGGAGACGAATTATCCTTTCATCTCCTGTTGACATGGAATGAAAAGCAAGCTGGAAAAACCATAAATGATTTTCCACTTTATGTAGAATTGGAATATACAGCCATGAAATAACAATCTAATGTTAGTTGTGACTTAAACTTTCTTGTGAAAGGTTGTTGGTCATCATCATCATGGTGAAACAAAGATATGTAGTGAGAAAGACAAAAAATATGAGCCTGTCCTTGGCAAAGCCTGGGCTTATGACATTCGTGGACAAGCCCTTGCGAAAGAAAAAAAGAAAAAATAATGTGTTGACCATAAGGAAAGCTCTTCGAGTAGCACAGAGACATGTTATTCCAAAACGTCAGCGACAGGGTTCAAAACAAGGGCGAGTGATCCCCGTCCCCAAACGAGCGGGATTTTTACCTGCAATTATTCGCTGGTCTGGCTGCTCTAGGTTCACTTTTAGGCGGCGCCAGTGCAGTGGCAAAAACCATTAAAGCCGTGCAACAGGGCAAGCAACAACTCAATGAAAGTCAGCGACACAATGAAACAATGGAGGCCATTGCTATGGGGGCTAGAAATGTCAATTTGAAGCCAGCCTTTTATCAACAAGGATTTGGAATTTCACCTTTTCGAAATAAATAAAAAAACATCTTTAACCTCAACCATAGCAAGACATGCCCTGACGCATCAGCAAGTGGAAAGCTATGCTAAACAACTGAAGCTTTCTCATTTTCGAGGTGTGTTTATGCGAAACCAATTACCCTCACAACCCTGGAAACATGAATGTGCTGTTGTCAATTTGGATGATCACCGAGGACCTGGAACACATTATGTAGCTTATGTCAAAGAGGGATCTACTGTATGGTACTTTGACAGTTTTGGGAATTTGCCCCCGCCCATGGAACTAGTGACCTATTTTGGAAACAGGATCAAGATATATTGTAATGTGAAACGTGAGCAAACGTTTAACAGCCAACAGTGTGGACGTTTGTGTTTAATTTTTTTATATAAGACGCAACATAAGCAAAAACGTCAACAGTATGTCGGTGGAAAGTAAGACGTTTACACTGCATGGACGTGGACCTGAAGTGAGTCTAGACTTTTACCCACCTATCGAATTGAGTGAAAATTCTTATGGTTTAGGACTTGTTTCTCTTGAAACGTACAATCGAATATACAACATACGTGAAAATGTGAACAACAAGTTTTACTATGATGATTCTGTGCTCACCCTGAACTCTGGTGGATACACGATAGATGACATTTATGAACACATTTATGTGGTGTTGATCAATGAATATGGTTTAAAGTCATTTCTCGATGGAACGCGCAAGTTTGAACTTGTAGGAAATACCAAAACTCATCGCTGCAGTATTTTTTCTACATTCAAAATTGACTTTAAAACTCACCCCGATTCCATTGGTCCATTACTAGGATTTATACCACGTGTGTTAGAGCCCAACAAAAAACATGAATCAGACCATGAAGTGAAATTCATTGAGGTCCATCATGTATCGGTGACGTGTAATATTATTAGACAAGTGTACACCAATCAAGAACCGTCGCATTCGCTTTATGACTTTATTGTAACATCGCCCAATGGCTATATTATTCGTGAAAACCCTCCAGTGGTGCTATTTCATTCTGTGGCTGTCGATGGTATTAGTAATATAACATTAAGACTGATCAATAGAGAGCAACAACTCATTGATCTAGATTCTACCACACCAGTGACTTACAAGTTGGTGCTAAAACCACTATGAAGTTTGTATATAAAGCAACAGCACCGTCTAGGAATGGTGTTAGTTGTTTACCACGTGAATACACGTTAACATCTCAGAACAAGCAGATTTTACAGCATTTGGGTTACCACATTAACCCCCGCGATGAATACTATTCTAGAGGTAGCGAACCACATCGAGGAGCAACCAGGAGTGGTAAGAATTGATCTGCATTCTTATCAAGCTCAAACACCTGGACTCAATAACAATGATGAAATTCAATTTGTTATCAACAACCAAGATATTTACACTCTACCGCATGAAAGTGTTATTCAGATTGAAGGTCGGCTCACCAAAGCCGATGGTTCTACACCCACTACATCCAAGTTAGCCAACCATGCTTTCGCCTTCCTGTTTTCTGAAGTACGTTATGTCATTAACGATATCGTGGTGGATAGCACTCGAAATGTGGGTATTTCCAGTGTCATGAAACTGTATCCCTCTTATAGTGAGGAAGAAGCTAAAACACTTTGCATGGCGGGTTGGTGCCCTGACTCGACCAATGACTGGATGGTACACACCGATGGCACCTTCACTGGATATTTACCTCTTAAACTGATTTTAGGCTTTGCTGAAGATCACCAGCGCATTGTGGTCAACGCAAGGCAAGTGCTTTATCTGGTGAGAGACAGGAGTGATAATAATGCACTCAAGGGAGTCGACAATGCCCCCATTGATTCAAAAATTCAACTACAACGCTTGCTATGGAAAGTGCCTCATGTGACCCTTAACGATAGCAAAAAACTGGACATACTCAAAATGGTAAAGAGAGATATACCTCTACCCATGGAATTTAGAAGCTGGGCACTCCATGAGTACCCGTTATTGCCCACCACCAACACACACAGTTGGTCTATAAAAACAGCCCGCTATACAGAGAGACCTCTCTACATGATTGTGGGTTTTCAAACGAATCGCAAGTATCAACAAACCAAAGATGTCACGCAATTTGATCACCTGCAATTGAGAAATGCACGTCTTTTCCTCAACGGTGCTGTGTTTCCCTATGAAGGGTTGGATTTAGATTTTTCAAAAAATAAGTTTGCCCCCCTGTACGACTTGTTTTCTAAATTTAGATGGTCGTATTATCAAAAAGAGAATGGTCCAATGTTATCACCCCAAGCTTTTAAGACAAGGGCGCCACTGATTGTCTTTGACTGTTCCTACTTGGAAGAGTCTGTCAAACCATCCAATATTGACATTCGACTATATTTTGAAACGCATGACAATGTTCCAGCCAATACCACGGCCTACTGTTTGATTATTCATCACAAACAAGTCAACTATTATCCACTGTCCAACCAAGTGACAAGTGTATAAATAGCAGGTCAACACACATCAAACCGCTCAGTCATGTCTTGCTTTCAAGCCTCAAGAGAAGTTACATCCATGAATTTAAAATCTGAGGAACAACGTTTCAAGACCTTTGCAACATGGCCGGTGCCTTTTATAAACCCTCAAGCCTTAGCAGCCGCTGGATTCTACTATTTAAAAAGAAGAGATGAAGTGAAATGTGTGTTTTGTCCCATCATCTTAGACCAATGGCAAGAGAGCGATGAACCCATGCAGGAACATCAACGCTGGTCACCTGCCTGCCCCTACCTGTGCAGAATGGAGGTGGGTAATATACCCTGTCATTCAAGTTACCCCTCACTCATGCCTCTGAGTGATGAAAAAAGTTATGATACGTGTGGACTTTATGGTGCCGGCAGTGCTTCAGTGAGCAGCTCACAGTCAAAAACATCCAGTTTAGAGACATTGGGATATCATCGGTGTTATGGACACTATAAACACAAAAGACTTTTTTGTTGTATGAGATGGTACCGCCTCTATCCTAGAATGAAAAAAGAATGTAAAACTTGTTATGCTAATAAAATAATGAAATAAAAAAAATTGGTTGTTGTTGTTATATTATTATTTCTTATGCCCCCCCTGTCATATCCTAACCTCTATAGTGACTACTCGATGTTTTTCTTTTCTTTTACTAGAATGGAATGTAAGTAAATGACATGGGTACACCTTACTGAACAATTGTCAGTCTGTCGTCAGTTGGACTTGATCCAGACAAGAGTGAACATGTTGCGTACACTGATTGTCGACTGTCAAGGGTTTAAAATTGGAGATAACAAATTTATATTTAAAGAAGTGGCCATCATCGATTGTTCCACTTTTTGGATATCACAAGCTACTCATTTGGTGTTTAAACCACCTTATGCTTTTGATTTGTTGTGTGATAAAGACCGTAAACAAACCCAGTGGATTGAAACTCATATGCAACTAGACTGGAAGCAGGGAACCATTTCATATAAGCACCTGGACATGGTCATGAAAGCCTACTTGTCTTCTGCCCATGTAATATTTGTGAAAGGTAGTGAAAAACGTCAATGGCTACAACCATTTTTAGCGTCTTACTGCCAATGTATCGATTTAATGGACATGGGCTGTCCATCGCTGCAAACACTCATGGATCGCTGCCCCTGTGACAATATTACCCATAAAGCCTTGGCACAGGTGTGGCAATTGTTTCATTGGCTATCCACCAATGCCTGCTGGGAGTTGTTAAATAAAATTAAAACTAAAGGTTTACCTGTGGATGACACCAGTGAGATTTCTACAAGCGACGTGTAAACATCAACGTAATACCATGGAGATAGGGGATGCTACCGATAAAGCGATTGGAAAGTTCTTTGTGTGTAAAAAGAAACTAGACAGTTTTACTAAAGAAGAATTATTGGCTCTTCCAAAATCATTCATTTATTATGTCGCAGCAAATGCAGTGAAAGAAATCTGGCAACATGTACCAAAATCATGGACTCAAGACCCTGTGTTAAGTGAATTGCAACCATGTACGGATTATGATCACCATAAGCAAGTGGCTATGGCAAAAATACCCTCTATGCGACAGTGTGCTACTTGCCAGCTAGTCAAACTGTATCATGGTCATAAAAGTCAGTGTAAAGACTTTGTTTCCTCATACCACGGGTGTGATGGAGAAAAAAAAGCAACAACAACAATCATCATCCACAGAGGAGGAGGAAGATCAAACCTTTTTACCATCGATTGAAAAGGATATGCCAGACCTGTACTGGCAATGGCGTCATTAACAAAGTATTTCAATACTTGACTTTCGAAAGCTACCTACCTGGTTATTATTTGTGTAGTCCTGGAACTTGTCTTGAAGAACCTTTGCAGCATAGTGATATACCTATTAATCCTTTGGATCAAGCATGCACCTTTCTTATCACCACAGTCATCCTGCATTAAGACGTGTGGCGGATAAAGTATCGTTGAAAAGCTAAACAACTTTTGACATTCTGTGATGTCTCAGTGGGAGAGAGGTTGGCAGCTCTCATTGTGATTAGTGTTATAAAAGGAAAGTTAATGATGAGTGGACATGGACATTGAAAAGGATTGAGGAATTGGTATTTTCTTTGTATTCTATTTTTGTAAAGCTCTATTTGTTGTGAAATAAAAAACAAGGTTTACAAGATCACAATGTCTTTTATTTTAAAAATGGTGATAGCCATTTTTTTTTTTTTTCACACATGAATATTTACAATTTCCACTTTACATTTTTTACATTCCCCTTGTTTAGCTTAAACATTCTGTACATTTTTGTTGTTGTGAAATAAAAACAAGGTTTTTACCAGATCACAATGTCTGTTAATTCTAAAAATGGTGATAGTCATTTCTTCATTTTCATTTTTTTTTCACACATGAATATTTACAATTTCCACTTTACATTTTTTTACATTCCCCTTGTTTAGTTCACACATTCTGTACATTTTTTTGTGAAATATAAATAAGGTTCACTAAATCACTATATCTTTTAATTTTTAAAAATGGTGATAGCCATTTCATTTTTTCACACATGAATATTTACAATTTCCACTTTTCATTTTTTACATTCCCTTGTTTAGTTTACACATTCTGTACATTTTTTGTTGTTGTGAAATAAAAAACAAGGTTTACCAGATTACAATGTCTTTTTAATTTTAAAATGGTGATAGCCATTTCACTTTTTCACACACATGGATATTTACAATTTCCACTTTACATTTTTTACATTCCCCTTGTTTAGTTCACACATTCAGTAAATTTTTAAAAATCTTTTTCGTAATAGACAAAAGCAAACATTTTACACTAAAATGTATTACTCATCTTATTTTTACTAAAACTACTGTAGCCTAACATTATACATTCTACTTACAGTTTTTACAAAAAATATTACAATATAAAACACACACTACAAATATTACAATATAGTGATCATTAGACTTAAGTAAAGTAATAGTCGTCAATGCGACTGTTTCCCCAAGCAAGAGTATTAAAAGTGTTGGGTATAATGAATCGTTTGTTGTCTTCATTACTTAAAGCAACTTTGTTCAACAAATTGGTATGTAGCTGATGATTTTTACTTCTAAATACACACATTTTCTTATATAATACAGGTGGGTTACTAACTATACAGTTTTTATAATCACTTATATCTAACTCTTTACTAACAACATTCTTTTTCACTCCTTTTATTTTTTTACTACTACATCATCAATTGTCATATAGCTGTATGATTTTTATTTTGTGCCTACAAAGGTGTCTATAATAACATCAGCACATTCATCCTTAAATTTCCCAAGAACCTTTTTGTTTACTAGAGGTATATGGTAAATATTATCCTCGGGATAGTCACTTGTATCAAACCTATTTAGCTCAGTTTTGATATCCTCATAAAAATCATCAGTTTTAAACTCATAAATAAAAGAATCTGTGTCTGTGTAGAGTAATTTAGCATTATCAAGATAGTTTTTCTTTACATAATCATAGTGAAATTCATACATAAGTGTTTTTGACAATTCCAGAATGGTGTAACCCACATATATGGGTTTGTTGTAAGTTACTTTAAGACGATTCATTTGTATTACAACTAAATCCTCATGAATAATTGAACAGCTATGAAAGTTAGGCTTGCTTATTAAGTTGCTCGCACCATACCTTTTACCATCATTCTCCCACTTTGTTATCAGCTTTACATCAACTCGTTTATCAACATTCTCCATAGTCTTTCCAAAAACACTATTATTCATGAGTTTATAAAAATCTTTTTCAAACGCGTTTGTTGACTGTGTTCTTAAATTATTGTTTAGATCAATATACGGTTTGAGCCATGCTGACTGATGAAATTGCAATACGCGATGAATTTTAGTTAATTTTAATCCATGCTGTAGACACTGTTTCAAGTTTTGATAATGTATTACATATTTACATTTATCATTTACATTAGCAATTAACATTTTTGTTCGTGATGAGATGTATGGAGATTTCATATTCTCAGGACAAAATGGTAAATCATTATGATCATCATGTAACTCTTTAGGGTACTCAAGATTTACCTCTAAAATATATCCTTTATCATCGTTATCATTAAGAGTGTCAACATGTAAGACATCAATTTCAGGTTGTGTCAACCAGCGAAAATCTTTCAGTGGTAGATATTGACTCATAGCCCAGCCATATTGGTTATTTGCATCGAGGTAGACAATATACTTTGACTCTTCACAAGGGTTGTAGCTAGGCATGTATTTATTATTCGCTTTAGAGTACCGTCCACTACATTGGCTTAATCCACCTCGAATTGATGATTTTATAAAATTGATCATGTCTATATCAGTCATTAATTCTAAATTTACTTTCGTTTTTTTCAACATTGAACTGAAACTTAACCCAGGAGCTGTGAAATACTGACAAGGATCAAGGTCATAAGTTTTCATACAAACATTTCGAAAATTTTCAAAAATATCTGCTAATAATAACACATCTGGCTTCAAATATATGTCTGAAAATTCTCCTAAAGTTTGAATGTGGAACTGTGTCCATACACGTTGTGCATGTAAATATTCCTGATCACTGATATGACTTGTGTTTAAGGAACTGTAAAATGCATTTTTCGGTGGTAAAGAACTCTCCTCAAGACGTTCCACACAGTTAATATATTCATAAGGGAATATACCCTTTTGACGAATCAAATTAAAATCATCTTCTTTAGGAAAGACACGATGAATTTCATGAAACTGATCTGATTTTAAATTACTAGCCAGCTTATCAAGACTACTCGACATAAAGCGGAATTAATCTAAAAATCGCAGTTTTATAGTTTTCTTATTGTTAATTTTGATGTATTTTTTGAACGATATGTATTGTTCCTTATTATTTGCAATAACATCAATTTTCACATCTGAAGCTCCAAATTCTTTAACAATAAAGTGGTTATCGTATTTGCTACCGTTGTGTAGAATGACCGGAATGAATTTACTTACTCTATAATTTACATTACATTCTTGGTGAGCAGCACCACGATATTTTCCTGTTAAATGGTCATGATCGCGAACCCTGTCTGTATATAAACATTCACCACATATAAAACAATTAGTTTCAGTTTCAAAATTCATTTGCTCTGATAAAGTTAGTGGCTCCATTGGAATGATCGTATTCAAAATAGAGGATATACGGACGGCATCTTTCTCAAGCCTTTCCATAAAAACTTTAGGTGCATCAGGTCCTCTATAGAGCTCGAACTTATTTAAAGAGTCATCATAACTACATTTAATATAATATGCAAAGCTAAAAGGTTCATGAATGTGAGTAGTGTTGGTGAAAGGTTGGGCTGGATTCGATGAACATGTATTAAATGGTTTTAGCAAAGCCTCGAAGTCAGCATATATAACAAATGGTACTCGAAGCTGTTTCTCATAATCCTTAAATTTTAGAATGTTATTTTTAGGAGTCGGTAATACCGTACGAACATGATTACACCCCCATTTTTGATGTTGAGTTAGTTGATCCTCTTTTGTAAAATAGAGCAAACAGCCTTCACACAACCACTTCTTACCTTCGTATTTTGATAGTTGACTACCAACAAGTCTACTTAAATGTTTTATCAAACAATAGTGGGCATTTTCACCTTCGGTTATGTAAAGTAAATTTACATGAGCATCCTTTTTTTCCTGAGTATAATATAGAGGACCAACTATACTCTTATTTTCAATTCCATAAACATTAATACTTACATTGTTCAGCTCTTCAAAACGTTGAATGTCTTTTATCGCCATAGGAAATTCCATTTCTTCTAAATCTAACACTGAAGAATAGTGAGGATAAGATGATGTTCTATCCATATTTTCCACTGCTGGATGGAGAGCTGAGGTTACAGCCCATGCAAAGCATGCGTCATCATTATTCATAACGTTTACACAAGCGTGCTTACGTTTGATCCATCCTGGCAAATCAACGTATGATGATGCTCGAAGGGGGTTGTATTTATTCATGTTGGTTTCTAAATAAAGTACTTCAACCAATGCCCAGCCCGACTCCCTTTCCTGGAACTCTTCACTCTTCACGATGATAGCACTTGAAATTTTTTGATATATATCACTAATATTAGTTGATTCACTAACAATTACGTTTTTTGTATTAAAAGATTTGATATCCGTAATTTCACCTTCGCTCCCAGTTTTTACATAGAGGCCAAAAAGTTCAAAATTCATTTTAAATGTTTTATGCTCTAATAAAACATTACCTACTGTCCCCGTTTACCCGTATAGTAGGCTGTCAGATATCCGCCCCCTCAATCGGATTGCCAACAATCAATCGCACCGGCTCAGCTACATCAATGAAAATGGCACTGACAGATACTACCGAGGTTTGAACACAGAAGTTACCAAGAAAATTATTGTGGAACACACCAAAATAGACGGGGTTTCATACTTACTTTTACTTACCTCTTAAAAATTATCTCGGGGATTGGGTTGACAACAGGATCTCTAAAGTATGCTCCCACAATAATCTTGACCATGACATTTAAAAATGAACCAAAACGCAGACGAGAACTTTGAAATGTACAAGAGCTTTTCTTTCAAATAAAGGGTATGATTTTAACAACTCAACAAAATAAATGTGGCTATCAGTAGCCCATGTCAATCTGACTATGTCCTCCTAAAGGACTTGCAAAGTTATCAAACAATGTGTTAGCTCCCATGAGCTCAAAATAACGAACATTCAAAACACATTTGGATTGGATGAGGAAGTCAGGATACGACATATATAGAGCATTTGGTTTCTTTTAATAAACATCACACTTGTATTAATAGGCGCAAGGCCAGAGTATCGACCTCGCCCGCTGATAACCAGATGTCGAGCCAGCTGGTCTACTCTTCAACCTGGCGCATGCCTGTCAAATGGGGCTCACTCGTCACGCCACACTGCGTAAGAATTCAGCTCCTTTCAAAGCTTTAAATGTCTACAAGACAATTCATATATATTGACGCAAATCTTTCAAATGCTTAACTCACATCCCACTGGATTATTCTGACAATCCCTAAACTTGTTAAGTTATCATCCAAATGTTTAATCAGTATAGTTTAGAGTATCAAACACACTCTTAAATGTTTATAACAAAATCACATAAATTATTTATAACAATTAGAAATTGTTTATAATATTGTCGAAAATAATTACAAAAATTTTAAACACGCCTTTAACATTACTTTCGTTCCACATTATTGTCAAAGATATATATATGTTATTATTTACAATATCAACATTTAAATTATTTAAATTATTAATTTAAGAAATACATTGAACCACATGTTCATCCGGTTGGTAATTTCATAATCGTGATTATATAATCGACCAATGAAGGTTAGTTATACATGTAAATGTCACAATCTGGTTTAATAAAGGTTGTAATAATTATAATTATTTGTGACGGTAATCTTCATTCAAAATCTTATCTCAAATTCTTTCAAAACTCTTGTTAATTATAACAGTAAATTCACTTGATTAATTTTCAACGAACTATGACAATACACTCTAGCGGAAAATACTTCGCTTACAAAATAATGCACACACTGCATTAAAAATAGGCCCAAAATTCATCATATATTAAAATATACGGCATCAAAATCTTCCACAAAATTTACAAAAACCTCCACTAACACAATCTTTATCATCATTAATTACTGTGGGAATCTCCTTCATTTATTTAAGGGCATTATACATCAGCGACTTTCAACATGTCCGCTGCACTATCGATTATACATTCATAGTTCCACTTAAAAATTCTTATAATCATTAATTGTTTCAAAACTGTTGTCATTTAACCTTCGTGGATTTCATTCATGAATCGAATTGAAGTAAAAATTTGCCAATCACAAACAAATTTAATAGTGAATACGCTTATATACGCCTGTCTGGTCTATCAAAATTTAAGATTAACATCTTCAAAGAATTGTAGTATAAAAATACTATCATCAAACAAAGTGCGATTAAGCTGCAAAATAGTCGAATAGAATCCAATTAGACTGGGGAATGCAAACATCATTATATAAATCTCTAATTGAGAAAAAATTCCTAACAAAAGTTCACGAATTTAATGCATTCAATAATTCATAATTAAAGTTCATCTTTCACAAAATTGTCTATGATGCAATGATCGTTCATAACTGACGATAAATGTCTGTGTTGCAATCAATTCAAATAACGACTAGTATTTCCAAGATCGTCGACAACGTACTGGATTTTAACGCTCTAAAATCATTTAAATGTTCTTCCTTCTTGATGATGACAGAAAATTGGTCAAAGTAATTAAACTGGGGTAGAATTACTTTAATAAAGTGACACGCTGTCTGAATTTAAATCTGCCATAAAAATCATTAACTTACAGTCAAATCGTGACTACAAAAAAAATAAGCAAATTACTGAAAAATCTAAATATCAGTCTCAACTGATCCAAAATCGTTTAACTATGCCCATGACATAACAATGTCTTAATAAAACGTCGAAAAAGGCATAACTCATCAAGGTGTACTGAGAATATGAATCTCAAACAAGAATATCGGGCAAAATACATGAGGACAAAAATATGGGAAAATGGTTGCTCAAATATTGCTAAGAAACTCAAATACAATAAACGTTCACGACTACCTTATCTGCCGATTGACGTTCCAGAGGAAAATTCCCCAAAGAAGACTGTTGATGGATCCATTTCACCAAGTTAAAGCTGAGCTCCATCCTCGAAACCAGAAACAGCACCATCGGAGAATCGAACTGCTTCCTTTTCCGGAAATTGCACTGCTTCGTGAAGACGAACGACATCCTTCCGGCAATAATCTTCTTTGTGAGTCGGGACAACCCTGACCTCTCTTGAAAAATCCCTGAAGTTCCAGTTGAAAATCGCCATGAAGTTTTTGTAGAAATTTCCGAAGAAATATTCATATTCAGGAAGTATGAAATCATTTCCATTGCTGTTTGATAGTATTAAGCCTTTAATCACGAAACATGAGTGTAGATGTTTTGTTCACCACATGTTCGCTTGTGTGGAATAGCAATTAGCGAAGTTCCATGCTGCTATCTTACTCCGTTGAAATATGTCCCAATTGCATTAAGTCCTTTAGCCTTCCATCTTCTCTTCGGTTATGGTAATAGAAGAACAAACTGCCATATTAAACTATTCCATAATACTGTAGCGTTGTGTCACAAAAGCAATCTGAAGTCTCCCTATTTCACTAGCCGTGTCAGCCGTAGCGTAGATTCTGGCTATACAAAGTGCTTCTCATATAGCGAGAAAATCACTTTTGTCAGTCGTCTAAAATTGTCAATAACTTCCAAAATAATTACTCGAAATTGTTCAGCTTTTCTACAGTCCTTACTGTAGCAATGCACAATAGAATTAGCTTATAGGCGACCGCTAACTGTTCACAGCTAATCTTGTAGAAGCGTTATAATGTGCGTTTCAACTTCACCTAGATTTACACACTGTAAACCTGCACTGCTTGTCAGCTCGACTTTCGTTTTATGCAGTGGCTTTACCACGCGTTATTAAGACGACTCTTTCACTACTAATCTCACTCGACGTTTCACTGAAATGACTATTTGAGATCTGACGATTGAGCTATCAGACGATTGATGATCTGAGAATGAGGAATGAGACTCCTTTCTTCTGCGCAAGGCCTTTTATGAACTTCATGAGGGGCGTATCTATCCCTTCCATTGCGCGTTACTGCGTCATCGCTAGAAGTTCCAACTTTGTCAATACATGACGGATTTTCAAAATTCAAAAACTGAAAATAAATTTCACCAAAATTCCAGAACAATGCCTCTACTGCAAATGGATTTCCACAATTCTGCATTCCAAAAAGTAATAAAAATATCATAGTTTCAGCAATCTCCGTCTTCCTTCAGACTATCGTTCATTGGTTCAAGCCTCCCCTCCAATAGCATAATTTCTTCCTCAGCAGAATTCCACGATTCCTGCGACTGCGTCGTAGATCTCGGATCTTTCTCGAATAAATGCTGACGTCACTGAGAATCTCAACTCAAGTAGCCTGCTGGCATAACGTCTGCGTCATCCGTGCTTACGTCGTGACTATCCACGTCATAACTATGACAGCCATAACTTTCATTATACTTTCCAATATAGCCACCGTGGTCTCTATATAATTCAATTACGGGGGCATTCTCCCCTCACCACGTTTTAAAAACAGTTGCAAATTGTTTTTAAACTCAGTATTACAAGTATCTCAACTCTCTTGAACACGAAATTGAATTATTACTGGCTTACTCTAGTATAGTATCTCCTCTATGTTCCTTAATCATAAATCTCTTCTACTCTGGGTTGTGTGTGGTTAAATGCATTCTCTCCTCTCTACTTTCTCTTCTGTCCAGTATTTCTATTTTCTAAGTTCTGCTGGCTCGTAGAAGGCCCAGGATCGATTACAACATCCTGCCATTTCTTTTGGTTGTTGGCTTCTTTTTCCCGTAATTCTTTCAGGTATTGCTGGCTTTCCTTCTCTCTTTCCTGATACTGATCGGGTGTCATAACCTGACCTTGAGGATTCTGATTTCTGTTTTGGCTCTGGTTATTCCTATTATAATTTCTGTTATAACCATTATTGTTGTAATATCTGCCTCTTCCATTGTTATTTCCTTGGTTATAGTTCCAGCCTCTTCTCTGTTGATACGGTCGGTAACCTGGCGATCTGTTATTTCGAAACTGATTATTCCTGTGAGGACCTACATTGTCAGTTTTCTCCTCATCTGGCTTGTCAGTTTGTTGGACTTGGTCCATATATACAGTATTTATTTCTTTGAAGTCATGCCTTTGACCTTTCTGTACCACGTTAGGCATTGGACTTGTGTAGTCTAACCTCCTCAGTAATTCATCCATGCTGGTTAAATCCCTGATGTTTGATGAAATAATTAGTCTCCTCACCTCCACAGGTAGCATACGAGAAATCGCATCAATAAGTTGCTCCGTTGACAATGGGGGTTGCAAAAATCTCAAGCGGGATAATTGACTCGTAAAGAAATCAGCGTACCGCGTTGGAAGAGTACCGGAGTATTTTCTTGAATACACCTCCGCTCTTAACGAATTCTGCGCTTCTATGGACCAAAATCGTTTGATTAATGCCTCTCCAAACTCGTCAAAGTTACTGAATGTGTATCTAAATGCGCAAAACCATTCGAGGGGTCCTCCAATCAAAAATCTCTCCACTATCTTCATCTCTCTCTCTGGGAATGTGAGCTTCGATGAAATAATCTTTGAGGTTCCTTACATATTCTATAGGTGTCAAACTATCCGTGTTGCTGAATTTTTGCGGTTTATCTTCAAAATTCCTGATGACCGTCACGTTCCTCGGATATGAATCCGGGTAGTTTTTCCCACTATCTCGATAGTTCCACTCAGGTTCCATATTCCTCTCGTCATCTTCCTCCCTGAATCTGGATATACGTTCTTCAGGAGTCACGTCCTCTCTCTTCTGGATCTAGGTTATATCTTCTGGCATAATTCCTATTGGTTTCGCAAGCCAAGCCTTCTGTATCCTTGTCAGTGATTTCCGTTAAGACTTTCTTGATTAACTCTTCTTTGTAGGTCTCCATCAAATTAGCCTCTCCTAACTTTAAATTCTGCAGTTTACTCGTCGTTTCATTCACATCAGAGACCACTTTATGAATCTGTTCCTCTAATGCAGATTTTAATGTTTGCACATCCCGATCTAGTTGTGTTCTATCTTCAACTTGTCTTTCGGATAGCGAATCCATCCTGACGCTTAAATCTTTCCTAATCTGTACTACTTCATTGTTAATATCAATTTGAGTACTGGCAAGTTTTCTTTCAATACGATCCTGAATTTGGGTTACATGTTCCCCACTTGACCTATTCCACTCGTCTTTCCATACTGCTACATTTGCCGTTAACATTTCTGCTATGTCTACTTCGATATCTTCTTTAAGTAATCTATTATGGTCTAATACCTGGGTTCTCATGACCTCTACATCATACTTTAAACCTGCTAAAGACGCTGTCGTTCTAACTGACTCATCAACTAATCTAGTCGTTAATGCACTTATATTACGCGTACAAAGAGTTTTCGAATTTTCTATCTCTTCCCTGACTTTATTTACATCAGTTTGGACTTTAGCAACATCTACGAAAACTGTGTTGACCTCTACTTGAATTTTATTTATGTCACTTTGCATCTCGTTTACATCCGAATGAATGTTATTAATATCAACCTGAACATTGGATACATCAGTTCTAACATTTTGGATTTTTCTTTGGACTTCCTCAACCTTGTCTTGGACAGTCGCAACATCATTTTTGACAACAACTACCTCAGCCCTAGCACAAGAAATATCACTTCGGACATTAGCAACATCTAAATTCAACATTGTAAGATCTTTATGCACATTAGCAACATCAATTTTAACATCAGCAACATTTTTATGCATATTAGACACATCTATTTTAACATTGGACACGTCTGAGCGCATGTCAGTTACAGCATTCTCAATTCCTTGGGTATTAATCTGTAAACGCGACATATTATCCTCTAAGTTAACAGAACTAGTCTGAATAGCTTTCAAACTTTCATCCATGCTAGCTTTCAAATTACTAGCATTCTCCTCCATTCTTGCTTTCAAATTAGCAGACAAATTACTAGCATTCTCCTCCATTCGACTAGTATTCCTAGCTTCCATCTCCTTCATACTACTATCCATGCTTGTTTTCAAGTTAGCAGACATCTCCTCTAACAACATCTTCAAAGTTTCATCTGCCATTACAATATTATTCAAAAATTAGACTGCTGTAGGGACATACATCAAAAGAGCAAAATAACAACATTTGAGCAACACTTTTCACCATATATAAATTTGATCAATTTTCTGTCTTAAATCTAACTTATAACTATCTTATAATTAACTTTCGAAGACACTTCATGTTGAAACAAACTCAAGCACATGTTCAAATTTCCCTGGCCCATTTTAAAATATCCTAACACAAATAATTTTACATTTACAATCCAAATAATTTATTTTTATTTTTAATATGACTAAAATGTCATAAGCCGGTCAAATAAAATAAGATTCCAGATCATAGGCGATTTTTCTAAGTTTCCAGCCTATTTAACCTTTCTCAAGTTGTATAAGATCTGATCTTTTCTGAGTGTAATTTTCCTACTACAATACAACATTTAATTCCTATATAATCACACTCTTAAATTCTACAATTGGCCTAGACATCTAACAAAAAATCAACCTCTTTATTTGAGTCTAATCGAACCACACGTTTTAGGTTTGCCAATCCTACTGTTGACTCAGCCCCACGTTCTAGGTGTGCCAATCCTTCTATTGTTCAACCTGGTAATCCAGTGTTGTTGAACATGCCCCGCGTTCTTGGGTCGCCAATCCTTCTGTCCCCGTTTACCCGGATAGTAGGCTGTCAGATATCCGCCCCCTCAATCGGATTGCCAACAATCAATCGCACCGGCTCAGCTACATCAATGAAAATGGCACTGACAGATACTACCGAGGTTTGAACACAGAAGTTACCAAGAAAATTATTGTGGAACACACCAAAATAGACGGGGTTTCATACTTACTTTTACTTACCTCTTAAAAATTATCTCGGGGATTGGGTTGACAACAGGATCTCTAAAGTATGCTCCCACAATAATCTTGACCATGACATTTAAAAATGAACCAAAACGCAGACGAGAACTTTGAAATGTACAAGAGCTTTTATTTCAAATAAAGGGTATGATTTTAACAACTCAACAAAATAAATGTGGCTATCAGTAGCCCATGTCAATCTGACTATGTCCTCCTAAAGGACTTGCAAAGTTATCAAACAATATGTTAGCTCCCATGAGCTCAAAATAACGTAACATTCAAAACACATTTGGATTGGATGAGGAAGTCAGGATACGACATATATAGAGCATTTGGTTTCTTTTAATAAACATCACACTTGTATTAATAGGCGCAAGGCCAGAGTATCGACCTCGCCCGCTGATAACCAGATGTCGAGCCAGCTGGTCTACTCTTCAACCTGGCGCATGCCTGTCAAATGGGGCTCACTCGTCACGCCACACTGCGTAAGAATTCAGCTCCTTTCAAAGCTTTAAATGTCTACAAGACAATTCATATATATTGACGCAAATCTTTCAAATGCTTAACTCACATCCCACTGGATTATTCTGACAATCCCTAAACTTGTTAAGTTATCATCCAAATGTTTAATCAGTATAGTTTAGAGTATCAAACACACTCTTAAATGTTTATAACAAAATCACATAAATTATTTATAACAATTAGAAATTGTTTATAATATTGTCGAAAATAATTACAAAAATTTTAAACACGCCTTTAACATTACTTTCGTTCCACATTATTGTCAAAGATATATATATGTTATTATTTACAATATCAACATTTAAATTATTTAAATTATTAATTTAAGAAATACATTGAACCACATGTTCATCCGGTTGGTAATTTCATAATCGTGATTATATAATCGACCAATGAAGGTTAGTTATACATGTAAATGTCACAATCTGGTTTAATAAAGGTTGTAATAATTATAATTATTTGTGACGGTAATCTTCATTCAAAATCTTATCTCAAATTCTTTCAAAACTCTTGTTAATTATAACAGTAAATTCACTTGATTAATTTTCAACGAACTATGACAATACACTCTAGCGGAAAATACTTCGCTTACAAAATAATGCACACACTGCATTAAAAATAGGCCCAAAATTCATCATATATTAAAATATACGGCATCAAAATCTTCCACAAAATTTACAAAAACCTCCACTAACACAATCTTTATCATCATTAATTACTGTGGGAATCTCCTTCATTTATTTAAGGGCATTATACATCAGCGACTTTCAACATGTCCGCTGCACTATCGATTATACATTCATAGTTCCACTTAAAAATTCTTATAATCATTAATTGTTTCAAAACTGTTGTCATTTAACCTTCGTGGATTTCATTCATGAATCGAATTGAAGTAAAAATTTGCCAATCACAAACAAATTTAATAGTGAATACGCTTATATACGCCTGTCTGGTCTATCAAAACTTAAGATTAACATCTTCAAAGAATTGTAGTATAAAAATACTATCATCAAACAAAGTGCGATTAAGCTGCAAAATAGTCGAATAGAATCCAATTAGACTGGGGAATGCAAACATCATTATATAAATCTCTAATTGAGAAAAAATTCCTAACAAAAGTTCACGAATTTAATGCATTCAATAATTCATAATTAAAGTTCATCTTTCACAAAATTGTCTATGATGCAATGATCGTTCATAACTGACGATAAATGTCTGTGTTGCAATCAATTCAAATAACGACTAGTATTTCCAAGATCGTCGACAACGTACTGGATTTTAACGCTCTAAAATCATTTAAATGTTCTTCCTTCTTGATGATGACAGAAAATTGGTCAAAGTAATTAAACTGGGGTAGAATTACTTTAATAAAGTGACACGCTGTCTGAATTTAAATCTGCCATAAAAATCATTAACTTACAGTCAAATCGTGACTACAAAAAAATAAGCAAATTACTGAAAAATCTAAATATCAGTCTCAACTGATCCAAAATCGTTTAACTATGCCCATGACATAACAATGTCTTAATAAAACGTCGAAAAAGGCATAACTCATCAAGGTGTACTGAGAATATGAATCTCAAACAAGAATATCGGGCAAAATACATGAGGACAAAAATATGGGAAAATGGTTGCTCAAATATTGCTAAGAAACTCAAATACAATAAACGTTCACGACTACCTTATCTGCCGATTGACGTTCCAGAGGAAAATTCCCCAAAGAAGACTGTTGATGGATCCATTTCACCAAGTTAAAGCTGAGCTCCATCCTCGAAACCAGAAACAGCACCATCGGAGAATCGAACTGCTTCCTTTTCCGGAAATTGCACTGCTTCGTGAAGACGAACGACATCCTTCCGGCAATAATCTTCTTTGTGAGTCGGGACAACCCTGACCTCTCTTGAAAAATCCCTGAAGTTCCAGTTGAAAATCGCCATGAAGTTTTTGTAGAAATTTCCGAAGAAATATTCATATTCAGGAAGTATGAAATCATTTCCATTGCTGTTTGATAGTATTAAGCCTTTAATCACGAAACATGAGTGTAGATGTTTTGTTCACCACATGTTCGCTTGTGTGGAATAGCAATTAGCGAAGTTCCATGCTGCTATCTTACTCCGTTGAAATATGTCCCAATTGCATTAAGTCCTTTAGCCTTCCATCTTCTCTTCGGTTATGGTAATAGAAGAACAAACTGCCATATTAAACTGTTCCATAATACTGTAGCGTTGTGTCACAAAAGCAATCTGAAGTCTCCCTATTTCACTAGCCGTGTCAGCCGTAGCGTAGATTCTGGCTATACAAAGTGCTTCTCATATAGCGAGAAAATCACTTTTGTCAGTCGTCTAAAATTGTCAATAACTTCCAAAATAATTACTCGAAATTGTTCAGCTTTTCTACAGTCCTTACTGTAGCAATGCACAATAGAATTAGCTTATAGGCGATCGCTAACTGTTCACAGCTAATCTTGTAGAAGCGTTATAATGTGCGTTTCAACTTCACCTAGATTTACACACAGTAAACCTGCACTGCTTGTCAGCTCGACTTTCGTTTTATGCAGTGGCTTTACCACGCGTTATAAAGACGACTCTTTCACTACTAATCTCACTCGACGTTTCACTGAAATGACTATTTGAGATCTGACGATTGAGCTATCAGACGATTGATGATCTGAGAATGAGGAATGAGACTCCTTTCTTCTGCGCAAGGCCTTTTATGAACTTCATGAGGGGCGTATCTATCCCTTCCATTGCGCGTTACTGCGTCATCGCTAGAAGTTCCAACTTTGTCAATACATGACGGATTTTCAGAATTCAAAAACTGAAAATAAATTTCACCAAAATTCCAGAACAATGCCTCTACTGCAAATGGATTTCCACAATTCTGCATTCCAAAAAGTAATAAAAATATCATAGTTTCAGCAATCTCCGTCTTCCTTCAGACTATCGTTCATTGGTTCAAGCCTCCCCTCCAATAGCATAATTTCTTCCTCAGCAGAATTCCACGTTTCCTGCGACTGCGTCGTAGATCTCGGATCTTTCTCGAATAAATGCTGACGTCACTGAGAATCTCAGCTCAAGTAGCCTGCTGGCATAACGTCTGCGTCATCCGTGCTTACGACGTGACTATCCACGTCATAACTATGACAGCCATAACTTTCATTATACTTTCCAATATAGCCACCGTGGTCTCTATATAATTCAATTACGGGGGCACTACCAAGCCAAACACAGTAGGTTGAACATTTTTTAAAAATGATTCAATACTTTGAGTTTTTTCTTTACTATAAAGTCTATAACTAGCAATTCGACTTTTAAACGCACTACCAATTTGTTGAACATTTCCAGAATTTCTTTCATGGCAAGCGTTATTTTTATGATGAATACTACGTAAATGTCCATGAATGATGGAAGAAGGTATATCAATATCACATACATCACAATGTGTTATTGAAGGTACACCATTCTTTTTTCTTTTAGTTGCACAACTATTTTCACAATCTTGAGAACGTTTACGCTTTTGAGCATCACATTCATTTAAAGGTTCCGTGCTAGTTGATGGTTTTACAGATTTCAATTCTTGTTGTTCACCATGCACTTCAACCATGTGGGATTGATATTGCTTTACAGCAGAAAAACCAAGTTCACAAACTGAACATGAAAATGGTGCTGAACTAACATGCTTTAAATTTACATGTCGTGTAAGATTATCTTGTCTGTTAAATGTTGTAGCACAATGACTGCACACAAACATTTTCTGATTATTTTTAACATTTGCGTGTCGTTGAAGGTTGTCAGGTCTTGAGAACTGTTTCTTACAGTCACCACACTTGAACATGATGATCCCTTTCGAAATTACCTATAAAAGAAAGAAATCATAAATGTTAATAAAAGATAAAAACAAAGTACAATATATAAATAGTTTAATTATATTCCAGTCAATGGTTATAGCAGGGTATTTAAATCAATCATCTGTGAACTCCTAGCAAGTCTAACTTTATGTAGTTCTAACTGGGGGTTACTATATACCACTGTCACTGACACCTAGCAGTGAACATTAGAACTTGATAGAGTGGTAGAAACCAGCGGTCGCCAGTTAAGTGAGCTAAGTGTGGCGTCGTAGCCAGTCTTAAAACAAGTCTAAACTTGTAGAACATGTCACGTGATAGAAACCAGCAATCGCCAGTTAAGTGAGCTAAGTGTGACGTCATAGCCAGTCTTAAAACAAGTCTAAACTTGTAGAACATGTCACGTGATAGAAACCAGCAATCGCCAGTTAAGTGAGCTAAGTGTGACGTCATAGCCAGTCTTAAAACAAGTCTAAACTTGTAGAACATGTCACGTGATAGAAACCAGCGATCTCCAGTTAAGTGAGCTAAGTGTGACGTCATAGCCAGTCTTAAAACAAGTCTAAACTTGTAGAACATGTCACGTGATAGAAACCAGCAATCGCCAGTTAAGTGAGCTAAGTGTGACGTCATAGCCAGTCTTAAAACAAGTCTAAACTTGTAGAACATGTCACGTGATAGAAACCAGCAATCGCCAGTTAAGTGAGCTAAGTGTGACGTCATAGCCAGTCTTAAAACAAGTTTAAAATTGCAAAACATGTCACATGATAAGGTTAAGTTAGGTAAAGTTAGGTTATGTTAAGTGAACTGAGGTTAAGTCTTTAAATATTCCCTCTGTCACTGACACCTAGCAATGAACATTCAGACTTAATAGAGCGGTAATCAAAATCTAACCTACAAAATTAGCTTTACACACCATGGTCAAGTAGTTCTAACTTTTGACTACCAAATATACCATTTTCGCTAACATGTAGGGGTGAACATTGGAAAATATCACTCTAACTGTTTAAAAGTTATTAGAGGGGGGCACTTACCTTTTTATAATTTATCAACTGCTGTCACTGAATGAACAGATTGTAGGAATCTGGTAACCTACAGGTACCCAATTATCTGCAAACAAATCAATCAATCAATCAATCAATAAATACATTCCAATCAATAACTTCAACATCAATTAGTAATAAAAGACTACAATCCATTAATAATAAGTACTTACCTTGCAAAATAATTTAATGATTTTCTACCAAAACGGCTTTTTTTACAACTCTTGAGCAGTAATAGAGCACTGTTCACTCAAAGCGAGTAATAAAGAGTGACAGTAGGGAGATATATGACACCCCTCTTATATACACACATCAAAAAAAGTTTTGCATCACCTCGGTTCCAAGAGTTCCGGAACCGTTAAATACAAAGGGAATAGAGATCAACACAAACAACATTTCAGCTCGTTTTATTGCTCATGAGACCCACACATTGCATGTTGTACCATCATACAGCTAGACTTTCAGCATTTGTGGTCCAGATTGCAGTACACACCACTACCTCTAATACCCAGTAGCAAGTCCTCTTGCATTGATGCATGCCTGTATTCGCCGTGGCATACTATCCACAAGTTCATCAAGACACTGTTGGTCCAAATTGTCCCACTCCTCAACGACAATTCGGCGTAAATCTCTCAGAGTGGTTGGTGGGTCAAGACGTCCATAAACAGCCCTTTTCAACATATCCCAGGCATGTTCGATAGGGTTCATGTCTGGCGAACATGCTGGCCACTGTAGTCGAGCGATGTCGTTATCTTGAAGGAACGCATTCACAAGATGTGCACGATGAGGTCGAGAATTGTCGTCCATGAAGACAAATGCCTCTCCAATATTCTGCCGATATGGTTGCACTATGGGTCGGAGGATGTCATTCAGGTATCGTTAAGCCGTTTCGGAGCCTTCCATGACCACCAGTGGCGTACGTCGGCCCCACATAATGCCACCCCAAAACATCAGGGAACCACCACCTTGCTGCACTCGCTGGACAGTGTGTCTAAGACGTTCAGCCTGACCAGGGTGCCTCCAAACACGTCTCCGACGATTGTCTGGTTGAAGGCATATGCGACACTCATCGGTGAAGAGAACGTGATGCCAATTCCGTGGGGTCCATTCAGCATGTTGTTGGGCCCATCTGTACCGCCCTGCATGGTGTCGGGGTTGCAAAGCTGGACCTCGCCATGGACGTCGGGAGTGAAGTTGCGCATCATGCAGCCTATTGCGCACAGTTTGAGTTGAAACACGACGTCCTGTGGCTGAACGAAACGCATTATTCAACATGGTGGCATTGCTGTCAGGGTTCCTCCGAGCGGCAATCCGTAAGTAGCGGTCATCCACTACAGTAGTAGCCCTTGGGCGGCCTGAGCGAGGCCTGTCATCGACAGTTCCTGTATCTCTGTACCTCCTCCATGTCCGAACAACATCGCTTTGGTTCACTCTGAGACGCCTGGAAACTTCCCTTGTTGAGAGCCCTTCTTGACACAAAGTAACAATGCGGACGCGATCGAACTGCGGTATTGACCTTCTAGGCATGGTAGAACTACAGACAACATGAGCAGCGTACCTTCGTCCTGGTGGAATGACTGGAACTGATCGGCTGTCGTACCCCCTCCGTCTAATAGGCCCTGCTCATGCATGGTTGTTTACATCTTTGAGCAGTTTTAGTGACATCTATGAACAGTCAAAGGGACTGTATCTTGGATACAATATACACAGTCAACGTCTATATGCCGGAGATCTGGGAACCGAGGTGATGCAAAACTTTTTTTGATGTGTGTATAAACTCTCATCGCTCGTGTCAGCAGTTTTTTGCAGATCATTGCAATTCCTTTCCCAATACAGTTGAGAGTCCAAAGTACACTAGGAATACCTGTGTGGTATCCAATGACTGCTGACTTTGCATGATCATCACCCATTGTCTTAATCAACACATGGGGTTTCAAATTACTGCAGCGTCAGTCATAGCAACAGCAGTGTGCGCTCTCTGGTATGTCAGCAACATGACACCGGAAGGAACACCTGTGTAATATCCAATAACTGCTAACTTTGCATGATCATCATCCATTGTCTTAATGAACACTTGCGGTTTCAAATTACTGCAGTGTTAGTCATAGCAACAGATCTGCGCGCTCTCTGTCATGTCTGTAATATGACACAGGAAGTAACAAGACGTCTTACTGCACGTGCCATCTCCTCAGTTTTAACATCTTAAGAACATGTATTATTCTCTTTCAACTACAAATGACTCGTTAGAACACATCCATCCACCAAGTTAGATCCCTTGTATGTTCACATGTATTTCGTCACTTTCCTTTCATATCGTTATCCCATTAGAGTAGTGGGGGATTAGTGAACAACGTCAATTCAACACACACACACAAATGTAGTTAGGCCCTTTGACATAATTTAAATAAATTCATGGGCTCGTCCGTAGGAACCAGGCCAAAGGGATCAGTCCAAAGGGACAAGGACTCGTCCACAAGGACTTGTCCACAAGGACCTGTCAACAAGGACTCGTCCGCAATGACCTGTCCACAAGGACTTGTCCACAAGGACTCGTCCACAAGGACCTGTCAACAATAACCCATCAACAGGGGCCCGACAGCAGGGGGCTCGTCAACAATAACAGGGGCTCTCACCTCAAGGTCTAACATGCCCCTCTTTGATTATTGGTTTGCAGAACAACGTTACATTCCATATCAGCATTCAAACTCTCACATGTTGCAATTGGAAAGAGAGATTCTCAAAAAAAAATCAATTTCACCCCTTAGTAGGGTAAGTTTTATTTTTGGGGTTGAAATATGTTGTCCATTGGAAAGAGGGTGTCAGCCCGAGTTCAATGACACCTCATTTGTTAAAATCCAACCATAAGTTCGAGAGATATCGCACCGCCGCCATCTTGTGAGGAGGGGAGGAGGAGGAGGATTTAGAACCGCTACAAAACCACTACTACTTTTGCTACCAAACGCTACCGTCACCGACACCTAGCTGTGAACTTGGCTACTAGATGCCACCGCAACTGACACCTAGCGGCGAACGTTGGAACTAATATAGCGTAAGTCAAATCTAGCCTACAAATTAAGCTTCACGCAATTGTTGTTAGTGGAAGGTTATTTTACATGCTATAAATCTATGGCATGGACCTGAGGCATACTGAGGCATTTTTTAACGTTCTTAAAAATCCGACAACTTCGGCCCGGTGTGAACCCGCGATCTTTGGCATAGAAGCTCAGCATGCTACTGAAGCCGCCAAATCGAAAGTAGTATTCACACAATTCCCCGTGGCCTGTAGTCTAGTAATACGCTATCCTACGACCTAGATGACGTTGAAGTTAAGCGATTGCAGATGGCTCGACCGTTGGCAACATCCCTGACCCTTAAACTACACAAATATTGGGACAGTGTATAAAGAAAATAGATTTTCTTGACGGACGGGCTCGTAAACTATTTTGAGGATGGGACTGGTGCTACGAATGATTTGGAGCATTCGTATTTCTCTATTTCAAGCTTTGAGTTACGAAATGAGGTGACAGTTGGCCGATTTCCCCGTTCATTCACATGCACGACCCAATTGATCGCAAAGTATTCTGTAGTCTTCTCTCCTCCGAGAGGCCTGCTACTTAAGGAAGCAAATTAACCAGTGATGGACGAAGCAAAGAGGATATAAAAGTAGTTGTTGATGATTCTTCCTTTGCGACATCGTGGTCATGTAGCCCCGTGCAATTGTTGGGAATTTGTCTGATAATAATAATAATAATAATAATAATAATAATAATAATAATAATAATAATAATATCGTATGGTCTCAGGTGCCGTGTGCTAGCTTCGTTATTTGACGCCCAGAGGGCAGCTTGCCTGTCGAATTTCTTTTTGTTCCTTGGAAGGCTATTAAAGTCAAGGAGGTTAGATATCAAAGCTCCTTGACACTATAGCGCTTTCTAGTGGAGAAAGGAGGAACTTTTATGTTGGTGGGAAATCCAGAGATTAATTTTCAAATGGGTTGCGTGCCGTGATATTTGTCGTCTTTTAAAAATCCCTTACCACAGCCAGCAGAGAACCTGCACGCTTGGGGTTAGTAGACCAACACGATAACCACTTACCCACCGTGGCAAGCTTCTATGGAAGTGAAACTTGGACTGTTGGTGCAGCAGAAAAGAGGAAAATAAAAGCATTTGAAATGTGGTGTTACAGGAGAATGATGAAGATCAGATGGGTAGATAGGGTTACAAACAAAGAGGTATTAAGACGAGTGGGAGAGGAGAGATGTTTCTGGCGACAGCTAATGAAGAGAAGAGATAGGTTGGTAGGACACATACTGACACCCAGGAATAGCAAGCTTAGTTATGGAAGAAAGAGTGGAGGACAAGAACTGTAGGGGTTGACCAAGGTTAGAATATGTTAAACAGATTGCCTCGGATATAGGGGTGTGGTAGCTATGTAGAGATGAAACGATTAGCTCAGGACAGGGAGGCATGGAGTGCTGCATCAGACCAGTCAAAAGGTTGAAGACTCAAAGAGACACAATGCAGTGGTCACAGTCGCATGTCGCTGTGATCTCTAAGAGGTTGAACTTTGCCAGTTAGCCACAGTGTGTCACAAAATGTTGCTGACCTAAACTGTCCACGTGGCCAAGACGCCGGACATCACGTGTAGGTGATACTATTATAGTTGTCACAAATCATATTCCGGTCTAGTTATTTTCTATCATATAACTAAAAATCTTCTCCGATATATTTTCCAAATAATTAGGTTGACAATTTAAACGACGCACTAACTGGTTGGCTCCTTATACAA
Source organism: Meconema thalassinum (assembly GCA_946902985.2). NCBI lineage: Eukaryota > Metazoa > Arthropoda > Insecta > Orthoptera > Tettigoniidae > Meconema > Meconema thalassinum. The sequence continues at coordinate 175,336,429 of OX336401.1, forward strand.
TATTCACACTCCACATTTCGTAAGGAGAATTGTTTTACTCATTTCAAGCACTAAGTTAAAATATTTGTTGATTATCGGCACTTATTTTTCTAAATTATTTAAAATGCCAAGACATTCGCCATTGAGTGAAGATCTCCTTATTCGTCTCAAGCACTGATCCATTTACTTAATACACACATCAAAAAAAGTTTTGCATCACCTCGGTTCCAAGAGTTCCGGAACCGTTAAATACAAAGGGAATAGAGATCAACACAAACAACATTTCAGCTCGTTTTATTGCTCATGAGACCCACACATTGCATGTTGTACCATCATACAGCTAGACTTTCAGCATTTGTGGTCCAGATTGCAGTACACACCACTACCTCTAATACCCAGTAGCACGTCCTCTTGCATTGATGCATGCCTGTATTCGCCGTGGCATACTATCCACAAGTTCATCAAGACACTGTTGGTCCAAATTGTCCCACTCCTCAACGACAATTCGGCGTAAATCTCTCAGAGTGGTTGGTGGGTCAAGACGTCCATAAACAGCCCTTTTCAACATATCCCAGGCATGTTCGATAGGGTTCATGTCTGGCGAACATGCTGGCCACTGTAGTCGAGCGATGTCGTTATCTTGAAGGAACGCATTCACAAGATGTGCACGATGAGGTCGAGAATTGTCGTCCATGAAGACAAATGCCTCTCCAATATTCTGCCGATATGGGTGCACTATGGGTCGGAGGATGTCATTCAGGTATCGTTAAGCCGTTTCGGAGCCTTCCATGACCACCAGTGGCGTACGTCGGCCCCACATAATGCCACCCCAAAACATCAGGGAACCACCACCTTGCTGCACTCGCTGGACAGTGTGTCTAAGACGTTCAGCCTGACCAGGGTGCCTCCAAACACGTCTCCGACGATTGTCTGGTTGAAGGCATATGCGACACTCATCGGTGAAGAGAACGTGATGCCAATTCCGTGGGGTCCATTCAGCATGTTGTTGGGCCCATCTGTACCGCGCTGCATGGTGTCGGGGTTGCAAAGCTGGACCTCGCCATGGACGTCGGGAGTGAAGTTGCGCATCATGCAGCCTATTGCGCACAGTTTGAGTTGAAACACGACGTCCTGTGGCTGAACGAAACGCATTATTCAACATGGTGGCATTGCTGTCAGGGTTCCTCCGAGCGGCAATCCGTAAGTAGCGGTTGGGCGGCCTGAGCGAGGCCTGTCATCGACAGTTCCTGTATCTCTGTACCTCCTCCATGTCCGAACAACATCGCTTTGGTTCACTCTGAGACGCCTGGAAACTTCCCTTGTTGAGAGCCCTTCTTGACACAAAGTAACAATGCGGACGCGATCGAACTGCGGTATTGACCTTCTAGGCATGGTAGAACTACAGACAACATGAGCAGCGTACCTTCGTCCTGGTGGAATGACTGGAACTGATCGGCTGTCGTACCCCCTCCGTCTAATAGGCCCTGCTCATGCATGGTTGTTTACATCTTTGAGCAGTTTTAGTGACATCTATGAACAGTCAAAGGGACTGTATCTTGGATACAATATACACAGTCAACGTCTATATGCCGGAGATCTGGGAACCGAGGTGATGCAAAACTTTTTTTGATGTGTGTATTTCAAGCTCTAAACTACGTTCATGTCGGCACACTTAGTATTTGGCACCTATTCAGAATTTTAACTTCATGTTGAAGATAGAAGATTTACTTATTCTTTTAGGCATTTAACTGCGTGCTTATTCAATTTCACTGGTCTGTATTAATTATTGGTTACAGAACTTTATTTTTAAATTACCGGTATTTAAAGTGTATTATTTTGATAAGAATTATTATATATTATATAATTTGTTTACATTCGCCAATAATATTTTCTCGTTTTTATGTACATTTTGAAGAAAAATGATAAGTGTTTTACTTTGTTTTTTAAGGATATCCATTTTAATAGTGATTCATTTTAATCAATTTTAACATTAATATTTCTTTTCTTATTAGATTTAAGTACTTTTATAATAGTTTAGCTTAATTCTTAATTGATTCTTGTTTAGCTGAAGATGGCCTCATTGAAGGCCGAAACATGTCATATTTATATAGAATTATATATACATTGAGTATTGATTTGGCACATTATTTGAATAGTTGATTAAATTATTTAATTTTCTATATTTTGGATTTTTTAATATAAAGCCCAATATTTTATTTACACTTACTATTACAAAATTTGTTGTGTTTCTGACAGCACTTTGAAAAATGTCACGTGAAGCCCAATATATTTTATTTACAATTAATATTACATTGTGAAGATATCCATTTTTATTATTTTATTTAATAATTTTAATTACAATTTATCTCAAAAACATTTTTCATAGCAAACAAACATTACATCTAGAGTATTTAATTTTTATTCTTAATCGAGCTGAAGAAGACCTCAATGTCATGTCGAAACATGTACATTATATAAGGTGCGTTCAAAAAGTAACGAGCCGGAGGCTGGAATGCGCAAACCGGTGACGACATCGGCTAATCGTGGCGTGTGTAACGAGGTGTGGTTCCGACCAGAGCGTGGAAGTTCACAGCCCATCGCTAGAGGGCACGCGTGCACGTCACGTGACGATACAAAGCGAGCAGCAGCAGCAGCAAGCATCAATCGTCCAACGCTGCCAGTCGCATTGCAAACAGTGACATGGAGGCGTCAACCGAAGAGCAAAGAGGTGTTGTTCGGTTTCTGACAGCGGAAGGAGTAGGAGGAACGGACATTCATCGCCGAATGTCACAAGTGTACGGCGAATACAGCTGGTTGATGCACTCATTACCCAGGACCGCCGAGTGACAGTGAACGCCATAGCCGCCGTGGTCGCTCCACGACAATGCACGACCTCATACGGCCAACACAGTCGCGGCACTCCTGCAGAAATTCAAATGGGAGGTTCTCGACCACCCTCCATACAGTCCAGACCTCTCTCCCTGTGATTACGCCATGTTTGGTTCCCTGGAAAGGGCTATGCGGGGCCAACGATTCACCTCGGACGCCGACGTCCAGCTGTACGTGCGGAACTGGTTCACATCGCAGCTCAGGGAATTTTATGAGACAGCCATTCACCGCTTCGTGTCACAGTGGGACAGTGGTTTCTGTAATTATGCCTCCCGCTCGTTACTTTTTGAACGCACCTTATCGATATATTTGTTTAAGTACTGATTGGCGTAGAATTTAAACTTGGAATTCATCTACCAATACGGATATATAAAAACATTTGTGCTATCAATGGCAAATGTATTTGCATTGTTTTGATGGTCATCCTGTATTGATTCAACTTGTTGCTTATATAATATTGTTTCTTTTCCTTCCAAAGCATTTTACTACAGTTTTTCTGTTTCTCTTTGTAAGCTTAGGATCCCTATTGGACTACAACCATCCCCTACGAAGTGCCATTCCTTCTTACTTATCCTCTGTTTAGACAGACAGCTCATCGAATACATTACTCCACTCTATTCTCCTGGAGTGTAGTATTTTTAACACTGTATTTAATCCTTTCCTCTGTATTGTTTAATTTTTCCATCTCATATTTATTAATGGGCTTGAAATTCATTTTCACAGTTGCAACGAGATTGTGGTCAGATCCCATATCAGCCCCTGTATAGGACCGGACATCAGAAATAGAACGTCTATGCTTGCTGTCTACAAGAATCTGATTTGCCATTACAAGAGTACCAAGTATCTTTATGAATCTGTTTATTAGGGGTAGATGACCTCGTAGTTCCACCCTTTAAATCAACAATAACTAACTAATCTGTTTATTGGGGAAAGTACTGCTACTAATGATCATTTTAGTTTATACCAGTGCTTTATTTCTTAAAAAAATTTAAAGGGTACTGTCATCGCGGCAGGAGTTGGTAGTTCAACACGCTATGACGGGGTAAGGGGGGTCTTGCAGTGCGCATGCGCGGCCCACATATTCCAGATCTAAATATATCGACTGGCAGTCAGTTGCTGATACTTCCTGTTTCACGTGTCTGTATTGTTACCTTCCTTCCTTCTTTCGTACTGTCGATATTCTTACAAGACTTTGTGTTTACTATTAACAGTGTGGCGGTATTAGGTACAGTTAGGAAACGTGGACGCACCGCATACGTAGTGTGTGCAGAAAAGTTATCGCTGATGTGGCCAATTGCTGTGTTGAAGAAGCCGAGCAGAAAGTGCTTTCTATACCTTTGAAACCAATTGCTAGAGCAGCTATGTATTGCAAAGTGTCTGAGAGAACAATTCACCGTATTAGAAATTAAGGACAGTCCAACCGGCGAACTGTCGACTCCAGGGAAGAAACGCAAGCGGGCAGAGCATCGCAACGCAGTTATTGACGAATTTGATCGCCGCGTGATTAAGGACACAATTAAAGATTTTTATATCAGACAAAAAGTAGTGCCGTCGTGCAAGAAACTGCTACCTGTATTAAAAGATAAAATTAATTTCACTTGGAAAAGTACAACATTGCGCAAAATATTAAAGGATATGGGATTTAAGTGGAGAAAGTGTGGATCGAAAAGGAAAATTTTAGTTGAAAGGCAGGATATTATTAACTGGAGATGTAATTATTTGCAGAAATTGAGAAAATTAAGACAAGAAGGCAAACCCATTTTTTTTTACCTCGACGAGACCAGGGTTGATACGAATTTAACTTTCAAGAAGTGTTGGCAGAGTGAAGATATTGCGGGAATAATGGAAGTTGTGAATGCTTCTAACAGACTTATTTCTGTGCACATAGGGTCATCGGATGGATTTTTACAGGGCAGTGAACTTGTGTATAAGGCCGGCATTGCTACGGGTGATTACCATGGGCAGATGAATGCTGAAAACTTTGAAAAATGGGTAGTCGAGAAAGCTATTCCAAATTTTACCACGCCATCCGTTATTGTGATGGATAACCACCATACCACGGGAAACAAGTGGATAAGCCCCCATCGAAATCTTCTCTGAAACAGGATATGATTGCCTATCTGAGAAGGAATGGAGTGACATGTGATGAAACTATGAGGAAAATTACATTATTTGAACTTACAGAAGAAACTAAACCCAGGGAAAAGGTTTTCAGAATCGATAATTTGCTGGCCGCACATGGACATACGGTCGTTCGACTTCCCCCTTACATGTGTGATTTAAACCCTATTGAACTGGCATGGAGTAAAGTAAAACATTACATACGTGAGAATAATACCACTGGAGATATGTCTCTGAAAAGATTACAGGAACTAGTGCACATTGCCATTAATCGTGTGACTCCAGCTGACTGGGCAGGCTACTGTCGACATGTGTTGACTATAGAGAATGAGTACTGGGTTAAGGATGCGATAATGGAAGATGCTGTTGACAAACTTATTATTAGCCTGGGAGGTGATGACAGTGATGACAGCGATCTCAGTACTAGTGACGAAGAGGAAACCAATTCCGAAAACGAAGACGATGAACAAGAAGTGTTGGCAGTTCCATTGGAGTGAACAGAAACGTAATACTCAGAAATTAGGACCTCAAGAAGTGTAATGTCACTTGTGTTGTTCAGTACCCCAAAGCTCTGAAGTGCTACTCATATTTTTTGCCACCTCAGAGTTGAAGAATTGTGTGTAATTTACATGTGTTGAAATGAAGAGAAACAATGTTTATTTTTCGTTTCATATTGTTGACATAGGCTACATGTTTTAAAAGTACAACTTGCCTAATTAAGCACTCATTATACAAGAAACACGGTAATAATGTCATGACAAAACAACTCCAGATTACCTTTCTGGTTCATGACTTCCACATTATATTATTGTTATTATTATTATTAGTATGATTGTTATTATATTTACTATAACCTTAATTAAAATTAAACTTGTGTTAATGTCAGAATAAATTAGTTTCAGCAATTATAATCCAATGTGTGTATATATATATATATATATATATATATTGTGACCTTTATGCATCTCTGATAGCATAAAGTCTACATATTATTCCAACAAAATTTAATTCATGTCTCAAAGTCGATGTGAGAATAGAAGTTGCTTGTGAAACTAGAATGACAAAAGGATGGTTCGTACGTGACTTGAAGCAATTTTCTCCCTGAGCGGACAAAGGTAGCAGGAAAGAGAAAATCCACATCTGGACACCAAATGCGCCAGACAACGCGCGGAGGTCGTTACACTACGCGGGTAAATGCAGAAACATCAACGATTACCTACCAAATAAACCCCGCCCATTTGAAACCCCGCCCATTTGAAAGGAATTAGAGCAGTAATTAGAATACAGAAACAGGAATTATACCATCGTATGGGGGATTCTCCCAGCCTCTCAGAAATATCGTCAAAATTTAAATTGGATTATTCTGTGATTTTTGCCAGAATTAAAATAAAATCAGGGGGTGGATTTGAAACGACCAATGGCAGTGAGAGACGCTTGACGCGACCGAATCCCGCCGAAATTAAGGGACAATGAAGCAAATTACGGAGCTCATTATATAAGGATCCAACGATCGGATTTTGAATAAAAAGGAGTCATTGAGACATTGGAAATGAAGACGTTCTAAGGAGTCAGTTCGCATATTCATGTGAGTGTTATTTTGGAAATAAATTTTGAAACTCCCCTACTCCACGTCCCTTTAAGAGAAATCGTATAAATAATGGATCGAAACACAGCGAAGTCAGTCTACTTTGGGGCATCACGGGAGGCGGAAGCCTTGGCCCTGAGCGTTCAGAAAGTACAGTGATTTTTACAAGTTCTATAAGTCTACTTTGGGGCATCACGGTAGGCGGAAGCCCGTGCCTCGAGCCCTCAGAAATTAACGTGATTATTACAAGTTTTATAAGTTCTTAATACGCGCTGTAGAGGCGAGAGCCCGCGCTTGAGGCATAAGAATAATTAACATTTTTACAAGTTTATAAGTAGGAGCAAGTATACCTCCGAAATTCGAACATCGCTAAGTATTCGCGAGTGCGAAGTAGAACAGTGCATATCATAACAGTATGACGCAGTGGTAATGATAGGTATAGCCGCCCAAGCTATTAACAGCTAGACCAGTATTCTAGGAAGCTATGAACTGTCGGCCGAACTAAATAAGTTGCTGATAGCTATATGAGATAGGAGCTTCATGTGCGAGAACCGTGCATTGTGTTAATGGTAATAATTCACAGTGGACCTTTGTTTTGGTGAAATTTTGAGAAAAATCGTGTGTAAATTATCCTCCTATCAAGATGAACCAACTAATGAAGAAGACTGATATCAAGGACCAGAACCGCATCAGGAAATATGAGAGATAAGTAAATATTGTATGGGGCATGTGGGTCATAATGTTTCCCATTATTGGGGTCGGATAAGTTTATCTCGATCATAAGCAGTTATGATAAAAATAGGTATTTTAGGCATACCGGGCATGTTTGTGTAGATTTGTGTGTTTATCAGTAATGAGTATTTTTGTGTGTTTTATAACGTAATAAGTATATGAGCATCAAAGTGTTATTTTAAATATGGTTTTGTTTGGGATGTCATTAATCTTGTTGAATGCACAGTCAAGGGAATATTTGTTTGATAGTGCTTATGCACAATGTGATTGTAAAAGCTAAATGGGGAAGACCGCTCGATATTGTGACAAGACCAGTAAGTGACACTGAAATTATGAGAGTAATAAGTATGGTAAGTGATTATCACGCGAAGGTAAGACAAGAATGGCTAGAGGGTATTGTGAGATATATTCAGGTAAGGCTAAGAGTCGATCCTGGGTCGAGCAAAATTAAAGCGGAGGTGATATTCCCGCGTTCTTCGATGATATAATGGTGAGTGAAAATAATAGCGGAGGTGATATTCCCGCATTCTTCGACGATATATAAATGGTAAGTAAAATGATTGAATTCATTATCTGATGAGAGTCCACTTTAGCTCCGTCGGAAAGGTATTGCATTGCTCGAACCCAAGGCAGGTAAAAGGGAGTCTTTAAGAAACAGGTAGAAATTGGTTAGCCGTCTGAATTCTAAAGCAGCCAGGAAGGTTGTGCCGGCCTGCTGGTTATTACGGTGAAAGTGTGTCTGTCACAAGGTCGAGTCTGTCATTGTATCCTATGAAGGGAGGCAGTCCAACTTCCCGGGGTTTCTTTTTGTGTACCGCTTCAGGAAGCGATGTATTATATTTGTCATTATTTTTGGAGTGCATTCATTATGTTGTTGTTTATTAATAATCACGGCGCACCGGCCGCCGAAGTATTTATTTGTGCTTCATGTATGTTGACTTGTTTATTGTACTATAATTAACGGAGTTATAGCTCTGAGTGAAGTAATTGTTTTAAAGTTATAAAAACACACATGCCCGTAACCTAGAATAAATCTATTGCCTTCATTATCTGACTCTTGTGAGGAAAGATGATGATTGTACGAGTAGACATGTCCGATTTCCCAAAGAACAAATTTTGCAAGTTATAAAAATGAGTGCGCAATATTTATTGTGATAGAATGGCTGGTTCATTTAAGCCATAGTTATTTGAATTAAGTCTGTTGACAATAACTCTTGGACTTGAAGCAGTGGACTGCAGTAAAATAGACTATTTTCTATTCCTGGTTTCAGCCAGTGTGAAACATTATTTTTGCATTTTTTTGATGTTGTTGATTTCAGTAATTTAAGGGAGTTGATTTTGTTTTTATTTGTCTATGGTTGGGAGAAAAGGGAGATGATGTTTTTGTGAAATAAATTATTTTATATTAGGAGTTCTCTGACCTACTGATTTTAAGATAAGCCTCCTGTGATCCTGTGACTATATTCCTAGGATGTTTAGAATAAGTTAGAGCCACCCCGAACAGAGCACTACCCGAGTAAGAGTCGGCATCCTAGAAGAACGCGGAAGGGTATAATATATATATATATTACATAATTTGACGAAATAAGACTACAACTAATAATAAATCAAAATTAGCATTATTATTATGATGATGATAGCCTAATTGTTGTTTTAAGGGGCCTAGCATCTACATTATCGGCCCCTATTGGTCTGGGTGATATTGAAAAAGACAATGAAATAGGAACCACAACGAAAAAACAATTTAAATGGAAAATATTTACAAAATGGAACTCAGACTGAAAGCACTCACAAAATGCAATTTAGAGTGGAAGCACCTACAAAATGCAATTAAGACAGAAAACACTCACAATAATAATTTAGATTGAAAACACGCACAATCTGCAATTTAGATTGAAAATACTTACAAAATTTAATTTAGATAGAAAATGCTTAAAAAATGTACCGGTAGTTTAATTTCAAAATACTAAAAAAATGTAATTTAGATACACAGGGGAGACAATGCACAAACCATTGCCTTAAAGAATAGCAGGAAAGAGGAGAGGGTCCACCCAAAAGGCGGGGAAAAAAGGGGGGGGGAAACCAGACCCAGATCAGGAATCCCTCAGGGTCGCCACTCCCGAACTTACAAGCCGTGGACCCTTGAGGGATCAGGAAAGATATGTGAAGGGCCAATTAAGGCGGGAAAGGAATAGACTCCCTAGGTCTCGGTTACCCTAATACCGTCGGGGTCGGAAAAGAACAAGATTTGACCAAGATAGGTCGACAGTAAAGAAGACGGAGACGAGCCCGGCACAAGTGGAAGCAATGCCGGACTCAGCTTGCGTCCCGTGGTCGTCAACCCTCATCCCACTAGATGTGAGCCCCTGGGGGGGGGGGGGGGAATTAGCATTATCAATTGTAAATGATTACAGTATTTAGTTTATTGTATTTATATTTCTCAAGTCATCAAGAAACATTATGCATACACTGGTCTCAGCACTTCCTTTTTATTGATATTACATTTCTTGGCAGAGCGTGTGTTTCTAACGACATAATAGTTCATCCCGTGCGTCTCTAAAAGCAGCGTAATACTAATGCTATGCTGCTTACTTCCATTAGTCATAAACCTGTAGTGCCAACTAATTGCACCGGGATCTTGAACGTGACAATAAATTGATTGACACGACTCCTCCCAGCAGACGACACACAGTCACAAAGAAAAAAAGAAAGAAAGGAAGAAGGGATGTGCTGAGTGAGTGAAGCAAGTAATGACCAACCTAATGTTTTTGGAATGCGCGATACGCAGTGAGCGGGAAGACATATGCAGTTTAAATCCGACTGCCATCTCCTGACGCGATATCAGTACTCTCAGTGGCAGTCGACAAAACATCACGACCTTGGAATTTGCAGAGTCCGGTCATCGCTTGTGTTGGAATCAACAACTTTCGGCTTATAGTATATTATTTTCTTAATCCTTCAAACATAGTGCCCACTCAAATCTGTCAATGATTTTCCAGGAGTTTTCCAGCAATTTTTCAGGACGAATTCACTTTTTTCCAGATTTAAAAATAAGCATGTGTGCGGGGGGGGGCTTTATCTGTTACCTACTTCAAGACCAAAATAAAGTAGTTTTCTTTGGTTTACTTATACAGATGTTGACAAAAATTACTGGTGATTGCGTTATTGATAACTTACGCAAGCCAACACACAAATGATTTAATTGTTGTTTTAAAAAAGTCTTTGTGACTCAAATATCCGCTATAAAAATAAAAGAGTAAAGAATGCCACCTGCAATTTTTTTGCAGTGAAGTTATCTATACTCAATATGTTTTACAAAAATACTATCGCGTGTTCCCACACACAGAAACAGGAAACCTGAGGAAATGTCTTTCGTTAACGATAGAGTGCTCACCCAAAACCGCAGCGGGAGTATGATTTAAGATGGAAAGATGTTTATGATTAATTAACAGTGGCTATTTTCCAGAAGTTTTCAAATTTTTTGTCATTTTCCAGGAGTTTTCCAGTAGTGGCCACCATGTTCAAGTAACAACCCACACCGCCTCCACACACTAGCCTGAGTGCTTATAAGAACATAGTGCTGACCAAAAGAAACTGATTCGATAAATTGATTTAAATGAAGGATAACTCGAAATCTCCTCCAGCTGTTGTGAACAGCGTTGATGAAGTTTCAAGTTGGAAGTTATATTTGCCGGACTATGTACCAATATTTTTCAAATGTTCAAGTGGTATGCATACCCCCTGAAAAAATAAGCACTGATTGATACAGCAAAATTTAACAGCCATACTGCAGTTTCATTACATCTTTTATGTAGGCTTTCTAGTCCAATAGTGGGTTTTAAAAAATGTTCAGTTCTTACTTTTGCATTGAAGTCTGCCAATATTATCTTAACATCGTGGCTTGGCACCCTATTCCTTAGTTCCGACGTCTTCGTGAAAGGTATCCTTAACATCAACATCTTCATTAGTCGGTCATGACATTTGGATCTTAATCTTAAATAACACAGTCTTCATTAATAGCTTCAAAAGAGAGGAAATTATTCAGCACACAGAAGGCATGCAATTCATTTCCTTTACCACTGTTGAAAAAAGTATATTTCTCGTTATCTTGAATGTCCCTTCCTGGTAGTCTTGTTTCCTGTATTGCTGCAACAACAATTTTGTACTTTTCTAACTCCTCACTTAATGTCCTGACGGTTCCAGACTTATGCATACTTCGTACATCCCATGTACCAATTCTCACATCCCATTTCCAGCTAATAGTCGTCATATTGTGAACATCATTATCCGAGGCATATGCGGGATTTTCATTACACAAAAGTGTTTTCCGCAATAGGGATTTTAACCCTAAGTGCAACCCCCAACCTGGAGGACCAGGGCCTCTTCTGTTAGGGTTACCAACCCTAGCCAAGATTATCACGCTTTAGGGCGCCAGATACTAGCCCTCACCCATCCTCATGCTTATTGCGTAAGTAGGCAAGCCTACCAACTGGAGCATTTCTCAGTATTTACCAGAGACGCGTATTTGGCATTAAGTGATTCCACTGACCCTCATTACCAGCCATTCACCCTCACCATTTACCCGGGCTTGGGACCGGCACAGATGGAGCTGGATTGCTCCCTCGAGGCTGGAATATGAGGGGAAAAAATATTGTTGAAGGAATATATTATAATTTTTGGTATAATAGTGACACACTAATACATTTATTAGGAGACATCAAGAACTCTAATGTTAATACAGTAGTTACGTGAAAGAATAGGCATGTTTGCCATCTCTTGATGAATGCACTACATTTGCATTTGTCTGTTGGCACAGGCTAGAGTAAAATGTGGCTATTCACAGGCTAGAGTATCACCGATGTCTCAGTCTCACTCATGCCTGTGATTATATGGAAGCTACTGAGGTATGACATTCAGGGCACAGTCAGTGTCTGTTGGCACAGGCTAGAGTATTACCGCTGTCTCAGTCTCACTCATGGCTGTGATTATATGGAAGCTACTGAGGTATGGGTGGTGCTTAGTAATGACATTCAGGGCACAGTAAGTGTATGTTGGCACAGGCTAGAGTATTACCGCTGTCTCAGTCTCACTCATGGCTGTGATTATATGGAAGCTACTGAGGTATGGGTGGTGCTTAGTAATGACATTCAGGGCACAGTCAGTGTATGTTGGCACAGGCTAGAGTATCACCGCTGTCTCAGTCTCACTCATGGCTGTGATTATATGGAAGCTACTGAGGGGTGAGTGATGCTTAGTAATGACATTCAGGGCACAGTCAGTGCCTGTTGGCACAGGCTAGAGTATTACCGCTGTCTCAGTCTCACTCATGGCTGTGATTATATGGAAGCTACTGAGGTATGGGTGGTGCTTAGTAATGACATTCAGGGCACAGTAAGTGTCTGTTGGCACAGGCTAGAGTATCACCGCTGTCTCAGTCTCACTCATGGCTGTGATTATATGGAAGCTACTGAGTTATGGGTGGTGCTTAGTAATGACATTCAGGGCACAGTCAGTGTCTGTTGGCAGAGGCTAGAGTATTACCGCTGTCTCAGTCTCACTCATGGCTGTGATTATATGGAAGCTACTGAGTTATGGGTGGTGCTTAGTAATGACATTCAGGGCACAGTCAGTGTCTGTTGGCAGAGGCTAGAGTATCGCCGCTGTCTCAGTCTCACTCATGGCTGTGATTATATGGAAGTTACGGAGGTATGGGTGGTGCTTAGTAATGACATTCAGGGCACAGTCAGTGTCTGTTGGCCCAGGCTAGAGTATCACCGCTGTCTCAGTCTCACTCATGGCTGTGATTATATGGAAGCTACTGAGTTATGGGTGGTGCTTAGTAATGACATTCATGGCACAGTCAGTGTCTGTTGGCACAGGCTAGAGTATCGCCGCTGTCTCAGTCTCACTCATGGCTGTGATTATATGGAAGCTACTGAGGTATGAGTGGTGCTTAGTAATGACTTTCAGGGCATAGTCAGTGTCTGTTGGCACAGGCTAGAGTATCACCGCTGCCTCAGTCTCACTCATGGCTGTGATTATATGGAAGCTACTGAGTTATGGGTGGTGCTTAGTAATGACATTCATGGCACAGTCAGTGTCTGTTGGCACAGGCTAGAGTATCGCCGCTGTCTCAGTCTCACTCATGGCTGTGATTATATGGAAGCTACTGAGGTATGGGTGGTGCTTAGTAATGACATTCAGGGCACAGTCAGTGTCTGTTGGCACAGGCTAGAGTATCACCGATGTCTCAGTCTCACTCATGGCTGTGATTATATGGAAGCTACTGAGGTATGAGTGGTGCTTAGTAATGACATTCAGGGCTCAGTCAGTGTCTGTTGGCACAGGCTAGAGTATCACCGCTGTCTCAGTCTCACTCATGGCTGTGATTATATGGAAGCTACTGAGGTATGAGTGGTGCTTAGTAATGGCATTCAGGGCTCAGTCAGTGTCTGTTGGCACAGGCTAGAGTATCACCGCTGTCTCAGTCTCACTCATGGCTGTGATTATATGGAAGCTACTGAGGTATGAGTGGTGCTTAGTAATGGCATTCAGGGCACAGTCAGTGTCTGTTGGCCCAGGCTAGAGTTATCACCGCTGTCTCAGTCTCACTCATCGCTGTGATTATATGGAAGCTACTGAGGTATGGGTGGTGCTTAGTAATGACATTCAGGGCACAGTCAGTGTCTGTTGGCACAGGCTAGAGTATCACCGATGTCTCAGTCTCACTCATGGCTGTGATTATATGGAAGCTACTGAGGTATGAGTGGTGCTTAGTAATGACATTCAGGGCTCAGTCAGTGTCTGTTGGCACAGGCTAGAGTATCACCGCTGTCTCAGTCTCACTCATGGCTGTGATTATATGGAAGCTACTGAGGTATGAGTGGTGCTTAGTAATGGCATTCAGGGCTCAGTCAGTGTCTGTTGGCACAGGCTAGAGTATCACCGCTGTCTCAGTCTCACTCATGGCTGTGATTATATGGAAGCTACTGAGGTATGGGTGGTGCTTAGTAATGACATTCAGGGCTCAGTCAGTGTCTGTTGGCACAGGCTAGAGTATCACCGCTGTCTCAGTCTCACTCATGGCTGTGATTATATGGAAGCTACTGAGGTATGAGTGGTGCTTAGTAATGGCATTCAGGGCTCAGTCAGTGTCTGTTGGCACAGGCTAGAGTATCACCGCTGTCTCAGTCTCACTCATGGCTGTGATTATATGGAAGCTACTGAGGTATGGGTGGTGCTTAGTAATGACATTCAGGGCTCAGTCAGTGTCTGTTGGCACAGGCTAGAGTATCACCGATGTCTCAGTCCCACTCATGGCTGTGATTATATGGAAGCTACTGAGGTATGAGTGGTGCTTAGTAATGACATTCAGGGCTCAGTCAGTGTCTGTTGGCACAGGCTAGAGTATCACCGATGTCTCAGTCCCACTCATGGCTGTGATTATATGGAAGCTACTGAGGTATGAGTGGTGCTTAGTAATGACATTCAGGGCTCAGTCAGTGTCTGCTGTGAAAGGTTCTACTCATACGATTAGTACAGCTGTTCTGACTCAGTGAGGTAAGCAATGGCAAAATACCTCACTCTTGATGTTAACTAGTGCGCCTCAATATAGCGCTGCCTTGGGTTTTTGTGGGTTTCTACCACATAACCTAAGGGCGGTGCTTTTTGAGAATCCAACCAACCTTCGGGATGACTGCCTAACAGACATGTGAAAGAAAAATGGGAATACCATCAGTGTGGTAGTTACTAGGTGATCTCAAAACTGTCAATTTCTTTTGAAAAAAAGTTGGACAACCTTAAAATTGCAAAACCATTGTGATTAACACAAAATGTGATAAAAATGTCCAACATAACTCAAGTCATTGCTAGCGTTTCGCCCCAGTGTACCAATTGGGCTCTTCAGTTGGTAAAGGTACACCTACCAAGACGCTTAGCAGGCACACACTGAGAAGACCTTTCGCTACATGTGTAACTACGTCATAAGCAAGCCATTGCAACTTCCACTCCAAAACAATAAACCTTGCCTTGGCATGTTCTTTCGAGAACATTTTGATTTTATAAACCATTCTGATGTAAAAGTGCCTTTATTTACATTCTAGTTATACACTAAAAAGTAATCAAAAAGTTTGGATTAGAAATTTTCTTAATACCATACTTACAATATACGAATACTGTAACTCTTTGAGACCGCACTGTTGTTATGAGTTTACTGTTATCTCATATTTCCTTGGGACTTTTAAAATACACAACAGCAATCTTTTGGGGTTATTAGGTCAAACACTACTTGTGCCATTATCAAGGTTAGAATTGGAATGAGGAAAAGTCTCCTCCAGTGTTGAAACAACTCGCTACTCCATGACCTTGGCGGCTTTGGTGACGTAGTTGGTAGCATGCTGAACTGCTGTGCCCAAGGTCGCGGGTTCAACCCCGACCTAAGTCGTCGGATTTTTTTAGAGCATTAAATATCCCTCAGCAAGCCTTCTTCGGAGGGGAAGGAAAGCCGGGGGTCGCATGTCTTAGATTTATGGCATGTAAAGAACCTTCCACTAACTACAATTTTGTAAAGCCAAAATTTGTAGGTTAGATTATTTGATAACACTCTGAAAGTTCCAACGTTTGCCGCCAGATGCTGGCATCTAGTAGCAAAGTCCACAGCCAGGTATCTTGGACGGTAGTATTTGGTAGCAAAAGTAGGAACTACTTGAAATTGATCGTTTGCAGTCCTTACCTGAATTACAGATAACACACACTAATACAGCCATCACAATTAACACCGGTTATCAGACAGATTCTACACACACCAAGTGCACGGGGCTACATGACCACGTTGTCGCAGCCCCTAAACTGAGGAACCAACCAACTCACCGACCTCCAGAGTCATACACAACAGTACAGTAAATTATCACTTAATGTCCACTAGTTCCAAGCGCTAACATTCGTGGACCGGGAACAAATTACCATTAACTTTATGCACTACTAAAAATGAAATACCGACATACCGTAGTTTCAACGTTGCGTAGGTTATTTCACTTGGTGTGCAGGATTTATTAGACAGAAGAATGTTATCCCTATACCGAAGAAAGTGGGAGCTGACAATCAACTTGATCACCCATACTTCAAGGATCCTAACTAGAAAAATCTGCAAGCCAAATAAAAACTCAACAACAGGAACAAAATGAATAAAACATACAGAAATGGCAGCGCAGCGTCACATTTGCACTTGTAGTTGAGATAGAACCCGAATCTGCCGTCATGGGCGCAGTCAGGATTTTTTCCAGGGGGGGGGGACCAAGTAATACTTTTCATTTCATTAAGTACCTGTCACTATGTGGTTATAACCCCCACAATTTTCATTTCATTTCTTGCTTTGTGATATTCATTATTTAGCTGCTCTGAAAACGTTGGGTACATTCTCTTTATGACATGAATGGGAGGAATTGGTTTTGTTTTAGTTCTGAGTTTTTACCCATCACTTCTCTTTGTGAATCATCGTTATAAGGTTCATTTCTTAAAAACACCTAGAAAGTATTAGTATCGCCACATATCGATAAAAATAAAAATCGAACAGTTCATTAAAATGGTCATGTTAATCCAGTTCGCCATTTTTCTATAAATAACTGGAGATACAGTGGAACGTGGCTAATTCGAACTTTAGGTATAATTCAAAATCTTCTTTAATTCGAATTTTTCTCTTGTGCCCTAGCATTTTATATACAATCAATGCTAACAAAAATGTGGATGAAGTTTTTAGTGTAAAAAGCCGATCGGAAGCCGAACAGTTGGGTTAGTTCCCGAAAGAACTGTTCCGAGTGCAGCGCAAGTAACAAACCACATCACAGAACTTGGGCGTTTTTTTAAGTAGAAAAAACGTAAGTGGTTCTTTCCTTAAATTTGTTAGATTCTTTTGTGATGGCCGAGATACTTAATTGTAGGAAACAGGTAAGAATCTCAAACTATTTTGAAAAACAGTAGGTTTCTCTAAGACCTAACTAGATTGCTGTCGTTAAATAGGTGAATAGTACATTTTGGTTTTATTTTTCATTTCAAACTTTTGGGGCTCTTCACGATAGTCTCCATAAAGTAGTGTTGTCTGTAAATGTGCTTTGTTGAACGTAAATCATTATGTAAACGTAATACAATATATTTCCTCTACCCTTTCCAAAGAACTTTCTTAATTCAAATTTTTGGATAATTTGAATTTTTTTACTGGTCTCTTGAGGTTCGAATTATCCCAGTTCCACTGTATTTTCAAATAATCCCAAATTACTTACTTAAATAGAATTGTGGAATGATCCCCACATCTAAAGATGTTAACTATCAGTAACTTCAATTCATGAAATAAACTGATGTGACAATGACCAATCGAAATATTCTCAGGATTGCAGGGTGGGGACGCACGACGCCCCCCCCCCCCTCTGCGGACGCCCATGGCTGCTGTGCGTTTAGCTAGTATGTTCTGACCGTTGAAAATTTTAGACTTTGGTGCATAGGTTATCTGGAGGCACCTGGTTCGATTCCCGGCTCAGTCAGGGATTTTAGAATACTGACACGAAGACTGGAACCGCGTGCAAACAGCCCTGTGAGGACAATTGAGTAGCTGACAATGAGAAAGCGTCGTGGTCACGGGGACCTGATGCACCTCACCATCTGTAGGCCAAATAGCTGCGCAGTGGCCGCTTGGTAGACCTAGACTCTTCATGGGCTGTAGTGCCACGGGGCTCTGCGAGTCATCTAAGAAACTTAAGATATTCTAAGCCATTCTGGAAGCCCCACCACAACAGGAATCAATCCCCCATCTAAGAGTAATATTTCCCGGACAGCTGGCGATTCGAGTTCAAATCCCGACTGCAGTAATATTCTTAAGTCTTACTCAACAGGGATACGAGGGTGATCTACAATCTATACAGAAACCAGACATTCGAGTTGAAGGACATGAGAGAGAAGCTCTTATTGAGAACGGTGTAAGGCAAGGCTGCAATTTATCACCAATACTTTTCAATCTTTACATTGAACAAGCAATGAAGGAAATTGGAGAAAAATTTATACTGGGAGTGAAGATTCAAGGAGAAATAATTTCAGCTCTGAGATTTGGTTGGTTCTTAAGTTTAGGGGCTGTGACAACGCGGTCATGTAGCCCCGTGTACTTTGGGTGTGTGTAGAATCTGTCTGATAACCGGTGTTAATTGTGATGGCTGTGTTAGTGTGAGTATATGTTTTTTTTTTTTTAAATTCAAGGAAGGATTGCACCTTTGAATTTTTCAAATAGTTCCTACTTTTGCCGCCAAACGCCACCGTCAACGACTACTAGGCCTCGTTCAGAACTTAGCTACTAGACACCACCACAGTTGGCTCTTGGCAACGAACGTTGAAACCTAAGAGCGTTGTTTACATTCTTCATTACATTTAGCTTCACACAGGTGTAATTAGTGGAAGGTTCTTTAACATGCCATAAATCTATGACATGGGGCCGCCGGCTTTACTTCCCCTCCGAAGGAAGGCATACTGAGAGATTATTTCAACGCTCTTAAAAATCCGACGGCTTCGGCCGGGTTTGAACCCGCTATCTTGGGCTTAGAAGCTCAGCATGCTACCAACTACGCCACCGGGTAGATGGGGTTACAAACGAAGAGGTATTGAGACGAGTGGGAGAGATGCTTCTGGCGACTGCTAATGAAGAGGACACAGACTAAGGCACCCAGAAATAGCAAGCTAACAAGGGGACCCTACAGCAATCTGATTTTTGTATTTTTTCCTGCTTTGGGTACGTGAAGTTCAGACCTCGAACAATAATTTCCCAAAGCCGTTCGATGCCATATTCATCAATTCTCGAGAAAATCGACTTGTAGTTTTCCGAGCGCTTCATATACAGTAAAGATGTTACAGAGTTTGAGCAGGACGCGTGGCGCACCCGGTAACGTTCGGGCCCAGTAATCGCCGGGACGCAAGTTCGAGTCTCACTTCGGGTGCTATTTTTTTTCTTTCAATTCATATACTGTACTACTAATGTGATTGAAATATAAAAATCATCATCAGGCGGATTGTTGTCCTCCATGCCGACATTATGATCTTCTGGATCGTATGTTAGAAAAAATCACCCACCACGCCAAGAAACAATATCTGCTTCTCTGGAAACCAACGGTCAAATACTTCGAACAGGCATCCCTTGGGAATGACGTGGTATGCATCCCTTCCACCCGTCCTTTGTGCTAGAGCAGCTGTGCCTACTTCGCAGGTAGAAAAACGTAACAAAGGCAAACGATACACGCAGAACTGTTATTGGGAATAATGACTGATCTCGAAGAAACCGCCATATTCAAATATTTCATCACATTCAATTTTACTCATTCTATTGTTAACATTTTTTTTTTTACTCATTCTATTGTTTACATTAATTTATATTCGGCGGCTTCAGTGGCGTAGTCGGTAGCATGCTGAGCTTCTATGCCCAAGATAGCGGGTTCAAACCCGGCCGAAGCCGTCGGATTTTTTAAGAGCATTAAAAATCCCTCAGTATGCCTTCCTTCGGAGGGGAAGTAAAGCCGGAGGTCCCATGTCAGATTTATGGCATGTTAAAGAACCTTCCACTAATTGCACCTGTGTGAAGCTAAATTGGATAGGTTAAGAATGTAAACAACGCTCTTAGGTTTCTACGTTCGTTGCCAAGAGCCGACTGCGGTGGTGTCTAGTAGCTAAGTTCTGAACTTGGCCTAGTAGTCGTTGACGGTGGCGCTTGGCGGAAAAAGTAGGAACTATTTGAAAAATTCTAAGTTGCAGTACTTAAATTAAAAAACAGCTAACACACACTAATACAGTCATCACAATTAACATCGGTTATCATACAGATTCTACACACACCCAAAGGACACGGGGCTACATGACCGCGTTGTCGCAGCCCCTAAACTGAGGAACCAACCAACCAACATTAATTTATTCTTCTATTTATATTTTTATTAATCTACAAGGTGTGAATATTATTGCTGGATATTATTTTTGTCGCTTATTCGCAATTTCAAATAGGATATAATTAGAAATGAGACGTATGTTTTTTCATTGGAAATTATAATTCATATCTGAATTATTACAGACTTGATTATTTTTATATTTCTATCACATTAGTGGTATATGAATTGAAAGAAAGAAAAAAAAATAGCACCCCAAGCAAGGCGAACTAGCGTCCCAGCGATTACTGGGCCCGAACCTTACCGGGTGAGTCACACGTCCTGCTCAAACTTGTAGCATCTTTACTGGATATGAAGCACCCGGAAAACTTCAAAGTCGATTTTCTCAAGAACTTGTGAATATGGCATTGCACGGCTTTGGGAAATTATTGTTCGAGGTCTGAACTTTACGTACCCGAAGGGGGAAAAATTACAAAAATCTGATTGCCGTAGGGTCCCCTTGTTAGTTATGGAAGGAAGAGTCAAGGACGAGAACTGTAGGGGTAGACCAAGGTTACAATATGTTAAACAGATTGCCTCGGATGTAGGAGCTCTATGTAGAGATGAAACGATTAGCTCAGGACAGGGAGGCATGGACTGCTGCATCAAACCAGTCAAAACACTGAAGACTCAAACAACAACTCAACAGGAAAAGAGGAAGAAGAAAAAAAGTATGTCTGGGATAAAGCAAACCCACATTTTTATGAGCAAGGACTATTTTTTTTATTAAGGTTGTTATTAACGATACATTTATCAAAAACACATCATCCGAAGCACCATTCTATTCTTGCCGTTATGTACAATAACACTGACGCTCAGTCTTACAACATACACTCTTATATACACACGATCTCTAGCATGAATAGTGGTAAGGAGCAAAATAAACCATTCGTATTCGGTGCATATCACTTCAAATTTATAACTAACAAATGTTTAAAATTAAATCTTTCTTCATGTAAATAACTCTACTCATAAAAATATACAGGGCTAATTTTAGGTCCTGCACCAGTCTGCAGTTATCCTTCTGTACAAGCGGAGAACTCTTTCTGAGTTTGCATGCTATCGTTCTCCTACCCGATGATTGGTCATCGCTAGTGCCGATCACTGAGTAGCTGTATATTCCTTTGTGAATTCAGCGCATGTCCGTTCTGAGAATGCAAAGGCCGCAAGTGGACGAGAAGCTTTGAGAGCCGATGCAAAAACATCAAGTACTACACCTTGTCCAACAAGAGCGATAGGCAAGTTAGGGAAAATATTTAAATATTTCTTGATACATCCTCTATTAAATTCAAAATAAAATCCAACTATGAATGGAATCAATTTCAAGTATTCCTGAAATTTTTCAACATCTCCCCTCACATGGTTTTTGAAGAGTTGCAAGAAAGAACACTCTCCTCTTTTCTGGGAAAACACACAATTTACTTGGCAGCCACAGCATTACCTTCTTCCTGTATTAGTAAACATGAACGAGAAATAATTCTCTTCAAGGTGATCAGAAAATTCACGAGACTACCAATCAGTTCATATCTACTAGCTATAACCTGCTGTGGCAGTCGTAGAAGCAACAGCTCGGCGTTTTGTGCCAGTGATGGACATGTCTAGGAAAATTTACCTTTTCAGGCATGAGGCTCATTGTCATGAATTCAAGGTCGAGGCCATCTATTTTTTGTTTCTCACTTTTGGTATAATTGGAATCGACCAAAACTTCCTTTATCTAAATGGAATATCCATTATGCATTTTTGAAAAGGAAACCAACAATATGAAACCATTGTTAGTACGGAGAAACTCAAGGCTTCACAACTACAAACTTTACTTTGATCCATCCTTCTTCCAAGTGGAAGTGAAGTGTGGATCAATTAGAGAATGAAACTCCAATTACAGTTTCATCCCACATTGTACAATATGTTCTATTTATTTATAAACTAATAGCCTATGTTGCCATGGATATCAAACAAATGATAGTAATAACAGAGCATTGCAAATACGATATTACTTGACACAATATTTGAACAAAAGCAAGAATTTCAAATAAATATTATACCAAGAAAAACCTTTAGCTATGGATTTTTGGAAACCACCATTCATTAGTATTGCTTCTTCTGGTTCAATTGGATGCGACAAGAAATGGATGACACACTGCCTCTCATCACTTAATTCCTGGTTAAGGTATGTGAGATTTGAGTTGAAATGTGGTTTGGATTTACAAAATCAACAGCCACTTAAAACTACCGTACAAGCTCACTCTACAGAGTTTCACATCTCAAATATATATTCAGCTGGTGCCAGACATAAAACTACCCTCGAATATCTTTTCCTTGTATCAAACAAGACAGTTCAGTTAACTTCTGAGAACATAAGTATAAATTAGATCACTGTCATACACCAAGTCAGAATGGCCAACATTGGAACTGTTCCATCACACTGAGAAAATAAATAGATAAGATTATTTTAAATGTAATTTTTATAAAATAAAAGGCTGAATAGACAGCATAACAAAACTGGGGAAAGAAAACAGAGAGGAAGGAAGACTTTCAAGCGGCAAATATAAACAGAATGTTGCAAGAAAAACAAACTTTTCCATTGGTATATGATGCAGTCTTTACTGTAGGAAGCCAGCCAAAATGAACTTCCTTAAGATCGTTAATTCTGATTAGTTAATCCAGCGTCTCGCTTAGCAGACCCGTTTAGCTGAAAAGGAAGGGAATGGCGTTTCGTCTTGACAAGTGAATGTCAGTCTCATCTTCACTCTTCCTCTACACCAATTAGGTCTTGTGTCGTTTGCAACATCCTGTTCTACGATAAGTATTTACCTCTGTATCATTCCTCTTCCAGTTTGATAAGATCATATTATTCATCAGATCAAGTCAGAAGGAAGTGGACAACTTCACTTTCATGGCTACTGTGAAACACTATACACAACAATAATAAATCCTCACGCAAGGAACCATCTTAGCCATTTGGTATTTAAATATCTTGTCTCTGTTATAAATGCAGTACTCCAAAATAAATACTATATTCTCTATTTCCAAATGGCAAGAGGCTTATCCAGAGGCAATGCTGGAAACAATATCATTTATCATCAATTGTAGGCTTCCTCATCAGTCGACAGCGACTCGCTGGGAAACCTGGAGTCGATGAAGCAAGAATGATTCATAACTTGAGCAGTTCTTAGCTGTGACCACAGAGACAGACCTTGCCTTCCGATTGTGACAAGATGCTATATAACTCGTTATGTCCACAGTAAGCCAATGTGGATTATACAATTAAAATGGGAAGGGAGCTGCTCCTTTAAGCCAAAACAAACACGAAATGTGATCATGTGATGTCAGGAAGGGCATCATGCCTTAAATCCCCAGCCATAACCAAAATGAGCCAAGTTGGCTTGGGTGACCCAAATTAAATAGAATAAGCCAAATAAATGATGATCATGATAATTATTGTTTTAAGGGGAGAAACAGCTATGTCATCTGCCCCTTGTAACAACCTCAAAATAAACATTTTTAAGTTTCAAAAATTCTGTAATGGATTCTCAAAGTCCAAGAAAGTTTAAACACACAACTGTCAAGAAAGAATTTAGGAATTGTGTGAGTGCATCTGGCCAAATACAACGCGCATATTGTCAAAACTAAAAAATAATTAATACACACATCAAAAAAAGTTTTGCATCACCTCGGTTCCCAGATCTCCGGCATATAGACGTTGACTGTGTATATTGTATCCAAGATACAGTCCCTTTGACTGTTCATAGATGTCACTAAAACTGCTCAAAGATGTAAACAACCATGCATGAGCAGGGCCTATTAGACGGAGGGGGTACGACAGCCGATCAGTTCCAGTCATTCCACCAGGACGAAGGTACGCTGCTCATGTTGTCTGTAGTTCTACCATGCCTAGAAGGTCAATACCGCAGTTCGATCGCGTCCGCATTGTTACTTTGTGTCAAGAAGGGCTCTCAACAAGGGAAGTTTCCAGGCGTCTCAGAGTGAACCAAAGCGATGTTGTTCGGACATGGAGGAGGTACAGAGATACAGGAACTGTCGATGACAGGCCTCGCTCAGGCCGCCCAAGGGCTACTACTGTAGTGGATGACCGCTACTTACGGATTGCCGCTCGGAGGAACCCTGACAGCAATGCCACCATGTTGAATAATGCGTTTCGTTCAGCCACAGGACGTCGTGTTTCAACTCAAACTGTGCGCAATAGGCTGCATGATGCGCAACTTCACTCCCGACGTCCATGGCGAGGTCCAGCTTTGCAACCCCGACACCATGCAGCGCGGTACAGA
This sequence comes from Meconema thalassinum, assembly GCA_946902985.2. NCBI lineage: Eukaryota > Metazoa > Arthropoda > Insecta > Orthoptera > Tettigoniidae > Meconema > Meconema thalassinum. The sequence continues at coordinate 175,360,962 of OX336401.1, forward strand.
TGGGCCCAACAACATGCTGAATGGACCCCACGGAATTGGCATCACGTTCTCTTCACCGATGAGTGTCGCATATGCCTTCAACCAGACAATCGTCGGAGACGTGTTTGGAGGCACCCTGGTCAGGCTGAACGTCTTAGACACACTGTCCAGCGAGTGCAGCAAGGTGGTGGTTCCCTGATGTTTTGGGGTGGCATTATGTGGGGCCGACGTACGCCACTGGTGGTCATGGAAGGCTCCGAAACGGCTTTACGATACCTGAATGACATCCTCCGACCCATAGTGCAACCATATCGGCAGAATATTGGAGAGGCATTTGTCTTCATGGACGACAATTCTCGACCTCATCGTGCACATCTTGTGAATGCGTTCCTTCAAGATAACGACATCGCTCGACTACAGTGGCCAGCATGTTCGCCAGACATGAACCCTATCGAACATGCCTGGGATATGTTAAAAAGGGCTGTTTATGGACGTCTTGACCCACCAACCACTCTGAGAGATTTACGCCGAATTGTCGTTGAGGAGTGGGACAATTTGGACCAACAGTGTCTTGATGAACTTGTGGATAGTATGCCACGGCGAATACAGGCATGCATCAATGCAAGAGGACGTGCTACTGGGTATTAGAGGTAGTGGTGTGTACTGCAATCTGGACCACAAATGCTGAAAGTCTAGCTGTATGATGGTACAACATGCAATGTGTGGGTCTCATGAGCAATAAAACGAGCTGAAATGTTGTTTGTGTTGATCTCTATTCCCTTTGTATTTAACGGTTCCGGAACTCTTGGAACCGAGGTGATGCAAAACTTTTTTTGATGTGTGTATATTTTGCGTTGCAAACATAGTTTGGCGTTTCATCCTAGAACACTGTTATATTTTTTTAAGGAATTATGTCTGATTTTGTGTTTTGTTTTTACAATTTATACTTCCTAGTATTTTATCCTTCTAACTTATGACAGTTGTTACCAACTTAAAGCAGATTGAGATTTGATCTCCATAATTCTCTCTCAAGAAAAAGTTGACATTTTTTAGTTACAACACATCTCGACTGGGAACGTTAAAGTGATTTGACGAATCGTCTCTGCAGCCCAGCGAAGACCCCCCCGAGTTATGAGATTCAACTTCGTGCTATCCATGTAATATACACAGCACAGCAAACAACGTGTTGTAAAGGTGGAGTCCAAGGTTCCCGTCAGACACCACCTCTCAACTCTCTGTAAGCACCTCTGTTACAAAAGGACGGGAAGGGAGGGACATCTTGTTTGTGGAGAATATTCTGAAGCATAAACCAGTGTGCTTTTATGTGAAACATCAGGGAATGCTGAACACAGGATCGCATACAAAACTTGAAGTTAGTTATGGTTGTTTTATGGGGTTGAACAGCGAGATCATCATCCCCTGTTAACACAGATTAAAAATGAAAAGACCTAAAAATAAATAAAACTAATCAAAAAATTACTATGAACCAAAATTCAGAATTCAAAAAAGAACAAAGTCTTAACTACCGCACAGTGACTGAACATGAAACTTGCAACCTTTTCTTTTTAAAAGAATTGTTTGGGAGGATGTAAGAACTTCAGTCAGAAAGCTTATGAACTTAAATTGCATAATATCCCACGTTAACACTTGGTTTCATCGCCTTAAACAGATATTGCACGAGAGATTCGATGCGGTTAGTGTTGTGGTAATGTTTGATGTTTATCTGTGGTGTATTTCCAGTGGCTCAACATGCCCCTCACCTGAGCTCTACACCTACTTTCTCATAGAATTCCTTGTGGATTATGGCCACCTAAGTCACAAAGAGAATATCTTTAGAAGGAACCCACCTACACTCGATGAAAACAAGACTGAATATTTATTACGGTATCTATCGTCACAGTTCAAATGAAGAAACCTATTGATAGTTCCTCATGGTTTCAACATTTTTATAGGTTTTAACGTATTTTAGGGATATTAAATAATTTACCTTACTTATCCTGTATTAAACTTTAAGGAATCCCATTCCCAGACTATCAAATATTGTCACTTTAGGCTACAACGATTTAACATGGATTAAAATGGATTATTAATGAACGTAGACACATTATTATCCTGACCAAGTTGCACTTGGAATGGCACTGCCACCATTGGATCCTGCCAAAAACGCTGATCTGTGTTCAAGCACCTCCTGACATTCCACAGAAACAATATAGGAATCATCATACAGAATAAGCAGAGGAATCACAAGGACTAGGCACCCGAGACCAGCAGACGACACTGTCCGCCGGCTAGTAAGCATAGACATAATAATAATAATTACTATTTGCACATTATTTACAACAACAACAACAATAATACATCTAGAATCAGTCGGAACCGGAACAACAGAGAGTCTCTTTCAGGGCTGCCAACTGCTCCTCGCCCAGTTTTATCTTGTCCGCTATCTCTCGAGAGTCCATGATCAGTTTAGCCTTCATGTTGATGAAGTGATCATAGTCGGCATACTCCTCAGAATTGAAGTACTTGTACAGAATGTTCGACACGCTCACGCTTCGTCGATCGATATTCTCTTTTAGTTTCTTTGCTTCTTCCAGCTGCTCCCGCAATTTATCCCGTTTGCTTTCCAGTATTTTCTGTAATATTAAAATAATGCATTAATTTTCAAAGAACAGAATGGGAGAAGACAAGAGTCCCGAAGCGAGTGTTTACTGAGAAAGTCACGGGAAGGTCGAGGATGAGCTGGATGGATGCAGTAGGAGAGAGCGTTGAGAACAGAGCAGTGAAAGTGGAGAATGTACTGGAACCAGGAAAAAAAAAAAAAAAAAAAAAAAAAAAAAGTATCATTAAAAGGGGGGATTGTAGACCTGGACAAAGGGAGTGTGATGTGATGATACTAACCAACAAAATCAGTAATACAAGGATTCAGCAGAAGAGAATCCTCATAACCTCTCCACTCCAACTCCAAACACTGACCTGCACGTGGTGTCCCCTGCTAAGCTGAGCAACCCAGTGGAAGGTTGGGTAATCAATCCCAGCGGGAAACTGGGTCAGTGAACAGACTAGTGTTGGGGGGGGGACTGAGAATTATTTTCTCAGTTCTTTCACCTTTCTGAATAACATTCAGGATTGTAATTCGAGGATTTATCCTCCCCTCAAGGTGAAACCTTAGATAGTCGACCATGAAAAGTCATTTGAAGAATAATTCCGCCGTCTGTAATGATAGATTACAGAAAAGACAGCATTCGGATACGGTGGGCTGTCATGCGGAAGATAATGACGAATCGGAGCGTCTGAAAACTCATCAAAAAGCAAACAAACAAATACTACGGAAAATCAAACCTAAACAAGTCTCATTCTTTTCTACACATAATGTTAACTCTCTGGTTCAAACTGGAAAATTGAAGATCATCACGGATATCATGAGAAGTCATAAAATTCTAATTATGGCCCTTCAGGAAATTAGAAATAGTGATCAAGGCCATCTGGAATCACAAGGATATAGACTATATAAAGGAATTCCAGGAAAACGAGTTATGAAAAATTGTCCACAATTTGGTAACGGATTCTTAATAGATCTCAGAATCATTGACTCGATAACAGAATTTAAATCTCAATCCTCCAGACTTACGACCCTAACTTTGAAATCGGCAAATAAAACATATACAATTATTAATGCACATGCTCCTACTAATCAAAAAAACAACACCATTAAGGACAGAGAAGAAGTACAAAAATTCTGGGATCTTTTGGATCAAACTTTAATAAACATCCCTTCATCAAACATCAAAATTCTCCTTGGTGATTTCAATGCGCAACTTGGACAAGAGAGAAGATATAGAGATATAATTGGAAAATGGACAGCACATAAACGAACCAATAAAAATGGTCAAAGATTAGTCGAAATTTGTAGAAACCACAAATTAATCTCTAAATCAACATGTTTTAAAAGACAGCCCCATAAATTGAAAACTTGGAAACATCCTGACTTCAGAAGGGGTGAATGGCAGTTGGATCATGTCTGCATGGATAAATTTCACCATCGCGAAATTCACAATGTCAAGGTTCTAAGGGGAGTTGACTCAGGATCAGACCACTATGTGGTAAAGATAAAAATAAAATTAACTCCAATGGCCAAGAAAAAAACTAATAATAACAATAGGAGGAAATTTGATCCATCTACCTTAATAAAAAATATAGAGTACTGTGAAAGAACAGGAGAAGAGTCTCTCAACACTAAAACATTGGACGAATTAATCACTAAATTAAAATCAATAGCAGAGGAGTTAGCACCAATAAATCCAAGGAAAAAACATGAATGGTGGAATGTAGATTGTGATCAAGCAATAGAGAAAAGACACCAAGCATGGATAAAACATCAAGCTCTAAAGTCAGAAGAATCAAATTTAGAACTAACTATACAAAGAAAATTAACCCATAAAATCATCAGACAAACGAAACGTAATCATCTTAAAAATACACTGGAAAAGATAGAAGACGATTTCAAGAAAAAGCAATCTCGAGATTATTACAAAACATTTGGTAAATATCTAAAAAAATTTGAAGCTCCAACATTAATGTTGAAAAATCAAACAGGAAAGTTAGCACATTCTAACCAAGAAAATACAGAGATCCTTGCAGAAGCATTCGAGAAACTGTTAAATTGTGATGATCCACTGGAAACCCTGCAAGTAAACACTGATACACCTATTTCAACTTCACCTGATTTAATAAATCCTCCAAACATTAATGAAGTAGAACTCGCAATTAAAGAACAAAAAAATTACAAAACTTGTGGCGAAGACTTAGTCTTTGCTGAAATCTGGAAAAATGCTGGTAAACCTGCGATTATAAATCTTCATCAACATCTAGTTAAAATGTGGATTACTGAAGAAATTCCTGCACACTGGACCACAGGAATAATCCATCCATTATTTAAGAAAGGAGACAAAACGAACCCAGATAACTACAGAGGAATTACCCTTCTGGACTGCACATATAAAATTTTCTCTCGTATAATTTACAACAGGATCAAAAACATTCTGGAACCACAACTTGGAGAATATCAAGGAGGATTTCGCCCTTACAGAAGTTGTCCAGACCAAATCCTTAGCCTGAAATTAATAATGGAATATTACAAAAACAGAAATAAGCAACTCTTTATCACTTTTATAGATTTCAAGAAAGCCTATGATAGTATTCATAGACTGACACTGCTAAAAATCCTCAGATCATACGGTCTCCATCCTAAATTGATAAAAATCATTCAATTAACATTAACAAACACAAATTCGAAAGTTAAATTTAGGGGAGAAATATCAACAGCTTTCACAGTAAAAACTGGTCTCAGACAAGGTGATGGATTATCCCCTCTGCTTTTCAATGTGGCTCTTGATTATATCATGAAGGTTTGGCAAAAGGAAAACCCTCCTAAGATCAAAATTGGAACAAAACCATCAATAAAAATAAACTGCTTAGGATTTGCAGATGACTTGGCTCTTTTAGCACTAGACAAGGAAGAGGTTTGTACTCAGATCACTAGTCTCCAAGAAATTGCTCAAGGGATAGGATTACAGATATCCTTTGAAAAAACTGAGATCATGCCTATGAAACCCTTAGATATAAATGAAGTCTATATAAATGATCATAAAATTAACCTAGTTCCTCAATTTAAGTATCTTGGAGAAATTATAACACATAACTTAAACGAAAGAGTAACTTGGATAAATAGAACAAATAAAATGAAAAAGGCACAATCTCTAACCTGGTCAACATATAATAAAAAATGCCTATCAATAGCTACTAAGATCCAACATTATAAAACTGTAACTCTCCCTGAAGCCACTTATGCTTGTGAAACACTGTTCCAAATTAAAAATGAACAAAGAACTGATCAGCTCCTCAAAACGGAAAGAAGAATCATTAGAACGTGCATAAATAAAAAGTATCAGGTTGAGGGAGTCTGGAGGATTCTCCCAAATGAAACTGTCTATCGTGAGATTGATCCAATCACCAGCACAATGAAGAAGAAAAGAATTTCATATTTTTTTCACATCTTACGGCTTCCAGAAAACAGAATTGTACGCCAACTGGTGATGAGAAATCTAGGAAAGAAAACTGGAGGTAAATGGATCCAAGAAATCCAACAAGATCTCAAAGCAGTTGGACTCAAGATAACAGATGCCGAGGAGAAAAATAAAATTAACACCATACTTAAAACTCACAAATTTTCTGCAGAAATGACACACAGAAAGCCTATGGAGATTTCAGATGAGTTGAGAAAATCCCGATCTGAAAGAATGAAAAAGTACTGGAAAGAGCGCAAGAACCAAGCAGTGCTACCTTCAAAGAAGAAGTGATTGTGGAACGACTCAAGTGGTCCAATGTGACCAATCAAGATTAATAATAATAATAATAAAAGGGGGGATGGGGAATCTATTTGGTATGATAAAAGTTCTCTACGAAATAGACATTATTAATCCAGGTTGCTTCTTAATTTATATGGAGAAAAAGATTTTAAAAAAATGATGATTGCTGTTTTTTATTGGGCCCTGAAGAAATTAATTATAAGTTTTATGGAACTGGCAAGTAAGTGTGGAACGACGAAAAGTAACAATTTCCACTCTTAGGCTCTAAAAATTCTCCTGTCTTTCCCGAATAGAGCAAACGGAGAATGTTTGAGGTCATTACTCGCATTTCAAAGGGGGAGGTGCAGAAAAATATTATTTTTTTGGCTGTAAAAATAGTACGTATTAGTTTCTATTTTCTTTGGTTTTATTTATTTATTTATTTTATGTTCTATTAGACAATAGCCTTTAAAATATATTTTTAAGAAAGCAAAATGGGTGTAGCGATGCGCCCCGTCCTAAAACCAAAGGTGGCGCTGTTCCTCATTCGCTGTCTTTAAATCATGTTTCCTCGATACTACATTTTGGTAAACCTAAGGTACATTGAACTTTCCCCACTCCTGTAATTTGCTTGATTTGAACGGAATGGTAATATATTTCCAGTAATATGGAAAAGTGGTGGGAAGATAGAATAAGATGAAGAGGCCTCGTAAACACCAAGACCCGGCAATAGCTGGATCGGGATTTGGATATGTATGTATGTATGTATGTATGAATGGAAAAACAAAATAAATTGGCAATGTGTTCATCACATTTCAAAACGGACAGTCTCATCATCTCCTTAGATTTACGACCAACTCGTAAATTAATTCCTCAGGGACAAAAATTAAAAATTGTTATACTTCGACTTTCCTGCTGACCCACGATGAATTCTTTCTCAAATCCTGGTCTAACCTTATCCTAATGAGGACCGGTCAAAGTCAGCTGGGTCCAAGCGCCTAGACATATCTCTGATCTACAAGTTCGCCCGCCCCATGACAACACCAAAGGCTCGCTCTTATCTCAGGCTCCAGGAACAATTACTCTCTTACACCTTTAAGATGAGTGATTCTTCCTGGAGCCCGACGTAAAAACATTAAGAGATTTCGTGCTCCAGTATCTACTGTTCTGTGAAGCGACACGACCATTTAAATGAAACAATGCCTCATCACAGAAAATGATTAACTGTGGGTCAACAATGTTGTGTAAAATCTAATTACAGAAAGCTTTGAGTTTTTCATTGTCATCATCATCATCTTGCACAGTTTCCAGCCACTGGCAGAGTCTGTTTAGTTTTTCATTGTCAAGGGATCGTAATTCTTGGACTACAATTACTCTTATGGTTTCAGTTTTAGGAGCCGTATGGTCAAAGGTCTTCGAAACACTTACTCGCCGTGCAACACGTTTTAGAGACTTGCTTGGACAGCAAGAGAATGATGCATCTATTTCAACAAGCTTTTGCTCCGTCAGGACCGTTCTCTTTGGCTGAGGACATGCAGCGTTTAGGGTTCCCCTTGTCCGTAATTTATTAACAAGGCACCTGACAATCTCTCTATTTGGAACTGGAACGGTAGGGAGTTTGTCTTTACATTGCCTACACACTGCTCCGGTTTTACATACGTATCGTACATGAACACTCTTTGTTCAAGCGGGAATTTCTCGTAATTTACCATATAAATGGATTTTACAATACACCTACGACACGTCTCACACACTGCATTTCTATGGTAATCGCCAAGAGAGGATACTGTTTGGCTAGATACTCACTCTCTCAGAATGGTGCAACGGCAGGCCCATGAGAGCGTTCTCGGCACGCGCCAGTCGGCCGGACAGTCCTAGCAGGAGACTGGTGATCTTGCCCACCTCCTCGACGTGCAGCCGATACTTGCCCAGCTCGTGTGGCCGGGCCACCCGGCTCACTTGCGACGCCACACTCTCGCCCAGCTGATCATTCACCGTCGCTTCCTCCAGGACCACCAGCTGCTCTCCACGGAGAACCTCCAGTTTGCGAGCAAGCCGCGTCATTAGCTCCTCCTACGACACAGACAATCCACAATATAATAGCTTGGGGGAAATGTTTAAGGCCTGAAAAAAATCTCTTGAAATGATCACTAAAGCAAAAAATAACTTCAAAATATTTGACCTAATAGAAGCAGATTTATGTATAAGTTGGGCTTGTAGGCCGTGGTCCAGACACAGTGTCTTCTCCCCCAACATTCCGCTAAAGACTGCACTCGGCATTATCAAGTGTCCGCTCCCTCCGATGGTCAAAAGTGGTCAGCAGTCCACTGCTGAATAGTCGCTGGAAAACATCCTGCGTCGACAACTTACATATAGCCATGAATGCCGGCCATGCGTCAAGAAGGGCATACTGCCATAAAAACAATTCAAATATCTTCCTTCCCAAAGTAAACAGGAAATTTATTACCCTGTTCACGCTTATTGACATTAAAACCTACAAATCCCCGCATGTATCACAACACACCTGAATATATGCTCCAACGTTAAGTGTCTTGGGTTTTCTTTGATTTTTTACTTTCCATCAATTCCTTCTTCCGTGCTAACCACTAACATACTTTGGTGCATTTTCTCATGGTTTTTGAAAGTATGTTCCAGCATTCAAGATATTTTCTCCTTGCTTAAGCTGCAGTTTCAAGCTTCTCTTTGCAGCGCTTCATACGGCAAAGCACTGAAGTTAATGGTTCTCAGCTGCTTATGAAGAGCTGTTACAACTGATCTCCACCAGAGGGCAACCGTCTCACATTTACTCCATGATCTCCACTTTTTGGGCTCTGCCTGAAGACTTGAAACTTGTGTATTCAAAGGGCTATGTTGTCATTCTCTGTGCCTTACATCATACTTCCCCCTCCTCGTCATGTGATTAAGGACTTACTCACGACAGTACCGCCAGCTGCAATCTCATCATGCAAGACAAGTTCTTAAATCTGCTCTAATACAGCCTTTGAGATGTTTTAAAACCATTTTTATCATAGCCGGCTAGTAACCACTTGCCAAACACTACATTTTACTAAAATCATCCTAGCATCTACTTGTTTTAATTGTTATCTGCCACCGTGGTATTTTTAAGCTGTGAGATACTCCTCCTTTAGAACTTCAGTGACAACGTATTTATGGTTACTTTTGTGAATAAATTTGCTTTTTATTGGGGTCAGACCCTTGCTCCTAATCTTTTTCTTTAGCTCCTAACTCTTTTTCTCAATCCAACATCTTCGCTTATGGTAGTAATTGCAATCAATTCCCAATTACTCCAACAATGAAAAGTTTCACACCTATTTTCGATCAAGAAGTGTGATTTATATGCAAGTTAATACTGTTAAAATACCAATTAAAAGACAGTCGCCTGTTGAAGATGGTAAAGCATTAGAAAGTAAGCAAAGGGAAATTACAAATAAAACATGTGCAAATTGGAAGTCTCACCTTCTTCCGATGGAGGTCCTTGTTGTCGTGCAGTCCGTTGAGCTGGCCCATGTCCTGCACGTAGCGATTCAGGAACTTAGCTTTCGGCTCAGAGATCTGGAAATATTTCGAGTTGGCTGGCAGAGGACTCACAGGGCTGTTGGCACTGTTGTCCCTACAACAACACACAGCATTATTAGAAACCTCAACTTACCAAACATACTAGAAATTTCTGACATTGCTATTATCATTCTTTCAACTATTTTGTTTAATCAATGAACATGATGATGACGATGGTTGTTTAAAGAGGCAGAACATCAAGGTCACCTGCCCCTTGTAATTTAAATAAATGCAAACTTTTGTTTTATAAAATTTTGAGGTGGATGCTTAAAAACGGAAAAACAGCCCAATGTCATACATTCTCATTCGAGACCATTTTGCTCCTGTTTACGAACTAGTAGTCTCCACGATACCTGATCAGCATTCTCTGCTTCTCTTGCCCTCCATAACAAGAGTTCAAGGTAATCTGTCCTGCCCCATTCCCTTCACATGGCCCCCACAATCTAATGTGTTCATTTAACTTAGCCTTCATCTATTCACTGGCTGCTTGGCTCAGCAGTAATGTTCTCACTTGCTGTGCCCATGGTTGCAGGGTCAAATCCTGGTGCCGACAGTTGGCGTTTGTTGTTGTTGTTGTTGTTGTTGTTGGAGTCTTCAGTATTTTGACTGGTTTGATGTAGCTCTCCATGCCTCCCTGTCCCGAGCTAATCGTTTCATCTCTACATAGCTACCACACCCTACATCTCAGGCAATCTGTTTAACATATTCTAACCTTGGTCTACCCCTACAGTTCTTGCCCTCGATCCTTCCATAACTAAGCTTGCTATTCCTGAGTGTCTTAGAATGTATCCTACCAACCTATCTCTTCTCTTCATTAGCAGTCGCCAGAAACATCTTTCCTCTCCCACTAGTCTTAATACCTCTTTGTTTGTAACCCTATCTACCCATCTGATCTTCACCATTCTCCTGTAACACCACATTTCAAACGCTTCAATAATTCTCCTCTTTTCTGCAGTACCAATAGTCTAAGTTTCACTTCCATAGAGCGCCACGCTCCAGACAAAGGGCTTCAAAAATGACTTCCTAATACCAAAATCTATATTCAATGTCAACAGATTCCTTTTCCGTAGAAAGGCTTTCCTTGCCGGAGATAACCTACTTTTTATAGCCTCGTTGCTTCGTCCATCACTGGTTATTTTGCTTCCTAAGGAACAGAAGTCTCCTACATCCTTGGTTTTTCACCTGCCAATTTGAGGCTGCGCAAATCCAAGGGAGCCATATCAGTAGATTTACTGGCACTTTCAATATTCCCTTTGGGGCAAAATTCCAATACATGGGCATCTCTAAAAGCCATAGTAATTAAAAGAGACATAAAACCAAGTAATATTATCATATGCATATTTGACTACGGTTTCTTTTCGCAAGCACATTGTTAACGTATTGGCAGGACATACAATGGCCTAAGTGTTCTGGATGTGCATACAGTTTACTAGCCTCAGATTACGGAGCATGTGTCAGTCGCATGAAGAGCTAGGGAGCCGTGTGCTCTGCTGTTGACCAGTGGGCTATTACTAGACTAACTACTGTAGATTCGCTTCAAAGCTCGAGCTGTCAAGGCCACCGACAAATCGGTTGAGTGTATACTCCCAGTTGTTATTGGAGGTTGGACTAAGATGTGGGACAGTGGCTAAATTTCACTTCTTTGCTCAACAGAAAGGTTCCCTTATGCATGCAGAATGTGTTCCAAAGAGGAAGATTCCCTCAGTTTACAAACCACAAGGTCAAGAGTTCCACTCTGCTGCCAATGTTTCATAACCAAGCTGATAAAGCATGTCTTGGTCCCTCAGTATCCACACCTGGTGGGAGGAACATCACACATTACGATGTGTGCTACACTGCCTAACAACCCGAAAGGGTAATAGGTAGTTAGGTATTGTTGATTTAAGGGGTGGAACTACGAGGTCATCTGACCCTCTTAACACGGATTAAAGTATACAAATTTAGAATAAAATTAATAATTTAGAGGTGGACACGAAGTATAAAAAGATCGAAAATTAATAAAGCAAAAAATGTATCATTCAAAAACGAACAAGTTCTTGAGTCAATGTACACTGGAAAATTTAGATTGCTGGCCCTAACCCACTCTCACTTATAAAGAGGATGACGCGATCAGCAGCCACCGCGTCATCGCCTAATATAAGTGCGAGTGTCATCTGCAAACCAAGGTTTCTTCGTAAGTCAGCAAGATCCACACACACTCGGTTAAAATGTGGGCCACGGTGAAAACGGCTCCACAGGTACAAAGTGGGGGGTCTTCCCTTCTCATTAGATACGAGTGGGTGGATCTAGTATGACCTACACAAAATGACGGACTCTCTCCGTGACCGGAAAGAGCTCCACCACACGCGAGTAGTTCCCCTGATCGCTCTCAGTTTACTGGGCAGTGGGTCAGCTAGCCACTGACTCTCCCAAAATGCCACTACTTGTCGGCGTAACAGAGAGAATATCTCTAGCAGGTATCTCCATTGGTCGAGGTGGTAGAGCTTGCAGCTTGATCAGCTAACTCATTTCCCGCAATTTCCATGTGGCTTTGAAGCCACAGAAAGGAGATTCGAGTGTCAGCGTGGCACAACCTGGCTAATAGGCCGTGGATTCGCTGCACTAGGGGTTGTTAGGTACTCCCCATTAACTGTACAAGTTAGTTAGTTAGTTATTGTTGTTTTAAGGGGCAGAACTACGAGGTCATCTGCCCCTCTTAACACAGATAAAGAATACAAAATGGAGAGCGGGAATTTAAAACGAAAATGCTCACAAAAGGAATAGATTGAAAGTTACGCACAAAATGTAGGTTAGGTTCAAAATACGTACAAGATGCAATGTAGAGTCGAAATTCTTACAAAATGCAACTGATAATCAAAATACTTACAAAATGCAAATGAAATTACAACCGGGTTCAACGGCACGATCCCAAGCAGAAGGAAGGCTTCGATGCACTGGGCAGCTCACAGTATGTCCAATGTTCAGCCTAATGGCATATAGAATTGGTACGTGAGTGGTGGAAATGATCAGGCAGCCCAGAAAGACCGTTGATTGCGATCGATCACCCCTCAGTGGCACGATCATTAGCTGCCCGGAGAACCGTTGGCAGGATCCGAGACCACCTTGGGGTCCGCTCAGCAGCCCGGAAAAATCGTTGACTGCGATCGATCACCACTCAGTGGCACGATCATTAGCTGACCGGCGAACCGTTGGCAGGATCCGAGACCACCGTCCCAATCTAAATGCTTTACCTGGTTAGTGCGTGATCAACTGGACTATTTCAAAATGTACCGTAGATTCGAACTACTCATTCGGATGGACAATACTTACAAAATGCAATTTAGATTCAAGATACCCACAAAATGCAATTGAGAATCAAAATACTTACAAAATGCAAATTAGATTGAAAATACTTACAAATTGCTATTGAAATTCAAAATAGTCACAGACCTTCCCACCCCCTACATTGAAAGACTTACTAAAAAACAATTTAGATAGTCTATCCATACAAAATTCAATTGAAGTTGAAAACACTCGCAAAATGCAACTTAGATCGAAAAAACGTACACAATGCAACGTAGATTGGAAATACCTACAAAATGGAGTGTAGATGCAAACAAAGGGCTAAAAGAAATTTAGATACATGAGTAAAAAAAAAAAAAAAAAAAAATCTTAAAGGGAAAAGGAAATATAATGAAAAGAAAACGAGAGGTCTGACCCCTCGAAGAAGAGGGACCAGGAAAGATGAGACAAGGGCCAACTAAGGCGGGAAAGTGAAAGATCCCTAGGCCTCGGATACCCTAATACCGTCGGGGTCGGAAAAGAACAAGACTTGACCAAGGGAGGTCGACAGGAAAGACGATGGAGAGGAGCCCGGCACAAGTAAGTGGAAGCAATGCCGGACTCAGCTGGGGTCTAACTGTACAAGGAGTTCTACATTCATGAGCCATGGGACCTCCATTTTATGCGCAATCCGAACAACTTGACTACTGCATCATCACCCCCTCCACTCCTTCAAACAATCATGGTCTGCAGATGCAATTTTCTGAATATGTAATTGAAGGGTCTGGAGCAAGAGGATGGGGGGAGGGGTAACTCCATTTTACTATTTTTTCAGGAGAGACATAAAACTGATTGTCAGAACTATTCAAGCTATATAAAATATGTCAGACATATTTTGAAGTGCTTTATTTAAGGTGGTAATAATGTATGGCTAGAATTTAAAAGTTCAGACCGTTTAATATCATTTATATTAATAACAGTTTTAAATGGAGTTACATCTGTCTTGCACCAAAATATTAAAAATAATTTGGAATATCTGAGAATGTCTCTTCATTTAAGACAGTAACGTGCAAGACGATAAAGCGAATGCAGAATAAAGGCTTCGCTCTTATAAAACAAACAATATTAAACAAAAAAGTCACCATAGTAAGTGGAATATATAATTAAAGGTTTGTCTTGTAGGAGGATACTCTTCAGGGCTTCATCGTTCTACATGCCAGCAGTGTCATCATGACTTATTAATGGGAGATGTTACAGGTGTAACAAATATGAATAAAAACAATAAGAAGAAAGAAAGTGCCACTGTTTCGAACATACTTTGTCCTGTATTGACTTATGGGTTGGAAACATGCACAGCAGACTTCAAAAAACTAGGAAAGACAAAGTAAGAAATGAGAAGATAAGAGAACAAGCTGGAATAAATCAGTCCTTGAAGGAAACCACAACTAGGGCACGTTTGCGATGGTTTGGTCAGGTCAAACGTATGACAGAAGGAAGAATTGCAAAACAATGGTTACCTACTGAGATTACTGGAAAGAGACCTGTTGGAAGACCTAGGAGGAGATGGAAGGACGATATCACATCCAAGGGAATCAACTGGGATGAAGTCTTGAAGGAGCAGTGGTATATGAATCGACTAAAATGGAGAGCGCTCGTAAACCACACTCGGGAGTGGAAACTTGATGATGATATGATGAAGAAAGCAAATTTGAATAGCATTGAGCAGGCCACACACCTGCAACCAGTGGAGATCAGAAATGACGTGCGATGAACAGAAGGTTACAGAACCAAGGGAGAAAGTTATACCGTATACAAGTAGGTAATAATTACCACTCCTGCACACTTTGTTTCCACATGTGAATAAAACAGGTGACTTACTTGGCAGTTTCTTCAGGAGCTGCCTGGCCATTACTGGCAGTGGTGCTGCTACCATTGGTCGAGGTTTGCGTTCGGAACGAAACTTGACGAGGCCTCAGCGCCACGTCCAGACGGAACAGCCCACTAACATAGTCTGTGGGCTTCTTGTGTTCCGGATCAGGAACTGAAACAGGATCAATGTCATTACAAGAAACAGAACATTACTGGCCATGATGGGCTACTCTAAAGTAAATGGTATGATTTATTAATCCTTTCCTTCTCCAAGCACCGTGTATGTTCTGGCGATGGGAGTAGACAGCAGGCTACCGTGATGTATATTAGCATATTTAAATTAGGATTTGACAATTTTTGTATTATTTTTATCTTATCAGTCCTCAGACTGAGTACAGTTAAACCACCACCGGTTATATCACACACAAAGCACAAATGTTGTCTTTCAACCTTTTCTAGGTCAACAATTCATCGCTGAATATCCACACGATAACATAAAACCTTCTTCTCTCCTCCTTGTCCTCCTCATTTTTGACCACATAGGATCACTTTAGTCAGTCTTCTTGGGCACTGTTCGGGCCTTGCGGTCCTCCCAATACTTTTTCCTACGTTCCCATTTTTGAGCTCTTTCTTGGATTAAAAATATTTGGTATGTGACTGTTTCTTGTGAATGGAAAGTGGATATTCTTGATTTTGGTTTTCAATGACTTATCTACAGTGTCTTCTGGTGTAAGGCCAAATTTCCTTCAAATTCTCTCCGATTTCGCTAATGCACCTGCTTCCTGTTGTGGTAGTTTTCTTTTGACTCGAGATTTTACTGTACCAGGTGTTTCAGAAGTCTCGAGTCCTGCATACGCATTATGTGTCCAAAGAATCCCAGTCTCATCTTACGCATGGGTTCCAATACTTTGTTGGGCAATATCCGCAACAGTCTGTCTTTCTGATATTTTTTGTTCATGCAGGTCCTTCCAATTCTTCTTTTGATGGTCTTTGGTTAGTTTTTAATATGCAATTTTGTTTGTAACTAAATTTATGAAATACTACAGACATGACTAAATTATTAGATTAAAATCAATACTTTATTAAGATACATTATTAACCTAATCAAGTAACAGACTTAGCACAAGTCATGATCAGAGATGGGAAGTTGTCAGCAATTTTATACCTTACACACATCTCTGGGAAGAACGGGTTTCGTTCTGGCTTGAAAGGTCACACTCTACCAAGCCTATCTAATGTCCATCTTGATCTATGGACTAGAAGCAGTTACCCTGACATCACCAAACAATAGCAGACTTCAAGCAACCAAAATGAAGTACCGGTATCTCCAATCTTATCTCCAGAAAGCCAGGAAAGGCAAAATTAATATGAAATGGGTTGCCAAAGAGTTGGTCTGAAAAGAAATTTGTTTGAGGCATTGCAACTGGATCGACTAACGTGGTTTGGTCATATGGAGAGAATGGCTCCTCCAGCATGAGGAAGGGAAGAACAAAACTGGAGAGACTTGGTCAACAGAGATGCAGGTTGGCAACAAGAAGCAGTTATGGTTGGATCGAACAAATTGGAAGAGACTCATTTATAACCTTACACAAGGCAACATGACTTGGAGTGTCTAACTGTACGGATGCAAAACCTGGACGTAAGGAAACTGGAGGAAAGAAAACTCAAGGTCGCAGAAATGTGGTTTTGGAGAAGAAGAATAACAAGTTGGATGGACAGGAAAACAAAAGCTCTTGTCCTGCAGGACGTGGAGAATAAAGAAGAGGAAACCAAAGTTCCTAGGAAAAGGATTCAGGCACGACTCATTATCAAACGCAAAGTATTGGGACGTCCAAGGATGTTGCACATCAAGAACTCCATTGGAGAACTGGAATGAAGACACTAACAGAATGTGGCTGCAGATACAAGGGTTTGCCTTAAGCAATTGAAGATAGAAAAGCAGTAAAACATTAATTTTATGAATAAAAATTGTAAAACATAATTTCATTTCATTTTACCCACCAGTTCAACAAAAGTCAGTGAGGTTCTCCTCAACATACTCCTATTATATATCTAAACTTAGGCAACCCCTACCTAGTCAAGAAGAACTGCTTCTAGTTATAGTTTGCATCTCCTTAAAGTTAGTTAGTTATTGAGGTTTAATGGGGCGGAACAGCGAGGTCATCTTAAACACGTTAGCTCTATCAGCATCAACTTCAATGATGATATTCACTGACTCTGTTGACAATGTATGTCTAACTTACCCCTTATTATTCCTATTTTCAACAGTGTCGGGAATGGCATGGCGAGTGATTTTTATGGCCGAATGCCCTTCCTGATACCAACCTCATGTGAGAGATTAAGTGAAGTGGAATGAAACTGGGCGAGGGTGCCCGTGGCCTGTCGGAAGGTACCTTCGCAGCATTTACTTGGAGTTGAAAATGGGTAAACCATGGAAAACTATTTCAAGGACAACCGACGGAGTCAGCCCCCCATGGCCCAGTGCTGTGCATCAGCGAGCAGAGCTACCACTGTACTGAACTCTGCTGACAATAATTTAGACTAAATATTGTGTTTCCTTTCTAACATTCCACTTTATCCATATTCTACTTACGACACTCTCACTGTATTTATCCCCTTTTTATTTTTGCTGACTTTGATGTAACTACATTGACATTGAGATTTCAAGTCGAATCCATTATGGGATTGATTGAGTGTACATTTTAAGTTCGTTGGCAACCATGTTTAAAAAATATGTTGGGATTTCTGGCAGAAATTTAACATAGTACTCACCAAGGAGTGTCTGCAGTTTATCCGAAGGTGGGAGGTGACTCGCCAGATCCAAGGACAACCTCTCACACTCTATTTCCTCCTGCGTCTTGGCTCGTACTAGCATGGGTGCGGGTACGGTGGCAGGAGCTTCGTCGACCATCTCCTTCTCCGTTTCGGTCTGCGAAGAGGCGTCGCTCGTGGCCGCGTTCACTCTCAGCACTACTTCCGACCTCTGCACCAGCTGCAGCGACTCCGTCACCTTCGGGCTGATCCTCTCCGGAGTAGGCGGAGGTGGGGACGGAGAACGTGCCGGAGGAGAAGGCGGGGGAGACACGGCGGGAGGTGAAGGTGGAGGAGATCTAGGAGGAGACTCCTCCGCCTTGCCAGACTCGTTCTCTTGCACCTCCGTCACGAGATCGCACTGGATTTCTGTCTCCACGCTGGCGGGTACTACACTGACATCACTGTCCGACAGTCTATCTACCACCACCTCATCTTTAGTCCTTGTCACAGCCTCAGGATGACTAGCTACCGTGTGATTCAGCTCCACCGGCTTCTCTTCTGCCGACACATTGGCTGCCTCTCCAGGCAGGGACAAGCGTTCACACTCTGGAAAAACATTAATCACAGATAAGTTCTGCACAGTATATTGCCTTTCATGGCCAGTCAATTAAAACTCAGCCATTTTTCTAGTTTTGTGCTGTGTTGTGGGAGGGGTTTCACCTAGGAAAAAAATTGCTGGGTTTTAACACTCCAGTGGTCGCGCGAAAAAAAGTCACGCCAGTGGTCACACGGATCACTATTGTGATCCACACTTTCTTTGTAATTTGAGGCTATTCTATGCTAAGTACACACATCAAAAAAAGTTTTGCATCACCTCGGTTCCCAGATCTCCGGCATATAGACGTTGACTGTGCATATTGTATCAAAGATACAGTCCCTTTGACTGTTCATAGATGTCACTAAAACTGCTCAAAGATGTAAACAACCATGCATGAGCAGGGCCTATTAGACGGAGGGGGTACGACAGCCGATCAGTTCCAGTCATTCCACCAGGACGAAGGTACGCTGCTCATGTTGTCTGTAGTTCTACCATGCCTAGAAGGTCAATACCGCAGTTCGATCGCGTCCGCATTGTTACTTTGTGTCAAGAAGGGCTCTCAACAAGGGAAGTTTCCAGGCGTCTCAGAGTGAACCAAAGCGATGTTGTTCGGACATGGAGGAGGTACAGAGATACAGGAACTGTCGATGACAGGCCTCGCTCAGGCCGCCCAAGGGCTACTACTGTAGTGGATGACCGCTACTTACGGATTGCCGCTCGGAGGAACCCTGACAGCAATGCCACCATGTTGAATAATGCGTTTCGTTCAGCCACAGGACGTCGTGTTTCAACTCAAACTGTGCGCAATAGGCTGCATGATGCGCAACTTCACTCCCGACGTCCATGGCGAGGCCCAGCTTTGCAACCCCGACACCATGCAGCGCTGTACAGATAGGCCCAACAACATGCTGAATGGACCCCACGGAATTGGCATCACGTTCTCTTCACCGATGAGTGTCGCATATGCCTTCAACCAGACAATCGTCGGAGACGTGTTTGGAGGCACCCTGGTCAGGCTGAACGTCTTAGACACACTGTCCAGCGAGTGCAGCAAGGTGGTGGTTCCCTGATGTTTTGGGGTGGCATTATGTGGGGCCGACGTACGCCACTGGTGGTCATGGAAGGCTCCGAAACGGCTTTACGATACCTGAATGACATCCTCCGACCCATAGTGCACCCATATCGGCAGAATATTGGAGAGGCATTTGTCTTCATGGACGACAATTCTCGACCTCATCGTGCACATCTTGTGAATGCGTTCCTTCAAGATAACGACATCGCTCGACTACAGTGGCCAGCATGTTCGCCAGACATGAACCCTATCGAACATGCCTGGGATATGTTGAAAAGGGCTGTTTATGGACGTCTTGACCCACCAACCACTCTGAGAGATTTACGCCGAATTGTCGTTGAGGAGTGGGACAATTTGGACCAACAGTGTCTTGATGAACTTGTGGATAGTATGCCACGACGAATACAGGCATGCATCAATGCAAGAGGACGTGCTACTGGGTATTAGAGGTAGTGGTGTGTACTGCAATCTGGACCACAAATGCTGAAAGTCTAGCTGTATGATGGTACAACATGCAATGTGTGGGTCTCATGAGCAATAAAACGAGCTGAAATGTTGTTTGTGTTGATCTCTATTCCCTTTGTATTTAAAGGTTCCGGAACTCTTGGAACCGAGGTGATGCAAAACTTTTTTTGATGTGTGTATTTAATGAATATGATTATACATTGTTAAAAGAATTTTGTTTCTGTACAATATAATATAATACACATGCATTTATAAGAAATACCGAACATTGTGATTTTTCTAATATTTGCCTAATACACTCCCTCCATAATGCTTTTTGGAGGTACAGTCTATATAGTATGTCTATCTTGACCAGGCAACAAAAGGTGTGATCATTCTTCTTCTTTATATGCCGTCTCTGTGTCGAAGATTGGAGATCATCATTGCAATCCTTTCTCTCGAGGTTGCCGTTTGAAACAGAGATGCTGAGTCAAGTTCAAACCATTCCCGCAAATTCTTGAGCCAGGAGATCCTACTCCTCCCTGAACTGCGCCGTACTTCAATCTTGCCTTCCATGATTAGCTGCTGGAGTCGGTACTTGTTATTTCGAATCACGAGGCCAAAATATTGTAGCTTCTGTCGCTTGATGTTGTAGAGCACCTCCATCTCCTTGCCCATCCGATCCAGCACCTCAGTGTTTCTCACCTTGTCGGTCCACGATATATGAAGTATGCGACGATACAGTCACAATAACGATTGTATTGATTGGGCGGAGACCCCCTCAACCCATTAGAATCGTTATTGTACACGTCAATACGGACCTTGTGAAATGGATAATCCTCCAATTAATCTTGAAGATACAGTCAAATTTCAAATGCTTCCAACTTCTTCTTCAAGGTTTTAGTTAACGTCCACCCCTCGTGTCCATACATTAGTATGGGAAATATGTAACACTTGAGGGCAAGTAGTCTCATTCTCAGATTAAGATCTCGGTGATAAGACATTGTATTGCATCAAATATCTTCTTCAACCTCGTCCTCATCCTCAACACCAAGCACTTCATCTCTTCCTCACTGTCTGATTCATTCAGTGATTAATTTATATTCTCATAGTCATCCATTTAGCACTTATATACCAATATAAACTCATAAAACAACTAGATATATGCACAGAAACTGAGACTAGACACTGTAATAGCAAAACGAAGGAAGTCAGGAAAAGTCACGCCAGTGGTCGCACAGTTGTGATCCACAAGAATAAATTGGTTTATAATGCCACAGCCATCGGCCGATGGTACCTGGCTACTGCATGTCCGAGGGGATGGGGTGCGAGGAAGGTACACAGATGTTCAAGGCCAACAGTCATACCAATAGATTGGAGAGACAAAAACTAAACGGCCGGATCACGATTGTGATCCGCACAACCACTGGAGTGTTATTTCACTGGCCGTGAAAGCCAATACACCATCTTTTTTGGAAACCTTCATAGGGAGGTTATGCCTGCTTGAGCTTTTAGCTCTCGCTGTAAAGAGGCGCAGATGCGCTTCATAAAAAGGGAGGTGGCGCGCAGTTCGTTACTGCTGTTGGGGTATGGGCTGATGAGCCAGCTTGGTGTCCTAGGCAAAAACCCACACAAGACACGGCACAAACCTAGAAGAATTGCTGAGTTTTAATGATCTAGAATGTCCAACAACTTGCATGACAAAGCTCTGGTCTTCAGAATGTTTCTCAAATGGTAACTAAATTTGATTTCTTTAAATCATTATGATTTGTAATTTATTTTACTTGTTCCCTTAAATTAATATAAAAAAACAGTGAAACTAGCATATTAGATGTATTATTTTGGCAACATTTCCTGATGGATATCCCTTTAAGGCAGTGGTTCCCAATCTTTATCAGCTGACGCCCCCCCCCCCCCTCTTTTCAGATACGGGAGTTCTTCGCGCCCCCTCCACCCTCCCCATCACATATCGCTTCTATAACCTCTTCCATTGACGCGGAGGATCTAGACCTAACCTAACAACACTACATAATGGAATAGGCCTATCTATTACATACCAACTTCATTTAAGCACAATACAAAAATACACCTTTACAACAAACCCTTAAATTAGTCAACAAATGTCAGTGAGAGGGTTGACACTGTTTTATCTTGTTAAGATTCGGTATGTTTGGTTTGATATTTGACAGAGCACAGCGGAGATCACTTGCAACATTGAGCCGACAGCACTAGTTAGTTAATTTTTGTTTTAAGGGGCGGAACTACGAGGTCATCTGCCGACAGCGCTGCTTTGTTTCTATAACACTCAGCGTTGAAAATCCTGACTCACATAAATATGTCTTTGAAAATGGGACAATGACACGCAGTGCAAATTTGGCTAATACAGGATACACTGCAAGACAGTTTACCCAAAGGTCACCCAGTCCTAATATTTTAGAATCATCTTTTAGCTTTGATTCACACTTCAAATCTATGGCTTCTTCTTGAAGCTATGCTGGCAGTGCCTCAATGTCAATGGCAAACAAATTTCTTGTTAATATCCAGACCATTCTTCCGAAGAGATATCAGGAAAGTAGAAGTTATTGTGCCAGGGAATCCAAATGTGCACCTAAGTATAGATCACGTTCATTTTCAGGCAAAATGTCATTAAGGTGGTGAAAGGATGATAAGTTGTTCAACTGAAGCCGATGTATCCATAACTGTATGTTTTCCAGGAATGCATAATATTGGAGTTATTGCCTTCGAGCTTTAAGTTCAAACTGTTCAATGCTTCAAAGAAATCACAAAGATACGCCAACGAGACGATAAAATTGGCATAATTTTGCTCCTTACAACACAGCAAATTCCTTACTTCACCTCCAACCTCGCGGCTCCGTAGAGGTTTGTGCCGACAGTTGGCAATTACCAGTGCTTTTGAACGATTGACTTGGTGCGACCATCACTTGGAGAGATTCGAAAAATGTTTATTTTACAAAGTTGTAATATTAGAGTTAAAAAAACGTAATTTGGAAATCACTTCACGCCCCCCTTGATAAAGCCCCACGCCTCCCAGGTTGGGAACCCCTGCTTTAAGGTGTGAGCAGTGGTAACGTCACCAATTCTGCTACGTAGTCCCACATTCCGGCTGTTTGAGGCTGCTCTTTTGTGATAGCAGGGTGTGTACCAAAACAAACCAACAGATTTCCCAGGATAAATTCCCCGAGTAACGGTAGTGGCCATAATAAATAAACAGAGTTTGTACCTCAGCAATTTTTCTAGGTGTATGCCGTGTCTTGTGTGGGGTTTCGCCTAGGACACCAAGCTGGCTCATCAGCGGGCTCATGATGACCCCCACAGGAGTAGCGAACTGTGCGTTATCTCCCTTTTTATGAAGCGCACCTGCGCCTCTTTACTGCGAGAACTAAAAGCTCAAGCAGCCATATAACCTCCCTATGAAGGCTTCCAAAAGAGCATTCAAAAAGTGCTTGAACAATAAAGGTTAACATGACCAAAAAAGTATTTTTATATATTTTGCCACTTTCTAAATTTTCCATCCAAAAAAACTATTGTACTTGTGAGTATTGAAAGTAGCTCGTCAATAGTAACGCTCTCATACAGTTGCACATTTATATACAATGTGTGTGCTCTGTCTTGCAACGCCAGTAATGACATACATCTACAACAATCATCACCAGGATATACCTTTTCCCCGTCAACATTTAAATGCTTAATTTCCAATTATTCAAGGTTGGTCCTTGTAAAACTAAAATTCCCTGAGTGACATTAAAATACCCTGATAATTCCCCGAGTTTTCCAGGATTTAACAATTTCCTGTTTTCCAGAGTAGTAGACACTCTGGATAGTCCACAGAAACATTTGGCCGGACGTTTGTTCAATAACTCTCGTGCAGTGTATAGTAAAGATTACTCAAGTTCACTGTTTTCTTCTACTCTCATTTGTCAGTATGCCTTCCTTCTGTGGGGAAGTAAAGCCGGCGGTCCCATGTCATAGATTTATACCATGTAAAAGATCCTTCCACAGACTAAACTTGTGTGAAGCTAAATTGTTATGATTGTATTTCGTCAGAACGCTCTATCGAAGTTCCAACGTTCACCGCTAGGTATCATTGATATCTAGGAGCAAAAGTTGTAACTACTTGAAATTGAACGGAACTTTTAGCTCACCCTAAGGGTGTCCACTGGAAGCATCTACAGAGTCAGGCGAAACGAACATGTCCTCGGACACACCCGGCACTAAAAGCCATACGACAGATAGATGGATGGATAAGATAATCCGTCTTAGTCAGGTTATTTTAGCCAACAGTTCCGGAATTTCTTTCAATATGAAATACCTCCGTTACGAATTTTGTTTTCCATTTGTCCAGGTTTCCGGTATATAAAGGGTCCGCTTTAGGCAGGTTTAATTTTCCCCCCCACTCTCGAGTGCAGAGTTGATCTCTGGCATGTTCTGCCATCTGTTGGGCATTTTCCTTTTTGTCGTGTGGCCTCCTGGGAAGCCCAGTGCTGATTCTAGTGGGTGCCCTTCGGCGACCTGTACGTCCTAATGAGAATGAAATGTTGAAGCGGGCAAGGATGTGGAAGGAAGTGGCCGTGGCCTGTCAGAAGATACCGTCCCAACATTTGCCTGGTGTTGAAAATGGGGAAACCACGGAAAATCATTTCAAGGACGGGCGACGCACGTATCTACCGAGTCAACAGAGAGCGTAGCTACCAGGGGCGGCTACTGAGGTGGTGCCCGTGTGCCATGGCACCACCAGTGTAATGAAGAGAGAATATGTGACTTTTCCCTCTCAAGAACAGTTTATATTACATTTACATTTTGAGGAAATTGTATACATATTCTGCATTTATTTGAACGAGCGCGCAAACTGACATGCGTTCTGGTGGCGCTTTATTGAATTACTGAGCCAGAGCCAACCTGCACTACCTACGAACATCAGACACTGAACTGCAATAAGGACTAGTTTGGCTTGAGTTTGTTTGTGTTGTGTTGAGACGCATATTACCCTGAGGTAGAGCCCGGTAGAGCCAACGGCCTCGTGACGCGGAGCTTCAATTCTATCCACAAGATAGCAGCACGTCACAGGTACAAGCACACATTACATACACGTTAGAACTGCTGAACTGCTTTATCTTTCAACCGCTAGAGTACAGCATATGGCAGCACACCTCCAGTAGTAGGTAATCTGTGCCTCCAGTGGTACCAGCTTGACGATATATCACTGTGTCTTGACTATTAAATAAATTCAAACCACAAAATAGTTTTAGTTCTTTATTGTTTGACATTTAGCAACTTTTTTAGGCTCATATTGATGACGGGGATTATTTGTTCTCTCTTTGTAATGTAAAAATTCGGAATTTTCAACGAGTTTTACTGTGTTTCGTTAATTTAATTTGGCGGCACAGTTTCACGTCCATGGAGGAAAGAAAGGAAGGAGTTGCCTTCGCAGCGCTGCCTAGCGCAAGCTGCTGAAGCCAAGCGGCTCGCCCACTTTGGTTGCAAGAAAAAGGCTGTTCCTATGCTTAAAGCCGTAAACCACTCCAACTAGTAATGGATTTTAGTGACATAAAACTGCAATGACAGGTCAAGATTTCTTCTTGGATAGGCAGAATACACTCTGTACATCACGGTACTTGGCACAAATAAGCCGCGTTATCTTTTTAAAAGCCAATTTAAATATAAATATGAGAGCACCTTTGCGAGGCTAGTTTTGTAAGGAAGACGAGGCAAAACGTAATAATACGCTGAAACACTGATTAAATTGAATACAGGTGTCTGAAGATGCGAGAAGGTACATCTTGGGAATTAATGATGCCGAACTAATTACGGTAGGCTATTTACACCAAATTGAGTTTTATGTTCTTATTGGTGTTGAGGCATTCACCAGTTTTTAGGCCTAATTTCGAGCACAGCCACTTTCACTCATTGGTCGTACACATTTTGATATTCAAGTATACGAACCTCAAAATTAATAAACAGAACAATTAAAAAGGACGCATATTTGCACAAAAATACGGTATAGCCTATACGTTTCGGTACCGTGCGGTATTTTCTTGGGGAGGGGGGTAGAAAGTTGACAATTGGCCTCGAATTGATTAATTACGTAGGCCTACCGTAATTGTTGACCGACAGCCGTTTGATAATTTGGGATTTCCAGAGGAATGATTTTTATTTTTCTGGTATATAGGGTAGGCCTACACATGCTGAGATTAAAATTGAAGATTTTTTTAAATAACTTATCGCTACTGTTATTACGTTTCCAAAGTTGCAAAACCGGAGTGCGATAAAAACCAAGGCCAGAATAAGGTTTAGCCATGCACAATCCTCATGCAAGTCACCGAGCACCAAATACGTGTTAAGGTTACGCCCACATTGGTTGCAGCGCTTGGCTTCACTCAAACGAGCTCAGGGCATCTCCTCTTATTCTTTCCTCCATGTTCACGTCCCAAGCGTAAACACAAATTCTCAAGTTTGACTGCAAATGTGTATGAATAGTGTCCGTCGTTAAATAGCTTTTGTGTTCATTTATATTAGATGCAGGGGATATCCTTTCCAATCAATCCGTATGTACGATAAGTAAGGTTGTCTTAGAGGTAGGTCATCGTGTTCATTTCATCTCCCCTATTTATTTTGAGACAGCAACTGAAATTGCGACAAAGAGGCTGTGGTCACGTGTGTGTTAGCAATAGCCATGTTTATTTTTTCCTATATAGACATGTTACATAAACTTGCATAGCATCATGCGGCATTGACCATATAAACACCGTTTTAATCTAATAAGTGTGCTTTTTGAATCGATACATGCAAGCTAGGTTCCTTAATAAAATTTGATTTGTTTCATGTTTGAAGATCGCATAGCTCGAGCGCAACGTACAAAGCCGTAGGAATCTCAATGAGCTCTGTGTCACCTTTCGGAAGTGTAACAATGAATAAAATAAGTGAGTTGTTACAATCTCCATTTAGCGATAGGACCGCTCTTATTAATTCAAATGAAGGTGTCGATCGAGGTTTTGGAACAAATATTTTTGATGAGTAGGCCTAGCATATG
This sequence comes from Meconema thalassinum, assembly GCA_946902985.2. Classification (NCBI taxonomy): domain Eukaryota; kingdom Metazoa; phylum Arthropoda; class Insecta; order Orthoptera; family Tettigoniidae; genus Meconema; species Meconema thalassinum. The sequence goes on from OX336401.1 coordinate 175,387,907, forward strand.
TTGTTTTCTTCAAATTATTTTTCTGAGAGGTTTGTTCAATTATAATTCTTAAAAGTGGTTTTTATTTAAAATGCATATGGATCAAAATATGTGTATGATATAATATCGTATGGCCTCGGTGCCAGGTGCAAGCGTTGTTGTTTGACACCCAAAGGGCAGCTTGCTTGTCGAATTTTTGTTGTTCCTTGGAGGGCCATGAAAGTCAAGGAGGTTAGATATCTAAGCTCCTTGACACTTTAGCGCTTTCTAGTAGAGAAAGGAGGAACTTTTGTTTTGGCGAAAAATCCCGAGACTAAAATATTTGTAGTAGTTATGCAATTTCTCAATTCACTTCAGCTGACACTTCAATTAAAAACGTCTTCTACAATAGCACAGTTAAATAATGTTAAACATATAACTTATTGCATAAAATATGCACTATCCGTACCTGCAACTTTGAATGATTTTATTGCAAATTTTGAATATGCTGGCACCACCAAGTGAAAAATCACCAGCCGCCACTGGTAGCTACTGCTGTCGGTTGTAGGGCAATAATAGTACTATTCGGGTTTTGATTTTTGCTTCCGGAAGTAACTAACAACTGGAATTGTTCTGGAAATGCTGGAACAACAAGCAGGCTCTTCTCGCCGCGTTGCGATTTTGGATAAAAGAATATCGAATACATTTTTGTACTAGTAGGAAGTAACATGACTTAGTTGCCTAGTGATTTTAATTTTACACATTTCACCTGGTATGGAGCTTGCCTCGGTGGGTGAGTGGTTATCGTGTCGGACTACCAACCACAAGCTTGCAGGTTCGCCCCTGGCCGTGGTAAGTTTTTTAAGGAGACAAAAATCACGGCACGCATGTCATACGATGTTGGCATGTTAAAGAATACATTTGAATTCAGTAGGCCGTGTTCATAGTGGCAAAATTAATCTCGGGATTTCCGCCAACAAAAAGTTCCTCCTTTCTCTACTAGAAAGCGCTATAGTGTCAAGAAGATTGGATGTCTAACCTCATGACTTTCATAGTGCACCAGGGAACAACGAAATTCGACATGCAAGCTGCCCTCCGGGTGTCAAATAAAGCTTGCACCCGGCACCGAGGCCATACGATAATATATTATTATTATTATTATTATTATTATACCTGGTATGGAGAGAGGCCGTGGTGTTGGGGTAGCGCGCCTGCCTCTCACCCGGAAGCCCCGGGTTCGATTCCCGGCACCGTCAGGGATTTTAGAAACTGATGCGAGGGCTCGAACGGGGTGCACTCAGCCTCGTGAGGACAATTGAGTAGTTGTCTGACGGTGAGGCAGCGCCCCGATCACGAAAACCAAGATTAACGGCCGAAGAGACCCGATGCGCTGATATCTGCAGGCCAAATGGCTGGGCAGCGGTCGCTTAATGGCTTGTAGTGCCGGGGGTTATTATTATGGAGAGAAGCGTTAGCACAAAAATTTTAATTTGATTTTCTCCAAATAAAAATTAATATAGTCTACACGTGTGTGTTTGAGTCTTCGGCCTCTTGACTGGTTTGAAGCAGCTCTCCAAGCTTTCCTGTCCTGAGCTAATCGTTTCATCTCTAGATAGCTAGCACACCCTACACCCGAGGCAATCTGTTTAACATATTCTAACCTTGGTCTACCCCTACAGTTCTTGTCGTCGACCCTTCCTTCCATAACTAAGCTAGCTATTCCTGGGTGTGTCTTAGTTTGTGTCCTTTCAACCTATCTCTTCTTTTCATTAGCAGTCGCCAGAAACATCTCTCCTCTCCCAAACATCTTATTTGTAACCCTATCTACCAATCTGATCATCATTCTCCTTTAACACCACATTTCAAACACTTCAATTGTCCTCTTTTCTGCTGCTCCAACAGTCCAAGTTTCAGCCCAATTTTTAATTTACATTTAGATTGGACTAATAAACACAGAAAACCTATAGATATTTTAATCCTGACAAGTTGAAATTATGGCTATTACAACATTTTTGAATTCAAAAGATCAAACTCAGCACTGAGCTGTAACCCAGCACTTAAGAGGTCAAAGCACGTCCACACATGGACACATGTTAATAGCCTACTCCTAGCGAACATGTTACCGGGAGTGGACAAGGATTTTCCGGACACATATAAAACTGTTTATTTATGCTTATTCCATTCCAACCATTAATTTACAGATATTTTGTAACACGGGATTTTTCCTATCAGTCCTTCGAATTTAGTGTAGTAATGTGTGAGAATTATAAATTAACATTTTTTAAATTTCAATTCCTGAACACACAACTTGCAGATAGGATAAGCTTGACTATGCTTGTCTATTTGATCCACTTATGATTCAAGCCAAAACTGAAGGGCTCTTTGTTGATTATTTATAGGCCTACTTGTGACCAAGCCCTTCATTAAAAACAGTTGCCCAGTGTACAATTCTCCCACCTCGGTGGCGTAGTTGGTAGCATGCTGAACTGCTGTGCCCAAGATAGCGGATTCAAACCCGGCCGAAGTCGTCGGATTTCTTAAAAGCGTTAAAATCCTTCAGTATGCCTTCCTTCGGAGGGAAAGTAAAGCCCGTCGTCCCATGTCATAGATTTATGGCATGTAAAAGATCCTTCCACAGACTAAACTTGTGTGAAGCTAAATTTCTAGGTTGGATTTCGTTGGAACGCTCTGTCGAAGTTCAGCACTAGGCATCATTGACATCTGGTGGCGAAAGTTGGAACTACTTGAAATTGAACGGAACTTGTAGCTCACCCTATGGGTGTCCGCTAGAAGCAGCTACAGCCCGACATGTCCTTGGATACTCCCGGCACAAAAAGCCTACGATAAATAATAAATATCGTCCTTAACAATTTTACAAACTGAGAACCGTTGTTGTTGTTGTTTGAGTCTTCAGTCTTTTGACTGGTTTGATGCAGCCCTCCATGCCTCCCTGTCCTAAGCTAATCGTTTCATTTCTACATAGCTAGCACACCCTACATCCGAGACAATCTGTTTAACATATTCTAACAGTTCTTGTCCTCGACCCTTCCTTCCATAACTAAGCTTCCTATTCCTGGGTGTCTTAGTATGTGTCCTACCAACCTATCTCTTCTCTCCATTAGCATTCGCCAGAAACATCTCTCCTCTCCCACTCGTCTTAATACCTCTTTGTTTGTAACCCTATCTACCCATCTGATCTTCATTATTCTCCTGTAACTCCACATTTCAAAAGCTTCAATTCTCCTCTTTTCTGCTGCACCAATAGTCCAAGTTTCACTTCCATAGAGCACCACACTCCAGACAAAGGCTTTCAAAAATGACATCCTAATTCCTAAATCTATATTCGATGTCAACAGATTCCTTTTCTGTAGAAATGCTTTCCTTGCCTGAATAATTTACGGCTCCGTGGCTAAGTGATTAGGCTAGCTAGGTGCCCCCTCCCCTCCTCGGCTTTACTCCAAACGATACCAGAATCGTCATCCTCGTACGTTCAATGCTCCTAGGTAGTAAAATCCTTTCTTCTTCATAACGACGTGCAGGTCTGGTTATGAACAACATGTCTAACCATAGTTGAGACTGAAGCAATACTCACCCATGAACACTGCGAGAGAGTGGCCAGAACTGAACTAAACTAAACTAGGTTGACAGTCACCATTGGCAATACACTTGGCCTACCTGGCACTGGAGTCTCCTGGCCGTTGGGAGACATGATCCTCTTGTAGCTGCCTTCAAAGTTTGGAACACCTCGATCCCGGTCTCTCCGGTAGGACGCCAGGTACGACGCCTTCGAAGTGCTCCTGCAAGACAAAAAAACACAAGCTATTAGCTTAGGCCAGAGTTACACTACTACAGTTATTAGACAAATCTCACGAAAACCAATGAAATATCACGAGACGTGGTTCGGATTCCACGTTAAAATGGAGGCCCCTTGGCTCATAATCGCGAGATTGGTTGGTTGGTTCCTTAGTTTAGGGGCTGTGTAGCACCGTGTACTTTGGGTGTGTGTAGAATGTGTCTGATAACCGGTGTTAATTGTGATGGCTGTATTAGAGTGTGCTATCTGTTTTTAATTCAAGTAAGGACTGCGTATACAATCCATACAGAAACCAGACGGCAGTCATTCGAGCTGAAGGACATGAGAGAGAAGCAGGTATTCAGAAAGGTGTAAGGCAAGGCTGCAACTTATCACCCATACTTTTTAATCTTTACATTGAACAAGCAATGAAGGAAATTGGAGAAACATTTAAAGTAGGAGTGAAGATTCAAGGAGAAATAATTTCAACTCTGAGATTTGCTGATGACATCGTCATCTTGGCCGACACGCCTGAGGATTTGAATGAGTTTTTGACTGGTATGGACTCCGTCTTACGGAAAGAATTCATGATGAAAATTAATAAATGCAAAACAAAAATACTGGAATGCAGCCGAAATAAATCAGAAACCTCTATGGAGATCAAATTGGCAGGTGAAAAGCTGAAGGAAGTAGGAGACTTCTGTTACTTAGGAAGCAGAATAACCAGTGATGGACGAAGCAAAGAGGATATAAAAAGTAGGTTGGCTCAGGCAAGGAAAGCATTTCTACAAAAAAGGAATCTGTTGACATCGAATATAGATTTAGGTATTAGGAAGTCATTTTTGAAAGCCTTTGTCTGGAGCGTGGCGCTATATGGAAGTGAAACTTGGGACTATTGGTGCAGCAGAAAAGAGGAGAATTGAAGCTTTTGAAATGTGGTGTTACAGGAGAATGATGAAGAACAGATGGGTAGATAGGGTTACAAACAAAAAGGTATTAAGACGAGTGGGAGAGGAGAGATGTTTCTGGCGACTGCTAATGAAGAGAAGAGATAGGTTAGTAGGACACATACTGACACCCAGGAATAGCAAGCTTAGTTATCGAAGGAAGGGTCGAGGGCAAGAACTGTATGGGTAGACCAAGGTTAGAATATGTTAAACAGATTGCCTCGGATGTAGGGTGTGGCAGCTATGTAGATATGAAGCGATTAGCTCAGGACAGGGAGGAATGGAGAGCTGCATCAAACCAGTCAAAAGACTGAAGACTCAATCATCATCATCAAGGACTGCAGATGATAATTTCAAGTAGTTCTTACTTTCACTACCGAATGCTACCGTCTACGAAACCTAGCTGTGAACTTGGCTACTACTAGATGCCATCGCAACCAACGACGAACGGTGAAACTTTACACCATTCATCAAACCTAACCTACAAATTTTGCTTCACACAAGTTTAGTTAGTGGAAGGTTCTTTTGCATGCCATCAATCTATGACATGGGACCGCCGGCTTTACTTCCCCTCCGAAGGAAGGCATACGGAGGGATTTTTAACGCTTTAAAATTCGGACGACTTCGGCCGGGTTTGAACCCGCGTCCTTGGTTAGAGAAGCTCAGCATGCTACCAACTACGCCACCGAAGCCGCCAATCGCGAGATATTAACAGTCGGTTAGTTAATGTTGTTTAAGGGGACGGAACTACGAGGTCATTTGCTCCTAATCGAAATATCATTTTTAATAATGAACAAAACTATGTGAATGCAGTGAATTCCTGCGTACGTCACCGTGAGTAAATTTCAACGTCAAGATCTGTCAGAAAATAAAAGCGAGGAAAAATGAAATTAAGTAGCATATCCCGTTCAAAATTTAGTGGATGAGTTATTTTCAAAAATGCACCAAGTTGCATCATGAACTCGAAAACATATCCCATCAGATTTTAGAATAACTGAGGTTATCTCAACTTCCTCTGATACCTGTCATCTACACATCAGAACATGCGAGCCCCCTTAAAACAGCCATTAACATCATTAGAACAATGCCACTCTAATCAGATTCCTGTTAATCACGGTTGTCAAAGTATGCAGTTTTTATGGATGCGGTTAAAAGCTACGATTTAAAAAGTCATAATACACTTTCCTAACCAATGAAACAATCGTAACGGAATACGAGAGAGATTTATCGACTGCTGGAAGTTAAATAATAATGGACAGCAATTTCAGAAATAATTACTGAAGAATGTACATTTCTTTACAACTATCATAGTACAGCACCTAAAAGTCCACAAGAAAGATACCATAAATCGTAACACTTAATATGCTGAGTTAATTTCACATTTCATGAAGCATTCTGTGCGAATAACAACAATCGGAGTTTAAAATATATCCGGCAGGTGGAAGGGCACTAAATTGATGCCAAAGAATATTGCAATATTAGGTATTAGTTATTGTAGCTTTCAGGGGCAGAACAGCGAGGTCATCTGCCCTAATATTGTAATATTAATTCGTTGTTTATAGGCCTGGTTTCACTGGCGATCTTCATTGCCTATAAACCACCGCCATCTCTATCGCATCCCTCGTGGCTTTAAAACAGCCAGGAGGGATTCGATCAAGCTGGCAGTGATCTAAAGTAATGGGACTGGTTTCCTTTACAGCGATTTGCGATCATCGCAGGGATTTATTTCATTCCAATTAGGCTGTCCATTTTGTGATCAAAAGAATAACGATAAAGCAAAATGGTAACAAAACAAGGAATAATTCATCGATATTTATTATGGGATTTTATTGTTTAGATAACGACCCTTTTATTAATTACATGTATAGTAAAGCAACCTATACATAGATGAGCTCGGAAAGTATCGTGTATTAAAACATTCTTATGAAAGTTATGTCTGATTTTAAATGCTTTTCGTTTCGATTACATTCATTATCACTAGAATCTTCTGCTGTAGTATGGAGTAGTAAGGACATTTTCACGTCTAAAAGCTATTTTGGGAACTTAATATATTAGCTGATTGATGTAAATGAGAAACGAACGATGCCATAGAGTAACGAGGACGATGATCGCCGTTTCGGGAAACCGCTATTGTGACGTGCGCAGAGAGATCATGAGCGACAGCAAAACGGAGCTTCATTTAAGAGATTACATTGGAAGGACTGTGCATATACGACATCATTGGATTCTATCTTTCTTTTCACGAAATGTACAATATGCCCAGTTTACCAGTGATTTCGAACTCTGTCAAGAAATGTAATTCTGATCCGAGAGCTTCACTCAACTTCATGAGACAAAACTGACAAGAGATGGGTTTGATTACCACCTCAGCCATCCTAGAAATGGATTACCGTGGTTTCCCACTTGTACTGCAGGCGAGGGGCAGATGACCTCGTAGTTCCGCCCCTCAAAACAACAATAACAACAACATAACTACTGCAGGCGAATGACGGGATCGTTCCTTACCTAAGACTAACGCCTAGTCCGTCAGCTGTAAGTTAGTGGTTTGTTTTCGTTGTAGGCGTAGTTGGTAATGCTGAGCTTCTATGCCCAAGGTCACGGGTTCAAACCCGGCCGAAATCCCTCAGTATGCCTTCCTTCGGAGAGAAGTCAAGCCGGCGGTCTCATGTCATACATTTATATCTCCAACTAACTACACTTTTGGGAAGCTAAATTATAGGTTAGATTTTACTAACGCTCTTAGGTTGTGAAATTCGTCGCCAGGAGCCGACTGCGGTGGCATCTAGTAACCAAGTTCGGAACTGGTTGGTCGTGGGCGGTAGCATTTGGTAGCAAAGTAGGAACTACTTGAAATTGACCGACTGCAGTCCTTACCTGAATTACAGATAACACAGCCATACAGCCATCACAATTAACACCGGTCATCAGACAGATTCTACACACCCAAGTACACGGGGCTACATGACCACGTTGTCGCAACCTACCAACCTAACTACGAAAATAACAGTGCCTCTAGGGGCGTATGACCTCGTAGTTCCGCCCCTTAAAACAATAACTAACTGACGTTGCCTCTGTTCGTGGAAATGTCCATTAGGAATCCTAGTTTTTTTTCCTGTTGTTACAGCGTTAAAACACGACCCGACAGGTAAAACCAAACAAGTTAAAGGGAAGATATTCACTTACTTGCAAGGAAAGCACATGGTGGTCGACTCAGCTTTGGTGACGGTATATTGACGAATCAGGGCTACGCCGTGGTAAAACAACACACAGTAATTGCACAGCCACACTAGACTGGTCGGTGCCGCTAATTTTAAAACATCCCGACACTCCTCCAAGTTTACTGATGACTCAAAAACTCATGGTCATGTTATGTCATGTGAGTAGCGAGCTCTAGTGGGCAGCGCCTCAAGCACCACACACTCAATTCAATCATGCTCATCAGCCCCGTGTAGTTGGAAGTATGTTTGGATTAGCCAACTAAGGGTGTGATTTTGAGCTGTTTATTTTATCTGAATGATTACGGTATTCGTTATAGCGATTTCAGTGCATATTTCGTGGAAATACCAGTTAACCACGTTGCCAAATTATTAGAACGAACATTCATTTGTTGTTGCTGTTTTGTTTCAGTCTCCTGACTAGTATGATACAGCACTCCATGAGCTAATTAGTTTCATCTCTACATAGCTACCACACCCTACATCCGAGGCAATCTGTTAAACATATTCTAACCTTGGTCTACCCCTACAGTTCTTGTCCACGACCCCTTCCTTCCATAACTAAGCTTGCTACTCCTAGATGTCTCAGTATGTGTGCTACCAACCTATCTCTTCCCTTCATTAGCAGTCGCCAGAAACATCTCTCCTCTCTCCATCTGATCACCATTCTCCTGTAACACCACATTTCAAACGCTTGTATTCTCCTCTTTTCTGCTGCACCAATATTCCAAGCTCTCTGATAACCGGTGTTAATTGGGATAACTGTATTAGTGTGTGTTATCTGTTTTAATTCAGGTAAGGACAGCAGACGATCAATTTCAAGTAGTTCCTACTTTCGCTACCAAATCCTACAGCCATCGACACCTAGCTGTGGACTTGGCTACTAGATGCCGCCGCAACCGGCACCTGACGTTGAACATTGGAACTTTAATAGAGCGTTAATCAAATCTAAACTACAAATTTAGCTTCACACAATTGTAATTAGTGGAAGGTTCTTTTGCATGCCATAAATCTATGACATGGGCCCACCGGCCTTAATGTCATCGCTCCAGGAGATGTCAGTTCAACACGCTGCGACGGAGTAAGGGGATCATTCAGTACACATGCGCGGCCCGCCTATTCCAAACCTAAATATATCGGCTGGCAGTAAGTTGCTGCTACTTCGTTCATGAAAACTTGTTATCGGGCTTTACCTTCCTTCCTACTGTCGATATTCTTACAAGCCTTTGTGTTTACTATTAACAGTATCAGGTACAGTAATGGAAACAGTGATTAACTTAATGTTTTTGGAATGCGCGATACTCAGTGATCGGGAAGACAACTGTAGTTCAAACCCGACTGCCATCTCCTGGCGCGATATCAGTACTTCCCCTCCGAAAAGGGCATACATAACCTACTGAGGGATTTTTAACGCTCTTAAAAAATCCAACGACTTCGGCCGGGTTTGAACCCGCGACCTTGGGCATAGAAGCTCAGCATGCTACCAACTACGCCACCGAAGTCGCTTGACATTAAAGTAAAGCTGTAAGGAGCAAGAAAAGGAGTTGAGGCCTGCAATGCACTGCTCACAGGCCGATAAACTTGTCACATATTATTCAATGCCAGATGAGATGTTTGGTTATGGTTGCCGAGTCGTACGTCGTGGAAGACTACTCAAGCGTTATGCAATACTGTTGAAGGAGTACCACCATGCAACATCTCTAGTCGTTAGTTCGTTAAGCATCGTGTTCACTTCATTATTACATTCGTCTCTTCAGTCATCCTCTGAGTGACTTTGAGCAGTTTCAATTTTAAAACATTCTACACTACTCCAAGTTCACTAATGAATCGAAAAGCATGGCTATGTCAGTAGTGAGCATTCTAGAGCGTTTATAAACCAAATAACCTACAAATTCAGCTAATTTTTCATGCCATAAATCTATGACATGGGCCCGCCAGCTTTACTTCCCCTCCGAAGGAAGGCATACTGAAGGATTATAACGCTCTAAATAAAAAAATCCGACGACTTCGGCCGGGTTTGAACCCGCGACCTAGGGCATAGCAGTTCAACATGCTACAGACTACGCCTCCGAAGCCGCTAAACCCTGCGATTAACTCAATGTTATAATTTAGGATCCTGGATTTTTACCACGTACTTGGTTTGTTAATCATTAGGCATTAGCAATTTATGTAGGGCCATTTCTTAATAGTACAGTATGCAATAAATAAGACACGAGTATGTTTATAAAACGAACGTATGCGAGTTTTATAATTTCCATACGAGTGTCTTAATTACCATTATAGGTGAGTTGCATTCGACTGTTTATGTTCGACGATAAGCATTATAACTATTTTATGTTCGAACATAAATATTTATAAATATCTGTCGAAATTTCGCCAGTTTTATGTACTGAACAGAGCGCATGAGACGCAGAAAATGCCTTGTATTTGACCAAAGCCTCCTCGATCACCCCACTATGACACTAGGCAACGCAGTGACATTTAAATTAGGAGGCCTTGGAACTCAGCGCGGGTGCGATGCTAACCTTATCTAATTGGTCAAACAACTGTTTCTTGAGCTGCGATTGGTGGAAGAAACTGTTTCATAATGAAAAATAGTGTTATAATGACTATCATTATGATACAGTTTTCTGACATATAATAGTCAGGGTCGAACATAAATATATAGCCTATATATAGGCTTGTCGCGGATCCTCTGGTAAGGGCTCGCTGACCCCGAACTTTGAGAAACTCTGGTCTACTGCACTCCACTATTAGCGATTTACAAGTCAAGGCTGTCCTCCATCTTTCTGTCACAGCTGGCTGCGTGGCTCAGCGGTAACGTTCTCGCTTGCTGTGCCCAAGTTTGCAGGATCGAATCCTGGCGCAGTCAGCTGGCATTTGATGGTGCGCAAATGCGAGGGAGCCGTGTCAGTGGATTTACTGGCACGTTCAAGATTCCCTTCAGGGCAAAATTCCGGCACCCCGGCGTCTCTAAAAGCCGCAGTAGTTTAAAGGGACGTAAAACAAATAGCATTATTGTTATTATTATCTTTCTATCATAGGTTTTCTTTCTTTTCTTCACTGACGGGGAGATGACCTATAGAAGTTGTCTGCCTTCCTTTATTCTCAAGCCTGCCGACCAGGGTAAAGAAAGACATTTTTTTAAATATTTTTAAAACAAATGTCGGTTGGTATTTCCTCATAAATACAGTATAATGTCTCGTTTGTTATTACGTAATGGACCATGAATTAAAAAAGAAGGTTTTTAATAATACCCGAACACACGTGTGCGACCAAATAAGTAGCCGGTCTTTTTTTTTTCTCCCCGGAACCACACATATTATTTCTTAGTCCAGACAGTTTTGTTTTGCTACAGAAAAAGCATATCTAGCTTGCGAGCTGAGGGCAGTGGAGTCAAAGAACTCCTACGAGCAGTAAGGTCCTTGGAATTGGTATGCAGCTGTCTGGTGAGTGCTGCTACATGCAGCCTTTCACCTGCCCGACCCGACCGTAACACTTATTAGTTACACCCACGACAGCAAAATGTCGCTCAACACGCGCACTGCAGAACTCCCTGGCGCTTCGTCCGGAAATTAAGTTTCCATATTTTTTAGGACACTAGCTTATTTTACACAATTAAATGAGCAAAGTTTAAAAACAAATTTCTTTTATTCCGTTTGGTTAATGGTTGTTAATTTTACACTAAACAAAGATCTAACCTTTCTAAGCCACCTGCTAACAATAAATATGAAATATTATTGTGTACAGGGTGTTCAAGAACAAGATCACAGAAAACAATTCTAGTACCGTATAGCCTATACATTTCCCAAGTTTGCTACACTTTTCTTGAAACTTTCTTGTCAAGGATACTTAATATTTTCCTGAAATGTAAAGAACATTTGGCTTCACAAAATGAACGGATTCTTTTTTCTAGAATAATTATTTTGAGCCTTTTAAAAATTGATAAACTCAAAAAATATTTGCCTCTTAAAATGTATGATATTTTAATTTATGCATTGAAAAGATAAGGATTATTTTAAATATCTTTCAGTTCATTTTATAAAACTACATGGTTACCAATTACAAAAGATCAGGCCAGTAACTTTAGTAGTTCCTGAGAAAAGTGTACCAGAATCTCTAAACTCTTAACTTGCAGGATGAAAATGCAAGGAACGGGTGTACTCGCAGACAGCCTGGAAGACATCTGACCGGGGAAATACAGGGTGTTTGAAAAATAACTCCCTAGTTTTAACGTGGCCTCGAATCTGTACAAACAGACATACACTATTCTAGTTTGTGGTGTGTGATTCATCAACTCTCCAAGTTTGGCTCCCCAACAGTTGGCAGGTCTGCTTTGACTTGAGACGGCCCCAGTGCTGTTTGTTTCTCCTCTGTTCCCTCAGTGCAGTGCAGTGCAGAGCAACTCAGTAGCAATGTGTACTCCGCAACAGAAAGCGCAGAGTGTTATTTGGCTTGTGAAAACCGAGTCAGTTATAACACTGCAACGTAATTTTACACGTCAGTATGGCGGTGAACCACCTACAGCAAAAACTATCCGTCATTGGCTAAAGTCTTTCAAGGAAACCGGTAGTGTTTTAAAAGCAAAATCACCAGGTAGACCGAGAACTTCTGAAGATGATGTTGAACAGATCCGTGTTTCGTGTGTTCGGAGCCCGAAGAAGTCATAGGTCAGACGTAGTCTACAATTAGGAGTGCCTAAAGGTACTGTGTATGATGTTGTATGTAAACGACTTAAGTTGCGCCCCTACAAATTGCGACTGTTACATGAAATAAAACCTGCTGATAAAATCAAAACTTCGAAGTTGACGAATCACACACCACAAACTAGAATAGTGTATGTCACTTTGTACAGATTCTAGAACACATTAAAACTAGGGAGTTCTTTTTCTAACGCCTTGTACTTGGATATACCCAGACATTAAAAATAAGGATAAATTATATACTGTTTTTATGTAAAGCGAATATAAATTTTCCCTTGGACTGCTGGGAGAATTGGTTTTAGGATCCTCCCAAGGTATTTCAGCTAAGTCGGGCACAACCATAGGGAAAAATGTCAAGTATAACAGCAGTTGAGTCCCTTATCCTTGAACACTGCATACCTCGGTAGAATCTAACGAAGCTAATTTATCTAAGTCTCCTTATATGCCTAGCAGGTCAAATCAAGAGGGAGAAAAAAAAACTGAAGCTTAACGAAGCGTTCAACATAATGTAACAGGAGATTAAAGTTGGTTTTTTTTCAGCACATTTATTTTTAAACTAGCAGGATACGAGGTCATGTGCAACAGATGAAGAGCAGATGACTACGAAAAGAAAAACACAACCTTGCACGGGAATGTTTGCATTACGTTACGAGCTCACGACAAGGAAACAAAAACATCTTGAAATGAGTTTAAAGTCCTATCATAATAACCTTTTAACCTTTCAAACATTCTCCCATTAACATTTTACGCCACAGTTCCACCGCGAGCTATAGCGCTCATATGATCCTTGGACCACACCACCTAAAATGGTCGAGAAGAGGAGAGAAATAATTTATTAAGATGCACTCTAACGAGCATTAGATAGTAATTACAAAGAACATATACATTATGCCAATATAGTTAATTCTTGCTATATTCAGTAAAATACATTTCCCTTTTTAGCACAGTCAAATTGTATCTTTCACAAGGTTGATTGCACAGTACACACACGCAATTGTCGTTTGGCTCATGAAACTTCTTGTATTACCGTAACAGATTTTGTGGTGGAAGGTGAATCGCGATTCTGGTGAGGACATTCCTTGACTTTTGATTTGCGTTCGCCCATCTCCTGTCGATCATTGCGTCTGTAGAGTAAAATTCTAGATGTATTGCTTGGCGTTTCTTTACCCTGGTCATCGCTTGATTAGTGTTTGGCAGAGATAACTGAATTCGTAGGCCCTGTACATAAAAAGATTCTCTCGATAATTTGTAGACGAGTCTGGATTGGGCTGATTTTGCTACTCCTAGAGTTCTCTTTAAGAATCTGGCTTTTAATTTCTCTATTGATTTGAGATCCATTCGGGATAATTTTTCCCAAATCACTTCAAGACCATACGCTTGGGCTGGGCTTATTTTCACGTGGAATAATGCCATGGCCGTTTGTAAAGAGAGAGACTTTATATTTTTTATGTAAGAAATTATATAGATTTACAGCTTTTTAACTCTCATAGCTATTAGAACCCCTTGATACAGTCCAAAGCAATAACCCTCATAAAGCAAATATGTCGGACGAGATCATGCTGCCAAGATAAATATTTACTTTCAGGACTCCAGGAGGCCAATATAGATGGCATAATCATGTGCCAATCAATTCACATCACTGTAAAAAGTCGTCCACATGAAGTCAAAATTTTACAGTTTTATTTACATAGGGAGAACACGTACAGCTGTTTTATCGAGTTTCATTGTTTTCCCCAAACGAAAGAACGTACGAAAAACTATATGTAGATAACAATGCAAGCCAATCACACATTTACAGTATCCCGAACTGCGAACTCTTTAATGTAATATTCTGTAAGACATTTCACTCAATTCTGTTCGCCTGTAGTAAATATCAACAAGCAATAGCCTAATTCAGAACATAAACAGACGCTTATTCCTTGCCCTCGCCCAGTTCTTAAAGACGTCTGACATCAACTTTTGAGTGTGTACCAGTTTGTGTGCGATTTTTATTTATTAGCGTTCTCGGCCACAAGTGATTCTGAAAAATGGCAAACAATGAAACTCTAATCAAACTTCCCGACGTTATTTCCCTTATGTCCGACTTTACTTCCCCTACGAAGAAAGTTCTTAAAAATCCGACGACCGATACTGGCTCAATCTTTGAAGAAATGAAAGCTTATTGACTTGAAGTCAATATGAACATATATTCACAAATACCTATCCTTGGCAAAATTTGAATGCACAATTAGGCCTATTCAACGCCGGGCTTTGTATAACTAACATTCCCGGAGTGTCATGAACATACTCTGATAATTCCCTCTTTTCCAGAGTAGTAGACACCCTGAATAGCAATAATAACAAACGTTTGCTTAATACAAAACATAAATGATTACAAATTAAAATAAAATAAAAGAGCAAGTCCTTAGAATCACGTAATGCTGATCAAGTTAGATTGCAGAAAGAACTGGTCGAGGTCTTCTGAAATGGGTTATTGGGTGCATCATGTTCCTGTGCAGTAGCCTTCTTTGCTTAACAAATCAACTCGTGAAATTGCTCTACACTTGTGCTTTCTGTTTCTCAACTGTTCTAGTAGTTCTTACTTTCGTGCGCATGCTCCACGCGTAAAGACTGTTATTGTGGATCATTCTGTATGTAATCTACATTTCATGCGTTATAAACCTGAAGAAAAACAAGCTCATTTAATCTGATAAGACTATCATTACGCTGCCTTGATTACGTGTAATTGTCGTTTCATTTTCATGTTGTATTGAGTTTTTCGTTGCAAAATTAGTACCTCTGATTAGTGTGTATGTGATGGTTTTATTTTTGTTTTCCAAAATAATAATGCATGGGCGAGCAGAGTAGTTGTGGCCACACTGAATCGCACTTCAGTAGTTTTATTTCTTATTGGTTTGTGCTGTTTCGTTTTTACTCAAGCTCCTAAACCAGAAGGTGTGGTTTGTAACAAAATCTTCCAAATCGTCTCAATAGTACAGGGAAAATCGTACATTTCTTGATAGGTCAACGGAAATACATGTAATTGTTTATAAAGTGATTTTAAACAAATAAACAAGTTGGTAGCCCCTGGCAGAACTGTGTCGCCGCCTGCCCGTATAGCACTAGGGCCGGGTGGGTCGTCTGTACACATGGGGCGCACACAACCCATTATGCGAGAGTTCTCGCACGGGTCCGCTAGTATGAAATAAAACGTGATCAGAATATCTGCCAGATTACGGAAGATGTTGGTCTGGTTATTATTATTATTATTTCCTCAACTTATAGTTGGTAACACGACTCATATCGGTACATGAAGTACCAAGAAAATGACTACACTTACACTTTACAGAGCCTACTGTTTCATATCATATAAATATATTTTCAAACAACGAGACCAGACAAATTCCACAGTAAAACTATTCCCAGAAATGTCAACTTCCGCGTTTCCTTTTTCTAATAGAGTAGGCTACAAGCATTTCCTGTCAAGATTAACACCCCGTGTTCAAAAATGCTCTGAAGATGCTGCAAGTCTTCAGTAGTGTGCAGTAGTGTGGATATATGTGGGAAGATTTAGTAGGCCTATAGCTTGGTTTACTGAAAAAGATTTAGGTGCCACACAAGTGAGAAAAAGGAGGAAAATATAATTAAATAACCAGGAAATAAATAAAAACAAGTAGTTCCGTGAAGAACTATACAGCCTATTTTCATATATCCTACTTGTTAATTGCCTCTATCAACATACAAAATTTCAGTTTGATTGCTGTAATAGATTCGTAGATATTGAGAACCGTCTAAATATTTCGGTTGGTCGCCATGTTGGATTTCTGTATATATGTAGGCAATAGAGTTATGAACTATTAGATGACGATTTTTGCGTAGGTTCATTATTCAAACATTCACTTCAATCGCATGATTAATCAACTATATAAAGCTCAAATACCACTCACTCACTGACTCATGCATTCATCACGAAATCTCAGAAACCACCGAACGGATTGGAATGAAATTTGGTATGCAGCTTCCTCAAGGGCCGCAAACGCCCACTAAGAAAGGATTTTTGGATATTCAGGTTCTAAAGGGGTGTTAAGGGGGTAGACCTGCATTTCATTAAATAGCAATATACGTAATATGTCTGAGTGTAAAATTATACATGGCCTATGTTGTAGACAATAACACATTACATCTTTTTTGTCTCTTGCTATTTCATCATACGACGAATACTTTGGGAGTTATTAATGATTTTGTACTTTTTGGCCGGAATTTTCCAAGTCCCAGAAATGACATAAAAATTGATTCGAATGAAATTTCAAAAAATATATTTTTTAATACTTTTATTATATTCTTCACGTCTTTTAGGGTCCGAATCCAACATGATATTTTGATTATTTTTTTTCGTCCCATGCATTTTTGGTTTCAGGTGATAGAATTATTTTCCACTAGGACCCATGCTTATCTATATAACTAATGTTATAACGGGATTCCAAATGGGGAGCGTGATGGCGCAGTGGCTTAGCTGCTCGTCTTTCACCCGGACGGCCGGGGTTCGAATCCCGATGACAGCGGGGTGGAATTTTCACCTGAAAAATCACGTGGCGTCAGGAAGGGCATCCGGCCTTTAAATCCCCGGCCAAAACCAAAATGAGCCTGGTTGGCTCCGGCGACCCCAATTAATTGGGAAATGCCGAAGAAATAGATAGATAACGGGATTCCAAATGTTATTGCGGGCGAAGCCGCGGGTAACAGCTAGTCTACTATATAAAGCTCAAATACCACTGACTCATTCATTCATCGCGAAATCTCTGAAACCACCAAACGGATTGGAATGAAATTTGGTATCCAGCTTCCTCAAGGGCCGCAAACGCCCGCTAAGAAAGGATTTTTCGATATTCAGGTTCTAAAGGGGTGCATTTCATAGCAATATCTCCCGATTGCTTTCATTGGGGGATGTGATACTCGGCATATAAACTAATCATTAAAAATAAGAAGACACGTGTCTGAGGGTTTTTCGATGTGGTGTATATTATGAGGTGAAAGGGGTGAAAAGTGGGGGTTGAAGGAATCCTAACGGAGCGTGTATCTCTGAAACGACATAGGTGAGGAGTTTGGAACTCAGCCGAAAAAAATCAGCATAAAAATTACTAAACAGGTGTTTGACATTTTTTCATAAATCCAATTTAAGGGGCCCATGGGGAGGGGTGAAATTACGGGGGAGGGGGAAACGTAATATGTCTGAGTGTAAAATTATCATGGCCTATGTTGTAGACAATAACACATTACATCTTTTTTGTCTCTTGCTATTTCATCATACGACGAATACTTAGGGAGTTATTAATGATTTTGTATTTTTTGGCCGGAATTTTCTAAGTCCAGGAATGACATAAAAATTGATTCGAATGAAAATTCAAAACATATTTTTTTAAAATACTTTTATTATATTTTTCACGTCTTTTAGGGTCCGAAACCAACAAGATATTTTGATATTTTTTTTCGTCCCATGCATTTTTGGTTTCAGGTGATTGAATTATTTTCCACTAGGACCCATGCTTATCTACTATATAAAGCTCAAATACCACTCACTCACTGATTCATTCATCACGAAATCTCAGAAACCACCGAACGGATTGGAATGAAATTTGGTATGCAGCTTCCTCAAGGGCCGCAAACGCCCGCTAAGAAAGGATTTTTGGATATGCAGGTTCTAAAGGGGTGTTAAGGGGGTAGACCTGCATTTCATTGTATAGCAATATCTCCCGATTGGTTTCATTGGGGGATGTGATACTCGGCATATAAACTCATCATTAAAAAAAAAGAAGACACGTGTCTGATGGTTTTTCGATGTGGTGTATATTATGAGGTGAAAGGGGTGAAAAGTGGGGGTTGAAGGATTCCTAACGGAGCGTGTATCCCTTAAACGACATAGGCCAGGAGTTTGGAACTCAGCCGAGAAAAATCAGCATAAAAAATAACTAAACAGGTGTTTGACCGTTTTTTCATAAATCCAATTTAAGGGGCCCATGGGGAGGGGTGAAATTATGGGGGAGGGGGGTAAACGTATTATGTCTGAGTGTAAAATTATACATGGCCTATGTTGTAGACAAGAACACATTACATCTTTTTTGTCTCTTGCTATTTCATCATACGACGAATACTTACGGAGTTATTAATGATTTTGTACTTTTTGGTCGGAATTTTCTAAGTCCCAGGAATTACATAAAAATTGATTCGAATGAAATTTCAAAAAATTGTTTTTTTAAATACTTTTATTATATTTTTCACGTCTTTTAGGTTCCGAAACCAACATGATATTTTGATGTTTTTTTTTCGTCCCATGCATTTTTTGTTTCAGGTGATAGAATTATTTTCCACTAGGACCCATACTTATCTATCTATATAACTAATGTTATAACGGGATTCCAAATGTTATTGCGGGCGAAGCCGCGGGTAAAGCTAGTACACTATAATTAAAAACTTAATTTAAAATTTCGCACAGCCACCATCTTGAGGTTATCTGACAATTGAACTAAATTAGATGCCAGCGCATTGCAATGTGTATTAAACATTTACTGTACCATATTTCACAGCGCACAGATGGTTTAATCGCGAGAAAAGTCTATTAAAATGTTTCACCTTCGCTTGGCCGCCATGTTCGTTTTGTATTTTACAGGTGTTTTAAAGTCTCATAGGTAATCTTCTAGTAGTGCCCTTTATCACCGAACAAAATGTCAGGGTGATATGATTAATAGTTTCGGAGTTATAGAATGCCAGTGAAATATTTCTCACAGTCGCCATGTTGGATTGGTGAGACGTAATAAAAATTTGAAGGGCACGGTCGGGGTCGGTCAAAATA
The DNA here is from genome assembly GCA_946902985.2 of Meconema thalassinum. Lineage (NCBI taxonomy): Eukaryota > Metazoa > Arthropoda > Insecta > Orthoptera > Tettigoniidae > Meconema > Meconema thalassinum. Next base: position 175,407,349 of record OX336401.1, read on the forward strand.
GTACTATCACCTGATAGAGCGTTTCTAAATAGCCAAATATAACTTACAAATTTTGCTGCACCGTACCAGTTGGTTGGTTCCTTAGTTTAGGGGCAGCGACAACGCGGTGGTGTATTCTTTGGAATACACGGTAAGACAGAGTAAGCTACTGCTTCTCTTTGCTTTAGTTCATCCATTCCTTTTTTCGCAAACACCAACAGTGATCTCCTGATTTCTCTTTGTTGGTACATGTTTCTTACACTACCTGTAAGTCTGTTCTAGATATATATCTTCCATGACCCACCTAGTGTCATCTAGCAGCGAATCTCTGAAGTTCCTCAATTTTCCCTGCACAAGAGGACTTCCTTACTGTACCCGATACCTAGTTGAGGCTATCGGCTATGCCACCAGACATTAAGCCGTAGTTGAGATTATGGGAAGAGTTATGAGAAGATAGCGCTCAAATCGAGTCAAGATGACGTAGAAGGTCTAGGATTAAGAAGGCACTGCCAGCAGTCAAGCAGATGGAATTATGGATGGAAATATGAAGCTTTATTAAGATCTATATGGAACATGGTATTTAAACATCTCAGAAGAGAAGATATAACAAGCATTATATATGGTAATAATTTGAAGGAAGACAGATAACCCAAAGTTATTGTGTAACTTAATAGCCGAGATGATCGGGGTTCGAGATTATATTTGTGACGCAAGACCACAGAGGTGGGGAGAACGTCACGTGACTGCGCCAGGGAGGTGCAGGTCAATGCAGTCGAGTTCTGTAAGCAGAGGAGTCGAGCTCAGTTAGCAAGAGAGTCAAGTACAGTTAGCACGGCAGTCGAATTCAGACAGCGAGCTGAGTGGGACATGCGCCGAGCGTATGGTAAAGTCGCGCAGCGAACAGCATTTGTCACGGAAAGTGAAAGCGACAGTTTTAACTTCACCAAGCAGAGAACGGAAAGTAGGTCAGTGAGCCAGGCAGACACCCGCAGTAGGCAGCGTGAAGACCGGTTACAGAACCAGCTGTACGGGCCAAGCAAGCATGAGAAGGCCGGGGTTTAGAACAGCACTGTAATAGTAGTTGGAGAACTTTAATTCGAGCTGCATTTTGAAACGCAGAACAGCATAGCAGAGCGGCATGGCGAGGCCAGCTTTAGGCGGAGATTATTCTAGAACATTGCAGTAGAGACGAGCGGGTTATTTCCAATTTTATACGCAAGCAATATGATAGAAGCTGAACTTCATTACAACATTGAGTTGGGACTTGTATTCTGTAATTGAATTGTGCAGGCAGATAGTTACGAGATACTGCAACTGTGAACTTTAAATGAACATAGTTATTCAATGACATTACGACTATGCATTTCATAACGGAACATGCAGAGCGACCATGGGGTCCAAGTGACATTATCGATTTTAGGCAAACTAAATGTTACAAGCATATGCACTTATGAACATTGGCACGTGCATTAATGCAATTCTTTCTTATGAAGTGTTATAAATTACCGAGTACGAACACAGATACAGGGTGTTTCATGAACTTAGACATTCTCATAAATAAAATTTATTTTCTGCAAGTGAGACTTAACCGCTGTAGAGATTGAACTTTCAACACTCAAACCGAACATTGTATGGGACAGTGGCGTAACGTAGAAGAGGAATATGGGGTACGCTGTTTCTATGAACTTTTTCGTGAGGATTTGGACAGTATCCGCTATGGATAACCAGCAGTTTATCATGTCGGAGTAAACGAAGACAGAGACGCGATGGCACCACAGAGCGATGGATTCGATTCCTGAAGAGGAGGAGGTCCACCAGCTGATTCACTTGGGATTTGAAGGAAATCGTCATTGCGTGGGTGGAATGATATTCACGCCGATCTTTCGAGAAATTCATTACATAAGGATAATCGACGATCTTTGAAATTTAATAACAGCTGATTATGAGAAGGTACTGTAAGAGTTATAACTTCCTGATACGATTATTTTCATGAATACTGGGCACACATGTATATTTTTCTAATAGGAGTGATACGATTATTTAGACATGGCTTTGACTTTATATGCTTCAAATTTTGCTAGAATATGGCGTGACCATATGATATGGCAGGCAACATTATACGAAATTCTCACCATTGGTTGGCTTTATTAAGCAGATGTTTGGTCTTTTAGACATTTTTCCAGCAAGGATAGTTTTCATGAATAGTTTTTTTTTGTGTGACGAGGATTTCGAACTCGTGATCTGCAATTGATTATCTAAATTACTTCGTCAGTTCATTGCATACTAGCGAGTGTGTATTATTCATCAGTAGGGATTTTTTTCCATTGGATTGTTTGGAGATATTAAGATGTTATTCACTTTGGTGAATGAATATCGCTTTTATATGACAACTAGAGACTTGTTGATTCCGATCTGGTACATTCACTCATTTAGTCTTCGAGATGGGGTCTTTCGTATTTATACGATTGTATGGTGATTACTCATCTTACCCATCGTTCAGGGCACTATCATGTTAGACGACGGGGCGAGGTCTTTCGTATTTATACGATTGTATGGTGGTTACTCATCTTACTTGCCATTGAGGGACTCATTTTTATCATCCGAGTGTACTTGAGATTGTAAGAGAATCAAACAAGGAACTACTAGTCACATATCAGTCGAAATTTTGTTAAATAAAGTAAAGAAAAATATCATCAGGGTTACATTTGTAATTCTTGTTTGCCAATCCAATATTTTGTTGCTATACTCTTTTGAGAGTACTTTCAGTTAAACAGCTGATACAGCTGATGCTTTTGATGATTTTTTATAATTGTGTTTGATACCTTTGAGAAGGATTTAAAGTAATTGAATCTTGTAAGATGAATCATTAATGGTCAGATTTATTTTAAGGCAGATCAGTATTGCATATTTTGATATGAGAGATTATAGCACATTGGTGTTTTTCTGTGATGTGAATTATGAGAATTGTAAGAGAATTTATGCTATTTGAAAGCAGATCTTGAATTACTAAGGTAATATTTTTTTTCTAATTGTTTAAGAAGTTGTCTAGATGTGATCAGAGTAATTACAGTTATTGTAGATTGCGTGCGTTGATAATTTGAAGCCAGTTATATATTTTTTGTAGATCATGCAACATGGTTAAGTGAAGTTTGTGATAGGCATTTTGTGGAAGTTGCCAAGTGATAGTTGCAATGTTGCTAATGTATTTTGAGGCAGACATGATGTTGTCGAACCCAGTCTAGCGTAATTTTTGAGATTCAGGCTGTATGCTGAATATTTATGGAGTTTTGTGGAATAATTGTGGTATTCAAATGTGATATTTGAAGAAGTGAGGATATATAATGTAGTTGTGGATAGTCAGATCCAACGTGATGTCGTGAAGGCAATAATATTTTTTGGCATGATAATTAAATACGAGATATAACTTGGAAGTGATAAAACTGTAAGACAACGTTCTATAACCCATATTAAACAATTTGTTAGGAAATTAAACAAATAAATAAAGTTGATAATACAAGATTTTCTGATAATAATAATTAATGAAATAATAATCTGAAATTTAAGCATATTAATGATCTGACCTAATGAAATAAAAATCAGAATGACTAGATGAAATAATAAAAATCTAAATAACCAGAAGAATAAATTTTAAATAAATTGATAAATTAAATTTTGGAATAAATCAATGAATTAAATAAATGGATGAATTAAAGATTGGATAAATAAACTGATTTAAATAAATTAATAGATGATTGGATAGATGATGAATATCTGAATTAGAAGGTGATAATTAATTAAAGAAGCTGATGATTAATGAATTTATATGGAATTAAATAAATTTAATTGAGAGATAATTGGAGAAATTGCAACTTGAGTTGAGGAATTAAACGATTTATATTGACGATTTAAGATGATTTAATCTGAAGGAGATGATAAAATAAGAGTGTGTGAATAATTAGAAAGTATAGTGAAGTGATGATAATAATTTTCATTTAAATGATTTAATGGTGATGAGTTAATGATTCTGACAGGAATATATAGAATTTTGAGATGAGAATTAATGTGAGAAATATTTAACTTTGATGATGATGATGAGTATGACCAATGAGCAGTGGATTTTCTGTAATTCACAAACAAGCAATTATTAATGACAATGTAAATAGTGTAAATTAATTATTCGATGTTTAAGAGCATTTTACTAACATATTCAACATTTAAATTATGCCATGCAAGCCATAAATTACGTGATATTTAAAATATGTGATTATAATATGTGTGTTTAGACAGATAATTTTTTCAAATCCACATTCATGATGTTAATTTAAAGAGAAATTAGGTCTCAGGTATCACGAATGTCAGTGACGAAAGACATAGTGCTACGGTGATCCTGAGAACCCAAGAGAACTTTAGAGATTTTTCCTATTTTATGTGGATTAAATACTTTTGATTAGAAAAGAGATGGTTCGATTTATGGACAATGACAATTTAACGTTGGCATTCGACCATGCTCTCAGGTAGGATGAATATTTAAAATGTCTGTCTGACTATCAAAGTGAAATAAATTTGTTTTTATCTTAGTTGTGATCTGATGATGGTGTGATTTTCCTTTTTCTTTCCTTGTCTTGATTAAGGCTTAACCGGAAAGGATGTGGTTTGCTAGGAGTTCAGTTGATGGCGCCCATTTATATTTGCATTTTTAAAATTAAATTTAAGCCCGTAACGAACCTAGAGATACTTTGTCTCGTGTTACCCTCTGCTTTTTCGATATCTCAGCTGAATTTCCGACACATTCCTTATTTGACTAGAGGTTCATTTAACTCCGCTCTGTCCTGGAACTCCAGGAATGCGATGTAATAGCAGACGGGTCATCGCATCCCCAGGACGAACGGGTACATTACCAATCTAGCCACCAGATCTCGTCGCTATCGCCAGCTATCATCTCCGTGATCAAGAGAACGTCGTCTACTTTTTCACCCACCAGGCTGCGCTAGTGACTCCTGCTATCAACTCTTTGAAGACCATTTCATCAAGAAAATGTATTACTGTAAAGTTGGCTATTCTTATATGTATTCCTTTTGTCTCCTACCCTCGCTCTTTTCCCTTCGCTGGTCTCTCCGCGCTCCGTTGAGCGGGTCTCACTTGTACGTCTGAAGTCAAACCAGTCAGTTGGAGCTTAACTAAAGCTCGCCTCCTCTACTCTGGACGCAAACTTTTAAATTCGACGCCATGTTCGAGTTTTAGAATCAACCGACTCAGCAACATTACCTTCTTCATGAAGCAAAGATAAGTACCGACTTCATGTTTTAACCACATTCTCATCGCTTTTAAAAGGCTCAATGCTTTTATTTGGATTTTATAGACAGTGAAAGTTGCTATGTGATAAAATAACTGCTTTCAAGAGATCTTCTTGATCAAACTCAAACTATCAAGTCTAACTTTCAAAATGAAAGATTTTCTGAGATGCTATCTCACATCGAGGGATTAAAATACCCACTGCTAGTTTTCCGCCGAGGGATTCTCTACCCAATTTAAACAAGTCATCATTGCTCTGGAACCTTCCAGAACCTACACTCTATCTACCAGTTATACTGTCATGCATTTTCCACTTGATATGGGAATACTTTCTTCGCTGAGAAACTTATGTGGGATAAACTTCTAATCCACATAAACTGTCTTCCTACGTGGGAAATTTTCTGCCGTATTTAACTGCCACCCATAGAAACTACAACTCATAATTCTCTCAAGCCAAAACTCAACTTTTACATAACTGCAATAACTTTCTTTGCCATCAACTTTTTGTGCTACTACAGTGAACTTTTCAACTATATCAACAGACTATAGTGAAAACAGTGCCTGTTCAACTTTTCATCCGCATCGCGCTCGTCCGAGTACAATAAATACGGTCATGAACACTCTTCCACAATCCCATTTGATCTTTCCCAACCCCTTTACTAACAACCAAAAATAATAAAATTGTTACTTTAGGTCTTTTTTCAATGAGGTGTCACCCTTACTTGCTCCACGTACAACGAATTAATGTATGTAAAACTTCGTGTCTAGTACACGCCTTAAAGTATATTGTTTCTCCCTTCTAATGAGGGAATCCAATTCTTTCTACTCAAAAGTGAGTTATCTCTAGGTTTCACGAAAGGGAAATTTGCCCCATTTTTCTCGTGATCCCTACTTAAACATAGGAGTTCTAGAAACTTCCTTTCAATTGTTCTTTTCAGGTTTCACAATAAGTGACCTGCCCTATTTGTATAATCGCCAAATGTAGCTCTGTATTAATACAAGAAGTTATGGAAACTTCTATTTCATTTCTTCCTGTTTTTTGTTGTTGTTACTTTCGAAGTTGTTATTTGTTCATATTTCTAAGATACCTATCTAGAAATCCTTAAAGTACACATCTTGTACTTGATTTAATGTTTAACTTTAATTACGTCAATTATCTTTAAATTTTCCATTTGTTAATCTTAACAACATTTCAAAATCTTACGAAGATTTTAAAGCATATAAAAGGTTTAAAACCAAAAGAATTGTCAATTGCCTGGCGCAAGCTTTAGATGTTTTCGGAGGTCTGCGACCCCAATTGTTTACAAAATCAAAATTATATATTTGTTACATAAACTACTTCCTTTTACATTGTTAAATAAATTCAAGATTCCTTTTTGGCTTTATCATTTCTCCAACATAACGGTTAGGCAAGATCCTGTCTTCCTTGACTCTTCCCATTTAATGACGTCAGAAAAGTTGGATGGCGCAGCCACGCGGCAGAATGTTGAAGCTGTAACATTGTGATTGGTGAGATTTATTTAGATGGTGAAGCATTGACGTCGTGATGGAAACAGAAAGAAATTTGTCAAATTCGAGGAGGTACTGCTCTGTATAAGGTTGCAAAACGTATAAAACGGCTACGAAATATCTTCACTACTTTCCTGTACAAAAAGTTCAGAGAGAAAGATGGGTTTCGTCGCTGTCAATTGGAAAACGTGTTACATGTTACATGACAGTGTGCAGCCTGCATTTTTGTGAAGACGACTTCTTTCCACCGGTATTGTTGATTATTGATAGTTATTGTCTCTAATTTGTATTCACATGGATTTAGCTACATCAAAAATACTGATAAACTTATAGCCTATTACTTCTGTGCCGTACAAAGAATGTAATCCGCTCTTCGTAAACTTATTTAAGGGGTTCTTCCGATTGACAATAGCCGAATGGTTAGAAAACTTAAGAAAAATGCTGTTCCTAGCCTTAATTTGCCAGAGAATTTATATTCTTGCCTTTGAACAGCAAGTATGTAGGTCATTGAAGTATGATTTGGCTTAAATTGTGTTTTTCGCTATGATCTCCCTACTGTTGAATTTAGTTAATTAAAATGTAAAATCTTAGTTTTAAGTACCGGTTTGGTGACCCATCATCCCAGGCAGGCCGGTAACACCTATACTACTCAGGCAGATAGGTCACTTAGTCGTAATTTTAAAGTTATAGTGATGTTAAGTATAGGCTACATATGCGGTAATGTAGTGGGAGACCGGATCGGCCTAGGCTATTCTAACTTTAATTAGTTCTCATTTCAGGGTTTTACAGTTTTGAGTGCGAATAGTTGGTTTGAAAGTTGTACAACAGTAAGGAGAGTATGTTTTGTAAAGGCTTTAATTGGTATTATGGTTTATGTCGAGCTGAGGAGTGAATTTGGTTTGGCTTTTAGTGTAGTTTTTGATCTGTTCCGTTTGCTTATGACAGTTCAAATGAAGACTCCAGCTTTGTTAAATATCTGTATTTTAAATATTTAATTAAATATATTGATAAAGAGGATGCCTCCATTTTAACTTGCCTGTGGCAAGAGATTAATAAATTAACATTCTTGCCTTTGAACAGCAAGTATGTAGGTCAATATTTGCAATATTGAAGTATGATTTGAGCATCCCAAGTAACGCTTCTTTGAACCCAAAACATTCATGCAAATTCAGGGTTGCTTGATTCAATTTATTATCAGGGAGTCATCCTTTGTGTTATGTGAGATATATATATATATATTGTGAAATTAATAAAAAAAACATCGATACCGCTAGGCTCCCAAGTACAGGCTTCATATATGTAACAGCAGACAGTAAATTGACTATCTACATGTGGGTAATATTTTTAACTGGTAGTAATTAGGCACTGCAATTAAATTGATTATAAAAATATTTCTAACAATGAAAGGAAATATGTAGTATTTTGTCATCATAAATTAGAAGCCATAACAAACGCACACCCAATTACTTCACGTCACCATATCGCCGCCATATTGCAAACAGCTGACCGTAAGCTCCTCCCCCGTTTCGGACGTCAATTGTGATAGGGCTTTCACCACTTGTTGCATTTGAGCAAGAACTCTTAGTTGGTAACTTAGTAAAGTCTTTCTTAGCTTTAATAGCTAATTCTAACTGGCCAGTAAGGCAAGCATAGCTCGCGACGCCATCTCCCTGCTTGTGGAGATTCTCTCTACCACTTATGGTTGGTTTTTCAAACTTTAAGTGTTTCTCATTGTCTAAACTTTTAGTCGGCGCCTTGCTGGGTAAAAGATTAGTCATTTCTAAATGCAACTATTGGTACACTTACCAAATTTATTCCCAAGGGTATAATTGCTTTATCCCTATCCTTCTTGGAAGCATTCGGTCGCTCTTTAGAAATTCTACAATTTCAAGAACTAAAATATCAAGGCTGATTCAAATTATTTGTACTCTTCAAAATACTTGTTTAGAAACAAACTCCTTTGAACTGATACACAATAAATCTGTTACTCTTTGTCTTGCCAGACCACCACCCTTCCCCATAGTAGGCATATTTATGCTTGAGAGGGAATACGCTATAGCAGCTTTCTTGCGAATAGCCCAAGTTCCAGCTGCCTTTGAGTATACTTAAAGTTAAAATTATAACTTCTGTTAGACTCTCGTCCTATTTCTCCAGTCCGAAACCCACTTCTTTTTCTTCATCATCTTCCCTTGGGGGTTAGGTTATTCCCAAGCTAATAATCTACCCACGCGGTCATGTAGCCCCGTGTACTTAGGGTGTGTGTACAATCTGTCTGATAACCGGTGTTAATTGTGATGGCTGTATTAGTGTGTGTTCTGTTTTTAATTCAGGTAAGAACTGCAGACGATAGTTTCTAGTAGTTCCTACCTTCGCTACTAAATGCTACCGTCCACGACACCCAGCTGTGAACTTTGCTACTAATGCCATCGCAACCAGAGCCTGCTTACGAACGTTGGAACTTAAGAGTATTGATCAAACCAAACCTACAAATTTTTTCTTCACACAAGGTTAGGTTCTTTTACATGCCATAAATCTATGACATGGGCCCGCCAGCTTTACTTTCCCTCCGAAGGAAGGCATAGTGAGGGATTTTAACACTCTTAAAAAATCCTACGACTTTGGCCGCGTTTGAGCCCACGATCTTGGGCATAGCAGTTCAGCATGCTACCAACTACTAAAGTTGTTTTATTATTTTTCAGATAAATAATTCTAGATTAGGTTGCATATTTTATTACAGTAATCTGAAATGAGTTTCATGTAACTCGTCGAAGAGTCCGTAAAAACCTAACATGCCGGAATTCGTCAATGGACACCCTTCAGTCGAGTTTCCCAGACTGTACTGCATTATTGATATGGCAGTGAAAAAAGATCAAGCGGAAATGAAGCGACCGTCTTCCCCTCATTAGCGATGGACTGAGAATGTGTTCGACCTTCTATCACGCATACAGGCGGGCGGCAACACGGAAGAATGAGTGTAGGGAGAACTTTCTCCATCCAAGCATAGGAGCGCTACCGAACTGGGTTAGCTCCCCGGCCAACCTTCTGAATAATACTGTAACAACAAGTGAGGATGTGAAAATCAAACAGTTTGGTGCCCATACAGAGTGTTTACAACGCCGTGTGGGAAGAGCAAATAAAATAGGAATGCGATGGTATAGTCGGGAGTCAATCTCCACCGAGACAAACAATAAAAGTATTAAATTCATCGAACTTTTTAATAATAAAACCAGCCTTCCGATTGATGATAGACTATTCTATTATGTATCATTGTACTTAACAATTTGAAAGCATTTCTCCTCCCTCCTCTAGGTAAGGCAAACCGACTTAGGAAACGTTAAACCATCGCCGTCTGTAATTCTCAAGCCGTGTCGTTACTCTTGGCAACGCCGCACATTGTCACCTGCTGGTAGGCCTAGAGTAAGCACATGGTGGTTTCTAACACTGCGTAAACACACAGATTTTGACGCGAAATGTTTCCGAAAATACAACAGAACATAACATCCGGTAAATCTACGAGTATCACAAAAGATATATTGTCATACTATGTACTGTCATATTCCCGATAATGCTGCACTGTACCTCAATGTCCTAATGTCTGAAGTTTTCTTTTCTTGTAGCTATGCTCACTGCCGTCATTGACGCGCTCAGAAAAAAAATATTTAAAACTATTCTAACGAACTTAGAGACTGCCTTTGATATTAAATCCTTCATTTCTTGTCCACAGATGCACTCACCATAATAGGCCTCGAAGTTTAAATAGTAACAGTGTAACAATAATGTTCCACTGATCACTTAATTCAACATAAAAGACTGATAGTCAGTCTGAAAGACTAGACTTTATATCATTTACATGCTACAAATGCTGCGTGAACTCAAAGTTCCGTTAGCAAGGTAGCTGGCCGGATGACGTCACGCTCACCGGAGCGCGCGGGGAAAGGAGGAAGCTCAAGCAGTACTATGACGTCACACACCTCAGTGCATTCTCGGTACATTTCGTCGCGTCACCGTAACGTAACGCCAGACCCCAGCGTAACGACGAAGTCGACAGGATCATTTAAAATGATAAAAAGCACTTGCGAAATGAGTCAAGTTCATAATGTACTGGAATATAGAGGCCACATGAAGATGATATGTATACCAGAACTAAATTACTAGGCACTGAAAGTCCACCTCACTCTAAGTGATCAAAACGTAGTGATATAACCAGTTATTTTAATAGTGCTGTCATAATTTGACTCACAACCAGGCACACAACACTTTCTAGACATCTGAAATAGTTTAATGAAATATTAATGAAGAGTTGGTTGGTTAAATTCATTACCAGATATTGATTACACATACAACTTAATACGGGAAATACTTCTACAACTTTCAGCAGATTACATGACAGTTCGCCACACTGACACTTCCACAAACTGCCCAAAATACCGACAATTCGCCACAGCCCTCGGACGTGGCTACCTGTTTAATGACTCAGAAATAATCTCGACTGTCAGTTCCACACACACATCGCCCCCAGGCTAGCGATCATCGTTACAGCCACACCAGTGACAATGCACCTAACATAATACTCCTTTGGAGTGAAGAAAAGAGCTCGGTCTATGTACTTCATTACTAACACGGTCTCGAAAATATCATTGCGATGTAGTGTAATTTCCATCAAAATAAAATAAATGCAGAGTCTGATTTCCATCACACTTTATCCAGGCTGTGGACTGGCAAAATAATAACAAAACCGATCATTTTGGTGTGTTTAAAATCAGCTTTCTAGGCTTCGACAGTTTTTTTTTGTTCAACAATAATATTAACCTACTCCATTTTCTGTGAATAGGCAACTGCCTTCAGAAAACTTTTCATTTCTTTTTTGTCATTTTCTAACTTTTTCTGAATGTTCTCAATCCGTCCGTCCAGCTTGACATATTTTCGTATTCTTTTTTCCTTCCATGTTGAGCTCGGACTTTACAAATGCGCAGTTTGTCTTCTCAGCTTCCGTCTTCAACACTTTGACAACCTCTTTTAATTTGGGGGTTAGGTCTCCCGTAAGATTGTTGAGTCGGTTGTTCCAGCCCTGTGCCGTGCTTGGTGGCAATGTCACATCTCGATTGGAATGTCTTGGATATCTTGCCAGTTGTAACGAAGTAGTCAAAAACTTGGGACTTTCTGGAGCTTGAGAGTGTATTTCCACCCATCCATCGAGCACATCTTCAGGCTTTAAAAACGCAAGTGCTGCGCACATACGGACATGAAGGCTGATTTCGTTATTCTCTCGGTACTCCACCGACAATCCGAGATCCTGTACTTGTATCCATAAGCATTTTGTCATGTGAAAATAACGGCCATGTATTGTTGTTGTTGGAAATACGTCTTTCAGAGAAGAAATTACAGCAGCTTCAAAATCCACATTTATGTCCGTTTTCATAGTAGCCTTGGTGGTGGGGTGGAGATGTGTGTGGAACTGTCAGTCGAGATTATTTCTGAGTCATTAAACAGGTAGCCGCGTCCAAGGGCTGTGGCGAATTGTCAGTATTTAGGGCAGTGTGTGGAAGTGTCAGTGTGGCGAACTGTCCGGACACCCTTTCAGCAGGTCTGATTTACCACGAGGAATTTCACGGGTGTTGAAATAGTAAATACGAACTGATTTTAAATTGTCTCTTGGCAAAATAAGTGTCATTAATTAACAAAAGTTAACAATTGAGCTTGGCTTGTTTACACTCCTTAGAGCCCAAGTCCAGTGTTGCCAATTCTACTAACATCACGGCTGAGAGTATAGACGGCAATGGTTTAACGGTTTCCCACCAAGTGATTTTTTTTTTAGAACCATTCGCCGTGCACAGATCCACCCTGAGTCATATTTCTTCGTTTTGTTATGCTGTAGTCAAATAAAAGGTGTCTAGAATGAACGATTAGCCTGCTGGACATTTCGACGAAAATATGATGATGATGATAATTGTTGTTTTAAGGGGCCTAACATCTAGGTTATCGGCCCCTAATGGTCTGGGTGATAGCGAAAATGACAATGAAATGGAACTCAGAATGAAACGACTCACAAAATGGAGAGCGGTAATACTCACAAAAGGAATAGATAGAAAAATACCCACAAAATGTAGGTTAGATTCAAAATACTGACAAAACACAATTGAGAATCAAAATACTTGCAAAATGCCCACCATACAACATGCAATTTAAATTGTAAATACTTGCAAACAGCGGTTTAGGTTGAAAATACATACAAAATGCAATTGAAATTCATAATACTAAAGTTCCACCCCCTATATTGAAATACTTACTAAAAAGCAATTTAGATTGTCAATCCTTACAAAATGCAATTGAGGTTGAAAACACTCGTAAAATGCAATTTACATCGAAAAGATTTACAAAATGGAACGTAGATTGAAAATACCTACAAAATGGAGGGTAGATACAAAAAAATCGCTAAAGGGAATTCAGATACACGGGGAGCCAAGTATCAAGACCAGTGCGGGAATCTTAAAGAGAAAGGGAAATATAATGAAAAGAAAACAAGAGGTCTGATCCCTCTAAGAAGGAGGGATCAGGAAATATGAGACAAGGGCCAATTAAAGCGGGAAAGTGAAAGACTCCCTATGCCTCGGGGTCGGAAAAGAACAAGAGTTGACCAAGGGACGTCGACAGGAAAGAAGACGGAGAGGAGCCCGGCACAAGTAAGTGGAAGCAATGCCGGACTCAGCTGGGGTCCCGTGGTCACCAACCCACGTCCCACTAGATGTGAGCCCCTAGGGGGTCGACGAAAGCATTTTCCCCCGGTAAACCACGTAGCCTACTAACACGACTTTCAGCACTTCCTTACCTGGGTATCGTAGACCAGGACTGCCCAACCTACGGCCCGCGAGACATTTTGTCCGGCCCGCGCCGCGCCGTGTCGCAAAAACGTTGAAACAGCTAAAGCTTGTGAAAAATTTGAGTGTTTTTCTATTGGTTTGGATGAGTCCACGGACACCTCGGATTCAGCTCAGGTTGTATTGTTTATTAGAGGAGTGAATAGTGAATTTCAAATTACCGAAGAACTGGCTGGTGTTCACTCAATGGAAACTACAGTAGCTGGTGAAGAAATATTTTCTAAGGTTAAGGAAACTATTTTTGCACTTGTACTCGACTGACTTAAAGAACTTAGTAGGAGTGACTATAGACGGAGATCGAAACATGTGTGGTGATAAAATGGTTTTGTTGGAAATGTGTGCAAAGCAGTGAAAGCGGTACAGAAAAACCTATCATACTGCATTGTATCATACAACAGCAGGCTTTGTGCGACAACAAATCTCAGTATGTATGTTGTTGTTAAAACAGCAAATTACATACGCTCACACTCCCTAAAGCATCGCCAGTTTAAGTTAGTTTTGGCCGAAATGGACAGTGTTTATCCGGACCTTCCCTATCATTGTGAGGTCCGATGGGTCAGTAGAGGTAAAGTGTTACAAAGGGTTTTTGAACTTCGTGCACCAGTAGATGTGTTTATGTTTGAACAAGGTCGTCAATGCCTGAGCTTTCTGATGCTTTGTGGCTGTGGAAGTTAGCATTTTTAGTTGACATTACAATGCACAAACGTTTTAAACTTGAAACTACGGGGAGTTAATTCACTTGTTTTTGATGCCAATCATGATGTTAAAAGGCTTCTAGGAAAAAAAACATGCACTGTTTGAGAAGGAGCTTACCAAGAACGATTTGGGTCACTTTGAGACATGCAAAGATTGCTTACCTGAAGCTAATGCAGCCTTCTGACTTTGCTGCTGATGTCTTCAAGCAATTTAGCCAGCAGTTTAATGACAGATTTGATAATTTTGACTAAGAATGTGACAAATCAACCTATTTCACCATCCTTTCAAATGTGAAATTGATTCTGTGCCAACAAGCCTTCACTTAAATTCATTGACTTAACAACAAACATTTTCAGGAGTGCTACAAAAGTGGTGCCCTCGTGCAGTTCTACAGCTCCTTGAACAACGAAGATTTCAAAAACTTGAAGACGTTTGCCCGTACCATGTTTTTAGTGTTTGGCTCAACTTACGTTTGAGAACAGGTATTATCCAAAATGAGCTACATAAAATCAACATTTCGAGCTCCTCTCACTGATGAACACTTAAAAGCCCTTATTAATGATTGGTACAACTAAGAGCCTAAGTGCGGAGAAATTTTAAGTACCGCTACAAAGCAGTTCTTGTCGTCGCATTAAACTAAATTATCATGAACTTTATTTCATAATTTGTCAAATGAACATAAATACGCACTCTTTGTTATTCATGCTATATGCATAGCGTTTAGAAGAGTTATTGTTGTTTTAAGAGGCGGAACTACGAGGTCATCTGCCCATAAAAAACTAAGGTCAGACAGCCACAAAACTCACCATATTGCTATGCTATATGTGTGTTGAATATCATAATTAGGGCTCGGATATTTAGGTAAAAAAATATTTTTTTATGTAAATACCTATTTTAAGCATTTTGTCTATAAATGCATAAATTCCTGCTTTTCACTTATTAGCACATAAAAAGACATAATATTTACATTTTTTAAATCAGTATGCTCTCTTAGTTTATTGCATTTTTGTTCTGTGTTACTTCAACGGGGAAGAACCTGTGAGCTATCTAATCTTCGTGCAAAGCGTATGTCAGCTTGCAACTGTGTTATTCTTAACTTGTCGCCCCGTGCCACTCACTGTGGAAGCCGAGGATTTCCTTGTCCATAGCCATATTCCACCACGTGCTCTAATGGGAGCATTCTGTTCTGCCAACTATGTGGGAAAGCAATCAAGGTTGAACAGCGATCTCAAGTTACACAACACCTCAAGGGCAAGAAACATATTGCCGCAGCTTCAGAAGAAGTGTTTCGTGATAATCATCTGTCATTCTTGATCGACAAACTGAAGAAATGTTTCGTTGTGTATTGTAATGCTTCAGTAGACAGTGAGGCATAGAGCACTGCATAATTGTTTATATTCAAGTTAATAAACTGAATTATAATTTTTTTTTTACTTTTTTGTCACATATTTCAGATATTTTTAACACATAAAAAATAAATATTTTCCCGATTTTTAGCACCTAAAAATCCGAGCCCTAATCATCATACTTCTATTTTAAAGGGATTTATTAAAAATATTTAGATTGATTTTAGTGTTATTTTCTTATCCTATAAAGAAATACCGTATAGAAAACGGCAACAATACTAAGAAAACTAAGGTTAGTTAGTTATTGTTGTTTTAAGAGGCGGAACTACGGGGTCATCTGCCCATAAAAAACTAAGGTCAGACAGCCACAAAACTCACCATATTGCACCTATAGGCTCTTAAAAAAATCCATACCCCTAAACCCCCCGGAGGGTTATTGGCCCACAAGGTCCCCCTACTATTTACAATGTGGCCGTTAGTTAAAAAGAGGTTGGGCATCCCTGTCGTAGACTAGACCCAACCCTGTATAGCATTGAGACTTTTCGCGCAGAAAGTTATGGTCTTACTTGTAACACCCCTGGAGCAGTCCGACTTCCACACTTCACCCGTATCAAGAACATTTCAAGGACAATGACCCTACCATCATTAGTCACGCTGGAATGCAACAAAATATCATTTCGCAAGTTCTGTCATCTTTCAAAATATCCACTCGAGAAGAGAAAGAAAGATCAGGTCAACTACCTGACAGGAAAACAAGGCCTCGAGTCATTTACACAGTGTTATTGATCGCTAATAACCCAAGACGTTAACCAACGAGTGTTTTGAAGCGCAGGTCGTTGTTGTTGCTTATTTTATAATAGACTAGCAACGCACCCCGGCTTCGCCCGGAAACTGAAGCATCATTTATATAATTTATGCAATTTCATAGCAGAATTCTCTCTATCGGACCACAAACCATGAATATTTCTTCCCTGTGTAAAAGGAGCTTGAGGGATGGCTCCCATTTGTGATTTCTTTCTTTCTCTCTCTCTCTTATGACAATCGAGAAATTATTTGTTGGTCAGTTTCATTGTTACGTGATAAGCGCATTTTGTTCGATGTCAATGAACTACGACCTATATCAGTTTTCCGTCGCGGCATGATTGGTTAAAATCACTGACTGGACTATTAATTATATCATCATGGAGATGCATGTGCAACGAATTCTTGTCAGACGTAATTTAAGAATGGGGAGGTGCATGAAACTGAAATTCCCCTTCCGTCCAACTTGACTGTGTATTTTGCAGAACGAAAAGTTCACAGGCGAAGTAAAGAAAAGCCGAATTTGACTTCCAGGGACATTCCAAACACATCCACTCTGAAGTCTTAACTCGACGCGACTAGAAAGTTTCTGGGGTGATAGGCTCGCCCGCCAGCCAGCTATCTCGTAAGAAATGAAAACGTAAGAACACTCATAATGGGCGATGTATTGAAGACAGAGATATGCTCTCACGGACTTTTATTGTAGAACTGTTCATGCTGAACAATTCTTACACTCCTAGCATATAGATATTTTTAACGGTTTGTCCAGAACACCAGTGTTAGTGCTCGGCTTCCTTTGGTCATAAATAAATAAATAAATTATATTCTAAAGAAACCTTCCTCGAGATATCCTACGGTGAAAACCGCATCAAAATCCAACCAGTGGTTCTCGAGATTAACCGGAACATCCAAGAATCGGGGACTTCGTTTTATACTAAGTAGAGTTGGCAACGCTGAACAAAATTCTTCTAATACTTGTTACTAATACGCGAGTATTGACCTGCGCTTCCACACCTCGTGGTGTAACGGCTAGCGTTTCGATTCCCGGCTCAGCTAAGAAATTTTGATTCTGGTGAGAGTGCCGGAACGAGGTAAAACTGACAAGAGGTGGGTTCGATTCTCCCGCCAGCCATCCAAGAGGTTGCAAATGACGGGATGATAATAACATCGTATGGCCTCGGGTGCCAGGTGCAAGCTTTGCTAATTGACGCCCAGAGGGCAACTTGAATGTCGAATTGTATCGCTCCTTGAAGCGCTGTGAAAGTCAAGAAGGTTAGATATCTAAGTTCCTTGAACACTATAGCGCTTTCTAGTAGAGAAATGAGGGACTTTGTGTTGGCGAAAAATCCCGAGATTAATTTTGCCATTATGAACACGGCCTACTGAATTCAAATGGGTTCTTTAACATGCCAACATCGTACGACATGCGTATCGTGATTTTTGTCACCTTTCAAAAAAAACACTTGCCACGGCCAGGAGCGAACCTGCAAGCTTGGGGGGGTTGGTAGTCAGACACGATAACCACTCCCCCACCGTGGCAAGCTAATAACGGGATGGTTCCTAACTTAAGGCCACGGCCGCCTCTTTCCTAACCCCTGCCTAAATTACAAGATGACATCGCTGACGGGGGTCAAAATTAACAACAGAGAGCATGGCGTGAATCCTGCGTCACTATCTTCTCCGCTCGAGGGCGATGGACCGAATGACAACGGCCACATTTCAAAATCATTTATGCCACGACTGAGTGATCAGAATCTATTATCCTACTAGCCAAGTTCCGTTATGGAGAGACAGACCTGCAGCGAGCACGAAAAGAAAGAAAGACAGCATATATTTCCTCCCATTTAAATCTCAACTTTCAATTCCGACCACGTCGTCCATGCAACGAATGACCGTTGGTGGTCAGGCTTCGCCGCTCAGCTGTTTCAACTGCCACCTGTCCACACTGCCTTGGCTTAACAAGATGAACAGGTCTCATTACCGATTGCTGAAATTAACACTGGCCTTCAAGTGAACAATACAACACAGCCACTAATGAGACTTTAGCGTTCTGCTTGCGTAATCGGATGTCGCTCTCGATGTCAAGAAACTACTGTTTGATGATAATTGTTGTTTTAAGGGGCCTAACATCTAGGTTATCGGCCCCTAATGGTCTGGGTGATAGCGAAAATGACAATGAAATGGAAACCAGAACGAAAATCAAGCTGGACTGAAAATATTTACAAAATGGAACTCAGATTGAAATGGCTCAAAAAATGTTTAGTGGAAATACTTACAAAAGGGAATTTAGAAGGAAAATACTCATAGAAGGAATTTAAATTGAAAAATACGCACAAAATGTAGTTTAGGTTCAAAATACTTACAAAATGCAATGCAGATTCGAAATACTCAACAAAATGCAATTGAAATTCAAAATATTTACAAAATGCAATTGAAATTCAAAATACGTACAAAATGCAATTGAGGTTCAAAATACTTACAAAATGCAATTGGAATTGAAAATACACAATGCAAGTGAGATTGAAAAAGGCCGATTCACATTCAAAATACTCACAAAGTGCTGTTGAAATTCAAAATACTTTAAAAATGCAATTGAAATTGAAAATGCCTACAAAATGTATGGTGGATTCAAAATACTGTACTGACAAAATGCAATTGAGATTGAAAATGCCTACAAAATGTGGTGGATTCAAAATACTCACAATATGCGGAAGCCCGCGATTCAAAATACTGTACTGACAAAATGCAATTGAGATTGAAAATGCCTACAAAATGTGGTGGAGTAAAAAAATGACAAAATGTAATTTAGAGACACCGGGAGCCAATTCATAAAAACAGGGCGGGAATCTTAACGAGAAAAAAGGAACTATAATGAAAAGAAGGCTGATCCCACGAAGAATGAGGCACTAGGAAAGATGAGAGAAGGGCCAACTAAGACGTGAGAGGAAGAGACTCCCTAGGCCTCGGATACCCTAATACCGTCAGGGTCGGAAGAGAACAAGAGTTGACCAAGAGAGGTCGACAGGAAAGAAGACACAGAGGAGCCCGGCACAAGTAAGTAGAAGCAATGCTGGACTCAGCTGGGGTCCCGTGGTCGCCAACCCACGTCCCACAAGTTGTGAGCCCCAGGGGGAACACTAGTGTTTGAAGACTTCCCACCTTCAAAAAGCTCTCTCGCACTCAGCGGCTTCGGTAGCATGCTGAGCTTCTATGCCCAAGATAGCGGGTTCAAACCCGTCCCAAGTCGTCGTTTTTTTAAGAGCGTCAAAAATTCCTCAGTATGCCTTCCTTCGGAGGGAAACTAAAAGCCGGAGGCCCCATGTCATATATTTATGGCATGAAAAAGAACCTTCCACTAATTACACTTGTGTGAAGCTACATTTGGTTAGGTTCGACTAACGCTCTTACAGTAGGTTTCAGGAGCCAAGTTCAGAACTAGTTGGTCGTTGACGGTGGGGGTTGGTGACAAAAGTAGGAACTACTTGAAAATTCAATGTCTGCAGTCCTTACTCGAGTTAAAACAGATAGCACACACTAATACAGTCATCACAACACCGGGTATCAGACAGATTGTACACACACACAAAGTACACGGGGCTACATAACCGCGTTGTCACAGCCCCTAAACTGAGGAACCAGCCATCTCTCGCTCTGGATGTCAGAAACCAAGGAGTAATAAGGAGACGCCCTAACGGCTAGAGATGGTGATAATTAAAATTCAGCAATTTTTCTAGGTTTGTGCCGTATCTTGTGTGGAGTTTCGCCTAGGACACCAAGCTGGCTCATCAGCGGGCTCTTGGTGTCCGTTCCCGGACATTGCTGGCAAGTCACGGCACTAACCTAGAGGAATTGCTGAGTTTTAATTCACTGGCCGTGAAAGCCAATATACCATCAAGAGAATTAACATCTGGGTTATCGGCCCCTAATGACAATGAGATGACGCCATACCCAAAACTATCTACATACTTACATACTGGGAAGAGGAAATGGAAATGGTAGCGAAAATGACAATGAGACGGAAACAATAACGAAAACTAACGGAGATTGAAATACTCACAAAATGGAAAATACTCAAAAGTAATTTAGAATGAAAAAAAAAACAAAATGCAGATTATTACAAAACATCGACAAAGTGCAATTTAGATTCAAAATACAGTACTCACAAAATGCAATTGAGATTGAAAATACTCACAAAATGCCCAACGTACAAAATGCAATTGAGATTGAAAATACTCACAAAATGCCCAACGTACAAAATGCAATTGAGATTGAAAATACTCACAAAATGCCCAACGTACAAAATGCAATTGAGATTGAAAATACTCACAAAATGCCCAACGTACAAAATGCAATTGAGATTGAAAATACTCACAAAATGCCCAACGTACAAAATGCAATTGAGATTGAAAATACTCACAAAATGCCCAACGTACAAAATGCAATTGAGATTGAAAATACTCACAAAATGCCCAACGTACAAAATGCAATTGAGATTGAAAATACTCACAAAATGCCCAACGTACAAAATGCAATTGAGATTGAAAATACTCACAAAATGCCCAACGTACAAAATGCAATTGAGATTGAAAATACTCACAAAATGCCGAACGTACAAAATGCAATTGAGATTGAAAATACTCACAAAATGCCCAACGTACAAAATGCAATTGAAATTCAAAAAACTCACAAGAATGCCGCTTCTACAGACTTACTGAAAATCAATTTAGAATGTCAATCCTTACAAAATGTAGTGTACATTCAAAAAATTCCCAAAAGGTAGTTTAGAGACACTGGGAGCCAATTCAAAAAAGCAGTGCGAAAATCTTAAAGAGAAAAGGAAATATAATGAAAAGAAAAAGAAGGCTGATCCCTGGAAGAATGAAAGATGAGACAAGGGCCAATTAAGGCGGGAAAAGAAGAGACTCCCTAGGCCTCGGATACCCTAATACCGTAGGCTACTACATCCACAACACAATGACACAGGTTATCAGAAAGATTCCAGCCTCTAAATAAATCGATAACAGTTTTCTTTTTTTCTTTCTTTTTAATACACATCTATTTGTAGGTTCTCACTTGCGAATTTAAACTAAAACCACGATAGAAATTCCTTTTTCTTATACATAAAGGTCATTAGCCTCAAGTAATTGTGACATGTGTCAAATCAGATTCATAATATGCAAGTGTATCGGGAAGGAGCCCTCAGCATATCTTCCTTGGAAAAAAGAGATTTCCATGCGGAAAGATTCAAAGATGATTGACAGAGTCAGTAGCCAAAACCACAACCCACCGGACTGCGTTTAGCACATGAACCGCTTAGTATGCTCCTGCAGAACGAACAACAGGTGTTATGACTGGCAGTTTCAAACAGCTGCCATACGAGTAGTACAGTGCGAAGCCGCATCTCAACACACAACATCGTTCTCACGAGGGGGAATATTACCTGCTTTAACCATTTACTACTCGAAGGCCAAATTTAACCCCAATGGCTCATAAACACAAGATTCACGGTCACGTAAAGCTACAATCTTCTTTCCTTCTTTTATAAAATTAACCTCAAATAATACTGAAGTGATAGAAGCAATTTTTCAGTGTTGCCTAGTTCTATTAAAATAAGCTTTCCAGTTGGTTAAAGGAGCCTAACATCTAGGTTATCGGCCCCTAAGGGTTTGGGTATAGTGAAAATCAACCGTTACTATTTAAACTGATGTCCTATTGTATTGTAGGGAATATACAAATACGCTAGAATGAAATAAGGTGATGCCAACTAGTCTGGTATTAGAAGCTTGAGTCCTTTGTAGCGTCCGTTCTCGGACAACGCTCCCCCCGGACTGGCAGTGTTGCCAAATCTTGAAATTGGAAAGAACTAAACCCTACGCTTAAAAACACCAGAAAAGCACCAGCTGGACTCTATGATTCAAAACACAAGAAAAACACTAACAATTGTGAAGTATATAAACGGCTTTTTACTTACATTTCTTTCATTAAAAATAGTCTTCTTCACTTGCGGAGCCTGCTACCGCTATTACATCTTGAGATCGGGAAGGTGTATTACTGCCGTAGCTCTGCATACTTCCAATTTTGGCCACTATTATATCCTTCGGAAGTTCGTAGGCGTGATAGCATTTTCCCTCTGTTTTTAGTCCAAATCGCACTCACAGAATGGAATGCAATTTTTAAACTATCATTCGATTTCTTTGCTCTGTTTTCACCAATTAAACTTGGCTGAACACTCTCCCTACATCTGCATTAGAGTGAGGGAGCGAAAGTACATAAACTGGGAAATCCCCTGGGAGCTGGGAAGAAAATGGATGATAGGTCGATTCTTTGTACAAGTGCACTTGCACTGAGCCCTGCATGTTGCGCTTACTTAGCACTTATGCACGAGAATGTGAATTTCAGGGACTTCCCCTGTTGGAGTTTTGATCTTGACACGTGTAAGGGCGAACATAGCCTATCTTAATTGATTAACTTTATTAAATCTATTACATGGCTTCCAGGATTTACTTGTCATAGGAGACAATTTCATGAAAAAATCCGTTAAGCACCAGATTTGGCACTGGTTTTATTGAAATAACACCATTATTTTGCTATGGCGCTATTAGAACATTCCTGGCACCAGACGAACTTCAGAAACACCAGATCGGGTGCTAAAAACACCAAATTGGCAACACTGGCTCCTGGGAGGCTACGTAGAGGAGGCTCTGTAGAGAGGATACCCACTAGTCGCCGCGGGCTCCACACATAATTTGGTGAAAATCTCATTATAATATTCCCTTAATGAGAGATTCAGTCTGGAGCCACGCGAGAAGCAGACGGGTTCCTCCTCAAGGTCGGGCTAACGGCCCTTCCCAAGGACAGAGGAGTGCTGCAGGCTGGACCCTTCACCTTACCGTCCATCTAGTGGGACGTGGGTTGGCATTGCTTCCACTTACTTGTGCTGGGCTCCTCTCCGTCTTCTTTCCTGTCGACCTCTGTTGGTCAACTCTTGCTCTCTTCCGACCTCGACGGTATTAGGGTATCCGAGGCCTTGGGAGTCTCTTCCTTTCCCGCCTTAATTGGCACTTCTCTTATCTTTCCTGATCCCTCATTCTTCGAGCGATCAACCTCCTTTTTCTTTGCCTTTTGTTCAAGGCCCTCAAGGAGGCAGGGTGTGTGTAGCCCCACCACTTCTGGTGCACCCTGGATAGTGCTACACCTTCAAGGGCTCATGACTGGTGAGTTCGGAGTTGCCGATCTCGGGGGATTCCTGAGCTGGGTCCGCCTTTTTCCTTTTTTCCATTGACTTTGGGGCGGGCCCTCTCCTCTTTCCCTTTCCTATCTGCCTTTCATGGCTCTCCTTCCTTCCAAGTCCCTCAATCATCATTCGAGGGTATTTCTTTTCTTCTTGTCCTTTATTTGCCTTTTGCTTTATTTGTTTACCATTTCTTCTTCTAATATGTAAGTTTGTAGTTAGTATTAGTCAGTTTTCATTCTCATCTCATCTTTCACTATCACCCAAACCTTTAGGGTCCGATAACCTGGATGTTAGGCCCCTTAAAACAACAATCATCATCATCATCATCGTCATTACCGTCCAGATGTACTGGAGACTGGCAGTTTCTCACATGTTACAACGTATTGGCTGTGGGTTGAACCCTTAAGCTTACCGTCCCGACGTGGGACGCCTCCAGTGGTCCACAGAGTAGTCGTGCACATCGATTAAAAGGCAGATCAAAGGTGCAAATCCCAGTGCTGACCGCGACAATCCTGAATGTAGTATTCCCCCTGATTATCCACACTTCCCCGGGCACCTGCCCTACCACAAGTTATCAGACAAATTGAACACCCACTCAAGTACACGGGGAGCAGAGCTTGCAGCGATAAAACATTGATAGAGCTTCGAACTGCGGTAGGTATGACGCTTGCCAGTTGCTTTAGCCACACGTGTTCGCAGTAAGCGGACTACACTCGCCATAATGTTATTTATAACGCTCAAAATAGATGCTGCTGGTGGTTGGCTGGCCTTTTCTCAAATTCCTTCCTAGTCGCGGAGTAAACAAAACAACGTTATAAGGCGCAGTGCTACTTCCAGCCAGCTCTGTGGAGTCGCAGTCCCGTCTCCACCCAAGAGTCATTCTTCCCTCGCAGCAAGGGTGTTACACCTGAAAGCCGGCAGGTCACATTATCTACGGCTTCGGTGGTGTAGTTGGTAGCAAGCTGAACTGCTGTGCCCAAGATAGCGGGTTCGAACCCGGCCGAAGTCATCGGATTTTTTAAGACCATTAAAATCCTTCAGTATGCCTTCCTTTGGAGGGGGAAAAAGCCAGCGGTCTCTTGTCATAGATTTATGGTATATAAAAGACCCTTCCACTACCTAAACTTGTGTGAAGCTAAATTTCTAGGTTAGATTTCGCTGGAACGCTCTATCAAAGTTCCAACGTTCACCACTAGGTATCATTGACATCATCTGGTAGCGGAAGTTGGAATTAGCCTACTTGAAATTGAGCGCAACTTGTAGCTCACCCTATGGGTGTCCGCTTGAAGCAGCTACAGCCTTTGGCGAGCCGAACATGTCCTCGAACACTCCCGACACTAAAGGCCATACGATAAATAAATAAATAAATAAATAAATAAATAAATAAATAAATAAATAAATAAATAAATAAACTATCTATTAACAGAACTGTATTTAAGTAGGTCAACACACCCCACCACTTGAAACACTTGGGAGCACACTAACTCACTTCTCTAACAAATAGGGAGGGAGGTTCGCTCCTCCAGCGAGCACCAACAGATACGAATTTACAAGACAAAATTCAACCACAAACTCATAATACCCACCGCGTACGGTCGCGGTCTTCCAACAACCCCCCACTAAATGCGCGGTAGAACCTCCGCAACCAATTAAAGGCACGGTAGAATCTCAAGAACCCGCTAAAAACACACAAAATCTCAACAACCTACAATAGACGCGGTGAAATCTCAGCAACCCACTATAGGCGCGTAAAAACTCTACAAACCGCTATAGACGCGTAAAATCACTACAACCCGCTATAGACGCGGTAAAAACCACTACAACCCGCTAAAGGCGCGTAAAATCACTACAACCCGCTATAGACAATTGAACTAAATTAGATGCCAGTGCATTACAATGTGTAAAAACATTTACTGTACTAATCGCGAGAAAAGTCTATTTAAAAGTCTCAACTTTGCTTGGCCACCATGTTGGTTTTGTAGTTACCAGATTTTTGAAAGTTACATATGTGAAATTCTAGTAGTGCCCTTTATCATCGTACACAATTTCAGGGTGATATCGGTAATAGTTTCGGAGATACTGAATGCTGGTGAAATATTTCGCACAGCCACCATGTTGGATTGGTGAGACGTAATAAAATTTGAAGGGCACAGTAGGGGTCGGCCGAAATGGAGCTATGACCTTAGCGAGTTTCATTGAAATCGCTCCATCCGTATAGAAGTTATTAGAGGGAGACACACACACGCACACGGTGATCTCATAAGTCTTTTTTTTTTTGCATATAATGAAAATAGGCTAAATATCAGCAGGTCCCTCCCTCTTGGTTATTCGAACTATTATTTTGAACTCTCAGTAAATTGAACTTTTTCTCTGGTCCCTTAAATTTCAAATTATCGAGAGTCGACTGTATTGGTTTAACGTGCGGCTAAGAGACGCCGGGTTGTCGTTATTGCATTCCGAAGGCGATCTTTAACGTGACAGTAAATCTACTAACACGGCTTCCTCGCATTTAAGCATCCTCATGCACCAACTGACTGCTCCAGAATTCGATCCTACAACCTTGGGCACAGCAATCGAAAATATCACCGCTGCACCACGTAGCCAATCAGGACGGTACAGAAAGTCGAAATGAATTAGGCAAACCAACTCGTGCTTCGCAAGTTAGCGGCTGCGTTGTTGACCGAATAGGCAGGGAGTTCATTATCATCACTCTCGTACATTTCACTTCACAGAAGAAATCAAATTAAAACATGCCCCTGACAGTTTGAGTAGTTTCACGGTTCTTTACCTGAATGAGGTTAGTATTTTAACGACCTTCCACTTTCTACAATGGGTTCTTAGCGAGGAGGACATCTCAGGAAAAGAAATCATTTAATTATGCTCGATGAAAACATCAACCGAGCGCGCGCCTTCGTTGGGCTGAACGGCGCAGTTGGGTTTCAAATTAATAGAATCGGCCGGAGCTGAGAAGCATTAAGTCAGTTTTCACTTTTCAGGAGACAGATGAAACGTCATTGACAGCACAGAACTTAAATACAGGTTATACTCGCGTTAGCGGAATATCAATATGAATTTAATAAACATTGTTTAAATCAATTTTAGCTCCGTGGTCAGTTCAGTGCGGCATAAAACCGTCCAGAATGAATATTCACATGATATTATATTTTAAAATGGATTTGTACCTAAACCACCTAAACCCTGTACAAATGTAATTTGATGATGATGATGATAATTGTTGTTGTTGTTGTCTTTGATGTTGTTTTAAGTGGCGGAACAGCGAGGTCACCTGCCCCTTTTGCGGACAAATTGATACACATATTGGTAAAATAAAAATTTAGAGGAAGACGTATAAATATGAAGAAAAAATTAAAACAAAAATCAAATGAAACTAATAATTATAAGACCCAAGATTGCAGGTTGGTCCTTGTTGTTGTTATTGATTCATTTTAGAGGCTTTACGACATCGTGGTCATGTAGCCCCGTGTGGAATCTGTCTGATAATAACCTGTGTCATTGTGATGGCTTATCTAGTGTGTGTCAACAATTGGAGTTAGAATTTGGGTAGGAGGCGGTCGCCAGAAGTAGAAGAGGGAAACCACGGTAAACCATTTCTAGGATGACTGGGGTAGGATCTAACCCACCTCTTCGCAATTCTGCTTCACGAGACTGAATGTACACCGTTCCAGGTCCACCTCTTCTGAATCTGAGATCTCGCGGTGACAGTCAAGAATGTTAAGTCACTGCACCAAAAAACGCAATGCGTTCGAGTTAGGAAGATAGGCCTAATAATGATACTAATGTGATATTCCTAGGGAAAATTACTGAGCCTTTTGAAACATGTACGAGCATTCGTCAAGATGACGGCATCTCCCCTGTTCTTTTTAACTTAGTTCTAGACCAAGTTATTAGAGAATGGGAAAGGACGTCACAGGTGTGAACATCGGGAAGCAAAGTCAAGGTCAAATATTTAGCATTTGCTGATGATCTAGCAATCATTACTAACACCAGAGATGAAACCAGATACGCCGCCGTTACAGGAACCTATTTCCAAAAGTCGACATCTGCATTTTTTTTAAGTTATTGAGAAAAACGACAAAAAAATAAATTAACAACAAAAAACAACTAAACGGTAAAATTCAGGATATTTTTTAAATTTTATATTATTATTGGTAGAAACTCTAACATAAACATAAAGAATAGGGCCAGAGGTAGATTCCTGAAATTTACAGTTTAATCGCTTTTTTTTTTCAATGCAATGTCGACTTTTGGAAATACGCTTTTCCCCAGATATCGTACGAAAAAACACAGTAGTCATACATAGAAAATCCCTCGCTAGAGATGGAAAACGGCACAATTTCACAAATACCTTGGAGAAATTGTGACTAGACAATAGGGCCAGCAAACTCCGTAAGGCGTACTGACTTAACGCGGAATTACTACAACAAATAAGTCATATAGCGTAATGCAAAATGACGACACTACGAGACAGCTGTTTTGCCGGAAGCTTTGTGTGCCTCAGAAACCATATCCTTTGGTGGTGACTCTAAAACTATAGAAATTGGAAAGCAAGAACGGAAAATTCTCTGGAAAATGTAAAGTTCCACGAGAGAAAATGGAATGTTGATTAAGAGGAGAACAGCGGACCTCTATTCCTTCACTGACAGGTGATGAACGGTGGCCATATTTATAGAATAAACAGCGACAGACTAACCCAAAGGTTATTTAGCGTGATCAACTCAAAGAAGGTCAAAATGAACTGGCTAGAAGAAACTAGGGTGGACCTGCAAAAAATAAATATCACAGACTTCATAGAAAATCGTGGGACCTTTAGTACAACAGTAGGTGAGCACAAATTGGTGGAGAAACCTAAAAAGGAAACTGGTAGCAAGTGGTCCATAGAACGCAAGATGCAACATAGTGAATATTTGAAGAGATTTTGGGAGGATAAGAAAGCGCTAACCAACTAACAAGTCAAACGCGCTCTTGGAATGGGCATAGCAGAGGTGAATGTTGTTGGTTGGTTCCTCAGTTTAGGGCTGCGACAACGGGGTCATGTAGCCCCGTGTACTTTGGGTGTGTTGGTTGGTTGGTTCCTCAGTTTAGGGCTGCGACAACGGGGTCATGTAGCCCCGTGTACATTGGGTGTGTTGGTTGGTTGGTTCCTCAGTTTATGGGCTGCGACAACGCGGTCATGTAGCCCCGTGTACTTTGGGTGTGTGTAGAATCTGTCTGATAACTGGTGTAATTTTGATCGCTGTATTAGTGTGTGTTGTCTGCAATTCAAGTGAGGACTGCAGACATTCCATTTCAAGTAGTTCCAACTTTTGCTACCAAACGCCACCGTCAACGACCAACTAGTTCTGAACTTTGTTACTAGATGCCACCGAAGTTGGCTCCAGGCGACGAACGTTGGGACCTAAGAGCGTTGTCAAATATAACCTATAGCCTAATTTAGCTTCACACAAGGTTCTATATCGTGCCATGAATCTATGACATGGGACCGTCGGCTTTACTTCCCCTCAGAAGTTAGTTATTGTTGTTTTAAGGGGACAGAACTACGAGGTCATTCCCCTCAGAAGGAAGGCATACTGAGGGATTTTTAACACTCTTAAAAAATCCCGACGACTTCGGCCGGGTTCGAACCCGCGACCTTGGGCATAGAAGCTCAGTATCACAACAACAAAGGAGAAGAGTTTAATATTATTGGTTTTACGTCCATTTCAACTACTGCGACTTTCAGAGACGCGCGCGCTCTTACACCGCACCCGGGCAACTGGAGACGGTTAAATGATGAGGGGATCGACTTAAACGGCTCCCTCGCATCTGCACACCCTCAAATGGCAACGGACTGCACCAGGATTCGATCCTGCAGAGCGGCGAGAACGTTACCGTTGCGCCACGCAAGGAGAAGTACAGTATAACCCACTGAGCTTCTGCGTTACGAACAAAATAGTGTAAACTAACACGCGAAGTGAGACAGTTGACCTTATGCTAATAATGTGCACTTCCGTGAGACCAAAATCCCGCCAACACGCCTTACTTCTCACGGAACACGCGCGGCCATTGTTTGTGCGCGCTTCGCTCGCTCACATTGTAGTACACCCGCAACGAAACAAACAAATTAATTGGGAAAAGCTCATATTTTACATGGAATTGAAGTTGGTTAGACTAGCTGTAACCAATTTTATCCGTCCAATTGTTGGACTCTTGGCGGATATTGTAGGTTCTCCCCCACTCTCTTCAATTATGTCTCTGACATCCCCTAACTCCGCTTATGTGCGGACGAAATCGCCTCTCCGCCACTTCCTGGAGAGGACATAAGAGTTGAATCCAACCTCCAGAGCGCCCTTACCGAACTTGAACCTTGGCCGACTCAATGGAGCATGAAAATTAACGCCAATAAATGCTCTACCACTCAGCATACAGCCGTTAATGATCTAGTTTTCTTTGACGAGGTGATCGGATGGCAGTCCACTAAAGCTCTACCCACAATGCGCTGTGGCAGACGGCAGATGAAGTCAGAAGACGGTAGTTCACAACCTAGCCACCCACCAAGGATGGACAAGGAGCTGTACGATTTATTTTTATTGCTGCTAACTCGTACAGCATTGTTAAAATTGAGGAAAAATACTCGTACATCCAGTATCCCCTCTTGTAAATAATTAATAAATCCAACTCTGAATTAGGCCTACTGATTTTTTGAACAATTGTTTTTGTGTAGCTGGTCATTTTTGATTGAACGGCCGAGGGCTCCCAACACATTCAATCTATTACTACATCATTTCCTAATTTATTTTTCGTCATTAGAAAATGTATTTTGGCAAATTTCAGTACCGGTAAGCCCTACTTTAGAAAATGTTATCGTACGATGAGCTCTCATTCAGCGTTACCTTCCACTGCATTACATTTCCTACAAAGGAAAACATTATAATCAATGAACTGTTTCCTTTTAAATACTTGGGCTCACACATGTCATATATCCAACGGCGTTCCCTCACAAGATCAATGAATATATATCTTCTATCCCAAGGTCAGTACATTCAGGTCATCTGTAATTATGCTAAGAATATAGGCCTACCGCGAATACAACTATAGTCAACTACACAGCTGATGACGAGCGGGAAAACGACCAAGTGACGTCAGCTTGTGATCTTTTCTGATTGGCTCTTAAATATGCAGTTGGCTGCCAAAGATAAAATTGACGACAGCCGACCACACGCTGCCGATTGTCAACTATCTACTACCGACATACGACTTCACATTGTGAATGATGCCATAAGAGAGCACGGGTCTGACTTCAACTGCCGTCTGCCGACTGCGCATTGTGGGTAAAGCTTAGTAAATACCTGGGTATCTCGCTAGATCGCAGATTAACATTCGCACAGGGAGTTACATCGCGCGCTAACAAAACGATGGCGATCATAGCGCAACTTCGGCCTAAGGCCGGGAGTAAACTAACTGCCAAAAGCAAACTCATAGCATACCGTATTGTACGTCCAATAATGGAATATGCCAGTCCAGTCTGGGGCTACGCAGCACCCTCGCACATCAAGAAACTATTAGTTGTCCAAAATAAGGCATTGCATGCCCTCAACAATTCAGAATGGTACGAACGCAATGAATACAGGTTTCAAGTCCTCGCAAGAAAGCATTCATAACTCTGCCGAACACCGCTTGATCAATCGCACGCACCTCTTCTGTAAAGGCATCCTTCAGTGCCATTATTGTACGAGGTTAGTGGGCATAGACACGTTCCTTTAGGGACCCCCACAGGAAAAAATAGCAATAGGATAAGTCAGGGGATCTTGGCGACCAAGGGATTCAAACGGCCACCTGAGTGATGATTTTCACACCTAAAAATGGTAAATGAAATGGTGGAACGTATTCTTAAATGTGGTAAAACAAAATCAGTTTTCCTTGCAAATCAACCGAGTACTGTTCAATTCAAAAATATCCGGAGTTAAGAGACCTCACTAGCGGTAGTGTAAAACAGGTGATAGATGGGACCATATACAGATTCAAGTAAAGAAATGTCTCGGGAGGGGGGTTAAACCCTAATCCCCCCGTCGGTACGATACAGCACGGGACCTTCCATTTTTTTTTTTACTATATTTGGTGCTGTCGGAACAGTAAGGAAGTCGTGGGTGGGCACGCTTGTCCTCTTATCGTTGTCAACTTCATCTGACAAATGAGGGCCCATTAGTGTGGCAAGCGGTGCGAGCGAGTGCGGCCATTGTCCTGCACTACGATCAGTTCAGACATCATCTGCACGGCCACCGGCAGACGTTTCTCAGGAACACAAGATGCGATGTGCAGGAATTCTCATTGTTTTTTTTATCCGAGACTAGCAATCGTACCTGGCTCCGTGACGATGGACCCCCGGTTCGATTCACGGTTGGTTCGTGGTATTAATTCCTCTCGTTAAAACATGCCTGCCAATATTCTCATCCAAATTCACGCAAGGACGAATTTTCGCAGTCCGCCGATAAGACTGTTTTCGGCCAATTAATTTGGCGCTTCCTGATAATTCCTTCTGAATCAGAGTCGCTTGATTCATTCGGTTGTTCTATTCGTCCGTTTGTCCTTCACCACGAGTTGCGCCAGTTGCGAAACTGAGGTCATAATACATTGTGCAAATAGATTTAATTTTAAATATATATTAGAATAGAGACCGCATAAGAAGGCGGATGAGATATATCAAGTACTTCCAACTTTCGCTACTAGATGTCACTGACACCTAGTGGTGAACGTTGGAACTTTGATAGAGCGTTTTAACGAAATCTAACGTAGAAATTTAGCTTCACACAGGTTTAGTTAGTGGAAGGATCTCTTACATGCCATAAATCTATGACATGGGACCGCCGGCTTTACTTCCCCTCCGAAGGAAGGCATACTGAAGGATTTTAACGCTCTTAAAAAATCCGACGACTTCGACCGGGTTTGAACCCGCGATCTTGGGCACAGCAGTTCAGCATGCTACCATGTGTGTTCTTAGCGGATCCCATTTATATGTTGAGTTAGAATGATTTGGCAATAGGGTACGCAAGGACCACAGCAAGAACGTTACCTTAGCTTTTTTGCTTCAAGGACGCGTTAACGGTGTTAAAGAACAGTGACAACTGTTTGGCAAACGGACAACAATGAAACATTCGTTATTGCTGTGTTCTTTCTTAAAAAACGACAAGCCACACAGCTGCCGCTAAAAGCACCCATATGTTCCTTTTAGGGGCCGTGTGTGTTGAACTTATCAGATAACCTGTGTTTCCGGAATGGTGGTAGAAGCATGCGTAGGGGACAGGGATAGGGTAGGTGCCACAAGATTTGCATTTAACGGGAGGAAGTGTGGGGATAAACCACACTAGGACAGGAAATATCAGGGCTGGGAATCGAGCCCCCGATCTCCGAAAATTCTAACCTTGGTCTACCCTCTACAGTTCTTATCCTCAACCCTTCCTTCCATAGCTAAGTTTGTTATTCTTGGGTGTCCACTTATCTTCATTAGCAGTCCCCAGAAACATCTCTGCTCTCCCACTCGTCTTACTACCTCTTCGTGTGTTACTCGATCCATCCATCTGATCATTCTTTCTGCAGCACCAACAGTCCAAGTTTCAGTTCCAAAGAGCGCCACGCTCTATAGACAACGGTTTTCAAAAATGAATTTTTAATACCTAAATCTAATATTTGATGTCAAATTTCTTTTCTGTAGAAATGTTTTCCTTGCCTGAGCAAATCTACTTTTTCTATCCTCTTTCCTTCGTCCATCACACGTTATTTTGCTTCCTAAGTAGCAGAAGTCCAATAGCATTTCACCTCCGTATTTGACGTCAATAGGGGTTAATAATAATAATAAAATTGAAATAAATGGGTTAATTAAGTTTTATGGAAGTCTCAGTGCAGTAACGGGCTTCGAACCCCACCGTCGGCCGTCCTTGAAGTATGTTCCCGGGTTTCCCATTTTTAACTCGAGATAAATTCCTGGAGAGCAGCTTATAGGCCACGGCCGCTTCCTTCCAACCCCCCCCCCCCCCGCCCAATTGCATTACACCTCTCTCGAGGTTGGCGCGTCATCTGACTTGGACGCCATTTTATAACGCCATTGGCCGGTTCAAGGTATTATGTTAAATTACACATTTTAATCATAAAATACTCGATGACACCAGTAAAATCGACCACAGAACACCAACCAATCACAATCCTCCTCATACCGAACTCTCCCACTCACACCACACATCACTAGCTGGCAGCGAAATCAGAGTCTAACTCATATGGATTACTGCCAGCAAACCACATAAAAATTAATACATTTACACCCAAAACAGAGGCTTATTACTATTATTTTTTTAACAAACTACCTACTACAGGTCTACAACCACTTTCATAGTTCCGACAACCAGCCCACTAGAGGCCTTTACTTCTTCCTTCATAACGGACTGGTTGGTTGGTTGGTTCCTTAGTTTAGAGGCTGCGACATGTAGCCATGTAGCCCCGTGTACTTTGGGGTGTGTGTAGAATCTGTCAGATAACCGGGGTTAATTGTGATGACTTTATTAGTGTGTGATTTCTGTTTTAATTCAAGTAAGGACTGCAGACATTCGATTTACAAGTACTTCCAAAATTTGCTACCAAACGCCACCGTCAACGACCAACTAGTTCTGAACTTGGCTACTAGATGCCACCGCAGTGGGCTCCTGGCGACGAACGTTGTGGAACCTAAGAGCGTTAGTCATATATTACCTATAATTTAGCTTCACACGTGTAGTTAGTGGAAGGCTCCTTTACATGCCATAAATCAATGACATGGGACCGCCGGCTTTACTTCCCTTCCGAAGGAAGGGATACTGAATGATTTTAACGCTCTTAAAAATATCCGACGACTTCGGCCGGGTTTGAACCCGCGATCTTTGGCATAAAGCCCAGCATGCTACATAACGAACTATTTTAGCAACTAAACAACTTTTATACTGAAGCTGCTGCTGCATGGCCTCCACAAAGTTGGGGCAAATGGTCACCAAGACCGCATTCATTTGTCTCCCTGGTGCAATTAAAGAGCACTGCTGTTCTAACGCGAGCGGTAATCCCAATTTCATTGTGCACGTCATCCAGAAATCGCACCTCATTCAAAAGCACTTACATATATTAAATTCACGCTAAGTGCACGTATATTACATTCAAATTAAAAACAAATTTTACTTTTCCCTTTAAAAATAATCTCTCTTAATAGGCTACGGGGCAAAAGGGGCTCATTAGAGCAGCAGGTCCCCACACGCTAGACGTCATTTACGATGTCCTTGCCTGAGATTACGGTGCCCCAGGTTTTATGTTCCTTTTGATCTACTGCAAATTTATGCCGGCGTGTCGGAATCTTGCTGCAGGGGATCTTTAACAAGCCACTAAATCTTATTGGAGATCTTCGGTTTTGAATAGGAATTATTTCGGACAGCACAGGAATGAAATAATATGTCCGGAACGCGGACTAGGATGTTCCATGAGTAGGAATTCGCCTTATAATACAGTACAGCGAGTACCAGGGGCGTATATAAGGGGGGGGGGGGGGGGCTGAGGCGGGCTCCAGGCACCTCCCCCAGAAGAAAGCAAATGCAAATTAAGAAAGTGTTGCTTTGGTAGAAGCATAAAATAATTGTAAATTTGGTTGTACTTTAATCTTAACTTATTGGCTAAGTTATAAGATTGGTGGTGTGGCGGCTAGCATTCTTGGCTGCCACCCCGGATGTGGTCTGAGGTACACTCAGCCTTTGTGAGGCAAAACTGAGAATTCTACAGTACGGTACTTTTGAGAAATAAATTATCAACTTAAAAAATAAAAATAAAAAAATAAAATAAAATAATAATATATATATATTCGGTGAAAATCCCCTGAGAATACTCACAATTTTCCAGGACAGTCAGCCCCCACCCCGGAAAAAAGTTGTATATAAGTTACGCCCCTGACGTGTATATATTTGAATCCGAGGTTTGTCGGGACTGCTTGGTCCATTAGCTGTGAAATCCTGGACAATGACCCCTCGGTACAAATAGGTTGTACACCAGAGATGTACAATTAAACTGAAATAATATTCCAAGTGATATCTCCAATCATGTTGCAGCTCATGGGAGTTTCTAACGCTGACATTTGCATCGTTGGCTGATTTACGTGAGGTGGCGCAGACCAGCTGTTTGTTACATAACAGAGATTTGGCAACAGAGCCGAGTCGGCGGAGATGAAGAGTAACATGAGACGACTCAAGAAATTAGCATATGCTACAGGAACAAGTTGGTCTGCACAAGGACCTTGGACTGACTCATACCGCTCCATCGAGCACCAAAACATGGGGTTTATTATTTGTTGTTGATTAATTAAGGGTATTGTGGCCCCATGTACATGGGTGTGTGTAATTTGATGATAACCTGTGTTAGTGTGTGCATTTGTAATTCAGATGAGGATTGGGAAGTAGGCTGCCGTGGCCTTAACCCTTGAGACCTGGCGTGAAAAAAATATAACACGAGGACTGGTGCCGGGTCATTTTGACCCATAGTGAGCCGCTCCCTTTTTGTCGTAGTCGAACGGATTTTGATGAAGTAATCTTACACCTGGTGTCTTCCTAGGAACTATTCCCAATATAAAATGAGGTTTATTTATATATTTTCACATTCAACATGCAATAAAATGGCAATTCTCGTGACAGTATCATTGGCCTTTATAGTGGAGGCAAATCAGTCGCCTTAATTTTTTTAAACATATGAGTTGATGACCAAGGTGTCCCTAGACCCTAAACATTGATCAACGAGAACGTGAGCTATGTGATTGTGCTGCACCAAAATAGGTGGATTTTCCCCCCTTATTTTTTACAGATTGTCCCGACTAACGTAAGCCGAGGACTGGCGCCACGGGTAAATCTGACCCGACCGTGAATAATATACAAATAACTTGAGTGTTCAAAAAGCTTCCTTTGCAGGGTGAAGTTCAGGGCTAGGAAGGAAGGTACTGTAAGCGACAGGAAATAAGGGCTGACCAAAATGAAAATATAGGGCGTTATTTAAACCTCGGGTCAAATCACCCATGAGCCACTCCTCGCGGGTTAAGTTAGGAACCATCCGGGCATTTGCCTGGAGAAGAAATGGGAAACCATGGTTAACCACTTCCAGGATACCCGAGGTGGGAATCGAACCCGGGCCTCCGCGGTGACAGTCAGGAGTGCTAGCCACTACGCAACGAGGTTTATTATTGTCCCGCGGCATAGCTGTGCTCGATAAATCGTGCACTACAGCTGCAGCAAGTCCTGCGATCGCAGGTTCGAATCCCGGCACTGACAGCACTCCCCCCCAGGCAAAAGCTGGGATAGTACCTTACTTCAAGTCCCGGTACACTTACTTTATCCCTATCCCTCTTTCAGTTACACACACTATTGCAGTCATCACAGTTATCAGACAAGTTCAACACACACTCAACAACACGTGGCTGATGACCAAGATGTCCCAAGCCCCTCGTATGTACGTCACTCGTGTCTGTCAGCAAGAGAACATGCTATACAGAATGACCCAAATACACCTGTTATCTGTATGGAGAATCTTTCCACACCAAAACTCATACGTAAGTTGAATGTCCCCTAGGAGAAAAATCCCTGAATGGAAAAAAGAGGAGAGAAAACCAATGCCTTCAATCCTCGAATTATGAAGAACGTGGGACTTGGAAGTACTGCAAGAAAGGAAAAAGAGAGGAACTGTCCCACAGTCAGCGGAAAAATGAACCGCGCTAGGAAGCCCCTCGGTCAATTCGTGATGACATCTACTGTACGTCTCTTGGAGGAAAAAGGAAAACCCCAACACGTCCGACTCTTGAAAACGAGGGTAGAATTATCAGGAAATAAAAGACCACGACAAATTAAGACCACCATTCGACCCCTCCCCCATTTTTGCCGATTTATTCACAGCATGCTGCAAGTTCAAAGTATACAATTAATTTATATTTACATAAATCAACTTTTATTCGCTACGATTATTATAATATTGGGTTTGTGTGTGTGTGTGTAATTTGTCTGATAACCTGTATTTTTGTGATGGCTGTATTAATGTGTGTATTTGTAATATTTGTTGACCAAATTTTTCCAAAATATTTCCCTTTCTTTATCGAGTTTGACACATGAAAATAACAAATGATCGACTGTTTGATATTTCTTTTTCCCATACGTGCATAAAGGACTGTCTTTAATTTTGAAACGAAAGAAATACGAATTCAGTTTGCCATGAAACGTCGTTATTTTCCCCATTTAACAGCAAATTAAACTTCAGTCTCTTCTTACACTGGGTAGAAATGATCTTGTTATCACTCCAT
The DNA here is from genome assembly GCA_946902985.2 of Meconema thalassinum. NCBI lineage: Eukaryota > Metazoa > Arthropoda > Insecta > Orthoptera > Tettigoniidae > Meconema > Meconema thalassinum. The sequence goes on from OX336401.1 coordinate 175,445,410, forward strand.
TTGAAGTGTTGTGCGATTCATTTTTCCACTTATAGTATATATACTCACTAATAGGCCTACTGGCGAGTGGTCGGAGACCAAGATAGGTTGATGGTGAAAGATAAGGAGAAAGAAAGGCAGGCTCAGCTGAGTCGAAACCTCATAGATCTACTCCACTCTCGTGCTACACTATCATGTCAAAGTTCCACTAATAGTGTGCAGACAGCTAGGGGTTTGCAAATGGATCGAAACCCATCAAAAGAATGCCAAGCGGGCTGAGTTTACTAAAATAGCAAGGTGCCCTGCGCTCAATCGTGTAGCAGTGGCATCACTGCCCTACACCAGGGAAGGCAGCTAGTAATTTGCACTGTGCAAGGAGGGACCTGCAAAGTCTACATTCCAAGATCCTGAGCGTGCCAGTGCCAGAACAAACCAGACCTTGTTCCAAGCTAGTCCACTGAATGGCGCACTTGATCCTGTAACCAGATACTTCCACATATCCCGGAACTATCAGTGGGGGCGGCGGGAATTGCCGCTCGTATAGTCTGAGTTATTTAACATTCAACGCTACAAAGCAAGTTATTTATCATTTGAAGAAAATTTGCGGACTGGAATTAAGCTAGTAGAGATGCGCCGGTCGTAAGCGCGTGAGAATTATCCTTAACCCTTGAGAACTAAAGTATGTAACACGAGAACTGGCACCGGCCATTTTGACCCATAGTGTGTCGCTCCCTTTTTGTCGTAGTCTTACGGATTTAATGAAGTAATTTTACACCCGGTGTCTTCCTACCAACTATTCCCCATATACAATGAGGTTTATTTATATATTTCAAATTTAACATGCAGAAAAATGAAATTAATTTTCGTAACAGAATTAGCCTTGATAGTGGCGGTAAAGCAGTAATCTCGATTTTTTGAACAAAGGAGCTGCTGACCATGGTGTCCCTAGATCTAAACATGGATGAAAAAGAACGTGATTGTGCGGCACCAAAATAGGTGGATTTTACCCATTATTTTTTTTTACAAATTTTCCGACTAACCGAAGCCGAAAATAAATTGCCACAAGTAAGTAAGTAAGTGGAAGCAATGCCGGACTCAGCTAGGGCCCCATGGTCGCCAAGCCACGTCCCACTGGTCGTGAGCCCCTGGGGGGCCTTGGAGTAGCGAACGTACAGGTACGAGCGCATTAATTAAAGGGTAAATACAAAGTTGTCCATTCATTTAGATACTCCAATAGGCTGTCTGCCCAGAAGTTAGGAACACTGCATATGTCAGGTCTTGCGCTTCCACTTCCTCCTTGATAATATAGCCTATAGAAATTGTAGCGTTTGCCCTAATTTCCCCGTGTCCAGTGATAGCACAGCTATCAGCCCTGAGCGATATGGAATACCGCTGGAATAACGAGACCTAGTTTCGTCTTCCGTGATGATGACAATACAATACATTCTCCGGGTCATTGGCCTCCCAGCTGAAACAAAGAGCGCTCTGTATTACAGTTTCAGATTTCTCGCTATTTCCCTAAATTTACATAAATCAAGTAACAATATCCTGCCTTGACAGGAATTGACTTTGCCCTATTCAAGTAAAAGGAAAAATACTTATATACGGGCGGCTTCAGTGACGTAGTTGGTAGCATGCTGAGCTTCTATGCCTAATATCGCGGGTTCAAACCCGGCCGAAGTCGTCGGATTTTTAAGAGCGTTAAAAATCCCTCAGTATGCCTTCCTTCGGATGGGAAGTAAAGCCGGCGGTCCCATGTCATAGATTTATGGCATAAAAAGAACCTTCCACTAACTACACATGTGTGGAGCCCAAATTTGTAGGTTAGAATTGATAACGCTACATTAGTTCCAACGTTCACCACCAGGTGCTGACTGCGGTGCCATCTAGTAGCCAAGTCCGCAAGCTAGGTGTCGTGGACGGTAGCATTTGGAAGCATAAGTAGGAAGTACTTGAAATTATTGTCGGCAGTCCTTACTTGAATTAAAACAGATAACACACACTAATACCGGTTATCAGACAGATTCTACACAAACTCAAGTACACGGGGCTACATGACCGCGTTGTTGCAGCCCCTAAACTGAGGAACCAACCACCACACTTTTATAAGATTCCAATTCTGGATGGTTGGTAATATTGCAGTTACGTCCCGACAATGAACACTCACTCACTAACTAAATGAAACTTGCTACGATTAGTGTAACTTATATATATTATACAAGCAGGGCAATCAGGCATCTTGTATCCAGCAGGTCTCAGCATAACAGCAGATGGGTTCCACCTAGGTACAGCAAGTGAGGTTCATCAGCAGGCTCTTGGCACACCTTGCCCGGACCACCACTGTGGTCCCATGCATCGCAGGTTTTATATTCAGACAGTCTCTGTTGTATAATATACGAAACTCCGGATTGAATTTGATTAAATCAAGCTTTGCAGTAACTACAACGTACATCTTTTTGGAAGTCTTTATAGCGAGGTGAGCACTTAGCTGTCGCAGTAAAGAATGATGATAATTGTTGTTTTAAGGGGCCTAACATATAGGTTATCGGCCCCTAATGGTCTGGGTGATAGCGAAAATGACAAGGAAATGGAAACCATAACGACAATTAAGCTGGAATGAAAATACTTACATGGAACTCAGATTGTAATGACTCAGAAAATGTAGAGTGCAAATACTTACAAAAGGTAATTGGAAGGAAAATACTCACAAAATGTAGTTTAGGTTCAAAATACTTACAAAATGTAGTTTAGGTTCAAAATACTTACAAAATGCAATTGAAATTGAAATTGCTTACACAATTGTATGGTAGATTCAAAATACTCACATGTGGAAGCTCGCGATTCAAAATACTGTACTGACAAAAATGCAATTGCAATTGGAAATACGTACAAAATGGGGTTGAGATTGAAAATACTCACAAAATGTAATTTAGAGACACAGAAAAACAGGGCGGAAATCTTAGAGAGGAAAGGAACTACGTATAATGGAAATAAATACAAGGCTGATCCCTAGAAGAGAATGAGGGACCAGGAAAGATGAAGCCCACGTACTATCATGTAAACCGAGGGTAGAATCCCTCACAAAATGTTGTACTAATGATGGATCGTAAGAACCACGTTCATGCAGTATTTATTATTATAAACCAGGGGAAAAATGCCGAGTTTTAATTCCTTGGTCGTGAAATCCAATAAACCATATTTTTACAACGTACATCTTTTGAATGACCTCATTTAGTTTGGTCTTCCTCGTGGTGTAGCGCTAGCATTCTTGGCTGTTGCCCCAGAGGTCCGGGTTCAATTCCCGGCTCTTGTAAGAAATTTATCTACCCTCATTAACCCATTATAAATAATGGATTTGAGGGTTCAATTTCAAAAATCAATCAATAAAAAAAACCGACTGCTACCCAAATCACAATAGAGGAAAAGGGGCCCTTATGGGCACCAGTCTCTAATAATAATTAGGGTTCGCAAGTTTAAGACCTAAAGAAGTACAAAATACACCAGCAAATATGCCCTTAAAACCAGATAAATATGACCTATAAACTATAAAATATGACATGAATTTTTGGGGTAGGTAGAGTATCACTAACATACAGTATACGTCTTAAGTGCCAAATCGTGATCAGCGATTATACACCAGACACATTTAATCATACAAACTGGCAGAGAGCTACAGTACATTAAAATGTTCAACATTCAGTATCATATTCTTGAGATGCAGTTCTTGCTCGGATTTCCTAAAAGCCATATCATGGCATTTCCTTGTTTGCTAATTGCTTCTGAGCTAAATATACACACATCAAAAAAAGTTTTGCATCACCTCGGTTCCAAGAGTTCCGGAACCGTTAAATACAAAGGGAATAGAGATCAACACAAACAACATTTCAGCTCGTTTTATTGCTCATGAGACCCACACATTGCATGTTGTACCATCATACAGCTAGACTTTCAGCATTTGTGGTCCAGATTGCAGTACACACCACTACCTCTAATACCCAGTAGCACGTCCTCTTGCATTGATGCATGCCTGTATTCGTCGTGGCATACTATCCACAAGTTCATCAAGACACTGTTGGTCCAAATTGTCCCACTCCTCAACGACAATTCGGCGTAAATCTCTCAGAGTGGTTGGTGGGTCAAGACGTCCATAAACAGCCCTTTTCAACATATCCCAGGCATGTTCGATAGGGTTCATGTCTGGCGAACATGCTGGCCACTGTAGTCGAGCGATGTCGTTATCTTGAAGGAACGCATTCACAAGATGTGCACGATGAGGTCGAGAATTGTCGTCCATGAAGACAAATGCCTCTCCAATATTCTGCCGATATGGTTGCACTATGGGTCGGAGGATGTCATTCAGGTATCGTAAAGCCGTTTCGGAGCCTTCCATGACCACCAGTGGCGTACGTCGGCCCCACATAATGCCACCCCAAAACATCAGGGAACCACCACCTTGCTGCACTCGCTGGACAGTGTGTCTAAGACGTTCAGCCTGACCAGGGTGCCTCCAAACACGTCTCCGACGATTGTCTGGTTGAAGGCATATGCGACACTCATCGGTGAAGAGAACGTGATGCCAATTCTGTGGGGTCCATTCAGCATGTTGTTGGGCCCATCTGTACCGCGCTGCATGGTGTCGGGGTTGCAAAGCTGGACCTCGCCATGGACGTCGGGAGTGAAGTTGCGCATCATGCAGCCTATTGCGCACAGTTTGAGTTGAAACACGACGTCCTGTGGCTGAACGAAACGCATTATTCAACATGGTGGCATTGCTGTCAGGGTTCCTCCGAGCGGCAATCCGTAAGTAGCGGTCATCCACTACAGTAGTAGCCCTTGGGCGGCCTGAGCGAGGCCTGTCATCGACAGTTCCTGTATCTCTGTACCTCCTCCATGTCCGAACAACATCGCTTTGGTTCACTCTGAGACGCCTGGAAACTTCCCTTGTTGAGAGCCCTTCTTGACACAAAGTAACAATGCGGACGCGATCGAACTGCGGTATTGACCTTCTAGGCATGGTAGAACTACAGACAACATGAGCAGCGTACCTTCGTCCTGGTGGAATGACTGGAACTGATCGGCTGTCGTACCCCCTCCGTCTAATAGGCCCTGCTCATGCATGGTTGTTTACATCTTTGAGCAGTTTTAGTGACATCTATGAACAGTCAAAGGGACTGTATCTTGGATACAATATACACAGTCAACGTCTATATGCCGGAGATCTGGGAACCGAGGTGATGCAAAACTTTTTTTGATGTGTGTATCTACTGGAGTGACATCCTATTGATAGGTGGAAGCACACTATCGTCATGTTCCGTGACCTCATGCGTTCATTGTCGCGATCTAACTTGTCCAGAAAGATGTGCTAAAAGACATCCGTAGAGGAGCGCCTTCTTGGAATCAGGTCTTCTAAACCTGCTATCTGCCTGTTCTGGGTAAAGAAAGAAAAATATATCTACTACACTATTCGGAAATCCTGTGTTTGAAACTCGACGCAGATAACACGTACCTTGTGTTAACGACGCATCAATTTAAACACAAATGCTGAAATCATAACCAAATATGACCTTATATCACTAAAATATGACCAAATATGACCAAAACAATAAAACTGGCCGAAATATGCATTTAGAGGCAACATCAAATTGCTTTAAACATGGTCAGGGATCCATCATTCAAACTTATTTTTCATATTTCGGGGGAAAAATGAGCTCAGGAAAAAAATATGACTTTTCCTTAACATCCGAACCTTAATAATTATACAGCTTGATGCTCTGGTTTGCGGGCTGGAACGGGTTAGACTCAGCCTTGTGAGGCAAAACTGAGAAGAGCCATCCTGGAAGTGATTTTCCGTGGTTTCCCACTTCTATTCCAGGGAAATACCGGAAAGTTGCTTGCCACGGTGGGTGATTGGTTATCGAGTCGGACTACCAACCCCCAAGCTTGCAGGTTCGCTCCTGGCCGTGGTAAGTGATTTTTGAAAGGCACGCATGTCATACGATGTTGGCATGTTAAAGACCCCATTTGAATTCAGTAGGCCGTGTTCATAATGGCAAAATTAATCTCGGGATTTTCCACCAACACAAAGTTCCTCCTTTCTCTACTAGAATGCGCTATAGTGTCAAGGAGCTTCGATATCTAACCTACTTGACTTTCATAGAGACAAAATTCGACATGCAAGCTGCCCTCTGGGCGTAACATAGCAAAGCTTGCACCCGGCACCGAGGCCATATGATATTATTATTATTATTATTATTGGAATGGTTCATAACTTAAGGCCACGGCCGTCTCCTCACGTGAATTACAATTACACACGGTACCACCAGGGCCGGATTTAAGAGTATGCCGTTGTTTTATACAACAAGGGGATAGAGTTCATTGGCGTTTTCAACTTTTTTAAACGTAAGTACATTTTAGTTTATATAAAACTACAATTTTAATGCTTTACATAATAAATTATATAATGAAATTAGTTATCTACTTGTTTTTTTTTAGCTTCTTTTAACATTCGTTAAAAACGAAATGGGTTTCAAACTTCATTAACTAATTTGTTCTTGGAGATCAGTGATCACTATTTTACACATATTTATATATTTTAATACTAATTACTATCTTTTTCGTAATTGAAGAACTGTGTTCAATTTTAATTAAGTTGTCCTTCACGGTGAAATGAAATTACACAAAATGTAGTTAATTGCTGGTTTATTAGTCGAAAAATATACAAACTTCTCTAAAACAACTCACACCAGGTAATCTTGATGTTCAAATTTACATAGATTTCTTAATGCAAACTCGTTACTATGAAAGTGTATTTGTTGTAGCCTATTTGTGAATTTGTATTATGTTATAGTTTTAGAAAGTTGGCTATGTAGAAGGACTAAAACATATTTTGAAGTACGGAAAATATTATTAACGTCTGAAATACTTCATTTTAGCTTTTGAATAAATCGCCAAACTGCCGCCACTGAAACTTTGCCGCTCTAGGCTACTGCCTACTTAGTCTAGTTAGAAATACGGTCCTGGGTACTACAGCCATCACAACAAGACAGGTTATCAGACAAATCTCACACAAATCCAAGTACGGGGCTAAATGGACACGATGTCGCAAAGCCCCTAAATAAATCAACAACAAACATTACCCAAATAACCTTAAAATGGCGTCTCAGTTTCCCATAAAGCTGAAGTCTGCCAATGTTGTTGCTGGTATAAACACGTGATTAGCAGGATGGATGAGTCAGGCGCATTAAACATTCGCCATTAATATTGTGAGTCACGGGATAGCATTGGTCAATGTAACAATTGCTTGTTGTTGAAATGTTATGCGTGATGTGGCCGTGAGGCCTTGTTTCCTCACTCGGCGTGACACCGTGTCGATACATCATTGTAACATCAGGTGAAAGTATTAAGACCCGGAAGTTCATGCACTCTTACAATTAATAAATATGCATTCAAGAATTCACTAATGATTGCTCAAATGTGCATCACGTTTCAAAAAATATGCACTATGCAACTACGGCAATTACGATCACTCCATATGCTTTAGCGTTTCTATTGTGAATATAAAGAAAATATGAACAGACGGACTTATGAATACACATTTTTTTAAATATCTAAACTAAGAAACAGTTCTAAATAGTAGGAAATGTTATTTTATAGAACTTCAAGCGGCGTTGACCATCAATATAGTACATTATACAACGAGCCTATAATGGCAATAATTAAGACACGAGTATACGAGTGTCTTAATTACCATTATAGGCGAGTTGCAGACGACTGTTTATGTTCGACGATAATTATAACTTTATTACATGTTTTAACATAAATATTCATAAATATCTGAGGGATTCAGTAACTTCAGTTAGTGAACAGAGCGCGCTAGGTGGTTTGCTGACTGAACAGAGCGCAGGCGTGGGTCAAAGAATTTCGAAAGCAGAGACCATTTACTTTGCTATGCTATTGTTTACAGCCTGCATGATGTCTAGTGCCGATCAGAACTAGCATTCACTAATATTGTCACCGACGTCGTTTGAAAGCAATGCGCTGTGTAGAAATTCGAGTTGGAGATATATGGGACGGTGCACTTTCCATGTCGGTCATTTATATAGAAGGATGGTGTGTTGCTAACTTGTGGACGTAGATTCATAAATTTCTTTCATATGTCATAGTATTTACTTGTTACCGTAAAGGTTCGTATTGATTTTGTCTTTGTGTTTGGGATTGTAACTACAATGGTTGATCCGATATCCAATTTGAACTTTCAAATCATGTAATTCATGTCCGACATGTTGGATTTTGAGCGCATGCGCGAAGCTATCCTTACCTAATTGGTCAATGAATGAGCTCTGATTGGCAGGAAAAAATGGTTCATAATGAAGAATAGTACTATAATGACCCTCATTATGATAGTGACATAATATTTTAATAGCCATTGAATTGATAATACTTGTACAATATTTACCTAGTGAATGCTGATATTAACTTGCACAAAGGACTCAAACGTACTGGGTATTAAAATAATTTCACTATTATTCCGGTGATAAACTGTCGAGTCCGAATCGAAATATACGGTTTTAAGAACACAAAGTAACAAAAAGCGCTTCAAAACAACAGGGAATTAGAATATACGCCCATATCAAGCAGAGATATGCACTTAAAACAGGCAAAGGAGAAAACTATGATGCATTGTGCGAAAATAACCAAAATATGCATAAATATGCAAAAATATGATTTTGTATGAACTCCGGGCCTTAGTAATTACGGTGTAGAAACATGGACTTTAAAACTAAGTAACTCAATAAGAAATTGGAGGCCTTTGAAATGCGGCTCTACCGATGGATCATGGACAGAGCATATCACTAATGCCGAGATCCCTCGAAGAGTGGGAAAGGATAAGGAAGTAGACTACTGGCCACTTTAAAAACGAGACAAATGCGATACCTCGGTCACATTATGTGCAACTGAAGCAGATAACATCCACTACAAGAAATACTGCAAGGAAGAATATCCGGAAAGAGAAGAGTTGCAGGAGACTAATCACCTGGCTAAAAAACCTCAGAGACTGGACTCTCGATACATCGGAAGAGTTATTCCAAACGGCTCAGAACAGAAAAAGCACAGCCAAGATGGTTGCCGACATCCGGAACGGAAGAAGAAGAAGAAGAAGAGTTTAGTAAGTCCAATATAATTGCCGTAGGCTTTTAATGAAAATCCTAGTCACTTCGTGAAAACCCGGCGTTTATTATTATTATTATTATCTTGATTGGTCACATTGGACCACTTGAGTCATTCCACAATCACTTCTTCTTTGAAGGTAGTACTGCTTGGTTCTTGCGCTCTTTCCAGTACTTTTTCATTCTTGTTTAATAAAACAAGTAAAATAAAATAATTGAACGGTATTAGTGTCAAACATAGTACCTTATTTTAGGTCTAGGGGAACCTACCAATTACAGCTGCACTCACTGATAGTCACCACAAAGACACAAGTTTTCAGACAAATTGGAATATCCACGACCAAGATAGCAAAGTCCTTAAAACAAAATACCAACAACAACAATTTAAAATCCTGAATTACAGTATTTTTGAGCGTTGTCAGTTTCGCCTGTATTTCGCAAAATTTCGCACTGAATATTTATTTCGAGCTGTGTGACATTTCGTGCGTAGTTTTTAATCCTCCGCAAATAGCGCATTTTTGCAAGAAATGCCACGAATGCTATATCACTGATCTAACATAACCTGGGTTCTTGTTGAGTACCGTTACAGCGAGAGAGGCAGGTGAGTGTCCTGCCATAAACCATAGAGCGCATGAGCAGCCGAGCGTGCAAACCCCACGTGGATAACATTCATTTGATTTACATGTTTGTCATGTTAATTACAGCACCAGCGACTGTGAAATCGCAAGATAACCTGCTGATACTTGCCTTTGTTAAACACAGAGGCACTTATATTTCAAACGGCGGGTTTATCGCTGCTCAACTTCCCTAAAATACGAAGGGTGTTCAAATGAAAAGGTACGGAACGATACTGTGGGCACAATTTATTCGTTATTCAAAAGTAATCACCACAGGTGTCCCATTGCTTCACTAGCCGCAGGATTCCCTGTTCCCAGAAGTCTTGTGGTTGTGACAGGAGCCAATCCTGTACGGTGTCCTTTAGTTCGGCGTTTTCCCTTGCGTTGTATTTTTAACGGACCAAACAGATGGAAGTCACGGGGTGAAGTCCAGCCTGTAGGGCGGAACATGGCAAGGAGTGACATTCGAGACGTGTGGGCGAGCGTTATCATGGAGCAAAATCACTCCCTTCGTGAGCAGTCCAGGCCGTTTGTTCTTGATGGACTTGCGTAGGCTACGGAGTGTCACACAATACACGTCACTGTTAATGGTTCGTCTTAAGGATACTAATACAATAGCAATGAAAGATGTAAGGTTGACATTAATGATTAGTATTGGCAATTAGTAATAAAGTGAAACCTAAAACTAATAGCAGCTAAATCTTTGAAATAGTGAATCAATTCTCTTTCTTTTAAATTCACGATCGGTTACTTGTGACCACTGCATGTGCATAAACCACACTAAACAAGCAAACTTGAAGGTCAATAACCACTAACAACATCTCAATCACATAACTGATCTTGACAAGTTCCGCTAGTTTATAAGGATCTGATGATGATCGCTTGACGATCGAAACTGGTCATCCAAGTGAATTTATTAATCTCGTTTTTTTTTTTCAGGAATAAGGAAACAACCACAATCGTGTTGACCGAATGGAAAGCTCAATCTCGATTACTACGGCAACACTGTAGGCTCAATGGTTCATGCAGTCATTCTTAAACCCTAGAAAGTGAATTCTGTTTCCACACAATATAGGCCTACCGTAACTATATATAACCAACATTCACCTGAAACGATGGTATATTGGCTTTCACGGCCAGTGAATTTTTCTAGGTTTGTGCCGTATCTTGTGTGTCATAAAAAGGGAGGTAGCGCGCAGTTCGCTACTCCTGTGGGGGTCCGGTTGGGGACACCAAGAGCCCGCCGATGAGCCAGCTTGGTGTCCTAACCAAAACCCCACACAAGACACGGCACACACCTAGAAAGATTGCCGAGATTTAATTCACTGGCCGTGAAAGCCAATATACCATCTTTTTCGGAAGCCTTCATAGGGAGGTTATGGCTGCTTGAGCTTTTAGTTATCGCAGTAAAGAGGCGCAGGTGCGCTTCATAAAAAGGGAGGTAGCGCGCAGTTCGCTACTCCTGTGGGCGTCCGGTTGGGGACACCAAGAGCCCGCCGATGAGCCAGCTTGGTGTCCTAACCAAAACCCCACACAAGACACGGCACACACCTAGAAAGATTGCCGAGTTTTAATTCACTGGCCGTGAAAGCCAATATACCATCTTTTTCGGAAGCCTTCATAGGGAGGTTATGGCTGCTTGAGCTTTTAGTTATCGCAGTAAAGAGGCGCAGGTGCGCTTCATAAAAAGGGAGGTAGCGCGCAGTTCGCTACTCCTGTGGGGGTCCGGGCGGGGTCACCAAGATCCCGCTAGTTCGTTAGTTATTGTTGTTTTAAGGGGCGGAACTGCGAGGTCATCTGCTCCTCTTAACACAGATTAAATACAAATTTGGAATTGAATTTAAAATTTAGAGGTGGACACCTAAATTTGAAAAGACCTAAAATTAATAAAACAAAAAATTAAATAAAAATAATAATTATAAAAATAAAACAAAAATTCATCATTAAAAAACGAACAAGTGTTGAGTCAATGTTAACAGGAAAATTTAGATTGCTGGACATAACCTATCACTTATAAAGCGGATAACGCGATCAGCAGCCACCCCAAGGAGTCCGCTGATGAGCCAGCTTGGTGTCCTAGGCGAAACTCCACACAAGACACGGCACGAACCTAGAAAAATATTGCCGAGTTTTAGCATTCACCGGACTACGATTCTTCCTCACGACATCGCAATTCTCCTAATGTCATGCATTTCGTACTATAGTGCAACTAAAAATGATTAAGAATTACCTTCTTACTGGACTCTAATTTGGGCATTAAAACGTACAGAGCTTGCTGCACCGCTGAGATTTCACTGGAAACCACTGCACTCCGTAATGAGCAACGAACTTGGCAAAGTATAACCTATGAAGCCCACTTTAATTGTAGTGCGCAAGCACAGGGCAAAGTTCTTAGCTACGAACCTATGGCAAATGCTTTGCTAAGCGAAACTCACTAACATTAAGCCAAAGCTTAACAGTTCAGTAAAGCTTCAGCTCAATAAGCGCTGACTGTCAAATTGCCGTCCACGTACATCAGGTACCAACGTAACAACCCACAGACCGATCGCATGCAAGTAGCAGTCGCTCTTAACCCATCAAAAGAATCGAAGTCAGAAGCTCTGTCAGTGACCAACAAACATCTTAGACACGATGGAAAGCTGTGCCATATGGGGCCACATCACTAGTTAATAATTACTAGTGAAATAGCATTGCTGCAATAAAACTTGCAATGTTTATGGAAGTTTAAGCATCAGCTGCAGCTTTATGAGATCATTAACCATCGGACGTGACAATCCATCTTTAAAAACTCCCCCATATGCATTAAACCTTGGAGAGGGACAAGCAGATTGACCGCTGCGCCATCACACCGCTGGTTAGTTTCGGGGGTCAGCTCCAAGGTTAGTAAAACCTTGGGTCAGCTCAAATTCAAGATAGAAAGCTTTCAACCATTTTTCAGTGTTGAATAGTAACTTTCAATCGGTCAACTACATGGGGCGTGAAGTATGAGATTCATTATGTTGATTTTTAGCCTATTTTCATTTTATGAAAGAAAAAAAAGGCTTATGAGATCAACTTCTGTCCGTGTGTGTGTGTGTGTTCCCCCTCTAATAACTTCTAAACGGCTGGAGCGATTACAATGACACTCGGTAAGATCTTAGCACCATTTCGAACGACCCCGACCTTCAAATTTGATTACGTCTCACCAATCCAACATGGCGGCTGCGCGAAATATTTTACCAGCATTCAATATCTCTGAACCTGATATCACCCTGAAATTGTGTACGGTGATAAAGGGCACTACTACAAGTTCATCTATGTAACGATCAATAATACTAATGTTATTGGTTTTACGTCCCTTTTAACTACTGTGGCTTTTAGAGACGCCGGGGTGCCGGAATTTTGCCCCGAAGGGGATCTTTAACGTGCCAGTAAATGTACTGCCACGGCTCCCTCGCATTTGTATGTAACTATCAAAAACCTGTCAAGTGCAAAACGAACATGGCGACCAAGCGAAGTTGAAACATTTTAATAGACTTTTCTCGCGATTTAACCATCTGAGCGCAGTGAAAAGTGGTACAGTAAATGTTTATACACATTGTAATGCACTGGCATCTAATTTAGTTCAATTGTTTACATAGCCTCATGATGGCGGCTGTGCGAAATTTTAAAATTAAGTTTTCTTTTATTGTGTCGTAATCATGCGATCGAAGTGAAAGTTTGATTAATGAACCTACGCAATAATTTTACTTTAATGGTACATAACTCTATGGCATATAACAATCCAACATGGCGACCATCCGAAATATTTAGACGGTTCTCAATATCTACGAATGTATGACAGCAATCAAACTGAAATTCTGTAGGTTAATAGTGGCAATTAACAAAAGTAGGATATATGAAAATAGGCTTTAGTTCTTCACGGAACTACTCGTTTCAGGTAGAATCTCATCTTTGGGGCCTCACTGTTCCAGCCCTTAAAACAACAATTCAATCTCAATTTTCCAGCCCAATTCAACTGCGCATAAATTCGTTCTGACCGACTGCGGTTACGGTAATGTTCTCGCCTGCTGTGCCAAAGGTTGCAGGATCGAATCCTGCCACAGTCAGTTGGCATTTGAGGGTACGTGAATGCGAGGGAGCCCTGTCAGTAGATTTACTGGCACGTTAAAAAACAAGAAGTTCCGTTACGAACTAAAGAGCCTACTTTTCTTAAAATTTAAGATTCATGCCAATGATTAATCTATATGGATCTATCTACAATAATGACGAAAGTAAGTTGGTAATATCGAAATTTCTAATTAGTTCGAAATACTGTATACCTGGCTTAATGTAGCCTAATAGAGAACTACAGTTGGCAGCCCTGGTGACTGAATATATTGTTAGTTCCATGTCTTAAGGCACAGAATACAAAATTTGGTTGAAGTCCAATGGATAGCATGGACGTTACATGCAGTTAAACATTGGATCTAACAGCGCGCGTAAAATCATGTTGGCAACAATGACATACATGTATTGGTCAGAAATAATCTGAAATAATATGACCTATTGTTGTGTCAATTTTGAATGAAATCCATTAGTTAGTATAGAAGTTACATGCATTTTAAAATTGGACCTATCAGCAGGCTTAGAATCATGTTGGCAGCACTGGCGTAGGCCTATATTAGTTATTCCAAATTAATCTAGAATGCCAGGTACTATACGTGTGCAAAGTTTAGAGCTATTGGCTTGCATACTTTCTGATATATTGATATTAGGGTAACAAAAATAGAGACAGTAATTATTAACAGTTGGCAGCCCTGGTTGCTCTTAAGAATACGCATAGTCATATCTGTTATGGTACACATAGCACACACGAAATTTGGTTGAAATCCAAATGTTAGTATAGAAGTTACATGCATTTAAAGTTGGACCTCTCAGCAGGCTTAGAATCATGTTGGTAGCACTGACGTATATAAGTTACTCCAAATTAATATAGAATATCAGGTACTATACGTGTGCATAGTTTAAAGCTGTCGGCTTGCATACTTTCTGATATTTGGGTATTTGAATTTTAAAAAAATGAGAACATATACTAACAGTTGGCAGCCCTGGTGGCTCTTAAGAATATGCTCAGTCATATCTGTGTATGTACACATAGCACATACGAAATTTGGTTGAAATCCAATTGATAGTGTAGAAGTTATATGCATTTAAAATTTGGACCTATCAGCAGGCTTATAATCATTTTGGCAACACTGCCATGTATGGCCTCCTGGGAATTAAACTGCAATATTATTATCTATACGTGTGCAAATTTTGAAATACCTTCGATTCATACCTTCGAAGATATCCAACATGGAGCTCAAATTTCAATTGCGATTTTTCAGCAGTTGGTAGCACTGACATCATTTTCAAATATCGCCGTGAGATATTCAGGTATAGATCTTTATTCGTACCAAATTTTGTTTCGATTGCTCCAGCCGTTTAGGAGTTGATAGGGGGACACACACACACACACAGCCAGCCAGCCAGCCAGCCAGCCAGCCAGCCAGACATACATTTGCCCGAACTCGTAGTCTACTTTTTCCTCATTTTTGCAAAATGTGAAAAGTAGGCTAAAAATTCCGGCACCCAGATGCGGCGTCTCTAAAAGCATCAGCAGTTAAAAGGGAAAAGTGAAGGAAATCTGTACCGTAGTTTTACGTGACCGTTACTCGTGCGATCATGATGAGCCACGGGACCTCCTTTTTACGTTGAATCCGAACCACAGGACATGGAATTTCCCTTAGAAAATCTCACAAGCATAGGCCGTGAATCGAACCAGGTCCACCTTGGTGAGAGGCAAATAGCTTGACCGCTACGCCACCACGCCCCAAGTTAAAAGGGGCCATCATCATCAGGCTGAAGTCCCGCAAACCTCCATGTAAAACTGCCTTGGAACTGATAACCAAGCAATTCAATCTTAAAGACACCTGGCGGAATGAGTGGACTTCTTCCCCACCACATGGCATTATAAAAATCGCAAATCCAACTGTGAGACTAAATGGTTTCACTTTGCCTAGGAATGTTTGGTGTAGACTTAACCGCATCAGGTGTGGCTTGGGAAGAACCGCTTCGAATCTTTATAAATGGGGTTGGATAGATTCTCCACATTGTGATTGTGCCGACATCCCACAATCAATGAAACAGATAGTGGAGGATTGTCCTCTCCGTGCCTTCTGTGGTAGTTTGGAGGACCTGCACTCAGCTACTCCAGAGTGTAACTTTCAGCGTGTCTGTTGTTGTTGGTACTGTATTCTGTATTTTTTTCCTGTGTTGTGTAGCATCATAAATAATAATAATCATCAAATTCCAAAGGCAATGCCTTTGTTCTCGGTCTTCAGCTTCATTTCATAGCAGGAATCATAATGGAAAGGGACGTAAAACCAATAACAATATTATTACAACTGGGGTTACCAATCAATTGTTTAACTTCAAGAGACATGCAGGTTCACTTACCAAGAATCTTATATCTCCAGTTGAAATTATCAACTAGGAACGAGATCTCGTTAGATTAATTCCCTGACGATTTCATCATTGCATTATGCTGGCAGTTGTAAGTTCAAAGATCTGATGCAAATAAGACTTATCAAAACAGGAAGTTCAGAAATGCGCAGGAAATAGCCTACATTAGCTTTTATTATAAGAACAAAAAAATCCATCTCATTGTTTTAACAGGGGAACCGTTCTAACGGGAACTGATCCATTATGCAAAAGGCTGTGCATTTGGTTACCATGCCCTTGCTGACAACAGTCGCACTGCCTTCTATTTAATGAAAGTGAAGCGTAGTTACTGAACATAAGCTCTTGTATGAGTTCTTTGTATCTTCTCGGAATTGAGCCATGTTGCTACGTTACATAGCGGGACAGTTTCAACCTACACAGCAACGTGTCGATACAAGAACATTACCGCCTGGAAATTCCTCTCCCACTAAAAAGAACGAACGTGCTGATAAGCTCATCAAAAGTATTGCTTTATTGGGAGTCGGCGTTAGGATTCCACCACACCCATGCTCATAGAAATTCTGAGAAATATGCCTTTGTACGGTACTGCACACAATACGCTCACTCTTTGATCTTCATTGTAGGGACATCTTGGTAATCAGGTCCGTGTGTGTGAAAGCCCGTGTAACTGTAGGTAATGCTTGCATTAAGGTTTATTTAATTATGTATTTATTGTATGGCTTTCATTGCCAAGAGTGTCCGAGGACATGTTCGGATCTGCTTCTATGCGGACACCCATGGGGTAAGCTACAAGTACCGTCGCGTGTGGATGAGATGAAATGAATGAAGATAAATGAGCAAGTTCAATTTCAAGTAGTTCCAACTTTGGTTACCTGATGCCACTGACACCTAGCAACAAACGTTGAAACTTTATAGTTTCTAACGAAATATAACCTACAAATTTGCCTACACACTAGCAATGGTAGTCGTAGGTTCTTTTTCATGCCATAAATTATGACATGGGTCGCCCGGCTTTACTTCCCCTCCGAAGGAAGGCATACTGAGGGATTTGGGGCAGACGACCTCGTAGTTCCGCCCCTTAAAACAACAACTAACTAAAAAATACTGAGGGATCTTGAACGCTCTTAAAAAATCCGACGACTTTGGCGGGGTTTGAACCCACGATCTTGGGCATAGAAGCTCAGCATGCTACCAACTACGCCACCGAAGCTGGCTTGTGGAAAGATAATTTACGATTTGTAGTTTTTTTTCTTCTTGAATAAATAGTTTGTCCTATAAATCTGTCCTCATTCTGTTTTTATTGCCAAACGGAAATTACTTTTTGGACGTACTACAAATAAGGCGATGTACAAGTAGGCCTACCCTTAGCTACAATTAGGTCAAAATTAAGGGGATATGAATGCCAAAATATGAAAAATAAAGATGACCAATGAAATATGATACACAGATTCAGAACCACACGAAGGCATAACTCCATATCAAATTTGTTTCTGGTTTCCTTTCATATGGGATGCCTTGGGTAATGTTCTGGTCCAAGGATTTGCGATACGGTGCCTTCCCAACATATTTCTACTGAATATCAGAAGAATTAAGGCTGGGCCTGAAATATGTGAATTCTATAGAACTTTCATGCGGCTTTTTGACACCCTCAAATTGTTTAAACATTTTTATTTAATTAAAAAAGATATGTGCAAGATTTGAAGTATTGATGTTACGTGCTCTGTAATAGTGCTATTCGATTAAATAAATAAATAAATAAATAATAATAAATATTTTCATTTATTTACATATTTTTGCTATTTTTATAAATAATATATATTTTGGTGTATTTATTCATAAGTACTCTCCTTAGATGACTGCTGCGCACATTTTCGACCCTTGGCAATTCCAGTACTTTGCTTCTCCATTTTGTGAATAACCTACACCCTTGTCCCTGTATTGTAGTAGTATTTCAAGACAGGAATTCCCCGGTCATTAAGAATAGCAGCGGGGCTGGATTCAACAATCTCTAAACCTCCACAGTCCTTACCTTGACAGGAAATTTTACTTTGAAATTGCAGAGGTCTGCGAAACTTGTGAGTATTGACAAAGTGCTATGAAAGTTTTTGAAGT
This sequence comes from Meconema thalassinum, assembly GCA_946902985.2. Lineage (NCBI taxonomy): Eukaryota > Metazoa > Arthropoda > Insecta > Orthoptera > Tettigoniidae > Meconema > Meconema thalassinum. The sequence goes on from OX336401.1 coordinate 175,463,750, forward strand.
GACCTTTTCTTCTGTTCTTTAGAATGAAATTCGTAAACAGCACATACATGATTTCCTATCGCGCATCTGCAGTTAGTATTGTAGCATTCGGAAACTGAGGCAAGTCCCGGTCTACTGTATTTGTACTGTCGACAGCATTATGGATTATTCAAGCAGCTGGACATATCAACTATATTTCGAGTAACTGGTGGATATAAATATGATAGAATTTAAGAACATATTTTGGAAACTTAAGAGATTTTTCATTTTTAAGCACGTAATTATCCGGGACATGCTCATGACCAAGGATAAAATCCCTTTATCTCGTCTCCACTTGTTCTTTGTACCATTGTACTTTTATCTTATAACAGTTAAAGACTGAATCAACACACAATACATTCATCTTCCGGTGTTAGCGGGTCAATGTCTCTACACCTATTCTAATGATTTAACATGACCATCGTCATCCTAGCGTGTTATCAGATTCTAGCGTTAACAGCTACGGTACTTACACTACCAAGGAAAGGGTCAACATTTGCAATGCCAACTGTTGATTAAGAATGTACAAAAACAATTCCACAGTTGGTAGCCCTTCAGACAAGCAACTCAATGTTGAAAACATATTTTAATGTCATAGACCAGGGGTTCCCATCCATTTAACAACTGTGTACCACTTTAAATTTTCAGAAATTCTGGCGAACCAACAGTCCTATATTTTTTTTTTTTAAAATATACTTACTGTCGGAAAAGTGCCCAATGGCTTGTCATACCCTTTATCACGGCAACAATAGGCTAATAATATCTTCTTTTTTTTTCAATTTTTTCTTGCTAATTTTTAGAGATGCTATATATGTATAATAAAGGGAAAAAATAAAACTATTATTGCAAATTACTATTCTATTTATTACTCATAGGTCTAAAATGATAATTTTGTACAATTAATACAAACTAAGCCAAAAAATCATCATCCAAATTGAACTTTTAGTGTGAAACTTGCTGTTGTTGTTTGCCTGAGATTAGAATATCAATATCAGGAGTAATTGAACTTAACTTCAATCAAGTCTTCTTCACTTATTCTGTTTCTATATTTTTCATGTAAAAAAATTCAGAAAATACTCTTTCACACAAGTAGCCTAACTTAAAACAAATGACATAAAAATAGCAGAGCTTGACGGTAGAAACTTGGGTACTTTGTTTTACATCAGATCCAGAAGTTAATCAAACATTTCTCTTTAAAACTGTCTTTCATGGAACTAACTTCTGTTAGATCGATAAAACGTTATTTTAATTTCAACTCATTTCTTGAGGTTCCCGAAAATGGATTTCTGATCCAGTGAAATTTGGAATAATCTTTATTTATTAAAACGTTCTTGAAGTGCTTGTAAGTGAACAATGATATTAGCAACCACATCTGGCGTTGGAGGTATTTCATTTTCTTCAAAAAATGATGATAAGAGTAGAAAATGAAGATAAATTCTCCTCCTGTACTTGTGAATAATCTCATCACCTGTTGGGAACCCCTGTTATAGACTAGACCTTCCATGAACACACTAAACGTTTCTTACGAGGTGCGGGCCTCATGACACGCGATACACTGATTATTGTCCACCGGAAACTCCAGCCATATCCGGTCGATTAGATTAGCAGTTTGTCTTTTCTACCACTACGAGCATTAGTGTGAGTCAATGCAGAGTTTCACGTAAGCCAATATTACTATTTTCAGTTTGAAGAATTTTAAAAAATTCAAAAAACAGCCGAGGGCGCACTAAAGAGAATTTGAAACCTTTTCGGGCCCTTTAGCCCTTTCGAGCGTTTGGCGCAATTAAGGAAATTGCTTCATTTTACGTTTTTTTGCTAAGGAATTGTTTCAACATTACAACCAAAGAAGACCTTAAGGAAGGCCAAAGAATAGTAGAAATACCTCAACAGATAGAACGATCATCCCTGTAATCCCTCACTAATCTGTGAAAAATAATAATCTTCTCTGAATTGGATTAACTTATTAAGTTTACATTTAAATATCTCTCAACCCCAGCCATGAGACTCTTGAGAGTACTTACACTTATGGTTGTTATCGTGGTTTTAATTCGCAGAAAGTTCAGTAGTTTTCACCGAGAAAGTCGTGTACAAATGTGAAACAGACTGTGTACGTCACTCTAATTGAAGATCGTGTACTCGGCACAATTTTCCACTACAGCGCACTCGTATATTGTACAGAACGACGTGTTAACTGGTTCTTTACCTTCATTCAATGGCAGATTCTACGATACAAAGTTATGTTCTTTCGTTTAATAATTTAATTAGATTCGCCACTCATCTCATTTGGATAAATAATAAGCTCATTGAAATCAACCAATCAGAGCTCTATGTCGATACCAAAGCTATAGCTAGAAACACAATTTTATGGTGAATACCATCTTGTAATTTCGATTATTAAATCAGTCAATTGTGGATTTAAAAACAAACTGAAAAAATTGAGCTCATGATTTGTCGCGAAATGATGTAATACCGTACCTATCATTTTATTAAGACAGAAGCTTGCTATATCATCAAACGAGAAATATTCTTCAGAGTGTAAGTGAAAATATTGCTCTCCGTTACTTCGATGGCAATTTAATTAAAATATTCAAGTAACAGAACTGCTTTTCAGTTGCACAACGCGAATATGCCAAATGAACCCTACAGTGGTTATGTGGGGTGCTCACAACACCCCAACATTATTATTTGTTATGTTGTAAAGTTAATAAGTTGGCTATGCTGGTGGCGGGCTCAGTAGCTTCTCACCGAACATTGTCATTTGAAATAAACTCATTGTTGGCCATAAGTAACAGACTGTTTGAATGCTATAAACGTTTATTGACATTGGGGTGCTGTACACACCCCACCTAACAAGTTGCGTAATATGTTTGTTGGCTAAGTCATTTTTAGATTATACACCCAGATCTGTGTAAAAGCTTTGTTTGCCTTACCATGTCTTCCGATAAGGAACAATAGCGTATAAGGAGAATGCTTGAAGAAGAAACTGAAGATTCGTGTGGCGATTCAGATTTTCAGGAGTCAGATGATGGTGAGCGGGATGATTGTGAACTTAGTGAGCATTTGACTGAAAGTGAGCAATCGAATGAAAGTGCGGCTGATGATGAAACGAGTTCATCTCCCGTTATTGGTTCTCTTCCTTTTTCAACCCCGGTTGCAACAGGAGTGACAAAATGTATGCTTGGAAAGGACAGAAAAAGTAAGTGGTTACGAAATATTAGAATGAACAATAACGTACGCACCAGGTCACAGAATATCATAACTCATTTACCAGGTGCTCAAGTTGCTAAAACACCACTCAGTGTGCTCATGAACGATGTTATAATCAGAGCAATCACTCAATGTACAAATATATACATTGAAAAAATTCGATATAGTTACGTTACGAACCAGAGTGCTTGTCGCAAAACAGATGAAATGGAAATTAGATCATTTATGGGATTACTGATCATAGCTGGGTCCTACCGCGCAGCAAAGTTAAATTTGAAGGATTTATTTTCTACAAATGGCCTAGGAGTAGAAATATTCCACACTACCATGTCACTGACAAGATTTTTATTTATTTTGAGGTGTGTAAGGTTTGACGACATAAATGATCGTGCACAGCGAAGAGAACTGGACAAATTAGCTCCGATCAGGGAATTGTTTACAGTGTTTACCGAGAACTGTCAAAAGTTTTACTGCCTAGGAGAATACACATGTATTGACGAACAGCTTGTACCATTTAGGGGGAAATGTCCCTTCCGGCAATACCTACCGAGCAAACCAGCCAATTATGGCATAAATATACTAACACTAAGTGATGCGAGAACTTGGTATACATCAGTCATGGAAATTTACTGCGGAAAACAGCCCGATGGTCCTTTCAACGTGCCTAATTCAGCAAAAGATGTCGTCCTCAGGCTCACAGAGCATATCTATGGTACTGGCAGGAATATCACGGCTGATAACTGGTTTACCAGCATATCACTAGCAGAAGAACTCCTAAAGAAAAGACTAACGCTTGTGGGCACCATGAAAAATAATAAACCTCAGTTGCCGAAGATATTGACTGATGTCAGGGGAAGAGAAATTTACAGCACTGAATTTTCACACTAACGATATCACATGCTTATCATACGTTCCCAAGAAAGGCAAGAATGTTGTGATGATATCAACCATGCACCCTCATTCGTCAGACATTGACCCATCTACAGCAAACCAGAAGAAGGCAGTAATAAACACATTTTACAACATCACAAAGGGCGGAGTAGATACGGTGGACAAGATGTCAGCTACTTACACTACAGGAAGGAAAACTCAGAGATGGCCAATGGCTGTATTTTTCCGTATGATCGACCTAGCGTGCATCAATGCGCAAGTGATTCTTATGGCTAATCATCCTGATTATACCACTCAAAGGCGACATTTCCTTCGTCTGTTAGGCCAAGAACTTGTTAAACCTCAAGTTGCGAAGAGAGCACTGTCAACCTCAGTTCCAAGGGACATTCGTCTGAAGGCAACCGAAGTATCCGACGCATGCTTGGCACCACCAGCTCCGGCAAATGAGAACCGTAGAAAAGGAAGATGCACTGTTTGTCCTACGAAGTCAAACTAGAAAACCATACACTTCTGCTACAGATGCGCCTGAATCATATGGAGAGTATATGCCGCACGTGCTGCAATGATTCTTCCTCTGATGACTGTTAAGATTTCAGTAATGGTTTTGTGACATGAGTGTATCAAAAATACAATGTAATCTTTACATTAGTGAGTGATTTTTACATGAACTTTGGTACTAAAGACAGAAACTTTCCAATTTTTATTAATGATTATCAGTCTCCTTCTCTTTCAAAATTCCTCATTGTAAAACAGAATATCATTAATTATGTGTTGTTTTATGGATGTGTGTTATGTTTAGATTACTAAAACACAAAACTGAACTTTTCTAAGAAATGAGCCAACGCAAAATGCTTGAAATAGCAACATGTAGAATAAAGCAACGAAAATATATAGGTATATCTTCCAATTAGTGAATTAATTTATTGTTGTAAGATAATTAAAACTGGCTTAAAAGGATGTGACAAGTATGCAAAATAACTAAGAAATTTTCTGAAAAATGTATGTCCGAGATATCTCAGCAAAACTTTGGGGTGATCTCAGCACCCCACCTAACCACTTATGAAATTTTAAACCACCTAACTACTTAAAGGTTAAAGGAATTCTTACTCCCTAGATAGGTTCAAAAGTATTCGTTACATTAACAATGGTCTGCATCACCTTACTGTAAATAAGTTACTAACAATGAAACTTTACCGCGTGTCCTCCCATCACTACAAACATGGTGGTGATTTTATAGTCCGCGTCACCTTAAATAAGTTACTAATAATGAAACCTTACCACATGTCCCCCATCACTATAAAAGTTGTAGTTAAGCAATCACGTTTTATGTGGCAAAACATATATATATAAAAGTCAGTGCTATACAATTATCAATAAATGATAAAAAAAAATGGTCCGGTTAGCTCAAACAATGCCAGCGTTTGAGCTAACCGGACCATTTTTTATCATTTATTGATAATTCATCCGCTCAAATGGAAACTACATAATATTCCCTTCGGGAATATTCAAAACTTTATATAGTGCTATACAAGGCAAAAAATCTGTACTCAACTCTGCCGGCTTGCAATGGTACATAACGGGCACCTTCCTCCCAAAGCTAGTCTAAATACAAACACAGACACCGCTTCTCGACAGGTTATAACACAGGTTCCAAGTACAAATTAATTGTTCATTAGCTGTAACATTCAAAATGGCTTCAAACCTTTATCTAATTTACAGTTTCTCGTGTGTAGAATGCATCCTCCCTCCAGAAGAATGCTAAGTGACGCCTGTCAATCAGAGGTTACGTTATTAGAGCGAGAATAATGACTTGTTCAATACTACTGTATGGATATCAGTTCCGGCCCAGTACCTCGGTTATTACAGGAAGAGCAAAGTGCACGTCACTTCCTAAGTCAAGGGCTGGAAAACTGCATATTATACAGTTACCTGTAATGATAAACTAGCCACAATGAGAGAGGCAATACCCTCTTGTGTCCCAGTAGCTGCCACTTTAACTTCAGTGTTGCTAAGTCATGCTTCAAGCATCTTCAGAGCTACGATTTGGATGAAATTGAACCTTTTTTTATTTCCTAATGAGCCCAGAATATATGTTTTCGTATGAACGGCAGAACCAAATTATTTTAGCAATAATTACTTGCAGGATGGTTATTTATTTATCTATCAGAGTCCAAACACATACAAATATACATATAAATTGCACTAAATTTTATTTCTCCAGAGTTCAACTGTTAGAATGGCGCAGTCATTAACTTCTAGCAAGTCCAGCATATCACCTGGTCTTGATAACATGCTGCGATTCAGAAGGTGCTCAAGGTCTTGTCTTTCACCACATTTACGAAGTTCTTCAGTACTGTATCCCCACTTCTTCAAATTGCTTTTGCACCGTCTCACACCAGTTCTCAGTCTGTTTAGCGTCTTCCAAGATCCGTATTGTAAACAGCAGCCTGCTGCCGGCTTCTCCTTCATTTCTCACGATCCTCCCGGTGATTTTGTTTTCCAAAGTTCAATTCGACGAGCTTCTGCTGAGGAAGGAATGGATATCGTTGTTTGGTAGTAGTTTTTTCTTGACTTTAGCCTAGGTGGATGGACATCAAGTCCATACATTGGTGTCTTGGATCCGTCTTGCTTTTTCTTCTCAACTTCTGCCGCTACTTGTCTTCTAACTTCTGGAGGTGCTACTCCCATGAGCGGAAAGATCTTATCTTGGGCGTAGACAACCTGTCGCAATGGTAGTACAGGGAAAGAGATAAAGCGGAGGTGCAGAAAAGCCAATACATTGAGTTCCCAGTTCGGATCTACAGTATTCTGAAGAAAAAAAAGAGCAACACAATAGACTATTCATTCTGAACGAGACTTCACTCATTTCTTTTTCACTTTCATTTTGATAATTGTGATTTTCATACCTTATTTCATCTTGTGGGGGAAATTACTAATCCTGGTCACTACTGTACTACACCGACTGCACCGGATATACAGTGAGATTCTTTTGCTGGAGCGGGACCAGCGGCCGGCTGTCGGGCGCGCGCGCCTTCCGCCAGCCAACCGAGCTTTGGCCGCGGGGTTGCGCGAGGCGGAGGCGAGCTAACCAGGGTCATTAAAGTCCATTAAGTCACTAAACTTTCTTTTCACAGAAGATACTAAAAATGTTCTCCTTCAGCTGACAGACAGACATCGTTAACGTAAGCCCGTTTGTTGTTCAATTGTGGGTTAATTTAAAATACAAAGTGTACAGATCAATTACCCGCACTCTAGTGAAGCTGGAGAACAATATACGGCAGCAGATATCCCTCACAACAGAAGGAATTACAACGTGTAAACGCTAATTTATTTACACGGTACAACGTCTGTCTGTTAGTTGTAGGAGAACATTTTTAGAATCTTCTGTGAAAAGGTAAATTCTTTACTCATGATTTGCTGGTGAATTTACCATTAATTAATGCACTTTGTTACGGTTTCCAACTGCGCACAATCCGCGAAGCGAGCTCGGTTGTGTGGCGGAAGGCGCGCGCGCCCGGCAGCCGGTTGCCCGTCCCGCCCCAGCAAAAGAATCACCCTATATGTGATAAATTACGTAATGCGGGTGTTTTTATGTATTGCCCATTTAACAACGGCAGCCACGTTCGACAGTGCATGAGAGCTGATCAACTGTCACCAAAGCGCACACCCTGACGTCACTAGTTGCCAACATGTGCGATACAAAAATGCACCACACTAATTGAAGATTATTGATGAGTGACTATCCCACTGTGCGTGACAGAAGCCATTGGTCTGGATTCAACAAATCTTACAGTAGTACAGTATGCGCGGGGTTGGCAATGCTGTAGCTAGAGGTAACTAATATGGGGGTAGCTGGGACAAATAGATGGGAGCAATGACAGAAAGGTAGTCCTAATGAAGAAATAATGTACAGGCTAAGTTAAAAGTAGACATCCTAGATGAAACTGTTTGTATGAGTCGACTCAGATGGTGGGGACGTGTGATGAGCATGGGTAAGGAGAGATTACCTAAGAGGTTAATGAGTTCGGCTGTAGAGGGTAAGAGAAGCAGAGGTAGGCCTAGGAGGCGATGGTTAGATTCAGTGTTGAACGATTATTTCGAAACAGGGAGGGATGGAAGAAGCTGCATCAAACCAGACTGAAGACTAAACGCTCGTAACACATCTGTCGCATGGGTAAAATATAGCCTATTTATCCTACGACGAGACTAATATCAACGAATTTCTGAAATTAAATTCCTGTAAACCGCCCCCTATACCTTGCTTTAAAAAACACGATGAAAACCTTCGGAATTTCATGTTAATCCCAGTACCTCAAACTCTGAAGTGCCAGCCAATTACGCGAATGAAAATGAAAATCCACAGCCTGCTTCTCGTAGATCAACCGGGTCAGGGAATGGAATGAATGAAGCCCCCCATCTAGCGGCGAGGATATGAACTGTGCCGGCTGCCGAAGCCTGTCACACTCCCCTGGGGCAATGATTAAATCAATGACAGATGAAATGACAGTGGAGTGTGTTGCTGGAATGAAATTAGCGAGAGGGAAAAGCGGAGTACCCGGAGAAAAACCTGTCTGCCTCCGTTTTGTCCAGCACAGATCTCACATGGAGTGACCGGCCATAATGGTCAATATTTACGCATTTTACCGGGATTTGAACCACGGACCTAGCGGTGAGAGGCCGGCGTGCTGCCGCCTAAGCCACGGAGGCTCAATTACGCTAATCACTATACCAATTGTTGTGATGTGAAGCAGATATAAAACGATCTCTTCCATGAAGAACCGCGTCAGAGAAGAGGGAAAGCAGATTGCGCTCCACAAGGTTAAACAGCCTGCTATTTCCACATCTGTATTCTGTTAAATGTTATCGCAGCAAACGATGACGAATAGCATTCTCCATGGTACTGCGCATCACCCTTAACGGAGTGATTGAGGAGTTACCGGGCCCATCGTTCAAATATTAGATCTTGTAAACCCAAAATCATCTTTCTTTACCATTTATGTAAGACATTCAAATGTGCTCTGTGATTACCATACTGGAAGATTTTCAGAATCTTCTTGTGAACATTCTGTTTGTGACTCTTTTCCGACATGTACAATTTATCAACAAAAAAAATGCCAAAATCTTCAACATTTTGTAAATAATTTTGCTCCAAATTAATCTACAGACTTCTAGCTAGAAGCCTATATCTTGAGGCATGATTTTATCACACTAATATTTGAACGATTTCGCGGGAAGGATGCAGCACTAATTTCCGCGTTATTTCGCTTCGCGAAGTAGATATTGCTGTACCGCTTTAATTTCGCTTTAATGAAATTCTAAAATTAACCATTAAAGGTTTCATTATTGTGGTTCTGAATTATTTATATGAATGGTAGAAGTATAATTTACTAGTAAGCATCCAATAATATCCCAAATTTTGCATTAATTTTAATGCTAGCAGTGACTAAATTATTTCAACAGATTGCGCTGTAATATCGCGCTTAACGCAGTTCACTTTAAAATGGCCTTATCGCTTTAAACCGCGAACATAATATCAGTATTTTCTTAATCAGAAACATATGGTTCGTAAAGCTATCGCAAAATCGCTTCAAAATATTTTGTCGCGTTTATCGTTAATGCCTCTACCTATAGACTATCTTATTCTTGAGCCTACTTTCCTTAGGCTATAAGTTTCCACAATCGTGCGTCCTATTGATAAATCCACCAAAGTAGACTACAGTTTCATTTTTATTAAACGATTAAAACATATTTAAGAAAGTGGCTACGTTAGAGGCAAGGGCAAAGGGACTTCGAACAATAGCAAAATGGATGCTAGTGCTTCAAATGAATCTTATGGTAATGGAATGTTCTAAAAACCGGAAAAATCTTACATTCCAATTTTTCGTTAAAATGTTTTTCTTGATATATATTTTCCCTTCTTTTTAAGGAACTTTTCAAAATAAAAAGCTGAATTTTTTAGATATACGGTAATTTCTCTTATCTGCGTTATATTTTAAATTGTCCGTTTTTCAAAATTTACTTTAATTTTGACTTTTGACAAATGGAAATGTTCACGAGAGTGCTGTTAAAATTATACAATTTAAAAAAATACAAGAAAATTCAAAAATATATTTATTTTCAAAAAGCCTTTGTCAAGGTAAGGAGAGTGTTTTAAAGAACAACACTGTTAATAGTTTCTGAGAAAAAGGTAGATAAAAGCTGGAAATTATCGTGGGCAATACAGGACATTGTGGAGTTCCCTAAATCACCAATATTTACAGATGATCACCATCAAGATATGATTTGGTACAACATTCATTTACATTATTCGCAAATGGGGGTAGTTCCCCGGTGGCAAATTTACAGAAAATTACCAACAATAATATCCAACGCAATATACAGGAGTCTTCTTCTTCTTCTTCTTCTTCTTCTTCATTCCCCGGTTCCAGTGGTCTGGGTCGGGACGTGAATCAAATTTGCTCTTAAACACATCAATATGTTTGGGGAAAGTCTCTTCAGACTTGTGGCAGGTTATGAGTTCCAATATTATTAATACCACGATTAATGAAAGCATATTTCCCACAAATTGTACGTTGCGGATGGATCTGCCCTGCTCAGGTAGGTGGCATTTCCCAGACGTTTGCTTAGTTTTGTCATTAAAGTATGTTAACCTGTGATTTATTGAATTATTATTGTGACGAATTCAACCGTGGCCAAGAGGTCACCAGTTTAAATAGGAACGGTTGAAAGATAGCTCACTTGTTTGAGAGTGCAAGGTGAAACCGAGATGTCATTCGTTGTTATGGCTTACTGCTCGGCAGAATAAATCGGCCCGTTGCGCACTCAGTAGGACGAGTAGGCACTGCGCTCGGAAGTTATGGCACTTATGTTTTTTGGGAAGGCAGATATCGCTGGCTCTCTGTCAGAAAAGAAGGCGCTATGTTCTCGGTGGCTCTGCCTAGCATTCAAGTGAGCTCCCATCATTACGCAAGTTTTGGCAATACATTTACACTTGTCTTTCTTTTTTAATGGTCCATCGGAGGTTGAAAAAATCCGCTGTAATTGTTGATTTATTTTAACGGCTCGGGACATCTCGGTCATGTGTTAAATTTGTATGTAAACCCACACTTTAGAAATAAAGCACCATGTCGACATTTATCTGGAGGGGGACGGGGGCGAGGAAAATCTCGGGGAAGAATAAAACCCTCCCGATGGTTGGTCTTCCAGCTCCCCCTTGCAGTCGTAGTGTGAGACTGAACACGCGCGGCTACAGTGCAAAGTAATTCAACTCTGCCATAAATACATAAGTTAAATCGTGTTTAACTTCTCTTCAAATGGTGTTCACAAGTTCACGATCCGAAGATACATCCCAGGACCTTGAAGGTCATCCATCCATCAAATGGTTAGGTGCGCAAAACGCGTGATTCAATTCGTGAAGAATCTGAAGAAAGTTGAAGATGTTTGACAACTCTCTCCTCAACCTACTAACAGCTGTTCACTCTCCCTGCCTCGCAAATCGTTCGCACTCTCAACACTGCATCAGTGATTCAGTTTCCGAGCCGGGAGGGGTCAGCAGTATAAACCATGGGGGAGAACACTCCAACTTTTTAATATTTTTTGCTAAGGTGAGATCAGACACCAACTGTTTTTCAACAATTAATAATAATAATAATAATAATCAGAGCTGCCGATTTTATAGATTAATCGGAGCGATTAAAATAGTAGTGTGGTGTAGGAAAAGTAATTGTTTTGTGTAACACAAAACCTGTGTATTGTATTATTAACATTTACCATTTGGCGCGCTAGCATCAGCTATTGGAAGATTGTCAGGTCAGGAAGATGAAAGCGATAATATCTCCTTAATTGCTTTCTTCTAAATAAATGCATTTGAATTTCTATATTTTTTAAAATCGATCGACAGCTCTAATAATAATATAAGCTCGATATGCATCTGAAACGATTACAATATTGGTGGCAAATCTCGAATAAAAATGGATCGAAAATCAAGAAAGGAAAATCCTCAGGAAAATCTTAGCACCAAAGTGTGAAAATGGAATTCGGAAAAAATGAAATCACATGAAATTTATCAAGTTACAGAAGAAATCCCAGCTACCATAAGGAAACATAAGGAACACCTAGGCCATATAGAATGGATAATAACAGCTCACAACCTTGCCTTATCAATGTAAAATCGAAACAACTCGCTAAAAGAAATCAGTGAAGACATAAATGAAATTGGCTGTCATGAAGGAACCATTGGGGCTGCGACAACGCGGTTATGTAGCCCCGTGTACTTTGGGTGTCTGATTGTGATGGCTGTATTAGTGTGTATTATCTGTAATTCAGGTAAGGACTGCACACGATCCATTTCAATTAGTTCCTACTTTTGCTAACAAATGCTACCGTCAACGGCACCTAGCTGCGAACCTGGCTACTGAATGCCGCCGCGACCGGCACCAGGCGGCTAACGTTGGAACTTTAATCGAGCCGCTGGCGCCAGTGGCCCGACCGTTACACGGCACCTGCGAGGTTCCGTTCTGTAGATGACGATGATAATGATGATTGTTGTTTCACGGGGCCTAACATCTAGGTTATCGGCCCCTAATGGTCTGGATGAGCGAAAATGAAATGGAAACCATAACGAAAACTAAGTTAGATAGCAAAATACTTACAAAATGCAATGTAGATTGAAAATACTCAGAAAAGGTAATTTGGATGGAAAAGGACTTACAAAATGCCAAATTTAGATACACGGGGAGCCAATTCAGCAAACAGTGCGGGAATCGTAAGGAGAAAAGGAAATATAATGATAAGAAAAAGAAGGCTGATCCCTCCAAGAATGAGGGATCAGAAAGACGAGAGAAGGGCCAATTAAAGCGGGAAGGGAAGGAGCCATTGGGGCTGCGACAACGCGGTTATGTAGCCCCGTGTACTTTGGGTGTCTGATTGTGATGGCTGTATTAGTGTGTATTATCTGTAATTCAGGTAAGGACTGCACACGATCCATTTCAATTAGTTCCTACTTTTGCTAACAAATGCTACCGTCAACTCGGATACCCAATACCGTTGGGGTAGGAAGAAGACGGCGAGGAACCTGGCACGAGTAAGTAGAAGCAATGCCGGACTCAGCTGCGGTGCCGTGGTCGCCCACCTACGTCCTACAAGTTGTGAGCCCCTGGGGGTCTCACTGTATGAGAAAGAAACTCGACTTACTTCCGACTACTTGTGCCATGGATTCTACTGAGCAATGCAAGGAAAGTTAGTTATACTATTAAAACTAGATCGCAATCGGCCTCATCCAGTGCAGTGCACTCGCCGACAGACAGAGAATGATGGACATGCCACACGAGTATGATTTAACGTTACAGCTACCGTATCTCAACGACTTTCCCTTAGAGTTTATTACGAAAACTCCTCAAGGACCAACAAGCAATGGCCTTATGGAACATTAATTAATGATACTACCTTCAAAATACGTGTAGGTAATTATGAAAACCACAGGAGCTTCTCTTCCCAGAACAGTCAGCGTTTCAAGTCCGTGACGATGATGAGTGTTGGCCATCGGACTCGACTGATTGGTAGGAAGCATAATATGTTGACCACAGGGTTGGGGAGTAAGCGTTATTTTTAAGAGTAACGGAGTAAAGAAATTGTCCGTTACTTTTGCAAGACGGAGCACCCAGTTGTCAATAGAACGTGGGAATGGAACCAACAACGCAATATTCAACACAAACAATGACCATAAACAAACCGTGAAATTATGATGGATCTGCTCCCTTTACGTACGCCCGCACTGGTTACATGAGCGTCCCAAAACGTTCTTTGTAGCTGTTTCAGAGGCGCCGAAGTGCTGGAATTTCAATATGAAAAAGATGTTTAACGTGTCAGTAAATCTATTCACACGAGTCTTCGTCATTTAAGCACCGTCCATTACCAACCAGCTAACCGGCCGCGTTGATCGAGGGCCCTATCGCGCAGCCTCGTCCTTCGCTGACATCGGGAGGGCAGGCGTGGGCTCGAATCCTACCTCGGCTGTCTTGAAAATGGTCTCCGTAGTTACCCATTTTCACCGCCAGGCAAAAGCCAGGACGGTTGATTTCAATAGGTTCACGGCCGATTTCCCTACACAATCCCTTCCCTGACTCATCCCGTAAAGAAAATGAATGGCAATTGACTGCATTAATAAAATACCAACCGACTGCACTGGGATTCGATCCCGCAACCTAGCACACATCAGGAAAGACCCTATAATCGCCTTCACCACGCAACCTGCCAGACTGACTAGAAGTATATGAAGACTGGGGATGATTGAACAAGGATCGCGTGATCGCCACTATTTCCCTTTCAGTTCGCACGACCTATTGGTTGTAGAACAATCTGTAAAGTTGAATAGTCAATAGCTAAATAGGAGAGAAGAAAGTGCACAGTAAGTAACTATTCGCTCATTAGTTGCACTCTCTTCCTGGTGTCGGAACAGAAATAAGTTCACACGCAATTATACATAATAGATTGAACTACCTATGTGTGTCAGTAGAAATTAACTATTAACTAGGCTGGTGACACTTTTCTAGCTTCGCGTAACAGTTCGGGAAGTCTTTAACACCATCTCTAGCCTATTAAGTAAGTCAACCCACTGTTGCAGCGGCTGGAGTTCTTCACTGTCGCCTCAAAGGTCCGGGTTAGATCCCCGGCTCTGCCAAGAAATTTAATTCTGGTCCGAGGGTTGGAACGCGGAACACTTTGAATATAACCAAGAACTGTACGTTGTAATAAACTTAACCCTGAACTGGTATAGTGAATTTAGACTCACTTAACTAGTATCCTAGGGGGCGTGGTGCCGCAACGGTCAAGCTGTTGGCCTCTCACCAAGGTGGACCGGGTTCGATTCCCGGTCTATGCATGTGAGATTTTCGAAGTGAAATGCCGTGTCCTGTGGTTCGGATTCCACGTAAAACAGGTTCCGTGGCTCATGATCGCATGAATAACGGTCAAATAAAACTTAAAGCTTCCTTCCTTTCCTTTTTAACCAGTATCCTGGGCTGGAACACACCCCAAAATAAAAGAGGTGGCGTATTATTTTCTTTGTTGTGAAAAGATTATATTCCAAATGTTTTGGATAGTTGTTTATTATACATCTAACTACATAATTATAATAGAAACTAGAAAGAAAAGCAAATGGTCGCAACAGGAGACTGATTGCAGCACAGGTGCCAATTCGGATTAGAAAATAATCAACATAAAATAATGTAACTATAGCATAATTTCTATATAGGACATATTCCAGCGATATCTACCTAATAGGCTACACTACGTAGTAAAAATTCTGACAAGCATAATCTGTTCGGGAATTCATATAAGCTGAATGTAGTTCTAGATTAGGCCCTTCATCGTCACTGCTTATTTCACTTAAGTGTCTGGCATAATGCTCTAACTTAGGGTCTACCCACAATGCGCTGTCGACAGACGGCAGATGAAGTCAGAAGTCGGTAGTTCATAACCTAACCACCCACAATGCGCAGTCGTTAAAATGCTAGGAGTAATTAATAACTTGGCCTTCATTTATTCCTTGAGAAAGTTGTCAATTGTCGATAACCTAACCTAAAATTTGCAAGGATGGACGACTTGGAGCTGTAGGGTTTATTTTTATTGCTGCTAACTCGTACAGCATTGTTAAAATTGAGGAAAATACTCATACATCTAGTATCCCCTTTTGTAAATAATTAATAACAAATCCAAGTCTGAATTAGGCCTACTGATTTTTGAACAGAATTGTTTTTGTGTAGCTGGTCATTTTTGATTGAACGCCCGCCTGAGGGCTCCCAACACGTTCAATCTATTATTACATCATTTCCTAATTTATGTTTCGTCATTAGAAAATGTATTTTGGCTAATTTCAGTACCGGTACTTACGATGAGCTCTCATTCAGCGTTACCTTCCACTGCATTACATTTGCTACAAAGGAAAACATTATAATCAATGAACTGTTTCCTTTTGAATACTTGGGCTCACACATGTCATATATCCAACGGCGTTCCCTCACAAGATCAATGATATCTTCTATCCCAAGGTCAGTACATTCAGTCATCTTTTTATATCTGTAATTATGCGAAGAATATACCGCGGTTACAACTAGTCAACTACACAGCTGTTTGGCCAGATAACGCGCCATTAGGAAAATACCATCACAATTTAATCATATACGTAACCGGTATGGTGGGAGAACGCTCCACCCATGGCCTGCCTATTCTCCCAATCTCAAGCTTACACTACATAATCACTATTAATCCCACTGTGTCCCATGACAATATACATAACTTATTTCATGTGTGTATTTTGAGTTAAGAAATCTCGTACCAAGCGTTGTGGTTTTCTCTCTTGAGAAGCAATATTGATCTTGAGGATGCCCATCAAACAATTTTCACGAAACTACTCAAGTCACGGGTCACGGTTTCATCTCTACTAGGCTAGAGATTATATGACATAACAGTATATAACCTCAATGTATGATTTTACAACAATGTGAGACAGCAACAGAGGGGTGTCGAAGTACCCCACAATACCAGTTAAGGGTTAAAAATGATACAGCGATTAAAACTCTTGAGGCAAAACTGAGAAACGGTGGGTTTGATTCCCATCTCAGCCATCTTGTTAGTGGTTTTCCTCTTCCACTCCAGGCAAAAGTGGTTCCGAGAATATCTGGATTCCGATGGAATTGCTAAACTCGATGTACGAGACCACTTTAAATTTTGTGACGTAATTGTTGCTGTTGATCTAGACACAAATGAAAATGATTGTGGCGCAAATCAAATGTAATAATCTCTGAATAGCCTAAGTGTATGTTTCACAAAACTCAAGCTCCTAAACCAGCGAAGGTGTGGTTTGTACCAAAATCTTCCAAATTGTCTCAATAGTACAGGAAAAATCTTGCATTTCTTGAAAAGTGAACGGAAATATATTTATTTGTTTGCTTATCCAGTGCTTTTAAACAAAAAAAACAAGATGGTAGCCCCTGCCTGAAATGTGTCGCGGCCATCCCGCACAGCACTAGTGCCGGACGGGTTGTCTGTACACACGGTGCGCGCACAACCCACAATATTCTTTTAAACAAATAAACATATATACGCCAGCATAACAGTAAAGCCAGGCGGGTGGTTTATACACATGCAAGAGTTCTCGAACGGATCCGCTAGTAATAATACATTCCAATACAGTAATTTGAGAATAGGCATCAAAGACGCAACAGATTCAACACCACAAATTCAGTCACACTTGTACGTTCGCTGCGTAAATACCACAGGGAGCTTGATACAGGCCTCCCTACACGGCAAATACAGTACTTTCATTTCTCACCGAGTAAATATTATCCACTTTCCCTTATTGAGGAAATAAGAGCTCAGCTCGTGGATATAGATATTGGTTCCACTACATTACTTGAGAAACTAGTTTCGATTACCACAAAACTCACTTCCCAAAGCCGCTGGTTCGTTTCATTCAGCCACGTGTACAGCACACAACTCCAGCTGCGCACAAATTAAGTTTCGTATGCTGGCGAGTCCATGTGCTACAGCGGGAGTCAGACCAGGACGTCTACATAAACCAACTAACAGATTCTCCTGACAATTCCCTGAGTTTTCTAGGATAAACCAGGAAATTCCCGGAGTAACGGTAGTGGCCATATTATTAAATATAAAAAACAGAGTTTGTACTTAAAGAATATTTCAAAAAGTGCTTGAACAATAAAGGGTTGCATGACAAGGTAAATAATAATAATAATATCGTATGGCCTCGGGTGCCTGGTGCATGCTTCGTTAATTGACACCCAGAGGGTAGCTTGCATGTCGAATTTCGTCGTTCCTTTGAACGCTATGAAAGTCAAGGAGGTTAGATATCTAAACTCCTTGACACTACAGCGCTTTCTAGTAGAGAATGGAGGAACTTTGTTTTGGCGGAAAATCCCGAGATTAATTTTGCCATTGAACACGGCCTACTGAATTCAAATGGGTTCTTTAACATGCCAACAACGTATGACATGAGTATCGTGATTTTTGTCGCCTTCAAAAATCACTTACCATGGCCAGGGGCGAACCTGCAATCTTGGGGTTGGTAGTCCGACACTATAACCACTCACCCACCGTGGCAAGCATGACAAGGTTGAAAAGACATATTGCTATATTTTGGCAATTCTAAATTTTCCATCCAGAAAAACTGTTTCACTTGCGAGTATTGAAACTAGCTCGTCAATAGTAACGCTCTCATACAGTTACACATTTATATAGAAATACACATGTAATTAGTGTGCTCTATCTTTCAAGAAATGAGAGCTTACTGCTTTAACGTCAGTACGTGTCATATCTTTTGGGCAAAGATGCTACATTATGATTGTTCTTTGTTTCTTTACTATATTTATTTTTCAACTAATGAAAAAATGAACTGTCATGGCATCCACAAGTAACAATAAATTGTTCTTTTATATTGATACATTTTTATAGAAAATAAGAAATAATCTGCGATACGCCGGTGAGCTGATTTCTTTTTTTTAAATCCACAATGTCCCAACATTGCAAGTCCTGTCATTGTGGTAACCCTGCTGTTAATTTAAATATTGTAGTTGATATAAAGGTTTCATCTTAGTTTTCATCTGACATGGATATTTTCATGTAATCGGCAAGAACAAATACGTTTTAACCTTCGGGCGGGCGCGCACGCGGCAAATTGGCCGGGTTTTCAAAAAAAGACGTACTACTTTGTTATACTCCCGTGAGGGACAACCACGCCCCTATGTATTCTCTAATTACTATGTAAGACGTCATATGGCAGGCCAACACCACCTCAGACTTGTAGAGGGATTGCGCAATTCATTACGCAAGTTGCCTATGTCACGGTAGGAGGTACGACCGGCCACATTGCCGCCGCGCGCCTAACAGTGCTAAACGTTCACCGTCCACCACACACAATGTAAGTATTTATTTCTTTACTTTTTACTTGATTTATAATATTATATGATGAATTGCTCAAGTATCATACATTTCAGGGTGATATATTTTTCAAATATTTATGCTTTACACATCTATTTCACTGTCCTCCCTCTCCCTCGTTCTCTCGGTTTTACTCTCAAGGATTTTATGAATACCTACGATTTACTCAATCTTCACTTTTGGGTTTCAGGGAACCTTACCTCAGACCTGAGGATATTTCTACAATTCTTCAAGAGTTGGAGGAAGACGAACGAATGGACCAGCTAGAAGATCTGACGGAAGACGATGAGATTGATCCAGATTTCGAGACTGAAGAAATACATGTGGACGACCACGACAGTGAGTCTGAAGTGGAAATTGAAATTGAAGGCGAAGAAGACGCTGAAAATAGCGAGAGTCTTCGATTTTTTATCGGTAAAGATGGAGAAACATTGTGGGCGAATCAACTTGTCGCAAATCTTGTAAAAACAAGGGGAAGAAACATTATCAACGCTTTTCCAGGCCCTAAGGTCATTGTATGACTGAAATCGAATGTTTTCACTAATAATGTCCCCTGACAGTATTGATAGTATTTTTAAGAACACCAATATATACATTCAGAAAAAGGAAACTGGAAATCGACAGAGAGATTTTAGGTTGACCGATATAAAAGAAATTCGTGCTTTTTGGGGGGCATTATTATTTTTGGCGGTCAAAAGGGAGAATCGTACGAATCTAGCTGAACCATTTGCGACAAACGGGACTGGGTATAAAATTTTGCGCGCTAATTTCAGCGAAAGGCGATTCCGATTTTTATTGAGATGTATACGATTCGGTGATGTGAATACACGAACTGAGCAGATGAACAGTGACAGACTAGCTCCCATTCGAGACATTCTGAATAAATTCGTTCACAATTCACAACAGTCATATTCTCCTGGTGAATTCCTGACCGTCGATGAAATGCTGGTTGCTTTCCGGGGCCGTTGTCGATTTGTGCAGTACATGGCTAAAAAACCAGCCAAATAGGGCATCAACGTGTATGCCGTATGTGATGCTCGAACATTCTACACGTACAATATTGAAATGTATTGTGGAAAGCAAGAAACTGGCCCTTATGCTACCACCAACAAGCCTCATGATATTGTTGTCAGACTGACAGATCCCATCACGAAAACAAATCGTAATGTCACTACAGATAATCACTTTAGCAGCTATCCTCTAGCCGAGGATTTGCTGAAGGACGGATTGACCTTTTTGGGCACCCTGAATAGTAACAAAATGGAGATTCCCCCAGAGTTTGTGGAGCGCAATTCTTCATCAGTACCCGGAAGTAACAAGTTTGGTGCTCAACCTGATATTACTTTGATCTCTATGGTGACAAAGAGAAAGAAAGCAGTGCTCGTCTTGTCTATGATGCACGACGACAACAAAACTGATGAAGGGACAGGCAAACCACACCAAATTATGGACTATAATGGCACCAAAGGAGGGGTGGACACAGTGGACCTCATGTGTTCAAGGTGCTCCACTTCCAGAACAACTCGAAGGTGGCCAATGGAGGTATTTTAGCGTCTTCTTGATGTGGCTGAGATTAATTCCTTCAAGATCTTCAAGGCCAATACTCGGAACAGTGATTTGAGGAGAAGAACTTATGTATCCAACTTAAGTTTTGCCCTCATGGAAGAAAATCTAAAATACCGGGCCACAATAACTACTCTTCCTCGACAAGTACGTTGTTTTCTAGAAAGGTATAAGGAAGAACCTGATCAGGTTGAAGTAACTCCTTCCACAAAAAGGAAAATTTGTTTTTATTGTGGTAGATCTAAGAACAATCGGACTCGGATGTCCTGCAAGAAATGTGCAAAAAAAGTATGTAAAAATCATTCAGTCCACGAAATCACATGCAATTCATGTGCACAGCCTGAAGTAGAGAATGAAGATGAAGACGTCTAATTCCAAATGGAAGTGTGATAACATTGTAACCTTGATGTGATAAAATCTGAACACAAGTGATAGGCCTATATTTGGAATATTATTCTTTTACGGTACTATTTTCATTGAGATGTTTGTTGCGTTGTTCCTTTCAGTTTGCAGAAGTGATAAAAGTCGTTGCAAAATACAAAATATTTGCTCACTTAATGTGTCTTTAGTGTAACAATTGAAATCCCAATGAATTTCATGTCAACAAACACTTCTGGCTTTAAGAACTGAACGTGAATGAGAGCGGCCAAAATGCCGGAGCGCGCCAACTGGTGTGAGTGCAAAAGGCGCGCCCGCCCGAAGGTTAATACAGTTTTTACATTAACTGCTAAGATTTTGAAAGGGCATTCCAAGCTTTATATGCATGTGTTCACACCTTGTCCAATAAAGAATCTTTGTGTAAAAAAAAAAAAGAAATAAGAAAAGATAATAAAGGAACAAATGACAATCATAATGTAGCATCTTTGCCCAAAAGATATGTCATTACGAACATACATCTACAACAATCATCAGCAGAATATACTTTTCCAAGTTTTCCCTCCAAAAGTTAAATGCTTAATTTCGAATTATTCAAGGTTGGACCTTTTAGAACTAAAATCCCCTGATAATTCCCTGAGTATTCCCTGTTTTCCCGAGTAGTAGACACCCTGTCAGACGGCAGGAACGTTCACGTTGCTAGTTCCTACGGAAATATTCACGCCCGCTCTTGGCATTGCGAGTTAAGATACAACAATGTTATTGGTTTTACGTCCCTTTAACTACTGCGGCTTTTATTGCGAGTTAAGATCTCGAGTGAGAAAATGTCACTCTCTAAACTTGGTGAGATGCAAACGCCTGTGAAGAGAAGTGGCGGAGGCAAGTAATTTATAACGTGCATAATTCATTAATATACTCACCGGCATAATAAAAAGAGAAACACTACGAATTTTAAAACAAAACTCAATGTTTGAACGTTTTAAACCTGGTATAACTTGCTTGTTGTGACTTACACCGATATGGCAATGTGTCGAGAGTTAATTAGCTCATTTGAGAGTTTCAGCGAAATAAAGCATTGTTGATCGTGACAATCACAACACAAATAACCATACGGTTTCCCGCCTTTGGACAAGAATTACCACTAACGGCTTGACTTAAGGCTTATTACTGTGGATTCTCGTGCCGGGTATTTTTGTGGACATTATGGTTTGTCTACAACATTCAGTGCAACAGGTAATAGGACAGTATGGTACGATGAATTCCGGGTTTCGACATCTCCAAATTCGTGTTGGTGCTAATTAGGGTAATTAATTTATGATCCGTTGCCATACTCTTCTAATGTATTATAATACAAGTTTTGGAACGGCCCAATGTTGAGTTTCGTCTGAAATTTGTAGTGTTTAGCTTTTTTTTTTTTTTTTTTTTTTTTGCTGGTGAGTGTAGTTATGTGTAGTACAAGCCCGTATCAACACAGGGTGGTTGGAAACAAAGTGAATTTGCCATCTGAGTGTTAAGAGGATTGATCGTACTGATAATTTGAAAACAAATCGTTATCTCGCACCGGTGTCATATTATCAGCTGCTTAAGTTAGCCAATCAGATCACTTCGCGTCGACTTCAAATTGGTTCTGCGGGGCGATGTTGTCAACTCTGCACGTGACCCGAGACCTGCTTCAGAGTGCCAGTCGAAGAAGGAAACTTCGCCAGGGCATGGATTTAAATATTGTGTTACCCCAGGACACGTACAGCGACAACATTCCAACATTTCCCAAGATTTATTGATGAAAGATAAAACCAAGCTCAGGATATCCGTGGATCGCTGGAAACGGAGGTTGATCTTCAAACATATCCCATGAAGACTACAAGTCTGACTAACAGACCTACGCGGTTTATCGGTCAGGTTCAGGTAGCGACAAAGGAATCTGCACAATATTTATGTTTTTACTCCGCAATATGTATGTCACAGCCTTCACTGATGGGTGAATCCATCATCGCATGTGCGGCTCAGGCGACCTTGAATGGCAGCTCTGAGAAATATGAGAATTCACAGTGAATAATGAGAACAAAACAGGAAGAGATGGGACAGTAAAATTTAAAATTTATATTGAGTTTAACGTTTAAACATGTATACATCTTAGGAAGGTCAAAGTAATTAATTCATTTTGACAAAAGACACACAAATATTTAGTTTTTTAGAGGAACAACTTGGCTCAAACAGGTTTATATATTCAGAATTTGTGAGTGAAATACATGGTGTCCACAGAATTTTCAATGCCAATTTTCCTGACCTTTCCTGACCATTTTTCAACAAAATTCCTGACTCGCGAAGTCATCGTAATATCGGATAAAAGGTTTATTGAGCAAATATGTAAATATCTTTTTTAATTTGCAGAATTTGCCCAACGCTCGCCTCTTTATTTATTTAAAATAGAAAATAAGGTAAATTATAATGCAATAACACAGAAATCAAAGTACTTAATGAGGGGCAGATGACCTCATAGTTCCGCCCCTTAAAACAGCAATAATTAACATATAACTAAAATACTTAATAACCTAAACTATAGTGATGGGGTCGCCACATCCCTACGCAAACGCCAAATAAGCGTACAAAAAATAGGTAAAAGAGGTTTTTACTATGATGTACTGTAAAAATGGAAACTTAGCATAATGTCCAGTGAGTTATTGCTTTTTATCTTCAGAGATTAGTTGAACTAGTAACATCAAAATATGGCTGTATAACACAAAATACTGGATGGGTAATATAAAATTCCTGACTTTCTAATACTTTTCACCATTTTTTCCTGACTCACGCCATTTTTTCACACTTTTTCCTGACTTTTCCTGACCAAAAACAAAATTCCTGACTTTTCCTTCCTGTGGACACTATGAAATAGTCTACTGTAGAAACATACGTTTGTAAAATCACAAACTATTCACAGTGCGATCTTGTTAAGGTTACCAACTACCGAATTTTTGAGAAATTATGAAAAATATCTTGTCTTTTTTTGTTGTTGTATAGAATAATCTAGTCTTTGGAAAATCCATCATTCGCTTCCTGGCGCAATTCCTCACGTCTCAAAACTACCTGTACACCACTTTTTCACGACTTCGAAAATATTTTACAAAACAAATTACTGCTAAAGGAAGTCAATAGGAGAACTGGAAGGTGGAGACAAAACAAAAGCAAAGGAGCTGAGGACCCACATAGGCCTATGAACTAGGGAGAGAGCTTTCCCTTGTCAGTTCAAAGTCAGTCTGATTTGACGAGGAATGTTTTTAATCCGGACCGAGACTGGAGATTTCATTATTATATCTCGTACACTGGCGTAGCTCTGAGGAATGATAGCACAGTTCCAATAAGACCCTGCCTGTACTTATGCAATCTTCGCACCGTTCAAAAGCTGGCCGCTCGCCAGAACTGGTCTTGCGTTTCTTCTTGTTATATTTGAGAGAACGCCCGCCCAGGCCAGAAACAAACACCCACACACCCACTGCATTGTGCTGCGCGCCAGAATCGACTCGCCCGCCTTTCACTGACTTCACTCTTCGGACAAATGAGTGCTAGTGTTGGGAGACCACTCCAAGAATCAACGTACTTTGCTTCAGTACCTACCAGTCTTGCTGTAACGGAACTGATAACGTGTCAGTAACAAGAAATAGTTATTTCTTTGTTTACGGTATTCTTAGCCTTTTTTGAATTCACCCGCAGTTAGTGATAAACGCTAAATTCGTTGTTATGGCTGGAGAGATCAACAAAGTTTCCTGTTTTAGGTAGATTTCATGAGGAAGCTATCTATAGCAATGGCTACCATTAAGATGGTATATTGGCTTTCACGGCCGGTGAATTAAAACTCAGCAATTCTTCTAGGTTTGTGCCGTGTCTTGTGTGGGGTTTCGCCCAGGACACCAAGCTGGCTCATCGGCGGCCTCTTGGTGTCCCCGCCCAGAACCCCACAGGGGTAGCGAACTGCGCGCTACCTCCCTTTTATAAAGTGCAACTGCACTACTTGACTGCGAGACTGTCCGGGCGGGACACCAAGAGCCCGCCGATGAGCCAGCTTGGTGTCCTAGGCGAAACCCCACACAAGACACGTCACAAACCTAGAAGAATTGCTGTTTTAATGGCTACCATGTTGAGACTTCCGAAAAAAATGACATATCTTCGCGTTTCACATTCCCCAGACCCCAAAACCACAATCAGTCCAAATGTTTATAACTTACAGTATATAATTTACATTATAGGCTATATCACTGTCTTGTGGACCGGATAACTACCGTTATGTTGCACCAATCACTTTCAAATGTCTACAAACCGATCAAAATCTCGGTCGAGTTAGTTAATGGGATAAATTCGACTGAGGGGGTGGAATTGGGGAGCCTTTTTCAAAAAAGTGAATTATCCTTATAACGTTCTTAATACAGTATGTGAAAAATCAAATCCATCCAAATTTCATACTATTTTTCCGAATAAGGGCCAAAAAGTCTCAGTAAAGTTTTTTCGGTAGCACCAACCATCGACCAATGGGGTGAGAAAAATTGAGTTTTTCGAGTTTTGCCTTTAAAGGCAAAATATCTAAAACCGTTTAAAATGGCCAATAGTCCTCTAAAATTACGGTACCTAAAACTTCTGACTGAAATATTTTTTGATATGAACCACCGTTACGCCAAGGGATGAACAAAATGTTTTCGGAATTGTAAGAAGATGAGGGTCCACGATTGGCAAACATGTGGAACTTTTGTAGGTACGAGTATACAACAATTATTGGCACATTTAGCGAATTTGGAATATTTTTCTTTGCCCGGTGACATCTACCTCTATCTTCCGGCGTGCCGAGAGTTCTTCTTTTTATTTCTTATCCTTCTCCATATAGGAAGATATCTCTTCGGGTGGAGGTATCTAAAATAAAGTTAAATCCTCCTTTGCCTATCTACCGGTCAGGTCGTCTTCTCGCACAACGTATGCAGATCTCCATCACACAACCAATGCAAAATACACATTGCAATTGATAAATCAAAAGTTGGACACTTTTATCAAACTCAGATGCAGATAACAAATGTCTTAATATTATTCTTTATTATTATTAATCTTGATTGGTCACATTGGACCACTTAAGTCGTTCCACAATCACTTCTTCTTTGAAGGTAGTACTGCTTGGTTCTTGGCGCTCATTCCAGTACTTTTTCATTCTTTCAGATCGGGATTTTCTCAACTCATCTGAAATCTCCATAGGCTTTCTATGTGACATTTCTGAAGAAAATTTGTAAGTTTTAAGATTGGTGTTAATTTTATTTTTCTCCTCGGCATCTGTTATCTTGAGTCCAACTGCTTTGAGATCTTGTTTGATTTCTTGGATCCATTTTCCTCCAGTTTTCTTTCCTAGATTTCTCATCACGTTGGCGTACAATTCTGATTTCTGGAAGCCGAAAGATGTGAAAATAAAAATGAAATTATTTTCTTCTTCTTCATTGTGCTGGTGATTGGATCAATCTCATGATAGACAGTTTCATTTGGGAGAATCCTCCCGACTCCCTCAACCTGATACTTTTTATTTATGCACGTTCTAATGATTCTTCATTCATTCCGTTTTGAGGAGCTGATCAGTTCTTTGTTCATTTTTAATTTGGAACAGAGTTTCACAAGCATAAGTGGCTTCTGGGAGAGTTACAGTTTTATAATGTTGGATCTTAGTAGCTATTGATAGGCATTTTTTTATTTATTATATTTAGACCAGGTTAGAGATTGTGCCTTTTTCATTTTATTTGTTCTATTTATCCAAGTTACTCTTTCTTTTAAGTTATGTGTGACAATTTCTCCAAGATACTTAAATTGAGGAACTAGGTTAATTTTATGATAATTTATATAGACTTTATTTATATCTAGGGGTTTCATAGGCATGATCTCAGTTTTTTCAAAGGATATCTGTAATCCTATCCCTTGTGCAATTTCTTGGAGACTAGTGATCTGAGTACAAACCTCTTCCTTGTCTATTGCTAAAAGAGCCAAATCATCTGCAAATCTTAAGCAGTTTATTTTTATTGATGGTTTTGTTCCAATTTTGATCTTTATTGAAATAAAAACTTCAAAAATTAAATAATTACAAGCTTACCAAGTCAAATCAAGAGAGACACGAATATGCTGTAGGCTATAACTACACGTCAGTTTAGGGGCTGCGACAACGCGGGCATGTAGCAGAATATCGTTAAATTACCCCCCGATTAACAGTCTAAAATTGAATATTAAATCATAGAGAAAGAATAAAAGCCTCCGTGGCTTAGGCGGCAGCACGCCAGCCTCTCACCACTTAGTCAATGGTTCGAACCCGGCCGAAATCGTCGGATTTTTTAAGAGCGTTAAAAGTCTCTCAGTATGCCTTCCTTCGGAGGGGAAATAAAGCCGGCGGTCCCATGTCATAGATTTATGGCATGTAAAAGAACCTTCAACTAATTAAACTTGTGAAAGCTAAAATTTGTAGTTTAGTTTGATAACGCTATATTAGTTACAACGTTCGTCGCCAGGTGTTGGCTGCCATGGCATTTAGTAGCGACGTCCGCAGCTAGGTGTCGTTTGGTAGCAAAAGTAGTAACTACATGAAAAAATTAATCGTCCTTCTACCTGAATCACAGATAACACACACTAATACAGCCATCACAATTATCACCGGTTATCAGACAGATTCTACAGACACCCAAAGTACACGGGGCTACATGACCGCGTTGTCGCAGCCCCTAAACTGAGGAACCAACCAACCAGAGGGTGTTAGGCAGTTGGAGTGTTCTTCGCAGATCGGCCAGCTCCACACGGACACTCCAAGAGTGTGTGTGCCATTGAAGGGAAATTATGGGGCTCTGTTTAACATTGAACGCAAAAGTCAATGTATCTCTATGAAGATATTATTTCTCAGATATGTATGATACATGATTGGTGTATGTACGGGGTGGAACATCGCACTGCTAGGAGAGATTTGGCTCGGGACAGTGTCGCTAGAAAGCGTTCAGCTAGTAACCCCGATACTGCTCGTGCCAGGACGACTGTGTGAGGATCATAACAATGACCTAACAGGATATGAAGAAAGAGGCGATATCAACATTAGCAATATGACACATTGGAGCGCTGCTAAAGTGACCGCATAATGTCCCAACATCGTGGGTTCGATTCCCTGACAAAAGGTCGGAATGTTGATGGTTGGAGAAAATCCACAGCTATCTGCTAAAGACTTATCGTATAACTACACATCTGGCGGCTTCGGTGGCGTAGTGGGTAGCATGCCGAGCTTCTATGCCCAAGGTCGCGGGTTCAAACACATCCGAATCGTCGGATTTTTAAGAGCGTTAAAAATCCCTCATTATGCCTTCCTTCAGAGGGGAAGTAAAGCCGGCGGTCCCATGTCATAGATTTATGACATGTAAAAGAACCTTCCACTAATTACACTTATGTGAAGCTAAATTATAGGTTAGATTTGACTAACACTCTTAGGTTCCAACGTTCATCACCAGGAGCTGACAGCGGTGGCATCTAGTAACCAAGTTCAGAACTAGTTGTCGTTGACGGTGCGTTTGGTAGCAAAAGTAGGAACTACTTAAAAGTTGAATGTCTGCAGACCTTACTTGAATTAAAAACAGTTAACACACACTAATACAGCCATCACAATTAACACCGTTTATCAGACACATTCTGTTGTTGTAGTTGGAGTCTTTTGACTGGTTTGATGCAGCTCTCCATTCCCCTTGTCCTGAGCTAATCGTTTCTTCTCTACATAGCTACCACACCCCACATCCGAGGCAATCTGATTAACATATTCTAACCTTGGTCTACCCCTACAGTTCTTGTTCTCGACCCTTCCTTCCATAACTAAGCTTGCTATTCCTGGGTGTCTTAGTCGACTGTGTGTCCTACTAACGTATCTCTTCTCTTTATTAGCAGTCGCCAGAAACATCTCTCCTCTCCCACTCGTCTTAATACCTCTTCGTTTGTAACCCTATCTACCCATCTGATCATCATTCTCCTGTAACACCACATTTCAAATGATTCAATTCTCCTCTTTTCTGCTGCTCCAATAGTCCAAGTTCCACTTCCATAGAGCGCCACGCTCCAGACAAATGCTTTCAAAAATGACTTCCTAATACCTAAATCTATATTCGATGTAAACAGATTCCTTTGCTGTAGAAATGCTTTCCTTGCCTGAGCCACACACCCGAAGTGTGACCGCGTTGTCGCAGACCAACCAACCGCTGACCTCTGGGATTAGCGTGGACACCCAGTTGCCATGGGACAAGTGCATGCCTACTCCCGATCATCACACTTCTAATACTGTGCGTCTCTAGCTTAAAAAAGTGACAGTCAGTGTGAAAGACCAGACTTTGTATCATTTTAAATGCTACAAATGCTGAAAAATGCTAGAAAGGCTGGAGGCTTCGAGCGAAGCGAGACTCTTGACATTTTAGAAAATTATCTACATAATACTTATCTTGCCTTATAATACTTTACCTTGTTTCAAATTACTCGCGAATGGCAAGGTCAAGCGCGCGGGATGCCGTCACGCTCACCAGAGCGCGCGGGGACGTGCCCCTTCCATCCTGTCTTAAAACACTTATAGTGGGCGATGTATTGAAGATAGAGATATGCTCTCGCGGACTTTTTTGTAGAACTGTTCATGCTGACCAATTCTTACGCTCATAGTATATTGATATTTTTAACGGTTTGCCCAGCGTAAGCTTAAGAAGCGCACGGACGCCAAGTTTGTTTTCGACTTTTTCACTGAAATCGTTACTGCTTGGCTTCCTTTGATCATACATAAATTATTTTCTACAGAATCTTTCCTCGAGATATCATTTACAGAACGGTGAAAACCGCATGAAAATCCATCCAGTGGTTCTCGAGATTACCCGTGAAATCCAAGAATCGGGGATTTTTCTCTTATACTAACGAAGTAGAGATTGTCGCGGAACACATGCACCAAGCGGTACTATGACGTCACACACCTCAATGCATCTGGGTACATTTCGTCCCGTCACCGTAACGTAACGCCAGACCCCAGCGTAACGACGAAGTCGACAAGATCATTTAAAATGATAAAAGACCGTGGTATTTCCCTCGTATTCTAGCATTGACGTAGGTCAAGTGGACAGTACATCTCTCTGTGGAGAGTGTTACTGTGCTTGATAAGATTTCTCCTCACTGCTCTAAAATGTTACGATGCAAAGATGTCGTAACCCCATTGCGGTAGACAGTCGTCCATCATTCCGTCACTTTACAAAGGGCCAGTAGTGGGTCACGTTGAGAATTAGCTGTTAAAATGTTGTTACTTCATTTGGGAAGTTGGAGCATCATGGTCATTAGCCACTCCAACTTGGTGTTGAATAACGTGTTTCTGTGGTGGCTAACATACTAGCTAACATCCCCCCCTCCAGCCCCACCCCCCACCACGCACAGTTCATTTGGAATTGATACGCCAGGAAAGAACAGTTTTACAAACAGAGAAGATAATAGCCTAGTACATTATGCAACGAACCTATAATGGCAATAATTAAGACACGAGTATGTTTATAAAACGAGCGAAAGGAGTTGTATAATTTCCATACGAGTGTCTTAATTACCATTATAGGCGAGTTGCATACGACTGTTTATGTTCGACGATAATTATAACTATTTTATGTTCGAACATAAATATTCATAAATATCTGTCGATATTCGCCAGTTTTATGTACTGAACAGAGCGCTTGGGACACAGAGAATACCATGGCCTCCTCGATTGCCCCGCTATGACACTAGAAGCCACGCAGTGAAATTTAAATTAGGAGGCCGTGCAAGTCAGCGCAGGTGCGATACTATCCTCACCTAATTGGTCAAACAACTGTTTCTTGAGCTCTGATTGGTGGGAGGAACTGTTTCATAACGAAAAATAGTGTTATAATGACCCTCATTATGATACAGTTTTCTGACATATAATATTTACATTTCCACATCGTCGAACATAAATATAAGTGGAACTATTTTTCGTAGGCTATGTCAAGACAGAACAATACCGGACTAATGCAACCGTTATTTGAAAAGAGTCAAATGTAATTTTAGATTTTTAAATTGTTATCTAGACCTAAAGCACTAATAGCGTAGCTTGCCACGATTGGTGAGTTGTTATCGTATCGGATTGCCAACCCCAAGCTTGCTGGATGGGTCATGGTCGCGGTAAATTTTTGAAAGGCGACAAAAATCACGGCACGTATGTCATACGTTGTTGGCATGTTAAAGAACCCATTTGAATTCAGTAGGCCGTGTTCACAATGGCAAAATTAATCTCGGAGAAGTTCCTCCTTTCACTATTAGAAAGCGCTATAGTGAAAAGGAGCTTAGATATCTAACCTCCTTGACTTTCATAGCGCTCCAAGGAACAACGAAATTCGACATGAAAGCTGCCGTCTGGGCGTCAAATAAAGCTTGCACCCGGCACCGAGGCCATACGATATTATTATTATTATTATATTACTAATAGTGTGGTTAAAACATTTTCGTTCCTTGTTTCTATTTTAGATTGCAACCAGACATCGAAAAGCTCACGCCGGTTTATCGTAAGCCGAACAACTAAAAGCAATTAATTTCGTATGTTCGCAAGTATGTGCAGTTACCCACCTAGAAAAATTGATGCCGAGTTTTACCCGCAGTGACATTCAATCCCACCCTATATTATTCTGCTAAGGTCCCATTCCAGTTTTTTACCGAAAATAAGGTCCCATTAACACCAACCTACAGGTTCAGCATAACGCACTCACTTACTCTTTAAATGCCTCACAATTAAATAAATACCTTAAAACATGTATATTTACAATGAAATAATGAAAGATTGCAACACGGTAACCATGGTAACAGAATCTGTAAGACGCAATGCAATTCCAATTATATATATATATATACACCGCGGACAGGCCAACAAGGACCACGCAAATATCACTTCTTTATAGGTCTAGTTTCCTTCTTTCTCTTCCAGAAGTCTTTCATCCTGGTCGACTGTGCAGCTCTTCTTTCAGCAGTCCATTCTCCTCTGTTGAGATTTTTCTTCTCCCCGACAAGAATTTTGAGACCAAAAATTTTTTTTCTGTACTCTATTCGATTTAGACAATCTTCTTCAGTAATTTTGAATTTTTGAAGTTCTTCTTTCATTTGTTTTACATAGCCTCCTTGTCCTTTATAGTTCCAGATTTTATCAAAAATTTGTTTGTTTAACCTTGAGCAATCCATGCGGACCATATGTCCGTAGAACTGAAGTCGCCGTTTTCTGATCATCACTTCAAGGTTGTCGATTTTACTATAAATTTCTGCATTCGATCTCAGTCTATAACCTTCCTGTGTTTTCCTAGGACCATAAATCCTTCTTAAAATTCTTCTTTCTATCTTGAGCAAATTCTCCATTCCGGTTATATTTGTAGTTTCCATGCCGTACAAGATGACTGGTCTAACAACAGTATTAAAATGTCGTAATTTTGCATTGATAGACAGGTTCTTTTTATTGTATATATTTTTTGTACAATTCCAATTATTACATTACTGTGAAAGTTTCCAGACGGTTATAAGGTTATCACTGAACCAAATTAAACTGTAAAATTCATCAATACATACAGTGTAATGCTCTTAAGGGGGCCAAGGGGCATTCTAGAATTCTTTCAAGCAATTTTCACGTGTGAGTGCGGTACGAAAGGTCTTTTTCACCCGACTATAAAGGGTCTCCGAAAACCACACTTAAAGGCCCTTAAATTAACAGTGTCTGTGATATTCCCAGAAAACTAACTTCGCTCTGATATACCTATGAAGGAATGACAAACCCCTAACCACTGCACCAGTAGCTGAATTGATAAAGTCTGATTATTCATAAATCAGTCATAGCATTCATGATTGAGATTTTGCTAAGTGTACTCTTTACAACTAGAATATTCGCGGGCGAAGCCGCGACGGGTAATGCTAGTAGAGATATAATATCTTAGCTCAATGATATGAAAATTATGGCAATTCCGAATACTAAAAGTCTACTTAAGTGTAGTAAACCAATAAAATGTAATAATTTTGACACTATAATATATAATGTAGGCTATGTCGATAATTCGAAGATATCCTGCGATGACTGTTGAAAATTAGCACATAGAACAAAAGAGCGTACCTTTATGAACACTTTCCACGATACAGAATACTTACTTATTTCATCTAATACGAATAATAATAATAAGAAGAAGACGCATTTACTAGCCGGGCAGGAGTTGGAGATAACGCTATCTTTGGCTCGTCTGCATGACCAAACGGCTGTCAAAACAACAACATTGCTTTGATGCCATCCTTAGTACATTAGCTGACAGACCGCATACATAAATCTTGAGTACGGGGATTTTTATCTGTACACTTAATATGTTTAACTATGTCACGAATCAACATCAAACAGGCTTAGTTCAGAACTCATATCCAGGGCCCTGATTCTGATGACATGTCATCTTTACGTGATAAAACGCTGAAAATGTAACGGACAGAGTACAAATGTCCCCCATGTACTCTCGACCAGGGCCCTGATTCTGATGACATGCCATCTTTACGTGATAAAACGCTGAAAATGTAACGGACAGAGTACAAATGTCCCCCATGTACTCTCGACCAGGGCCCGGATTTTGATGACATGCCATCTTTACGTGATAAAACGCTGAAAATGTAACGGACAGAGTACAAATGTCCCCCATGTACTCTCGACCAGGGCCCGGATTTTGATGACATGCCATCTTTACGTGATAAAACGCTGAAAATGTAACGGACAGAGTACAAATGTCCCCCATGTACTCTCGACCAGGGCCCTGATTCTGATGACATGCCATCTTTACGTGATAAAACGCTGAAAATGTAACGGACAGAGTACAAATGTCCCCCATGTACTCTCGACCAGGGCCCGGATTTTGATGACCTAAAAATGTTTTAAAATGACCTATAAAATAACTGTAAAAATACCATAAAAAGACCCGAAAACTTTAAAAAATAACCTTAAAATTTTAATGAAACACAATGTCATCACACGAAAAATGCGCAGACTGCGTCATTATATGTTGGAATGTTTTTAATAGGTCTACCTAATATAAATTGATTTATTTGACAAATACGAATTATTTGCACACAAATACTGCTTGTTACTTCAGTCTAATGTGTCTCATGGAATGTGGATATTCCAAGAAATAAGGGTTGAACAAAGTTGTAAAGATTCTCATGTCTTCGTATTCATCCTCACTGTCAGTTCCGTTAATATCCAGTGCCATACCCAAAATGTGCATCATAAACCATTATAAATGTGAGAAAATAACACATAACGTATAAAATATTCCAATAAATTCCATAAAATGGCATAATAATGACGCGAAAAGCGAGAAAGTGACCTAAAAGCAAAATACTTAGAAAAATGACGAAAAAATGACTTAATAAATATGCATTTCTGTAATCTGGGACCATGAACAGGATTTATATAAAGTTAGCAATGTCTGTGGTGAACCATTTAAAAATCCTCCTGAGGATAAGAGCTGAATATTTGTCAGCTATTAGGTAGATTTCATTATAAAGATACCTAATGCAATGGGTACCATGTTACGACTTCCGAAAATTTGACTTGACAATATTCGTGTTTTACATTCCCCAGATCTCAAACCACCGTCAGTTCAAAAGTTTATAATATATAGCCTACATGCTCATTATATTTGTGCGCCCGGTTAATCGCGGCAAACTATGGCATCATTTGGCTGCCCAGGTGCAGAGCGAGTGGACCTTGGAATACGCCGCTTCGCTGACTCATATCGTTAATTCACACGTGTTTTATCTTTCATATGGACGTGTATCTGCAAAGCTTAGACGTTAGTGTTGCAAGTTTGGTGAGTATTATGATTACTTTGATTGTTGGTCATGCCTAGACACCAATTCTCATTGCGCGAGCGTATTCGTATATGAAAAGCAGAAAATCTTGTTCTGAAACGAGACGAAAATTTCGAATCAAGTTTCCAGGAAGACCTGTGCCTAATGCCAGTATAATTAGGAGGCTCGCTAAACGATTCAAGGAAACAGGCTCCGTAAATAATAAAACAGTTGACAGACATTCTTTCATCAGAAGATGTCAGGTATGTGTTACAAGAGAGGGAGGACATTTTCAGCATCGCCTATGAGCACTGTAAGTACACATTATTGAACATGTTTGGTAAAAGTGTGAAAGTGCGTGCCACCACCGGCTGAACCGGGTACGCGATCTGCGCCTGTCAAAGCCGACTTAGCTTGCCGTGTTTATTGGGGCACCCTGCATTAGCAAATGTAGTGAATTCGGAACATTCTACTTTGGCCGGTGAAATCCGGCATGCCACGAGGGACTTTTTAAAATTCACGTTATCCTACTCAGGAAGCAAAATAACCAGTGATGGACGAAGCAAAGAGAATATAAAAAGTAGGTTGGCTTAGGCAAGGAAAGCATTTCTACAGAAAAGGAATCTGTTGACATCGAATATAGATTTGGGTATTAGGAAGTCATTTTTGAAAGCCTTAGTCTGGAGCGTGGCGCTCTATGGAAGTGAAACTTGGACTATTGGTGCAGCAGAAAAGAGGAGAATTATAGAAGCGTTTGAAATGTGGTGTTCCAGGAGAATGATGAAGATCAGATGGGTAGATAGGGTTACAAACGAAGAGGTATTAAGACGAGTGGGAGAGGAGAGATGTTTCTGGCGACTGCTAATGAAGAGGACACGTATTGAGAGACCCACGAATAGAAAGCTTAGTTATGGAGGGAAGGGTCGAGGACAAGAACTGTAGGGGTAGACCAAGGTTAGAATATGTTAAACAGATTGCCTCGGGTGTAGGGTGTGGTAGCTATGTACAGATGAAACGATTAGCTTAGGACAGGGAGGCATGGGGACTGAAGACTCAAACAAGAACATCCTACGACAGTACGATAAGTAACACGACGTTAGTCAAAACACATTCTCACAATTTTATCTTGGAAAGTCTTGCAGGAGCGGACAAGCACGGGAACCCATAAACATTGGAGACAAATATTGTGTGAAGATAAGACGGTAGATAAACAAGCAGCTACATGGACCATAAAGCAGGCGGTGGGCCCACCACATGAGGGGTGTCCATACTACAGTAATCCAAGCAACTGAAATAAATAAAATATCCAGTCAAAATTGGCCCCACGAAAGGACGCATCATGTTATTGGAGATACACTACGCCAGCGGTACCCAAATTGGGATACGCAATGAACCGGTTAGGGGTGCGGGAAAAATAAACTGTAGGCCTCCATGTCAGTCGTAGAGTTGCCTAAACCTACATTCATCTCGCAATATCAATTCATTGCCCTTTCAAAAGAAAACTTGCATTTCTTTGTGGCATTTATCAAATAATAGTTGTAACAGCACGCCCACTGACGGCTCGCCGATAGTATTGGGCGCGCTATGGCACAGCAGCTGATCAACACGAGGGGCATTATTTCTAGGCTCATAATTTCACACAGCTCCAGGAAAATGCTTACTAAGGTGTGGTGTAAGATGTCCTTAAGACGATAAGATCATTACTTGACCTGTTGGCTTGATATTAAAATAAAACGTACGAAAAATCTCACCATGTAAACAACTTATATTTTAAGCCTAATTTTTTGCACAAATCATGCCATGTGAAAATATTTCACCTGGCTACTGTTCTTGAGGAAATCAAGAGTTTTGCTGCCTTTTCTTTTACCTTCAAAGTGAGAGAAATAAAATAAATATCTTGAACAAGAAATTACGTATCTGCTTCCGACTCGATATTAAAAAAAAAGGTCCGATCTGGAGACCTTTCAGGCTGCATATTTACTCAACATTTAAGATAACCACTATATATTTATCTAAAACGTGAACACGCGTTCAAATGGAAATAATACTTTCAGACGACTTTGCGCAATATTATCAGTTATAATTATTATAATTTAATATAATAATCACGTTATTTGCACAGGCGGATGAACACGGTAAAGCATCCATTACCAACCGCTCGCCCATGACACGAGCACGTGGTAGTTCAGTTTGATACGGCAACTTTTCAGTCTGGCCTACAGAATATGTTCCCAATATATACCCAATTACTGGAACAAGTGAAAAAAATACCTGAAAAAAGTTACATGTGATTAAAACATGTATATATATTTGTTATAAATTGTTATGAAAGTTGGCAACCCTAGCTGTCAATAAAGTGCAAAGTTACAGTAAACTAACTCTACACGTGTACTAAAGATGGTTCGAATCGTAGCCTCCTCTTGTGAGCCGCATGATGAATCAAACAGAATAAGTAGCCTACCGATAATGAATACGACCACCACTCAAAATATGTTAACCCTAATGACTCTGCCCTTGGCGCATTGCAATCTTCCCTCGTGAGGCGCCATGCTACAAGATACGCAATTCCTGACGCGAACGAAACCCGATTATTTACACCAACTCCTCGGCGCGTTCACGTTAACATTTCAATTTCCGAATCATATAATAAGAAATGGAAGGTTAAGAACAGTTAAGATTGAAGCACGTCAAAATACAGTTTCTACTCGTAATGCCGGCAGCAGTTAGACTTTTTCTCATCGCTTCCTTTGACCTGTATGGAGTAGAAAGTAAAACGATCAACCGAGTTCTGTTTATTTTTAAACACGTTATAAGTCAGCTCAGATTTAGGCTACAGCTATCGGATGTGTAACATAGCATCCCAAGCTGGTCTTCAAGGCAACAACATAACCGGACCAAGGCGTATTTTCTAATAGGATCAGTGGCGTGCGGGGGGTGATTACGAGGATCGATCGCCCCCAGAGCCAAATAATAATATGAAATTTGTTGAAGCTTTTACCATGGTGGCGACTCAAATCAGTCAACGATTTTCCAGGATTTTTCCAGACTTAAAAATATGCGCGAGTCCCGGTTGCCTACTTCAAGACCAAGATAAAGCAGTTGTGTTTGGTTTACTT
The DNA here is from genome assembly GCA_946902985.2 of Meconema thalassinum. Lineage (NCBI taxonomy): Eukaryota > Metazoa > Arthropoda > Insecta > Orthoptera > Tettigoniidae > Meconema > Meconema thalassinum. The sequence goes on from OX336401.1 coordinate 175,501,729, forward strand.
ACCGTATACAGATGTTAACAAAAATTAGTGGTGATTGCGTTATTGATACGCAAGCCTACACACAAATGATTTAATTGTTGTTTTAAAAGAAGCATTTGTTGCTCTTCCAGGGAAACTCCAAACACAACCACTCTTCTATGAAGTCGTAACTCAACACGACTAGACAGTTTGTTGCTGGCTGTATCTGGGGTAATAGACTCGCCCGCTAGCTAGGCTGTAACTGGAGCTACCTCATAAACTGTTGCTTCAGTATTTAAATGGGGATTGTTGGAAGAAATGAAAACGTAAAAACACTTATAGTGCGCGATGTATTGAACATAGAGATATGCTCTCGCGGACTTTTTTTTGTAGAACTTTTCATGCTGAAGCACGTCAAAATACAGTTTCTATTCGTAATGCCGGCAGCAGTTAGTATGGTTCTTACACTCCATAGTATATTGATATGTTTAACGGTTTGCCCAGCGTAAGCTTAAAAAGCGTACGGCGCCAGGTTTTATTTTTCGACTTCTTCACTGAAATCGAAACTGCTTGGCTTTCTTTAATCGTAAATAAATTATTTTGTACAGAAACCTTCTTCGAGATATCCTTTACAGAATGACGAAACCCGTATCAAAATCAATCCAGTGGTTCTCGAGATTACTCGTTATCAGATTTAACACAAATTGTATGATTTTTTTCTTCCAAAATGCTTAATTGCAAATGCACAAAAGCTACAAAATACTAGGTAAAAATGTTCAAATCAAAATACTAAATTTCTGATTTCAAAATGCCAAAAATTACCACCCCTACTCATTATGTCCGAGCCCCCCAATTCCTCTGCGTATCTCCCTGCAGAAGCAAACTCTACTTAGGGGCAGACGACCTCGTAGTTCTGCCCCTTTAAACAACAATAACTCATAAGTAACTAAACCCTAGTTACAATAGGACAACCCTCTCCTAACAACGATTAGCTTGAAGATCAACAAAAGAAATACAAATCAATGAAAAAGAGTGTCTTCCCCCATAATATTCTGACATTCTGAAAAGTCGAGACAATCCCTTTCTTAGTAACAAAAAATGTTTTTGGTTGGTTAGTTCCTTAGTTTAGGGGCTGTGTAGCCCCGTGTACTTTGGGTGTGTGTAGAATGTGTCTGATAACCGGTGTTAATTATGATGGTTTTATTAGTGTGTTATCTGTTTTAATTCAAATAAGGACTGCAGATTATAATTTCAAGTAGTTGTAACTTTTGCTACCAAATGTTACCGTCCGCACAACACCTAGCTGTGAACTTCGCTACTACTAGATGCTATCGCAACCAGCGCCCGGTGAATAACGTTGGAACATAAATATTTAAAAAACCTAACCTACAAATTTTGGCTTCACACAATTGTAGTTAGTGGACGGTTCTTTTACATGCCATGGATTCACCCTAAATGTTTGCTTAGTGAGGTTCTGAAGCTTTCTCGGTTTTACATTAGGCTATGTTTTCTCCGATGGTCATCTCATTCAGGTCCCCCTTTCCTTCCTCCAGCCAATTCATCCTCGATTATATTGAACTATGTATTTGTTAGTCTATTGTTGTCCATCCTGAATATGTGCCCAACCGTCTGCTGTGTACAGTGTTTGTGAAACTGTCTGTGAGACTATAGATTTCTGCAGTTCGTCTCTTGATCCAAATTCCATTTTCTTATGTACGGCCGAATATGTTTCTAAGAATGTTACGTTCTTGCTTCTTAATGTGTGCAATCTTTGATTGGCCTCCCAAAGTTATGGTTTCTGATGCATATTAGAGCTTCTGGGGGGACAACGGCTTGTTGTGTTTAAAATATGCACTACGTGACATCACTCTTTTTTGTTTAACTGGCCCCTTAGAAAAACAAGACAACCGGCGATCATTCACCCAAGTGAAATCAGGATGATAAAAGAAATCGTTCAGCATTGGCAAGTGAACTTGACATTCCCCTAGAAAGCAGTACGGTATTTGAGCGATGTTTCCGACAGAACTTCGAGTCATTAGACAAAACGAGATCGCATGCTGCATGTCGTGTACAAGATAAATTAACTCTTCGTGTTGGGAACACAAGGATTTTAGATTCTCAACCAGTGGGCCACGGGAAAGCCATTTAAGATGATAATACATTGGCTATTTTTGCCAACAACATCAACTCAGCAATTATGATGATCAACCGGCTCCAACAAGCAAGACTGCAGATCATCTTCGAGAAGACACAATACATGTCAAATATTAGTGATGGGCCAGGATGGATGATCATAAATTATGGGAAGATTAGACGGGTCAAGATGATGATGATGATAATTGTTGTTTTAAGGGGCCTAACATCTAGGTTATCGGCCCCTAATGATCTGGGTGATAGCGAAAATGTTAATGAAATGGAAACCAGAACGAAAATTAAGTGAGACGGAAAATACCTACAAAAGGGAACTCAGATTGAAACAACTCACAAAATGTTCTTACAAAAGGGAATTTAGAACGAAAAGATTCACAAAAAGAATAGATTGAAAAATACCCACAAAATGTAGGCTAGGTTCAAAATACGTACAAAATGCAATGTAGAGTCGAAATACTTATAAAATGCAATTGAAATTGAAAATGCTTACAAAATGTAATTTAGATTCAAAATACCCACAAAATGCAATTGAGAATCAAAATATTTGCAAAATGCCCACCAAACAAAATGCAATTTGGATTTAAAATTCTTGCGAAATGCGGTTTTGTTTGAAAATACTTACAAAATACAATTGAAATTCAAAATACTCAGTAAAATGCCCTGAACCTACGTTGAAAGGACTTACTAAAAAGCAATTTAGATGGTCAATCTTTACAAAATGCAATTGAGGTTGAAAACAATCGCGAGAGGTAATTTAGATCGAAAAAACTTACAAAATGCAACGTAGCCTAGATTAAAAATACCTACAAAAAACGCGAAAGGGGATTTAGATACACGGGGAACCAAGTAACAAAGAGAAAAGGAAATATAATGAAAAGAAAACAAGAGGTCTGACCCCTCGAAGAAGGAGGGTTCAGGAAAAGATGAGACAAGGGCCAATTAAGGCGGGAAAGTGAATGACTCCCTAGGCCTCGGATACCCTAATACCGTCGGGGTCGGAAAAGAACAAGAGTTGACCAAGGGAGGTCGACGGGAAAGAAGACAGAGAGGAGCCCGGCACAAGTAAGTGGAAGCAATGCCGGACTCAGCTGGGGTCCCGTGGTCGCCAACCCACGTCCCTCAAGATGTGAGCCCCTGGGGGAACGGCTCAAGAAATTTAAATATCTCGGTAAGGTAATTCTAAAAACTGGACTGGGACAAAACGCCATCAATGACAGGATCTGGAAAATAGACGGGCGTTACATCTGACTAAAAACATTTACCTTACTGTATAATAATAAGGGGGCCGATAACCTAGATGTTAGGCCCCTTAAAACAACAATTATCATCATCATCGTATAATAATAAGAGGGCGTTCCAAGCTTAGGCATGATAGCACGGTAATTAAACCAGAAGGACTGTCTGTATGCTTTGGAGACTTTGATTTCTGTAAACAAGGGCAAGTCGATAAATTATTAAAACGAGAACGAAGGAAATAACGGAAGATTTTAGGCAAGACCAGGTACGATTGAGATCCAATGAAGAACTATACACCAAGATAGAAACAATAATGTCACTATCAGAAAGAAAAGATTGCTTTTCTACAGGCACATCTTCCGTGTAACTAAGAAAATCTGGAATTCTACAAAGCCAAAGAAAACGAAATGGATATGGTTCCACGAATATGAGAAAGACCTGATGCTTATTGGTATTCCAGAAACGAAAATCCACGACAGATTTGAATTTCGATAACTATCAAAATTGTAAAGTGAGACCTGAGCTCAGGAGACGGAGAGGGCCTCTACCGGAGTACAGAGGGAGGCACAGGAGAATCCTACCTCAGGGGCAACTGAATAGGCCACCCGCAATTCATGTAGTTTAAAATAATATCTCGCGAACCCATGGTTGGATTTTAACAAATGAGGTGGTGTAGGACTTGGGGTGACGCCCTCTTTCCTCAGTTTAGGGGCTGCGACAACGCGGTCATGTAGCCCCGACCCCGAGTACTTTGGGTGTGTGTAGAATCTGTCTGATAACCGGTGTTAATTGTGATAACTGTATTAGTGTGTGTATCTGGTTTTTTGCAACTTTGAATTTTTCAAATAGTTCCTACTTTTGCCGCCAAACGCCACCGTCAACGACTACTAGGCCTAGTTCAGAACTTAGCTACTAGACGCCACCGCAGTCGGCTCTTGGCAACGAACGTTGGATCCTAAGAGCATTGTTTACATTCTTAACCTATCCAATTTAGCTTCACACGGGTATAATTAGTGGAAGGTTCTTTATCATGCCATAAATCTATGACATGGGACCGCGGCTTTACTTCCCCTCCGAAGGAAGGCATACTGATGAATTTTTAACGCTCATAAAAAATCCGACGTCATCGGCCGGGTTTGAACCCGCGATCTTGGGCATAGAAGCTCAGCATGCTACCAACTACACCACCGAAGCCGCCCCATGGAGGCTGTATTCAAATGTAAAATAATAATAATATTAACTCCGTAAGCAACTCAGAAATGATCAGCTGTAGTTGATTTATTCCAGGAGGTCTGAGACATCGTGGGAAACCACAGAAAACCACTTCCAGGATGACTAAGGTGGGAATCGAACCCACATCTTCACAGTTTTGCTTCACGAGACTGAGTGTTCCAGCCCTCACACCAAAGGGTGGTGGGACCAAGATATTTTCTTCTTTCTTGAGCCCACATTTAGCAGAGCGAATAAAAATGCAATGGACCAAATCGTATCGAGGTGCATCGTAATGAAGGGGAAAAAACTAAACACGCCTTTCTGACCTGATTTTCACAGCCACAGAGGAAGAGAGGTGACTAACGTCGATGAACATCATGATCATCAGACCAGTGTGAACTAGGGACCGGATTTTGAGGTTTTTAAAATTGTCATCTTAGGTTTTCAAAAACACAATAGTTTTTAAAAAGATAGTGTCCACACAAGACACGGCATAAACCTAGAAAAATTGCTGAGTTTTAATTAACTGGCTGGGAAAGCCAATATAGGGTAGAGTCAAGTTACTCCGTGATAAAGCTTATTTGCCTCTATCACTACGAAGGTTCAATTCCGAAAGTTCTAAGTTTTTACCAACAGATGGCAGTAGAAACCAGGAATTCAGGAAGTCCTTACGTTCTATCTTTGACCAACTCAATGAGGTTTAAAAAATATATTAACAGAGTGTTGACATTTCAGCAAGCGATCCACATCCAGTGAAATCTGCGGTGAAGATTTTAATTTCTTATAAACAGATGTTTCATCGTACAAGTTTCATTTTTAACACCAGTCAGAGGTAAGATACGGACCTTTCGCATACAACTTACATGCTTGTAGTGTTACACATGCAAGGTGTGTGAGCTTAGCAATAAGTACGCTGAAATGGCGCCAAAACGGAACAAAGAGGCTCGCTCCTACACAGCTAAAACACTTCAAGAGGCATTGAGGTGGATGAAGGAAGAAGGATGGTCAGTATACAAGGCCAATATGCGTTTTAATAACCCGTGGAGTACACTAAAGGATCATTACACAAAATATTCAGCCGATCCAGGAAGTGCAACCCTTGCAAAAATTGGAAAGCCATTCGTTGTGTCACTTGAAATTGAAGTGAAGATAGTGTGTCATGAATCATGATAGACACAATAGATCGGTCTTGGCCTAATTCCAGACCCCAGAACAATGACGATGATGGTAGTGGTGCGTGAGGTGGCTCCCCTGGCGGATGACACCAAGAGGAAGAAAGGAGCCGAATGGATTGCTTATCAGTTTTGTATTGTCTGGTACCTATAATGTCTATTTTATGTGTGGTAGGTGTGAGGAATCTGATAGTGATTAAGAAGACTTAAAATATGTTTAATAGAATATTTTAATTGAATGATTATTGTTTTTTTTTTATAAAAAAACTGTAGTGTAATGTTTCAATATGGGCAATAAACTTATAGTCTACATACGATTTAAACACTTTTATTACATTAAACATTAGTTTTCACGATCAAAAAGTACACTGAATGGTGAACACCATGCTGCCACGGAGTAACTTGAATATCACGGCGTTACCTACTTCTACTACCGGATTTTGTTAGTTAATACCTTGAAATAACTTATGACTATTTGTAAGATATATGCCAGAAATGTCCCGTAGGGTATTCCTCTTTAACATGACATGAATCGAAACAACTGAAATCTATAATTTCAGAAATAGTAACCAAAAAAAACTTAGTGATAATGATAGAGTGGCCTCCGGAGATGCCGAGTGCAGGTCTTTCTAGTTGACGCCCGTGGGCGACCTGCACGTCGTAATGAGGATGAAGTGATACACCCAGTCCCCGAGCCACGGGAATTAACCCCAGGAGATTAAAATCCCTGATGGCCCAGCCGGGAATCAAACCCGGGCCACTTTGGGCCAAAGCCTAGCGCGCTAACCATTTCACGGAGTTACTTAACTTTACCCCACCATCTTTTTGGAAGTCTTCATAGGAAGGTTATGGCTGCTTGAGCTGTTAGTTCTCGCAGTAAAGAGGCGCACGTGCGCTAATAAAACGGGAGGTAGCGCGCAGTTCGCTACTCCTATAGGGGTCCGGGCGGGGACACCGAGAACCAGCTGATGAGCCTGCTTGGTGTCGTAGGCGAAACCCCACGCAAGATACGGCACAAACCTAGAAAAATTGCAGAGTTATAATGGCTTAACAGGTAGAATTGGTTTTTATGTTTAAAGTGTAGCAAAACTTGACATAAACTGCGTAATGCTTAACATTAATGGCTAATTGTTAGTAGAAAATCTGATTGTAACGAGGGTGTAAATATTTTACTTAATGATACCTCTTTCATCAAATTATCTGCGAGAACTTCACACTTTTAGGCAATATTTGCTCTCCTTGAATATGTTAATTCTTCAAATTCAATAAAACCAAGGATGTGAGAGGTGATTTTCACACTGGGGGTCGTTTAGTTAACTTTGTATATTTAGAATATAGGGAACTTTGTAACAATAAGATATTTATCCCCACTTTCCTGACAGAAAACCAAACAATAAGATATAAGCTGAGAAGTGCTGAATTTTGAATTTTCTGGCAGGTAGGGTTCTCTAAATCAACTAGAGCTAGGAATGAACACTGTAGTTTACTTTTAAAAATTCATCAACTTCTAACTTGTCGATGCAACCACACTCGTCTGTCGTTGGCGGTTCGTTTCAGTTCCATGTAATTGTCACGTCCCATTCTATTCTTGATGTCTTCCAAATACTTCGTCCTCTTCCTTTCTTTCCCAGCATTTCCCCTTCAAGAATGTTAACGATGAAAATGGTGTCTCATGACATGTCCAGTACATTTTATTTGTCCCTTTCCCGTTTCCTTCATTAATCTTCTCTCTTTTTTGACTTCCCTTACGACTTCCAGGTTGTTTTTTCTTTCCATCCAGCTCGTCCTTGTAATTTTCCGCCATATCCACATTTCATATTTAGAAAATAAGAACCGAAAATTGAAATATACATGAAAAAAAAACCAGCAATTAGGTGTGTTTAGATACTCGCATATCATTTAGTGTTTTCGTCATTTTAAATGATCTTGTCGACTTCGTCGTTACGCTGGGGTCTGGCGTTACGTTACGGTGACGGACGGACAGATGCACTGAGGTGTGTGACGTCATAGTACAGCTCGGTGCATGTGTACCCCCGACAATCTCTACTTCGTTAGTATAAGACAAAAATCCCCGATTCTTGGATGTCACGGGTAATCTCGAGAACCACTGGATGGATTTTGATGCGGTTTTCACCATTTTGTAAAGGATATCTCGAGGAAAGATGCTGTAGAAAATAATTTATGTATGATCAAAGGAAGCCAAGCAGTAACGATTTCAGTGAAAAAGTCGAAATCAAACTTGGCGTCCGTGCCCTTCTTAAGCTTACGCTGGGCAAACCGTTAAAAATATCAATATACTATGAGCCTAAGAATTGGTCAGCATGAAAAGTTCTACAAAAAAGTCCGGGAGAGCATATCTCTATCTTCAATACATCGCCCACTATAAGTGTTTTTAGACTGGATGTAGCACAATCCAGGTTGCACCATAAGTGGTGGGACTACATACACCCTGCCACCTTGAGGGCTTTGAGCAGAAGGCAGGAGATACTGTGAGCCCCTGAGGGTGTAGCATTATCTAGGGTGCACCAGAAGTGGTGGGGCTACACACACCCTTCCTCTTGAGGGCCTTGAGCAGAAGGCAGGAGATACTGTGAGCCCCTGAGGGTGTAGCATTATCTAGGGTGCACCAGAAGTGGTGGGACTACACACACCCTGCCTCTTGAGGGCCTTGAGCAGAAGGCAGGAGAACAGCGAGTTCTGACCCCTAAAAGAATGAGGGTAGGCCTATCAGGAAAGATGAGATAAGGGCCAATTAAGGAGGGAAATTAAAGACTTCCTAGCCCTCGGATACCCTAATACCGTCGAGGTAGGAAAAGAACAAGAGTTGACCAAGGGAGGTCAACAGGAAAGATGACAAGAGAGGAGCCCGGCACAAGGAAGTAGAAGTAATGCCGGACTCAGCTGGGGTCCCGCGGTCGCCAACCCACGTCCCGTTAGTCGTGAGCCACTGGGGGAGAGGTGGTCTTTAATTTAGTGAATTGGACATTGTGGTCATCAGCTCCGTGTACTATTTCCGGTAAACAGGGTAATTCTGGTGCCCATGGTACAGTGTGTATATCGACGAATTAAGTAAGGAAACCACGAAAAACCTCGTGCAGGGTGGCTGCGGAGGGAATCTAACCCAGCTCCTTAGTTTTGCCTCACGAATCAGAGTGAATGTCGTTCAAATACTCTGACCAGAATTGAATTTCTTGGCCGACTCATGAATCGAATCCCCATCTTAAGGGGCAGTCTGCTAGCCACTACACCACTATAGATGGTCTTCCAACCTCAGTGTTATGTGACTTAAAATCTCATGATCACGAGTCACGCGATGACGTTTTCACTTGGGATTCCATATCAATTCACACCGCATGGGCTGACCGGGACTAATCTCGTGACCACCTACTGTAGGTGAAAAGACAGCGACGCGATATGTCACTGAACCACCACGCCCCCTTAAGAGGTTAACCTTTATTACTAGGGACCGGATTCTTTGAAAATGTGTATGCGCATGCAAATGCATATTTTGTGGGGTTAATGGATTTATTGCTTATTCTGAACATCATATTTTAGCATATACATTTGAAATTAAGTATATTTAAAACATCTTGAACAAAATAGGTTTTGCCTGCGTGTTGGACACCCCTTGTAAGAAACTTCCTGAGCAACAGATAACAGTATTTTAAGCGTGGCTATTTCAAGAAGGGAATGGGGTGGGACATACAGGAAGCCAGTAGCCCGGGGATAATTTTGTTGGGAGTTTCTTCTGTGTTGCTGTACTTTATTCTTTAGCGGCTTCGGTGGCGTAGTGTGTAGCATGCTGAGCTTCTATGCCCAAGATCGCGAGGTCAAACCCGGCCGAAGTCGTCGGATTTTTTAAGAGCGTTAAAAATTCCTCAGTATGCCTTCCTTCGGAGGGAAAGTAAAGCCGGCGGTTCCATGTCACAGAGTTATGGCATGTAAAAGATCCTTCACTTGTGTGAAGCCAAAATTTGTTGGTTAGAATTGATAACGCTATATTAGGTCTAACGTTCGCCATCAGCGGCTGACTGTGATGGCATCTAGTAGCCAAGTCCGCAAGCTATGTGTTGTGGACGGTAGCATTTGGTAGCAGAGGAAGGAACTACTTGAAATTATCGTCTGCAGTCCTTACCTGAATTACACACTAATACAGCCATCACAATTAACACCGGTTATCAGCCAGATTCTACACACACACAAAGCACACGGGGCTACTAAGGAACCAACCAACTAGAAATGTAAGGCTTACATAGTACATTCCTCTTGTGTTAGATGTCCTTACTAAACCTAAATTACACTAAAGATCAATTAATGTCATCTGGAAATGCTGGAACGTCAGTGATGAACTGTAGAGAAAAAATGTCAAACAAAAAATCTCAAATTTTCTCACATTTTGAAATCGTATTGTTATAATATGCTTAGTTTAATTTACAATAATGAGACGAACCCTGTATTCCCATGCAATTTTAACCACTAAAAGAGATTGGTGACCGGTCCGTGGGCGCATAATCTGTCGTAGAGGGCCGCATGCAGACCGCGGGTTGTACGCCCCTAGTCCAGAGTTAGTACCGTTCTAGCTTTTGCATGGAGTCTTGTGGATTCTACCAACGACACTTATCAAAGACCAGTGTTGGAGCGTGACTTTATATAAATAAATAAAAAAAATCCACTCGGCTAAGCTGGTGGATTAGTATCGTTGTTTCAAATTCACTAATAATATTCAATGGTTACAAAAAGAAATATATGAGCATCCCATTTAACTAGGAAAACGTTTCAAGGAATAGTGAAAGTAATCAATTGGCTACAATAACAATCAGTTGGTTTACCTTCGAATTCGGAATTTATTTCCGCTGCCGAATACCATTATGCTGGGTTGTGTTCTGGTGTGTCTTTAAGTATGCTCTGCAAATCCCGGAGACGTATCCACAAGAATCATGTCCGCACTGATCAATAGCACCATCACTCGATTGATAACCAACGTGTCTGTCTTGATTCTAGACTTCAACTGACGAACACAAGCGAAGCGGCCTGTGTAGTTACCTGTTTGACCGTTCGCCGCACTGCCTTCTGCGGTGTTGCAACCAACTGGCCATCTCCGTCTCGTGGGTCTTTGGTCTTTTTATCTTTCCTCCTACTCTTCTGCCAATAAAAACACACGCATAGCCACCATAGTTCCGCTAGTTCTTCAGAACACCAGGCTACTTTTCTTCCGGCCAGTTATTGCCTCAAAATCAAATCAGTACATCCAAAGGTGAATCGGCTACACGAAATGCTAATACTTAAAGTGGGAGTGAAGATTCAAGGAGAAATAATTTCAACTCTGAGATTTGCCGATGACAGTCATCTTGGCCGACACGCCTGAGGATTTGAATGAGTTTTTGAATGGTATGAACTCCGTCTTGAGGAAATAATTCATGATGAAAATCAATAAATGTAAAACAAAAATATTGGAATGCAGCCAAAATAAATCAGAATCCTCTATGGACATCAAATTGGCAGTTGAAAAAACTGAAGGAATTAGGAGACTTCTGTTACTTAGGAAGCAAAATAACCAGTGATGGACGAAACAAAGAGGATATAAAAAGTAGGTTAGCTCAGGCAAGGAAAGCATTCCTACAGAAAAGGAATCTGTTGACATCGAATATAGATTTAGGTGTTAGGAAGTCATTTTTGAAGGCCTTTGTCTGGAGCGTGGCGCTCTATGGAAGTGAAACTTGGACTGTTGGTGCAGCAGAAACGAGGGGAATTGAAGCGTTTGAAATGTGGTGTTACAGGAGAGTGATGAAGAGCAGATGGTAGATAGGGTTACAAATGAAGAGGTATTAAGACGAGTGGGAGAGGAGAGATGTTTCTGACGTCTGCTAATGAATAGAAGAGATAGGTTGGTAGGACACATACTAAGACACCCAGGAATAGCAAGCTTAGTTATAGAAGGAAGGGTCGAGGACAAGAACTGTAGGGGTAGACCAAGGTTAGAATATGCTAAACAGATTGCCTCGGATGTAGGGTGTGGTAGCTATGTAGAGATGAAACGATTAGCTCAGGACAGGGAGGCATGGAGTGCTGCATCAAACCAGTCATAAGACTGAAGACTCAAACAACAACATGCAGAGTACATAAGTTGAGAATCTCTCTGCGGTGACAGCCAACAGGGCGGACTAGAGGCCTACTGCTATCGTACGGTTGCGCAATACGGAACTGTTCACCCCGAACAATTGAAGCAAACACAGGTTGGTGCTCATAGAAAGTGAGGCTATACATCAACGCATTTAACTTTTTGTTTTGCTTCTGTTCCCAAGAGTTAGAACAGTTTTGCTTCAGTGAAAATTGAATACACAGGAAGGAGATGGTTGGTAGCAATGCGCTGGAACAACAGGATATTCATCATTCGATCAGCTTTAAGAATCTTTTTGTGCCATCGACCTAATTGTCACGGTTTGTTCGTCTTCTGAAACTTGGGCAGTAAGTAGTATCTACTAATAGCTGGTCTAGGGTAAATCGTAATTTGGCCTCACGACAGTATGACTATTCAGCTGCTATTGGGAGTCATAATAATAGTAATAATAATAATAATCATCGAGTATATGACAAACATAAAATCAGCGCCCAGGGAACTGGAGGTCGGACTAGGAAAAGTTCGGAAGGCAGAACAGTTCAAATACCTCGGTGAATGGATAGAGCCTAACCTATCAGAGAAGGAAGCCTTCATGTCACGCATTAATAAAATGGAAATGGCAGACAACCTGACTAAAGACGTCTACAATAAGAGATCGATATCCTTAAACGCCGAAATTAGACATCACTGCACTGTTATTCGACCAGAGCCTCTGTATGCGGCTGGGACTCGAATAATGAACAAAAAGGTCTAATGGAAAAATTAGAGGCTAAAGAAAGGAAGATTTTGAGGAAAATCCTGGGTCCCATCAAAGAAAACAGCGAGTACAGAAGGCGTCACAACCACACCACGAATTATACAAGCACGAGGAGATGATCAGTGACACGATTCGAAAAAGAAGGATTGCCTTTTATAGCCACGTGACACGGATGAGCCCATGCAGGATATCAAAAAGGATATTGATGTACTTTCAAGATAAGAAAACCAAAGGGGCATGGTTCACGGAAATTGAGAAAGATCTACGTGAAATTGAAATGTCCCCTAATATCCAGGAGCGTGTTCCACTTCAGGAAAATCTACGTACGCACAAAGGTTTCCAGGAAAAGCCGAAGCTGAAGACAGGGAAGGCGTGGTCCCAAGAGAGAAAAGAACAACACCGGATACGAATGCAGGAACACTGGGCGGTAGTTAGAGCTCGGAAGAAGAGACAGTTCAACTGACGTGGTCCCTAGTTGGCCGCATCGAAGAAAGAAGAAGAAGAATCGAGTACATGGAAGGATTCGCTCGTTATCTAGATAGAAAACCTCTGAAGACTAAATTTGGAAAAATTCATCAAGTAAATAAATTCAAGTACTTAGGCGAAGCACTTCAGCCATCAGTTTTGACCCGTGAGACAACAAAGAGAGAATAACAAAATTACAGAAGGCCTATTGAATCACCTGCAACAAATAAAAAAAAACTAACAACCAATATCGAAGAACGCAAAATTAAGGCATTACACCACCGTAATCAAACCATTCCTTCAATTCTCGAAAAAGGTGAAAAATCATTCAGTGCTGGACTAAACGGCAGATGGCCCAAAACTTCAACCTTGAATTCTTTGAAAAAGTCTATCGTAACGTTGGCACAGTGCGGTCGTGAATGGTTTTCACCTTTATTGAGAATTGAAGGTATGGTTGGGCGGCAACGCCTAAAAGGAAACACTTCAGGAGACTGTCCAGACGAACCCACCTCAGTGGCGGCAGAATATTTTGCCGAGGGCATTGGAAAGCTGGTGTAACGATACGACAAATGTTTCAATCGTTTTGGCGATTATGTTGAGACATAAGAATAAAACAAGCTAACATTTAGTAGTAAAATCAGTTTGGTTTGTCAATCTGTTATTTGTATACAATCCATCGGACCTTGAAAATCAAACAGCCCTCGAATGTGTGTAGAATTTTATAATCCCACTTAATTCTGAACCGCCCTGTGGTAACAGCTGGTCGCCCTCGAGCGGACCCGACCAGCTGTCTCTGGAAATAGGGCAATAACAGTGTTAGGCTTGGTTATTTGACTGTTTCGACAGGTGAGTAATGCGGACAAGCATCACCGTGCGTTCGCAGGGGCTAGTACACTACTGTACAAGATCCCGCCGAGGCGGTATGAAACCAGTCAAAAGACTGAAGACTCAAACACACACAGCAGCTAACTTCACTTACCTCCCTTTGTACAGCCAGTGGTCACTAAAGTAAATTGAAACATTTTCAAACTGTAACTTGTTAATCTTTCCACGTAATCTATAAAGTTTTTCCCGGTAGGAGTAATGATTCTGTGTGTTGTGTGTCACAGTATCTTACCTCAGTTTTAAACTGGCGCACAGAAATAATTATTTGAAAATGCACCTTTTCGGATCGTTGTTGTAAGGGGAAACTGGAGACGGAGGAAAAACTGACTGTTGATTCGGTAGAATAAGAAAATTACGACTAAGCAAGGCAAAATGGCTTTTCCTATTTTCCGCCTAACGTACTATTAGACCTTTTATAGAAGAGTTTCGAGTTATTTTACTTTTTTTAAGCGTACTTACAAATTTTGTCTTGCACCTAAAACTTGACAGAGGCAATGCCCCCTCCCCATATTTTACGCCCCTGTCATCACCCGCACTACACGTCAAATCTACAGCGCAGGAACTAATCTCTACCAGGCCTCTTCACCGCGTCTTACAGGAGCACTTCGCTACGATGCGATGGTTAACTAACCCATGTATGCTTCTTGCCAATGTAAGGCGGCTTATGAACTGTTTTATCATTTCAAATAATCTTGTCAACTTCATCGTTATGCTTTGGTCTACCGTTATGCGTTACGGTTACGGAGAGGAAATGTACTAAGGTTGCACTTGAGCGTATGACGTCATCATGTTGTCACCGACATTAGTGGCTACGCTGGCTAAAGCGCAGCATTAGGCCATGGGGCCAAGCCCTCTGCTGACTCGGTAGACGCGTGGGTTCGAGCCCCACCGTCGGCCGTCCTTGAAATGGTTTTCCGTGGTTTCCCATTTTCAACACCAGGCAATGCTGGGACGGTACCTTCTGACAGGCCACGGCCGCTTCCTTCCACATCCTTGCCCAGTTTCATTCATTCATCTTCATCCATTCAATCTCTCATCCCGACGCGCTGGTCGCCCACGGGCGTCGACTAGAAAGACCTGCACTCGGCCTCTCAGGAGGTCACACGACAAAAAAAAACATGTTGTTCAGTGCATATGCACCGAGTCTGAGTTTACTCCTGGGCTATGGCGTTATGCGATAAGGAGACAGAGCACGTGACGTCATGCAGCAGAGTGCACCTCTCGCTCTCCGTTCTTCGCGCGGGAAGCCTAAGTTAATGGGTAATGGAGTCTGTTGAAAGAGTCCTGGGTCTTCGAGCGAAGCGAGAAGCCCTCCTGCCTTTCTAACATGTGTAGCATTTGTAGCCTGAGTCATTTGAAATGATATAAAGTATAGTCTTTCAGACTGACTGTAACCTTTTTAATCAAAGAGGGTTGAACTCTCATTTTACTACTCTTCGTTCATCACCAACTGAAACAACCACAAGATAACTTACGTAAATCTCTGAACTTAAGAAACAAAAAGATGGGGAAAGGAATTAAAACTCAGCATTTTGTCCAAGTTTTTGCCGTGTGTTGTCTGGGGTTTTGCCTAGGACACCAAGAACCCACTGATGATTTTTTTTAGCTCTTGCAGTAAATAAGCGCAGGTGCACCCAGTTCACTACTCCTGTGGGTGTCCGGGGACGGACACCAAGAACCCACTGATGATTTTTTTTAACTCTCGCAGTAAATAAGCGCAGGTGCACCCAGTTCACTACTCCTGTGGGTGTCCGGGGACGGACACCAAGAACCCACTGATGATTTCTTTAGCTCTCGCAGTAAAGAAGCGCAGGTGCACCCAGTTCACTACTCCTGTGGGTGTCCGGGCACGGACACCAAGAGCCCGCTCATTAGTCTGTCTTGGTGTTCCTAAACGAAATCCCGCATAAACCTAGAGAAATGCTGAGTTTTAGAAAGAAAGCTCAACATCATCCTGAACTCAGAACTTAGGCCTAAGCATGTCCAAATACTACAACTTATCTTGTCATACACCAAGTTAACGATCTTTTTTTCTACTGAGTCCTTTTTATGGCGGCCATGCGACCTATGAGAACTTAAATTAAGTGGTGTTGCTAATTCCAATGGCAAATAATCCAGATAATTAATTGCAATTATTGTCCATTGCATCCCCCCCCCCCCCATCATTACGCCTATCTAAAGAGCGCGAGAGAACTCATTTAGCAAATGATGTTGATCTTTTCTTCTCCCAAACACTCTTCATCTGAGCAATGAAGATGATGATGATGATGATAATTGTTGTTTTAAGGGGCCTAACATCTAGGTTATCGGCCTCTAATGGTTTTGGTGATCGTGAAGATGATAATGAAATGTAAACTATAACTAAAACTAACAACTAACTTATATAATAGAAGAAGAAATGGAAAACAAAAGGCAAATAAAGGACAGGAGGAAAAGAAATGCCCTTAACCCTCGAGGAATGCGGATTGAGGGACTTGGAAGGAAGGAGAGCCATGAAAGGCAGATAGGAAAGTGAAAGAGGAGAGGGTCCTCCCCACAGGTAATGGACAAAAGGGGAAAACCGGACCCAGCTCAAGAATCCCTCGGGGCCGCCAACTCCCGAACTCACCAGCCGTGAGCCCCTGAGGATGTAGCACTATCCAGGGTGGGGCTACACACACCCTGCCTCCTTGAGGGTCTTGAGCAGAAGGCAGGAGAGAACATGAAAAGAAAAAGAAGGCTGATCGCTCGCAGAAGGAGGTATCAGAAAAGATGAGACAAGGGCCAATTAAGGCGGGAAAGGAAAAGACTCTCTAGGCCTCTGATACCCTAATCCCGTCGGGGTAGGAAGAGAACAACAGTTGACCAAGTGAGGTCGACAGGAAAGAAGACAGAGAGGAGCCCGGCACAAGTAAGTGGAAGCAATGCCAGACTCAGCTGGGGCCCCGTGGTCGCCAACCCACGTCCCAGTAGATGTGAGCCCCTGGGGGGGAGCACTGAAGAGTTTCTTCCGTTCTTCTGTCCATGGTTTCCTGGTACTGGTACTGATTTTCTCCACAAAATGATAGTTGTTGACAACTGTTCTGAATTTGGATCCGTCTTGTATGATTTCCTCCACGTTGCCAACTTGCTGAAGATCTTCCTCGAATTTCCTGCCAGTTGGTCTTGACTGTCATTGAGACAGCAAGGTTGAGAGTCCTCTTCGTCAGTCTGGCATCGGTCATGCGAAGAATGTGGCCATAGAACTTCAATCGTATTTTCCTGAATGTGTCTGTGATCTTTTCTGAGTGATGATATAGCTCCTGAGACTTCCGTTTCCTCTAGATTCCCTCTACGCAGACTGTACCAAAGATTTTCCTCTCTTGCTTCTCTGTGTCTTTAAAAAGAGATCTGCCTCCAATGAACAAAATTTCTGAGGCGTATTGTTACAAGTGCTAGACAGCTTCGTTGCTTCGCGCGTGACTCAGGCCGCCCAAGGCTACCCCTGACTGTCTTACCAGCGCCTTACGTAACGGGGCTGCAAGAACAAGGACATGGTCCAGAAGGTTCTTGGCCCACCTAGTATTGGAAATATCGACAACATGTGAACCCTGGTCTACTCTAGACACATCTGTGAGTCATCAGTCCCGATAAATAAAGAGCGATCCTGGCCGGTGACGACGGGACTGTGTTTTTTGAGCGAGTGTATTTCACTGTGCGACGGAGGTTATTGTGGTGAAGTGCTGTGTGAATTGCGAAACCCAGTGGACTGTTCCCTAGTCTGCGGACAGCGAAGCAGTGTGCGGTATTCAAGCATTTAGTGGTGAGAGCCAGACAATCGTAAATAACTGTAGTTTGTGTAATCAAGGAAGTGTTTCGGGTATTTCTACCGAGGACACCGGTCTCATTAGCGAGATTAACTGCGTGAGCAAGTGAAAGAGTAAGTGTCCTCCATAAGGGAGCAAACACGAAGAAAGATAGCTAATTGTTTCTATTTGCTTATTGTGTGATATAACTTTCTGACCTGCAATAAAGCTAATATTTCTTTAAAGGACCATTTGTGTTGTGCTTTACCTACTTTGATCCAATTAACGAACTTGCTACTAGTGGTAGCACGTATCAGTATAATGCTTACGATTTAATGACTGTGATATAATGTCGTAATTTAGCATTCCGGGATATTGCTTTTTTGTTGTATCTGTTCCAGGTAATTCCATAGGACTTCTGTAATTTTGAAATTCTCTCTTTATTTGCTTCACAGTTCAATCCGTATGGCTGAATTACTTCTCCTAAATACCTGGTTTTATTTACTTGATGATTTTTTCAGAGGTTGTCCATTGCATCATTATTATTATCATAAATTATTTTTCAACAACTAAATAATTGTATTGTGTTTCTAGGTTTTGTCTGTGTACAGTGCCCCAACGCCAGTGTGCTAAATCCTTCATTTTATCAAACCGGCCATCCTTTTGCCTAATCATTCACTGCCCAATTCTACTTTCCTTGAAGTGATATTCTTCAATGGAATGTACCCTGGGACTTGAAGTAAGGCATTTTCCTGAAGGGAGTGTGGGAAAAAACCGGGGGAAGACCACACTGTAGATAGCGCCGGGATTCGAACATATGATGTCGGGACTTGTTGCAGCTGCCCTCGCAGACGTGGTGCACGATATAATGACGGGCGGGACTATATTTGTTATGTAATAGACTCTTGAACTGCACCTGTCTGAAATTCTTCGTCATGCTAATCTCACAAATTTGATCAGCCATTTGCGCTGCTTTTTCTACGTCTTTATTAGATACAATAAAACCTGGCTAAACCGGAAACCTGATCAAACTGAAAATAAAATTCGAAACGGAGGTATTTCCTATGTAAAATGACACTGTAAAACGGAAAACTGCCTAACGCGGAAACGGAAAGAAATTCCGGAACTGTAGGCGTAAATAACCTGACTAAGACGAAGTATCTTATTCATAATACAAAGTGCGACTGAACTAGCACCAAAGTTCTAGGAAACATTAACTCTAATTTTTCCTCACGGATGCAGCACAACATCTGTACCGTTACTTCCTCCAGCCCTCTCGTAATACACACAGTTTCCTTGGGTCGAACATCAACTCCCCACGATTTTCCTTAATTCAACTCAGTCCTCCAAAAAGGGACCCAAAAATGAGTTCCTCAACTCCGCTCAGGCTTTGACAAGGGGTCGGCAAAGGGGTTATCCCCAATGACCGTCTGTAGCGCATGAGCGAATTCTTGAATACAGCTGATTTTTTCGTTCTAGGCTGGAAAACAGTATTTTCCGCATCCGCAGCTCATATCGAAAGTATTTTTTTAGGTACAAATTATACACCTATTATTATCTAAATTTAATTTTATAATGTCTGATTAGGTTAAAAACACACAAACATTTAAACATGTGTGTTTGACCCGGCCCTTGGTATGCGAGCAGGAGGGTTATGACATTTGTTTACGTCATTGGGGATAACCCCTTTGCCGATCCCTAGCCAAAGCCTGAGTGGAGATGAGTTGAGTTGAGTTGGGTCCCTTCGAGGACCGAGTGGAATTAAGGAAAATCCACGGGAATTGATGCCCGCCCGTGACAAATGAGAGTACAAGAAAACAGTGAAATGGAGTCATCTTAACGGTGTACTTTTTACTGTGCACTGCATTTAATTACGAACTGTAATTCAGTGACAATGACTTCTAAACATAAGAAACTTGCACTGCAGGAGAAAATTAAAGTTATTGAAGAACACGAGAAAACAAACGTCCGGCTAAAAAAAAAAAAAAATTGTGTTGTTTAAAGTGGGAAAAACTCAAATACATTGTAATCCTGTGCGATAATACAGCATGTCCTTGTCGTATTAAAACTCAACCCCTTGTAAAACGGAAACCTGAGAAAACGCAAAAATAGATCCGGAAAGATTGCATTCCACTTTAGGCAGGTTGTACGTACATTTATTGGAAGCTTATCTAACCACAATGTTTTCAAACCCTTGTCCGGGATGTTGGCACCACTAACAAGTATACTATAGCCGAAGAACGATTGCTAACCATTTTTAAGGAGTTCTTCGGCTACAGTATACTTGTTAGTTCCTTACTTGCTACTAGATTCCAGATTTTCTCCACAAATCTTGGTTCCAACTGTGCGAGTAGATAATTAAATCTTGATAAATAAATAATAATAATATCGTATGTCCTCGGGTGCCGTGTGCAAGCTTCGTTATTTGACAACCAGAGGGTACATTGCGTGTCGAATTTCGTTTTTCCTTCGCAAGCTCCTTGAACACTAGAGCGCTTTCTAAAGAGGAACTTTGTGTTGGCGGAAAACCCAGAGATTAATTTTGCACGGCCTGCTGAATTCAAATGGGTTCTTTGGCATGCGAACATCGTATGACATGCGTGTCGTAATTTTTGCAGCCTTTCAAAAAGCACTTACCACGGCCTGCAAGGTTGGGGTTAGTAGACCGACACGTAAGCACTCACCCACCGTGGAAAGATATTAAATCTTGAAGATTCCGTCGTTATTCCGGCGATCTTGAATTGGGCTTCGGCTTGGCAAAACTAAATGTCCAAAAAGGCGGTAGCTTGAAGGTGAATTTTTCCACTTCACTTTTCAGCTGCATTTCGAATTCCTTCAGGGCTCACCAATTATTTAGCCTTAAAGGACGTTATTCAAATTTATCACGGTATGTTTATCGCTCTAAAAAAGAATCATATAGACTATTTTAACAACTCTCTTCTCAAGAATGATCATTACACATAGAGAATATCGCTTCGTGACCAGGGAGAATGTATTAATGTTCCATTGTGCCTAAAATAAGCCAGCCATCTTATGTCCAAATGTCTCATGTTGTAGCATTCAACAGTTATGCAAATGTAGGCTAATTGTGGCGCAATTTGGCACATGACCTAAATGTGTTGCCCATTTAAACAACAACAACTACGACAATATCTAACACAAAGTTCGGACGCTTTTGAATTGTGAATTCCTGGCTCGAAGACAAGTCTGTCGGTAAAGCTGCGTCACCTTATAACATGGATCGTGTGTTAGTTATGTAAGCAGATGCCATTTACATAATGTAATGGGTGACACTTTCCATCACCATATCAGACGCACGATGAAAGTTCTCGCCATCACCGAAGAAGAAGAATATGAAAGTTGTACCCCACTGGAGGACGAACACAGCTAGGGAAGTGTTTTATACCTAGCTATAATAAGGTTTTCCGAACGTCATCCCTGACCCTCCCCCCAGGGGCTCACATCTAGTGGGACGTGGGTTGGCGACCACAGGGCCCCAGCTGATTCCGGCATTGCTTCCACTTACTTGTGCCGGGCTCCTCTCTGTTATCTTTCCTGTCCACCTCCCTTGGTCAACTCTTGTTCTTTTCCGACCCCGTCGGTATTAGGGTATCCGAGGCCTAGGGAGTCTTTCCATTTTCCGCCTTAATTGGCCCTTATCTCATCTTTCCTGGTCCCTCGTTCTTCAGCCTTCTTTTTCTCTTCAAGATATCTCCTGCCTTCTCCTCAAAGCCCTCAAGGAGGCAGGGTGTGTGTAACCCCAACACTTCTGGAGCGCCCTGGATATTGCTACACCCTCAGGGGCTCACGGTTGGTGAGTTCGGGATTTTGCCCCGAAGGGGATCCTTAACGTGCCAGTAGATGTATTTTCTCAGAGAAATGGTGGTTGTTCTGAACTGGAGTCCATCTTGTATAATTAACTCGTTGATGCCAAGGTATTTTTCTATTTCACTAAGTCAGGTGTTGTCTTTCATTGAGAGAGCGCGGTTGAGAATCCTTTTGGTGAGCCTGTTATTGATCATTCAGAGAATGTGGCCGTAGAACGTACCAACTGTTCCTCATTTTCAACACCAGGCAAATGCTGGGGCGGTACCTTCTGACAGGCCACGGCCGCTTCCTTCCACATCCTTGCCCAGTTAAATTGATCTTCATCCATTCCATCTCTCATCCCGACGCGCAGGTCGCCCACGGGCGTCGACTAGAAAGACCTCCACTCGGCCTCTCGGGAGGCCACACGACAAAAAAAGAAAATTTAGTTGGTTGGTTGGTTCCTCAGTTTAGGGGCTGCGTCAACGCGGTCATGTAGCCCCGTGTACTTTGGGTGTGTGTAGAATCTGTCTGATAACCGGTGTTAATCGTGATGGCTGTATTAGTGTGCGTTATCTGTAATTCAGGTAAGGACTGCAAACGGTCAATTTTCAAGTAGTTCCTACTTTTGCTACCAAACGCCACCGTCAACGACAACTAGTTCTAAACTTGGTTACTAGATGCCACCGCAGTCGGCTCCTGGCGACGAACGTTGGAACCTAAGAGCGTTACACAAGTTTAATTAGTGGAAGAATCTTTTACATGCCGTAAACTATGACATGAGACGCCGGCTTTACTTCCCCTCCGTAGGAAGGTATACTGAGGGATTTTTAACGCTCTTAAAAAATCAGACGACTTCGGTCGAGTTTGAACCAGCATCTCTGGCATAGAAAACAGAGAATATGAGAGAAGGTTACGGTATGTTACTCTATTGTAAATTAATAATAAAAGTGTTGGTTGCAGGATATGATGGTAATTACATGCATCTATAAAATAACGGCGACATGGATGGTCAACAACCTCACGGCAGCTTCCTCATTTGGCGAGTCGAGTGCAGCGTCACGACACCACCGCCATCTTGCTACCGTAATGATGATGCTCGTAGGAGGCCGTGACAAAACATAGCCCACCAAAAGTGGACGTTTGCAATTTGTTTCCATCACATTAAGATGGTTTCTTTTTCCGGTGAGGTTCTTTTTAACGGTTATGATGCCGTTTTGATTCGTGAAATCTCTTGCATTTTGTAAGTGGAGACAACGGAATCGTAGGACGTGGGTGAAATTGGGAGTATCATCTAAGAAAATATCACGTCTTATCTCTACATAGTCCCCGATTCTTGGATGTCACGGGTAATCTTGAGAACCACTGCATGGATTTTGATACAGGTTTCACCATTCTGTAAAGGATTCCTCGAGGTAGGTTTCTGTAGAAAAACATTAATTTAAGACCAAAGGAAGCCGAGCAAAACGAATTCAGTATAATAATAATAATAATAATAATATTGACTAACATCAAGGAAGCCCCGTCCACAATTCCACTTGAGGGGGTCTTCATCCGAAAAGTCCCTGCGGTCAAGTACCTAGGAGAGTGGATCTCGGCAAACCAGAGTGAGAATCTGGCCATAGATACCAGGTGCACCAAGTTCGAGAGGGCCTACCACTCCTGCCGCAGCATCTAGGCATCGAAGTTCCTCTCCAAAAACCTAAAACTCAGACACTACAATTCAGTAGTAAAACCATCTGTTCTGTACGCCTCTGAATGCCTCGTGATGGCCAGGAAAGGCCCAATCAGGAAACTTGAACTCAAGGAGAGGAAGATCCTGCGGAGGATACTAGGACCTATACGGGAAGAGGGAGGCACCTACAGAATTCGGCACAATGTTGAGCTTTACAGCCATCAAGAAGACATTGTGACTTGTATAAGAATGAGGCGCCTGGCCTTCTATGGACACTTGACCCGCATGATCCCTCGCCGGCTCACCAGTAAGATCTTCACAGTGGCAAGAAGAGGGAAGGCCTCTAGGACCAAGTGGATCTCTACGGTCAGGACGGATTTAGACCACCTAGGGATCCCACTTAATTCCATACAGGACCGCCAACAATTCTGGCAAGCCATCCGACAGGGAGCTTTTCCTGTATCACTGACAGCTAGGAAGAACACCGGAGTCAGCAGACCACCATGGACGGAGGAAAGAAAGCTGGCTCATAGTCAGATGATGAAAGAGTACTGGAAGAAGAGAAAAGACAAAGCGACGAGGAGATACGAGCCCCGTGGTCCTCAGTAGGCCCAAACGACGAATAATAATAATAATAATAATACCGTGTGGCCTCGGTTGCCGGGTACAAGCTTTGTTATTTGAACCCAGAGGGCAGCTTGCATGTCGAATTTTGTTGTTCCTTGAAGCACTATGAAAGTCAAGGATGTTAGATATCTAAGCTCCTTGACACTATAGCGCTTTCTAGTAGAGAAATGAGGAACGTTGTGTTGTCAGAAAATCCCGAGATTAATTTTGCCATTATGAACACGGCCTACTGAATTCAAATGGGTTCTTTAACATGACAATGATATGGTGTCGCAATTTTTTCCGCCTTTCAAAAACCACTTACCGCGGCCAGGAGCGAACCTGCAGTGAATCGAGTCGAAGAAAAACCTGCCGTCCGTGCGCCGTTTAAGCCTACACTGGGTAAACCGTTAAACATATCTCTAGGCTAGATATGTCATGTTTCAGATGCGGGGCGCGACTGAAAAAGTTTGAGAACTTGCTAGAGTGACAATTCTTGTTTAAGGCTCTATGGTGCATTTAATTGAGGTGAAAGTCGTAATGTTGGCACTTTTAGAATCGCTTTACATCTCAGCGTGTCGTCAGTCTGTCATGACGACAGTGAAATCCAAAGTAACTGTTCTGGGCTCTTGTTTACCAGTAGACCTACTGTTTGTGCCTGAAGACACCACACAATTGTGTAAGAGCGTTCTTACACATCGCTGACATTTGTATGTGATGTTGCTAGGAAACAATGGGATGTCCAGCGGCAGTTTGAGAGGAAGGTTGTAGCTCACGACAGCGATGCTAGACAAGACAGTAGGCGTTGTCAGTCCATTTTAGCACATCATCCCTGTGTCGTTACTGTCGACCACAATATTATGTGCACTCGAGTTTGAAGGTTGTTTATGAAGTAACCAATAGACCTGCATAAAATCCAATAACATCATCATTTTTCTCGTTCTATTTTACGTTAGTGCATGTAAGTTTGGAATTTTTACTCTATATTCTAATATTTTTATCGCAGTTGGAACACAAAAAGTGCCAGATTTTAAGCGTGTTTCTACCATGCGTCACATTTAAGAATTATTATCTCACAGACCCGTCTTCAGATCGAATCGAAATTTTAACACAATATACATTGGAATGTTGTATAACTGGATTATTAATTTCAAAATTTTGTGTGTTCAAGAACGAAAATTGTTATCATTTTTGTAAGGTAACTTTTTCTCGGCTCGGGGTCGTTGGAAAATGTAGTTCTTGGTCGCGTTGTAATCCTTATACATCAAAAAGTTATGCTGTATAACTGTGAAATAAGTAAATTACCGGTAATTCACTTATTTTATATCGGTTTGTATTTGTACGGGGAATTAAGATATGGTTCACCAGTTAGCCGCTCCGGGAAATGCTGTACAGCGTTGCTGATATGGAGCCCATCACTTCCGAGCAAGGCGCGCCATGACCCCTGATGGAGCCCAGTGATCAGTTAATGCATGAATAAGCAACGACAAGAAAACTATTTATTTTTCACTAAATTAAACAGTAAACAATTTTTCAGGAACCAGGAGCAAGCCTAAATACAGAACCAATTAACGGTCGCTTTATGGAGCTTGTTTTCATATTTTGGCAAATGTCCGCTTCGGTGGCGTAGTTGGTAGCATGCTGAACTGCTGTGGCCAAGATCGCGGGTTCGAACCCGGCCGAAGACGTCGGATTTTTTAAGAGTGTTAACATCCTTCCTTTGGAGGGGAAGTAAACTGTCAATGGTCAGACTATGGCTTTTGTCCGACAACATCATGTTACGAGCAGAAAAACACCTTTCAACTGAAACAGCAGATGTTGCACCCCGCACCCTCTTATCCGCATTCCTGACCTCTTTCACCCTGACATCTCGCCACCCTCTTCATTCTCTAGTAAAGTGACCTTCGGAGCACAATAAGACTGGATTCAGTACTTGTTTCTTCTTTGTGTAGCCTATCCTAGTCATTTTCAATTACAGTTTCCACAGTACAGTACCATTGTAACATTTCATGAAGCTGTGTGGGTGCTTTGGAGCGCTAGTGTGGTGGAGTCTTGAACTTGGTATGTGTGAGTGCTAGTCTTGGTGTTCCATAGAGGAGGAGCTGGTCAACTCTGGGGATTCCAGAGAGATAAATGAGTAGGGGCCATATTTTTTGGTAATAGCGATACACACGAACTTTCTTAATATCTTCTTTCTTGCCTATAATATGGCATTCTAGGTACTTTAAGTACAGTCTTATAGCAAAATGAACTCGCGAAATATTACGAAATCTGATTTATTGCGCAAATAATCACGAAATATACTCCACTTGGTACGAAAAGTGCTAAATATCATTGATAAAGCTCTCCAATAAACGTTCAAATGCTTCTGAGGAATTGACCGTCGTGGTTTCCTTCTCATTTGATTGAAAGTGTTGCATATTCTCTACACAAAAGCCCACAAAGCCGGAAGTATGTGTATTCACTTCCGCAATCTCTAAGGCTGTCGATGAAAATCGATATCTGCTATCGATTAAATTAAATGGGGACGTGATCGTAGATACAGCTGTGCGAGTTCGCGACTAATAAAACTTTATCGGCAATCCAGCATTTAAGTATAAAAATGCCGAAAACTTAAGTCACAACAGTTTTCTCGAGGCCGAGGAATACAGCAGTGAGGGGAGCTATGTATTTGGCACTGCAGGAAATATTCTAATATGTAAATGTTCGTATTCAGTGAAAACGAAAACACACTGCAGGGATTCAGAAACGCATAAAAGGAAGAAGAAAGAAGATTTAATAACAAGGATACATTAAAAGATTGTTCTTTAAAACCCCTTATCACATACATTGTTAGATTCACCCCATTCTATAAGGAATATTTCAGAAGAAACATCGATCATTAACAGTTTTATTTCACCAAATAATAAGGCCCTTATAAATGAGACACTAGAGAAGGCAACAAATGGATATAAAACAAGATGTTCAGTAAAGAACATATAGCCTACTTTCTCCTAAATGCATGGGTATTGTTTTAACTTTGTCCATTTCAAGGAGTATAATTGAATCTTGGTTGTAGTAACTTGCTGAAATACAACATGTTATACGGATATTAAACATGAATATGAGGTGCCCTTTGCTAGTGCTACCCCTGTACAAAATTTCATTCAATTCGGTTTCACCGTGTTTGAATTGATATGGTGAATCGATTTGCACACATACATGGCCGCTATCTGCAAACTATTGGGCAGATGACCTTCTAATTCAGTCAAAAGATGCTTCCCTCAAAAAGGTGTGTTGTTGCAAAATTTGGTAGAGATCAGATGATTAGGTTGGTCGTAATTTGATTTAAGCTTTGAACATTAGGGTAGCCGCCATTACGTTTTCGTCAAGATGGCGGCGATATAAAACATGACACCGAGGTGCCCTTTGCGAGTGCTACCTCTGTACCAAATTTCGTTCAATTCGGTTTCACCGTGTTCGAATTGATGGGGGGGGGACAGACATTCAGAGTACACACACACACACACACACAGACAGACAATTTTTCGCCCTGTGTTGATCTCATAAGTCTACTTTCATTTTTTGCAAAAATCGTAAGTAGGCTAAAATAGAAGGAGTGGTTATAGGTTATTTGGTCATATAAAAAGATATTGTATGAGACATAATCGTGAAGAAAGATATAATTTGAGTTATTCTGTTTTCTTTACTACGTCGTATTGGTTGTATTACTACAGCTCCTTCAAGGAAGTAAAACTTGAATAAATGAGAAATCAATTGGTGCTATAAATTGGAAATTATGACAGCGTTACTGTTTATTCTACAAAATAGTAAGTGACATTCCAATGAATTATAGTTGTGTTATAGCATATACACACATCAAAAAAAGTTTTGCATCACCTCGGTTCCCAGATCTCCGGCATATAGACGTTGACTGTGTATATTGTATCCAAGATACAGTCCCTTTGACTGTTCATAGATGTCACTAAAACTGCTCAAAGATGTAAACAACCATGCATGAGCAGGGCCTATTAGACGGAGGGGGTACGACAGCCGATCAGTTCCAGTCATTCCACCAGGACGAAGGTACGCTGCTCATGTTGTCTGTAGTTCTACCATGCCTAGAAGGTCAATACCGCAGTTCGATCGCGTCCGCATTGTTACTTTGTGTCAAGAAGGGCTCTCAACAAGGGAAGTTTCCAGGCGTCTCAGAGTGAACCAAAGCGATGTTGTTCGGACATGGAGGAGGTACAGAGATACAGGAACTGTCGATGACAGGCCTCGCTCAGGCCGCCCAAGGGCTACTACTGTAGTGGATGACCGCTACTTACGGATTGCCGCTCGGAGGAACCCTGACAGCAATGCCACCATGTTGAATAATGCGTTTCGTTCAGCCACAGGACGTCGTGTTTCAACTCAAACTGTGCGCAATAGGCTGCATGATGCGCAACTTCACTCCCGACGTCCATGGCGAGGTCCAGCTTTGCAACCCCGACACCATGCAGCGCGGTACAGATGGGCCCAACAACATGCTGAATGGACCCCACGGAATTGGCATCACGTTCTCTTCACCGATGAGTGTCGCATATGCCTTCAACCAGACAATCGTCGGAGACGTGTTTGGAGGCACCCTGGTCAGGCTGAACGTCTTAGACACACTGTCCAGCGAGTGCAGCAAGGTGGTGGTTCCCTGATGTTTTGGGGTGGCATTATGTGGGGCCGACGTACGCCACTGGTGGTCATGGAAGGCTCCGAAACGGCTTTACGATACCTGAATGACATCCTCCGACCCATAGTGCAACCATATCGGCAGAATATTGGAGAGGCATTTGTCTTCATGGACGACAATTCTCGACCTCATCGTGCACATCTTGTGAATGCGTTCCTTCAAGATAACGACATCGCTCGACTACAGTGGCCAGCATGTTCGCCAGACATGAACCCTATCGAACATGCCTGGGATATGTTGAAAAGGGCTGTTTATGGACGTCTTGACCCACCAACCACTCTGAGAGATTTACGCCGAATTGTCGTTGAGGAGTGGGACAATTTGGACCAACAGTGTCTTGATGAACTTGTGGATAGTATGCCACGGCGAATACAGGCATGCATCAATGCAAGAGGACGTGCTACTGGGTATTAGAGGTAGTGGTGTGTACTGCAATCTGGACCACAAATGCTGAAAGTCTAGCTGTATGATGGTACAACATGCAATGTGTGGGTCTCATGAGCAATAAAACGAGCTGAAATGTTGTTTGTGTTGATCTCTATTCCCTTTGTATTTAACGGTTCCGGAACTCTTGGAACCGAGGTGATGCAAAACTTTTTTTGATGTGTGTATAAACCTGCCTTCACTGCAGTGTCCTGGCTGGTGTTCAAAACACACCAGCCCTTGAGATGAAAGTATTCTTGTGTTCTCTATAAAAATATCGTTCATAGTTTCCTATTTATGAACTGGCGCCCTCCCGGTTAAATATTATTATACTCCTTAATAAGTATCTCACCATATTTGTGTTACTAATTTAAAATACACCGACAATTTACAACAAACCTTTCCAGCAATACACTGAAAATGCACTTTAAGGCACTAAAAATATAAAATAGGCCCCAACGAGTCAAATAGGCATTTTAGGTCACTAATAAACTTCATAGGAATTGAATCACAAAGATATCTCATCGCCTACTTTCCATCCATAAAGGAACAAAATAAGCATTTGCCCTAAACTCCGAGGTCAACTTATCAGACAAATTCAACACTCACGAGGCTGATAATCAACATGTTCCAATCGTTTATAATGAATTAACAACAGCAACCTAAATTACTAAATATATTCTGACCATCTGCGCACCTTTGATATGTATTCATTTCAGAGCTGAAAATGAGGGCCCGATAGAACTACTCGAACTCGGTAGGGTTAGAATTAGCCCAGCAAACTTGTACAGTTCAATAACTCACAAAATTAAGCCAGTGTTCTTTAAACAATTCGGACTCAGTGTGGGCTATACTTGCAGTAGTGTTAATAACGTCTTCCAAACAAATATTCCTTGTACAGGATTTTGAAAAGAATGTAGGAAGTACACGAACTGTTGAAAAATATATTGAACTCTTCCTATTTGACAAACTCATCAGAGCATTAAATTCAAAACAAAGGCATAACTGTGTTTAAATAATGCCTTAGGCCGCTCCTACATTGGAACCGGAATTTCTCCTGACCGGACCAGACCAGACGGTCTGAGCGGGTCTGGTCGAGTCTGAAGAAAACAAACACATGACGCACCGTCCGCCCTCCTACACTGGAGCCAGGGCTCGTTCCGGGTAGGGGAGTCTGGTCGGGACTGGTCTGACAGCAATCAAACAGGTTTGTTTTTCTTCCAGTTGCATGGAAGCTTCTGGTGGTGCTGGTGCGTTCTAACATCATTGAACTTGGTTTTTGTGTGGAATTGTGCCATAATGGTAGACAAAGGAATGATAATTGAATTAGTGCGTGAGCGAGTTGTATTATGGTTATGTAAAATTAACTTTGACGGTGGTCTTCATTGAACTCGTGAACCCATTTTCTTTTACACAAGTTTAATAATAAATTCCTGTCCAATAACATAAAATCAATTAGTTCCTCGTTCATTTATCAACTGTAATAATAGACAACTTTGCTCGTCGAGAGTTGACACAGAACTGGTTCTTCCGCTGAAAAATAGCTGCAATGTAGGAGCGCCGAGTCTGGACTGGTCTGGTCTGGCCGGGTCGGGTCTGGTGGCCGCTTCCAATGTAGGATCAGCCTTAGGATATGATTGTAAAACTTCCTTTTGAAGGCCGCTTGAATGATTGTTCGCAACAGCAGCCCCGTCATAAGTCTGTCCAATCGGTTTGCTTCCAATCTTGTAGCATCATGTCTGGTCAGAGCTAACATCAGTGATTGTTAGTAAAGGGAGTGTCTAGAGGACATATTCTATTCTTCAGAGTTCAATAGAGGGACAGAGGCAGCTAAAATATGGCAAGAAAATGGTTTTCTCGTTTTAAGGAGGGTCGTTTTGACTTGAGCGACAGTCAACGTTCAGAAAAATCTTTGGGATTTGATGGACACCCTTTAAGTACAGTACCTTAACCTGTAATAATGTACGACAAGTGTACTCAAGATTGACAAGTGTGGTAGGCTATGACTATTCAACTATCGTGCCACATTTGTATTCAATGGGCAAACTTTAAAAATCAGCGCATTGTTGCTTGTTCATCATCGATAGCTCGTTACAACATCGACCATACCTTTCCAATAGCGTTATTGGTGTCTTCACGGCTTGGCCGAATGGAGCTGGCAGTTCACGGAGACAAATGTGTACAGTGCTCCACTACAGGGAAGATATACTGGCCTTGCATTGCCTCAGTGTAACACTACAAATTCTTGGTAAATATATTTAGCTTTGGTAAGTTCCTCAGTTTAGGGGCTGCGACAATGCGGTCATGTAGTCCCGTGTACTTTGGGTGTGTGTAGAATCTGTCTGATAACCGGTGTTAATTGTGATGACTGTATTAGTGTGTGTTATCTGTAATTCAAGTAAGGACTGCAGGCATTCAATTTTCAAGTAGTTCTTACTTTTGCTACCAAACGCCACCATCAACGACCAACTAGTTCTGAACTTTGTTACTAGATGCCACCGCAGTCGGCTCCTGGCGACGAACGTTGGAACCTAAGAGCGTTAGTCAAATATAACCTATTTAGCTTCACACTAGTGTAGTTAGTGGGAGGTATAAATCTATGACATGGTCCCGCCGGCTTTACTTCCCCTCCGAAGGAAGCCATACTGAGGGATTTTTAACGCTTTAAAAAAATCCGACGACTTCGGCCGGGTTGAACCTGCAATCTTGGGCATAGGAGCTCACCATGCTACCAACTACGCCACCGAAGCTGCATATTTAGCTTTAACCTTACGCATTGCATCATACAGACGTTAAACCTCCAGGTGCATTTAGAAAGCCGCTGCTGATCTTTATGCTAAGTAAAACAAAGAAATGGTTGAGCCTTAATAAGAAAGCAACTCACCATACAAAAGCGAATAACAGGTGATCAAAAAGCTTACTTTGAGGGCGTTGCCGCAGCGATACCTTGGGGGTTGAATGCTGAATAGAAAGCACACCGAATAGCTGCTTACCTGCAGCACCTGAGGCTATGTATGGATCAATTTTCTTGTATTGCTGGATGTAATATTGATTATTCTTAATAATAATAATTTCAATATTGAAGGCAACACGTTTCTGGAGCGCATTGTTCTGGTGCCACCACTGGGAACCGGAATTGAAAGTGTCGACGATACAGTGGTGTTGTCCATCGTCCCTCCTCCCAAGAATTCCAAGAGCCGACCATCCACTGATAAGGTGATGCTTACCTTGTTCTTTGATTATTGGGACCCATTGCTTATTGATTTCAAGGAACCTGGAGTCTCCATCACTGGGGAATGGTACTGTGCAAGACTGTACAAATTACTGCATGCAATTAAGGCAAAGCATCCAGGAAAACTGGCACAAGAGCTGCTGCTACTTCATGGTAACGCACGTCCCCATACTGCAAACATTGAAACATACAAGGTACAGCAACTCAAGTGGGAGAAACTTGAGCAGTCGCCCTATAGTTCTGATCTCTCCCCATGTGATTATCACGCCTTCGGCTCCTCAATAAAGGCCTTGAAGGGTGGACGATTCCTGTCGGATGAGGATGTACGGCAGGTGGTTACGAACTTCTTCACGCAGCAGGACACACGTGTTTTACCACACAGGTATCTTCAACCTCGAGTGTCGGTGCGATGATTGCCTCAATACTCATGGTGATTTTTCCTGATTATCAAACCGATTGTGGACTGTACGGCCGTCAAACGGAAACTTTTTGATCACGCCTTATACATCCACATAAGATAATGTCATGCATCTAGTGGGACGGAGAGAATTCCTTCCCGGAGATGTAACCGACACTACAGATGCATTCCAAGAATGCCGCCTCGCACTGTGCTCAACTGACAAAAAAAAAAAACTAAGAGTTGGGTAGGGAAGTCCCCATCTTATTTACCTAATCTTACTCCCTCAGATTTTCAGCTTTCCCACTCCCTATCAAACAACCTTCAAGGCACTTCATTTCCGGATCAAAATTGCTAAGAAATTGGCATGGTTATAAAATTAGTGGGCATCTTTGCTTGCTCATTATTGATTAGCTCGTGAACAACTTACAAAAAGTGCTTTTCTATGAACACACAAATTCGT
The DNA here is from genome assembly GCA_946902985.2 of Meconema thalassinum. Lineage (NCBI taxonomy): Eukaryota > Metazoa > Arthropoda > Insecta > Orthoptera > Tettigoniidae > Meconema > Meconema thalassinum. Next base: position 175,534,758 of record OX336401.1, read on the forward strand.
CGCTACAACAGTGTCATCAAACCAGTACCGCTATATGCATCTGAATGCCTTATCCTATCCGAGAAATGTTTGCTCGCGAATTTAGAGAGGAAAGAAAGGAGGATTCTACACATCATACTTGGCCTGGACTACAAAAATGGCATCTACATCAGAAAATCCAGGCAAGAAATATACTCTAAGATAGAGAAGATCACAGAAACGATGCAAAAACGCAGAGTTTGCTCCTATGGTCATAAACGACAGATGATCGACTCCCGATGGACGAAACGTATCTTCAGTATATTCGACGCAAAACCACAAACGACAATGCCATGGTACGTTAACGTCCAGAAAGATCTTAAAGAAATGGGGATACGAGCAGATGCACAATACCAAAATCAAGACGTTTGGGACTTTACGGGACGAGAAACGGACAACTGGAGTGAAATGGACAGAAGAACGTCGTGCTAAACACAGTGAGCTCATGAAGACAATGTGGATCAAGCAAAAAATGAACTAATGTCAGAATTTAAAATGAGGCTTATCGTAGTCCCTAGTTGGCCGATTAGCGAAATTGAATTAATGAATAATGAATAAAATCTTTCACCTACTGTGTAAATCTAAGCCTATAAAACACATGTGGGCAGTTTAGTTGCTCTCTGTCTCCTATGTTCTGAGAAAAGTGTACCTAAAGAGATTAAAATATTCACAAAAATTATTTCTTATGGTATATTTAAAATTAATTTCATATAAACTGGTCATTGGAATCATTTAAAGCATTATTGATTGATTTGTTCCCCTCGTTTCATTTTGTTTCAATTTGTTTTCATATTTACAATCGAGTAGAACCCTTCGCATGCCCTCGGCTGGTCCGCCGCTCCGGTTGATCCGACCGTGCTCGAGCCCAATTTGCCCTGACCTGTGATGGCGCCATTGTTGTTTACAGGACCTTGTTGTTATCGCTTGTCCGTTTTAGTGCTCCGTCATCTCTCGTATAATTTCTGTCGTCCGTTTATTTTTACAGTACGTACTGCAGGTTTTTAGTACTTACTGTTCGTTAGTTTTACGACATTGTTTTTCTGTGTTCGTTACAGTGATTTGTTTACAGTACAGTTGGGTGCGTTTTCTTTATGTGTCAGGAGTGAAATGTAAACACATTGCTCTTTCATTAAATGAAAAATTACCAGTGCTACAAAGACTGGCCAAAGGGGAATCACTCGTGCTACAAAGACTGGCCGAAGGGGAATCACTCGTGCTACAAAGACTGGCCAAAGGGGAATCACTCGTGCTACAAAGACTAGCCAAAGGGGAATCACTCGTGCTACAAAGACTGGCCAAAGGGGAATCACTCGTGCTACAAAGACTGGCCAAAGGGGAATCACTCGTGCTACAAAGACTGGCCAAAGGGGAATCACTCGTGCTACAAAGACTGGCCAAAGGGGAATCACTCGTGCTACAAAGACTGGCCAAAGGGGAATCACTCGTGCTACAAAGACTGGCCAAAGGGGAATCACTCGTGCTACAAAGACTGGCCAAAGGGGAATCACTCGTGCTACAAAGACTGGCCAAAGGGGAATCACTCGTGCTACAAAGACTGGCCAAAGGGGAATCACTCGTGCTACAAAGACTGGCCAAAGGGGAATCACTCGTGCTACAAAGACTGGCCAAAGGGGAATCACTCGTGCTACAAAGACTGGCCAAAGGGGAATCACTCGTGCTACAAAGACTGGCCGAAGGGGAATCACTCGTGCTACAAAGACTGGCCGAAGGGGAATCACTCGTGCTACAAAGACTGGCCAAAGGGGAATCACTCGTGCTACAAAGACTGGCCAAAGGGGAATCACTCCAAAAGATTGCCAAGGAACTCAATGCAGGTGTTACGAAATAAAAGATTGGAGAAGAAATCGGAAAGACATTGAATCATGTACGGTGACAAAAGGTGGTAAAAATGCTCTTAAGAACTGCAAAATATTGAAAAAGCCTCAACTTGAACTGCTTGACAATCCATTGTAGATATTGTGGTTCCACCAAGAAAGAGGGAATGGAACCCCAATATCTTGAGTTCAGAGATTGTTTATTTTAATGTAAATCCGTTTGATGTTCGACCAATCAACCACAACACGAGGGAGTGAGACGGGAAACCGAGCAAGAGAGGCAGACACCATTGCTGAAAGGCTCCACGCCGGCGTGCTATATGGACACCTGCGTTCTAGGGATTGCCACTAAAGTTGGTACCACTGAGATCAGAGAACAGGGTCTGTAGGTGGAAATTCATCAATATCACATGCTTCACTTGGGAGTTATGAGAAACAAGTCAAATTATATACATAATAGAAATTTCAGTACAGTTGGCACAGTTTAACATGCAGCCAACATCATGAAAGATAATGAAATATTTGACTCACTGCTGGTTGTGTGTTGGCGACCCTGCAGACGAACTCTCTACGAGGTTCAGTGTGGATGAAGGTGGCGAGCTGTGATTTGGAGACCTGGCAGGCGAAGTAGGCTGGGCATGTCCCGATGGCCTGACGGAGTGTGGAGGAGACCGGAGCCCCGGTGGCGAGTGTGGCCCGGTGGAGTGCGGAGGAGACCGGGGCGACACTTGCACGTGACTGATAGTGTCCCCGTTGGGGACGGCCAGCGGCAGCCGCTGTAGCCGAGCTCTGGCCGGCATGGAAGACAACTCCCTCTTGCTCAGGCGGTTGAGATCGCTCATCCTCACCGACTCAGTGAAGCCACCGTTCTGCACCGACCGCTCATTCAACGGCGCAGCAGCTAACTTTCCGTTCACAACAAGCTTCTGGGTCGAGTATTTCAGATTCGACCAATGATCGGCCGCTCTTAAGGGTTCTGTCTTTTGATGCAGGTTTTCAGTCGATCTCATACCAGACGGCCTGCTGAACATGCTGCCGGTGTTCCTGTAACCAGAACTGGAAGGATTGTAATGTTTTTGCGACTGCACATTATCTTGGTATCTATATAAAGACGTGCTACCATCCAACGATCTATTGCTCTCTAGATGCCTACGATTTAAAGTCCCTCCTTCGAGATACCTTTGGTGCAACGCGTCGACATGCCTTGAAGTCGCAATACCATTCTCGTGTTGCCTACTTGTATCAGATTTGTTTTCACCATGCCCTTGATTTGCGTTGCCATTTTCAACACACTTTTGTTGAGGTGAACATCTCTGATCCGAATTGTTGCTTTCCAAGCTTCTCTGCGATGTGATGTATCGTGGAGAAGAATCGTTCTCAGAATGCTTTTGTGAGGAATTTTCTATTATCTGTGTTTGATGATTTATATCGTGATCTCCATGAGAAACAAAGCCACTGTCCTCATGTTTATGACCTTTCGTGTTTGCCTCTTGAGATGAATGTCTGGCAGAGTCGGACTGTTTCTCTGTGTGCTGGTGATAAGTTGAATGATCGACCGGGGCAGCTTCGTTCTCAATGTGACGCTGGACTGCAGGCCTATGGATGGCCGAGGAACTTGTCTCCATATGTTTCTGCGACGAATGGCTCGTCTCTGACATGGTGTGCCTGTGATGCACTTGCTGATTCTCATGTTGTTTCTGTTGCACCGATGTCTCCAAGTGTCGATGGATCGCGTGTCCACTCTCGAGCAGTCGTTGATGGCCGGTAGCCGTCGGTCCATTCTCTACATACCGTGGAACTGTAAAACCAGTCTCTGTATGTCTTGATGTATTGTCTGGATATCGCTGATACCTCTGAGACGAAGCCTCACCATTTCTACTCTCGGGATGCTTCTGAAGAGATGAAGAATTATCAGTCGATTTTTGTTCTACAGAACAAATTTCTGGCAGGTTCTTTTGCGTCGTATCGATGTGTCTTTGGACAGCAGAACTGGCTTCATATTTTTGTGATGCACTTTCTGGATGTCTGAAGGCGGAGGAACTATTGAACGAATCATACTCGTGGTGCCTATGGACGGAAGGAATGACGTCGGGCTGCGAATGTTCTGGAACATGTCTTGAATTCAAGGAACTATTTCTTGGAGGAGAAGATGGAGTCGCGGTCTCCTGGTGTTGGTTTAGAGAGCTGGATGGCACAGAATAAGGCTCCTGACTTCTTAGCAAAGAAAGTTTATGAGAAGCACTTGGATTATTCTCTGAATGTCTGGGAGAAGTGGCCAAAGCCTCGGAAGACCTCGGTGGCATGTTAGTGTATTCCGCGTGCCTGTCACAATTACTTTCCTTCTCCATCGTCATGGACCAATCAGAGTGATGGAGTTCGGGAGGAGGCGGAGGGAGTGGCTCGTCGGTAGCAAAGACCTCGTCCTCCAGCATGGGAGGAGGCGACGGTGGAGGAAGATCGGGGCTGGGCAACCGCTCGGGAATGGACGGGGCAAAGGCTGCCCGCAGATGTGGCTTTTTCGGAGGTCTCTCCGGCACCCAGTCGTCCACCGAGATGGACGGGCCGATGATGAGAGGACCAAGAAGATCAGAAGACAAGGAACCACAGCTCGAGCTGGAAACAGGCAAAACATCACTTGTAAGAAATAATACACAGTGTTTCATCACAATCAAATGAAATTATTCACATTGTAAGGCATTGGATGTGGCTGAAATGGAAATGTTAACAAGAATTTGTGGGGTCACCAGAGCCGATAGGATTAGAACTGAGAGACTAAGAGGCAGTGATAAAGTTTTCAAGAGAGACGACTACAGTGGTATGGACATGTCATGAGTATGACAGTAATGGTAGTGGAAGGGGAACATGGAGGGACTGTATACGAGGGAGAACATCTAAGGGAAGAGGACGTATGGGACCGAAAGAAATGGAGAAGACTCGCCAGGAACATCGACCCCACTTGAGTGGGAAAAGACGAAGGAAAAGAAGATTCACATTTAAAGCCACATACACAGAAAACTGAACTAAATTAATATAAATAATTCATGTTTTTTGAGCTAATGACGTGTGTATTTAGATTAGAACCATACGTTTCGGAGAAACCTTGCCTCCTTTTTCAATGGAATCAAACAATGTGGCCAAAGAAAGTATATCAATGAGATTACAAAAAATTACAAAAAGTTAGATAAATTCCTCTGTTCCTCACCAGAGAGCAGCTGCCAGAAATTACTGTATGGACCATGTTAGAATGGCGGACAGAGTAGTAAGTAAGAAGGAGGTAAAGGGGGAGGGGTGAAAATATAGCGACTCCTCGAAGAATGAGGATGTCCAAAAGAAAAAGGGAGGGGAGGTGTGGGGGTTAGATGGATATAAGGAAACATAAACAAAAGGGAAGTGTATCTGAATGATACCTAACGTCATACAGGCAACGGCGAAAAAACCGATGGAAACTCCTCCAATCCAGGCTCTGTAGCCATAGAGAAAACCATACAATTTGGAATAGGTTAATTATTTATATAGTAATCCAGACCGTGAAAGCCTTAATATACATACTAAATTAATATGTTGGTGTTTCCTTAATGACTCTCGATCTGGAGTTCTAGAGAGATTAACCCATCAGGATGTGTGCTCTGCTATGTAAAGTATGAGCACGATTCAAGAATCAAATGCAATTATTCCATTCTCAAGGTTGTTTGATTCCATAATCAATAAGATTAACTATGACAAATGATGTTGAAGAAGTCCGTCAACCAATCAATATATTTATTGTGATTCAATCCATAGCGGTCTTTGCATTTGGAACTTCTCCGATGGGACCTGGGATACGAATAACAATACTTTGTGCTGTTGTGGGGCCCCCTTGGGGAATAATACTGTTGTACCACTCAGTAGCATTCTTCTTCTTCTTATTATTTCGTTATGGCCTCTATGGGACCACGGGCAGCTCTGGGTCTGCTTCCTTTTCTCCTCCCGGAACCTCTTCATCCACTGCCTTCTTCTCTCCCTTTCGTCCTCGGGGATCCTTAGTGTCCTCTTTCCTTGTCATTGATGATTCTCAATCCTTCTCAGTCAGTCAGTTCCGGTATTTCGGTTACTGCAAATTTATTTCCTCGCATAATCGTCGCCACTGCGTTATCGTCGCACCCCACTTTTCAAACACCAAAATAGGTTTATAAAATTTCATCGCATAATCGTCGCATAGCATATTCGTGCGCCAGTCAGTTGCACATGCTGCCGCGACTTTGTCAGAAGAAAAATATATCTCGTCTTTATGCTTGCGGGCTATGAACTGTGACGTGAGTGGCCAGCGCACATTCCGCGAGGGTATAGGCCTAATCTCGTAAGGAGAAAGCAATTTCATCTTTATGCCTGCCAGCTATGAACCGCGACGCGAATGGCCAGCGCACATACCGTGAGCGTATAGGCCTAATCTGGCGTGGTCTTGTCAGCAGAAAGTAATCTCGTCTTTATGCCAGCGGGCTATGAACTGTGACGCGAATGGCCAGCGCACATTCCGCGAGCGTATAGGCCTAATCTGGCGTGATCTTGTCAGCAGAAAGTAATCTCGTCTTTATGCCAGCGGGCTATGAACTGTGACGTGAAAGGCCAGCGCACATTCCACGAGCGTATAGGCCTAATCTGGCGTGATCTTGTCAGCAGAAAGTAATCTCGTCTTTATGCCTGCGGGCTATGAACTGTGACGTGAACGGCCAGCACACATTCCGCGAGCGTATAGGCCTAATCTGGCGTGATCTTGTCAGCAGAAAGTAATCTCGTCTTTATGCCAGCGGGCTATGAACTGTGACGTGAACGGCCAGCGCACATTCCACGAGCGTATAGGCCTAATCTGGCGTGATCTTGTCAGCAGAAAGTAATCTCGTCTTTATGCCTGCGGGCTATGAACTGTGACGTGAACGGCCAGCACACATTCCACGAGCGTATAAGCCTAATATGGCGTGATCTTGTCAGCAGAAAGTAATCTCGTCTTTATGCCTGCGGGCTATGAACAGTGACGTGAACGGCCAGCACACATTCCACGAGCGTATAGGCCTAATCTGGCGTGATCTTGTCAGCAGAAAGTAATCTCGTCTTTATGCCTGCGGGCTATGAACTGTGACGTGAACGGCCAGCGCACATTCCACGAGCGTATAAGTCTAATCTGGCGTGATCTTGTCAGCAGAAAGTAATCTCGTCTTTATGCCAGCGGGCTATGAACTGTGACGTGAACGGCCAGCGCGCATTCCACGAGCGTATAAGCCTAATCTGGCGTGATCTTGTCAGCAGAAAGTAATCTCGTATTTATGCCTGCGGGCTATGAACAGTGACGTGAACGGCCAGCACACATTCCGCGAGTTTATAGGCCTAATCTGGCGTGATCTTGTCAGCAGAAAGTAATCTCGTCTTTATGCCTGCGGGCTATGTATGAACTGTGACGTGAACGGCCAGCGTACATTCCACGAGCGTATAGGCCTAATCTGGCGTGATCTTTTCAGCAGAAAGTAATCTCGTCTTTATGCCTGCGGGCTATGTATGAACTGTGACGTGAACGGCCAGCGCACATTCCACGAGCGTATAGGCCTAATCTGGCGTGATCTTGTCAGCAGAAAGTAATCTCGTCTTTATGCCTGCGGGCTATGAACTGTGACGTGAACGGCCAGCGCACATTCCACGAGCGTATAGGCCTAATCTGGCGTGGTCTTGTCAGCAGAAAGTAATCTCGTCTTTATGCCAGCGGGCTATGAACTGTGACGTGAACGGCCAGCACACATTCCACGAGTGTATAAGCCTAATCTGGCGTGATCTTGTCAGCAGAAAGTAATCTCGTCTTTATGCCTGCGGGCTATGAACTGTGACGTGAACGGCCAGCGCACATTCCACGAGCGTATAAGCCTAATCTGGCGTGGTCTTGTCAGCAGAAAGTAATCTCGTCTTTATGCCTGCGGGCTATGTATGAACTGTGACGTGAACGGCCAGCGCACATTCCACGAGCGTATAGGCCTAATCTGGCGTGATCTTGTCAGCAGAAAGTAATCTCGTCTTTATGCCAGCGGGCTATGAACTGTGACGTGAACGGCCAGCGCACATTCCACGAGCGTATAGGCCTAATCTGGCGTGATCTTGTCAGCAGAAAGTAATCTCGTCTTTATGCCTGCGGGCTATGAACTGTGACGTGAACGGCCAGCGCACATTCCGCGAGTTTATAGGCCTAATCTGGCGTGATCTTGTCAGCAGAAAGTAATCTCGTCTTTATGCCTGCGGGCTATGAACTGTGACGTGAACGGCCAGCGCACATTCCACGAGCGTATAGGCCTAATCTGGCGTGATCTTGTCAGCAGAAAGTAATCTCGTCTTTATGCCTGCGGGCTATGTATGAACTGTGACGTGAACGGCCAGCGCACATTCCACGAGCGTATAGGCCTAATCTGGCGTGATCTTGTCAGCAGAAAGTAATCTCGTCTTTATGCCAGCGGGCTATGAACTGTGACGTGAACGGCCAGCGCACATTCCACGAGCGTATAGGCCTAATCTGGCGTGATCTTGTCAGCAGAAAGTAATCTCGTCTTTATGCCTGCGGGCTATGAACTGTGACGTGAACGGCCAGCGTACATTCCACGAGCGTATAGGCCTAATCTGGCGTGATCTTGTCAGCAGAAAGTAATCTCGTCTTTATGCCAGCGGGCTATGAACTGTGACGTGAACGGCCAGCGCACATTCCACGAGCGTATAAGCCTAATCTGGCGTGATCTTGTCAGCAGAAAGTAATCTCGTCTTTATGCCAGCGGGCTATGAACTGTGACGTGAACGGCCAGCACACATTCCGCGAGTTTATAGGCCTAATCTGGCGTGATCTTGTCAGCAGAAAGCAATCTCGTCTTTATGCCAGCGGGCTATGTACTGTGACGTGAACGGCCAGCGCACATTCCACGAGCGTATAGGCCTAATCTGGCGTGATCTTGTCAGCAGAAAGTAATCTCGTCTTTATGCCTGCGGGCTATGAACTGTGACGTGAACGGCCAGCACACATTCCACGAGCGTATAGGCCTAATCTGGCGTGATCTTGTCAGCAGAAAGTAATCTCGTATTTATGCCTGCGGGCTATGAACTGTGACGTGAACGGCCAGCGCACATTCCACGAGCGTATAAGCCTAATCTGGCGTGATCTTGTCAGCAGAAAGTAATCTCGTCTTTACGCCTGCGGGCTATGAACCGCGACGCGAACGGCCAGCGCACATTCCACGAGCGTATAGGCCTAATCTGGCGTGATCTTGTCAGCAGAAAGTAATCTCGTCTTTATGCCTGCGGGCTATGAACTGTGACGTGAACCGCCAGCGCATATTCCGCGAGTTTATAGGCCTAATCTGGCGTGATCTTGTCAGCAGAAAGTAATCTCGTATTTATGCCTGCGGGCTACGAACTGTGTCGCGTATCAGCACATTCCGCGAGCGTTAACCAGTCGTGACCTTGTTAGAAGAAAGAAGCCTGTCTCTGACTGCAGGCTATGACTCACGCCAGACTCACGCCAGACTCACGCTACGCGAACGACTGGCCCTTGCAGTGAATAATGATACAGTATATTCTTTGAAGTTAAATATTCTTTGCATAATCGTCGCACCCTGCTTTTTCCCACGAATTTTAGGCTAAAAAAGTGCGACGATTATGCGAGGAAATACGGTATTTATGTCTCCAGTTCTCAACCTTTCCACCTTGATCCCCATCTCAGTCCAGTTCTTCCCAAGTTCAACCACCCATTTGGTTCCCGGGTGTGGTTTACGAGCGCTCTCCATTTTAGTCTATTCATGAACCACTGCTCCTTCAAGACTTCATCCCTTGGATGTGATATCTTCCTTCACTTGGTCCAGCCATCTCCTCCTAGGTCTTCCAACAGGTTTCTTTCCAGTAATCTCAGTATGCACCAATTGCTTTGCAATTCTTCCTTCAGTCATACGTTTGACGTGACCAAACCATCGCATGGTTTCCTTCAGGGACTGATTTATTATAGCTTGTTCTCTAATCTTCTCATTTCTTACTTTGTCTTTCCTAGTTTTTTTAAGCATGGTTCTTAGAAACCTCATTTCTGAAGTCTAAAGTGAGGTGCCTAGAAGCAAAGTCAGCAATCTCCACTTTTTGCGAAACTTACTTTATGGCAGAAATGGATTCTCCTTGGTGCTTTCAAGCAATGTCCCATGGTTATGAGAAGCAAATGCAGCTGAAAGTGGGTTAAATCCCCTATTGAACACTGGTGTTATAAGCAAAGGCTGCAAACTCCATGATTATTTCTTACAATCTGTGGAGCAAAGCCTGAAATATCCACTTTGGCCAATCAGAGATCCCATTTGGCCATGTGACAGTCAGCCATATTTTATATTTTGTGTACATAACAGTATGACTTATAGTGGCATGGATTGAGTTTTATGGTGCTAAATCTATGATGTTAGCTATTATAAGTCCTGTAAAATGAATACCAGGAAGGAATAACACCAGTGTCGCGGTCATGTAGCCCCGTGTACTTTGGGTGTGTGTAGAATTTGTCTGATAACTAGTGTTAATTGTGATGACTGTATTAGTGTGTGTTATCAGTTTTATAATTCAAGTAAGGACTGCAGATGACGATTTCAAGTAGTTCCTACTTTCGCTACCAAATGCTGCCATCCACGACAACTAGCTGTGAACTTGGCTACTACTAGATGCCATCGCAACCAGCGCCTTGTGACGAACGTTGGAACTTAAGAGCATTAATCAAACCTAACCTACAAATTTTGCTTCACACAAGTTTTCTTAATGGAAGGTTCTTTTACATGCAATAATTCCACGATATGGGCCCGTCGGCTTTACTTCCCCTCCGAAGGAAGTCAGCCTAAGGGATTTTAAACGCTCTTAAAAAATCCGACGACTTATACCGAGTTTGATCCTGTGACCTTGGGCATACAACCTGGTTTTCATCATCTGAGGTGCAAAGTCCAAGTATGAGAAGCAAAAACAGCAATCTCCCAATTAAAAAAGCTTTATTATCTTGTTTCACAGTTGCTTAACAATAAAAATAATATGTAAAATTGCTTTTCTGATGTCAAATAGTTCAAGATCGAATTTTCATTCCATGAATACCTCTAAACGTTTTTTGCTCCTACTGTAAAATTTTCCAAAGTGGAGATTGCTGACTTTGCTTCTAGGCACCTCATTAGTCTGCTGTGCATGTATCCAACCAATAAGTCAATATAGGGACAAAGTATCTCCCCATATCCATCCTAATCACATGTCCAGCAAATCGTGTTCTTTTCAGTCTTATTTCTTCTGAGATAGTCCTCATATTTTTGTATAGTTCATTTCTTAATCTTCGTACCCATGTTTCACCTCCCCTTTTCACTCACAGTATTTTCCTCAGCATTTTTCCCTCCTCCTTATCCAGTTGTTGGGCGACGCTGATATCAATATAGTCACTTGAATCACTCACGGATATATCACTTTCATCGCCAGATTCAAAAATTTCATTGCTTTCATAGTCACTATCATCAAAATCAGCCGAAATAGATGCCAGAATCTCAGCTTCGGTCAGACTGTGCGCCGCCATGTTGCTTCACCGCGACTGCTTTCCATGTCAAGGAAACAAGAGCAGTTTTGCCGAGCAAAGAGAAACTAAAACACTTTTGTTTGGTTTCATTCAGTTTCTGGAAGGGACCAGCATTTACCTAATGAAGTACAAAAGCCCTGGCATGCCAGGTAACCTAGAAACGAGCGGCAAAACATTGTGTCACGAGCTATAACGCTAAGTGATCTCAGTGGCTCTGAGAGCATCAGTACCACTCCCCATTGCCAAGTTTGTCAATTGTTTCTGCAGATGTCCACCATTTGTGAGGCTGCTGGATGACCTTGAACTGACAGAAGGTTATTTTCAACAAGATGGAGCAATGTGTCATACGTCTAACGCTTCCATGTAACTTGTAACCAGTTTCTTTGGTGACCGAACAATCTCACAAATGTTGTGCCCCCCCCGATCACCTGACCTAACCTCACCATACTTTTTCTTATGGGGGTATCTTAAAGGCATGTACAATACAAAGATAGATGTCGGACATCTGCTGAACTCTGTGAGGTCATTAGACAACATTAGACAACATTGGTGAACATCGGCGTCATCGGCGGCGGCTGCAACTTGATTCCGAGTACACATACATTCCTGCATAGAGCTTTTCAGACCAGCTTGTGGATGTGTTTCTGATGACTAAAGAGGCCAATCCTGGCATGAAACATGCGCCCACATAAATATTGCACTCAATGGTCGGGGGAGGGCGGGGTTGTAATTGACGAAGCTTTCTTGCTTGTCGTTTGGCCTCTCCATGTCTGCAACGTTCTTCCTCAAATAAGTTGACAGCGGTCGATGTAGTGTTCCGCGACAGTAAACCATCCGCAGCAGATGTTTCCCATGAGTGGATAGGTATACCAGTCGTCGTAATGATGTGTTTCAGCTGGTCTTTAAAACGCTTCAAAGGGGCCCCATGAGGTCTAGTGCCAGAGCACAGTTCACCATAAAGGAACTGTCATGGAAGCCTGGTATCACTCATACGGTGAACATGGCCTAACCATCTCAGTTGATGAGCGATGATAGTTGCCTTAATGCTTTTGAGATGCGCTTTCTCGAGAAATACAGTGTTGGTCACATAGTCCTCCCACTTGATATTCAAGATGTATCTCATCTTTTGTTGGTGGAAGCGCTCAAGTTTCTCGATGTCATGGCAATAGTGTGTCCAAGTTTCACAGCCATACAGTAGCGTTGAGATGACGACAGCTTTGTACACCATGGGTTTGGAATGCATCTTTAGGTCTTTATTCATGAAGACTCTGTGCATTAAACGGCCAAATGCTGCATGGGCAGCCCCAATTCTTTTGTCAACATCCTGTTCGCAAGTGCACCGTTTAGACAAGATGTTACTAAGATATGAAAAGTGATCAACCTGCTCCAGTGTCGAGTATAAGATGGATATAATGAACTCGGAAGGGGTAATCCTGGGGCAGGTTGTGCAAGCACCTTAGTTTTCTTTGCATTGATGGGGAGACTAAAGTGATCACACGCAGTGCTAAAGCGATTGACCGATTGTTGAAGCTCTGCAGGTGTCGGAGTAGGAGATGCGGTGTCATCAGCATACTGTAGGTCTGTCACCCGGATAATTTGGGTATGTCTTTGTGAACGAAGTCTTGCCAGATTGTGAAGGCCTCCATCGAAGCGAAACTTAATCTCTATGCCTGGGTTGTTGGAAGATGATTCATACATGAGGTCATTAGACAACATTGGTGAACATACACTTCACAGTACATCACAGAATATGGTGAAACGAGTACAGTTGTGTTGGATGCTGGTGGAGGACGCTACCAACATTTACTGTGAGCAATCTCCCAAGTTATTGTAACCAGCTTCTTTGGTCACCGAATAATCTCAAAGAAAAAGTACCCCCCTCTCCCCTCCCCCCGATCACCTGATCTAACGTCGCTGGACTTTTTCTTATGTATGCAATCTACGAATTGTGTCTGGTGCCAATAAGATTTTTCGTGTAACTCATCATCATCATCATCATCTTGCACAGTTTCCAGCCACTGGCCGGGTCTGTTTGGAACACAAGCCTCTCCAACGTCTTCTGTCTTCCCACCATCTCTCAGCCTCCACCCTTGCCCAGTCTTCTCCTCTCTTCTTCACGCTTTCTTCCACCCCCTTCAGCCACCTGTCTCTCGGTCTTCCCCTCGGTCTCTTTCCTTCCCACTTCGTCTCATGTACTCTCCTGGGTATCCTCTTCTCCTCCATTCGTTTTACATGTCCATACCATCTAAGTCTAGATTTCTCTATACCATCCTGTAATGGTTCCTCCTTCATTAATTCTCTGGTCCTCTCATTTCTTATTCTGTCCATCTTTGTAGCTATGTATTCTTTTTATTCAAAAATAGCGAAAAAATTTCTGGATGGACGTCGTACCTGAAATGTAGAAATCCAACTACAGTAGATATGAGTTATTCCTCACCTGTGTTGGTGTCTCGAGTTCTCCCGCACGCTGCCGCTGCTGCTACTGGACTCTGAGGGTGCAGCTGCTTCCCGGTTCGCAGCCATCTAGCAGCAGAAACATATCACACAAATTAATTTCAACATACCTAACATTTGCAAAAGCAAACCTCATACACCATATGCTTTAAACCAACCTCTACTTTACCAAGAGATCACCTTCCATCACGTCGGGTTTCTTAAAGCCGCTTTGTTTTGAAAAGGCTACATTTTGATCTTTAAGCAAAAGTGGTTATAGAGCTACACGGATTGGTGAAGTAATGGTGTTACATATCTACCATTTCAAGGAACTACTATTTGTCATGAGCAGCTGATCACCGTCACCATCTGTTTAATTTCATTTTATTCTCTTCTTATAACCTAAATTTTATGGTGCACCATATCTATATATTTAAAACAGTAAGGTGATTTTTGTTATCACGAGATAGAGAGAACGACAGAACCTATTTACTTCGTAGAGCACTCTAACGAAAGCTCTTGGCCTGTAGATTTGCAGAGTGTCTCTAAAATAAACAAATATAAGACGGTATATTTTTAAATAAATATAGAAAATAGCAGAATTCTGGCCCCTCGCGCATGCGCACAATCCGCCTGGGCTCATGACAAAATGGCGGTGAGAAGTCCATTAAAATGTAAGTTATTTAATAAGCTTCCATGTAATTGAAAACATACATTAACCAAGTTCTGACAATACAATATAATAACAGTATGAACATATACGAATGTATATTGATTTTATTGATAATGAATTGGATTATTTTCTTCAGATAGCGGCTTTTGAAGATAGTGAATGGTTGCGTCTGCATCAAAATGTGAGTGCGCGAGTAGCTATTTGGTTAAGGCGATTGACTGTGGATCCAAGGATCGCAGGTTCGATCCCAACGTTCGCCAGTATTTTTTTTTTGCCACTGAAATATTGTTTTATCAAGGAGTATTAGTAAGGTTTTATGTCAGTTAAAGATACATATTTCTACACATTTTCTCAACACGTTTTATTTCCGTTTTACCATTGCATTACAGCATGTCCTCAATACGTCGTTTGAATATCTGCAATCAGTTCCAGTAACTGACAACAGTTGGCAGTACCTCGCCAATATAGTTCCAGTAACTGAGAGCAGATATATTTAAAACAGTAAGGTGATTTTTGTTATCACCGTTTATTTCCGTTTTACCATTGCATTACAGCATGTCCTCAATACGTCGTTTGAATATCTGCAATCAGTTCCAGTAACTGACAACAGATGGCAGTACCTCGCCAATATAGTTCCAGTAACTGAGAGCAGATATATTTAAAACAGTAAGGTGATTTTTGTTATCACGAGATAGAGAGAACGACAGATTGCGTCGATATATTTAAAACACAAGGCATGGCCTTGATGGCGAGTTTTCGCGTGATAGTTAAATATTGTTTTATCAAGGATTATTAGTAACGTTTTATGTCAGTTAAAGATTCCTACATTCCCTCTCAATAAGTTTTATTTCCGTTTTACCATTGCATTACAGCATGTGGTCAAAAGAGCTAATATCTGCCATCAATTACAGTAACTGACAACAGATGGCAGTACCTCGCCCATATAGTTTCAGTAACTGACAACAGATGGCAGCACCATTGCATCGATATATTTAAAACACAAAACATGGCGCGTTTTCAAGTGATGGAGAGTTATAGAGGGAAATCTTTAAGAAGGGAAACGTTGAAGAACATTAACTGACAGTTGAGTGTGTAGGCTATGTTGTTTATGTACTTTAATATTGCAATTTCTTCCCAATGCTTCGGTGGTCAAGTTGGTAGCATCCTAGACTAAAAGTTATAAATTATGCATCGTCGATATACTCTTAAATTATTAGTGAAAAGGTAGTTTTCCAGGCCCTGGCGCGTGTCCACAATTGCTTTCGCCATGAGAGACACTTGGCAAACATAATTCGTTTGAAGGGCTCCGACATTAAAATTTTCTCTGATAACCCGTATTATTGTGATAGCTGCATTACTTTGTGCATTTGTAATTAAGGTGGGAAATGGCAAGGTGACGGCCGAGGCCTTAAGTTAGGAACCATCCCGGTATTTGCCTTGAGTGGAAGTGGGAAACCACGGAAAACCACATCTAAGATTGTCGAGGTGGGAATCAAACCTTCCTCTTCTTAGTTATACCTCTAGAGACTGAATGTGCCCCGTTTTTGCCCTCAGACCAGAATTAAATTTCTTGGCAGAGCAGGAAATGTAACCCGGGTCTCCGAGGCGATAGCCAAGAATGGGTGGGCTTCCATGTGTTAATACGATTTTTGACATGCACGGGACATAGAATTCTAAAACAGCCTCCATTAGGGTGACTGCCGAAGTGAGTATTGAGTATATGCCTAAGCTCATTCCAGTAGTTGGCGAAGTTATTCTATGTTCCCCTGCAAAATGTACTGCCATAAACTATAACAGGTGATGGAAATAGCTTATTTAGAGCAGTTTTGTACTGTTTATATCAAAATGAAGAACGTCATTCTGCGCTGCGTTTTCAAGCTATTGCCAAACATTTCGCTGGCAGGAACAATTATAAGGAATTTATTGTAAGCGATCAGTCTCATCGCATTCTCCTCACCAACCAACTTGAGTATGAGAGTCTCTGGACGGTCATGTTGAACTTCATTGTATAAGACAGTTGTTTAATGATTATTTGTTTAGAGTACTGAATCTAACTACGCAGTTGATTTCGGCAATGGAAGTATTTTTTGCCATTTAATATTTAGCGGCTCCGATATTGCAGGTCACTATAGTGTTATCGAATAATACGAAGCCACATTTAAAATCCAATATAAATAGGCCATTTCAGAAACAATTCCAGATGTTATGCAGTACAGTGAAAGGTCTTTGACGATCAAATGTAAACATTGTTCTACATTGTATTTCTCTTGCGTAAAATCTACGCGCGGTTACTTTGGCCTTTACTGTTGTGATGGTAAAATTGATCTGCTGAAATATAAAATATTTGCCAAGCTGCAACAATGCAATGATATTAATTTTAAAGTCTGTCTGTCTGTCTGTCTGTTAGGTAGTCAGCCCGAAGGCTGGTTGGATCCTCAAAAAGTACCGCCGTTACGTTATGTGAGTAGATACCCACAAAAACCCAAGGCAGCGCTATTTTGAGGAGTTCTAGGCAAGAAGAGGAGTGAGGTAGTTTGCCATTGCTTTCCTCACTGAGTCAGAACAGTAGTCCTAACCCTATGAGTTGAACCTTTCACAGCATTCACAGGCACTGACTGTGCCCCGAATGCCATTACTAAGCACCACCCATACCTCAGTAGCTTCCATATAATCACAGCCATGAGTGAGACTGAGACATCGGTGAAAAGCCACCTTTTACTCTAGCCTGTGCCAACTGACAAATGCAAAAGTACTGTATTCATCAAGAGATGGGGAACATTGAACTTATATCCAGTAGTTCAAACACATACATCAGCGTTAACATATTGGCGAACAGGTGTGCGAGTGTAAACTTTTCTCTGATAACCTGTGTTAATGTGATGGCTGTGTTGATGTGTGCATTTGTAATTAATGTGGGGAATGGGGAGTTAACGACCGAGGCTTTAAGTTAGGAACTATCCCGGTATTTGCCTGGAGTGGAAGTGGGAAACCACGGAAAACCAAATCCAAGATTGTTGAGATGGGAATCAAACTTTGCTCTTCTTAGTTTTGCCTCACGAGTGCGCCCCGTTCCAGTCCTCAGACCAGAATTAAATTTCTTGGCAGAGCGGGGATCGAACCTGGAATCCGGGGCAATAGCTCAGAATGTAGCCTTAAGAATGGGCTTCCCTGTGTTAATACGATCTTTGACAAGCACTGAACATATAATTCTAAAACTCCCTCCATTACTGTGGCTGGCGAAGTGAGTCTATGCTCATTCCAGTAGTGGCGAAATGATTCTATGCTCCCTTGCATAATTTACTGTCATGGAAATACAAAGTATTGTACCTTCAACAGGTGATGGAAATTCATTATTTACAGCAATTTCATTCTGTTTATTTCAAAATGAAGATCGTCATCCTGAGTTGCGTTTGCAAGCAAATTGCAAAAATTGCAAGGATTTTATTATTGGCGATCAATCTCATCGCATTCTCATCAGCAACCAACTTGAGAATGGAAGTATTCATTGTATATGTGAATATTATTGTTTATTGATTATTTGTTTAGAGTGCATAACAATGGGTCTAACCACGCAGTTGATTTTGGCAATGGAAGTAAGTTATTATTTGCCATTTAATATTTGGCGGCTACGTTGATGCAGGCCACTATAGTTTTATATAAAATGACGTTAATTTGGGCAGAAATGCTGCTATAAATAAACCCATTTGACGAAATAGAACATTAGCCGCAAAAAAGTGGGAAATCGGAGAAAAATACGAAGCCACTTTTAAAATCCAATATAAATATGGCATTTCAGAAACAATTCCAGATACTATGCCGTTACAGTTTAGGGTCCTTGACGAACAAATGTAAACATTGTTCTGCACTGTATTTCTCTTGCGAGAAATCTACACTTGGTTACTTTGACCTTTGCTGTTGTAATGGTAAAATTAATCTGAATAAATATAAAATATTTGACAGGCTTTAACAATTATTTTTCACTGGAGATGATATCTCAAGGAATTCCAGAGGGACTAATCGGCAGTACAATGCTATGTCCTTCGTTTCATGGCGCAGCGGTCAAGCTGTATGCCTCTCACCAAGGCGGATCGGGTTCGATTCCCGGTCAATGCATGTGAGATTTTTGATGTGAAAGGCCATGTCCTGTGGTTCGGATTCCACGTTAAACGGAGGTCCCGTGGCTTATGATCGCGAGATTAACGGTCACGTTAAACTGCAAGCTTCCTTCCTTCCTTCGTTTCATTTAGTGCCAATGTTACTGTGCCACACGCACACGGTCCACATTGTTTTAAAATGTATGGAATATAAGCGATGGTTTGCGGCCAGTTGTATTAGACTCATCAGAGTTCTTGAATCCCTTGGAACTAAACGACTGGCCGCCACATACTCCAAACGCTTGGCCCGTTATGCTGCTTAGAAATCTGAACGGTTTCCAAGGACTCCTAAATGCAACCATATTTCTTGGATTTGGAAATAATAGGTGCAGTTAAAATTAGGCAGAGATGTCTAATCCTTCGACTTGATTTAACACCATCCGATAAAACACTATCATTTTCTTTTAAGAGGCAATATTTTCCAATTCATTTGGCATACTTTATCACAATCAATAAAGCTCAAGGGGAAACTCTGGAACGTAAAGGCCTCAATTTGCCCCAACAATTTTTCAGTCATGGCCAGCAGTATTTTGCAATGTTGAGAGTGCAATCTTTTGACGCCCTCATAGTTTCAATAGAGTCAAAAAATAATCGTACAAAGAATGTACAGTAGGCCTATATAAGAAAATTCTTCAGTAAATATTTTTCTATTGACCGTCATGTTTTGACGGGTTTCAACTAGTTAGGTTTAAATACGTATCTTATTACTGTGCTTATTTCAATAGCTGATGAAGGGGATAAAATGTAATTAATCCTCGAAACATGTACTGAAACTGAAAACAAGTTAAATAATTATTTTTTCTTTATAGTATTGATTCAGGCGGAAGTACATTTCTTGTTAATAACAACTCTGTATGGGTGATGGAGGCCCTAGGAGCAGTAGATGTGATGGAGACCTTTGCTTCCAGCAATTACCCTGATACTCTTGTAAGCTGAGTGAACCCCACAGTCATTTGCGTTTATGAAATGGACTACAGAGCCCCTACTCCCTAATGACTAAATACAATTAATAGCAGTGACCAATGGTACTTGATGGAACTTATCAAAGAATTGCTTTTCAGTCCGTCAACACACAATGTGTCCAATTTAGTTGATTGGAGCTTAAAACAGCAATTTATCTTTGGGGTTAACATAGTTCTAGGTGTCACCTTGGACCATACACTCACTTACAAGGAGCAGTGCTTTAAGCTAAAACGGGAGATCTCTTCGAGGAACAGCCTCCTCCGTAGACTGGCTGGGACTAACTGGGGCACCCATCCCCAAACGTTCATTGGCCTCATGCTATTCATGCCAGTCCTGTGTGGTACAAGTCAGCCTTAAATGAGAGCTGCAGGATTATCACAGGTTGCGTGAGGCCAACTCTCATCAGTAAAGTGCACTATCTTGCCCGACATCAGAAGAGAAGTGGCTGCAAACAACGAAAGAAGTAAATCATCTGCTATGACCTCACACCCACTCATCGGATATCAACCTGGTGAGAGGAGATGAAAATCGAGAAAGAGTTTCCTAACAACTACTGAACCTTTACAAGGAACAGCAGCAACAGCTAGAGTTGCCGTGTGGAAGGAGAGGACCAGCAGTCTGTCTGAATGGAATCTCTACCTCCTGGTCACACAGAGAACTGGCTAATCTGGAAGTCCCTGAACAGACTGCAAGATCCAGGGACAACTTATATAAGTGGCATTTTCCGACCAAGACAGTCCTGTGTGACACAACACAACACCTCTTCTCCTGTCCGTTGTGCCCGTATAGCAGCACAATGAATGACTTGACTGAAGCTAATTCAAGTGCTATCGAAGTGGCTAAGTTCTGGGCAGAAACCGTTTGAAGTCGTCTGTTCAACACATACTTTGTACTTCTGACACGAATAAATAAATAAATAAATTGTTCATGATAGGTCCTTATTGACGAATGATAGTTTATAATTTGAAAATACACATATGTTCCGTCTAGTCAATATTGTAATGTTTATTTCGAGGGATAATATCAGAATGATCATCGCAACATATTAAACAGGCATTAACAGTTGATACACCTGACAGCTTCTGAAAATTGAGTGTATCTACAGTGTTTTAGCTATCTTTGTAATCATTGAAAATAAAATGAAAATTCACAGACTGCTTCCAGTCTAACGACTGGGTCAGGAATGGAATGAATGAAGACCCATCTAGCGGCGAGGATATGAACTGTGCCGGCAGCCAAAGCCTGTCACACTCCTCTGAGGCAATGATTAAATGAAGGACAGATGATAATAATAATAATATCATATGGTCTCGGGTGCCGGATGCAAGCTTTGTAATTTGACACCCAGAGGGTAGCTTGCAGGTCGAATTTCGTCGTTCCTTTGAACGCTATGAAAGTCGAGGAGGTTAGATATTGTTACGTGCCACCCCCTAGTGGCACTTTTGTTAACTGGATTACGGTGGGAAGGAAGCACAACACCATTTACTGCTTAAAGAAATAATTAACTTTATTGTGGCCAGAAAATTACACTAATCAGCACACACAAGCAATTAGGAGCCTTCTCCAGTTTCCTCAAATCTCTTCCTTATGCGCTCTTGGCCCCTTTCACTTGCAACAGACCACAGAAGTTAATCCGTCCTAATGAGTCCGGTGGCCTTGGCAGAAGCTACCTGCCCCTCTTCCTCAGGTAAAACAAATACAGTTACTTACGAGCACTTGAAGTACGCTGTTCACAAGCTGGGAGAAAACAATGTCACAGGATTTCGACACCACAATATCTGACACTCAGTGAAAGCACACTTACTCAGAACACGGCAGTCCCCTGTATGTTCCTCACTTCGCCGCTACACTAGGGGTTTCGCAAGTCACCACACTTCTGTCGCTCAGAATACACGCTCACACTAGCTCGTAAAACACAACAACAACTGCTTCACGGGTCACTCTTATATAGCAGGCCGGTGACTCAATAAATGGTTCTAGATCCATCCAGAGTCCACGGCTTCTCGAGGTTTCCACCGCTGGTCCAGTCACGAATCTTCTGGACTATCCCTTTGTCTGTAGTAGCCCTGTTGCATAAGGCGCGCGCAATACAGGAGGCAAGCCACAGCCCAGCCCCTGGGGCAGTTGTGACTCAAGCGGCGAGCGATGACACAAACTCACAGCCGTAACACCACCCCCTTCCTAAAAAGGCTGATCGTCCCGATCAATCATTAGTCCGTCTGTGTCCCTCCGTAGGCTGCCAGGCGATCTAGATGCACGATCTTCATCTTCGCCCTCGGGCTCCGCTGGATCCTGTAGACGACATCGTTGATCCGTTTCACGACTCGGTACGGGCCCTCCCAGGACTTCTGCAGTTTGGGTGACAGGCCTTTCTTCCGTAATGGGTTGAAGAGCCAGACCAGGTCGTCCTCGTGGAATCCGCCGGCATCCGTCTGCTGGTCGTATCGGGTCTTCATTCTGTCGGTCTCGATCCGCAGTTTCCTCCTCGCGAACGCGTGCACGTCCTCCAGTTGGTCGACCAGTTCTTGACAATACTGGCTTACCGAGATCGGATCATTCCCAGGTCGGCCAAAGGCAAGATCGACAGGTAGACGGAGCTCCCTCCCAAACATGGCCCGGGCTGGTGTGCACCCGGTGGCTTCATGCACGGCGGCGCGGTAGGCCAGGAGAAATAGTGGAAGATGTTTGTCCCAATCCCTCTGGTGCTCGCTGACGACTATTCGAAGATGGTTCTCGATGGTGCGATTGAATCGCTCTACCATCCCGTCGGACTGAGGGTGTAGTGGCGTTGTCCTTGTCTTCCGGATTCCCAGCAGCTGGCATAGGTTCTGGAACACCTGCGACTCGAAGTTCCTCCCTTGGTCGGAGTGCAGCTCCAGGGGTACTCCGTACCGGCTGACGAATTCCTTCACCAGGGTCTCTGCAATCGTCGCGGCTTCTTGGTTAGGGAGCGCATACGCCTCCGGCCATTTGGTAAAGTAGTCGCTGACGACTAATATGTAGCGGTTCCCTGCCTCGCTTAACGGGAATAGCCCAGCAACATCGATGGCCACTCTCTCCATGGGGCCGCCCACGTTGTAGGTCTTCAGTGGACCCCGTCGTCTTCGTCCTGGGCCCTTGCTGGCTGCGCAATCGTGGCACCTCGCGCAGTGGTTCTCCACGTCTGTTCGGCATCCGAACCAGTAGAACCGCTCTCTCAGCTTCTCCAGGGTCTTCTTTATCCCTAGGTGTCCACCAGATGATCCTCCATGAACTTCCTTCAGGACTTCCTCCGTCATAGCCTTTGGAACGACGACTTGTTCCCGAGATGTCTTCCCGTCGGTGCTCTCCCAGGTACGGCAGATGAGGCCATCCCTTACAATCAGCGAGTCCCACTGTGCCCAGTAGGACTTAAACTTTGGGCTGCAGTCACTCACAATGTTCCACCCGGGTCTGGGGACACAGGCCCTCTTCCATTCGGCTATCAGTCCCAGGTCATCATCCTCTGCTTGTGCCCGCGTGAAAGATTCGTGGCTCCAGTTCCCTTGAAGTTCCACAGTAGTCCGTCGGCACAGTATCCCGGTGTTCTCCTCCCTTCGGGCACAGAAGGTGCAGTCTTCGGGGCACGGTCTTCGTGACAGGGCGTCGGCGTTAGAATGCAGTTGGCCTTTCCTGTGCTGAACCTCAAAGTTGTACTGTTGAAGTCTCTCTAACCACCGCGCGAGTTGACCCTCGGGCTGCTTGAAGTTCAGGAGCCACCGCAGGGATGCATGGTCGGTCCTGATGAGAAATTCTTGCCCGTACAGGTACTTGTGGAAGTGTTCAATGGTCTTCACGATGGCGAGCAGCTCCTTCCTGGTGACGCAGTAGTTCCTTTCTGGCTTTGACAGGGCCTTGCTGAAGTAGGCCACTACTCTCTCCTCGCCGTCCTCTACTTGCGACAGGATCCCCCCTATGCCGAAGTCGCTGGCATCGGTATCGACGATGAACCTTGTTCCAGGTCTGGGGTAGGCCAGAATAGGCGCGGTGCACAGAGCCTGCTTGAGTTGTTCGAAGGCGCTGTGGCATTCTGCTGTCCACGTGAAGAGTTGGTCCTTCTCAGTCAGTCGATGTAAAGGTTTGGCGATGTCGGCGAATCCTCTCACGAAGCGACGATAATAAGTGCAGAGTCCCAGGAAGCTTCGTAGTTGCGACTTGTCCTTCGGAACTGGCCACTCCCTCACAGCTGCGGTCTTCTCTGGGTCGGTGCGCACCCCTTCCTCGGAGACGATATGCCCAAGGTACTGGACCCGCTTCTGGAAGAGCTGACACTTCTTGGGGCTCAACTTCAGCTGGGTAGCCCGTAGCTTCAACAAGATCTCCTTCAAGTTGCTGTAGTGCTCCTCGAAGCTCCTCCCCAGAACGATGACGTCGTCTAGGTATACCAGGCAGGTCTTCCAGTGTAGTCCCCTCAGAATGGACTCCATTAGCCTTTCGAAGGTTGCAGGGGCGTTGCACAGACCGAATGGCATGACGGTGAACTGCCAGAGCCCGCTGCCCACAGAGAACGCCGTTTTCTCGCGGTCCTTAGGGTGGACCTCCACCTGCCAGTAGCCACTCTTCAAATCCAAGGTGGAGAACCATCTTGATCCTGATATGGTGTCCAGCGTGTCGTCGATCCGGGGTAGAGGGTAGCTGTCCTTTTTCGTGACGTCGTTCACCCGCCTGTAGTCCACGCAGAACCTGGTGGAACCGTCCTTCTTCTTCGCTAGCACGACCGGAGAACTCCAAGGACTATGTGATGGCTCGATCACCCCTTGCTCCTTCATCTCTTCTACCATCCGGTCGACTTCGGCTTGCTTGGCGAGCGGGACACGTCGGAATGGGGCCCTAATCGGTGCGCTGTCCCCAACGTCGATTCTGTGCTGGACCAAGCTTGTCCTGCCGAAGTCTTTGCTCCCCACGGAGAAGACATCCTGGAATTCGCGTAGCAGGTCCTGAAGTTGGCGTGATTGCTCTTCGTCTAGATGGTCCTGGGATCCTTGGTACAGCTTCTGTAGTTCTTCTGGCAGGGCGCGTCTTCTTCGGTTGTCCGTCTGCAGGTGTCCGTCCGTCGTATCTGTGATGCGGGCAATCCAGGTAACGGGCTCGCAGACTCCTAGGTTGGTGTCCCGGTGAACCGTAATGTCGTAGTCGTTCAGGTTGGACAGGCGGACGTACGGCCGAGACGTCGTGTTGATGAGAGTCTTGGCAACTAGCAATCCTTTTGTCTGGATGTCCTCATATTTTGGCTCGATGACAGCCGCCACACCCTCAGCAGTTCCGTCGACAATTACGGCAGCGCTGACTTCCGTCCTGGCGGGAACGATGACGTCCTCTCTCAGCCTTACTCGTCGTGCGGCGACGGCCTCGTGTGCTGGTTGCAAAGCAAGTTCCTCACTTCCGAAGTGCAGAGTGTTGGTACTCAGATCCAAGATGATGTTGTTCTGGTCCAGGAAGTCCAGTCCGATGATCACTTCATTTGATACGTCAGCCACAAGTACTGGATGCTTTAACGCCCGTCGACCAATGACGAACTCCAGTGATGCTTCGCCATGTACCGGTGCGGTCTCTCCGGTCGCGGTTATTAGCTGGAGGTTCCTTTGTGTGGGTTGCACTCTCCACTTCGGGATCACGGTGGGGCTGACGATGGTCCTCGATGCTCCCGTGTCGATTAGCATGGGCCAGCTCACTCCGTTGATAGCTCCGTCGACCATCAGGCTGCTATTGTCCCTCCGTAACTTCGTCACACGGACTTGGACTGCCGGGGCTTGACGACTGTCACAAGCCAACCTTTGCCCCCCAAGGCTGGCTAATACTCGTTTCCCTGGGCCGCGCGGTTTTCAGACGACTGACTTCCCGTCGGATACCCTCGGCGGCGGCGATCACCGCAGTCCTTGCTCAGGTGGCCTTTCTTACCGCAGGTCCAGCAGGTCGGTAGTCCTCTTCCGGGCCGCCTCTCCGGTTGTCTTCCGGCTGTGTCGTTGCTGGTAGTGCCGCGACTATCGAAGAAACGGCTTAGCGCCTCCATCAATTCGTCGGCCAGGGGCTTGGTCTCGTTGGGTTTTGCTGGTTCGTCAACGTCCACTTGACGCACCCGCGCGTGCATTCTAGATGCCTGTTTCGCCGTCTCAAACTCAAGTGCGTGGCTCAGCGCATCTGCCAGGGTCTTATTGCGCGCGAGTCGCAGCGCCTGTTGAGTGTCCGAGTCCCGTAGTCCGTCGGTGAAGGTTTGCGTCGCAATCTGCTCCAGAAAGTCGGCCGGCGCTGTTGGGTAGGCTAGCCTTACGAGGCGTGCGATGTCCATCTCGAACTCCTGCAGGGTTTCCGTGTTCTTTTGTACCCGGGTCCGGAGCTGCATCTGGTAGGCCTGCTGAAGATGGCTATCCCCATATCTGGACTCCATATGTGCGATCAGTGAAGCGTAGTCCTGGGATCCGGTCAGGATGGCCTGAAGGACGTTAAGGGCGTCCCCTCTCAGCGCTACAATGAGAGCTGTAGCCTTTTCCGTGCTGTTCCAGTTGTTTATGGAACAGGCTGCCTCGAACTGACGTAAATAGGTGCTCCACGGGATCTTTCCGTCGAAGGTTGGGGGCGTCACTCTGCTCTGTCCCGTTCCTGGTGTCCCCGGTGTACCTGTGGGCGGGCGTCGGCGCAGCTCGGCAACTTCCTCTTGAAGAGCGTTGACTTTCTCTTCCACCCCCGTGAGTGGGCGTTGGCGCAGTTCGGCTACTTCCTCTTGTAGGGCTTTGACTCTCTCATCCACCCCGGTCGGCGGGCGTTGGCGCAGCTCGGCGACTTCCTCTTGTAGGGCTTTGAATCTATCTTCCATCCCTGTCGGCGGGTGTCGGCGCAGCTCAGCAAATTCCTTTTGTAGAGCGTTAAATCTCTCTTCCACCCCCGTCAGCGGGCGTCGGCGTAGCTCAGCAACTTCTTCTTTTAAGGCGTCGAACTTCTTTTCCACTGCCGTGACTTCCTCACGCAGACCCAGTTCTAATTTCTTCAAGTCCTGTGCTAACTTATTCTGCCCGTCTTCCATCTTCCTCTGGCCGTCCTCTATCTTCTTGGTTAAATTCTTCTGGCCATCTTCTAATTTAGCAGTTAGGTCCTCGGCTAACTTATTTTGACCGTCTTCCATCTTCTTCTGGCCGTCTTCTAATTTGCAAGTTAGCTCCTTGGTTAAATTCTTCTGGCCGTCTTCTATGCCATTTAACTTTTCTAGCAATGCTGCCAATTGCGCCTCCATTTTAGTTGTTTGCCTTGTAAAGGGCATGCACTCACAGGAAAATTTAAAAAAAATTGACCTGCTCGGGTTTTGAAACCAGGACCGTCAGGTATTGTGCTTGAGTTCGTAATCCGGCTTCTGACACCAGTTGTTACGTGCCACCCCCTAGTGGCACTTTTGTTAACTGGATTACGGTGGGAAGGAAGCACAACACCATTTACTGCTTAAAGAAATAATTAACTTTATTGTGGCCAGAAAATTACACTAATCAGCACACACAAGCAATTAGGAGCCTTCTCCAGTTTCCTCAAATCTCTTCCTTATGCGCTCTTGGCCCCTTTCACTTGCAACAGACCACAGAAGTTAATCCGTCCTAATGAGTCCGGTGGCCTTGGCAGAAGCTACCTGCCCCTCTTCCTCAGGTAAAACAAATACAGTTACTTACGAGCACTTGAAGTACGCTGTTCACAAGCTGGGAGAAAACAATGTCACAGGATTTCGACACCACAATATCTGACACTCAGTGAAAGCACACTTACTCAGAACACGGCAGTCCCCTGTATGTTCCTCACTTCGCCGCTACACTAGGGGTTTCGCAAGTCACCACACTTCTGTCGCTCAGAATACACGCTCACACTAGCTCGTAAAACACAACAACAACTGCTTCACGGGTCACTCTTATATAGCAGGCCGGTGACTCAATAAATGGTTCTAGATCCATCCAGAGTCCACGGCTTCTCGAGGTTTCCACCGCTGGTCCAGTCACGAATCTTCTGGACTATCCCTTTGTCTGTAGTAGCCCTGTTGCATAAGGCGCGCGCAATACAGGAGGCAAGCCACAGCCCAGCCCCTGGGGCAGTTGTGACTCAAGCGGCGAGCGATGACACAAACTCACAGCCGTAACAATATTTAAGCTCCTAGGCACTACAGCGCTTTCTAGTTGAGAAATGAGGAACTTTGTGTTGGCGGAAATTCCCGAGATTAATTTTGCCATGATGAACACGGCCGACTGAATTCAAATGGGTTCTTTAACATGCCAACAACGTATGACATGCGTGCCGTGATTTGTGTCGCTTTTCGAAATTCACTTACCATGGCCAGGAGCGAACCTGCAAGCTTGGGGTTGGTAGTCCGACACGATAACCACTCACCCACAGTGGCAGATGAAATAAAACGATAGTGGGGAGTGTTGCTGGAATGGCATTTTTGAC
Organism: Meconema thalassinum; assembly: GCA_946902985.2. Classification (NCBI taxonomy): domain Eukaryota; kingdom Metazoa; phylum Arthropoda; class Insecta; order Orthoptera; family Tettigoniidae; genus Meconema; species Meconema thalassinum. The sequence goes on from OX336401.1 coordinate 175,562,829, forward strand.
AGGGAAAACAGGAGTACCCGGAGAAAAACCTGTCTGCCTCTGTTTTGTGCAGCACAGATCCCACATGGAGTCACCAAGATTTGCGTAGTTCGTGTTTTTTGAATATCTACCATGATTCTAATATGTTATTATGTCCTCAATAAATTAGTGAAGACACGTGGTTAAGCGCCGTGTGTGTGTTGCTCTGTTCATTAAGTTGTGGCAAGGTTATCTGTCGGGACACACACGTGGCGGCACGGCGAGAATGCTATGTGTGCTCACATTCTTCTCGCAATATAAAAAGAAGGAAAGACACGATGCTTCAGTGCCGAGAATTCAATGTGTGATTATATGGGTATCCATGTTTTGAAGACTTTCATGCAAAAACGAAGTTCTGAAACGTTGTATTTTAGTGTATTTTGAACCTAAAACATGTTTTTGGTATGTTAACACTATGTTTAATGACAGTAGAACTGTGATAAATTGAAAAAACAAATTTTTATTAATTTTGGTCCTGATTTGGTCTATACATTTACTCCTTAAAAGTAGTGAAATTGTGATGTTTCAGAATGTCAATACTCCTTAAAGGGTTAATTATGCAGCCCTTGGTTAGAAAAATGCACAATATCCAAGGTGAAAGCCGTCTTCAAACTATGGAAATGAAGATTTTCCGCAGTATGGGATGGAAGACGGAAAGAGATAGATTAAGGAATGTATCCTAAAGGAAGAACGAAAGATGTTGAGGAAAATTCTTGGCCCAAAAGGAACAGAAGATGGATACAGGTTGGAATCTCCTAAAGCAACTGAGAAATTATGTAATCTTGCGGCAGACATCAGAAAACAGTCTTTGAAATTTTATGGACACGTTCGAGGACTTCCACTGACACACAAGCTCATGACCTACGCTGGATTCAGCAAGTCTACAAAGAAATACTACATGATCGCACAGGATTACAATGAAATAATTTGAGTTTACCCACATTCATCATCATCATCATCATCATCATCATTTCCCCTTATCCAGCTCCTGCCGGGTCGGGGTATTTATGGCACTTCTCCACTTTCCTCTTTCCTTCCACAATTCTTCTTCCACGATCTTGTCCCAGTCCAGATTTCTTTTTCTCACGCTGTTCTTCACTGAATCGATCCACCTTGTTCTAGGTCTTCCCCTTGCTCTCTTTCCCTTGCACTTGGCCTCCAGCATCTGTCTTGGTATTCTATTTTCCTCCATCCTCTTTACATGTTCAAACCACCTTACTTTATTATTCTCAATTCTCTCATTTAGTTTTCCCATCCCAACTTCCTTCCTAACATCTTCATTCCTCACTCTGTCTTTCCTTGTCTTTCCTATCATACTTCTTAGGAATTTCATTTCACTGACTTGGATTCTACTCTCTTGCCTGCTTGTCAAGGTCCAAGTTAATATGGGTACATAGTACATTTTATACATTACCTCCTTGATTTTCCTTGATACTTCCTTATCCCAAACAAGTTTTCTTACACTTTGATAGAATGCATTGCTCTGCCAATCTCCATGTCCAACCTACCAGTTTGCATCAATTCACTTCCTAGGTATGTGAACGTGTCCACAATTTCCAAACTCTGACTTCCAATTTTCACAGTGCCCTTTCCATGTCTTTCCCCTCTTGTCATCACCATGGTCGTGCTTTTCTCTATACTGATTTTCAGGCCATACTTCTGAATATTTTCGTTCAGTGCACATTATACAACACAATTAATTCTTTAGCCAGATGTTTGTTTTTCTAATGTTCTTCAATAACTCTCTTGCATTGTGTCTTATGTTTAGAAGTCATTGTCACTGAATTACAGTACGTAAAAAAAAGCAGAACACGGGAAAAAGTACACTCCAGTTCACAGTTTTCTTCTACCGTGTATCACAAGAGGGATGTTGTGACATGAGGCAAACCTGCTGCATCATTCAGGAAAAATTACAGTTCATGTTTCCTAGAACTTTGGTGCAAGTACAGTCGCGCTCAAAATTTAGTACATAGCTTTGTATTATGTATAATAAATCCGTCTCAGTCAGATTATTTACGCCTACAGTTCCAGAATTTATTGCCACTTGCGCGTTAGGCAGTTTTCCGGTTTACTGTGTCATTTAACATAAGAAATACCTCTGTTTCGAATTTTGTTTCCCGTTTGTCAGGTTTCCGGCATAGAAAAGGTCCGGTTTAGGCAGGCTTTACTGCAGCGTGTTATTAGTGATGTAAGCCCACTACAGGCCGGACGTTTGTTTTAGACGAGTGAAAAATCTTACTGGAATCCTGGAGGCGAGTTACTACAGTACCTGTGTTGTTATCAGCTGCCCCAAGCGGTCCGATGATTGACAAGGCTGTCTGACACTACTGCTAGGAGTACAGTCATTGGCAAATATAATGACATTCTGTTCGTAACTACGTAACGTGTACTTCTGCGACACACAATACTTCGATGTGGACTGTACTGTCTGCTCAAGTCTGGAATTCGAGATGGACATCGCACGCCTCGTAAGACTTGCCTACCCAACAGCCCCGGCCGACTTTCTGGAACAGATAGCGATGCAGACCTTCACCGACGGGCTACGGGACTCGGACACTCAACAGGCACTGCGTCTCGCACGCAATAAGACCCTGGCAGATGCGCTGAGCCACGCACCTGAGTTCGAGACGGCAAAACAGGCATCCAGAATGCACGCGTGGGTGCGTCAAGTAGACGTCGACGAACCAGTAAAAACCAACGAGACCAAGCCCCTGGCCGACGAATTAATGGAGGCGCTAAGCCGTTTCTTCGATGGTCGCGGTACCACCAGCAACGACACAGCCGGAAGACAACCGGAGAGGCGGCCCGGAAGAGGACTACCGACCTGCTGGGCCTGCGGTAAGAAAGGCCACCTGAGCAAGGACTGCGGTGATCGCCGCCGCCGAGGGTATCCGACGGGAAATCAGTCGTCTGAAAACCGCGCGGCCCAGGGAAACGAGTATTAGCCAGCCTTGGGGGGCAAAGGGTGGCTTGTGACAGTCGTCAAGCCCCAGCAGTCCAAGTGCGTGTGACGAAGTTACGGAGGGACAATAGCAGCCTGATGGTCGACGGAGTCGTCAACAGAGTGAGCTGGCCCATGCTGATCGACACGGGAGCGTCAAGGACCATCGTCAATCCCACCGTGATCCCGAAGTGGAGAGTGCAACCCACACAAAGGAACCTCCAGCTAATAACCGCGACCGGAGAGACCGCACCGGTACATGGCGAAGCATCACTGGAGCTCGTCATTGGTCGACGGGTGGTGAAGCATCCAGTGCTTGTGGCTGACGAATCAAACGAAGTGATCATCGGACTGGACTTCCTGGACCAGAACAACATCATCTTGGACTTGAGTACCAACACTCTGCACTTCGGAGGTGAGGAACTTGCTTTGCAACCAGCACACGAGGCCGTCACCGCACGACGAGTAAGGCTGAGAGAAGACGTCATCGTTCCTGCCAGGACGGAGGTCAGCGCCGCCGTAATTGTCGACGGAACTGCTGAGGGAGTGGCGGCTGTCATCGAGCCAAAATATGAGGACATCCAGACAAAAGGATTGCTAGTTGCCAAGACCCTCATCAACACGACGCCTCGGCCGTACGTCCGCCTGTCCAACCTGAACGACTACGATATTACGGTTCACCGGGACATCAACCTAGGAGTCTGCGAGCTGTTACCTGGCTTGCCCGCATCACAGAAACGATGGACGGACACCTGCAGACGGACAACCGAAGAAGATGCGCCCTGCCAGAAGAACTACAGAAGCTGTACCAAGGATCCCAGGACCATTTAGACGAAGAGCAATCACGCCAACTTCAGGACCTGCTATGCAAATTCCAGGATGTCTTCTCCGTGGGGAGCAAAGACTTTGGTAGGACAAGCTTGGTCCAGCACAGAATCGACGTTGGGGACAGCGCACCGATTAGGGCCCCATCCCGACGTGTCCCGCTCGCCAAGCAAGCCGAAGTCGACCGGATGGTAGAAGAGATGAAGGAGCAAGGGGTGATCGAGCCATCACATAGTCCTTGGAGTTCTCCGGTCGTGCTTGTGAAGAAGGACGGTTCCACCAGGTTCTGCGTGGTCTACAGGCGGGTGAACGACGTCACGAAGAAGGACAGCTACCCTCTACCCCGGATCGACGACACGCTGGACACCATATCAGGGTCGAGATGGTTCTCCACCTTGGATTTGAAGAGTGGCTACTGGCAGGTGGAGGTCCACCCTAAGGACCGCGAGAAAACGGCGTTCTCTGTGGGCAGAGGGCTCTGGCACTTCACCGTCATGCCATTCGGTCTGTGCAACGCCCCTGCGACCTTCGAAAGGCTAATGGAGTCCATTCTGAGGGGACTACACTGGAAGACCTGCCTGGTCTACCTAGACGACGTCATCGTTCTGGGGAGGAGCTTCGAAGAGCACTGCAGTAACCTGAAGGAGATCTTGTTGAAGCTACGGGCTGCCCAGCTGAAGTTGAGCCCCAAGAAGTGTCAGCTCTTCCAGAAGCGGGTCCAGTACTTTGGGCATATCGTCTCCGAGGAAGGGGTGCGCACTGACCCAGAGAAGACCGCAGCTGTGAGGGAGTTGCCAGTTCCGAAGGACAAGTCCCAACTACGAAGCTTCCTGGGACTCTGCACTTATTACCGTCGCTTCGTGAGAGGATTCGCCGACATAGCCAAACCTTTACATCGACTGACTGAGAAGGACCAACTCTTCACGTGGACAGCAGAATGCCACAGTGCCTTCGAACAACTCAAGCAGGCTCTGTGCACCGCGCCTATTCTGGCCTACCCCAGACCTGGAACAAGGTTCATCGTCGATACCGATGCCAGCGACTTTGGCATAGGGGGAATCCTGTCGCAAGTAGTGGACGGCGAGGAGAGAGTAGTGGCCTACTTCAGCAATGCCTTGTCAAAGCCAGAAAGGAACTACTGCGTCACCAGGAAGGAGCTGCTCGCCATCGTGAAGACCATTGAACACTTCCACAAGTACCTGTACAGGCAAGAATTTCTCATCAGGACCGACCATGCGTCCCTGCGGTGGCTCCTGAACTTCAAGCAGCCCGAGGGTCAACTCGCGCGGTGGTTAGAGAGGCTTCAACAGTACAACTTTGAGATTCAGCACAGGAAAGGCCAGCTGCATTCTAACGCCGACGCCCTGTCACGAAGACCGTGCCCCGAAGACTGCACCTTCTGTGCCCGAAGGGAGGAGAACACCGGGATACAGTGCCGGAGGACTACCGTAGACTTTCAAGGCAGCTGGAGCCGCGAATCTTTCACGCGGGCACAAGCAGAAGATAATGACCTGGGACTGATAGCCGAATGGAAAGGGGCCTGTGTTCCCAGACCCGGGTGGAACATTGTGAGTGACTGCAGCCCAAAGTTTAAGTCCTACTGGGCGCAGTGGGACTCGCTGATTGTAAGGGATGGCCTCATCTGCCGCGCCTGGGAGAGCACCGACGGGAAGACATCTCGGGAACAAGTCGTCGTTCCAAAGGCTATGACGGAGGAAGTCCTGAAGGAAGTTCATGGAGGATCATCTGGTAGACACCTAGGGATAAAGAAGACCCTGGAGAAGCTGAGAGAGCGGTTCTACTGGATCGGATGCCGAACAGACGTGGACAACCACTGCGCGAGGTGCCACGATTGCGCAGCCAGCAAGGGCCCAGGACGAAGACGACGGGGTCCACTGAAGACGTACAACGTGGGCGGCCCCATGGAGAGAGTGGCCATCGATGTTGCTGGGCCATTCCCGTTAAGCGAGGCAGGGAACCGCTACATATTAGTCGTCAGCGACTACTTTACCAAATGGCCGGAGGCGTATGCGCTCCCTAACCAAGAAGCCGCGACGATCGCAGAGACCCTGGTGAAGGAATTCGTCAGCCGGTACGGAGTACCCCTGGAGCTGCACTCCGACCAAGGGAGGAACTTCGAGTCGCAGGTGTTCCAGAACCTATGCCAGCTGCTGGGAATCCGGAAGACAAGGACAACGCCGCTACACCCTCAGTCCGACGGGATGGTAGAGCGATTCAATCGCACCATCGAGAACCATCTCCGAATAGTTGTCAGCGAGCACCAGAGGGATTGGGACAAGCATCTTCCACTATTTCTCCTGGCCTACCGCGCCGCCGTGCATGAAGCCACCGGGTGCACACCAGCCCGGGCCATGTTTGGGAGGGAGCTCCGTCTACCTGTCGATCTTGCCTTCGGCCGACCTGGGAATGATCCGATCCCGGTAAGCCAGTATTGTCAAGAACTGGTCGACCAACTGGAGGACGTGCACGCGTTCGCGAGGAGGAAACTGCGGATCGAGACCGACCGAATGAAGACCCGATACGACCAGCAGACGGATGCCGGCGGATTCCACGAGGACGACCTGGTCTGGCTATTCAACCCATTACGGAAGAAAGGCCTGTCACCCAAACTTCAGAAGTCCTGGGAGGGCCCGTACCGAGTCGTGAAACGGATCAACGATGTCGTCTACAGGATCCAGCGGAGCCCGAGGGCGAAGATGAAGATCGTGCATCGAGATCGCCTGGCAGCCTACGGAGGGACACAGACGGACCAATGATTGATCGGGACGATCAGCCTTTTTAGGAAGGAGGTGGTGTTACGGCTGTGAGTTTGTGTCATCGCTCGCCGCATGAGTCACAACTGCCCCAGGGTTGGGTAGTGCCCTGCCTCCTGTATTGCGTGCGCCTTATGCAACAGGGCTACTAGGACAAAGGGATAGTCCAGAATATTCGTGACTGGACCAGCGATGGAAACCTCGAGAAGTCGTGAACCCTGGATGGATCTAGAAGCATTTATTGAGTCACCGGCCTGCTATATAAGGGCGACCTGTCAAGCAGTGGTTGTTGTTGTGTTTTTATGAGCTAGTGCGAGTGTTTATACTGAGCGACAGAAGTGTGGTGACGAAGTGCCGTGGAGTTACGAAATCCAGTGACATTGTTTCTCCCAGCTTGTGAACAGCCTGCAGCAAGTGATCGTAAGTAATTGTAGTCGGCGTACATAAGGGAGAGGAGCAGGTAGTTTCTGTCAAGGCCACCGTACTCATTAGGACGGATTAACTTCTGTGGGAGATTGTAGTTTTACGTGACCGTGAATCTTGTGATTATGAGCCACGGGACCTCCTTTTTACGTGGAATCCGAACCACAGGACATGGCATTTCACTTCGAAAATCTCACATGCAATGACCGGGAATCGAACCCGGACCGCCTTGGTGAGAGGCATACAGCTAGACCGCTGAGCCACCACGCCCCCTAGGATTAACTTCTGTGGTCTGTTGACAAGTGAAAGGGGCCAAGAGCGCTCAAGGAAGAGACTTGAGGAAACTGGAGTAAGGTTCCAATTGCTTGTGTTTGCTGATGAGTAGTGTAATTTTCTGGCCGCAATAAAGTTATTTATTTCTTTAAGCAGTAATTGGTGTTGTGCTTCCTACCCACCGTAATCCAGTTAACAAAGGTGCCACTAGGGGGTGGCACGTAACATTATTATTATTATCAAGTTGACGATCTTCTTGGTGATTTTATCGTTCCCCATCCGGAAGAGGTGCCCGTAGAATCTCAGTCGTCTCCGTCGCATAATAGTGGTGGCTGGTTCCAACTGTAGCATGTTATTTTGTGGTAAATATCTTATGTAAGACTAGCAGCAGCGGCCGGCTTCGCCCGTTGGAGTTATTTGTTTTCTGGAATACTACTAGAGAACTGGAGCGCTCAAGGATAAGGATCGGAAAGCAGCAACGCTTATTGCAGCTGATAACCTCAGTACACTGCACCAACATACAGAGGCATACTATTGTCATGATGATAACTGTTTTAAGGGGCCTAACACTAATTACTCCCCGTGACTACAATTTATCAGCAGCTCGCAATTCTGCACCAGAACACTGGTAGGGGTGACGTGATGCAGCTCGTATTGCCAGGCAACAATAGACTTCGGTATTAGTAAAACGAATGGAGGAGAAGAGGATACCCAGGAGAGTACACGAGACGAAGTGGGAAGGAAAGAGACCGAGAGACAGGTGGCTGAAGGGGGTGGAAGAAAGCGTGAAGAAGAGAGGAGAAAACTGGACAAGGGTGGAGGCTGAGAGATGGTGGGAAGACAGAAGACGTTGGAGAGGCTTGTGTTATAACACACCCGGCCAGTGGCTGGAAACTGTGCAAGATGATGATTATTAAAGCTGTTCGGGAGGACTTGTTCTTCCGACTTACTGAACTAAAATCAATCTTTAAGAAGTGTAGCCTAATGCTACATTGCCTAAACTATTCCCCTTGAATCAGGCCATCATATACAAAAATAATTTTTCGAATCCGACTGGTAGTTCCAGAGATTAGCGAGTTTAAACACACAAACTTTTCAGCTTTCTTCTTCTTTGCCTTTTGAGACCACAAAGGATCCCAGTTCGGTACTTCTTCATGCAGATTGTCATCTTGCCCTTTCTTGGCTGGAAAATATTCTTGTTGGAATTTTCTTTTTTATGAGTGGAAAATGAAAAGTCATATTTTTAAGTGCTGTAGTTAAACTTTTCTTATTTCTGTTGTTAGGCCAATTTCTTTCAAGTCCTCTCTGATTTCTTTTAACCATCGGCATCCAGTTGATGTGTTTTTTGAAGCAAGATTGTACTAGTTGTTTTAGAAGACGTGAATCTGGCATTCTCATGATGTGCCCAAAGAATCCTAATGGTATCAGTAATGGGTTCTAGGTTGTTATAGACCATATTGTTAGATATTATTCGTCATTGCCCATCTTTCTCATATCCTTTATTGATACAAGTTCTTCCAATTCGCCTTTCAATCTTCTGTAATCTGTCGGTTTTAGAATGTTCGTTTAGATGGAATAATGTTTCTGCTGCATATGTGGCTTCTGGTTTTATGACTGTATTGTAATGTTTAATTTTTGCATTAATTGATAAGCATTTCTTTTTGTAAGTTTCCCATGTTAATGTATGTGCCCTAGATAACTTGTTGGTTCTTATTTGAATCGATGCTTTCTCATTTAAGTTGTTTGTTACTAATTCTCCTGGATACTTTTAATTTTTAATTTTTGTATCATTAATTTGTATTTCCTTTAATGGTGTTGGTTTTTGTGGCATGATTTCTGTTTTTTCAAAAGATGTCTAAAGGCCAATTTTATTTGCAATGGTCTGAAGCTCAAATATCTGTGTTTATTATATTAGTGTAGATTTCTCAGGTTAGGACATATAAATACTTGTTTTGCCGCCTAATGTGATTAAGTACAACTTGTGTTGACGGACTGAAAAGCTTTATTTAATAGAATTAGACATTACTGAAAAATGGTTTCTATAACTTGTATTACTTGACGGAACTACATAACTAACAAATACAAGAGGTTTGGATACACACTCACCTCCCGCCAAGCTCCTCCGGCATAGTCGGAGGCGGAGGACGCCCGTCGTGGAGAATGTCCCGCCTTTGGACGTGGAGGTGGTTGCGGAGGTGGTGGCGACTGGGGCCGAGCGACCGGTTGGGCGAGCTGGGGTTCCGATCGCCACGTCTGCTGCGCACGTCCCTGGCCGTTGGCGTGGTGGTGTCGCTCGTAGAACGACAAGAGAGCTTTCTTCTGGATCGCCTTCAGAGTGGGGTCGGAGACGCGGTGCCGCTTGTCCGGGTCCAGGTAGGTGTAGCGGGTCTGCAACATCTGCTGACGTTCCAACTCGCTAATGCGCTCCGCCACCGACAGTGCGGGCTGCGACGATGGCGATAACGGCTGTTGCACCCTGAACAACACACATTATCATGGCATTCAACTGTGCAAACTGCTCGGTAATATGAAGTGTAAGAGGGAAGTAAATTAACCCTAGAACTGCTGCAGGTTTATCTGTCAAATGCTGCAGTCAATTCCCATAAAATACACACTAAAGGAATTTGGTATCTGTAAGCAAACTGTGTTCATGAATATAACTTATCATACATCAATAGAAAGCTGAAAGACTGTTCTATATTATTTTTATAGAGGCGAATCATTCAGACTCATCAGTTTGAATTAATCATAAAAAGTATTTTATAAAAAAAAATGACTTTTCTGCTCTAGAAAACCATATTGGCAAGTTAAATGTTTGTCAGACACATCATAAATGAAAAGTTCACAGTTTTTTGTTACTCTTTCATGAACCAGTTTAAAATAATTCCTGTTATTTACTAAAAAAAGCGCTCAATTTCTGGTTAGCTGCCATTTTGCTCAATGCAACTTCAATGTCAACATGAAAGTACTTCCACTTCTGCAGCCAAATAATAGCCTGATTATTGTCATTTGTTTACCAAAGAGTAACTCAACGAAAGATAAAAGCATCGGGAACCAGCATGACTTGAAATTAGTGCCATCTGATGGCTAACAGTAGTACTACATTTGAATACCGAGACCGTCTTTCAGAGAGACGGTCGCACTTGATTAAACAACACACCGCAGTTCAAGGGTTAAACACTGAACACAAAATCAGGATTTCCATACACGGGTAGTTTGAAGAGCCTGATATTTTATGGAGAAAAAATATAGCTTGATAATTCATTATTGACATTGAGTATATTGTTCGGCTCTACTTTCCATTAACTGGATGAGGAAGCTGTGGTCCTGGCAACAGAGAATGTGTGACGTACCTGTGTCCCGGTTGCTCCTGGGGCTGGACCGTGTAGGTGTTGACGGGGAAGAGCCTCAGCTTGTTATGGTGGTTGTTGCGCTGGACGCGGGCCTGGCTGCCGAGGTAGAGCACGCTCTCCGAGTGGTGACGCTGGGGGGTTTGGACCCGGGCACTGTGGGCGATGAGCTGCCGGGACGAGGTGCTGCCCCCCTGCTGAGTGCATGAACTGCTCGCCACGCTCACGTCGCTCAGAGAGCCGTGCCACTTGAGCGTCTCGCTCGACGACGCGCTGCCCGAACTCGTCGTCACCACACTGTCCCGCCCGGGGCGCTCCGAGCTCTCGTCCCAGGCGGGCGTCTGAGGTCCCGGCACCGGGCGGGCCGTCATCTCACTGTCACGTCTCAGTCTGAAACACGATTGAAACCCTCAATAACATCATAGGTTTGAAGGAACGGTAGAATATTCCTATTTACCCAACCACGCACTCTGCGAGGGATCGTTCCTCTACCGCCACAAGGATGGTGTCTAGGAGATGGACACACTTCGTCAGCAGATACAACTGGGGATGGTGACAGGAGGCCGCTAACTTGGCTCTAATGAAGGAAAGGTCAATGAAGGGAGAGGGAAAGAAGTCAGCCGTGGACCTCTAAAAAAGAAATCGTCCCGGCACTTGCCTTGGGGGGAAAAAAAAACGGGAAACCACAAAACAAACCCTCTTCAGGGTTCAAACCCATGCTCTCCTGATAACAGCAAGGCACAAGGTAGCACGTTAGCACTCTAGGCCATGTGGGAACGGATTTATTTGTGCTAATAATTGATGGAATGCAGGTTGGTGGAGTCGAGGATAACAGGCCCATAACAGTTCGTGGTCAAGCTATAGAGGAAGTGCTACAATTCACATATCTTGGTAGCATTATCTCCGTTGATGGAAAGGGATATCACCTGTCGAATCAGAATGGCATCGGGCATATTTCAGCATATGCGCTCTATCTGGTTGACAAGCGTCGCCACTAAGATGAAACTTATCAAGAGTATTGTCCTACCTACTGCATTATATGCCTGTGAAACATGGAAATTCACAGCTAAGGTAATTAAGTGCTTATATGTTTTCCAACAACGTTGCCTTAGATGGATTCTTGGAGTCTCTTATCGTGATCATGTCACAAATGAAGACGTCTTAATAAGATCAGACTCAGTACGCCTGTCAACGTCTATAACTGAGCATTGGATGCAACTTGCTGGCCACGACCTCCGCATGCCCGAATACCGTCACCCACTAATACGATGGACACCATTGGATGCAACTTGCTGGCCACGACCTCCGCATGCCCGAATACCGTCACCCACTAATACGATGGACACCATTGGATGCAACTTGCTGGCCACGACCTCTGCATGCCCGAATACCGTCACCCACTAATAAGACGGACACCATTGGATGCAACTTGCTGGCCACGACCTCCGCATGCCCGAATACCGTCACCCACTAATAAGACGGACACCATTGGATGCAACTTGCTGGCCACGACCTCCGCATGCCCGAATACCGTCACCCACTAATACGATGGACACCATTGGATGCAACTTGCTGGCCACGACCTCTGCATGCCCGAATACCGTCACCCACTAATAAGACGGACACCATTGGATGCAACTTGCTGGCCACGACCTCCGCATGCCCGAATACCGTCACCCACTAATAAGACGGACACCATTGGATGCAACTTGCTGGCCACGACCTCTGCGTGCCCGAATACCGTCACCCACTAAGGAGAAAGGAAACAGAGCCGGCCTTAAGAACTTGGCGTCAAACAATGAGAGAAGATCTCAGGACATCTCTTGGGTTGATTCCGAAGCCGTTGCGATCGACCGACATAGCTGGAGAAGACTTGCTGCCCAATGTGCCTTGCACAGGACCTAATGATGATGATGATGATGATGAGGATATATATTTAATTACTTTTATAGAAATATGGAATTATACCACAAATGATTTAAGCGATTTCATGCACATGCATTATTGAAAGTGTACAGTTTACAGCATTGACACATAATCCAATTAAAAGAGAAACTCATCAAGTTTTTGGAGTCTGCTTGCTACTATTTTTTTATGTGCTGCCCTCGCGCCCCATGGCAAATATCGATACGAAGTCCAACTCCGACCACACATGCTGGAGAATATCCTGGTCAATTTTAGCTACACCCGCATGGATCCAATTCCTCAGTTCAGGAAGTGCAAAACTGATAGCGTCAATTATTGTCATCTTATAACAGGTGCAAATAGAGGAGTCTTATGCTCTGACCTTCCCGGTTGCCTGATCTGACCCTCTGTGATTTCTTTTTATGGGGGTTTATCAAAGATGAAGTTTATGTATCACCCATTTCAGTCAATCTTGTTCAACTGAGCAATCGTGTAGTGCACCCGAATCAATCTCTTGATTATTGCTCGGAGACACAGACTAGCGTTGTGAGGGAAACGATAATGGTCACTACCAACTGAATTTACATGTGTGGGAAAAATTCATGATCCCTACCCGCAATGTTGCAGGAGCATAGACCATATCAGACACTTGTGAGCCTACAGGCTGTCAAGCTGGTGTAGCTGAGGTGAGTGACATCAAACAGTTGAGTAATTCACTGGATGCCATTCAAATTGCTCCATTTAGCAAATACTTGATTAGCATAAACATTTATCTGTGCGGCCATCTGTCTTATTAGACTGACACTGGTATAATGAACCAAAAGGAACATATCCTAGCCTCTGTTAGCTCCACATTAAAGATTGGTGAACATTCACTTGCGACTGCGGAAGAGGAGGGATTCTGGGAAACTGAACTTGTTGGGGAGCCTAAGGGCGTTCAATTGAAATGCCCTGCTATGGCCATTGGCTGCAATTCATATTACAATCTTTCCTTTTCATTAGCATTTCTTCTTTTTTTTGGTTCCCTGTCACCATTTTACAGGATTGTGTGCAATGTAAGGATGAAGTCGGGCAATTCTTAGGTAGATTTCATTAGAAAGCTAACTATTGCAATGGGTACCATGTTTCGACTTCGGGAAAATTTCGACATATCTTCGCGTTTCACATCCCCCAGACCCCAAAACCACCGTCAGTTCAAAAGTTTATATATAATTTATGTATATATATATATGTATGTGTATGTCTACCCCTTATTATTCCCGTTTTCCAACGGGGTCGGGGATGAGATGCGATGAAGTCTTTGTGGCGATGGTTTTTACGGCCGGATGCCCTTCCTGACGCCAACCTCATGAGAGGAGTTAATGATAGATGAAATGAATGATGGTGAATGAAACTGGGCAAGGATGTGGAAGGAAGTGGCCGTGGCCTGTCAGAAGGTACCGTCCCAGCATTTGCCTGGTGTTGAAAATGGGGAAACAATGGAAAACCATTTCAAGGACGGCCGACGGTGGGGCTCGAACCCACGCGTCTACCGAGTCAGCAGAGAGCTTGGCCCCTCGGCCTAATGCTGCGCTTTAGCCAGCGTAGCTACTACTGTCGGTGTATATATATACACATATATCAGTTTCTTGTGGACACCATAACTGCCGTAATTTTGCACCAATCACTTTGAATTTTTTACCGAATATGTATACCTATAAAATCTCGGTCGAGTTCGTTACTGGGCTAAATCGATCGAAGGGGGTGAAAATGAGGGTTTTTTACGAAAAAGTGAAATATTGCTATAACTCTCTTAATATGCGAAATATCGAATCTGTTCAAAGTTCATACTATGTGTCGGATAAAGCCCAAAAATTTATGTTTGAAGGTTTTTTTTATGGCACCAACCATTGACCAAAGAGGTGGGAAAAAGTGGGTTTTTCGGGAAACATTAATCATATCTCTCTTAATAGGCACAATATCAAAACCGTACAAAATGGACAATATTCCCCTAATAATTACCTAAAACTTTTGTCTGAAAGAATTTTTGATATGACCCACCATTACGCCAAAGGATGAGAAAAATGATTTCGGAATTATAAGAAAATGCCAAGAGCTATCAGTGGTTGCCATGACAACACTACTAAATTGATGAGGGATGAGCCATCGGACGTTGCCATGACAAAGCACTTGCACGAGATTAGATTCAGATTTCCATCTGACTAAGCGAGAAGCGGCTTCGGTGACGAAACTGGTAGCATGCTGAACTTCTATGCCCAAGGTCGCGGGTTCAAAGCCGGCCAAAGTCGTCGGATTTTCTAAGAGCGCTAAAAATCCCTCAGTATGTTTTCCTTAGGAGGGGAAGTTCCAACGTTCGTTTCGAGTTGCTGGTTGCGGATGCATCTAGTAGCCAAGTTCACAGCTAGGTGTTGTTGATGGTAGTATCTGGTAGCAACATTAGGATCTACTGCTTGAAATTGACCGTCTGCAGTCCTTACCTGAATTACAGACTAATACAGCCATCCCTAAGTACACGGGGTTACATGACCGCGTTGTCGCAGCCCCTAAACTGAGGAACCAACCAAAATCTCTGCGGGAGATATAATTTTGCGTGAAGAAGTAACAGACCGTTACATAGTTACACATCAGTGTCGAAACCTTGCATGAGGACAGTGTGACCACAAGTATAAAAATGGACTCCAAATGACAAGAAGGTTACCGTCATCATAAGACAATAAAATGTTTAATATATGCATAAAATGACGAAAAACAAAGTTAATTAATCTCCAATTATAAAATACTTTATCGCAATAAATGAGGTCTGATCCTTCTATGAAAACCTGCATATTCTGCCTATTTTCGCCTATCCCCAAGTTTGTGCGGTGAAATCTACCTCCGCCTTCCGGCGTGCCGAGAGGACTTTTTGATCTTAATGTTGGGTGTCGAGCCAACGCTGTCTCGTCCTTTTGATCTCTTCCCATCCGCAATGCCAATCCAGTGTTGACAACTGTTGTTTCAACAGCTCGTAAGACATGTCCATACCAGTGGAGACGGCTTTCCCCCATCTTTTCAGCAATTGGCACTACTCCATTTCGCTTGCGGATGACATTATTGCTGGCATGATCATGGAGTGTCAAGCCAGATGCCCATCTGAGCTTCTTTGTCTCCATCACACCAAGTTGCTGTTCCAACTCCCGAGTTCTGCCCCATACAGAGCAACGGGACGGATAAACTTTAGACTGTAGCCGGTCTGGAATCTTCTCATTACATAAGACACCGGACAAAGAGCACCACTTGAGCCATGCGCTGCTCACTCAATGTGATTCAAATATAATATTATTAGTATTATATATTGGTCAAACTACTGGGCGACTCGGAAAAAAAACTTACTGAAGAAGAGGACCAAGAAATGATTGACTGAAGTGGTGCAATGAGGCCGTAAAAGCAGCAGAGAAGAAGAAGAAGAAGAAGAAGAAGAAGAAGAAGAAGAAGAATATTGGTCAAAAGCAATAAATTACCATCCTAGGAAATGTAAGATATTTTGTGTGTTGACTTAGAGATACCTTTTAAAATAATACTCAAAATAAGCAGTAAACAAATAAGTATGTTGTAAGTATATCCAATTTTGGTTGGGATTGAACCCATGAACCTGGGAATATGAGGTGGGCTCATCCTTCCCTTTCAGAAATAGTGAGGAACTAAATATTCTGTCTCAGGAAGTTTTCCAATTCAGTAAGGATTGGGAAGGAACAGACAGACTCTTGTGAAAGCCTCCATTCTAATATTTGGCTAGAGAAGAAATGCTGAACACTGGGATTCAAACCCACCCGTCTCCCAACTCACAACGAGCTGTGTGTGAATGTGATAGCAGTACAATTATTTCAAGGATGGCCCGAGGCATTGGGAAGACTATCAATCATATAACAGGTCACTTCATGTGTGAGCCTTGGGCAACAAGCTCTCTGCTTCCGTAACCTTCTCTCTCCAGCACCAAGTCTTCATTATGGCTGGCCAACTTATCTATCCTTCTCTTCACCACCGAGATAGGTTGGTAGGACACATACTAAGACACCCAGGAATAGCAAACTTAGTTACGGAAAGAGGGGCCTAGGACAAGAACTGTAGAGGTAGACCAAGGTTAGAATATGTGTGTGGTAAAGATGAAACGATTAGCTGAGGATTCAGGACAGGGAAACAAACAGGTACTGGAGAAGAAATAGGCCCAATACAAATGATAAAAGCAATGTACTGTAATTGTTACAGCTGTGCCAAGACTCAAGTAGGTGCAGCAGGATGGTTTGAAATTGAACATGTGTACTGTCACCATTGAGTGGAGTATTGAGTGAGAAGGTCAGCAGGGAAGACCTACAATCTGTGGTGAGGCCTGCGATGCTCTATTCTATAGTGCAGAAACTTGGCCGATAACGAAACCCCAAGACAGAAAGATGGAAGTGGCAGAAATTAGAATGTTAGGGTAGAATAAGGAATGAATACATCAGAGAAACAGTGCAAGTGGGACCCATAAGAAGAGTACTCCGATGGTGCTGAGGAGAGCGGCGGAATACGTCAGGAAAAGAGTTGGAAATTGAGGGGTCAAGGAGGAGAGAAAGACCAAGAATGAGGTGGAAAGGCAAGGTTACAGGGGAACTCAGAGAAAGATGGAAGAGGGAGGAAGCATGAGATAAGACATTTATGGAAGAGAAGAATTCAAATCAGTAGGAGGAGAAGAAGATGATGAAGAGGATGAATAAGAGGACGATGAAGGTGGAGATGATGAAGGTGAAGATGATGATGATGATTCTCACTATTGCTATTTATACTGATGATGTATGATACACCAAAGGCAACAAAGGAAGTGTACACAGGTACAAGAATGAACATGATCCTATTTGCTGAGGATGTTCTGATTTGCGGAGAGTGGTCCAACAACAGCTGGGTGGACTCAAGGAGAATATTAAGAAATAGGAAATGAAAATCAGTGTAGAGAAAAGCAAGACAATGGTAATGACAAGAGGAAAGGGATTGTTAACATTGGAGATGTACATCTCGGAGTTGTAGAGCACTTCAAGAATTGATGGAAAATGAAAGATTGGGAGTGTTTCCTACCACCAGGTTCAGAGTTTAATTTGGGATAAAGACACAAGAACCACAACGGGAATAACAATTGGTGGGGAACAGCTGAAGAAAGTGGAGAGTTTCGAGTATCTGGGAAGCCTGATACAAGATAATGGAAGAAACGATAGAGAAATAAATGAGCGGGGGAGACAGGCAGAAGCATTCCGGAGGAGTGTGAGAAGCATGTTAAGGAGCAACGATGTCCCTCAGAACAGCAAAAAGATCATATATCGGACGTACTATGTCCCTATCCTGACGTATGCCTCGGAGACCTGGGTTATGAAAGGAAAATACAGGCCAGTGAGATGAGTATTGGAGCTACAAACGTGGACAGAATAAGAAATGAGAGGACCAGAGAATTAATGAAGGAGGAACCATCACAGGATGGTATAGACTTAGATGGTATGGATATGTAAAACGAATGGAGGAGAAGAGGATACACGAGACGAAGTGGAAAGGAAAGAGACCGAGAGACAGGTGGCTGAAGGGGGTGGAAGAAAGCGTGAAGAAGTGAGGAGAAGACTGGACGAGGGTGGAGGCTGAGAGATGGTGGGAAGACAGAAGACGTTGGAGAGGCTTGTGTTCCAAACAGTGGCTGGAAACTGTGCAAGATGATGAGGACCTATTACTTACCAATAATGATCTATGGAGCAGAAACTTGGCCAATGACGAGGAGAGATGAAAGTAGAATACAGGCAGCCGAAATGAAATTCCTGAGGAGTTTGGTACAGGAAACTAGGAGAGAGAGGAAGTGAATGTACAGAAGGTGATTGACATGGTGTGGACATGTGAAAAGGATGAATGATGAAAGAATGCCGAAACAAGTGCTGGAGAGACGGATGACTGGAGAGAGAGGACGAGGAAGACCTAGAGTACAGTGGAGCACAGTGAGAGTGAGGAGTGGGGTTCAGTGGTTGAGGAAGGACAGAATAAAGTGGAGAGGGATCATATTTACTCTGATCCGGCCGAGGCTGGAAAATGGAAATCAATGATGATGAGGCTCTCGTATAGTATCCGTTGCCCGTTCCGAAAGTGCGTTATTTTACTTAGTAGCGCTCTGAAAATGGTTTGTAATTACTCTGTCACGTTATTAAAGCCATTTGTCATTAACAAACACTGCGTGAATAGTTCCAAAATAAGGAAATTGTCAACATTAACTTTCAAGTAATAAACTTATCAAAAAGCAAGTCACCATGTTTGCTGCCAACTTACTGATTGTACTACTAGGCAAAACCATTGGCCTGGATAAAGATTATTGATGCGTGACTACCCCCACTGTGCGTGACAAAAACCAGGGCTGTTTATATTAGCCTAACACAGGCCGCGCCACCTAACCTTTATTGGCCTAGGCGAAAACCTTGGTCTGGATGAAAATATTGGTCTGCAAACAATAATGTTGGCACTCTGAAAAAATTCAGTAACATCCTCTAGCGATAAAATATTCAACTCCTGTATATTAGAAAATTTTTCGGATTTCAATGGCGGCGGGCAAAGTATACTACACGAGTTCCGATGATGACGATGAGGGAGACATGGAGAGGTGCATCAAACAAATCCAAAGACTGAAGACTTAAAAAACAACAACAGTCTGGATCTTGGGTCTGGGTTTACCCTCACCAATTGCCTCACTGTTGTGATGATGAAGCAACTGGATTTTCTTTTCTTTCATAGACTGTACTGCATTTGAACTCATTTCGCATATCCTGTGTCGCTTGTAAAGACGATGGCTAAGAATGTACAGACAGGGTTATTATCTATGTGCGCCCCGATAAACATGACAAGCTAAGCCGGCTTTGGCTGGCGCAGATCGTGGGCGCTCGGACACGGTTCTGCAGGTGGTCGTAACACCCAGTCCCCAGGCCACGGGAATTAACCCCAGGAGATTAAAATCCCTGATGGCTCGGCCGGGAATCGAACCCGGGGCACTTCGGTCCAAAGCCTAGCGCGCTAACCATTTAGCCACGGAGCCGGACATCCCAGAATGATAATGAAATTAACCTAAATGCCTATGGAGCAAAACATTCCACTTTTAGAGGTATTTTATTGCTTGGTTGGGGGAGATGTCCTCCACAGCCACCTGCCGGCAGTATTTGGTCACCCCTAGTCACACTATTACCATCACTGTCAAAGCTCTGGCAAAAGGAGAACCACTGCTTAGTTTACATATTGTAATAAGAAAGAAAGCAAATTCTTGAGCAAGACAAGTTGCTCAACTTGACCCTTCCTTTGTCCAGCCACTTCCTGGGCTGTCACACTGGAGCTAAACAAAGCTTCCTACACTTCACAACTACAGCTTTCCAACCGCAATTTCCGAAAAAAGGTGGGGCTGATTTCAGAAAATGTGATTTTTAATTTACGAAAAGGTAATTATAATTAAGGAAAAAGTGATTTTGATTTAGGAAAAATTATAATTTTGGAAAAAGGAATTTTAATTAAAGAGAAGGTGATTTTAATTTGGGAAAAAGTAATTTTAATTTAGGAAAAAGTGATTTTAATTTGGGAAAAAGTAATTTTAATTTGGGAAAAAGTAATTTTAATTTAGGAAAAAGTGATTTTAATTTGGGAAAAAGTAATTTTAATTTAGGAAAAAGTGACTTTAATTTCGGAAAAAGTAATTTTAATTTCGAAAAAAGTAATTTTAATTTCGGAAAAAGTAATTTTAATTTCGGAAAAAGTAATTTTAATTTCGAAAAAAGTAATTTTAATTTCGGAAAAAGTAATTTTAATTTAGGAAAAAGTGATTTTAATTTGGGAAAAAGTAATTTTAATTTGGGAAAAAGTAATTCTAATTTAGGAAAAAGTGATTTTAATTTGGGAAAAAGTAATTTTAATTTAGGAAAAAGTGACTTTAATTTCGGAAAAAGTGACTTTCATTTCGAAAAAAGTAATTTTAATTTCGGAAAAAGTAATTTTAATTTCGGAAAAAGTAATTTTAATTTCAGTAAAAGTAACTTCAATTTCGGAAAAAGTAATTTTAATTTCGGAAAAAGTAATTCTAATTTCAGTAAAAGTAATTTTAATTTCAGTAAAAGTAACTTTAATTGCGGAAAAAGTAATTTTAATTTCAGTAAAAGTAATTTTAATTGCGGAAAAAGTAATTTTAATTTCGGAAAAAACAATTTGAATTTCAGTGAAAGTTATTTGAATTTTTAATTTCGGAAAAACTAATTTTAATTTCTCAAAAAGTAATTTTAATTTCGCAAAAAGTGATTTTAAGTTTGGAAAAAATAATTTTAATTTCGAAAAAAAAGTGATCAATTTCGGAAAAGTGATTTTAATTTCGCAAAAAGTGATTTTTTAAGTTTGGAAAAAGTGGTATATTGGCTTTCACGGCCAGTGAATTAAAACTCAGCAATTCTTCTAGGTTTGTGCCGCGTCTTGGTGTCCGGGCGGGGACACCAAGATCCCGCTGATGAGCCAGCTTGGTGTCCTAGGCGAAACCCCACACAAGACACGGCACAAACCTAGAAGAATTGCTGAGTTTGGAAAAAGTAATTTTAATTTCGCAAAACGTGATTTTAATTTTGGAAAAGTAATTTTTATTATTTCCTTTGCTCAGTTCTTTACTTTCGGTAACTTCATTAAATAAACTTTACCTTCACTAATCTGTACTATTTTGATGTACGTCATTTAGAAGTTTATGAAGAGAATCTTGGGGTAGGCTATATATTGAGGATGGTCTGAGGGTTGGGACATCTTGTGAGACCTCAACCATCCTGAAAGTAGTACCAACCTGTCAACGAAGGGACTAGAGGTAAGGCAGTAGTACCAACCTGTCAGGGAAGAGACTATAATTAAGGCAGTGGCACCAACCTGTCAAGGAAGAGACTATAATTAAGGCAGTGGCACCAACCTGTCGAGAAAGGGACTATAGTTGAGGCAGCAGTATCCACCTATCAAGGACGAGACTATAATTAAGACAGTGATACCAACCTGTCGAGGAAGGGACTATAGTTTAAGGTAGTAGTACCAACCTGTCAAGAAAGAGACACTAATTAAGGCAGTGGTACCAACGTGTCGAGAAAAGGGACTCGAGTTCAGGCAGTAGTATCCACTTGTCAAGGAAGAGACTGTAATTAAGGCACAAGGGACAAGAGTGCAGGCAGTGATACCAACCTGTCAAAGACGAGACTATAATTAAGACAGTGATACCAACCTGTCGAGGAAGGGACTATAGTTAAGGTAGTAGTACCAACCTGTCAAGAAAGAGACTCTAATTAAGGCAGTGGTACCAACGTGTCGAGAAAAGGGACTCGAGTTCAGGCAGTAGTATCCACTTGTCAAGGAAGAGACTGTAAGGCACAAGGGACAAGAGTTCAGGCAGTGATACCAACCTGTCGAGGAAGGGACTATAGTTAAGGTAGTAGTACCAACCTGTCAAGAAAGAGACTCTAATTAAGGCAGTGGTACCAACGTGTCGAGAAAAGGGACTCGAGTTCAGGCAGTAGTATCCACTTGTCAAGGAAGAGACTGTAAGGCACAAAGGACAAGAGTTCAGGCAGTGATACCAACCTGTCAAGGAAGAGACTATAATTAAGGCAGTGGTACCAACCTGTCGAGGAAGGGAGTGGTGGTGGTGGAGTCGCTGCTCGACACGTAGCTGTGGTAGCCCTCAGACTGCGCGTACGAGGGCTGCTGCTGAGGTTGATAGGCCCGAGCATACTCCTCCAGGTCAGCCTGTGTCAGAGGGGACGACGTCGCCTTGTATTCCTCGATGTCCCGCTCTGGAGGAGAAGGCGCTAGGTAGTCCATATCGCCCAGCGCCGTGCCTTCCCGGTCCAGATGTGGCAGATACAGCCGCCCCTGTGCGTCTTCAAGGACATCCGACCGAGACTCGAACGTCTCCGGGGAGAGCTTCTCACAGCGTTCCATCACCGTCTTGAGCTGCTGGCAGGAAAACACACACACCTTATAAACACACAACCCAACATGCTTATAGCGACATATAGATGTCTCTACTGAACTAGAATGTATAGGTCTAGATGTTTCGTCCCTTGTCGATACTCACTTGTTGAGTGAAGGCGGGGTTGGGTCTCTTCATGTAGGGCCTGGTGTAGGTCAGGCCCTTCTCCTTGGGGTAGTTGGTGTGGTCGGTCCACGACTTGGACCGGGTCGAGCCGCCCCCAGGGGTAGGTCTGGCCGCAGGAGGAGTGTCTGCCGCCGCCGACACGGGCCACGAGGGGAACTTCTCGTGACCTGGGCCGTACTTGATCCCCTTGAGACTGGAGGCATCGCGGACCGGGGGCGCTGGAGGTGGCGAGTCTCCTGAAAGCAAATATTGTACCTTGTATACTAACCGTGTTCAATTTGGCAATTTTAGGTACCTACATTTTTTTTTTCGTGAACCGTTCAAGATAATATTTTAAAATTTGAATGGCTGATAGAAGAGGGGTTTCTATTCCTAAACCTATTTTAGTAGGTACCGGTACATAGCTTGTATAATGTATTTTTTAGAGGATTGTTTGCAAGTTGTAAAAAATGTTCAATATATCTCAGATTTATAATTTTTTTAATTTTTAAAATATTAAACTCAACATCACTTAAAAATACATATAAGATGTTAATCCCAGTCTCTGTAATAAGTTCAAGTTTTACTGTTCTATGATGGTCTAGTTCCTGAGAAAACAACTTTCCGATGTAAACATGTACAGAAAACGAGCCAGGAACACAAGCAACAATTGAAAGTTGCTCCGCGGCAACAGAGGGGCCAATACTGAGCACGAAAGCTATTATATGAGCCGGTTAGAATGATAGTGGTGTAAGTCATACGAACATTGTTTTGAGTAATCGAAGGTTTTGTGAAAGTTTCTATAAAAAAATCAAGATAGCCTATATTTAACTGTGAGCGATGGATTCGTGTTTGAACATAGTCCCTTTATTAATATGCATTAATGTTAGGGTCTAAACCAGCCTGTAAGTAATTTTTATTGTTATTTAAATGTTATTTCAATGACTTACACCACTGTCATTCTACACCGTAAGTGGGTTCACTGAAAGAAAGTTAAAGTGAAATGTCACATACACATTTATTGTTCGGAAGTCTTTTAGTTTGGTTATTATAACACAGTTTGATACCATTTCAGACAACTTTGAATGACTATAACTAAACTTACAATCGGATCAATTTGAAAAAGATGATATATTGGCATTCACAGCCAGTGAATTAAAACTCAGCAATATTTCTAGGTTTGTGCAGTGTCTTGTGCGGGGTTTCGCCTAGGACACCAAGATAGTGGTGTAAGTCATACGAACATTGTTTTGAGTAATCGAAGGTTTTGTGAAAGTTTCTATAAAAAAATCAAGATAGCCTATATTTAACTGTGAGCGATGGATTCGTGTTTGAACATAGTCCCTTTATTAATATGCATTAATGTTAGGGTCTAAACCAGCCTGTAAGTAATTTTTATTGTTATTTAAATGTTATTTCAATGACTTACACCACTGTCATTCTACACCGTAAGTGGGTTCACTGAAAGAAAGTTAAAGTGAAATGTCACATACACATTTATTGTTCGGAAGTCTTTTAGTTTGGTTATTATAACACAGTTTGATACCATTTCAGACAACTTTGAATGACTATAACTAAACTTACAATCGGATCAATTTGAAAAAGATGATATATTGGCATTCACAGCCAGTGAATTAAAACTCAGCAATATTTCTAGGTTTGTGCAGTGTCTTGTGCGGGGTTTCGCCTAGGACACCAAGATAGGCTCATCAGTGGGCTATTGGTGTCCGTGCCCGGTCTCCCACGGGAGTAGCGAATTGCGCAGTAAAGAAGCGTGGGTGCGCTTCATAATAAGAGAGGTAATGCAGGGGTCCGGGCACGAACACCAAGAACCCGCCGATGAGCCTATCTTGGTGTTCCTAGGCGAAACCCCGCACAAGACACGTTATAAACCTAGAAAAATTGCTGAGTTTTAGATCAATTTGATATTATCTGTTATAATAAAAATAAATTATTAAGGGTCCTTTCAGTTTCCTCCACAATCTGCTTCATCAAGTTAGTAACTCCACGTCTTCATACTGGGTCTTCAACGTTGGTAGTTTTCAAACTGTTAAAAAACTCATGGTGTATTGGTGGTATGAATGGTAAGAGATCTGTCATGTCTGCCTTCTTTTTTATGGACACTGGCCTGATGTTTGGGTACAACAGGTCCTCTGGCAGATTGTTGAAATGTACTGGTCTCCCTTTTCGACCTGTTGGAGTAAGGTCTAGTGTGTCAAAGTCAATGCACTCTTGAAGCGTTTCTTTGAACTTAACGCTGTAAGGAAGTTTTTTTTCGAGTCTCATCCACTGTATTTTCAGCCAGTTTACGTCAATTTTGTTTGCGTTTCTTTTTCTCCTACTAATATTTCGTTCTAACTGTTTGGTAGAGTAAAACTCTTCACGATTCATTGAGCAAACAATAAACTTTTTGGTACGACGGCATGATGTCATGCTACTATACCAATGTTCAGGTACATACATAGGTTTTCCTTTAGCAGCTACTTCCACGCACGCGAAGTCGGAGTCATTAGGGAGAAACGAATGTCCCGACACAAGAAATTTTTGATCTATGATTTCAATGACCTTCTCGTCACTTTGAAGAAATCTCATTAAAGCAAGGGTTATGTTTATATTACGGTTCTGCCCCGTACAAGTGTCACTGTAGATAGTTACGTGTTTCTTCCTGGAAGCATACATTTTGAAGTGTTTCACTAAACAAGAAGCTAAATCTTGCGATCCTCGGGATGCTATAGTTTCGTCCCAAACATAAAAATAACCAAGGTCTTTTCCCAAATCATGTACACCGAAATTATAACAATAGCAATTCCGTTTGTAATATGCATCACTTACTGTTAATATGGGAAAAGGAAGAGCTTTCTGTAAATCCATACTACAAGCATAACTGTCCGGATTACTTTTAGCAGATGTTGCATCATTTTTCATAGTGTCCCTGGCTAATTCGGCCCTCCGTGAGTGCAATTCATGATCAGTATGCAACTTGGCCTTTTCAGTAACACTCCATTCAGGATTAGAATATTGCATCTTAAAAATGTCACATTTTTTACAGGTGTCCTTCTTGGGTACATAAAAGTGTAAATTGAATTTGGTATTAAACACATACCTATAGTAATGTTCTTTTACAGGGGTTTTGCCAGATGAAATACACATTTCTTCATAAAGTGCATACATTTTTCTAATGTTGAGAGAATCAAAAAGGTATGTTCTATTTGGATTGTGTTTCCTTGTGTAGTGACTTTCGTAGGACGGAAATGAACGTATATGTTCCATTACCAAGTTGGTATCATCATCAGATATTTTTCTTGATGGACAGCCCTTGTTACCTCTACGATCTTCCCCGGGAGTGTTTCCTTGAACCATCTTTTTCAGGGCTCTGTCAACTCTCCCACCTGACACACCGAACGTGTTTAGAAAATACTTTTTACATACGTGCATAGATATGCCCTTTTCGGACTTCAAAAAATATTTGTATTTGTTTAATTTCATGCTGCTGGATCAGACCACAAATGTATGCATTTTGCCTCCGAAAATCACCTATTTGCCAGAAGTTCTCAAAAATAGATTTAATTTCATCTTTTGAAAAATTGTCATTAAACTTCAGTTTGCAGTTGCATTTTGCATCAGAATATTCTTTCTCATGTATAATACTACCTGTTTTGTTGATATATTGTTGACCAGAATTTCTAAGGCGCTTGGCTTCTTTTTGTTTATGATTTGCAAGAACTCTGGTCCTCTTTCTAGATTTAATCTTATTATCAGGCCCAATAGACTCGGGGGTATGTTGTGAATTGTCTGGCTCTGAGTCCTCGGAATTTGTTGTAGACGAATAGCTGACAAGTCTTTTTGCACGGGGTACAATATGTGACAGATCTACATTGTAATCGGGATCTTCATCAGGATCGTCCTCAAACTGAGAATCACTGCTCAAAGGCTCAAACCTGTTACTAGGCCTAGCCATTTTAATATTGTTTTAAGGACTGTAATAGCTCACATAACCTCAAAACACCACATAGCAAAATAATTTGTTTTTTAAATCAAATGCAATAAGTCTTCACTAGTTTTCAGATACACATTGTCACTAAAGCACTATAAAGAATCGAAACACACACAACGCTGCTAAACATCGATTACAGTAGCTACAGTAACTAGTAATAAACATCCGTAGCCTTGCAAGTGACTTACACCAGTGTCATTCTCAACTACCTCAACTACACAGCTGTTCAGTTCCATGTCCAAAGTTGGTGCTGATCCTAGTGGCCACTTTGTGTACTATTGACTTACATCACTATCACACCAAGTAGAGGAACTAAAATGGAACACACATCCACACATAAGTCAGATTGTGCAATTTACTGACTTACACCACTGTCATTCTAACCGGCTCATATAAAACAAAGTGTCCTGACTGACTGACTAACTCACCATCGCCCAGCCAAAACTATTCAAGTTAGAAACATGAAATTTTGGGGGTATGTTCGTTGTAAGTCGAAAACGTCCACTAGGGAAGTTTGTGGATATTCAGGTTCTAAAGGGTTGTTAGGGGGTAGACTGCATTTCATTGAATAGCAATATATCACGGTTGGTTTCATTGGGGGATGTGATACTCTGCATAGAAACTAACCACTAAAAATAAGCAGACACGTGTCTAAGGGTGTTTTGATGTGTTTTATATTATGAGGTGAAAGGGGTGAAAAGTGGGGGATGAATGATTTCTAACGGAGCATGTATCTCTCAAACGATATAGGCGAAAAGTATCAAACTCAAGGGAAAAAAAACCAGCTTAAAACTAAGAAAATAGGTGTTCGACCGTTGTTTCATAAATCCAATTTAAGGGGCCCACGGGGAGGGGTGAAATTTTTAAAAGAAGGATTACCGCTGCACAGTCTTAGATTTCCCTCTCTACGTGTGTGCCATCAAGGGGATGGGGACCTGCAGTTAAAAATGAGGGCGTAGAAGATTTCGATTTGTGTAATTTTATGAAGTGTACTTTTTTCATAGGAATTTAGGTCAATGGATTTTGTGTTTAATATATCTCATTTATTTTATATTTACGTTTGTGGTCTGAAATAGTGTTTTTTTTAATGCGATGCGACGTGACGTTTGTGATAACTTGATATTTATATGCCATTGTTGTGTTATATTGTTTACGGTCTTTACCAAATTATCTATCTTCTATCTTCTATATATATAAAAATCAATGTTACGTGATAGTTTGTCTGTCTGTGGGTCTGTGGGTATGTCTCCTATGCGTTCATATACCATTCGTCCGATTGCGATGAAACTTGGGTGAGATGTTGAGTACACTCCAAGGAAGGTTTCTGACTTAGTAAATCCATTTTACAATAGGTAGCGCACGCGTAGATTCAACAAATGAGCGACGATGCGCGAAGCATTTCAACAAAGTCCCGTATGTGTTCATATACCATTCGTCCGATAGCGATGAAACTTGGGTGAGATGTTGTGTACACTTACGTGAAGGTTTCAAAATTAGTGAATACATTTCACAGTAGATAGCGCACGAGTAGATTCAACAAATGAGCGACCACACGCACAGCGTTTCAACCAAGTCCCGTATGCATTCATATACCATTCGTCCGATAGCTATGAAACTTGCGTAAAATGTTGTGTACACTTCAGGGAAATTTTCTGGCTTAGTACATCCACTTCACAATAGGCAGCGCACGAGTAGATTCAAGAAATGAGCTACGACGCGCGAAGCATTTCAACAAAGTCACGTTTGCGTTCATATACCACTCGTCCGATAGCAATGAAACTAGGCTGAGATTTTGTGTGCACTCCAGGGAAGGTTTCCAGCTTAGTAAATTCCTTTAAAAATAGGTAGAGCACGAGTAGAATCAACAAATGAGCGACGACGCGCGAAGCGTTTCAACAAAGTCCCATATAATTTCATATACCATTCATCCGATAGCGATGAAACTTGGGTGAGATGTTGTGTACACTCCAGGGAAGGTTTCTGGCTTAGTACATACATTTTACAATAGGTAGCGCACCAGTAGATTCAACAAATGAGCGATAACACGCGAAGCGTTTCAATAAAGTCCCGTAGGCATTCATATACCATTCGTCCGATAGCTATGAAACTTGGGTTAGATGTTATGTACACTTCAGGGAAGGTTTCTGGCTTAGTAAATCCACTTTACAATATGCAGCGCGCGAGTAGATTCAAAAATTGAGCTACGACGCACGAAGCGTTTCAACAAAGTCCCGTATGCGTTCATATACCATTCGTCCGATTGCGATTAAACTTGGGTGAGATGATGTGTACACTCGAGGAAAGGTGTCTGCTTAGTAAATCTACTTTACAATAGGCAGCGCACAATTAGATTCAACAAATGAGCTACGACGCGCGAAGCGTTTCAACAAAGTCCCGTATGCGTTCATATACCATTCGTCCGATAGCGATGAAACTTGGGTGAGAAGTTGTTTCCACTCCAGGGAAGGTTTCTAACTTAGTAAATACATTTCGCAGTAGATAGCGCACGAGTAGATTCAACAAATAAGCGTCGACGCGCGAAGCGTTTCAACAATGTCCCGTATGTGTTCATATACCATTCGTACGATAGCAATGAAACTTGGGTGAGATATTGCGTACACTTACGTGAAGGTTTCTAACTTAGTAAATACATTTCACAGTAGATAGCGCACGAGTAGCTTCAACTAATGAGTGACGACACGCAAAGCGTTTCAAGGAAGTCCCGTGGCAGTATGCATTCATATACCATTCGTCCGATAGCTATGAAACTTGGGTTAGATGTTGTGTACACTTTTGGGAAGGTTTCTGGCTGAGTAAATCCACTTTACAATAAGGCAGCGCAAGTTTAGATTCAACAAATGAGCTACGACGCGCGAAGCGTTTCAACAAAGTCACGTATGCGTTCATATACCATTCGTCCGATAGCGATGAAACTTGGCTGAGATATTGAGTACACTCTAAGGAAGGATTCTGGCTTAACAAATATACTTTACAATAGGTAGCGCACGAGTAGATTCAACAAATGAGCGACGACGCGCGAAGCGTTTCAACAAAGTACCGTACGCGTTCATATAGGCCTACCATTCGTCCGATAGCAATGAAACTTGGCTGAGATGTGGTGTACAGTCCAGGGAAGGTTTTTGACTTAGAAAATCCATTGCTCAATAGGTAGTGCACAAGTGGATTCAACTAATGAGCGAAGGCACGCGAATCGCTTCAACAAAGTCCCGTATGCGTTCATATAGGCCTACTATTCATCCAATTGCGATGAAACTTGGGTGAGTTGTTGTGCACACTGCAGGGAACGTTTCTAATTTACTAAGTCCATTGTATAATGGGTTGCGCACGAGTAGTTTCAACAAATGAGTGACGGCGCACAAACCGTGTCAACAAAGTTCCATCTGCGTTCATATACCATTCATCCGATTGTGATGAAACTAGGGTGAGTTTTTGTGCACACTGCAGGGAAGGTTTCTGACTTAGTAAATATATTGTACAATAGGTAGCGCGCGAGTTGATTCAACAAATGAGTGACGGCGCGCGAATCATCAAAACAAATTCCCGTAAGCGTTCATATGCCATTCATCCAATTGCGATGAAACTTTGGTGAGTTGTTGCGCACGCTCCCACAAATGTTTCAAAATTAGTAAAACCATTTTACGATAGCTTAGAGGCAGTTAACGGAAATTGAAGAAAAAATTGTGTATCCAAAAGCACTTCAAGAAACCAAATTACAATGCCAACACTTTCTTTGATTGGCATTGCAACGCATGCCGGGTACAGCTTGTATCTTTATAAATCAATATATCGCTAAAATGAAGTGTTTGAAGTCCAAGAAGTTGACAGTACGCAGTGGCAAGTTGTGCACACCTAGAAGTACGGTACGTTAATATATAATGGCTAAAATGCCATTAGGAAACCTCTAAGAATGAGGATTGAGGGACTTGGAAGGAAGGAGAGCCATGAAGGGCAGATAGGAAAGGGATAGGGGCTCGCCCCTAAGTCAGAGGAAAAAGGGACAAAACGGACCCAGCTCAGGAATCCCTCGGGGTCGCCAACTCCCAAACTCACCAACCGTGAGCCCTTGAGAGTGTACCAATATCCAGGGTGCACCGGAAGTAGTGGGGCTACATACACCCGGCCTCCTTGAGGGCCTTGAGCAGAAGGTAGGACATAACATGAAAAGAAAAAGAAGGCTGACCAGGAGACGTCGACAGGAGAGAAGACGGAGAGGAGCCCGGCACAAGTAAGTGGAAGCAATGCTGGACTCAGCTGGGGTCCCGTGGTCGCCAACCCACGTTCCACTAGATGTGAGCCCCTGGGGGAAACGGCTGTTTCAGGTAAGCCAACAATCCGTTCGTAATATAGCCCATTCACCGAACTTTTCAAACAGAGGGTGTATATAAATTACATGTAAACTTTTGAGCTGACGGTGGTTTTGGGGTCTGAGAGATGTGAAACTGGAAGATTTGTCGAAATTTTCCGGAAGTCGAAACATGGTGCTCATTGCAATAGTTAGCTTTCTAATGAAATCCACCTAAAAGGCAGACTACATTGTACAGAGTGTAATCGCACTAAAATATCAATTAGTTCTTTTCCTATTCGCTTAAATAAATATTTTTAACTACCAAGTATATTGGGTGTAGCTTAAGGACGAACAACTACCCAAATCACCCCTCCCTTAAAGCCAATCATGGGTTCTTGGTACCTGAAGAACTGTTGTTCAGATACCTACCTTGGAAAGCTCTACTTTTAAATAGTTAATATCAGGAGAATGCGTGGGTCAAACTCTAAATGGACTCACCTTGTCGATGCGGCACGACTGGAGCGAAGTTTAACCCTGACTGGTTGTGGAGATAGGAGTAGATGGACGCGTGTTGTTGTTGCTGTTGCTGTTGTTGTTGCTGCTGCTGTTTACTCTCTGCACTTCTCCCCTGAGGAACGGCCTGCTGGAGGTTAGGCGTGGAGCGCGCGGACATCATGACGTCACGAGCCATGCGCGCAGCCGCCACCGCGTTCTTGCCATCGGGGGCGCTGAAACAAAACACAGACAACATTATAGCAGTGATTACCAGCTTCATGAGTCACCGTCACCGAGAGAAGAGTCCAATGAGAGAAAAATATATGGCAGTCTTTTGGAGGACAGCCTTGCCCAATAACAAGGGAACATCACCAATTCGACCTCATATTTCAAAGTACTGTAGTTACGTGAAGAACTATACAGCCTATTTTCATATATCCTACTCATGTTAATTGTCTTTAACAACATACAAAATTTCAGTTTGCTGTAATAGATTCGTAGATATTGAGAACTGTCTAAATATTTCGGATGGTCGCCATGTTGGATTTTTATATACAGTATGTAGGCCGTAGAGCAGTGGTTCCCAACCTTTGACTGCTGACGCCCCCCTTTTCAGATACGGGAGTTCATCGCGTCCCCCTTCTCCCCCACCCCTCCGCTGATCGCATCTATAACCTCTTCGATTGACGCGGAGGATATAGACCTAACCTAATAACACTACATAATGGAATAGGCCTATCTGTTACATACCAACTTCATTTTAGCACAATACAAAGAACACACCTTTACAACAAACCCTTAAATTAGTCAACAAATGTCAGTGAGAGGGTTGACACTGTTTTCTCATGGTAAGATTCGGTATGTTTGGTTTGATATTTGACGGAGCACAGCGGAGATCACTTGCAACATCAAGCCGACAGCGCTGCTTTGTTTCTATGACACTCAGCATTGAAAATCCTGACTCGGATATGTATTTGAAAATGAAAGTTCACACTGTTCAAAGCTTCAAAGAAATTACAAAGATATGCTAATGAGACGATAAAATTGGCATAATTTTGCTCCTTACAACACAGCAAATTCCTTATTTCCCCTCCAACCTCGCGGCTCCGTAGAGGTTTGTGCCGACAGTTGGCAATTACCAGTGCTTTTGAACGATTGACTTGGTGCGACAATCACTTGGAGAGATTCGAAAAATGTTTATTTTACAAAATTGTAATATTCGAGCAAAAAAAATAAAATAAAAATTCGGAAATCACTTCCCCCCCCCCCCCCTTGATAAAGCCTCACGCCCCCCAGGTTGGGAACCCCTGCCGTAGAGTTATATCCCATTACATGAAGATAATTGTGCAAGTGTAGCACTCAAACTTCAATCGCATGAATAGGACACACGAAATTAAATCGAGATTCAAAAATTTCGCACAGCTGCCATCTTGTGGTTATGAAAACAATTGAAATACATTAGATGCCAGTGGATTAAAATTTGTATAAGCATTTACCGTACCAAGTTTCACTGTGGTCGGATGATTAAATCGCGAGAAACGTCCATTTAAATATTTCGCGTCGCCGCCATGTTGAATTTGTGCTCACCAGGTTATTGAAAGTCTCATAGGTGACCTCATGTTCATAGCCTCATCAACATACACAATTTCAGTTTGACTGCCGTCATAGATTAATAGATATTGAGAACCGTCTAAATATTTCGGACGGTCACCATGTTTGATTTTATATATGTAGGACATAGAGCGCCGCGCAGTCCTTGCGAGGTTCCGTCATTTAGATGATGATGATGATGATAATCATTGTTTTAAGGGGCCTAACAACTGAGTTATCGGCTCCCATATACAGAAAACCTTCACTGTAGTTTGACCTTATTACTCCTGAGTGGAACTATTTTTTACTGCAAATCTGAAGCGTTACATAGAAGTACTTCGTTAAAACTGAAATGTATTTATTTTGTTTACTAGCGACAATAATAATATTAATAATTACAATTTTATTAAATACTAATAAATACTAATACTTTGTGATATGTTTCACGATCTGACGGCAAATCCAGTTCAGATTATCTGTGGCTTCCTTTGGTCATAAACGAATGTTTTTCTTCAGAAACCTTCCTCGAGATATCCTTTACAGAATGGTGAAAACCGCATCAAAATCCATCCAGTGGTTCTCGAGATTACCAAGAATCGGGGACTTTGTTTTACTCTAAGAAGACATTCAACATAGGCCTATAACGAGAAAATTATTAATGTAAAATAATAATAATACAAATAGGCTACGTAAACATTGGCAATATGGCACAAAAAAAATCGTGAATAAGAAATAAAATAAAATAATAATATTAATAGATTAGGATATCAACGAGATAACATCTAGCCTATATAGATTGTTTGGCTTTTGCTGACGACATTGCCCTAATTACTGACACACCGGAAAATGCCAAAACACAAATTGATAATTTAATACAACAAGCAAATAAAATAAGTCTACAAATTTCCTTCACAAAGACAGAATTTATATCCAATGTCAAAAACAGTCCTGATAAATTATGTATTCAACAAAACGAAATCAAAAGAGTGAATTCTTTCAAATATCTCGGTGAATGGATTAGAATAAATAATAACGAGAAAAACAGCCTAACAGTTAGAACAAAGAAAATGAATGTAGCTTTCCAGCTCACCAGGAACATTTATGAGAAAAAAGCATCACCTAATTCCATTAAAATTAAACATTACAATACTGTTGTGAAACCAGAGGCCTTATATGGATCTGAAACGCTCAAATTAATGAATAAAGGCGAAATTAACAAAATCATGGTCATGGAAAGGAAAATAATTAGAAGTATGCTTGGCCCTAGAAAAGTAGGAGCAGATTACAACAGACCTAGACCAAATGTTGAAATTTCTGAGCATGTAGAAAATATTCTACATACCATGCGAAGAAGAAGATTATCCTTTTTTGGACATTAACAAAGAATGAACGATGATAGATTGACAAAGAAAAATGGAACTTAAGATACAGCCAGCTTGGTTTCAACAGACCTTGAATGACCTTAAAGAGGCCAATATACAAATTGAAGACATACTTAATAGACAACTCTTTCAAGGAGGAACTAGAGAGAAGCAGGAAACAGCCACACAACATTGAGGAGCTCCGGCAACAACAATCTAAAAGAATGAAGCAATTTTGGGTGACCAAGAAGAAATCATATAGCAAAACTTGATGTATTGATTTAACGTGCTCTATTAAGGGCTATTCGATTAAATAATACTATTAATAGATTAATAATAATAATATTAATGTCTTAAGATATTAAAAGCTTGTTTGGGTTCGGTTATTACGCAGAGATTTTGTATGATCAGCCAACAAAGACCTAATTAGAAGCTCGTCTGAGTGGAAGACTTGTTAGCCTTGCTTTGCCGAATGCATCTTCAGTTACGGTCACAGCTCAAGTAATCTATTTTATTAAATGGTGTAGGGGGGAGGGGGAGGGGGGCTAGGTGATATAACGAGCGTTTTATTCTCCAAGTGGGCAGTGGGCACAAGTTCATCTAAAAATAGTGGTTTGTACCGCGAGCGAAGCTGGTCGCGTGTGGGCGCACAACCGGTTCTTATCCCATTGTTCTGTTCGGTGCAGAGCACACGATCCGGAAACCATCACTCCTACAGTTTTACAGAAAGCAGCCTCGTTTTAATACCAAAGAAGCTTCGTAACCTTCATCCAGAAACCATCACCCCTACTCCTCTTCTCTGGTTGTCTGTGCTGAGCCATATCGGAGATACCGTAGTTTATAACCTGGGCCACCGCGAGGATCTAAGGGCCCCTATGCAAAGTTTTGCTCCGCCCCCCTTCAAATACGTTTAATTATTATTATTATAGCTTGCCACGGTGGGTGAGTGGATATCGTGTCGGTCTACTAACCCTAAGATTGCAGGTTCGCTCCTGGCCGTGGTAAGTGATTTTTGAAAGGCGGCAAAAATACGATACGCATGTCATACGATGTTGGCATGTCAAAGAACCCATTTGAATTCATCAGGCCGTGTTCATAATGGCAAAATAAATCTTGGGAGTTTCCGCCAACACAAAGTTCCTCAATTCTCTACTAGAAAGCGCTATAGTGTTCAAGGAGCTTAGATATCTAACGTCTAACCTCCTTGACTTTCATAGTCAAGGAACAACGAAATTCGACATGCAAGCTACCCTCTGGGTGTCAAATAAGCTTGCACCCGGCACCCGAGGCCATACATTATTATTATTATTATTATTATTATTATTATTATCCACTACTAGCTATTCTGAAGAAAAAAACAATGCAATTCTAAGAAAAGCACATGATGCCCAGTCATAATTTTAAAAAACAAGTTAAATTATCACACAGAATTCCACACATACCCAAGTACACGGGGATGAATGACCACGATGTCCATGTCTCTAAAATTAAACAACATCAATATAGCATAGTTTGCGACTGGCACTCTTTTCATGAACTGACAGCTTACGCCAAGAACGATCTTTTTGCCATCCTTCGTCAGTAACTAAAACTGTCAGTTGTGACCAAGTAATCCGCAAGGAAAATAATATCAGGTGCGTTCAAAAAGTAACGAGCTGGAGGCTGGAATGCGTAAACCAGTGACGACATTGGCTAATCGTGGCGTGTGTAACGAGGTGTGGTTCCGACCAGAGCGTGGAAGGTCACAGCCCGTCGCTAGAGGGCACGCGTGCACGTCACGTGACGATACAAAGCGAGCAATAGCATGCATCAATCGTCCAACGCTGCCAGTCACATTGCAAACAGTGACATGGAGGCGTCAACCGAAGAGCAAAGAGGTGTTTTTCGGTTTCTGACAGCGGAAGGATTAGGGGGAACGGACATTCATCGCCGAATGTCACAAGTGCACGGCGAACACTGCATGTCCCTTGCAAGGGTCAAGGCGTGGCACAAGCGGTTCAGGGGAGGACGGGTGTCGTTAGCCGATGATGCCCCGTCTGGGGCACCCCCCTGCAATACCGATGATGGTTGATGCACTCATTACCAAGGACCGCCGAGTGACAGTGAATGCCATAGCCGCCATGGTCGGATTGAGCGTCGGAAGTGTGCACACCATCAGGAAGGAACGACTGCACTTGCGCAAAGTGTGTGCCCCACAGTCTTCAACCACACCAGGGAGCATGTCGAATGGCCCACTGTCTTGGTCATCTGCAGCGCTATGCGAGTGAAGGGAATGGGTTCCTGGCACGAGTGGTGGCTGGAGATGACTCATGGTGTCATCACTTCGAACCAGCATCCAAACGACAAAGCCTCCAGTGGAAGTATCCAGGGTCACCACCACCCAAAAAAGGCAAGACCATCTACACGAGTGCAGGAAAGGTATCCTCCGGCTCGTTACTTTTTGAACGCACCTTATATATTGATTGATTTGTATCCGTCCATACTAACACATTCCCCACTCTGTAGTTTTGAAAATCAAACTGTTCTCAGGAAGTTTCTTATTCCGTCCTTGGACCTTTTCGATATCTTGCCCTACCAGGTTTCAAATAAAAATAAATTTAAAATAAATAAAACTATATTCGCAAGAAAATGTAAAGAATCACTAACGGGCCCTCATTGCTTACGGGCCCCTATGCAGTTGCCCCCCCCCCCCCCCTCCGTCGGCGGCCCTGCCTATAACCATCTGATCCATAAGTTCACAAAAATATCAGTCAACAGAACTCTCCCAATTCATGAAGATATACTTCATAAATTTGGTCGTGAAATCACGTTCTTCAACTGTGTTAAGGGAACCTTGTAGGTTATGAATGCCCAATTTATCCAATGCTAACATGTAACATATTTAGGTACACTTTGTAGACAAATGAACCACTGGAATATCTTTAAAACAATCATGGATGTAGGTTATTAGATGTTGATCATTACCATGCAGATTCAATACAATCATTAGCACTCATGATATCTGAGATGTGGTTTGAGTCTTCAGTCTTTTGACTGATGCGATGTATAAATCTCTACTGACAAGGGGAGGATACGATGCATGGGTCACCAATTCGAACGATCTTTAGTACAAGGGTAGGACATTGCCAGGCGTATAACAGGTGCAAGTAGTAAGGTGCGCTTCTCAGCCGTTTCAGAGAAATTAATTAATTGCAATTACAGTGCGTCGTCCATGTGCGTTGTATGCTAGCAAGAACCTAATGAGCGCGTGGTGCAGCGGTAAGAGCCCTGCTTCGTAAGCACGGGATCGGTGGTTCAAATCCCACTGGTCAGCCTTTGCAGTGTGTTGTTTTTGTAACCACTGGCAATTTCCAACCAATACGCATGGCATGAGTCACTGCTTGCGGGGTACGGGGTGGCCTGATGGTTCACAGACGGGCAATGAACGGAACATAAATGTAGATATATTATAGAGCACACCTGACCATGTACAATACCAATGTATTTGCAATGCCGATACTGTACATTATGTAATGTCACAAACGTTGACCCCCATACGATGATTTCAGAATCCCTTTTCCGGCTCACATAACACGTTATTACAATTGACTGCAAAATTAACAGTATTCAGGACACCTACAGTTGTACGAATTGCCAATGTTTACAACAACAACAAAACACAACGCAAAGGCTCAACAGTAGGATTTGATCCAGCGATCCCACGCTTACAAAGCAAGGCTCTTACCCGTGCCCCACGCGTTAGTTGGATTCTTACAAGCGTACAACGCGCATACATCATTTATTGCAATTAATTAATTTATCGGAAACGACTGTAAAGCGCACCTTACTACTTGCACCTGAAATACGCCTGGTCATGTCCTACACGTGTACTAAGGATGGTTCGAATCGGTGATCCATGCATCGTATCCATCCGTTGTTAGTTGCCGATTCTTGGATGTCACGGGTAATCTCGAGAACCACGGTTTTCACCATTCTGTAAAGGATATCTCGAGTAAGCATTCTGTAGAAAATAATTTATTTATGATCAAAGGAAGCCAAGCAGTAACGATTTCAGTGAAAAAGGCAAAAACAAAGCCTGGCGTCAATCCTGGGCAAACCGTTAAAAATATCATTATACTATGAGTGTAAGAATTGTTCAGCATGAAAAGTTCTACAAAAAAGTTCGGGAGAGCATATCTCTATCTTCAATACATCGCCCACTAAAAGTGTTTTTACGTTTTCATTTCTTCCAACAATCACCATTCAATTACTGAGGCGACAGTTTACGAGCTGGCTAGGGGCGAGTCTATCACTCCAATTACAGCCTAGCTAGCGGGCGAGCCTATTACCCCCGGTACAGCCAGCAACTAACTGTCGAGTCGTATTGAGTTAAGACTTCAGAGAAGAGTGGTTGTGTTTGGAGTTTCCCTGGAAGTGCAACTCGGTTTTTCTTCATTTCGCATGAGAAGTTTTAGTTCCGCAAAATGCACAGCCAAGTTAAGATTGGACGGAAGAGGGATTTGTGTTTCATGCACCTCGCCATTCTTAAAATTATGTCTGACAAGAATTTGTTGCACATGCATCTCCATGATAATATAATCCAGTCAGTGATTTTAACCCATCATGCCGAGACGTAAAGCGGATGTAGGTCGTAGTTCATTGGCATCGAAAAAAAAGCTTGCTACGGTGGGTGAGTGGATAGCGTGTCGGTCTACTAACCCCAAGCTTGCAGCTTCGCTCCTGGCCGTAGTAAGTGATTTTTGAAAGGCGGCAAAAATTACGACTCGCATGTCATACGATGTTGGCATGTCAAAGAGCCCATTTGAATTCAGTAGGCCGTGTTTACAATGGCAACATTAATCTCGGGAGTTTCCGCCAACACAAAGTTCCTCATTTCTCTACTAGAAAGCGCTATAGTGTTGAAGGGGCTTCGATATCTAACCTCCTTGACTTTCATAGTGCTTCAAGGAACAACGAAATTGGACATTCTAGCTACCCTCCGGGTAACAAATAACAAAGCTTGCACCCGGCACCGAGGCCATACGATATTATTATCAGAAAAAAAAGCGCTTATCACGTAATGCATTCGTAACTGTTCCCGGGCGAAGCCGGGGTGGATTGCTA
The DNA here is from genome assembly GCA_946902985.2 of Meconema thalassinum. Lineage (NCBI taxonomy): Eukaryota > Metazoa > Arthropoda > Insecta > Orthoptera > Tettigoniidae > Meconema > Meconema thalassinum. The sequence continues at coordinate 175,602,289 of OX336401.1, forward strand.
GCAATCGTATATAATAAATAAATAACCCCTGGCACTACAGCCCATGAATGGCCTAAGCCTACCAAGCGACCGCTGCCCAGCCAATTGGCCTGCAGATATTGGGGTGACGCGTGATCAGCGCATCGGGTCCCCTCGGCCATTAATCTTGGTTTTCGTGATCGGGGCGCTGCCTCACTGTCAGACAGCTACTCAATTGTCTTCACGAGGCTAAGTGCACCCCGTTCCAGCCTTAAAATCCCTGACGGAGCCGGGAATCGAATCCGGGGCCTCCGGGTGAGAGGCAAGCGCGCTACCCCAACACTACGGGGCCGGCATTAATTGTATATAAACAAATAAATAAATGTATTGTAATCACTAGGGCTCGGATTTTTAGGTAAATAAATATTTTTTTATTGTAAATAAATATTTGAAGCATTTTTTCTATACATACATAAATTCCTGCTGTTCACTTATTAGCACATAAAAGGGCATAATATTTACATTTTTTTAAATCAGTATGCTAGATCTTTCATTTTATTGCATTATTGTTCTGTGTTACTTCAACGGGGAAGAACCTGTGAGATATCTAATCTTCATGCAGAGCGTATGTCAGCTTGCAACTGTGTTAGTCTTAACTTGTCGCCCCGTGCCACTCACTGTGGAAGCCAGGGATTTCCTTGTCGATAGCCATATCGCACCAAGTGCTGAACCTCCCCCTCCCCCAGCTACCTGGAACCAGTGTCACTCACATGCAGTTCATTTCTGGCACTGTGAAGTGTAAGGCAGTTCTACGATGCCTAAAGTTGCAGAACTTAAAGATAATTTTACTTCTGTTCTGCCAACCATGTGGGAAAGCAATCATGGCTGAACAGCGATCTCAAGTTACACAACACCTCAAGGGCAAGAAACATATTGCCGCAGTTTCGCGCCTTTAGAATAAGTGTTTGGCGATAATCGTCGGTCATTTGTGATGGACAACCTGAAGATGTATCTCGTTGTGTATTGTAATGCTTCAGCAGTCAGTGAGACATAACATTCGTGAGTACTGCATATTGTTTATATTCACATTAATAAACTAAATTATAATTAAATATTTTTGTTTCTTTGTCATTCAGGTATTTTTAATACATTAAAAATAAATATTTTCCCGATTTTTAGCACCTACAAATCCGAGCCCTAGTAATCACCAACTGTAATGAAAGAATCGAAGTTTTGGCTAGAATTTTGCCGCCATTCAAATATCCGATTTCCTCAGCCATCATTATCTGGTGAAACTACCTAGGCCTAATAATCTTACCATCATATTTCACTCAAAATAATTTCTTTTATCCGCGTGCCCTATTTACTATAAGTTGTCATTATTAAACTAAGTTCGTTGACCTCAATATTATTATTCATTGTTGCAAACGTTCTTGCATTTGGCGCCGAGGGGCTCATGACTACAAATGAAGCCTAGGCTACATTGTGATGTTCTCTGGCACGCTAAACCGACATGGGAAGGTATAATTTCACTCACACGACGTGACATCCATTTACACGACAAAAGTGATGTATTCACGTTTTCATCTCGCCTCCAGGAATCCAAACGCGAAAATACATTCTTCCTCTCCTTCAAGCTCAATGCGAATCCAGGTTACTGAAGTCACAACTTTATATACACGAACATCTCACGAATTCACGAAATAAAGCTAAATTACACGTTGTAAAGGCATTAATAAGTGAATATCTTACTGAATTTTTCACACCATCTTTCACTCTTTTATTTATTCCGATGCTGAACGTGATCTTCAGAGGTCAATATTGTCTTGGATGAAGAGAAGAGGCGATGTTGCCAAATGGGAAGTACTACGTGAGTCAGGTAAGAAAACAGGTTTTGCTGTGACTGGCAAGTCATCGCTCTACGATTATAATTCTCGTTATTGTAAGCCCCACAATGACCTGCACAAAGAATGTTCCATCGATCGAGTTTGGTTGGGCAAGTGGACGTAACCCGACAGATATTTGCACAATAGCAGGTGCAAATGGTATTAAACTAAAAACAGAGATTTTTCAGACGAATGGCGGGTGGTAGTTTCCCCAAAGAGTATAATAATCCCTTCCTTCCAAGACAAATTAAAATGTTATAGACAGCAGAAATGTTAATTTCACAACTTACATTATTTATCCGATAGCTTTTAACTGTTTTGTTGTTGATAATTTTATCATGTGATTTCCTCGCTATCTTTAGTTATGTTGTTGTTTGAATCTTCAGTCTTTTGACTGGTTTGATGCAGCTGTCCATGCCTCCCTGTGCTGAGCTAATCGTTTCATCTCTACATAGCTACCAGACCCTACATCCGAGGCAATCTGTTTAACATATTCTAACTTTGGTCTACCCCTACAGTTCGTGTCCTCGACCCTTCCTTCCATAACTAAGCTTGCTATTCCTGGGTGTCTTAGTATGTGTCCTACCAACCTATCTCTTCTCTTTATTAGCAGTCGCCAGAAACATCTCTCCTCTCCCACTCGTCTTAATACCTCTTTGTTTGTAACCCTATCTACCCATCTGATCTTCATCATTCTCCTGTAACACCACATTTCAAACGCTTCAATTCTCCTCTTTTCTGCTGCACCTACAGTCCAAGTTTCACTTCCATAGAGTGCCACGCTCCAGACAAAGGTTTTCAAAAATGTCTTCCCAGTACCTAAATCTATATTCGATGTCAACAGATTCCTTTTCTGTAGAAATGCTTTCCTTGAATGAGCCAACCTACTTTTTATATCCTCTGTGCTTCGTCCATCACTGGTTATTTTGCTTCCTAAGTAACAGAAGTCTCCTACTTCCTTTAGTTTCTCCGCTACCAATTTGATGTCCATAGAGGTTTCTGATTTATTTCGGCTGCATTCCAATATTTTTGTTTTACAGTTTACATTTAGTTATGTTATCTTCCATTTATATTATGTAAGTTTTAATATTACCATTATTTTTCAACAATAGATTGTTGGAAGAAATGAAAACGTAAAAACACTTATAGTGGATGATGTATTAAAGATAGATAGGCTCTCGCGGAACTTCCACTCATAGCATATTGATATCTTTAACGGTGTACCCAGCGTAAGCTTAAAAGGCGCACGGCAGGTTTTTCTCCAACTCGATTCACTGAAATCGTTACTGCTTGGCTTCCTTTTGTCATAAATGAATTTTTCTCTAAATAAACCTTCCTCGAGAAATCCTCAACAGAATCAAAATCCGTTTAATTTCTTCCAACAATCTCCATTCAGTGGAAATTTGAATTACTAGCTTCAGAGCGAGTTTACGAGCTAGCAACCTAACTCATCACCCCCAGCTTCGGCCAGCATCAAGCTGTCGAGTTAAGACTTCAGAGTATAGGCCTATGTGTTTGGAGTTTCGCTGTTCACCCCGGCTTTCCTGAATTGCGTCTGGGACCTGCCGTCCGTGCGACTTTTAAGCTTACGCTGGGTAAACTGTTTAAGAGACCGGGCGAAGCTGGGGCGGGCTGCTAGTTAGTAATAATTACCACACTTACTAAGTTACTAAAAGATTGTTTTATCATTTCAAATTATCTTGTCGATTTACGCTTGAGTCAAAAGTTATGCGTTACGGAGACGGAGACGGTGACGTCATGCAGCCGCGCGGGAAGCATACTTTTTTTTCAGCCCGAGCCTAGCCACAGTATGTATTTCCGAGCCCCTTATTGGCTGTTACGTCATGTCATTATCCTGGTTCCGAATCGAGACGGTAGGTAGTAGCAGGGGTCATGGAGGGAGGTTTTCGAGTGAGATGTGGATAATATTCGATGTTGAATTGCATTATTAGCGTGAAACGGGCATGAAACTTGCTTTAGATCAAGTTTAAAAGAACCCACGCAGCAAATGAATGCGTTCCAATCAACATTTAAAGTCTAAGTGAAATCATTCGACATTTAACCACATGTATTAAGACCTATGATAATAAACGGAATTTGCGAGTACAGATGTGCACGAGTGTCATCGTGCGAGCTTGCTAACTTGTTGTCCCGGGTTCGAGACTGCCCTGGGGCGGAAATTTTTACTTCTTTTGAATTATTTTATTATATCCTCCCTACCTTTTACAGCATGTTTTATGCCTTGTTTTGTTCGAGTTTGAACTCGCCACTTTGGCCATAGAAGCTCAGCATGCTACCAACTACGCCACTCAAGCCCCTAATGGCAGAGACTATCAGCAGTGGGTCTCACTGGAGGTTTTGTAGAGCCATTTGTCTTGTATATTAGCAACTGGTGATGTCATGTCATCGCTTAGTTTACTCCATTTCCAATAATCTACAACAATATTTAATCACATGTCATTTATTTCAGGTTATTTTTAGCCTAGTTTCATTTTATGAAGAAATAGCCTTATGAGATCTCCTTTTGCCCGTACGTGTGTCTGTGTGTCCCTCCTAATAACTTCTAAACGGCTGGAGCGATTTCAATGAAACTCAGCAAGGTCATAGTACCATTTCGGCTGACCCTGACCGCGTCCTTCAAATTTTATTACGTGTCACCAATCCAACATGGCAGCTGTGCGAATTATTTCACCAGCATTCTATATCTTCGAAACTATTACCGATACCACCCTGAAATTTCGTACGGTGATAAAGGGTACTACTAGAAATTTATATATGCACTGCAAGAAATTCACCTATGTGACTTTCAAACACCCGTTAACTACAAAACCAAGCGAGGCAAGCGAATTTGAGACTTTTAAATAGACTTTTCTCGCCATTTAGCCATCCAAACGCAAAGAAACATGGTACAGCAAATGTTTACACACATTGTATTGCACTGGCATCTAATTTAGTTCAATTGTTTACATAACCTCAAGATGGTGGATGTGCGAAATATTTCACCGGCATTCTATATCTCCAAAACTATTACTGATATCACCATGAAATTTTGTACGGTGATAAAGGGTACTACTAGAAATTTCAAAAACCTGTTAAGTACAAAACGAACATGGCGGCCAAGCGAAGTTGAAATATTTTAATAGACTTTTCTCACGATTTAACCATCTGAGCACAGTGAAATGTGGTACAGTAAATATTTATACATATTGTAATGCACTGGTATCTAATTTAGTTCAATTGTTTACATAACCTCAAGATGGCGGCTGTGCGAAATTTTAAAATTATGTTTTCATTTCTTGTGTCGTAATCATGCGATCGAAGTGAAAGTTTGAAAGATGAACCTAGGCAATAATTTTCCTTTAATTGTACATAACTCTATGACCAACATGTATAACAATCCAACATGGCGACCAACCGAAATATTTAGACCGTTCTCAAAATCCACGAATCTATTACAGCAATCAAAATGAAATGTTGATAGAATATATGAAAATAGGCTGTATAGTTCTTCAAGAAACTACTTGTTTCCCATATTCTGAATACCAGAAGGGTAATTAATTATGAAGGAGGCACATTGACTGATGATCGTAACGATTAGTTTACCACGAGATGTGTTTATCCTGTCTTAAAGATGGCCTTTGAGGAGTATCGGTTACTCTTCACAGTAACCTTAGGACTGAGCCCAGCTCCTCTCAGTTCCAAAGAGAAGAAAACACAACTTGTTTAGTGCTCGGAGCACTTGCAAACAGTGCTGCCAACCTTGGAGCCTGCCGAGGTTACTGTACATCTTACTTTAACCACCAAAACCACTATTGAAGATAGAGATAGATATGCTCTCGCGGACATTTTGGTAGGTTGGTTCCTCAGTTTAGGGGCTGCGACAACGCGGTCATGTAGCCCCGTGTACTTTGGGTGTGTGTAGAATCTGTCTGATAACCGGTGTTAATTGTGATGGCTGTATTAGTGTGCGTATCTGTTTATTTAAAATTTAAGTAGAGACTGCAACTTAGAATGTTTCAAATAGTTCCTACTTTTGCCGCCAAACGCCACCGTCAACGACTACTAGGCCTAGTTCAGAACTTAGCTACTAGACGCCACCGCAACGAACGTAGAAACCTAAGAGCGTTGTTTACATTCTTAACCTATCCAATTTAGCTTCACACAGGTGTAATTAGTGGAAGGTTCTTTAAAATGCCATAAATGTATGGCATGGGACCGCCGGCTTTACTTCCCCTCCGAAGGAAGGCATACTGAGGGATTTTTAACGCTCTTAAAAATCCGACGGCTTTGGCCGGGTTTGAACCCGCGATCTTGGGCATAGAAGCTCAGCATGCTACCAACTACGCCACCGAAGCCGCCCGGGGACATTTTGTATAACTTTTCATGCTGAACAATTCTTACGCTCATAGTATGTTTAACGATTGTAAGCGCACGGACGCCATATGTTTTAATCGACTTTTTCACTGAAATCGTTACTGCTCGGTTTCCTTTGATCATAAATAAATTATTTTCTATAGAAATCTTCCTCGAGATATCCTTTACAGAATGGTGAAAACCGCATCAAAATTCATCCAGAGGTTCACCCGTGACATCCAAAAACGACAGTAGCGACACTCGTGCGCAGCAACAGAAGAGACAGAGAGAGAAGGTTGAAGCAGAAGAGAGATTAAACGTTATCATCATCTTTCACTGTAACTCTTTTTCACGAACGTCTCTGTATACCAATAACATCGTCAGGTCAAAAAGAAGCAAGGTAAGGAATTTTGTCGCCCGAGATAGAGCTGCCAAGTCAAGATTTACTTTCATAAAATTGTGCTACGAGAACATAGGTTAACAGTGCAAATTAGGCATAATTAATAATACGTTGATGATGATGATGATGATAATTGTTGTTTTAAGGGGCCTCACATCTAGGTTATCGGCCCCTAATGGTTTGGGTGATGGTGAAGCTGATAATGAAATGTAAACTATAACCATGACGAATGAAACTAAAACTAACTAATATACTAGAAGAAGAAATGGAAAACAAAAGGAGAATAAGGCAAATAAAGGACAGGAGGAAAATGAATGCCCCCAACCCACGAAGAATGCGGATTGAGGGACTTGGAAGGAAGGAGAGCCATGAAAGGCAGATAGGAAAGTGGCAGAGGAGAGGGTCCTCCCCAGAGGTAATGGATAAAAGGGGGAAAACCGGACCCAGCTCAGGAATCCTTCGGGGTCGCCAACTCCCGAACTCACCAACCGTGAGCCCCTGAGGGTGTAGCACTATCCAGGGTGCACCAGAAGTGGTGGGGCTACACACACCCTGCCTCCTTAAGGGCCTTGAACAGAAGGCAGGAGATAACAGGAAAAGAAAAAGAAGGCTGACCCCTCGCAGAAGGAGGGTATCAGAAAAGATGAGACAAGGGCCAATTAACGCGGGAAATGAAGAGACTCCATAGGCCTCGGATAACCTAATACCGTCGGGGTCGGAAGAGAACAAGAGTTGACCAAGTGAGGTTGACAGGAAAGAAGACGGAGAGGAGCCCGGTACAAGTAAGTGGAAGCTATGGCGGACTCAGCTGGGGCCCCGTGGTCGCCAACCCACGTCCCACTAGATGTGAGCCCCTGGGGGAAATAATACGCAGTAGATTGTAGTTGTTAAATCATTTGGGGCTTGGGACATCTTGGTCATCAGCCCCGTGTAGTTGGGTGTATGTGTATAGTCATGTGATAACTGTAGTATAATTCAATTCTGACGCGAGGGCTGGGACGGGGTATACTCAGCCTCGTGGGGCTAAAGTGAGGGTTCGATTCCCACCTCCGTGGTTTTCCACTTCTACTCGTGGCGAATGCCGGGATGGTTCCTAATTTAAGGCCACGGACACCTCCTTCCCAATCCTTATGTAAATTACAAATACACACACTAATACAGCCATCACAATGACACAGGTTATCAGACAAATTCCACACACACACACACACACACAAGTACTTTTAAGTGTTTTATTATAATTATTAATAATGTTTTTTTGTTTTTTCCCCTAAGTTTATATATTTATTTTATTTTCAATTTAATTTTGATATTTTTATTGAATTAATTTTACAATCATTTTCATAATTCTTTTATAATTTTTATGATTTTTATTTCTAATATTCATATTTTGTTTTTAGCCTATTTTCATTAATGAAAAAAAAATAGGCTTATGAGATCACCTTTTGTCCGTGTGTGTGTCCCCCCACTAATAACTTGTAAACGGCTGGAGCGATTTCAATGAAACTCAGTAAGTTCATAGCACTATTCCGGGCGACCGCAACCGTGCCCTTCAAATTTTGTTACGTCTCACCAATGGCGGCTGTGCGAAATATTTCACCAGCATTCAGTATCTCCGAAACTATTAGCGGTATCACCCTGAAATTTTTTACGGTGATAAAGGGAACTACTAGAAGTTCACCTATGTGACTTTTGAAAACCTGGTTAACTACAAAACCAACATGGCGGTCAAGCGAAGTTGAAAGTTTTAAATAGACTTTTCTCGCAATTTAATGATCCAAACACAATGAAACTTGGTACAGTATATGTTTATACACATTGTAATGCACTGGTATCTAATTTAGTTCAATTGTTTATATAACCTCAAGATGGAGGCTGTGCGAATTTCGAAAATTAAGTGTTTATTTCTTGTGTACTAATCATGCGATCGATATCAACATTTGCATAATGAACGTACACAATAATCATCATCTAATAGTACAAAACTACATGTATTAAAATCCAACATGGCGACCATCCGAAATATTTAGAGAGTTCTCATTATCTATTAATCTGAAATTTTGTAATTTATATTTTATTTTTACAATTTAATTGTGAAGTAGATATATAGGCATATTTAATTTTTAGAAATACTAGCACTTGGGAATGAAAATTGTCCAACATTTGGCTGAAAGATTCAACTATCAGCATCTTTGAAAGCATAAACTGTTCTTATGACAGGTCGTTAATTATAGAGAACACTAATCCATCCCAGCATTTGCCTGTTAGCTAGAACACATGTGCGGTCCCCCTGAATCTTGATTTAACGGTGCTGGTGAGTATTCTACAGACTCAAAAGTCAATTAAATAGATCACAAAAAGCAGTAATCAGATCTCATCTGATTACACACGAACAATTAAATCTCTCTCGTCCAGTTCTTTCTTATAATCACTGGTTAATAACGATAGTTACCGTAGCGTGACGTCACATGCACAGCCCCCTCGATCACACATGAACGGGACTAAGGTCAGAAGCAAGCATGACCAGTTTAATTATTTTTCCGGATATCGCGCGTTAGTGAATGCGGCCATGGAATAATGCGCTTCATACCCGCATCAACGAGAGTGATTTATATGCCGCAACGCTTCAACGACTGGGATAAGTACGTTTGCATTTGTTGCCATGGTAACTAGATGTCAGATGTCCACAGTGGCGTAGTTCGTAGCATGCCCATGATTGCGGGTTCAAACCCGGCCGAAGTCGTCGGATTTTTTAAGACCGTAAAAATCCCATAGTATGCCTTCCTTTGGAGAGGAAGTAAAGCCAGCGGTTCCATCTCATAGATTTATGGCATGTTAAAGAACCGTCCACTAATTACACCTGTGTGAAGCTCAATTATAGGTTAAACATTTGACAAACGCTGTTAGGTTCTGACGTTCGTCGCCAGGGGCCGACTACGGTGGCATCTGGTAACCAAGTTCTGAACTACGGTTCCGTCCCACAAGTTACATTCCCATGAGTTCCGAAAACAAATTTCTTAGGAGAAAAGGCCCCATGAGTTCCGAGCGCGTATTCACGCCTGACTAAATAAGCTCAGTTCCGAATGTCTCTGAAAAACCCGCCGTCAGTTCTGAGGTTTGACCCGCTAATAATAGTATTTAATGGTTACCGTTTTTTATAAAAAATGCGACAACAAATCAAGTAAGTGTGCATTTGTGCTGCAAAAAGGGATTTTAAAAAATCGGGAATTGATTAAAGAAGTGGATCATGATTGTGTTCCTGATGTGGCCAGCATTGAAGTTCAGTCACACAGGTAAGGATGATTCATATAACTTTCTTATTGCTTCTATTTATTAATTTTTTACCAGCTATTTTATTAACCAAATACAGAAAATGAACATAGGGTTGTCGGACTTTTGAGCCACTTTAAATTATTAACTATACTAATATAATTATAATAATATAATAAAGCTGAAGAGTGTTTTGTTTGTGTCTTTAAACGCGCTAATCTCGTGAACTACCCCTCTGTTAGAGGAGGCAATTCATTTAAGGGGGCACGCACTCCCGACCCGACTGGCGCTAACAATGGACCTTTTTGTTTCAGTAATAAACAAATTAATACAATTTTGTTGTAGAAAACTAAGCTGGAACTCGCTAAGGTAGAGTTCGAAACTAATGGGACTCGCTCAGGTAGTGTAATTGGCAGATAGCTAATCCGCTAAAGAATTTGGAACTGGTGGGAATCGGAACTCACGGGAGGTCACGCTGAACTAGTAGTCGTTGACGGTAGCGTTTGGAAGCAAAAGTAGGAACTACTTGAAAAAAAAAAACATTGTCTACAGTCGTTACTTGAATTGAAAACAGATAACACACACTAATACAGCCATCACAATTAACACCGGTTATCTGACAGATTCTACACACACCCAAAGTACACGGGGCTACATGACCGCGTTGTCACAGCCCATAAACTGAGGAACCAACCAACCACCGAACTTAAGCCCAAAAGCATAACCGATAAAAGAAGAAATTTCATAAACTTAATGAACCCATCAACTGAATTAAGAACCAGCACGTAGAACAGTTTATAGAGCTTGCTCAAAGGGAGGTCGAGATTTATTGGAAGTTGACGGTCGACCTGGGTGGCTGAGTAGAGAAAGTTCCAACCGATTTCACGGCTTCCAATAAGAATGCGTATCCAATCAGTTCTTATGGAATGTGTGGCTCTGTTATGGAATCATGCGGCTGCGTTTAAAATGACTCAGGTTAGGATTTATAGGCGTAATCTGTAGCATGCTGAGCTTCTATGCCTAAGATCGCGGTTCAAACACGGCAGAAGTCGACAGATATTTTAAGAGCGTTAAAAATTCCTCAGTATGCCTTCCTTCGGAGGGGAAGTAAAGTCGGCGGTCCCAAGTCATAGATTTATGGCATGTAAATAAGAACCTTCCACTAACCACAATTGTGTGAAGCTAAATTTGTACGTTAGATTCGATTAACACACTATTACGTTCCAACATTCGTCGTCGGTTGCGGTGGCATCTAGTATTCAAGTTCACAGCTAGGTGTCGTTGACGGTAGCAAACGTAGAAACTACTCGAAATTTATCGTCTGCAGTCCTTACCTAAATCACAGATAACACACACTAATACAGCCATCACAATTAACACCGGTTATCAGACAGATTCTACACACACCCAAAGTACGTTGCCGCAGACCTTAAACTGAGGAACCAGCTAAATTTTCTCTTTTTGTGGTGTGGCCTCCTGAGAGGCCGAGTGCAGGTCTTTCTAGTCGGCGCCCGGGATGCGCGTCGGGATGAGAGATGGAATGGATTAAGGTGAATGAAACTGGGCAAGGATGTGGAAGGAAGCGGCCGTGGCCTGTCAGAAGGTACCGTCCCGGCATTTGCCTGGTGTTGAAAATGGGAAACCACGGAAAACCATTTCAAGGACGGCCGACGGTGGGGCTCGAACCCACGCGTCTACCGAATCAGCAGAGAGCTTGGCCCCATGACCTAATGCTGCGCTTTAGCGAGCGTAGCCACTGCTGTCGATACCAACTAAATAATTTGACGTGATTAAAACCACGATACTTTTATTTAACATGGAGATAATCTGTTTTCGGAGTGAGGTCTTACTGGAATTAGCATCATAAATTTCTCGACACTATGCTAACCATGGCAACCCGTTCCCCATCTATATACAAGGTCAGTAACGCCTTCTGTACGTTGCATTAAAAACGCCAAATTTGCAGATGAAAAACTAATGGAAGTAGGAGACTTCTGTTACTTAGGAAACAAAATAACCATCGCTGGACGAAGCTAAGAGGATATAAAAAGTAGGTTAGCACAGGCAAGGAAAGCATTTCTACTGAAAAGGAATCTGTTGACATCGAATATAGATTTAGGTATTCGGAAGTCATTTTTGAAAGCCTTTGTCTGGAGCGTGGCGCTCTATGGAAGTGAAACTGGACTATTGTTGCAGCAGAAAAGAGGAGAATTGAAGCATTTGAAATGTGGTGTTCGAGGAGATCAGATGTGTAGATAGGGTTACAAATTAAGAGATATTAAGACGATTGGGTGAGATGTTTCTGGCGACTGCTAATGAAGAGAAGAGATAGGTTGGTAGGACACTTAGTAAGACACCCGGGAATAGCAAACTTTGTTATGGAAGGAAGGGTCGAGGATAAGAACTGTAGCGGTAGACCAAGGTTAGAATAAGTTAAACAATTGCCCCGGATGTAGGGTGTCGTATCTATGTAGAGAAGAAATGATTAGCTCAGGACAGGGAGGCATGGAAGGCTGCATCAAACCAGTCAAAAGACTGAAGACTCAAACAAAAACAACAACAACAACAACAAGACAGTGCCGCAGTGCTAGTCAGGTGAGTCTGTGGCGATATCTGATGATCTGTCCTCGAGTTGGCGCGCTTTCTGGAATGTACTTGTGGGTAGTTCAAGGCCCAGCTGCACTTGTCCATTAGCCAAACGCACTGAGGACACAACTAACCTCCATTCTACTCTTTAAAACTACAGCTCCTACCAAAAGTTTAAAGATACCCAATCAAAAATGGGAAAAACATAATTGCTGTAAATCACATCAAATCCAAACGTTTCTAAAAGCTGCCTAACGCGGAACGCAATCTTTCCGGAGTTATTTTTCCGATTTACAAAAGGTTGAGTTTCAATAAGACAAAATACACTACAAGGAAACACTGCATTATCGCATAGGATTTGAGTTTTTCGCACTTTAAACAACACAGTTAATTCTTTAGCCGGACGTTAGTTTTTCTCGTGTTCTTCAATAACTTTAATTTTCTCCTCCAGTGCAAGTGTATTTTGTTTAGAAGTCATTCATTGTCACCGAATTACAGTACGTAGATAAATGCAGTGCACAGTAAAAAGATCACCTTTAATAGTACATTATGCAACGAGCCTATAATGGCAATAATTAAGACACAAGTATGTTTATAAAACGAGCGTATGCGAGTTTTATAATTTCCATAAGAGTGTCTTATAGGCGAGTTGCATACGACTGTTTATGTTCGACGATAATTATTATAACAATTTTATGTTCGAACAAAAATATTCATGAATATCTGTCGAGATTTCGCCAGTTTTATGTACTGAACAGAGCGCATGAGACGCAGAGAATGCCTTGTATTTGACCATGGCCTCCTCGATTGCCCCACTATGACACTAGGCCACGTAGTGAAATTTAAATTAGAAGGCCTTGGAACTCAGCGCTGGTGCGTTGCTATCCTCACCTAATTGGTCAAACAACTGTTTCTTGAGCTGTGATTGGTGGGAGAAACTGTTTCATAATGAAAAATAGTGTTATAATGACCATCATTATGATACAGTTTTCTGACATATAATAGTCAGGGTCGAACATAAAGATTACTCCAGTTCACACTGTTTTCTTGTACTCTCATTCCTGACAAGGAAACTGTGTGTATCAGAAGAGGGTTGGAGAAAGTAATGGTACATATGTTGTGACATGTAGCAAACCCGCTGCATCCTTGAGGAAAAATTAGTGTTAATGTTTCCTAGAACTTCGATGCAAGTACAGTCGCACTCAAAATTTAGCGCACAGCTTTGTATTATGGATAAGATAATCCGTAGTCAGGTTATTTACGCTTACAGTTCCTGAATTTATTTCCGTTTCCGCGTTAGGTAGTTTTCCGGTTAACGTATGAAACTCCTCTGTTCCGAATTTTGTTTTCCGTTTGTTTTCGGTATATAAAGTGTCCAGTTTAGGCAAGTTTCACAGTAAAAAAATCCCTGGTGTTGAGAGAGCGCGCCTGGCTCACACCAGGAAGCCCCGGGTTCAATTCCAGGCTCCGTCAGGGATTTTAAAAACTGACGAGAGGGCTGGAACGGGGCGCACTCAGCCTCGTGAGGACAATTGAGTAGCTGTCTGACAGTGAGGTAGCGCCTCGGTCGCGGAGACCAAGATCAACGGCCGAGGGGACCCAACGCGCTGATCACGCGTCACCCTATAATCTGCAGGCCAAATGGCTGGGTAGCAGTCGTTTTGTAGGCCTAGGCCCTGTAGTGCCAGTGGGGGTGTTATATAAATAGGATTTGTAGTACATCTGGCAACCGTGTAAAAAGAAGAAAGGGCTGGCCACAAGGCTGTACCGTAAACCCCTTTTAATACAGTACATCCATTAAGCCTCATTAAAGGCAGGAAATGCTCGCTGGTCCACCAAAATGTGATGTGATGGTCAGACATGTCCATTGTAGTCACGACCTTAATGTAGGGCACTTGAAGACCTCGTGAACTTAGCTATGCAAAGTAGTTCACCTCTCTTAAAACAACTTAATTAGTGCGAGTGGTTAGTCTTCACGGTTCACTCGCTTTGAGGAGCGCCCACACGCTACAGGGGCCTTAGATACTTCTTCAGTCACGACTTTTAAGTCAGTAATACACCGAATTAATGCTTTGTCTACGTTTGGATAGATTTTCAGCAGTCGTAGTCTACTAGTCATTTTCGGTTAGAATATCTCAAATACTAAATCTGTGTCCCAAAGCTACATTTTCAACTGTAGCAAACAAGATAATAATAACATCGTATGGCCTCGGGTATCGGATGCAAGCTTTGTTAATTGACACCCAGAGGGCAGCTTGCATGTCGAATTTCGTCGTTCCTTTGAACGCTATGAAAGTCAAGGAGGTTAGGTATCTAAGCTCCTTAACACTATATAGCGCTTTCTAGTAGAGAATGGAGGAACTTTGTGTTGGCGGAAAATCCCGAGATTAATTTTGCCATTGAACACGGCCTACTGAATTCAAATGGGTTCTTTAACATGCCAACATCGTATGACATCCATGTCGTGATTTTTGTCGCCTTTCAAAAATCACTTACCACGGCCAGGAGCAAACCTGCAAGCTTGGGGTTGGTAGACCGACACGTTAACCACTCACCCACCGTGGCAAGCTAGTGATGATGATGATAATTGTTGTTTTAAGGGGCCAAACATCTAGTTTATCGGCCCCTAATGGGCTGGGTGACAGCGAAAATGGCAATGAAGTGGAATCCAGAACGAAAATTAAGTGAGAAGCAAATACTTACAAAAAGGAACTCAGATTAAAACTACTCACAAAATGGTGAGCGGTAATACTTACAAAAGAGAATTTAGAACGAAAAGACTCACAAAAGGAATAGATTGAAACATATGAACAAACTGTAGGATAAGTTCAAAATACACACAAAATTTAGGTTAAGTTCAAAATACATACAAAAAGCAAGTGAAATTCAAAATACTTACAAAATGCAAATGCGATTCAAAATACGTACAAAATGCAATTGAGGTTCAAAATACTTACAAAATGTAATTGAAATTGAAAATACACAATGCAATTCAGATTGAAAAATGCCCATTTCAGATTCCAAATAATCACAAAGTGCAACTGATATTCAAAATACTTACAAAATGCAATTGAAATTGAAAATGCTTACAAAATGTAATTGAGAATCAAAATACTTGCAAAATGCGCACCCTACAAAATGCAATTTAGATTGAAAAATACTTGCAAAAAGCGGTTTAGGTTGAAAATACAAAATGTAATTGAAATTCAAAATACTCACAAAAGTCTCATCCCCTACATTGAAAGACTTACTAAAGAGCAATTTAGATTGTCAATCCTTACAAAATGCAATTGAGGTTGCAAACACTCGCAAAATGCAATTTAGATTGAAGAGACTAATGCAAATGCAACGCAGATTGAAAATACCTACAAAATGGAGTTTAGATGCAAAAAAATCGCTAAAGGGAATTTAGGTACACGGGGAGCCAATTAACAAAAAGCCCGGCACAAGTATGTGGAAGCAATGCCGGACTCAGCTGGGGTCCCGTGGTCGCCAACCCACGTCGCACTAGATGTGTGCCCCGGGGGTTATATAAAATAAAGAAAAACAATCAACGAAGCTATTTAATAACCCAAGCCGCATCAAAATCGGTTCAGTCATTCTCGAGTTGTGCGTTACCAGACATGTTAACTGCATCGCTGAAGAAATAACGCGCCTTACTTCACTTAAAATGGAAGTTTAACAGTCACGCCATGTATTATAGGAGTTTAGCACACAAATTAAAAGAGCTGTAGTATATATTGCCGTATAATAATATGCTGAAAGTTATTAACGTAATCTAGTGAGTGAAGAAGTGGTCGGCGTAATACAACATTTCTAACAGTGGAAAGGTTAAGATATGACCTTCTTGGCGTTAACAATCTATAGAGCAGCTTGTAAGCTGAATACATGATAAATCTTCCGAGAGAGGTCACTATAACCCACGTAGCTAACTAGTTCCTTCTACCAGAGTGCATTCCAGTCGGCAAAGCAAATAGGCTGGAACTCATGCATGATACAGCTTGACTTTCTCTTACAGGAGGGCCTTGAAGAGGTCACATAGCAACAATGAACGTCTCAAAGAATTTATATAACAAGACAGATGTAAGGTAATTGTATTATAATGGCGCCATTTGCCTTTCCCTGCAAACTGTATCGGAGTTTGAAGACTGACTGACGTTGGTCAAGTGAAAGTACACTTGGAAGATTACACTATATCTTAACCCCAACGTCACGACATACGAGCAAATCTAACGAACCTTTGTTCGCGTTTCGACTGAGGCTTTCAATAAGTCGTTCTCTCTAGCAGCAGCTGAGCTCAATCTACACTGCTGCCGGCCAAAAATAGCGTAACACTTACAGCAACTTCATTTTTAAAACGAAAGATAATTTTTCACTTAAAAGTTTACTTTCAGATGAGTATAAAGGAAATTCTTTGACTTTTGTAAAAATTTCCACGAACAGACGTCGCTACTTTATTTTCAATAACTTATGTTATGCTTAAACAAAAAACACTGCCACTAAAACGTCACAACACATCCTTGCACGTTCAGTGTTTACTCATCTTTACTGCAAGCAAACTTGTTGATGCTCTAGTCTAGACTAGAGCGGTGGTACGCGTGGGTGATACGAGTGATCACGAGCGATAGGCTAGTAAGGGCCTCTGTGTGCGTGACCACTGCCGGGCTTTTTGCTTAGTTTGTACTCGTTATATAAAGTGAGATGTGTTTAGACTTAGGCCTTTGAATAATAAATAAAACTGTAATTTACAATAATCGTTTAATGTTTTCCTTTATTAATTAGTTAGTTATTGGGGTTTTAAGGAGTGGAACTACGAGGATATCTGCCCCGTTTCCCTTTATTATAAAAATGTATTCATATACTGTACATATATCTCTATATATTTTTAAATAAAAATAGCAAGAAAAATTGAAAACGAACCTACTGTACATAATTATATTTATTGTTGTCTTGACAAAGGGTTGAAAAAAAGCGAGGTACAAGAGAATTAATAATTAAATATTAAGTTTTTTCAGTAATTTAATTAAAATATAAGAAGCCATTGGGCACTTTTACGACAGTAAATATATGTTTGTGAAAATAAATATACGACTGTTGGTACGCCAAAATGTCTAAATATTTCAAGTGGTACGCAGTTGATAAATGGTTGGGAACCCCTAGTACCGTAGGTTCTTTTACATGCCATAAATCTATGACATGGGACCGCCGGCTTTACTTCCTCTCCGAAGGAAGACATACTGAGGGATTTTTAACGCTCTTAAAAATGCCGACGACTTCGGCTGATGATGATGATAATTGTTGTTTTAAGGGGCCTAACATCGAGGTTATCGGCCCCTGACGAAATGAAATGGCGTGAAATGAAAGGATGAAGATAAAAAACAGCTCACTGCTATGGATGAAACGAAAATGGTTTAGATGAAATAGACAGTGAGCCCCAACAACTATGCCTTATGTAGCAGGAAAAACACTTACAAAAAGGAACTCAGATTGAAACTACTCACCAAATGGAGAGCGGTAATACGTACATAAGGGAATTTCGAACGAAAATACTCACAAAAGGAATAGATTGAAAAATACGCACAAAATGTAGGTTAAGTCCAAAATAGGTACAAAATGCAACGTACAGTCGAAATACTTACAAAATGCAAGTGAAATCAAAATACTTACAAAATGCAAATGAGATTGAAAATACGCACAAAATGTAATGTATATTCAAAATACCCACAAAATGCAATTGAGACTTAACTACTTGAACAAAGCGGGGTAGGTTGAAAATACAAAATGCAATTGAAATTCAAAATACTCACAAGAAGATCCCCCTATATTGAAAGACTTACTAAAAAGCAATTTTGATTGGCAATCCTTACAAAATGCAAGTGAGGTTGGAAAACACTCACAAAATGCAATTTAGATTTAAAAAAACTTACAAATTGCAACGTAGATCAAGAATACCTACAAAAAGGTGCGGGAATCTTAAAGAGAAAAGGAAATATAATGAAAGGCGGAGAGGGGAGAGAGGAGAGGGTCCGCCTCAAAGGTAAGGGACAAAAGGGGAAAACAGACCCAGCTCAGGAATCCCTCGGGGTCGCTAACTCACTAGCCGTGAGCCCCTGAAGGTGTAGCATTATCCAGGGTGCACCAGAAGTGGTGGGGCTACATACACCCTGCCTCCTTAAGGGCCTTGAGCACAAGGCAGGAGGAAAAAGGAAAAGAACAAGAAGGCTGACCCCTCGCAGAAGGAGGGTATCAGAAAAGATGAGACAAGGGCCAATTAAGGCGGGAAAGGAAGAGACTCCCTAGGCCTCGGATACCCTAATACCGTCGGTGTCGGGAGAGAACAAGAGTTCTTCAAGGACTTCGGCTGAGTTTGAACCCGCGACCTTGGGCATGTTACCAACTACGCCACCGAAGCCGCCTTTTGGATCTGTACGGCGAGAAGCGGGCAATTGGTACACCCTACTTACAACCATTGGCCACTTGACTGCTTTTGTATCGGAACCGCCTCCCTTTTTTGTTTCACGAGGCGAGTGCACCCCTTTCTAGCCCTCACACCAGAATTAAAATTTCTTGGAAGTGCAGTCCGGGACAACAGCTAAGAATGCTAGCCGCTACACCACGTGGTGTTCACATATATTATAAGCGATTTGCTTTTAGGTAGATTTCATTAGAAAGCTAACTATTGCAATGGGTACCATGTTTCGACTTCCAGAAAATTTCGACATATCTTAGCGTTTCACATCCCACAGACCCCAAAACCAGCGTCAGTTCAAAAGTTTATATATAATTTATGTATATATATATATATCAGTTTCTTGTGGACACGATAACCGCCGTATTTTTGTACCAATCACTTTTTTACATAATATGTATTCCTTTAAAATCTCCGTGGAGTTCTTTAATGAGCAAAATCGCTCGAAGGGGGTGAAAATGGGGGGATTCTTTCTTCGAAAAAGTGAAATAATGCTATAACTCTCTTAATACGTGAAATATCGAATCCATTAAAAGTTCATACTATGTGTCGGATAAGTGCCAAAAATTTATGTTTAAAAAGTTTTTGATAGCACCAAACATTGACCAAAGGGGTGGATTTTTCGGGAAACATTAATCATATCTCTCTTAATAGGCACAATACCAAAACCGTACAAAATTGACAATATTCCCCTAATAATTACCTAAAACGTTTGTCTGAAATGATTTTTGATATGACCAACCATTACGCCAAGGGATGAGAAAAATGATTTCGAAATTAGGAGAAAATGCCAAGAGTTATCAGAGGTTGCCATGACAACACTACTAAATTGATGAGGGATGAGCCATCAGACGTTGCCATGACAACGCACTTGCACGAGATCACATTCAGTTTTCTATCTGACTAAGTCTGAAGCGGCTTCGGTGACGTAACTGGTAGCATGCTGAACTTCTATACCCAAGGTCGCGGGTTCAAAGCCGGCCGAAGTCGTCGGAGTTTCTAAGAGCGTTAAACATCCCTCAGTATGCTTTCTTTCGGAGATGAAGTTCCAACGTGCGTTGAAAGTTGCTGGTTGCGGTGGCATCTAGTTGCCAAGTTCACAGCTAGGTGTCGTTGACCGTAGTATTTGGTGCCAACATTGGGAACTACTACTTGAAATTGACCGTCTGCAGTCCTTACCTGAATTAAAGAGTAATACAGCCATCACAATTAACACCGTTTATCAGACACCCAAAGTACACGGGGTTACATGACCGCGTTGTCGCAGCCCCTAAACTGAGGAACCAACCAACATCTCTGGGGTAGATAAAATTTTGCGTGAAGAAGTAACAGACTGTTAGATAGTTACAAATCAGTTGCAAACCTTGCATAAGGACAGTGTGGCCACAAGTATAACAAGTAGTTCCGTGAAGAACTATACAGCCTATTTTCATATATCCTACTTATATTAACTGCCACTATCAACATACAACATTTCAGTTTGATTGCTGAAATAGATTCGTAAATATTGAGAACCGACTAAATATTTCGGATGGTCGCCATGTTGGATTTTATATATGTAGGTCCTAGAGTAATGTACTGTTACATGAAGATTATGGTGTACGTGTAGCATTCAAACTTCAATCGCATGATTAGGACACAAGAAGTAACAAGGAGATTTTAAAATTTCTCACAGCTGCCATCTTGTGGTTATGGAAACAATTGAAATAAATTAGATGCCAGTGGATTAACATTAGTATAAGGATTTACTGTACCGAGTTTCACTGCACTCGGATGGTTAAATTGCGAGAAACGTCCATGTGAATATTTATACTTCGTGTCACCGCCATGTTGGATTTGTGATCACAGGTTATTTTAAGTCCTATAGGTGAACTTAAGTTCATAGCCCATATGAATATTAAAAAATTCAGTTTGATTGCTATAATAGATTCATAGATATTCAGAGCCGTCTAAATATTTCGGATGGTCGCCATGTTGGATTGTTAAATGTATAGGCCATAGAGTCATATACCATTAAAGGAAAATTATTGCGTAGGTTGAATATTCAAACTTTCACTTCGATCGCATGATCACGACACAAGAAATAGAAACTTAATTTTAAAATTCGCCCAGCCGCCATCTTGAGGTTATGTAAACAATTGAACTAAATTAGATACCAGTACATTACAATGTGTATAAACATTTCCTGTACCAGATTTCATTGCGTTTGGAACATTAAATCCCGAGAAAGGTCTATTTAAAATTTTCAATTTCGCTTGGCCGCCATGTTCGTTTTGTAGTTAACCGGTTTTTGAAAGTCTTATAGATGAACTTCCAGTAGTGCCCTTTATCTCCGAACCAAATTTCAGGGTGATACCGCTAATAGTTTCAGAGATATAGAATGCCGGGGAAATATTTCGCACATCCGCCACGTTGTGGTTATGTAAACAATTAAACGAAGTTAGATATCGGTGCATTACAATGTATATAAACATATACTGTACCCAGTTTTATTGCGTTTGGTTGGTTAAAACGCGAGAAACGTCTATTTAAAAGTCGCAAATTCACGTGCCCGCCATGTTAGTTTTGTAGTTACCAGATTTTCAAAAGTCACGTAGGTGAACTTCTAGTAGTTCCCTTTATCACCGTAAAAAAATTCAGGGTGACGTCGGGAATAGTTTCGGAGATATTGAATGCTGGTGAAATATTTCGCACAGCCGCCATGTTGGATTGGTGAGACGTAACACAATTTAAAGGGCATGGTCGGGGTCGTCCGGAATAGTGCTATGAACTTACCGAGTTTCATTGAAATCGCTCCAGCCGTTTAGAATTTATTAGGGACACACACACACACGCACACACACACGGACAAAAGGTGATCTCATAAGCCTTTTTTTTTTCAAAATTGAAAATAGGCTAAAAATGAACCCCAAATGACAAGAAGGTTATCGTCCCCATAAGACAATAAAATGTTAAAAATATGCATAGAAAGACGAAAACAAAGTTAATTAAGCTCCAATTGTAAAATACTTTCTCGCAATAAATGAGGTCTGATCCTTCTACGAAAATGTGCATATTTTGCCTATTATAGCCTATCGCTAGTGAAATCTACCTCCGCCTTTTGGCGTGCCGAGAGGAATTTTATTTGTATTAAATTAAGCAACAGCGCTGGAGAGCGTCAGTTGCTTTGGCAACCTAATCCATAGCAATGGGCGGTCTCGAATAGTGATAATCGACTGTTAAGCGACAGTAGCCTAATTACGCTTTCTCGTAGAACCCTTCTTTTGTTGGCAATACTGTATTTGTTCACAGTTCTGTCGTGAGTAAATCACATAGCAACACGGAATATTAGAAGAGCATAAAACCACAATTACTCCACACATACATCATAGTTTGAAAAAAGAAAAACGAAAGAGGTCGAGTGAAAGCGACAGTGAAGTTTATCGGTTTTTAAGAGAAATGGTTCGTTGCGGTGATTGGTTCTCGTTTTATGGAATGGAGCGCTGCGGTTAAAACAAAAAAGAATCTTTGAAGAAAGATGACGTCAGATCCATAACAATACAAAGCCGCCTGCTTCCCCTCGGCACAACAGTTCTTCTGTTAGGAACATTCCAGCGCGTAGCTCAGCTTGTTTCATTGGGCCATGCCTCTTTATGTGCAGACAAGGTGTTGCTTGTTCTTTCTTTTTACTTAAAGGAGACCTTGAAATTTCGTTACACTCGTTGCAATCGTCCAGCTCTTGTTTAATTCATTCGAAATGCTCATCTAAGATGTGGGTTTTTCTTTATGGAATATCTGCCTGCATACATAATCCGCCTGTGAAGGTGCAATTGTTATAGTGTTGGTGGGAAGATTTTCTGCAATGGTGGCCAATTTGTTTTCAAACGAGTAGTTCCGTGACGAACTAAAGAGCCTACTTTTCTTGAAATTATACAGACCATATATCAACAGTTGGTAGACCTGGCCAGGCGCGGATCTAGAGTTTGGCCTGGGGGGGGGGGGGGGGGGGGGGGGGGTCAGAGAATCGAAATTGTTAAGAAAAATGGTATCACTAAAAACGCAATCACAAAATAACCAAACATACAAAACCAGACCAATTTTTTTTGCAAGCTACATGGATAGAAATTTGATGCGTTTAGCGCACCAAAATATTCGTACAAATTGCAACGGCGTGTTTTGCGACTTATACATCGAGCTTCGAGAAAAGTATCAAGGTACGTTACAGTTTCGGCAAGTCGAGTTGGTACCGACAAAGGGAGAAAGTCACAGCTTAATTTGCCAACCAAGCTTGCAGTTTGGACGTCGGCAAACAAAAAAATGGCGCGAAAAAGCCCCAAATTCCTATTCGTGCATTGCTGCACATTCATCGTGACATCACGATAAACATTGTTTCGGTAATCACAAGGTTTGCTAAACAAAATAGGGGAGTTGATTTTGTTATATAAATAATCGTTTTTATATAACAGGTGTGAAGTTGTAAATATGTACAGTTGTAACAGAACACAATAATTGCAATAAAGATATTTTCAGTATTGAATAAAATGAAAGAAAAACTGTTTTTCAGTTAAAATTCGTTAAGTTTTATTTGTCTGGTTATTGTGTTTTCGTTTTTTGAGTTTGCAAAAAAATTTGTTCTCCGTTGGGGTGGGGGTGGGGAGGCTCATGACCCCCGTGACCCCCCCCCCCCTTGAATCCGCCTGGACCTGGCACTCTGAATATATTATTAGTTCCATTTCTTAAGAACCAGAATGCACATGCAAAATTTGGTTGAGATCCAATAGATAGAATGCACGTTACATATAATTATCTTAATATTGAATTTATCAGCACGCATAAAATCAGGTTGGCGACACTGCCATAAATGGGATGCTCAAAATTAAATTGAAATATTATGATCTATATATGTGCCAATTTTGAAAGAACTTCATTTATTAGTATGGAAGTTACATGTGATTCAATATTAACCCTTTATAGGTCCTTGGGATACTATCTACCCACCATGTATTTATAAAACGGTGTTAGGGAGAGAATCTTCCCACCCATTTCATTTCAAGCAGTTCCACATGCATCCACAAGCTAGATGCAGAGAAATATTGAAAACACATTAATTTGATGTATACTGTCATCAGAAACCAAAGGTGGGAAGCATATCCCAGTGGTCTCCACAGTGCACGTGCTCGCCAGTTCGCTTAGTTGAGTGAATAAAATGCATTGTTTTACAGAAGGTGTTTTTATTGAAGATAAGAGATTTGTAAACGCTGATATATATTTGAAATACAATGTTAATAATGGTTCTGGTCACTTGAGTAAATATATTTCAGCTAGAATGGAAATTATTATATAATTATTAAAGAATATAAGATTTTTAAAATTAATTTTCTGAGTTTTTAATAAATACTATTTTGAAAGTATTGAATAATATTCGAATTTACTAACTTTTAACATTCCAAAATCACTTTTATATTTTTTGAGCAGTTTTCGGCAAAGATGATATAGGTCACTGCCCTTGTGTTGCGTGGGAGTTACGTCTTTTTTATTATTATTATAGAGGGTGATGGGTGTTGTCATATATTATATGCTGTTAAATAAACCCCATTATTGAGTGATAAACAGAGTATCATCATAATTTCGAGGTGGGAGATTATTACCCCATTGCTCATTTAAGAAAACTTACTGTCGGGTGTGGGCAGTGGAATAATAATTTCCCACCTCATATTTCATAAAATAGAATTCACACCCATAACATTGTTGCATAATCCTACTCATATATCACCCCCAATAACAAATGTGCAAAAAAAGCAAATATTCTATACCCCCCAGTCTTTTGCCCTATAAAGGGTTAAACCTATCAGTACGCGTAGAATCATGTTGGCAGCACTGTCGTATATCGGGTACTGAAAATTAACCTACATTTGCAGGTACTACACACATCAAAAAAAGTTTTGCATCACCTCGGTTCCAAGAGTTCCGGAACCGTTAAATACAAAGGGAATAGAGATCAACACAAACAACATTTCAGCTCGTTTTATTGCTCATGAGACCCACACATTGCATGTTGTACCATCATACAGCTAGACTTTCAGCATTTGTGGTCCAGATTGCAGTACACACCACTACCTCTAATACCCAGTAGCACGTCCTCTTGCATTGATGCATGCCTGTATTCGTCGTGGCATACTATCCACAAGTTCATCAAGACACTGTTGGTCCAAATTGTCCCACTCCTCAACGACAATTCGGCGTAAATCTCTCAGAGTGGTTGGTGGGTCAAGACGTCCATAAACAGCCCTTTTCAACATATCCCAGGCATGTTCGATAGGGTTCATGTCTGGCGAACATGCTGGCCACTGTAGTCGAGCGATGTCGTTATCTTAAAGGAACGCATTCACAAGATGTGCACGATGAGGTCGAGAATTGTCGTCCATGAAGACAAATGCCTCTCCAATATTCTGCCGATATGGTTGCACTATGGGTCGGAGGATGTCATTCAGGTATCGTAAAGCCGTTTCGGAGCCTTCCATGACCACCAGTGGCGTACGTCGGCCCCACATAATGCCACCCCAAAACATCAGGGAACCACCACCTTGCTGCACTCGCTGGACAGTGTGTCTAAGACGTTCAGCCTGACCAGGGTGCCTCCAAACACGTCTCCGACGATTGTCTGGTTGAAGGCATATGCGACACTCATCGGTGAAGAGAACGTGATGCCAATTCTGTGGGGTCCATTCAGCATGTTGTTGGGCCCATCTGTACCGCGCTGCATGGTGTCGGGGTTGCAAAGCTGGACCTCGCCATGGACGTCGGGAGTGAAGTTGCGCATCATGCAGCCTATTGCGCACAGTTTGAGTTGAAACACGACGTCCTGTGGCTGAACGAAACGCATTATTCAACATGGTGGCATTGCTGTCAGGGTTCCTCCGAGCGGCAATCCGTAAGTAGCGGTCATCCACTACAGTAGTAGCCCTTGGGCGGCCTGAGCGAGGCCTGTCATCGACAGTTCCTGTATCTCTGTACCTCCTCCATGTCCGAACAACATCGCTTTGGTTCACTCTGAGACGCCTGGAAACTTCCCTTGTTGAGAGCCCTTCTTGACACAAAGTAACAATGCGGACGCGATCGAACTGCGGTATTGACCTTCTAGGCATGGTAGAACTACAGACAACATGAGCAGCGTACCTTCGTCCTGGTGGAATGACTGGAACTGATCGG
The DNA here is from genome assembly GCA_946902985.2 of Meconema thalassinum. Taxonomy (NCBI): domain Eukaryota; kingdom Metazoa; phylum Arthropoda; class Insecta; order Orthoptera; family Tettigoniidae; genus Meconema; species Meconema thalassinum. The sequence continues at coordinate 175,628,399 of OX336401.1, forward strand.
CTGTCGTACCCCCTCCGTCTAATAGGCCCTGCTCATGCATGGTTGTTTACATCTTTGAGCAGTTTTAGTGACATCTATGAACAGTCCAAGGGACTGTATCTTTGATACAATATACACAGTCAACGTCTATATGCCGGAGATCTGGGAACCGAGGTGATGCAAAACTTTTTTTGATGTGTGTATATGTATGCTAAGTTCAGAACTGTTGGCCTGCATACTTTCTGATGTATTGAGATTAGGATAAACACGTGTAGAGTGCATTTTTCAACAGTCGGCAGCCCTGTTGACACTAAAGAAATGCATATTCATATTATCTCCAATGCGCAAATCACATACCAAATTTGGTTGAAATCCAATATATAGTATGAACGTTACATGCATTTAATGTTTGGACCTATCAGCAGGCATAGAATCATGTTGGCAACACTCTCATGTATGGGCTCCTGTAAATTAGTGTGATGTAATTGTATCTATATGTGTGCCAAGTTTGGAACAATTCCCATGCATATCGTCCGTGAGATCAACATATACCTCAATTTTCAATTGTGATTTTTCAGCAGTTGGTAGTACTGACGTCATATTTAAATATGGCCGTGAGATATTCAGGCATAGATCTTTACTAATACCAAATTTGGTTTCGATAGCTGCAACCGTTTAGGAGTTGATAGGAGAGAGAGAGAGAGAGAGAGAGAGAGAGACAGACAGACAGACAGACAGACAGACACACAGACAGACAGACAGACAGACAGGACAGAAGGACAGACACACATTTGCCCGGATCGATCTCATATGTCTAATTTTTCCTAATTTTTACAAAATGTGAAAAGTAGGCTAAAAATGACACACTGCACTTCAAGATGAAGGGGAGGGGGGATGCTTATTTTATTTACGCGGTCATGTAGCCCCGTGTACTTTGGGTGTGTGTAGAATCTGTCTGATAACCGGTGTTAATTGTGATGGCTGTATTAGTGTGTGTTATCTGTTTTAATTCAAGTAAGGACTGCAGATGATAAATTCAAGTAGTTCCTACATTTGATACCAAATGCTACAATCAATGACACCTAGCCACGACTTGGCTACTAGATGCTAGCGCAACCGGCACCTGGCGACGAACGCTGGAACTTAATAGAGCATTAATCAAGTCTAACATGCAAATTTAGCTTCACACAATAATTGTAGTTAGTGGAAGATTCTTTTACATGCCATAAGAGTATGACATGGGCCCGCTGGCTTTACTTCCCCGCCGAAAGAAGGCATACTGAGGGATTTTTAACGCTCTTAAAAATCCGAAGACTTCTGCTGGGTTTGAACCCGCGATCCTGGGCATAGAAGCTGAGGAGAACTGGGCATGTTTATCTAGGCAGCGGTGTAGTAGATCACACACACCTTAGAGGGCTTCGGAAATAGGAAGGAGAACTAGGTATGTGTGAGTTGGTGGTTTAGATGACTCAGACAAAACAAGGTCATGATGCCGGGATGGAACACAAAGACCTACTCAACTCAGTGGAGCATATGTTAGGCGAGAGCAACGGGGAGGTATTTAAACTCACTGGTCGTTTAAAATTAACGCTACAGTATCTGTTTTTCACATGTGGTTTGTCTCAGTGATCTACCAATTACACCCCCACTTCCTAGATACACACACTCTCTCTCTTATCTAACGAGGGAATTAGCGCAAGTTGCAAAGAAGTTTTGGTTTCCATGTAAGAGTTTTACAAATAAGCCAACAGTACAGGGTGCGGCAGAAATAACTGACGAATTTCAAACGTAAATAACACAGCAACGCAACACGATATTAACAAATTTATTGCGCAGTTTAAAAGAGCAGTGTTTGCCATTTTTGTTTCATAGATTGGAGCGGCAGATCTAACACCTGTATTGGCCACAGCGCACAGTGGGTCAAAATCGAAATCTAGGAGGACAAATTATTTATTTTCATAATTAAAAAATCAAAATTTATTACTTCAACAGCATTCTCAGATAATTGCCGCTCACTATTCTGGGATATAAACGCATCTTAGTGTAAATCTGTCACCACTGTTCGAGCAGTCTGAATTGGAGGGTGAATGTAAGTGGTTGTGGTTTGGTTGTCTTTGTGGTTAGTGTGATGCTTTAAGATGGAACATGCAGCTGGAGGTATGATCTTTGTAACGTGTTTCAGTTATTAATGGGCGTAATTGTTGCGTAATTTTAGCTACATTTGCATTATATAATATTTAACTATTATTTTTAGCCTATTTTCAATTTTGAAAAAATAGGCTTATGAGATCACCTTTTGTCCGTGTGTGTGTGCGTGTGTGTGTGTGTGATTCGTGTGTGTGTGTCCCCCTAATAAAATCTAAACGGCTGGAGCGATTTCAATGAAACTCGGAAAGTTCATAGCACTATTTCGGGCGACCTCGACCGTGCCCTTCAAATTTTTTTACGACTCACCAATCCAACATGGCGGCTGTGCGAAATATTTCACCAGCATTCATTATCTCCGAAACTATTACCGATATTACCCTGACATTTTCTATGGTGATAGAGGGAACTACTATAAGTTCACTTATGTGTTTTTTGAAAACCTGGTTACTACAAAACCAACATGGCGGCCAAGCGAATTAGCGACTTTTAAGTAGACGTTTCTCGCGATTTGACCAACCAAACGCAATGAAACTTGGTACAGTATATGTTTATATACATTGTAATGCACCGACATCTAACTTCGTTCAATTGTTTACATAATCACAAGATGGCGGATGTGCGAAATATTTCACCGGCATTCTATATCTCTGAAACTATTAGCGGTATCTCCCTAAAATTTTGTACGCAGATAAATGGCACTACTGGAAATCCATCTATAGGACCTTCAAAAACCGGTTAACTACAAAACGAACATGGCGGCCAAGCGAATTTGAAAATTTTAAATAGACCTTTCTCGCGATTTAATGTTCCAAGCGCACTGAAACCTGGTACAGGAAATATTTATACCCATTGTAATCCACTGGTATCTAATTTAGTTCAATTGTTTACATAACCTCAAGATGGCGGCAGTGCGAATTTTAAAATTAAGTTTTTATTTCTTGTGATGTAGTCATGCGATCGAAGTGAAAGCTTGAATAATAAACCTACGCAATAATTTTCCTTTAATGGTACATGACTATGGCCTATACAGTTAACAATCCAACATGGCGACCATCCGAAATATTTAGACTATACTGAATATCTACGAATCTATTTTAGCAATCAAACTGCATTTTTTAATGTTCATAGGGGCTATGAACTTAAGTTCACCTATAGGACTTTAAATAACCTGGTGATCACAAATCCAACATGGCGGCGACGCGAATTATAAATATTCACATGGATGTTTCTCGCAATTTAACCAACCGCGTGCAGTGAAACTTGGTACAGTAAATCCTTATACGAATGTTGATCCACTGGCATCTAATTTATTTCAATTGTTTCCATAACCTCAAGATGGCAGCTGTGAAAAATTTTAAAATCTCCTTGTTACTTCTTGTGTCCTAATTATTCGATTGAAGTTTGAATACTACACGTTCACAATAATCTGCATGTAACAGTACGTAACTCTAGGACCTACTTATATAAAATCCAACATGGCGACCATCCGAAATATTTAGTCGGTTCTCAATATCTACGAATCTATTACAGCAATCAAACTGAAATTGTGTATGTTGATAGTGGCAATTAACATAAGTAGGATATATGAAAATAGGCTGTATAGTTCTTCATGGAACTACTTGTTAAAATTATATTTTCACTTTGATTTTTAATATGTCGGGTCACTTTGCGTCACTTTCTACTTAATGTTAAAATGTAGATAAAGTCTTGTAGTTTACGCCTGTTATAAGATATTTTGCATCTTTTTGCAACTTTTAGTTATTTTATGTTTTAGAAGATGCCGCGCAACCAGTTTTCACACGTTTACAGCTATTTGAAGCACTGGATTCGACGATTATGTCAAAAGTGGGAATTTGTGACTTTGTTAAAAGTAAATTAGGAGTAGAAAATTGTTCTGAAAAGATAACTGAATGCTCTATCCAACTCCTCGTCATAGACAATTTCTTGCATGTGTAGACGTAGCTTACAAAAGGTCTTAACTGATGTTTATTATGAAGTAAACAAATTATATACGTTGCTTTCACTCTAAATTCATGATTAAAACGTAAAAATAATTTTGTCCCTCTAGATTTCGATTTTGACCCACTGTGCAGCGCTTAAGCAGGTGTTATTGTCGATGTGTGCGCGGCCTGGGAGAACACGTGCATCGGCTTGTTAGGACTAGAATCGAGGTTTCGTGATTGAAACGTATACTTCAAAAATGCTGATTCTGTTACCACAACACAGCGTTATTTCGTAGAAACTTTAGGTTACATAGACATGCGAAAGGTCCAAGCAGGAGTACCATTCTGCTATGGGTGAATAATTTGAGAAGAACTGGTTCAAGTGTCCAAACGAAACCACCTGGTAGGCCTCGTAGCGTTAGAACACCAGAGAATATCCGTGAAGTGAGACATGCCTTTACGCAATCTCCTCGGAGAGATGTTTCCAGAACGTTTCATCTCCTTACGGGGTGACGTTCCATGGCCAGCCAGTTCCCCTGATCTCGCCCCTTACGATTTCTTTCTCTGGAGATACCTGAAGGCTCGCGTCTTCCAACGTAAGCCGCGAACACTACACGACCTGAAAGTTGCTATCCGTGAGGAAATCGAGGCAATACCACTCGACATGACTAGGAGGGTCATGCGGAACTTCAGGGAGAAGCTTCAGAAGTGCATCGAAAGGCGCGGTCGACATTTGGATGACATTATTTTCAAAACCTAGTGTGTATGTGTATATAATGCAAATGGCAAACATTGCTCTTTTAAACTGCGCAATAAATTTGTGAATATCATCTTGCGTTGCTGTGTTATTTACGTTTGAAATTCGTCAGTTATTTCTGCCGCACCCTGTATTTACCATGGACAAGTAGTGTACACTACCCCTTACAAACATGCGCCATGTTCAAATAATGGATTGTTGGTAGCTCTTGTAAGGTGCAGTGTAAATGTAAATGGCAAATTTGTGGGGCTTATTTGTAATGTAAATGTAAAACTCTTACATCCAAACCTTGTTTTGTTGTTTGCAATTGCCTCTAAACTCGTACTATTCTGTGTATTATTTTACCTTTATTATTATTATTATTATTATTATTATTATTATTAAAAGAAAAGCGCACAATGTGCAAAGACATATTTGTACAAATGATCAATTATGCTAATGCCAGTCCTATGATTGAAGTTGTCCTCATTTTGCAGTTTTGTGCATGCTACCTTTCACATCCACAGTCGGTTGGTGGACATTCTTGGTTTTGCAGAATCTATAGTGAAATCCATGGGTGGCGTAATGACGCGTGATCACGTGTCGTAGCTCGTAGTTAGCTTGTTTCCACTCTTCAGTCATTATGGCATCTGTACCGGGTGAGTTAGCCGTGGTCGTTACGGCATGACTGATGGCAGTCGCTCACATCCGGGAGGCGAGGAGGTTCGAATCCCCCCGCCGGCAACCTTGAAGATGGTCTTCTGTGGTTTCCTATCTTCCTTCCAGGCAAATGCCGGGGTTGGTCCCTAACTATAGGCCACAGCCGCTACCTTCCAACTCCTCGTCCTTAGATTCAAACTTCCCTCCCCAACGGTACTTGTAGCTCACCCATTGGGTGTCCGTCTCGAAGCAGCTACAAAACTGGCGAGCCGAACATGTCCTCGGACACTCCCGGTACTAAAAGCCATACGCTTAAAAAATGGCATCTGTGGAGTAAAAGTCGGACCAAATGGCATTTCGTTTCTCATTCTTTTACCTTTGCAACACAGTATTAGTAACTCATTTCCTATGACAATGCTGAAAAGCGAAACCGGATGGAAATAAATTTTAAATTGAAGTAAAAACTCCATTTGTTATTTGTTTGTACGTCAATAAAGGTGGTCTCCAACGCTGCGTTAATCAGGAGATTCCTTTATTTGGACCATCACCTGCTCCTGTCTCCTTGAAGGAAGAAAGCTCGATTGCGTGTGACGTAAGAATATTGTTCTCACGACTTCCTAATTAGTTCCTCACACATTGCGTGTTAACAATCAATCATATTCTGTGAGAGCATATGATTAGTGCCTTTCACTGCAGCAGTAGCTGGCATATTTTCATGGAGTCTGATCAGGGTCTTTCTTTCAATACCAAAAATGACTTGATTTTCGCCAATACAGTAATCATTCAAATCCTGCTTCATCCTACCTTCTTCTGAAATCACCCAGCAATTCGATAGAGGGATTTGATTTTCGTTTGTTTAATTTGGAGGGTTTTCTGGCATCGTGGGTTCGTTTCCCTGGTTTAGGGACAGGGTGTCTGTAACGTCTTAATTTTTCATCTCATCATCACTACGCGCACTTTAATGATCTGTACCAGACTACTCATAGCCACGCGTCGATGGCGATGATCTGCCTCGAACGACTAAATTTAAGTACCTTGGCTCTACGATAACTGCTGAAGGTCGTCTCACCGAGGAGGTCAACGTAAGAATTAATGCTGCGTGGATGAAGTGGCGAACAACGACAGGTGTCATGTGGAAGCGGCAGATGAAAGGCTGCATAAAATCGAAGATTTACCGCACTGTCATTCGTCCCGTGGCGCTTTATGGTACTGAATGTTGGCCGACCACCAAGGAAGCAGAACGTCGGCTGAGTGTCAAGGAGACCAAGATGCTGGCATTACTAGCTTGGATCACATCCCCAATGAAAGAATAAGGGAACGATTTGGTGTCGCGACAATCAATAACAAATGCGTGAGGGTCGTCTGCGATGGTTTGGGCAAGTGCTACGGTCAGGAGCGGACACCATTGCCACACACTAGAGATCGCCACCGGGTGAGTTAACCGTGGTCGTTACGGCGTGGCTGCAGGCAGTCGCTCACATCGGGGAGGCGAGGAGGTTCAAATCCCCCCGCCGGCAACCTTGAAGATGGTCTTCTGTCGTTTCTCATCTTCCTTCCAGGCAAATGCCGGGGTTGGTCCCTAACTATAGGCCACAGCCGCTACCTTCCAATTCCTCGTCCTTACATTCACACTTTCCTCCCCAGACAACACTCTACACGAGACAATGCATGTAGCTCACCCCATGGGTGTCCGCATAGAAGCAGCTACAAACTCTGGCGAGCCGAACAAGTCCTCGGAGACTCCCGGCACTAAAAGGCACACGCTAAAAATAAAATAAAACCAGGGATCTGAAAATCGTCAACCTACATCCGGACATGGCCCATGACGGAGTACAGTGGAGACAGCGGACCCTGCCACGAGGCGGGACAAACGCTAAAGCAAAAGAAGACGAAGAAGATTATTATTATTTCGATTCCTTATGCACAACTACGGAGTGTCCACTTCGTGGTGTAGTGGCAAGTATTCTTGGCTGTCAGTCCGGAGGCCCTGGTTCGATTCCCGGCTCTGCCAAGATATTTAATTCCGGTCTGAGAGCTGGAGCCCCTGAAGCAAAACTGAGAAGAGGTGGTTTCGATTCCCACCTCAGCCATCTTGAAAGTGATTTTCCGTGGTTTCCCACTTCTACTCCAGGGCCGTCTCCTTCCCAATCCTCATCGGAATTACAAACACACACCCTAATACAGCCAATATAATAACACAGGTTATCAGACAAGTACGCGGGAGCTGCATGACCAAGATGTCGAAAAGAACCTTAATAAATCAACAACAACAACGACTAAGGAGCAGGTTAGAACTTGAGCATAATGTTTCCTCTTTCCTCCCCAATTCGTTCATTGTGGTGTCCAGCCTGGCAAATGTGTGTCCGTCTTTGTTGATACCAATTTCTTGTACAGGGGTGTGCAAATTAATAGAATCAAAAAAAGAATGTAAAACAGTCATAATTTTTTATTCAAAATCATTTTATTGGCCACCTGCTGGTGTATTTTGTAACCCTACTGAGTAATGTTTTACTCGCATCAAAGGAACGTCCGTCTAAACCAACCTGAACATGCCCTGTCTTCAGGGCACGAAGTATGTTTCAAGGATGCCCAAGCGCTAGCCCTTGTTAAGCACATCTGGTCTAGAATTATAAGGTAGGCAGTTGAAATTCGTAAAAATCCCAATAATTTTAACAGAGAGACTGGATATCAGCTAAGTGACACTTGGCTACCAGTTATTAAGGATCTAGGGAGATAGTTCCTCTCAGTCTCTCTGTTCTTCACATATTTCAAATTGTACTTTTTCCTCTATGGCTACAGAGCCTGGATTTGATCTCCTTTGTTCGTCACTGGAGGAGTTTCCATCTGTTTTTTCGCCGTAGACTCTGTGACGTTAGGTATCGTACAGATACACTTCCCGTTTGTTTATGTTTCCTTATATCCATCTAACCCTCCCACCGCCCCCCCCCCCCCCTCCCATTTTTCTTTTGGACATCCTCATTCTTCGAGGCGTCTCTATATTTTCACCCCGCCCCTTTACCTTCTCCTTACTTACTACTCTGTCCGCCGTTCTACCATGGTCCATACAGTAATTTCTGGCAGGTGCTCTCTGGTGACGAACCGAGGAATTTATCTATATTTTTTGTAATTTCTGTAATCTCATTGATATACTTTATTTGGCCACATTGTTTGATTTCCATTGAAAAAGGAGGCAAGGTTTCTCCGAAACGTTTGGTTCTGATCTAAACACACACGGCATTAGCCCAAAAAAACATGAATTATTTATATAATCCGGGCCGTGAAAGCCTTAATATACACAATGTTTTACACCTTTTCCCATCAGGAATTATGTCTGTAAACTTTCAGAATTGGGGATTCCAAGGGATACCCGAGCTGGGTTCGTTTTGTATTTTTTCATTGACTTAAGAATGTACTCTCTAAGTCAAGTGATTTCATCCATAGTTCATGAATCTTTGAATAGTTCAAGAGCGGATCATCAGTAAAATGACTCCAAATCCCTCAGCTCTAAATTCAAGAAAAGTACAGTCAAGTATTCAAAGCAAAAACGTGTGGCATTTTGTAGTAGCAAAGCTCCTCTGTTCGTGGAAATTCTAAAAAGTAATTTCAATTTAAGTTTCTTAAAAGAAAGTATAATTAAGATTCTTGGTTAAACATTGGAAGTATTTAGAGCATTAAGCCATGAAAAGTCTTAAATGTTATTTTGGGAAACTGGCCTCGAGTCTAATAACCTCTGTAGGTTTTTCAAAGATAGTGATAGGATTAATTATTTCTTTATTAATCTAATGTCATCCATTCTGTATATGTGACAATAAAATGTCAGTCTAGTTTTTCTGATGGAATCTGCGACTATTTCAATACTTTAATAGAATTCATGTGGCTTCTTTTACATTCTAATCCCGTTTTTATATTTTGTTCCTAAGATTGATCTGCCGATGTTTTAATGTGTGATCAGTTCCCAATCAAAGTTATTAATTATTATTATTATTATTATTACCACATAGGCTTAAAACACTAAGATGTAGCTTATGATTCACAAAACTCAGGCTCTTAAACCAGAGGGAGTTAGAAGCTGCGACCAAATCGTCTGAATACTGCAGGAAATATATGAATTTCTTTATAAAGTGTGTTTAAACAAATAAACAAGACTTAATCTTCCGAGGTTGGCATTACATTTGAGGAAGGAATCTCTCGTCAAACCCAAGCATTGAATACTGGAAAGGAACAGTCCCCATTATGTGGGTGTTTACAGACGAAGAGTGTGATGGAATGTCAGGCCATATATCTTCTTTGTTTCGTTAAGAGCGGCTGGCATCAGTTCCGCTTTCCAGAGAACGATAATGCTGGGAAGTGACACGCTTTAATCGCCCGTCTACAGACTCATGACAGCTGACACTAACCTTCCGTTGATCTGGGTTAAAGCGATGTAAAGGTCTTGGCCACGGTAACTAGTTGTCTGAAACCTATCGATGCATCCTGGCGCAGTCAGGAGGATGCGAAAATGCGATAAGAGCCGTGTCAGTAGATATACTGGCACGTTAAAGATTCCCTTCGGGGTGAAATTCCGGCACCCCGGCGTCTCTAAAAGCCAGAGTAGTTAAAAGGGACGTAAAACCAATAAATATTAGCCTACTTTCGATTTTTGCAAAAAATGAAGATAGACTTATGAGATCTACACAGGGCCAAAAAATGTGTGTGTGTGAGTGTGTGTACTCTGAATGTCTGTCCCCACTATCAATTCAAACACGGTGAAACCGAATTGAACGATATTTGATGCAGAGGTAGCACTAGCAAAGGACACCTCAGTATCATAATTTATATCGCCGCCATCTTGTCGGAAACGTAATGGCGGCCACCCAAATGTTTAAAGCTTGAATCAAATTACGACCAACCTTATCATCTGATCTCTACCAAATTTTGCATCATTATACCTTTATGTATAAAGAGTTTTTTGACCAAACTACAAAGTCATCAGCCCAATAATTTTCGGATGGCGGCCAAGTATGCGTGCAAATCGATTCCCCCTATCTTTTCAAACACGGTGAAACTGAAATGAACGAAATTTGGTACAGAGGTAGCACTAGCAAAGGGCACCTCAGTGTCATGTTTTATATCGCCACCATCTTGACGGAAACGTAATGGTGCCCACCCAAATGTGAAAAGCTTAAATGAATTTACGACCAACCTAATCATGTGATCTCTACCAAATTTTGCAACAACATACCTTTATGTGAGAAGCGTTCTTTGGCCATGCTACAAGATCATCAGTCCAATAGTTTGCATATGGCAGCCATGTACGTGTGCAAATCGATTACCCCTATCAATTCAAACACGGTAAAACCGAATTGAACGAAATTTGGTACAGAGGTAGCACTAGCAAAGGGCACCTCAATGTCATGTTTTATATCGCCGCCATCTTGTCGGAAACGCAATGGTGCCCACCCAAATGTAAAAAGCTTAAATGAATTTACGACCAACCTAATCATGTGATCTCTACCAAATTTTACAACAACATACCTTTTTGTGGGAAGCATCTTTTGACTCAACTACAAGGTCCTTGAAAAGGACAAAGGGTTATAACAATACCCATGCATTTAGGAGAAAGTAGGCTATATGTTCTTTACTGAATATCTTTTTTTAATTTTCTATCGATCCAACACGCTTCAACGAGTAGGATTTAAGTCTGCTTGCCCTCGTTGCCATGGTAACTAGTAGTAGGAATCACGCTCAAAAACATGCCCATGTCACTCAAAATGCCCAGATAGTAAGGTTACTTTATATATCACCGAGATCGAATCGCTGAACTAGTCTTCCAGTGGTATGTGTGCTAGCACCTCACGTATAAGGAGGTCAAGGTCGCTTTAAGAACAGTTAGTGCGCTACGCCAGTGGCCTTATTTACCCAACAATTTCTCCGCTTTTCTACATTAATGACTTTATTTAACTACCTTCTTTTCTTGCTCACGTGAGAATTTGTCGCACTGCGCCGCCGTGGAGGTTATGATTCGCTTGTAACCAAATATGGTGATCAACTGAACCACCCACACCATCACAAGCAATGAGGTAATCACAGGGCCTTGAGATGTATGATAATAACAACAATTGGATAAATTAGAAGTACTATAAAGAAGAATTATACCCAAAATACTCGGTCCTTTAAAAACTGCACAATTCTGGAAATTAAGAAGTAATGATGAAATATATCGAAAAATAGAAAACACATCGGAAAGAGGGGATTGCTACAGGATGGGTGACAGTAGCATAACCAATCAGATCTTCACATTTCTGTGGAGAATAATTCAACAACCTGGGTACAAGAAGAGATATTTTAGGTAAAAAGTGCTAAAACGGAAGGATTCCAAGGGAGGAAGGGGAAGAAAACCGGCTCGAAATGGTCCGAGGAAAGGAAGAGGAAACATAGTGAGATGATGAAGGGATACTGGAGGAAGGAGAAGGAACAGCAAAGGACAAAACATTGAAATTGGCTCGTGGTCCCTAGACCACCGAAACGAAGATAATAATAATGATAATAATAATAATAATAATAATAACTGTCGGCCCTACACATGAAAATGGAGTTAGGCACAAGAAACGAGATGCAGACCTCTATAGATTCACAAACACTTGCACGCAAGAGAAGTTTGAAGCGTTTGGGCACATATTTAGGATGGACTACAATAGACTAACAACAAAAAGATTATTTTATTATATAATACGCTAAGGTGTATGTTTCACAAAACTCAAGCTCCTAAACCAGAGGGAGTTAGAATCTTCCTAATCGTCTCAATAGTACAGGAAAAATCTTGCATTTCTTGAAAAGTCAACGGAAATATATTTGTCTGTTTATAAAGTTCTTAAACAAATAAACAAGACGATAGCCCCTGTGTCGTATCCAGCCCCATAGCACCAGCGCTGGGCGGGTAGTCTGTACACATGGGGCGCACACAACCCATTATGCGAGAGGTCTCGGACAGGTCCGCTAGTATTAATCATTTCAACTCATTTGGTGAGGTTTCCGAAAAAGGATTTCTGATCCAGTCACATCTATTAAAACTTTCTTGAAGGGCTTCCAAGTGAACAATGATATCAGCAACCACATCTGGCATTGGAGATATTTCATTTTCTTCAAGAAATGATGACAGATTAGGAAATGAAGATAAATTCTCCCCCAGTATTTGTTAACAATCTTACCACCCACGCGCACCACCTGTGGAAACCCCCTGTCCTATGGATAACAGAACGTTATCCGATCCGCATCCGCCCAGCATCCGCACAACTTTTATCGGCACCCGCACTTTTGTTAACCGAATCTACTGGCATTAGAATAATATTTTCAATTAGATGAAATATTCAAGCGACACATTTAGTTTAGAGGTGAAAGTCGTTTCCTTAGGGGCAGGTGACCTCGTAGTTCCGCCCCTTAAAACAACAATAACTAACTAAAGTCGTTCCCTTAGGCTATGTTTGTCAAGTTTCATGCTTAGAATTGCAACCCTTTCCTGTTCGGAGTGTTAATTATGCTTAATGACATAATTTGAATGAGATTAGCTTAAATCATCATCTTTTATTTGTCATGAAAAAAATAACACAACGGAAAAAAATATGATAATTGTGACATAAACATGCGGGTCCTAGTAATGATATTAAACAACTCCGGATTGTATTCTAAAAACTATCCGAAAATTGACTCCAAACATTATCCACTGCCTTGCAAACTATATCCGCATGGCGAAACATTTTGCGGATATCCGCATCCGTGCAGGGCTTTAGTTATAGACTAGTAAGCAGGTTGCCATGACTACGCTGTGTGGAGGGATGCCCCTGTATGCAACGACCCTATAATGGCAATAATTAGACTATCATTTCCATACCAGTGTCTTAATTACCATTATAGGCGAGTTCCATACGACTGTTCATGTTCGACGATAATTATAAATTTATTATATACTAGCTGTTACCCGCGGCTTCGCCCGCAATAACATTTGGAATCCCGTTATAACATTAGTTATATAGATAGATAAGCATGATCCATCACCTGAAACCAAAAATGCATGGGACGAAAAAAACCATCAAAATATCATGTTGGTTTCGGACCCTAAAAGACGTGAAAAATATAATAAAAATATATATTTTTTTTTTTTTAAATTTCATTCGAATCAATTTTTATGTCATTCCTGGGACTTAGAAAATTCCAACCAAAAAGTACAAAATCATTAATAACTCCGTAAGTATTCGTCGTATGATGAAATAGCAAGAGACAAAAAAAGATGTAATGTGTTATTGTCTACAACATAGGCCATGTATAATTTTACACTCAGACATATTACGTCCCCCCCCCCCATAATATCACCCCTCCCCATGGGCCCCTTAAATTGGATTTATGAAAAAACGGTCAAACACCTATTTACTTATTTTTTATGCTGATTTTTTCCCGCTGAGTTCCAAACTCCTGGCCTATGTCGTTTAAGGGATACACGCTCCGTTAGGAATCCTTCAACCCCTACTTTTCACCCCTTTCACCTCATAATATACACCACATCGAAAAACCCTCAGACACGTGTCTTTATTTTTAATGATGAGTTTATATGCCAAGTTTCACATCCCCCAATGAAACCAATCGGGAGATATTGCTAGTCAATGAAATGCAGTTCTACCCCCTTAACACCCCTTTAGAACCTGAATATCCAAGAATCCTTTCTTAGAGGGCGTTTACGGCCCTTGCGGATGCTGCATACCATATTTCATTCCAATCCGTTGGGTGGTTTCTGAGATTTCGTGATGAATGTGTGAGTGAGTGAGTGAGTGAGTGAGTGGTATTTGAGCTTTATATAGTAGATTCTAACATAAATATTCATAAATATCTGTCGAGATTCTGTCGGTTGAATTCTTCTTCTAGGGAATTGTGTGGGCTCAGCATTTGCTCTCTACCCAATAACGAATCCCAAAGCGTTGAAACATTGTTTATCCTGAAGTAGCACCAACAGATAGCACACAGGTACTATGTGGGATCATATTGTTATTTTGGTCAAATAATACAAAATAGGCTGTTACAAACGCTTTAAAATGAAAATGTATCGTATTATCAACTAGTTATTCTTCAAATTCGATGCGTATAGAATGTCACGGAAGGAAAATCAATTGAGTCCCAATAGAACAGTTATGACATCTGGCGGAAAGAGAGCTGGTTTATAATTTCCGTGGAACTAATGCCATTCGCATGCTTCCTCCATGACGTTTGGTGTGTTTATGTCAACAACAGCATTCACTAAAATTGTCGGTGAAAACTTACGAATGTGTAGAAATTGGAGCTGCAGATATTAAGGTACAGTGCTACTTCTTTTGCAATATTGCCCAGTTTGTAAGTACAATGGTTGATCCAATATAGGCTACATTGTCAACTTTCAAATCACGTAATTCTTGTCCGACATGTTGGATTTTGAGTGCATGTCAGAAGCTATCCTTACCTAATTGGTCAATGAATGAAAATATTGAGCTCTGGATGGTTGGGGAAACTGTGTTATAATGAAAAGTAGTACGTTAATGACCCCCATTAAGATACAGTTTTCTGACATATAATATTTACATATCGACATCGTCGAACATAATGCACTCTGCCGATGTGGTCAGGTTACGTAAGGAGGGTGCGGTCCCGAAACGTGACATGAAGTGGGACAGTGGTCCTTTCAGCAGTGGGAGATGTGAGACTTACATCACATATTAGCCAAGTCCTATGAATAAATTAATACACTTTTCTTATTGTCTGCTCTACAGGTCACCACGATCCTGCACTATTGTCTCTTCTGCAATTCATTTCAGGGACTTAGGACATCTTCGTCATAAACCCCGCAAGACTAACATTAGGCTTGAGTAACTTAGTAGCGTGCTGACCTTCTATGCCCAAGATCGTAGGTTCAAACCCAGCCTAAGTCATCCGATGTTTTAAGAGCCATCAAGTCCCGGTGCGGCTACCCCATCCCTATATCTCTGAGCGTTCAGAGTGTTCCTCGGACCACACATGGAGATGTGCAGGTCTGTACGGCCATTCAACATGATGCCGCCCCACACCATGAAGTCACCACCAATCATACTGGTCCCGTTCCACGATGTTCCTGTGGTTGTATCGGCTTTCCAGTTCTCTGCACATTAATGTCGTACTGCAAACTGAAGCGGGATTTATCTGTGAAGAGCACATGCCTCCATGGTCCAGTTTCGACGTTGACGGCTCTACAGTAAATGGGCCTGCGAGTGAGCGGGACGCAGGAAGAGTCTCAAAACAGAGCCAATGTTTTGTTTCCAAAGCACGCTTCACATAGAAGAGCTTCACAGACCTCTGTGACATGATGCACGGCGGAGAATACACTTTCTCTCCCCACACGCACGTATCGTGTGATATACGAGAAAACATCTGCACACAACCATGATAACGTGTGATCGATATCTGACATGAGAGCACGACATCGTGTTCACTTTGTGCGAGCTGTTTTATACAAAAGTAACGCTTTGACAATTATCGTTTAAGAAGTTACTTAGCTAAAGGCTCTGACAATTCGGAATTTAAATTAAATTAAACAGACGTAGTAATTTAGAAGCCATATCCAAAGAATACATTCTAAAGATTCAAGATATAGTGCATTTAGTACCTTGTTGTTGTTGTTGTTGGTTCTTTAGGCGATTTGTGACATCGTAGTCATTTAGCCTCGTGTACTTGGGTAGGAAGCGGCTGTGGCCTTAAGTTATGATGACGACGATGATGATAATTGTTGTTTTAAGGGGCCTAACATCTAGGTTATCGGCCCCTAATGATCTGGGTGATAGCGAAAAATGACAATGAAATGGAAACCAGAACGAAAATTAAGTGAGACTGAAAATACTTACAAAATGGAACTCAGATTGAAACAACTCACAAAATGGAGAGCGATAATACTTAGTCTACAAAAGGGAATTTAGAACGAAAATACTCACAAAAGGAATAGGTTTAAAATACGCACAAAATGTAGTTTAGGTTCAAAACACGTAGAAAATGCAATGTAGAGTCGAAATACTCACAAAATGCAATTGCAATTCAAACTACTTAAAAAATGCAAATGAGAGTAAAAATCCGTACAAAATGCATACAAAAATGCAATTGAAATTGAAAATGCTTTAAAAAATGTACGGTAGATTCAAACTACTGATGTGGATGGACAATATTTACAAAATGAAATTTAGATTGAAAATATTTGCAAAATGTAATTTAGGTTCAAAATACCCACAAAATGCAATTGAGAATCAAAATATTCACAAAAGTCCCATCCCCCATATTGAAAGACGTACTAAAAAGCAATTTAGATTGTCAATCCTTACAAAATGCAATTGAGGTTGAAAATACTCGCAAAATGAAATTTAGATTCACAAAATGCAACGTAGATTGAAAATACCTACAAAATGGAGTGTAGATGCAAAAAAAATCGCTTAAGGGAATTTAGATACACGGGGAGCCAATTAACAAAAACAGTGCGGGAATCTTAAAGAGAAAAGGAAATATAATGAAAAGAAAACAAGTGGTCTGACCCCTCGAAGAAGGAGGGATCAGGAAAGATGAGACAAGGGCCACTTGAGGCGGGAAAGTGGAAGACTCCCTAGGCCTTGGATACCCTAATACCGTCGGGGTCGGAAAAGAACAAGAGTTGACCAAGTGAGGTCGACAGGAAAGAAGATGGATAGGAGTGCGGCACAAGTAAGTGGATGCAATGCCGGACTCAGCGGGGTCCCGTGGTCGCCAACCCACGTCTCACTAGTTGTGAGCCCCTGGGGGAGGCCTTAAGTTAGCTACCATCCCGGAGTAGACCTGGGAAACCACGGAATACCACTTCCAAGGATGGCTGAGGTAGGAATCGAATCCGCCTCTTTTTATTTTTCCCTCAGGAGCCTGAGTAGGCCTATATCCCGTTTCTGTCCTCAGACTAGAATTAAATTTCTTGACAGAGCCGGGAATCGAACCCGGACCTCCGCGGAGACGGCCAAGAATGTTAGCCAGTACGCAACGAGACGGACGATCAGAACACGCTGTGCAAATCCGGCGAACGTTGATGTCCATGAATAAACTTACTCTTTGTTACTCAAGCAGCACAAGCAGTCAACGACGGGTACGTAAACGCAGTTAAATTATTATTAATATCCGAGAAGTGCACGAAGTGTCCCGCAGAGGGTGTTGACCGTTGTGGGTGGGAAAGAGGTCAGGCAAATTTGATGATTCTTAATATCATTTTATTGCAGTGTAATTGAAGGTCAAGCCGTACCCATCAATTTGTTCATATTCGCGAGCTACAACAATAACTCAAAGATAACACATGACTGTCGCTGATAATCATAGTGCTCGCCAAACAATACAAAACCAAAGATATAATCACACAATCAATTCTTCGGAAATTGTATGGTACACACGACCTTTTTCTTCTTTCATACAGATGAAAAATGAATTGCTCCATTGTAAGTGAACAGTTGTATTTCATGCTAAACGTTTCGTCAATTTAATGGCAACAAGCAAAGGTCCTCATATCAACCTGTCAAGATCATCGTACTGTGACCAGGGGCGGATGAAATGTAGAGACCAGGAGGGGGATCACTTACATGACGGGCAAGATCCTTGTAAAAAATAAAATAAAAAAAAAATACAAGCCTTACAGTAGTCGCATATGATGTGTAACATCTGACATGTTATTCGAATAATTCCATATTACTTAATCGCATTTTTTAAAGAATGAACTCATAGTGCTACCTTGTGCCAGCAAACATGAAATGATTGTCCAATGCATCTGCAGTAGTGACATATACCTGCATCTGTACGCGGGAGCAATCCACTGCCTACTTGATGCGAACTGCGCTTTATACCGGCCAACTAGTGAACCCATGCCAGCGGTGTTATTGAAAATGGCCTCTTATTGCCGATATAGCGCACTGCCAAGTATAGGCGCGATTAAAAATTAGGTGTGCAGTAGGTATATTAGAGGCGTTTCTCCCAGTGATACGTGTAAACCAACGAAGTTTCGATTATTGTTAGTAGTCGGCGTTAATATACTGAATTCCTACGATGTTTGGAGTGTTGGTTGGTGCGATATAGCACTCGAGGTATCGACTGCTTACATTAAATAAGAATACAGCAAAAGTATGAAGATTTAATAAATCATAATCGTTTTCAACAAATATGATAACATGAATATTTTCACACCAAAGAACGACAACTTGAAGATGATTTATTGTAGGAATGTATTTAATGAGGCCTCCAAACCTTGAAGTAATCCGTATGCGATTTACATTCCACATAGCCACATGGCCTACAGTACGTCGTTGTACCGATCTCCGCCACCACGCGCGCTCATTGTTTCCGTCCCATGTACTTCCGTCCCATCCACTTCCGTCCCTTTTCCAAAATCACTCCCACAAACATGTCCAGCTACCGAGTGGAAAGATGTTACACATCAAAAAATATTATTATTATTATTATCATACCAAATGTGTATAAATAGCTATGGTTTCAAGAGACTAAATTACATTATAGCAACACTATTTAATGAACTACCACCTGGATAGTCCAACATGAACAGCAAGCAACTAGCTATACGTCACAATAAAAACTATTACCTGAATAAACATTAACTTATAACAAACGTATTATCATAATAATTACTATAGTGTAACGATTTATGTTTTTAACTATTTACATTAATATTTTAAATCAAATTATGTAGTCTCTATAAAAAATATTAAAACACAAAAATTGAAATGTTAAAGGAAATTGCCGAACAAACTTGTCTGCAGATATCGTTTGAGAAAACAGAAGTAATTACTAACATCGAAGAGGTCCCACCAAAACTCCATACAAAATACGGGGACATCACCCGAGTAGACAACTTCAAATACCTGGGTGAGATCATCATGAGAAATGGACTGGACAAAGAAGCACTTCAGGAACGAGTACGCAAACTGGAAATAGCCCACCAAACACCCCGCACAATTTACAATGTGATGACTGTATTAGTGTGTGTTATCTGTTTTTTAATTCAAGTAAGGGCTGCAGACTTTTGAATTTTTCTAATAGTTCCTACTTTTGTCGCCAAATGCCACCGTCAACGACTACTAGTTCAGAACTTAGCTACCAGACGCCACCGCAGTCGGCTCTTGGCAACGAACGTAGCAACTTACGAGCGTTGTTTACATTCTTAACCTATACAATTTAGCTTCACACAGGTGTAATTAGTGGAATGTTCTTTAACATGCCATAAACCTATGACATGGGACCGCCGGCTTTACTTCCCCTCCGAAGGAAGGCATACTGAGGGGTTTTAACGCTCTTAAAAATCCGACGACTTCGGCCGGGTTTGAACCCGCGATCTTGGGCATAGAAGCTCAGCATGCTACCCACTGCGCCACTCAAGCCGCCAAACCTTTTCTCTAAATGCCAACAATGGACTGCTTGACGACCTGGAGAAAAAAGAGAGCAAAATTGTGAGAGGAATCTTGGGATCAACGTACAAGAATGAAATCCATCAAAAGAGATCCAACGAGGAAGTCTACAGCAAAATACAGAAAATTACCGACATAATCCGGAAACGACAGGCACGATTTTACGGTCACCTGAAAAGAATGGACGGAAGAAAATTAACTAGAGATATTTCACTTTTTTGATTCAAACCCCAAAACCACAATTCACTGGATCAGAAATACCAAAGAAGACCTGCAAATGCTACACATCTCAGCTGAAGACGCCCTTAACAGAGATCTCTTGACGAAGGGGCTAAACCGAGACGAGCAACCGTCTGTCCCCTCGGACAGAGGAGGATGAGCAAACAGTGAGGGAAATCTGGGCTCTGAAGAAATGTAACAACACTTAACGTGGTCCTTGATGGCCCCAGAGAATTATGTATATATAATTTTAAAACAAGAAGTTCCGTGACGAACTAAAGAACCTACTTCTCTTAAAATTTAAGATTCGTGCCCATCTATATAGACCTATCCAGAATAATAACGAAATTAAGTTGGTAATATCGAAATGTCCAATTGGTTCGAAATATACCTGGTATTATGTAGCCTAATAGAGCACTACAGTTGGCAGCCCTGGTGACTGAATATATTGTTAGTTCCATCTCTTAAGGTACAGAATACAAACTTTGGTTGAAGTCCAATGGATAGCATGGACGTTATATGCAGTTAGCCATTGGATCTATCAGCGTGCGTAAAATCAAGTTGGCAACAATGTCATGCATGTGTTGGTCAGAAATACTCTGAAATATTAGGATCTCTTGTTGTGCCAATTTTGGATGAAATCCATTTGTTAGTATAGAAGTTACATGTATTTAAAAGTTGGTCTTATCAGCAGGCTTAGAATCATGTTGGTAGCACTGACGTACATAAGTTACTCCAAATTAATCTAGAATGTTAGGTACTAAACGTGTACATAGTTTAAAGCTGTCGGCTTGCATACTTCGTGACATATTGGTATTTGGATAAGAAAATAGAGAGGGAGCATTTATTAACAGTTGGCAGCCCTGGTGGCTTTTAACAATACGCTCAGTCATATCTGTTTATGTACACATATATCATACAAAATTTGGTTGACATCCAATTGATAGTGTAGAAGTTATATGCATTTAAAAATTGGGCCTATCAGAAGACTTAAAATTACTTTGGCAACACTGTCATGTATGGCCTCCTGGAAATTAAACTGAAATAGTATTATCTACATGTGTGCCAATTTTGGAATAGCTCGCATGCATACCTTCCAAGATATCCAACATGGAGCTCAAATTTCTAGCGCAGTTAGTAGCACTTACATCATTTTCAAATATGGGCTTGAGATATTCCGGTATACATCTTTACTCATACTAAATTTGGTTTCGATTGATGCAGCCGTTTAGGAGTTGATAGGGGGGAAGGGGGAGGGGGGGGGGGGGAGGAGACACACACACTGGCAGACAGACAGACATTTTCCCGGATCGATCTCATAAGTCTACTTTTTCCTCATTTTTGCAAAATGTGAAAAGTAGGCTAAAAATCCCTTGTGCATGCACTATAGTATTGAAATTTTGTACCAGCCATCACAACACCTTCCTTGCCAGCGAGAGTCGTGTGACACGGACTTTTAAAAGCCGCGGTAGTTTAAAAGGAACGTAAAGAAATAACATTATTATTGATCTTCAGAAGTAGAACGCGTGGATGGGAAAACAGCTGTTTGGGAAGCATCCGCATGAATGTTGATGATGATCTTTGGGCACAGAAGGCATCTCGCCCAAAACTGAGGCAAGCAGTTAGCGAGCGAGAGCTTGCAGTGATTGACTGTGATCACTTCTCACAGTTCGCTAGGACAAGAAGTGGGAAGAAGAATGCGGTGGATGAAGACACGTAGAAGATGGAGGCTTGTTCCACGAACACCACAATCTACGGTGATATTGCGACAGTGATCGTGCACAGGGGTCAACAAGCTAAATCAAATCCTCGGACTGAGAGGAGCCCACTAAAAGATTGATGTCTGACATCAATTTGGAAGAAAATAACAGGGATATCATTCATAGAAATGTTTTCGAGTATAGCCCCACTTACCAGAATCGTGTATCCAGGCGGCCAAGTGGAATGGAAAATAAAACCCAGGGTGGGCAGAGATTAAACGTTTGACATCATTAGAAGAATGCGGTGGATAGAGACACGTAGAGAATAGTTTGAAGATAGTTGTTTCTCTTTCTGGAAAATACCATTGAAACTACTGCAATGTACGTCCTGTCATTTACTCCTCGCTATTGAGCTTTCTAATAATAATAATAATAATAATAATAATAATAATAATAATAATACACTCTTGTCAATGCTCATGCACCTACTAACATCGACAACAAGAAAAATCCTGAAAATGTTTGAAGATGACGTGAAAATCCTGATGGGATATTTCAATGCCCAACTTTGCAAAGAAAACATCTATCGAAAAATCATTGGCAAAAATTCTGCACACCAAAATACAAACAGCAATGGCACACGATTGGTAGACATTTGTCATCAATTCAATCTCAAAGTTATGTCTACGCATTTCAAGAAAACTGCACACAAACAGAAAACTTGGCGATCTCCCATTCAACATCTCGGTGAATACCAAATTGATCATGTTGCCATCTCCCATGCACACTATAGAACCATCCATGACGTTCAAGTCCGACGAGGGGCAAACATTCAGACCATTATCTCACAAGAATCAAAATGAAATTTGCACCTAAGAGGATTCATAAAAAAATATATTACATACCAAAATTTGACACATCCAAAATTCAAGAAACAAAAATCGCAGAAGAATGGGATAAAGAACCAGTGAACAATTGGACGGACTTCTGCAGCAAAATTATCAGAAAAGCCAAAGAACTGATTCCACTAAAAAAGAAAGCAAAACACCCCTGGTGGGATTCCAACTGTGATCAAGTCATTATTGATCGCCGAATCGCATTCCAAAAATACAATAACCACGAATCTCCAGAAACTTTACAACACTTTCTCGGCGTCCGCAAACAGGCAACCAAAATTCTCAGGACAACTAAACGTAATTTTATAACTAAGCAACTTCAGTCAATCGAGGATGATTTCAGGAATCACAACAGTCGAGATTTTTATAAAACCTTCGGGAGCAGAATTAAAGGTTACACACCGCAAAATTTGACTTTCAAGAAACAAGACGGAAGTCTCGCACTCACTAACCAAGAAAACTGTGAAGAACTAGCACGTTATTTTTCTGACCTCCTCAATTGTCCTGAACCACCTGAGCGATGTATACACACCTTCCCAGAACACATACGACCCGAAGCCAAACCACCAACGCAAGAACAAATCCATCACCACATCAAAAAACTCAAGAACGGAAAGACATCAGGAGAAGACGGAATCAACGCAGAACTATTGAAAAATCTAGGACCACGATCACTACAGGAAATCACACAGATCATTCAGGACATTTGGCGAAGTGAAAAACTACCGGACGAATGGAAATGCGCACTCATCCACCCACTCCATAAGAAAGGAGATAAATCTGATGTAAATAACTACAGAGGAATTTCCCTCTTACCCATCGCTTATAAAATCCTCTCCGCCTGTCTTTTACAACGCACGCAAGAACAACTCGAGCCACTCATCGGTGAATATCAGGCTGGCTTCAGACCAAACAGATCAGCCGTCGAACAAATCTTCAATCTGAAATCCACCTTGAAATTTCGAGCCACACGAAATCTCCCAACCATCTGTACATTTGTCGACTTTCAGAAGGCTTATGACTCCATTGATCGAAAATCTATTTTTAATGTACTCGAAGAAAACCATCTCGATCCGAAGACGAGACGACTCATCCAACAAACCTTAACCGACACAATTTCCAAGGTCAAATTCATTGGAGAGATCTCCCAAACTTTTCCCATTAAAACTGGTGTTCGTCAGGGTGATGGACTTTCTCCATTGCTGTTCAACATCATTCTCGATAAGGTCATCAAAGAATGGGAAAAAGAATTAAAAAGTCGCAACATATGGAAAACTGTCGTGTTAGGAAGACAGAAGGATAATATCAAATGTTACATGCTTAGCTTTTGCTGATGATTTGGCAATCCTCTCCGGAGATGAACGAACAGCAATTCACCAGATTTAAGTCCTCAAAGAATGTGCTGGGAAAGTAGGGTTGCAAATCTCCTTTACAAAAACTGAATTCATGGCTACAAAACACATTGAAACCCAAACTTTGGTAACAAAATACGGTTCAATCAACAAGGTTAATCATTTCAAATACTTAGGTGAAATTATTGAACCTGTTGTTGTTTGAGTCTTCAGTCTTTTGACTGGTTTGATGCAGCTCTCCATGCCTCCCTGTCCTGAGCTAATCGTTTCATCTCTACATAGCTACCACACCCTACATCCGAGACAATCTGTTTAACATATTCTAACCTTGGTCTACCCCTACAGTTCTTGTCCTCGACCCTTCCTTCCATAACTAAGCTTGCTATTCCTGGGTGTCTTAGTATGTGTCCTACCAACCTATCTCTTCTCTTCATTAGCAGTCGCCAGAAACATCTCTCCTCTCCCACTCGCCTTAATACCTCTTCGTTTGTAACCCTATCTACCCATCTGATCTTCATCATTCTCCTGTAACACCACATTTCAAATGCTTCAATTCTCCTCTTTTCTGCTGCACCAATAGTCCAAGTTTCACTTCCATAGAGCGCCACGCTCCAGACAAAGGCTTTCAAAAATGACTTCCTAATACCTAAATCTATATTCGATGTCAACAGATTCCATTTTTGTAGGAAGGCTTTCCTTGCCTGAGCCAACCTACTTTTTATATCCTCTTTGCTTCGTCCATCACTGGTTATTCTGCTTCCTAAGTAACAGAAGTCTCCAACTTCCTTCAGCTTTTCACCTGCCAATTTGATCTCCATAGAAGTTTCTGATTTATTTCGGCTGCATTCCAGTATTTTTGTTTTACATTTATTAATTTTCATCATGTATTCATTCTGTAAGACGGAGTCCATACCATTCAAAAACTCATTCAAATCCTCAGGCGTGTCAGCCAAGATGACGATGTCATCAGCACCTACAGGCACAGAAAGAATAGCACAAAGAACTCGTGAACTCAAAATGCGGAAAGCATATGGGAAAACCGCAAACATCTACAACAAAAAATGCATGAGCATTAACACTAAAATTCGACATTACGCGACGGTCATTAAACCCGAAATACTCTACGCCAGTGAGACCTTAAACCTCAATTATAAATGGGATCTTGAAAACATCAAGAAAGCTGAAAGGAAAATCATCCGAAAAATTATTGGCCCAAGACTTACAGATGAAGGATATCGTTTACAATCGCACAAGATCACAGAAAAATATTCAAATATTGAAACCGATTTCCGTAAACGACGCTTGAAATTTTATGGACACATTATGAGGCTAGATGACAACCGATTAACAAAGAAAATATTGATGTACTCACAAAAATTAAAGACGACAACGGTTTGGATTAAACAAGTCCAAACTGATCTCAATAACACCAACATCACACCCACAGATATCGAAGACCGCAACACTTTTAGACATAAGATCTACACTTGGGAAGCTGCATCAGAAGATAAGCCCAGCAGACCTACGGGGAAAATGGACTGACGAACGTCGAGCTAAACATAGCGACATGATGAAAGAATTCTGGAAGACCAAGAAAAATGACAGCAACAGATCATAACTTGCTTTATGTGATCCTGTGTGGGTCGAAACGTACTAAATAAATAATAATATCGTATGGCCTCGGATGCCAGGTGCAAGCTTTGTTATTTGACACCCAGAGGGCAGCTTGCATGTCGAATTTCGTTGTTCCTTGAATCACTATGAAAGTCAAGGAGGTTAGATATCTAAGCTCCTTGAACACTATAGCTCTTTCTAGTAGAGAAATGAGGAACTGTGTGTTGGCGGAAACTCCAGAGATTAATTTTGCCATTATGAACACGGCCTACTGAATTCAAATGGGTTCTTTGACATGCCAACATCGTATGACATGCGTGTCGTATTTTTGCCGCCTTTCAAAAATCACTTACCACGGCCAGGAGCGAACCTGCAATCTTGGGTTTAGTAGGCCGACATCCACTCAGCCACCGTGGCAAGCTTTTCTAATGGTGTAGAATATCTACAGAGAACTTCTTTGGATGATAATGATGCTGATTGTTGTTGTTTTAAGGGGCCTAACATCTAGGTTATCAGCCCCTAATGGTTTCCGTGATAGTGAAATATGAGAATCTAACTACAAACTAGAAGAAGAAATGGTAAACAAATAAAGGATAAGACAAATAAAGGACAGGAGGAAAAGAAATGCCCTTAACCCTCGAATAACGAGGATGAGAGACTTGGAAGGAAGGAGAGCCATGAAAAGCAGATAGGAAAGGGAAACAACAGAGAGTCCATCCCAGAGGCAATGGAAATAGAGGGGGGAAATCGGACCCAGCTCAGGAAACCCTCGGGGTCGCCAACTCCCAAACTCACCATCCGTGAGCTATCGAGGGTGCACCAGAAGTGGTGGGTTTACACACTCCTTAAGGGCCTTGAGCAGAAGGCAGGAGATATCATGAACAGAACATGTCTGACCCTCGAAGAATGAGGGATCAGGAAAGATGAATTAAGGGTCAAATACAGCCCTAGTTGATAGGGTACATAGTAAGGGCCCCAGGAAAAACAACCTTAATTATGGAAGGAAGGGTAGAGGCGATGGTGGGAGAAGAGCGGTAAAGAGAACAATATAGCCAACCTACGGGTGTTAATAGAACCTTGAAACTTGCTATCATTGTAATTCTTCTCTAGCGCTTTCACTATACAGGGTGATTCAAAAAGAATACCACAACTTTAGGAATTTAAAACTCTGCAACGAAAAAAGGCAGAGCTAAGCATTATCTGTCGGCGAATTAAGGGAGCTACAAATTTCATTTAGTTGTACATTTGTTCGCTTGAGGCGCTGTTGACTAGGCGGCAGCGTCAGTTGATGCTAAGATGGCGACCGCTCAACAGAAAGCTTTTGTGTCATTGAGTACGGCAGAAGTGAATCGACGACAGTTGTTCAGCGTGCATTTCGAACGAAGTATGGTGTTCAACCTCCTGATAGGTGGTGTATTAAACGTTGGTATAAACAGTTTACAGAGAATGGGTGTTTGTGCAAAGGGAAAAGTTCTGGACGACCGAGAACGAGTGATGAAAATGTAGCACGCATCCAGCAAGCATTTGTTCGCAGCCCAGGAAAATCGACTCGCAGAGCTAGCAGAGAGCTGCAAATTCCACAATCAACTGTATGGAGAGTCCTACGAAAAAGGTTAGTTATGAAACCTTATTGTTACGAACAGAAACGTCACTTCGTACTTTTTGACTTGTCAGGATTCACATTGATGTTACCTTTACTTGGGATGGCCAGTTTGATCCTTTCCTCACTCTCTACTTCATTCTCCAGGAATTTCATCAAACCTTTAAGACGTTCACTAGGTTCACATTCCTTCCCACCGCCACTCCTCTGCCAGGCACGTAACACATCTATAGACAAGCATGATTCAATCATAGGAAATAACATTGCTGCATATTTCTCGGAAGTTACACCTAGGCTCTCCAAAGCACCAAGTTGAGTTTCGAGTCTGTCATATAATGATGAGATGTCAAGACTACTACAAGAATTCATCATTGTCAATAGTTCTCTAGTGTAGACTTCCACCAACAAAGAATCTTTGCCAAAACCTGATTTAAGTTTCTGTATTGCTTTAGGGTAATTTCCACTTGTGGCTGGAAAACTATCAACGATGTCGCGAACTTTGGAGTTTGGCAATGTTGCTTGGATAAGATATTCGTATTTATCGGCATTATCTAACCCTTCATCTTCATCAATCTTTTGAAATTGATTCCAGAAACCTAACCAATCTCGTAGATTTCCACCAACTTTTCGGAATTCGGTCTTTGGAAGGCGATATTTACGTTTTAGGTTATGAGTGTTACTGGTGCTTACTGTTGACTGGACTTCGTCTTCACGTTTTCTCTCCATTGCAAGAGCATCGGAAACAGCCGCTGCTAACATATGAAACTTGCGTTTATAGTCATCTACTCCGTCTACTTCAGTGATCAGGTCTTCTTCTGACACCGCATCTTCCATGAGGTGTTGGAAGATCTCCTGGTCCAGATTACTTATGAGGTTAGCCTTCTCTTCCACTAAGGCGTAATCTCCTCGGATAGCGACTATGTCCTTTATTTCTTTCTCCAACAAAACTTGAAGTGAAGCTACAATTTTCGTGAACGATGCACGGTATACACCACGTTTTCTTATCAAACTTCGAATATCGCTCATTTTCCTTTCTATGTCCTGTCACGGTCGCCAGATGTTACGAACAGAAACGTCACTTCGTACTTATTCGGGAAAATGAAAAGATATTTATTCACAAGAAAAATGCACACACATTACAAATAACACTCAAATGACTCCATCTTGGATGCACTGTTCCTTGTCCTTCTTTTCTCACAAAAAACAAAAATAACTGTTGCCAACTGTCTGTCACTTATCGTCTGAAATTGGTTCAAGCACTGTCCGCAGCTGATAAGATTAAAAGAATCGATTTCTGTGATTTTATCCTTGCTCAAATGGAAACAGATGAATCTTTCGTTTCAAAGATTGTGTTTAGTGATGAAGCAACTTTCCACACTAACGGGAAAGTCAACCGTCACAATGTCGATATATGGGGCACTGAGAATCCGCGGGAAACAATTCAGCATGAACGTGACTCGCCTAAGGTGAACGTTTTCTGTGCCATTTCAGCCAATAAAGTTTTTGGTCCCTTTTTCTTCGAAGGTGCTACTGTAACTGGACTACAGTATCTGGAGATGTTAGAGAATTGGCTGTTCCCTCAGCTCGAACAAGAAGCACAACAATTCATATTTCAGCAGGATGGAGCGCCACCACATTGGCACTTATCTGTCCGTAACTACCTGAACGTCAACTACCCGAGGCAGCCCGTGACAGAGCACTTCATCACTGGCCTCCAAGAAGCCCTGATCTTACCCCGTGCGATTTTTTCTTATGGGGGTATGTTAAGGATATGGTGTTTCGGCCACCTCTCCCAGCCACCATTGATGATTTGAAACAAGAAATAACAGCAGCTATCCAAACTGTTACGCCTGATATGCTACAGAGAGTGTGGAACGAGTTGGAGTATCGGGTTGATATTGCTCGAGTGTCTGAAGGGGGCCATATTGAACATCTCTGAACTTGTTTTTGAGCGAAAAAAAAACTTTTTAAATACTCTTTGTAATGATGTATAACAGAAGGTTATATTATTTTTCTTTCATTAAATACACATTTTTAAAGTTGTGGTATTCTTTTTGAATGTTTTGTATAACGTGGAAGTCCCACACCCCATTTGCAATTTTATTCATCATTTTTTTATTCCGAAGTTTTGCGGTTACAAAACCTAAATTCTTCGATGGCAGTTGAATTCTGCCTATGTTGGCGAAGTCGCTCACTACCATGAAGAATGTTATCTTTAAATTGAGCTCTGTGTGTTGTTTTATTGTCTTGTGTGTGCACCCTTGCCGGTTATCCGTGTGTAAACTGGCCAGCCGTTCGTCAGAATTCATTTAAAACATGTAAAATATTTTATGTAGTCCACGTTGTTTTATATTTCGCGGTACATAACCGGCATCGTTGTCTCCCTCCCTCTTGAGAAATGTCAGAGCCGGAAACTCGTCGGCTGGGCTGTATGTGGAAATGAAACGATGACACCAGGCCAGGGAAGAATGGACAGCTCAGAATGGACTCAATCAGAACACAGACCATTCTCTGGAGCAAGTTTGCCCTTGTTACTTTACGCATTGCGCAGGCTCGTGCTAGCGACACATGTTGCACCTTAATGGTGAGGGACCTTCAGCCAGACAACAGCTCGCCCATGTGGGCGTGTCCTATGAGCCTCCCAAATGTTTCGCCAGGATTATTACACCGGGTACATTGACTTGACAGTATCAATATTAACACCGGAGACTTGTTGATATAACACGAACCTATCCGCGATCTCCGCGAAGGAGGAGTCCCGACTGGCCATCTTGAGTTTACCTATGTGACTTTCAAACACCTGCTATAGATAGAGCCCTGAACCACAACGCACAGGTATAGATGACGAACGCTTGTTGCCATGGTAACCTCCGAAAATCCGCGTCGCTTTTTATACCGCGCTAAACAAATCCAAATTCGAGGGTAATTCCAAGAGTAAGGTCCGATTCACCGTAAATATTTGAAAGCGGCGCCAAGGGCAAAACACGCATGCGCGCTGACTCCTGGCAAAAGCCGCCAGTAGCGTTGTTACTGTTGCTGTGTGCTGTTGATAGTGTCAGTCCACAATGTTTAAGAGCCGGCCGGAGTGGGAACGGCCGACCGCCAGCCCAGCACTTGTTGTAACATGGGTGAAAAGTTTGTGAAACGTTTTATAAAGAAACGGGACAAGGTAAAATTATTTTGTTCCTATAGCCCGCTGTAGTATTTTATACACTTTTCATCGGTACAAAAGCATATCGAACAGGAATACAAAGATAGTTATAAAAAGTGTAGTTAAAATCACAATTCTCCATATAAAATAGAGTTCTGAACTGCAATTTTCCAAACCTCTTCAATGCCTTCAGATGATGTTGAAAACAGAAACAAACTCCACTGCAAGACAGCTCATAGTTTTCTCTATTGTGCTACTGAATCATATTTTCAAATTAAGAACTCTGTATATGTTTAATCGTGATTTTAGAAAATGTCAGCATATTGAGTTGCTAATGCTAGCCGTGTCGAGGTGCTGGCAGTTCAGGCAGTTACCGTCAGATACCGCATCGTCGCAAAGTCATGTCCTTGAAACAGGGTGAAGTAAGACAGAGCCGGCTTCTGAGAGATGGTAATCTCATACCAGGAAGTGATGAAATCAGCTCATGTCCAGGTGCTGTCAGTCGCTTCATTACAATCAGTGCCGGATCCAGGCTTTGCGGTGTCCTGGGCGATATGATACGGTCGGGCCCTCAACAATAGAAAATATAAAAAATATCAAATCAAATGGAAAATAGTTTTGTAATAATAATAAAATAAAGAATAGTTACAATATTTTGAATACACTACGGTACATTCTTTTAATAATATGAAAGAAACCCTTAAGTCCCCTTGAAGAAGATTATGTAAACTATGAAATATTAAAATATTACTTTGCGACTCTTTTTCTCGGATGAAGTCTTCCATCATTTCACTGAAATCTATACTTGCTAAACGGTCACGGGAGGTCATAGCTGCACTGAAAAAAGAATATGAATTATAAATTAGTTTGAAAAGTATAATTAATTAATCAATTAGACTTAGACAACAGATGTTTGAGCAGACTCCCAAAGAGAGACAACCGGGAAAGAAGTGGAGGGAGGAGAGACAGAGGAAGCATAGTGTGTGTGTATGAGAGGTTTTTGGAAAAAAAAAGAAGGACCAGAATTAAACATGAAAATTGATTGTGTTATAACGCTCTCCTTATGGGGAATTAACGAATAAATAAATAATTAATCAATTAAATTTAAAACAATCCATGACTCCCCCCCCCCCCCAGACCGCGGGGCCCTGGGCGGTCGCCCTCCCCTAGATCCACCCCCGATTACAATCGTCTGCTTTCTAGATCATCATATTATGGTGTGTGGCCTACAGGTCTTTTGCAGTTCCAGTGTTTATTATGAGCTTTTTAGTTCTTTCTAACATGTCTGTAATATACAGTAGTATAGGCTACTTTCAAGATTATGCCATTGTTGTACTGTAAATAGAGTTGTTGTTGTTGTTGGAGGTGGTGATTCGTTTAGGAGCTTTGGGACATGGTGGTCATGTAGCCGCGTGCACTTGGGTGTGTGTATAATGTGTCTAATAACCTGTGTTATTGTGATGGTTGTATTAGGGTGTGTATTTGTATTAGGGACGGGTTTTGTATATGCGGCGGTCGTGGCCTTAAGTTAGATACCATCCCAGCATTTGCCTGAAGCATAAGTGAGGAAACAACTTCCAGGATGGCTGAAGTAACAATGTAACCCTTCTCTTCCCAGTTCTGCCTCACAAGCCTCAGTGTATCCCATTCCAGCCCTCAGCTCCTAAACCTGGACCTCTGCGTTGACAGCTAAGAAGACTAGCCACTACGCCACGAGGTGGATTGTAAATAAAATGTTGCTTTGTCAGTCTAAATATGATGTAGCGACTACTGGGCTTTTGAAGTTACAGTAATTATTATATGAGTAGCAAGCAATCACTAGTTAGTAACCATCACTAAAGTGGACCTGAATTTCATTAAATTAATTTGTTTATTTATTTATAATTATTTGTTTGTTTATTTATAGTTCTTCTAACAGGTTACAACCTAATTACGAGAAATAACAATATGAATTACACTTAATATTTTTCTTACACTAATATAAAATGATACTTATAATACGTATGACTAAATATTATTCTAGTAAGTATCGTACTTGAAATTATGTTTCAAGTCACTGATAAGGAGTGTATGATATTAAGTGATTTCTCTACAATACAAATGAACAAAAGGTGCTGTCTGATATATGGAAATGTGTGCATGTCTTTTTTCTTTTTTAGATATTGAATGTGTTCGATACAGGCGAATGTTTATATTACTCTGTATTGGTTCTTGGACAGTGGAATATTATACGTTTCGGTCTTATTGACCGCGAAGGAACATATAGTTCAAATTCAGATGACAAATAAGGTCTATCAAAGATGTTATCAAATTATTTAATGTAATAACCTGCCTACTTTTCTCTAAAGTCTTTAAAGAAAAAGTTCCATTAATAAATTATGCTTAGCATTTTTAAAGGAAATGTGTAGTTTATGTTATCGTCAATCTCGCGATCAATAGCCACGGAACCTCCTTTTTACGTGGAATCCGAACTACTGGACATGACGTTTCACTTCGAAAATCTCACATCATTGACCGGGAACCGAACCCGGTCCGCTGTGGTGAGAGGCCAACAGCTTGACCACACCACTGGGCCACCACATTCCCGCTTAGCATATTTAGGATATACATGTGTCCTTTTGTATTCCAAGAATATAGGGAATTTATTTTTTATCGATTCAACTCTATAGTTAGCATTCGCACATCTTGGGTTCCAAACTATTGAGCCAAATTCAAGTCAACTTCATACGAATGCATTATACTGTACAATCTTTAGCAATGTACAGGTTCCTAAAATAAAATGTGCATCTTCTTATAAATCCCAGCATTTTGAATATATCTCAAAAATTCGATCAATACGGTGAGAAAAGGATAACTTTTTTTTTCATAGTATAGCCTACCATAAACCTAGATGACTTGAGATGGGAACTACATAGGAAATGGTGGTGTTTTATATCAAAGTTTTCGTGTAAATGCAATCGGATGACACTTATAAATCGAAACAATTTGTTTTGTTCCAATTTATTGTTTCTTCATCTTTTGGAGCAGCATACAATCCCATAACGAATAAATGTATTTAAACGATTACACGACATTTGCAAATAATAATAATAATAATAATAATAATAATAATAATGATATATTGGCATCCCGGAGATGGTTAATTAAGATAAGATTACAGAGGCACAAGATTCGATCCCAGGGGAACACCAGAGGGTGAATGGAGCTTTTCTCTATGATACAAAGTGTTGCGTCTTTCATACTGTAAGTATGATCCGTAATAGGACATTTTCGTAAGTTGTAGGCTACGTCATGGTTAACTCTACCAATAATCTGTATATATTACATCGACTCGTTATCCTTTAATTTAAACCAGATGACTCCTGATTCGTGAAAATTGGTTATTGTTGATCATCGAGGGATGAATCCGTGTTATGAATCGTGAATAAAATGGCATGTATGCCTGAATAATACATTAGGCCTATGTGTTCATGAAGTGTTTGCTCGTAAAGTTAGTTTGGGGCAAACTTAGTAGCTACCGGTACTGTTCGGTAGTTAAGAATTAGTGAAATCTTACCCGACTTGTGAATATGACTGACTTTAGTAAGTTTCCATTTCTCTGGAAATATCAAAGACTTGATCGATAAATTAAATTTAATATCAAGAGGATAAGTTAAGCCTCCGTGGCTTAGGCGGCAGAACGCCGGCCTCTCACCGCTGGGTCCGTGGTTCAAATCCCGGTCACTCCATGTGAGATCTGTGCTAGACAGAACGGAGGCAGACAGGTTTTTCTCCGGGTACTCCGGTTTTCCCTGTCAAAATGTCATTCCAGCAACACTCTCCACTATCATTTCATTTCATCTGTCATTCATTTAATCATTGCCCCAGAGGAGTGCGTCAGGCCTCGGCAGCCGGCACAGTTCATATCCTCGCCGCTAGATGGAGGCTTCATTCATTCCATTCCTGACCCGGTCGGAGACTGGAAGCAGGCTGTGGATTTTCATTTTTCATCAAGAGGATAAGCTATTTTTTTCCCGGATCGTTTTTTAACAAATATGGAAGAATAACCCTCTTGTGTCCCATATATTCATCGTAAGTATCGGAGTGAGAATGTCACTACGGGTTACCTCATAATAATTAAGATGTCAATTTCGAGATGACTTTCTAGGTTATCATGCGTTAAAATGTCATAGTTGGATCCATTTTGGCAATATACTGATGAGTAAGGCTAGGATTTTAATGTAATATCTATCATCATCATAGCAAACACTCATATCGAGTAGATTGGCCTTTCAATCCGGAAGTCTCTCATTGGTGAGTTCGGAGGTGACTATACAGCCCAATGCGGGAGGCACACGATTTGCCGCAGTGATGACAGATGGTTCCACGTGGGGCATCTGCGTTCCTTCCATTTCTTCTATGTAATATTACATTAAAAAATTTGAAATATGTAACATTGATTTAATTTTTATATAAATCATATACATTACACATGATATTGCTTGTAGATTCTTCATTTTATTCATTATATTTTTTGCAAAATAAAGGATGGTACACTAATTAATTAATTAATTAAGCATGTTCATATTATAGCAAATTTAAATAAACTAGATGAAACCCGTCAAAACATGACGGACAATGGAAAACAAATTTACTGAAGAAGCTTCTTATATAAGTTACATTCTTTGTACTATTACTTTTTAGCACTATTGCAACTTTAAGGGCGTCAAAAGATAGCACTCTCAGCATTGCAACATATTGCTGGTCATGACTGAAAACGTGATGAGGTCATCATCATCTTGCACAGTTTCCAGCCACTGGCCGGGTTTGTTTGGAACACAAGCCTCTCCAACGTCTTCTGTCTTCCCACCATCTCTCAGCCTCCATCCTTGTCCAGTCTTCTCCTCTCTTCTTCACGCTTTCTTCCATCCCCTTCAGCCACCTGTCTCTCGGTCTCCCTCTTGGTCTCTTTCCTTCCCACTTCGTCTCGTGTATCCTCCTGGGTATCCTCTTCTTCTCCATTCGTTTTACATGTCCATACCATCTAAGTCTAGATTTCTCTATACCATCCTGTAATGGTTCCTCCTTCATTAATTCTCTGGTCCTCTCATTTCTTATTCTGTCCCTCTTTTTAGCTTCAATACTGCTTCTCAAAAACCTCATCTCACTGGCCTGTATTTTGCTCTTCTTCCTTCCTTTCATAACCCAGGTCTCCGAGGCATACGTCAGGATAGGGACATAGTACGTCCGATATAAGATCTTTTTGCTGTTCTGAGGGACATCCTTGCTCCATAACATGCTTCTCTCACTCCACCGGAATGCTTCTGCCTGTCTCCCCCGCTCATTTATTTCTCTATCGTTTCTTCCATTCTCTTGTATCAGGCTTCCCAGATACTTGAAACTCTCCACTTTCTTCAGCTGTTCCCCACCAATTGTTATTCCTGTTGTGGTTCTTTCCTTCTTCCTTGTTGTGATCACCATCTCACTCTTATCTATGCTAAATTTCATCCCATAACCTTGTATTATTCCTTCCCACACGTCCAACTGTTCCTGTACGTCCTCCTCCTTGTTTCCCCAAATCATTAAATCATCTGCAAGCACCATTGCTTTCATCTTTCCTTCCCCAATTACTTGTGCCACTCGGGTCATTATGTCATCCATCACCACAATGAAAAGTAACGGTGACAGTGCACTTCCTTGTTTCAGGCCGTTTCTCTGTTCCAACCAGTCCGATCTCTCTCCTCCCACTTTCACACAGCTCACGCTTCCCTTGTACATCTCCTTTATCCTCCTTATAGTCCATTTTTCTATTCCTCTATCCTCCAGGGACTTCCATACTTTGTTTCTGCATACACTGTCATATGCTTTCTCAATGTCCAGGAAGGCCATCAGTAGATCTGTTCCATACTCACAGTGCTGTTCTTGTAACTGCCTTACAGCAAAAATCAAATCCACTGTGGACCTTCCTGCTCTGAAGCCATGTTGTTCTTCCCTCATCCCTCCTTCTATCCTTGTCCTAATTCTCCTTTCCAAAACTTTCTCAAACATCTTTGCACAATGACTCATCAGTGTTATTCCCCGATAATTTCTGCATTCTGTTCTACTACCTTTCTTGCAGATCGGGACAATTATTCCCTTTTTCCAGTCCTCTGGGGTCTTCCTTTCCTTCCATGCTGTCTTCATCACTCGGTACAACCATTGTATCCCCACCTCTCCTGCTGCTCTCACCATCTCCACACTCAACTCATCCACACCCGGTGCCTTCCCTCCTTTCATCTTCCTCACTGCATCTTCCACTTCTTTCCATGTTAAGTCCTTTTCTGTTTGCAGTTCATCTACTGTACCTCTTCCCCAATTTCTTCCTCGTCGCCGTGGTTTCCATTTGGGTTCAGGAGTTCTTCAAAATATTCTTTCCACATTTTCTTCAGTTCTTCCTTATTTTCTATCTCTTGTCCCCTTTTGTTCACCATTCTAACATAATCCGTAGGATCCTTCCGCCTCTTATTCTTTACCATCCCATTCAGGACCTTTTTTGTACCTTCACTATCCTGCTGGTCATGACTTAAAACGTGATGAGGTAAATAGCCCAATACGTTCAAGAGTTTCTCCTTGAGCTTGATTGATTGTGATAAAGTAGGCCGAGCGAATAGGACATTGTTGCCTATTAAAAGAAAATGTACTGTACCTGCAAGTGTTTTATCGGAAGGGCTTAAATCAAGTCGTAGGATTTGAGCTCTCTGCCTAATATTACTGCACCTTATATATCCGAATCCAAGCAATTTCTTATATATTTCTTACAATTAATTTATTACCATATGTGAGTCCTTGGGAAACGTTCAGATTTCTAAGGAGCATAACTATGGCTCAAACGTTCGGAGTATGTGGAGGCGAATCACTTAATTGCAAGGAATTGAAAAAATCAATAATAGGGAAATGAAGTAGCTGGCTTTCATCTTCAGTGTCCAATCTGTTAACGCTGATGTATGTGTTTGAACTACTGGATATTAGTTCAATGACTTTTAAATTAAAATCATTACATTGTTGCAGCTTGGCAAATATGTTATATTTCAGCAGATCAATTTTACCCTCACAGCAGTAAAGACCAAAGTAACCACGCATAGATTTTACGCAAGAGAAATACAATGTAGAACAATGTTTACATTTGATCGTCAAAGACCTTACAGTACACTGTACTGCATAATATCTGGAATTGTTTCTGAAATTGCCTATTTATATTGGATTTTAAATGTGGCTTCGTATTATTCGATAACACTATAGTGTCCTGCAATAAC
Organism: Meconema thalassinum; assembly: GCA_946902985.2. NCBI lineage: Eukaryota > Metazoa > Arthropoda > Insecta > Orthoptera > Tettigoniidae > Meconema > Meconema thalassinum. Next base: position 175,666,106 of record OX336401.1, read on the forward strand.
GGAGCCGCTAAATATTAAATGGCAAATAATACTTCCGTCGCCTCCGTAGCGTTGCGGTCAGCATGGTTAGCTGCCGCCCCGGAGGTCCTGGGTTCGATTCCCGGGCTCTGCCACGAAATTTGAAAAGTGGTATGAGGACTGGAACGGGGTCTACTCAGCCTCGAGTGGTCCAAATGAGTAGAGGGGGTTCGATTCCCACCTCAGCCATCCTCGAAGTGGTTTTCCGTGGTTTCCCACTTCGTCTTCGGGAAAATGCCGGGATGGTACTTACTGTAAAACCACGGCCGCCTCCTTCCCTATTCCTAGCCTATCCATCCCAATCTTCCATCCCTTCCCATCCCTCATGAGGCCCCTGTTCGCTTTGCAGGTGAGGCCGCCTGGGCGAAGTGCTGATCACACCTGCCCAGTTGTATCCATCCTGACCAGATGTTCCAAGCTCCAGGACACTGCCCATATAGGCGGTAGTGGTGAGTTCCCTCGCTGAGTCCTTGGGAACCACCAACCTAGAGGGGAAATTGACTAAAAAAAATACTTCCATTGCCGAAATCAACTGCGTAGTTAGACTCAGTACTCTAAACAAATAATCATTAAACAATTGTCTTATACAATGAAGTTCAACATGACCGTCCAGAGACTTTCATACTCAAGTTGGTTGGTGAGGAGAATGCGATGAGACTGATCGCTTGAAATAAATTCCTTATAATTGTTCCGGCCAGCGAATTTTTTTTGCAATAGCTTGAAAACGCAGCTCAGAATGATGTTCTTCATTTTGTTATAAACAGTACGAAACTGCTCTAAATAAGCAATTTCCATCACCTGTTATAGGTTATGGCAGTACATTTTGCAGGGGAACATAGAATCACTTCGCCTACTACTGGAACGACCATAGGCCTATACTCAATACTCACTTCGGCAGTCACCCTAAAGCAGGCAGTTTTTGAATTCTATGTCCCGTGCATGTCAAAAATCGTATTAACACATGGAGGCCCACCTATTCTTGTCTATCGCCCCGGAGACCCGGGTTACATTTCCTGCTCTGCCAAGAAATTTAATTCTGGTCTGAGGGCAAAAACGGGGCACATTCAGTCTCTTGAGGTATAACTAAGAAGAGGAAGGTTTAATTCCCACCTCGACAATCTTGGATGTGGTTATCCGTGGTTTCCCACTTCCACTTAAGGCAAATACCGGGATGGTTCCTAACTTAAGGCCTTGGCCGTCTCCTTGCCATTTACCACCTTAATTACAAATACACACAGTAATGCAGCCATCACAATAACACAGGTTATGAGAGAACATTTCACACATACACACCCAAGTACACGGGGCTGAGTGACCACGATGTCGGAGCCCTTCAAACGAATTATGTTTGCCAAGTGTCTCTCATGGCGAAAGCAATTGTGGACACGCGCGAGTGCCTGGAAAACTACTTTTTTCTTTAATAATTTAAGAGTATATCGACGATGCATAATTATAACTTTTAGTCTAGGACGTTAATAACTTGACCACCGAAGCATTGGGAAGAAATTGCAATATTAAGGTACATAAACAACATAGCCTACACATTCAACTGTCGGTTAATGTTCCTCAAAATTTCCCTTCTTATATAATCCCCTCCTTTATAATTCTCCATCACGTGAAAACAGAGGCTTCGGTGGCGTAGTCGGTAGCATGCTGAGCTTCTATGCCGAAGATAGCGGGTTCAAACCCGGCCGAAGCCGTCGGATTTTTTAAGAGCGTTAAAAATCCCTCAGTATGCCTTCCTTCGTAGGGGAAGTAAAGCCGGCGGTCCCATGTCATAGATTAATGGCATGTTAAAGAACCTTCCACTAATTGCACCTGTGTGAAGCTAAATTGGATAGGTTATTGTAAACAACGCTCTTAGGTTTCTAAGTTCGTTGCCAAGAGCCGACTGCGGTGGCGTCTAGCAGCTGAGTTGTGAACTTAGCCTAGTAGTCGTTGACGGTGGCGCTTGGCTGCAAAAGTAGGAACTATTTGAAAAATTCTAAGTTGCAGTACTTAAATTAAAATAACAGATAACACACACTAATACAGTCATCACAATTAACACCGGTTATCAGACAGATTCTACACACACCCAAAGTACACGGGGCTACATGACCGCGTTGTCGCAGCCCCTAAACTTAAGAACCAACCAACCAACCTCGTGAAAACGTGCCTATATCGATGCAATGGTGCTGCCATCTGCTGTCAGTTACTGGTACTATATGGGCGATGTACTGCCATCTGTTGTCAGTTATAGGAACTGATTGCAGATATTTAAACGGCGTACTGAGGACAACAGTTTGCTCTTTTGATCGCATGCTGTAATGCAATGGTAAAACGGAAATAAAACATATTGAGACGGAATGTAGAAATATGTATCTTTAACAGACATAAAACCTTACTAATACTCCTTGATTAAACAATATATCAGTGGTAAAAAAAAAGTGTCGGCGAGGGCTGGGCTCGAACCTGTAAACTTTGGAACCACAGTCATTCGGCTTAACCACATAGCTAATCGCGTACTCTCGTTCAGCCACAGACGCAGCCATTCATTATTTTCAAAAGCCGTTGTCTGAAGGAAATAATCCATTTTATTATCCAAATAAATCAATGTTGCACATTCGTATACGTTCATACTGTTATTATATTCTATTGTCAGAACCTGGTTAATGTATGTTTTCAATTACATGGAAGCTTATTAAATAACTTACATTTTAATGGACTTCTCACCGCCATTTTGTCATGACCTCAGGCGGATTGTGCGCATGCGTGAGGAGCCAGAATTCTGCTATTTTCTATATTAATTCAAAAATATACCGTAATATATTTGTTTATTTTAGAGACACTCTGCAAATCTAGAGGCCAAGAGCTTTCGTTAGAGTGCTCTACGAAGTAAATCGGTTCTGTCGTTCTCTCAATCTCGTGGTAACAAAAATCACCTTACTGTTTTAAATATATAGATTCCATGATTATGTATGCGTACGGAAGAGTACCAAGGGAAAAGAAACTGACGATTCTGAAGTACAGTATTATGGTATCCAGGGAAGGCTGCTATAGGCAATCAAAAGTTCCGTATTTGTGTTTATAATGAAGCTGCGGTAAGAGTTGATGCTAGGATGAGTTTCTGGTCTAAGTTGTTACAGGAATAGGCTGAAATCTTTCACCACTACTACTGATTTTTATATAGGCTATAATATTGTCTTTTGTAGCTTTTCAGTCGGTCAACACGACTGTGCCCAATGAATGGGCGGGGTACAAGATATAAATATGTAAATACACTCCTGGAAAAAGTTACATGTATTAGTTAATTATCACAAATGCCCCATATAATTGCACCATATTTGTTCATGAATAGTGATGTGATGATCGTGGGAAACGGATCTTAGTTTTCTTTCCCTTGAGCAACTGAATTTGTAGTTTCTGGACATTTTTTGGTTGTTGATGAGGAAAAGGCAATGCGAAAGGAAGAGCTGAAGCAACTCAGTCCTGATAATAATATGCTATAGCTTATCGTTGAAGTTAATCCTGTGTGATGAGAAATGTAATTTCAAAAAAGGTATTCTACATTTTTTTAAATATCGCCTTTGTTAAGAATGAAAGAAAAAATAACTTGTCATGGTTACTTACAAAAACACGTAAATATAATTCTAGGAAATAAACAGCAGTTTTTCAGCATACTACTAAGTTACAGGTATACTAGGAAGTAGGCTTCCTTACGAATCTTTTCCATGTTATCGTAAACACGATGAGTTATATTTTGAAATATTCAAACAGAAGTGTTGAAAATTTACTTTTCAACTCTTTTCAGGAATTAGTTTAGTCTGAAGGATTCTTTATCACAATTAAGGTTATTATGAAGATAAAACAAAAGTTCGGTGCTTTTCAGTCGGTCAACACGAATTTACCCAAAAGATTTGTAAATTTTTCAGGATTAGGGTATAATCCAACTCTTTTGGGTACATTCGTGTTGACCGACCGAAAAGCACCAAACTTTTGTTTACTAAGGGAACACTGAAAAATGGCTTCAAACCCCATAATGTCAGTATGAAGATGTTTATGAAAGTAAATGATTGAATATACACAATCTAATTGAGCATGAGCAACAACAACGACGGCGTGAAACCTTATTGTGGTTCGGTTTCGAACTTCGCAACATAGGCAGTTTTATGTAAGTGAGGTCTGTAAGGAAATGGTAGAGCTTGAAGAATAACATTTCATTTCTTTCTGCGTTATCACATTCTGCATAACATACTGTTTTAAAGACCATCTCGTGGTGTAGCGTTCTTGTGTGTGACCCCCGGATGCAAGGCCTTAGAGAGTGGTGATGGGCCCTGGGGCTGGAGAATCCTGCACTCCCTCACCTCTATTGCCAAATTATGTAATATTAATTTATAATCCTCCTAAATAAGCAGAAACTGATAGTAATTTTAGAAATAATAATAATAATAATAATAATAATAATAATAATAATAATAGTATTAATAGAAGCCGCCGGTGGTAGAGAGTTCAACATGTGCTCCTCCCCCCCCCCCTCCCCCCCCTCCCCCCACATGCAAGATCCGGAAAATATTTTAATTATTAATATTAATAATAATAATAATAGTAATAAGACGGCTGAGGTGGGATTCAAACCCACGCTCTCTCGATACCAGCGTGGTACGAGGTAGTGCGTTAGTGTGTATATTTGGGATTCAGATGAGGATTGTGAAGGAGTCGGCTGCATTTGTCTGGAGTAGAAGTGATGATAATAATAATAATAAAAATAATAATAATAATAATAATAGAAATAATAATAATGTTATTGCTGTACGTCCCTTTAAACATCTGCGGCTTTAGGAGAGGCCGGGGTTTTGGAAGTTTGCCCCAAAGGGGATCTTTAACCTGCCAGTAAATTCACTGACACGGCTCCCTCGCATTTGTGCTGTGCCAGGATTCGATCCTGCAATCTTGGACACAGCAAGTAAGAACGTTACCCCTGAGCCACGCAGCCAGAGTAGAAGTGAGAAACCACGGAAAACCACTTCCAAGATGGCTGAGATGGGAATCGAAACCACATCTTTTCAGTTTTGCCTCACGGGGCATTCCAGCCCTCAGACAAGAATGAATCGAATTTCTTGTCGGCGCCGGGAATCGAACCCGAACCTCTGGGGTGACAGCCAAGAATACTAGCCGCTACAACACGAGGAAGGCCAAGGATATTTCAGTCACTTGTGAATTCCGTAATCCGTAGTTTAACTATTAGCTTATCTATAGCAAAATATTTCGGCCATTCAATTGGAAGTAGCCTATACAGACTATCACTTCGAAATTTCTGGTCGCGATATTCTTGAAGCGCATTGCCACGAGATTGCATTTCCCCAGTGTTTGGACTCCGGAGCAGTTAGAACTTTCTCGCACGCGCGACCTTGAATCACCCTCACCACAGTAGTAGTAGGTAATCTGTGCTCACAGTAGGGGGTAATCCGTGCTGATACCTATGTACGGGCCATGTAACTACTAGGGGACAGAGACTACAACGAAACTAGTGGCAACGTTTTGAAATGAAAGGTGAAATAGGAACTGACTCCGGCCGCCTCTTAAGGCTGTGCGATCACCACCGCCGTCAATAGCATGGCAAGAGATGGCAGCACTATCACCGTTGGACAGCCGCTGCATTTGTGTTCGTGATCTGTCTAGCCGTCACTTACCACCTACTTCCTCCCCTACCTCTCCTCGTCACTCAATGTCTTCTCTCTCTCACTGATAGCGTTAGACTGTAAGTGGATGTGTTGTACGGAGAGTGATGTTTTAAAAGAAATTACAATTTTAGGCTAGTTAAAACTCATTTTATTACATTTCTAGTTTCTAAGCAAACCTCACCAAATAGGATAGGCCTAAGCATAAAATTGGATACAGGAAGCACCTGATCAGATAAAAGCAACAAGCTATATCAATGCAAACCTGATATAATGAGCTAACACAGGTGATTTTTTTTTGGCATAAATAATATATTATGGAAAACGAAGCATGTGCTTGATGTAATTTCTTACCCAAACGCACATCATTAATAATAATACGCAATCACGTTTACATATTTCAACATTTCTTCCGCTATACAGTTATTCATAAACTAAACTACTAAAAGTGCTATAAGTCTACTTCCACCGATAAATATCAGCTGTTCGAGAAATAACATGGTTTACAAGGCAGGCTTTTAGTTTTATTTTAAAAAAATCTGTTTTATGTTTAGTATTTAGAGCTTTTTATTTATGTAAAAGGCGCTTTGCGGGCCTTTGCTAGGGTAAAAGTGCTCATTAAATCGTTCATTTCTAATTTTTTGGCCGTTTCATATTCAATTGACAGAGTAGCCAAACCGTTCAGACGCTCCTGCGCCATAATTGATCGCAAATAGTTTCTTAGCCTATTTTCATTTATGGAAAAATAGGCTTATGAGATCACCTTTTGTCCGTGTGTTTGTCTGTGTGTGCGTGTGTGTGTGATTCGTGTGTGTGTGAGTGTCCCTAATATAATCTTAACGGCTGGAGCGATTTCAATGAAACTCGGTAAGTTCATAGCACCATTCTGGACGACCCCGACAGTGCCCTTCAAATTTTGTTACGTCTCACCAATCCAATATGGCGGCTGTGCGAAATATTTCATCAGCAATCAATATCTCCGAAACTATTACCGAGAATACCCTGGAATTTTGTACGGTGATAAAGGGAACTACTAGAAGTTCACCTATATGACTTTTGTAAACCTGGTAACTACAAAACCAACATGGCGGCCAAGCGAAATTGCGACTTTTAAATAGACGTTTCTCGCGATTTAACCAACCAAACGCAATGAAACTTGGTACAGTATATGTTTATACACATTGCAATGCACTGACATCTAACTTCGTTCAATTTTTTACATAATCACAATATGGCGGCTGTGCGAAATATTTCACCGGCATTCTATATCTCTGAAACTATTACCGTTATCACCCTAAAATTTTGTACTGGAAGTTCATTTATGAGACTTTCAAAAATCGATTAACTACAAAACGAACATGGCGGCCACGCGAACTTGAAAGTTTTAAATAGACTTTTCTCGCGATGTAATGATCCAAACGCAATGAAACTTGGCACAGCAAATGTTTATACACATTGTAATTTACTGGTATTTAATTCAGTTCAATTGTTTACATAACCTCAAGATGGCGGCTGTGCTAATTTTAAAATTAAGTTTTTATTTCTTAGGTCGTAATCATGCGATCGAAGTGAAAGTTCGAATAATGAACCTACGCAATAATTTTCCTTTAATGGTACATGACTATGGCCTATACATATAACAATCCAACATGGCGACCTTCCGAAATATTTAGACGATTCTCAATATCTACGAATCTATTATAAAAATCAAACTGATTTTTTAATGTTTTTAATGAACATAAGTTCACCTAAAGGACTTTCAATAACCTGGCGATCACAAATCCAACATGGCGGTGACGCGAAATAAAAATATTCACATGGACATTTCTCACAATATAACCATCCGAGTGCAGTGAAAGTTGGTACAGTAAATCCTTATACAAATGTTTCCATAACCACAATATGGCAGATGTGTGAAATTTTAAAATCTCGTTTTTACTTCTTGTGTCCTAATCATGCGATTGATGTTTGAATGCTACACGTACACAATAATCTTCATGTAACAGTACATAACTCTATGACCTACATATATAAAAATCCAACATGGCGACCATCCGAAATATTTAGTCGGTTCTCAATATCTACGAATCTATTACAGCAATCAAACTGAAATTTTGTATGTTGATAGTGGCAATTAACATAAGTAGGATATATGAAAATAGGCTTTAGTTCTTCAGGGAACTACTTGTTTTGATTAGTTTCAAAATGGAAAAACTCCTTTCCCCCGACGCAACCGTTATAGGAATTGTAAGCATAATTCGATATGCCGTCGTTAAATTAGGATAGGACTCCTTTATCGGGGCTAAGTACTCTAGTGCACCGCAAGCACTTTTTACATATTGCGGAACAGTGTACCTAAATAATTGTTGCTCCAGAAAAAGATACTCTGCATCCAAATCGTCAAGCTCCCCGTCTTTAAAAAAATTAGAGAGTGTTTGACAATGGTATTCCAATTGACTTCCCTCCAAATTGGAAAGCTTGGAAGGATCGAAGAGAAATCCAAAGTATTCCGAAAAAAAATTAACTTCGTTAAATCTATTTTCTACGCAGCTCAGTGCAGTATCTACGACAGACAAAAAGTAATTTACCCATTTTCAGCTTCTTTTTAAAGTTCCTCTTTAGTTTTTTCCACTTGCTGATCATTTTGCGGTTTTATTTCATCAAGGAACCTTTTGCGATTGCCTTGACGGCGAATAGAAAATTTATTTGCATAGCCCAAATTTTCCATTATTTCTCTACCGGTGGACATTGCACTGTCAAAGCCAGTGTTGCGATAATTTTGAAAAAATGTCTTTAGGCCCTGAAGTTCGGTTAAAGCCGTATCTAACGAAGTCTTCTCAGATTGGAGAGTTTTACTTGTTGAGTTTACAGAAAATTAAATATCGTACCAGATAACGAGGCTTAAAACAAATTCATACGAACTTGTATGAAGCAACAAAGATTGGGCCTCTGACCGGGTAACAGGATCATTGGTAGTTTCTGCCAATTCTTCTAGAGCTTCGTTTACTTTGCCTAACTGGTACCTGATGGGCTTGGCACTGCCAATTCAACATTCCCATCTCGTGCTAGCTAACGATTTTAGTGTGAGGAGGCCAGGACATAGTTCGCACAAAATGTCCCACCTTTCCGTGGAAGCTACAAACAAAGTGTTCAGGCGCTGAACTATACCAAAAAATGCCATAGCGTTCTTATTGCATTAACCATGTCACCCAAAAGTAAGTTAAGATTATGTGCAACACATGCCATGAACATTGTTCGTTTATTAGTATTTTTACTCGCATCTGCACTCCCTTATACTTAGCCTTCATATTAGCACCCTTGTCATACCCTTGTCCCCAACAGTCCATGATATCAAGATCATTATCCTCCAATACTCCTTCTGAAACCTCAGCTAACCCCATTCCCGTAGTGTCGTGTACCTCCAAAAACTCGATGAACGATTCGACGATCCTTGGAGTTTCTGCTATCATATCAACATAGAGGAGGACAAATTTTAATTTGGGCTGGACTGAATCAAACACACTATCTTTATTTATTTATTTATTTATTTATTTACATTTATGAAAAAAATGGCCTGAAGCGCGGGGCCTTTCTGAGCGCGAGGCCTGGCGAGACCGCACGTCTCGCGACGGCCCTGCGTATTACCAATTTGAGGACTAGGCACTCTCCCTCCGTCCAGCCCAACGAAAAAGATTATATTATGATATAGTATGATATGATTGACGGAGAGAGCTGGCCGTGCGGTTAGGGTTGTGGAGCTGTGAGCTTTCATTCCGGAAATAGTGGGTCCGACCCCCCCCCCCCGTCGGTAGCCCTGGAGATGGTTTTCCCTGCTTTCTCATTTTCACACCAGGCAAATGGGCGCTGTACCTTAATTAAGGCCACAGCCGCTTCCTTCCCACGTAAGGCAAATTGTAATATATATATATATATATATATATATATATAAACTAGTAGCAGTGCCCGGCTTCGCCCGGTGGATTTATTTGTTTTATGGATGATAATGAATACTTTTACAGAACTGGCATATGATACTTAAGCTACCCGAAAGAAAAAAAATACAACTTTTTGTGGTGGAGGTGGTGGTGTTGGTGGTGGTGGATGTAGTGAGGGTGATAAGCAGTACAGTATAATGGACGTAACATTTAGATCATTTTCCCCTAATGATAATAATGAATAGGGAAACGGCTATTTACTAACTACAGCACTGACCCGTGTAATTTACAAACACATTTCTAAAAATGATTAGAAAGAGTAATAAGCGAAATAAAAGACACTGCCTAGGGCCTATATCTCATTGTCTGTTAGAGATGTAGAGACCAATAGTGTCGTCTTTTTTCGCATAGCGCCGTAGGAAAAGAATCAGAACACTTTGGAAAACTTCGGCTGTCCCGAGCTCCTGAGGTAGCAATATCATTTATGGCCACATAGCGCTCAATGATAATTTTCGGAATAAATTACGGTAAATTTGAAAGCACCAACGCTTATTGCAGCTGATAACCTCAATGTATTGCACCAACACCATTGCACTTATAGACTACAGATGCATAATATGTTCATGATGATAACTGTTTTAAGGGGCAAAAGAAGTCTTTTTGCACTAATTACTCCCCTTGACTGCAATTTATAAGCAGCGCAAGATTCTACTATCTTCGCAATTCTGCACCAGAACACTGGTAGGGGCGACGTGATGCAGCCCTAATTGCCAGTCAACAATAGACTTATTAAAATACTCTTACATTTACACTACTAGGGACATGAATGATTCTAGGGCCTTAATACATGGTTTTCAAGTTAAGTTTGTTTGTTATTCTAAATGTAGGGAATGGAGAGCGTTGTCCAAAATATCAAGTGGACAGTGTTACCAGCAGGGTTTCAAAGTGTAGATATATGTATAATTTGGTGCAATTAGGAGGAACGGTGTAGATATGTGATAAAGGGCCTAAGTGCAGGAAATGGAGTGGTCTGTCCGAAATTTAAAGTGGACAGTGTCACCCGCAGGGTTCCAAAAGGTAAGTGTACAAAATGTGATTCAGATCGGTGAAACGGTGTAGATTTATGCCAATGGACCTAATGCAGGGAATGGAGTGGTCTGTCCGAAATTTCAAGCAGACGGTGTTACTCGTCGGGTTCCAAAGTGTAGACTAAGTATGTGACATTTGGTTCAGATCGGTGAAACGGTGTAGATTTGTGCCAAATGGCCTAAATGCAGGGAATGGAGTGGTCTGTCCGAAATTTCATGCTGACAGTGTTACTCGCAGGGTTCCAAAGGGTAAGTATACAAATTTTGGTCCAGATCGGTGAAACGGTGTAGATTTGTGCCAAAGGGCCTAAATGCAGGGAATGGAGTGGTCTGTTCGAAATGTCATGCAGACAGTGTTACTCGCAGGGTTCCAAAGGGTAAGTATACACATTTTGGTTCAGATCGGTGAAACGGTGTAGATTTGTTCCAAAGGGCATAAATGCAGGGAATGGAGTGGTCTGTCCGAAATTTCATGTAAACAGTGTTACTCGTAGGGTTCCAAAGGCTATGTATACACATTTTGGTTCAGATCGGTGAAAAGGTGTAGATTTGTGCCAAAGAGCCTAAATGCAGGGAATGGATGGTCTGTCCGAAATTTCATGTACACTATGTCACTCGCAGGGTTCCAAAGGGTAATATTCAAATTTTGGTTCAGATCGGTGAAACGGTGTAGATTTGTGCCAAAGGGCCTAAATGCAGGGAACGAAGTGGTCTGTCCGCAATTTAACATAGCCTAAACTATTCCTCTTGAATCTGGCTATCATATAAAAAAATAATTTTTCGAATCCGACTGGTAGTTCCAGAGATTAGCGCGTTTAAACACACAAACTCTTCAGCTTTATTATATATATATATATATATATATATATATATATATATATATATATTATTTTGATATATTTTGAAGATTGGTTGGTTGGTTCTTAAGTTTAGGGGCTGCGACAACGCGGTCATGTAGCCCCGTAATTTTGAAGATTACAATTCACATAAAGTTCTATTGATCATAAACATGTTTTATTCTGCTAATATAACTTACAGAATTTTATAAAGTAACTGATAAATAATTTTTAACATTCTGTATGGAGTAATGGGTGAGATAATAACACTTCTACGATTTCCTCTAGACTGTGGTCGTGTAGCCTGGCAGGATGAGTCAGGGAGGGAGGGGGGCGGAAGCTGTGATAGCAAAGGTGTTGATGGAGAGGGGAAGGCAGGTGCCCGAGCGCGCTCTTGCCCAAGACCTTGTCTTACCGCTGTGTGTGTGCGGGCGTGTGTGTATGTGTGTGTGACTGATTCAGCCAGCGTTTTTTAGAGTCTGAAAGGAGCATGCACCACGGGTATATCACTGAACCAATTTTCTTTATCAAACTTTTCTACTGCTCAGAATAAGATCCACTTCAAATTAATATAACTTAGAAGTTAATATAACAATTTTTTCTCACTAAAAATGGTATTCAAATCTGAAGAGGTTAATACAAAATTTGAATTTCGAAATAAGAATTGTTCCTATTGCAGGTGCTACTACAGGGGTTGTTGTAGAGAAATTTCGGTGTCTTCCGATTATTAGTTTCGTCGTGGTGATCGTACATTTAACGCTCAAAATAGCCACTTTGAAGCCATGTCCTCAGCAAACGAGCCGTCGTTATTTTCTGCAAAACGCATATAATGTCTCACAAAGACCTACATTAGATATTAAGAATAAAAATAAAAATATAAACAAAATTTTAATTTTTGACCGCACAGCCTTAAGACAATTAATCAGCCCGCCGATTGTGAAGTAAGGGGGCAGTGATACGGTTTCTGTCTGCAAGAAACAATTTTGTGGCAGAAATTCATCGGCAGATTACTGAAGTGTGCGGTCCTAACATAATGAGTGACAGTAAAGTGCACAAGTGGGTGCGAGCCTTTAATGAAGGACGGGAAAATGTGCACGACGAACCCCGCTCTGGCAGATCATCAGTGATTTCAGACGAGTTGGTTCATGCGGTTGACGACCAAATTCGTGAAGATCGACGATTCACTATTTCAGGGACAACGATCAATAAAGTCGCCTACTGCGTTACCATGACTAAACTTCAACGTGCAATCCAGAATAAGCGATGTGGTCTTTTGTCGTCTGGAGTGTTGTTGTTGCATAACAATGCCAGACCCCATACTGCGAATGACACGCAAACTCTAATCAAGAAATTTGGATGGGAACAGATGGACCACCCACCGTACAGTCCGGACTTGGCGCCAAGTGATTTCCACCTGTTCCGCTACCTAAAGGAGGAAAGCGCTTCGACACAGATGATGAAGTGAAAGAAGCTGTTAAAGACTGGTTAGCTTCGCCGGCGGCAGAGTTCTACGACTTAGACATTCAAAAGCTTGTGGAACGATGTGACAAATGTGTAAATAAGTATGGGAATTATGTAGAAAAGTAGAGAAAGACGTAAGGAATATCAATAAAAAATTGTTTTGGGAACAATTTTTATTTCGGATGTTCTTTTTTAACCGGACCTTAGTTTTGGAATAGCCCTCGTATATGTCGATTTTCTGGTGGACTTTCGTTCGAAGGTCATGAATAACGCTGGTTAAGAGCAGCATCTCTTCCTACAATTTCGGTAACATGTTTTTGAACACCCTATATTGATAAGATGAGCGTGCTCATTTCAGTTGGTCAAGGTATGGATAGACTTGTAATGCAGCCTGTAGTTATCCAGCACGTTCCAGTTGCCATGTACAACACCGACAGAGATAGGCCATGCATACCAATGACCTTATGTTGAGCGAGATACGCGGGAGTTATCTTAACTCGACAGATATGGGTTGGCAATCACGGGGCCACAGCTGAGTCTGGCAATACTTTCAATCACAAATAATAATAATAATAATAATAATAATAATAATAATAATAATAGTAATAATATTTGGGGGAAATAATTCTGAAGAATGGCTTAGAAAAATCTGCTGTAGAAGAAAGAGTGCACAAGATTCAAAGAGCATATGGTATAACCAGGAATATCTATAACAAACAAGTAGTTCCGTGAAGAACTATACAGCCTTTTTTCATATACCCTAATCATGTTAATTGCCTCTATGAACATACAAAATTTCAGTTAGAAGGTTGTGATTGATTCTTAGATATTGAGGAGCGTCTAAATATTTCAGATGGTCGCCAGGTTGGATTTTTATTTTTATACTATTACATTAAGATTATCGTGTACGTGTGGTATTCAAACTTCAATCGCATGATTAGAACACAAGAAGTAAAAAGGAGATTTTAAAATTTTGCACAGCTGCCATCTTGTGATTATGCAAACAATTGAAATAAATTAGATGCCAGTGGATTAACATTTGTATAAGCATTTAACGTGGAACGTTTCACTGCACTCGGTTAGTTAATTCGCGAGAAATGTCCATTTAAATATTTATACTTCGCGTCGCCGCCATGTTGGATTTGTGCTCACCAGGTTACTGAAAGTCCTATAGGTGAACATATGTTCATAACCTCTATGAACATAAAAAAATTCAGTTTGATTGCTGTAAAAGATTCATAGATATTGAGAACCGTCTAAATATTTCGGATGCTCGCCATTTTGGATTGTTATATGTAGAGGCCATAAAGTTATGTACCATTCAAAGACAGATATTGCCTAGGTTCATTATTCAAACTTTCACTTCGATCGCATGATTACGACACAAGAAATAAAAACTTAATTTTAAAATTTCGCACAGGCACCATCTTGAGGTTATGTAAACAATTGAACTAAATTAGATGCCATTGCTTTACAATATGTAAAATCATTTACTGTACCACATCTCACTGCGCTCAGAGAGTTAAATCACGAGAAAAGTCTATTAAAATGTTTCAACTTCGCTTGGCCGCCATGTTCGTTTTGCACTTTACAGGTTTTTGAAAGTTACATAGATAAACTTGTATCAGTACCCTTTATCACCATACAAAATTTCAGGATGATATCTGTAATAGTTTCGGAGATATAGAATGTCAGTGATATATTTCGCACAGCCACCATTTTGAGGTTAAGTAAACAATTGAACTAAATTAGACTCCAGTGCATTACAATGTGTATAAACATTTGCTGTATCAAGTTTCATTACGTTTGGATAGTTAAATCGCGTAAAAAGTCTATTTAAAAGTCTCAACCTCGCTTGGCCGCCATGTTTGTTTTGTAGTCACCAGGTTTTTGAAAGTCTCATAGATGAAATTCTACTAGTGCCCTTTATCTCCGAACACAATTTTAGGGCGTTATCGGTAATAGTTTCGGAGATACTGAATGCTGGTGAAATATTTCGCACAGCCGCCATGTTGGATTGGTGAGAGACAATAAAATTTGAAGGGCACGGTCTGGGTCGGCCAGAATAGTGCTATGATCTTACCGAGTTTCAATGTAATCGCTCCAGCCGTTTAGAAGTAATTAGTGGGACACATACACACCTCACACACACATACACACGCACACGCACACGCGGACAAAAAGTTATCTCATAAGCCTATTTTGTCGTATAATGAAAATAGGCTAAAAATGATTATCTAAGAAACTGAAAACACAGCGCTATAGAACAGTAATTAAACCAGAATGTCTAATACTAAATTATAAATTGGATAAATTAGAAGTATCAGAAAGAAATTACGTAAATTCTCGGTCCATGAAGAACTACAGAGTTTTGGAAATTAAGAAGTAGCGAAGAAATATATTGGAACATTGAAAACATACCGGAGACAATTAAGAAGAGGCGATTGTTATTTTTCGGACATTTATACCGAATGAATGATAGCAGGTTAACCGAACAGATTTTTAAATATATTTGGAAATAGAAATCGAGAACAGCCTGGTTTCAAGAAGTAAAAAAAGATTTAGAAAGAAACAATGTAAGAGAAGAAGGTGCTCTAGAGAGAGAAATTTTCAAAAAAAAAGGTATTGGGAATGGAAGGACTCCAAGGAAGGCAATATAAGAAAACAGGCTCAAAATGGTCGGAAGAGAGAAAGAAGACACACAGCGAATAGATGAAGGAGCACTGGAGGAAGAAGAAAGAACTACAAAGGACTAAGCATTGAAATTGGTTCGTGGTCCTCAGAAGACCCTAATAATAATAATAATAATAATAATAAGCTATTCCTATTCTTCTAACAACTGCGGCTTATCGAGACGCCGGGTGGTACAATTTTGCCCAGAAGGGTATCTTTAACGGACCAGTAATTCTACTGACTCGGTTCCCTCCCATTTGCGCTCCCTCAAATTCCAACTGACTGTGCCAGGATTCGTTCCTTCAACCTTGGGCACAGCCAGCGAGAACTTTACCACTGCATCGTACAGCTAGCCAGAAATATTTAAAGTAGGGCAAGAGATTCAAGAAGAAAATAATTTCCTGACGATATCGTCATCTTAGCTGAATGATATGGACTCCGTCTTGGAGAAAGAATTCATGACTAAAATTAATAAATGTAAAACAAAAATATTGAAATGCTGCCGAAAGAAATCAGAAACCCCTATGGATATGAAATCGGATGGTGGAAAGCTAAAGGAACTTAGGAAGCAAAATAATCAGTGATGGACGAAGCAAAGGGGATAATATAAAAAGTAGGTTGGCTCAGGCAAGGAAAGCATTTCTAAAGAAAATAAATTTGTTGACATCGAATATAGATTTAGGTATTAGGAAGTAATCTTTGAAACTCTTTGTCTAGAACGTGGCGCTCTATGGAAGTGAAACTTGGACTGTTGGTGCAGCAGAAAAGAGGAGTATTGAAGCATTTGAAATGTGGTGTTACAGGAGAATGATGAAGACCAGATGGGTAGATAGGGTTACAAATGAAGACTTATTAAGACGAGTGGAAGAGGTGGGATGTTTCTGGCGACTGCTAATGAAGAGAAGAGATAGGTTGGTAGTACACATACTAAGACACTCAGGAATAGCAAACTTAGTAATGGAAGGAAGGGTCGAGGACAAGAACTGTAGGGGTAGACCAAGGTTAGAATATGTTAAACAGATGCCTCGGACGTAGGGTGTGGTAGCTATGTAGAGATGAAGCGATAAGCTCCGGACAGGGAGACATGGAGTGCTGCATCAAACCAGTCGACTGAAGACTCAAATACAACACTGGAAATAGCAGTCTGATGCGACAGACACTTCCGAGTCCTACTGTACCCTCTCAAATGAATGAACTATGTTTGATCTTTGTTCCGTTATATCACTTAACAATTCCCCCAGCGAACACAATTCAATAAATCAGGCATTTCCGGCGCTCAACTGAACACGCAGCCAGACTTGCGCTTAACGACACAAATTCTACAAGTTAGAACGAGTTTCAATGTTTGATTAACAAGGCGCCTTTTCCTTTCTGCACATCTGAAAAAAGCTGCAACCACGTCCGATGGGTTAATTCTATTGTTCTATTGTATGAGATCAAGGTTGGCTAACCTGCTTCTAGGGGCAGATGACCTCGCTATTCCGTTCTTTATAACAACCATCACCATAATCATCATCTTCATCTTCATCTTCATCTTCATAATAATAATAATAATAATAATAATAATAATAATAATAATAATAATAATAATAATAATATCGTATGGTCTCAGGTGCCCAGTGCAAGCTTTGTTATTTGACACCCAAAGGGTAGTTTGCATGTCGAATTTCGTTGTTCCTTGAAGCACTATGAAAGTCAAGGAGGTTAGATATCTAAGCTCCTTGAACACTATAGCGGTTTCTAGTAGAGAATTGAGGAACTTTGTGTTGGCGGAAACTCCCGAGATTAATTTTGCCATTATGAACACGGCCTACTGAATTCAAATGGGTTCTTTGACATGCCAACATCGTATGACAGGCGTATCGTACTTTTTGCCGCTTTCAAAAAAAAAAACACACTTACCACGGCCAGGAGCGAACCTGCAAACTTGGGGTTAGTAGACCGACACGATAACCACTCACCCACCGTGGGAAGCATTATTATTATTATTATTACGAGTGTTAATATCGTCATCATCTTTATTATTATTATTATCATCATCATCATCTTTATTATTATTATTACTATTGTCATCATCGTTATTATGATTATCGTCATCTTCATTATTATTGTTATTATCGTTATTATCTTCATTATTGTCTATTATCGTCATCACAATCATCCTCTCTTCATTTTTATTATCATCATCGTCATCATCTTCATTATTATTGTTATCGTCATCACAATCATCCCCTCTTCTTTATTATTATTATCATCGTCATCATCTTCATAATTAGTAGTCTACTAGTATTGTCATTATCTTCATTATTATCTATTATCGTCATCATCTTCTTATTCTTCTTCTTTCGATTCGGCCATCTAAGTACCACTTCATTTCAACTGCTTCTTGCTGCATCGAGCTTTAACATCCTCCCAGTAGTTTCGCATTAATTCTCCATGTTGTTGTTTCCTTTCTGCCGTCCACTTCTCGCCAGTTGGAAGCTTTGGCTTTTCTTGGAAACATCGGTGTGCTGCTAGTTTTAGTCATCATCTTCATTATTATTATTATTATCGAACTGGCTGCGGGCTCAGCGGTAACGTTTTCGCCTGCTGTGCCCAAGGTAGTAGGATCGACAGTAATATTGATGATGCGTATGATAATAATAATAGACTAATAATAATATAATGATAATGTTATTGGTTTTACGTTCATTTTAACTACTGCGGCTTTTAGAGACTCCGGGGTGCCAGATTTTTTTCTCGAAGGGAATCTTTAACGTGCCAGTAAATCTCCTCGTATTTGCGCACTTTCAACTGCCACCTGCAGGGTCATTCATATAAAATAAGAACGCCAAGCGGCTGCTTTGTTCTCCGCCGTTGCGGTGACCTTCACCGAGCATGTGGCGCGCCACGGCCCGCTGCTTTAAGCCTGTGTACAATGCTGAAATCTTACTTCAGTTAATTAGTTAGTTATTGTTGTTTTAAGGGGAGGAACTACGTGGTCATCTGCCCCTCTTAACACAGATTGAAGTATACAAATTTGGAATTAAATTTAAAATTTAGAGGTGGAAAGACCGAAAATTAATGAAACAAAAAAAAAACTAATAATTATAAAAATAACTAAAATTTACGGAAAAACAAAAATTCATCATTAAAAAACGAACAAGTCATTGAGTCTTACCTTATAAAAGATGTTGGAAGTGTCGTCCTTCCTGGGTTATACAAGCATTGTATCTAGTAACCACATTCTGGCTGACGCGAGCGAGTTCTGCCACTGTAATGTTCCTGATTGCCAGCGTAATGTTTTCTTTCAGTTCCTCCAATGTGTGAGGATTTGTTCGATACACTTGTTCTTTCAGTTTACCCCACAAGTAAAAATCACACACTGTTAGAACTGGAGAACGAGGGGGGAATAGACCAACACTGATCACTCTGTCTGCAAACACTTCCGAGATTGTAAGAAGGGAATCTTCTGCTGTATGAGCAGGGGCTGAATCTGGTTGAAACCACCCTCGCGATTTTTCTTCTTCCGTTAACTGATTGAAGAACGGCTTCAAAATGTTATCTTGGTACCTCTCTGCATTTACTGTCGTCTCGAAAAAAAATGGCCCTATTATTCTTCCGGCACGAACAGCACACCAAACACCGATCTTCCTATCATAATGAGGGACTTCATAAACACCATTAGGGGTTTCTGCACACCAATAGCGAGAGTTATGACTGTTCACACGCCCATTAAGGTGAAACCAGGCCTCATCCGAAAAGAACACAAGCTGTGGGTCAAATAAACGATCATTCAATGATGCAAGATACCACTCACAATATCTCACTCTTGTGGCTGGATCAGCAGGTTTTAAACATTGGGCCCGTGTAAACTTGTACGGTTTGATATTTAACAGCTTTGTAGCTCTGTATGCAGATGAAACCGAAACTCCTACTTGTTGTGCTAATTTTGTGACTGATTTATTCGGAGACCGTTCAAGATTCTCGCCAATGTCATCTAACTTATCCTCTGTTAAAACTGTTCGTGTGCGCGTATGTTTTTTATTGAGCACCGAACCAGTAGTGTCAAACTTATTTGCAATTACGTGAATCTGTGCTAGTGAAGGTGGCACTTCATCAGGAAATTGCTGAACAAATGCTTCACGTACCCGCCGAGCCGACTCGTACTTAAAATACGTTTTACATAAAACAAGTAGTTCCGTGAAGAACTATACAGCCTATTTTCATATATATGCTACTTATGTTAATTGCCTCTAGCAACATACACAATTTCAGTTTGATTGCTGTAATAGATTCGTAGATATTGAGAACCGACTAAAAATTTCGGATGGTCGCCATGTTGGATTTTATATATGTAGGTCCTAGAGTTATGTACTGTTACATGCAGATTATTGTGTACGTGTAGTATTCAAACTACAATCGCATAATTAGGACACAAGAAGTAACAAGGAGATTTTAAAATTTCGCACAGCTGCCATCTTGAGGTTATGTAAACAATTGAACTAAATTAGATACCAGTGCATTACAATGTGTATAAATATTTCCTGTACCAGATTTCAGTGCGTTTGGAACATTAAATCGCGAGGAAGGACTATTTAAAATTTTCAACTTCGCTTGGCTGCCATGTTCGTTTTGTAGTTAACCGGTTTCTGAAAGTCTTATAGATGGACTTCCGTAGTGCCCTTTATCTCCGTAAAAGATTTCAGGGAGATACCGCTAATAGTTTCACAGATATGGAATGCCGGTGAAATATTTCGCACATCCGCCATCTTGTGGTTATGTAAACAATTGAACGAAGTTAGATGTCGGTGCATTACAATGTATATAAACATATACTGTACCAAGTTTCATTGCGTTTGGTTGGTTAAATCGCGAGAAACGTCTATTTAAAAGTCGCAACTTCGCTTGGCCGCCATGTTCGTTTTGTTGTTACCAGATTTTCAAAGGTCACATAAGTGAACTTATAGTTGTTCCCTTTATCACTATACAAAATGTCAGGGTAATATCGGTAATAGTTTCGGAGATATTGAATGCTGGTTAAATATTTCGCACAGCTGCCATGTTGGATTGGTGAGTCGTAAAAAAAATTGAAGGGCACGGTCGGGGTCGCAGGGAATAGTGCTATGAACTTTCCGAGTTTCATTGAAATCGCTCCAGCCGTTTAGATTTTATTAGGGGGGACACACACACGAATCACACACACACACGGATAAAAGGTGATCTCATAAGCCTATTTTTTTCAAAATTGAAAATAGGCTAAAAATACGATGTTCCAATGATAACTGTCTCACCATGTTAGCACTTGAGGTTTAGACTGGCGACTGAGCACCTGCACGCTTATTGCAAGGTCAAGTTTGGTAATGTCAATCTGTTATTTTTATACAGTCCATCGGAAGTTAGCCCTCTTATGTACTATGCGCGCGCTGTCAATACTACAGCAGGGGGCCGTGGCGCGCCACATGCTCGGCGTTCTTATTTTATATGAATGACCCTGTACTTACACCAGGGCTCGATCCAGCAACTTTGGGAACAACAGACAACTGGTTACTTTCAAGAGCAAGTCAGAATGTCCCTGAGTGATAATAATGTACGATGTCTTGATCGATCCCGGCCTTACGGATTGGAGAGTCATTTACATGGTAATGAGGTGGTTCTGCAGCCAGTCACAGCGACTCCCAAGCTGTTTTGTCACCGTGACCTTTAACTTGACCTTAAATAAAACCAGTTTCACTGACACATTCTGCAGTCTTCCTTTTGGACACCAATAAATGTCTTGTCCCTTAAAAAAAGAAAAAGCCCGTATCTCACGACACTCGTTGGCATGGAAGCTTCTGTAGGCTATACAAGCTGGTGTAGACGCGTTTAGCACCGCGTGTTTTGTACCCTCTAAGCCAGTGGCCATTCCTCCATGTAGGACGTGAGGATCATCCTACAGTCAGTTGTAACTGTTAAAAAATATTAAATTGATTGTCATGGAATCGTAAAATTCACCATTACTTAAGTGATTAAACCGGAAGCTCTTTATTCTTCAGAAACGTCAATTAACAACTTAAAACATTTAAGGAACAATTAGAGATTAAGGAAAGGAAAATGATGCGAAAGATCTTAGGGCCCAGAATCAAAAATGGCATACTCTATCCCAAACCCAACTCTGAAATACATACGAACATTTTTAAACTTACCGATACCATACGAATGAGACGAATTTAATTTTTGGGCCATTTGGAAAGAATGAAGGAGACTTACTTACCGAATCCACAAATTTCTGCAGAACAAACGTACAAGACCAAAGTGGTACAAACCGGTGGAAAGGAACCTAGTGGAGAAGGGATCGCCAGATCTGATGAATAGAAATGTAATCAGGAATATTGTTCACACAAGGGGATTTGAGGAAATCAGAAGAAACCAACACGACGTGCATGGCCGGAGGAACAGATCTCCTTGCATATGAAGAGCTATTGGGCAAGGAGGAAGGCTCAACATACGTTGATTCCGCGTGGTCCTAAATGACCCATCCGCGAGAAAAAGAAGAATAACAAGAAGAATAAGAATAGTCTCTGGGGCTACCTTGCGCGCCCTCTCCATAAGATCTGTCTCGCTGTCACTGTCAGTATCTGTAACTAGTTCTACATTTCACCCCTAGATGGGTGAAGTGTGATCTTCCAGAGTAGAAAGCTGAGGAAGGAAGCCTTGCATCCTCAAAGCACGTGTATGGAAGCCCTTGAGGGGGAAGGGGCAGGTTTGGTCTGTTTAATGGCGCTCTGAGGACGCCCACTAAGATCCTCAAGTCTCGCTATTGGTTGAATTCAAACCAACACTACGGGCTTATTGGTTACGATTTCGCGCGGTTTTCAGCGTGTGCACATCTTTGGAGTGTTATTCAATTGTATTGTATTGTGTAATGTGATCGTAGTCGTGCTGTGCGACTGAATAAGTAATATTAGACAGTCTCATTTAGCCCGGCTACAATATATAATTATCTTAAGTTAAGTCTATCATATTACGTCCTGCATATTACAACAAGTAGTTCCGTGAAGAACTAAAGCCTATTTTATATATCCTACTTTAATAATTGCCACTATCAACATACAACATTTCAGATGATCGCCATGTTGGATTTTTATATATTAAGTTAGATCTTAAGAGTTATGTACTGTTACATGAAGATTATTGTATTCGTGTAGTATTCAAACTTCAATCGCATGATTAGGGCACAAGAAGAAAAAACGAGGTTTTAAAATTTCGCACAGCTGCCATCTTGTGTTTATGGAAACAATTGAAATAAATTACATGCCAGTGGATTAAGTTTCACTGCACTCGAATGGCTAAATTGCGAGAAACGTCCATGCGAATATTTATACTTCGCGTCGCCGCCATGTTGGATTTGTGATCACCAGGTTATTGAAAGTCCTATAGGTGAACTTAAGTTCATAGCCCCTATGAACATTAAAAAAATTCAGTTTGATTGCTGTAATAGATTCGTTGATATTGAGAACCGTCTAAATATTTCGGATGGTCACCATGTTGCATTGTTATATGTATAGGCCATAGAGCCATGTACCATTAAAAGAACATTATTGCGTAATTTCATTATTCAAACTTTCACTTCGATCGCATGATTACAACACAAGAAATAAGAACTTAACTTTAAAATTCGCACAGCCGCCATCTTCAGGTTATGTAAACAATTGAACTAAATTAGATACCAGTGCAATACAATGTGTATAAACATTTGCTGTACCGAGATTCATTGCGTTTGGATAATTAAATCGCGAGAAAAATCTATTTAAAACTTTCAAATTCGCTTGGCCGCCATGTTCGTTTTGTAATTACCAGGTTTTCGAAAGTCACATGGGTGAACTTCTAGTAGTACCCTTTATCACCGTACAAAATTCCAGGGTGATATCGGTAATAGTTTCGGAGATATTGAATGTTGGTGAAATATTTCGCTCAACCGCCATGTTGGATTGGTAAGACATTAAAAAAATTGAAGGACACAGTCGAGGTCGGCCTAAATGGTGCTATGACCTTACCGAGTTTCATTGAAATCGCTCAAGCCGTTTAGAAGTTATTAGACACACACACACACACACACACACACGGACAAAAGATGATCTCATAAGCCTTTTTTTTTTTTCATAAAATGAAACTAGGCTAACAATCAACAGTAGGGTAAATGGTAGCCTACTGAAGAGAGTCGCTTGTCATTGGAGCTCAAGATTACAATTATGGAGCGTGATCCAACGCACTCGGCTACGGTACTGGGGAATAGCAAGAAGAAGGGAAGGAAGACAAGTTAAAGAAGCCACTTGTTTTAGCAGTCAAGACCACTTATGTGCTGATGTTTTACTGAATCTCTTGTGTTTTGTGTGCTTGCTCGTGCCGTCATGGGTCACTGATGATGGAACGTGACCAAATGATTCCTCTCCTCCTTGCTTTGAGTAAAGGAAACGTTAAAAAGAAATCAGTTTTGAAGGGTCTATAGCACGTAAATCGTGCGCCCGTCTCAAAATACCGAGGTCGGGAGCTTCACGAATCCTCACACCTAGACTGAGTTTGACAATCCTGGGAATAAAGGAGAAAATGCCAATCAGTGTTTATACTTCCGTGCTTTACAAAGCAAAGGTTATTCAGTGAAGAACTCCACAGTTACATTGTTAAAATAATTTTATGTTGGACGATGTCGATATATAAATATTATATGTCAGAAAACTGTATCATAATGGGGGCCATTAAAGAACTACTTTTCATTACAACACAGTTTTTCCAACCAATCAGAGCTCAATATTTTCATTCATTGACCAATTAGGTAAAGATAGCGTCTGACATGCACTCAAAATCCAACATGTCGGACATGAATTACATGATTTGAAAGTTGACAATGTAGCTTATATTGGATCAACCATTGTACTTACAAACTGGACAATATTGCAAAAGAAATAGCACTGTACCTTAATATCCGCAACTCCTATTTCTACACATTCGTAAGATTTCGCCGACAATTTTAGTGAATGCTGTTGTTGACATAAATACACCAAAACGTCATAGAGGAAGCAGGGGTATGACATTAGTTCTACGGAAATTATAATGCAGCTCTCTGTTCAGTAAATGGATTTCTTATGCGAAAATTTTCCGCCAGATGTCATAACTGTTATATTTGGGACTCAATTGATTTGCCTTCCGTTGACATTGTATACGAATCGAATTTGAAGAATAACTAATTGATAATACGATACATTTTCATTTTAAACTGTTTGTAACAGCCTATTTTGTGTTATTTGACCAAAATAACAAAATGATCCAACATTGTACCTGTGCGCTATCAGTTAGTGCTACTTCAGGATAGACAATGTTTTAAAGCTTTGGAATTCATTATTGGGTAAAGAACAAATGCTGAGCCCACACAATTACCAAGAAGAAGAAGTCAACCGACAGAATCTCGACAGATATTTATGAATATTTATGTTAGAACATATAAAGTTATAATTATCGTCGAACATAAACAGTCGTATGCAACTCGCCTATAATGGTAATTAAGTCACTCGTATGGAAACATACTCGTGTCCTGATTGTCATTATTGGCTCGTCGCATAATGTACTATTATTGCCAGGCTACTTGATCCAATTATACTGCTCTAGGCCTACTGACAAACATTGAATGATGCCTCTGTTTTTAGGTCTACAGTTGAAGCATCATTACTTTCGACTTGACATTTAAGTGCTACGCCAGTGCTATCTAGCGGTCAGAAGCGAAATCAATCTTAACTAGCCAATTACAGGCAGCCATTCATACCGATATGTGACGACTTGTAGAGTTTCGTTGCTATATCGATACGAAAGGCTGTCTGTGATTGGCTGATTAGAGTGATTTCACTTCTGACCGATAGATAGCTCTAGCGTAACACTTAAAACGTCAAGTCGGAAGTAATAATGACCCAACTATAGATTTATTTTTCCAGCTTAAATTTATTGAAAACAATAATTTGTATATTACTTTTCCTGCCTTCCATTTTTAAATTCTTCTTAATGTCCTAACAGTTTACTTCATAACTAGCATAAATATCTGATTATTAAGCTAAATAATGTTATAAGTGTGTCATCTCTACATAGATAAAACAAAGTCCCTGATTCTTGGTTGTCACGGGTAATCTCGAGAACCACTTGATGGATTTTGATGTGGTTTTCGCCATTCTGTAAAGGATTTCTCGAGGAAGGTTTCTGTAGAAAAACATTCATTTATGACCAAAGAAAGCCGAGCAGTAACGATTTCAGTGAGTCGAATCGAAGAAAAACCTGCTCCGTGTGCCTTTTAAGCTTAAGCTGGGTAGATCGTAAAAAATAATATCTATATAACTAAACTGTGAGTGTAAGAATTGTTCAGCATGAATAGTTCTACGAAATCGTCCACAACAGCGTATCTCTGTCTTTAATACAACTATAAACTTTTTTAAGTTTTCATTTTTTCCAACAATTTCCAATGAAGCAGTATTAAGACGAGTGGAAGAGGAGAGATAAGTTGGTAGTACACACTCGTACTAAGACACCCAGAAATAGCAAACTTACGTTATGGAAGGAAGGGTCGAGGACAAGAGCTGTAGGGGTAGACCAAGTTTAGAATATGTTAAACAGATTGCCTCGAATGAAAGGTGTGGTAGCTATGTAGAGCTGAAACGATATAGCCCAGGACAGGGAGGCATAGGCAGCTGCATCTAACCAGTCAAACGACCGAAGACTCGAACAATAACAACAGCAACAACACGATAATTTACTCTTGAAGCATAAAGATTACTGGAAAGTACAATAATACTACTTGTATTTCACAACTGACACAAGATCTAACAACCAATGACACAACACGATACGGTACCGACCTTTACCTAAGTATGGGGCATCAAACTCGAGACTTCCGCTACCCTAGGCTCTGCCTAGGTCACGTGACCCCCACAATAACAGAAGAAGCAATAATGCAGCCTTTAAAAGAAATCAAACGGTCAATAAAAAGCAATTTATGAACACGCACGCTGTCCATTGTTGTGCCATTGTCTGAATGGTAAGTGATAATTAGCATCGCGTAATGCGAGGACATCCGGCTCCATCTTCGTTAGCTACAGTCTGTTAGGAACGACACGAGTTATTCGCAAGCCGCATTAACCCTAGCGCCAATTGCAACGTTGTTATCGGCGATTCTACAAACTGATACCACTAACATTTCACTCTTCAGGCTAGCAGAATGGTTAGACACTGGTTTTGAATTTTAATATTTTGATTTTGACTAATTGTGATTGCTTTATTTTTGGATTTGGACTAATTGTGATTGCTTTATTTTTGGATTTGGACTAATTGTGATTGCTTTATTTTTGGATTTGGACTAATTGTGATTGCTTTATTTTTGGATTTGGACTAATTGTGATCGCTTTATTTTTGGATTTGGACTAATTGTGATCGCTTTATTTTTGGATTTGGACTAATTGTGATCGCTTTATTTTTGGATTTGGACTAATTGTGATTGCTTTATTTTTGGATTTGGACTAATTGTGATTGCTTTATTATTGGATTTGGACTAATTGTGATTGCTTTATTTTTGGATTTGGACTAATTGTGATTGCTTTATTTTTGGATTTGGACTAATTGTGATTGCTTTATTTTTGGATTTGGACTAATTGTGATTGCTTTATTTTTGGATTTGGACTAATTGTGATTGCTTTATTTTTGGATTTGGACTAATTGTGATTGCTTTATTTTTGAATTTGGACTAATTGTGATCGCTTTATTATTGGATTTGGACTAATTGTGATCGCTTTATTTTTGGATTTGGACTAATTGTGATTGCTTTATTATTGGATTTGGACTAATTGTGATTGCTTTATTTTTGGATTTGGACTAATTGTGATTGCTTTATTTTTGGATTTGGACTAATTGTGATTGCTTTATTTTTGGATTTGGACTAATTGTGATTGCTTTATTTTTGGATTTGGACTAATTGTGATTGCTTTATTATTGGATTTGGACTAATTGTGATCGCTTTATTTTTGGATTTGGACTAATTGTGATTGCTTTATTTTTGGATTTGGACTAATTGTGATTGCTTTATTTTTGGATTTGGATTAATTGTGATTGCTTTATTTTTGGATTTGGACTAATTGTGATTTTTTGACTTTTTGAGCTTTTCTGACTAATTTCGATTGCTTTTTTGTATTTTGACAAATTTTGTTTTTAGTGTTTTTTAGATTTTAAGTACTTTTTTTTCTTCTACTTTTAGAGTTTTTTGACAAATTGTGACCAATTTTGATTTTTGTGTTTCCACTTTTTTCTTTCATTTTAGCCTATTTTCATTTATGTAAAAATAGGGTTATGAGATCACCTTTTGTCCGTATGTCTGTCTGTGTGTCTCTCCCCCTAATAACTTCTAAACGGCTGGAGCGATTTCAATGAAACTC
Organism: Meconema thalassinum; assembly: GCA_946902985.2. Taxonomy (NCBI): domain Eukaryota; kingdom Metazoa; phylum Arthropoda; class Insecta; order Orthoptera; family Tettigoniidae; genus Meconema; species Meconema thalassinum. The sequence continues at coordinate 175,694,196 of OX336401.1, forward strand.
GATAAGTTCATAGCACTATTCCGGACGACCACAACCGTGTCCTTCAAATTTTGTTACGTCTCACCAATCCAACATGGCGGCTGTGCGGAATATTTCACCAGCATTCAATATCTCCGAAACTATTACCGATATCACCCTGGAATATTTTGCGGTGATAAAGGGAACTACTAGAAGTTCACCTATGTGACTTTTGAAAATCTGGTAACTACAAAACCAACATGGCGGCCAGGCGAAGTTGCGACTTTTAAATAGACGTTTCTCGTGATTTAACCAACCAAACCCAATAAACCTTGGTACAGTATATGTTTATACACATCGTAATGCACCGGCATCTAACTTCGTTCGAATGTTTACATAACCTCAAGATGGCGGCTGTGCGAAATATTTCACCGGCATTCTATATCTCTGAAACTATCAGCGGTATCACCCTGAAATTTTGTACGGAGATAAAGGGCACTACTGGAAGTTCATCTATAATACTTTCAAAAACCGGTTAACTACAAAGCGAATATGGCGGCCAAGCGAATTTGAAAATTTTAAATAGACCTTTCTCGTGATTTAATGATCCAAACGCAATGAAACTTGGTACAGCAAATGTTTGTACACATTGTAATGCACTGGTATCTAATTTAGTTCAATTGTTAACATAACCTCAAGATGGCGGCTGTGCGAATTTTAAAATTAAGTTTCTATTTCTTGTGTCCTAATCATGCGATCGAAGTGAAAGTTTGAATAATGAACCTACGCAGTAATTTTCCTTTAATGGTACATGACACGGTGAAACCAAATAGAACGAAATTTGGTACAGAGGTAGCACTAGCAAATGGCAACTCAGTTTCATGTTTTATATCGTCGCCATCTTGACGGAAACGTAATGGCGGCCACCCAAATGTTAAAAGCTTAAAACAAATTACGACCAACCTAATCATCTGATCTCTACCAAATTTTGCAACAACATACCTCTAAGTGAGCAGCGTTCTTTGCCCAAGCTACAAGGTCATCAGCCCAACAGTTTGCAGATAGCGGCCATGTATGTGTGCAAATCGATTCACCATATCAATTCAAACACGGTGAAACCGAATTGAATGAAATTTTGTACAGAGGTAGCACTAGCCAAGGGCACCTCATATTTATGTTTAATATCCGTATAACACGTTGTATTTCAACAAGCTACTACAACCAACATTCAATTATACTCCTTGAAAAGGACAAAGTTATAACAATACCCATTCATTTAGGAGAAAGTAGGCTATATGTTCTTTACTGAACATCTTGTTCTGTTATGCTATTTGTTTCATGCCAATTGTAAGATGATGTCATTAAGCATAATTAACACTCCGAACTGGAAAGGGTTGCAATTCTGGCTGAGTAACATTCATGTTAAACATAGCACTTGACATACAAAGCCTAAGGGAATGACTTTCTCCTCAAATGTCTAAAGGTGTTGCATTAATACTATATGATTTATTATAATCAAATGTAATTAACCATAAGAAATTATATATTGTACATTAAAACCGTACCGGTGACCTTCCTCAGCGTAATTTAGGACATGTAAATGTGCAACAACATAGACTTAATTTAAATTTTGCCATAACAGAGGATTCTAGAAAAAATCTTGTTCCGACCATAAATTTCGTTTATTTATTGTACAATAAACTAAAATTATTTCGTCGCCAGAGACTGGTAAACCTGCATCATTAATGTGGTTGTGGGAGTGTAGCTTAAAATCTCATCAGCGCAACCTACTTCCTCACCACTTCAGCTGGATCTGTAACAAAGTTAGCCGTGAAGGCTCTCGCAAACCTTTAAATTCTAGAAGATGATGATGATGATGATAATTGTTGTTTTAAAGGGCCTTTGAATGAGACAGTGAGGTCATCAGCCACAACCTCTCGCGAGTATGAAATCTCTACTTAGTATAAATCAAAGTCCCCGATTCTTGGATGTTCCGGGTAATCTCGAGAATCACTCGATGGATTTTGATGCGGTTTTCACCATTCTGTAAAGGATTTATCGAGGAAGGTCTCTGTAGAAAAATATTCATTTATGACTTAAGGAAGCTGAGCAGTAACGATTTCAGTGAATCGAGTCGAAGAAAACCTACCGTCCGTGCGCCTTTTAAGCTTACGCTAAGTAAACCGTTAAAGATTCCGGGCGAAGTCGCGGGGCGGGTTGATACTTTATGTATAAGAGCTTTCCTTGGCTTAACCTATCTTTCAATTTCTAAGGTCGTTAGAAACAACCTGACCCATTTTTCTTTGACCTAGCGTTTACTGCCAAATCGTCCGATACATTTTCAGGGCAAGTCCAATAATAATAATAATAATAATAATAAAAAGTCAAAAGTCAAAAAGTCAACCCCTGGCACTATCCAGCCCATGACGGGCTAAGGCCGACCAAGCGACCGCTGCCCAGCCATTTGGCCTGCAGATATTGGGGTGACGCGTGATCAGCGCGTCGGGTCCCCTCGGCCGTTAATCTTGGTATTCGTGATCGGGGCGCTGTCTCACTGTCAGACAGCTACTCAATTGTCCTCACGAGGCTGAGTTCACCCCGTTCCAACCCTCACGTCAGTTTTAAAATCCCTGACGGAGCCGGGGATCGAACCCAGGGCCTCCGGGTGAGAGGCAGGCGCGCTACCCCAACACCACGGGGCCGGCAATAATAATAATAATAATAATTATTATTATTATTATTATTATTATTATTATTATTATTATATCTCCTGTACAGATTACATGAAAAGACACAACCAAGTGGCCAAATTAATGCACCTACACCTTGCTCAAAAGCACTTATTATCTGATAATATTTTGCCATACTATCAGTATGTTCCTGACGCCGTTTTGGAAAATGCTAGTCACAAGTTGTTATGGGACCGATCACTTATTACTGATAAAACCATACCAGCAAACCGGCCAGATATCGTTCTTGTGGACAAGGTGCAGAAGAGAACCTTCCTAATTGATATTGCAGTGCCCAATTCCCGCAATCTGCAACAAACCTGCTGTGATAAGATCACCAAATATCTGCCCTTGGCTGAGGAAATACGGCAAATGTGGAGACAGAAAAGTGTAGTGGTTCTGCCCATAGTAATCTGTTCTACTGGCATCATCCCTAAATCATTGGCTCGCAATCTTGGAATACATCCTGGTCTACATCACCACGCAGAAGGCCGTCATCTTGGAGACCTGTTCCATTGTTCGCTCGTTTCTCAATGTGCCACCTTAAGAGAAGCTGCCATACCGTGTTGCAAACAAGCCGACGATATGTTGATATGTCACACTTATGTGGTGAAATGAATGTAAAAACAAGTAGTTCCGTGAAGAACTATACAGCCTATTTTCATATATCCTGCTCATGTTAATTTCTTCTAACAACATACAAAATTTCAGTATAATTGCTGTAACAGATTCGTAGATATTGAGAACCGTCTAAATATTTCAGATGGTCGCCAGGTTGGATTTTTATTTTTGTACTATTACATTAAGATTATTGTGTACGTGTGGTATTCAAACTTCAATCGCATGATTAGAACACAAGAAGTAAAAACGAGATTTTAAAATTACGCACAGCAGCCATCTTGTGATTATGCAAACAATTGAAATAAATTAGATGCCAGTGGATCAACATTTGTATAAGCATTTAACGTGCAACGTTTCACAGCACTCGGATAATTAATTCGCGAGAATCGTCCATTTAAATATTTATACTTCGCGTCGCCTCCATGTTGGATTTTGTGCTCACCAGGTTAATGAAAGTCCTATAGGTGAACATATGTTCATAGTGTCTATGAACATAAAAAATTCAGTTTGGTTGCTGTCAAAGATTCATAGATATTGAGAACCGTCTAAATATTTCGGAAGCTCGCCATTTAGGATTGTTATATGTATAGGCCATATAATTATGTACCATTCCAGGACAATTATTGCCTAGGTTCACTATTCAAACTTTCACTTCGATCGCATGATTACGACACAAGAAATAAAAACTTAATTTTAAAATTTCGCACAGCCGCCATATTGAGGTTATGTAAACAATTGATTTAAATTAGATGGCAGTGCATTACAATCTGCAAAATCATTTACTGTACCACATTTCACTGCGCTCAGAGAGTTAAATCACGAGAAAAGTCTATTAAAATATTTCAAATTCGCTTGGTCGCCATGTTCGTTTTTTACTTTACGAGTTTATGAAATATACATAGATAAACTTGTACCAGTACCCTTTATCACCGTACAAAATTGCAGGGTAATATCTGTAATAGTTTAGGAGATATAGAATGTCAGTGAAATATTTCGCACAGCCGCCATTTTGAGGTTATGTAAACAATTGAACTAAATTGGACTCCAGTGCATTACTATGTGCATGACGAATAGAAGGACCTAGTGTGAGGACTCCGCCATTTTAGCACGGTAGTTTCTGGTCCCGCCGCTACAAGCACTGTAAGCGATTATGTCCAACACGTGCTGTGTTTCCGTCGAGCCGGGTCGTAAAAAGTGCGCGAGAAGTTACTGTGTGAGATATTTGTGTGAATTAAATTGAATTTTCTTTGCTTTCAGTTCTTAAATTCAGTTCATTGTGTCTTGTGTACATCAGCGTTTTGTGTTTTGTGTACTTCAAACATATTTCTTATGTGGCTTGGTTCATTTAATAGTTCAACATGCCTTATTGTTTTGTACCTGGCGGTAAGTCAGGGTATGGTCGAGTAGTTGACGATATACGATTTTTTTCACCACCGAAGGATACAAATCAATTTGAAAAATGGGCCAGAGCTATTCCACGAAAGGATACTAAGTTAACGCGTAGTAGTAGAATTTGTCAAATTCATTTCTCTGCTGATTTGATAGTAAAATCAGATAATTTTATAGTGAATGGTGAAGAAGTGGAAATCTCTCGTGTGTGGTGGAAGTTACGTCCTGGAGCAGTGCCTCATTTCCCCCCTAATTTACCGAAGTAGTAAGAATAAGTCCCGTAAAGCTCCCAACAGGAAAAAGAATCTCGACACCACCAGAAAAAGAAGATTGAAGATGGGAGTGGAGCAACGAATGAGGCATTAAAAGGTCAGTCCAATGTTGATAAGAATTTGGGTCATTCTAGTGTACTTACTGATGCTGAAAAGACTATAATATTGCTCAAAAGGCGCCTAAAGAATGCTAACCGTAATTTAATTCGCGTTAGATCCCGCCTCAACTCAGCAAAATCGAGAATTAATTTGCTGGAGAAGCAGGTTCGAATTTCATAGGCATTTAATTACAAAGATAACGATTACAGTGGCGGATCCAGGCCTTGCGATGCCCTGGGCGATATGATAAGGTGGGGCCCACAACAATAGAAAAAAAATTATCGAGTAAAATGGAAAATAGTTTGGTAATAATAATAATAATAATAATAATAATAATAATAATAAAATAAAGAATAGTTACAATATTTTGAATACACTACAGTACATTATTTTAATAATATGAAAGAAACCTTTAAGTCCCCTTGAATAAGATTATGTAAACAATGAAATATTAAAATATTACTTTGCGACTATTTTCCCGGCTGAAGACTTGTATTATTTCACTGAAATCTTAACTTGCTAAACGGTCTCGAGAGGTCATAGCTGCACTGAAGAAAGGAAGATGAATTATAAATTAGTTTGAAAAGTATAATTAATTAATTAATTAATTAAATGTAGAAAAATCCATGGCGCGGGGCCCCTAGGACCGCGGAGCCCTGGACGGTCGCCCTCCTCGCCCTCCCCTGGATCCGCCCCTGATAACGAACACCTTAGCAAGAAATGCCAGGAAAAATCTCCCAATGGAATGAGGTACAGCAATGAATTCATTTTAGAGTGTTCATTGTTGAGAATAAAATCACCGAAAGGATCCCGTCATTGTCGGCGACATAATCTCTTGCCTGTGCCTTCAGAAAGTCACTTGAGAAAACTTTGTAAAGGACTTAAGTGCCCTTATGGAGTTAATACGCATCGTATAAATGCTATTTAAGACTATTTTAAGGAAGAAAAGAATGATAATTCACGTTACGGTGTTGTAATTTTCGAAGAAGAGAAGCTAAGAGAAGAAATCGAGTTAAATAGCTTTTCTGATAAAGGAGATGGATTAGTTGATTTAGGTGGACACACACCTGACCTCCAGAAGAACGTACTTGCAAATCACGCTCTAGAGTTCAAGTTCGTACCTTTCGTGCATAATTGGGTGCAGCCAGTTGTTGTTTATGCAAGCAAAAATGCTACTCCAGGGGTTTTTCTCGCAAAAATTCTAATATAGTCTAGGTGATTTTGCAGTTAGAAGAGGCTGGGGCGAGGGTGGCTGGCTTTACTTGTGATGGTAGTCAATCAAATACAAAGGCCAGGAATTCGTTAGGAGTCAGTGGCAAGACAAGCTCTCTACAATCTCACATCCTTAATCCTGCAGATGTTACGAGAAAGATATGGGCTTTCTCCGACTGTATACTCCAGGAATCTGTGCGTTCCGTAACATGCAATGAAGACCGTAGTTCTTATTTCCGTCAATTATATTTTCCATTGTGCCCTGCCGTGCTATTTTAATTGTAACCGCTAATTACTTTTTAAAAGAGTATTAGTTACAAAGTAATTCGTTTCCCTTAGCACCATCCCTAAGACCAGCTGACCCCGGCAGTGTGGAACTTGCCCACTCTAGCGCTGCCTGGCGAGGCGCGCTTGAACTTCAGGAGTCTCTTCACTTTCTCCTTCTATTCGTCATGCTATGTGTATAAACACTTGCTGTACCTAGTTTCATTACGTTTGGATGGTTAAATCGTGAGAAAAGTCTATTTAAAGGTCTCAACTTCGCTTGGTCGCCATGTTCGTTCTCTACTTTACAAGTTTATAAAATATACATAGGTAAACTTGTATCAGTACCCTTTATCACCGTACTAAATTGCAGGGTGATAGCTGTAATAGTTTCGGAGATATAGAATGTCAGTGAAATATTTCGCACAGCCGCCATTTTGAGGTTATGTAAACAATTGAACTAAATTAGACTCCAGTGCATTACAATGTGTATAAACATTTGCTGTACCAAGTTTCATTACGTGTGGATAGTTAAATCGCGAGAAAAGTCTATTTAAAAGTCTCAACTTCGCTTGACCGCCATGTTGGTTTTGTAGTCACCAGGTTTTTGAAAGTCTCATAGGTGAACTTCTAGTAGTACCCTTTATCACCGTACACAATTTCAGGGCGATATCGGTAATAGTTTCGGAGATATTGAATGCTAGTGAAATATTTCGCACAGCCGCCATTTTGCATTGGTGAGACGTAACAAAATTTGAAGGGCACGGTCGAGGTCGCCGGGAATAGTGCTATGAACATACCGAGTTTCATTGAAATCGCTCCAGCCGTTTAGATTTTATTAGGGGGGGACACACACACGAATCACACACACACACACACACGCGCACGCACACACACACGGACAAAAGGTGATCTCATAAGCCGATTTTTTCAAAATTAATAATAATAATAATAATAATAATAATAATAATAATAATAATAATAAGAAGAAGAAGAAGAAGAAGAAGAAGAAGAAGCTTTATACGCCTCTCTTGGTGGTCAGTCTAAAGTAGAAATTGAAAACCAAGAACGGAAAATTCTTTGCAAAATGTATGGACCCACGAGATAAAATGTAATGTGGATTAAGAGAAGAACAGCGGACCTCTGTTCCTTCACTGACAGGTTCACTTATGATGTACCCAAGAGTCGTCTGAAATTATATGGTCTTATCTACAGCATGGACAGTGACAAACTTGGTGCTTGGCTCAGCGGTAACGTTCTCGCTTGCTGGGCCCAAGGTTGCAGGTTCGTATCCTGGCGCAGTCAGCTGGCATTTGAGGGTGCACAAATGTGAGGGAGCCGTGTCAGTAGATTTACTGGCACGTTAAAGATCCCCTTCGGAGCAATATTCCGGCACTCCGGCGTCTCTAATAATAATAATAATTATTATTATTATTATTATTATTAAAACTCAGCGAACTGCGCGCTACCTCCCTTTTTATGAAGCGCACCTGTGCCTCTTTACTGCGGTAACTAGAAGCTTAAGCAGCCATAACCTACCTATGAAGGCCTGTGGGGGTCGGGGTGGGGACACCATGAACCCGCTGATGAGCCAGCGTGTACTAGGCGAAACCCCACACAAGACACGGCATAAACCTAGAAAATTTGCTGAGTTTTAATTCACTGGTCGTGAAAACTAAAATATCAATAATAATGTCAGTGCATTACAATGTGTATCAGGTGCGTTCAAAAAGTAACGAGCCGGAGGCTGGAATGCGCAAACTGGTGACTACATCGGCTAATCGTGGCGTGTGTAACGAGGTGTGGTTCCGACCAGAGCGTGGAAGGTCACAGCCCGTCGCTAGAGGGCAGGCGTGCACGTTACGTGACGATACAAAGCGAGCAGCAGCATGCATCAATCGTCCAACGCTGCCAGTCGCATTGCAAACAGTGACATGGGGGCGTCAAACGAAGAGCAAAGAGGTGTTGTTTGGTTTCTGACAGCGGAAGGAGTAGGGGGAACGGACAATCATCGCCGAATGTCACAAGCGTACGGCAAGGGTCAAGGCGTGGCACAAGTGCTTCAGGGAAGGACGGGTGTCGTTAGCCAATGATGCCCGGTCTGGGGCACCCCCCTGCATTACCGATGACAACGTCCAGCTGGTTGATGCATTCATTACCCAGGACCGCCGAGTGACAGTGAACAACATAGCCGCCGTGGTCGCTCCACGGCAATGCACGACCTCATACGGCCAACACAGTCGCGGCACTCCTGCAGAAATTCAAATCGGAGGTTCTCGGCCATCCTCCATACAGTCCAGACCTCTCTCCCTGTGATTACGCCATGTTTGGTCCCCCGAAAAGGACTCTGCGGGGCCAACGATTCACCTCGGACGCCGACGTCCAGCTGTACGTGAGGAACTGGTTCACATCGCAGCCCAGGGAATTTTATGAGACAGCCATTCACCGCCTCGTGTCACAGTGGGACAAGTGCCTCAACAGCCAGGGACAATACTTCTAACATACAGGTACTGGTTTCTGTAATTATGCCTCCGGCTCGTTACTTTTTGAACGCGATTTTGGGAGGATAAGACGACGAAAACCAACAAGTTCAAGCGCGCTCTTTGAAGGGCCATACCGAAGAAGAAATAATAATAATAATATAATTATTATAATTAACATTAGACTAACGGCAGTTCAGGCTCTTGAGAAACTTCACGAAATTGCAGCTACGACCGGGCTCCAAATATCGTATGCAAACACTCAATACTTACAAGGATCCTCTCGTTATCTAGATGGGCAACATCTGAAGACTAAATTCGGCAAGATTCATCAAGTAAATAAATTCAAGTATTTAGGATAAGTAATTCAGCCATGCGGATGGAATCGTGAAGAAAATAAAGAGAGAATTTCAAAATTAAAGAAGGCCTATGGAATTACCTGGAACAGATACAACAAAAAAGCAATATCCCGGAATGCTAAATTACGACATATCACAGTCATCAAACCGGAAGCATTATACGCCTCAATGCTGGTTGGAGGCAGATCTCTTTTCAAAGACATAGAGAAGGAAGAGAGGAAAATATTGTGGACAATCCTTGGTCTAGTCTGCGTAACTCTGGATGAAACGGATGTCTCAGGAGCTCTATCATCACTCTGAAAGGATCACCGACACATTCAGGAAAATACAATTAAAGTTCTATGGCCACATTCTTCGCTCGGCCGATGACAGACTGAGGAAGAGGACTCTCAACCTTGCTGTCTCAATGGAAGTCGAGACCAACTGGAAATACGAGAAGATCTTCAGCAAGTTGGGCAACGTGGATGAAATCATACAAGACAGATCAAATTCAGAACAGTTGTTAACTATCATTTTGTGGAGAAAATCAGTACCAGCACCAGCAAACCACGGATTGGAGAACAGAGGAACCTCTTTCAGTGGCCAGATGAAGAGATTTTGGCAGAAGAAAAGATCAACAACATTTGCTAAATGAGTTCTCTCGCGATTTTTAGATAGGCATAACGATGTGAAAAAGAAAATAATAACAGCAACTTGTCGTGTGTCACACAGTGAGTAGGGCAGTTATAGTTTGCTCAGCAGACGTGTGAAATATGTTGCAATGTGGTATTTGTATGGAAGATCTTTAAATGTCACTTCAACATGTGGAGATGACTCCATCATCGCGAACAATGGCCCACCTCGGATCCTAATAGACGTTGTGGTTTATGACCTCATCACTTGTCACTAAAGCTTCGCATATGACTCAGAAAATTATCTACCCTATGAAGCGTCTCTACCTTAAATGACAGTATGGGATTAAATGTACTATTTGCCTCTCACTCGCACTCATGTCATGCAATTACTTTCGTCGTCCTCTACCCCGGTGATGTTGCCAAATCCCAATAATGCAAAGTGAGAAATCTAAGAAAATGTTTGCGAGGTCTTATAGAAAATTTTCTGCTGTTTATGATGATGTAAACTTAAAAGCCATAAATAATTAACACACACATGGCCCAATTTAGCGCGAATCTAATTTTATGCACATATAAAACTTATCACGTCATAGCTAATGAACTAATGATCACAACAGATTAAGAATTTATTTCTATATTACCTGATGTTGGTAGAAGATACCCTATTTCTCAGGGCAGTAATTTGTTTCATAATAATAAATTTATATTTTTTTATTTTTCTTAAACGTTACTTGAAAGTTATAGGATGGCATCACATAAAAATTAGGTAGCGAGAAACTTTCTTGCAGTTGACTTTACGTCAGTGACTAAGCGAGAAGAAATGTTCATTAATGTCTGACAGATTTTAAAACAAACCAGAGCTCGGTATTAGATAGCATTTATAGTGTCCAAACGTTGAGCATGCATACTCAAGGTTATTTTCTTTGCAGGATATAGGAATGGTTACATACAAAAGGTAGGAGTCAACAGCAAACATTTAGCTTACAACAACTACTAGGACAATTTAAAAAAAACACGCTGGTGGCTACAAAAAGAAAAATATTACCAAGGCTTTTTCTCGTCTACACAGAAAATCGAGCTCTTGAATCATCTCATACAGAGCATGTATGGTAGTTAGTGTTAACCACTTATAGGCCTACCACAGTGAGGGCTTCTCTACAGAACCGAACTTCACTTGCGCCGAGTGACTGCCGGGGGCTGTCTAGCAAGGCATTGGCGCTAGCAGCAGCGTAGTGCCCAACTAGTGCAAAACATATACACTTTTAACGTATGTAATAATCATCATTACTTTAAGGGAACCGGGACTTGTCAATCAATAGAAAATGTAGCCTCCGATGTTTAGTTACATATCTCAGAAACTACAATAGATATTCCCTTGAATGTTCTTTTGGTATACGAGGCACGTCCAGAAAGTAAGTTCCGTTTGGTAATAAAATTAAATTGTGTACAGATACAGAAAAAATATTTATTGCACAACATTCTACACCTCTTAAACTACTTTTCCACATAACTGCCGAACGTTTGCAGGCATTTGTCATAGCGTGGCACAAGGTTTTGGATACCTTCTTCAAAGAAGTTTGCCGCCGATCGTAAACGAGAGTGAAGACTCCCCTGTAAGATATCCTACCGTTTGGCCACCACTGTTAGGCAAATTGCGTATGTGGTCAGGAGAACTCCTAAACATACGCAGTTCTCCTGGTAAGCACTCAATTTGCCTAACAGTGGTGAACAAACGGTAGGATATCTTACAGGGGAGTCTTCACTCTCGTTTACGGTCGGCGGCAAACTTCTATGAAGAAGGTATCCAAAAACTTGTGCCACGCTACGACAAATGCCTGCAAAAGTTCGGCAGTTATGTGGAAAAGTAGTTTAAGAGGTGTAGAATGTTGTGCAATAAATATCTTTTCTGTATCTGTACACAATTTAATCTTATTACCAAACGGAACTTACTTTCTGGACGTGCCTCGTATTTAGAGTACATTCATCATTATTTGGGTAGAATTTGAAGCTTCTATGTTGAATATCGTCTGTCAGAGAGAGCATTACAAAAAACAATCTTTAATAAATGGTTAAAAATTCGCTTAACTCATGTCCCTTTTTCTGAGCAAATACTCAAACCAGACCCAACAAACTTTGCATGCATAATATTTAAACCGTTTTTGAGCTACTGAAGTAAAAGTACTGTCCTACTGTTTACAGGAGTCGAGTTGTTTTTTTCTTTCATATCCTAGTTGAAAACTGAAATTTTCTGTAAAATTGTATTGCTTTTCAAGCTAATCAAGATACCTGAATAAATTTACTTCCATTAGTAGATCTATATAGGGTCTTAGAGACTACCAAGTTTCAAATACATCGTTCAGTTTCTGAGGAAATGGTGCATGAAGTTTCAAAACATATGACTTACTGAAAACACAAAAAGAATGTTTGGCTAGTAGCTACAGTATAGCCTTAGAACATTATGTTTAAACCTAATTTTATTGCATCAAATATCACTTCAGCGCAATAATTGATACACCAAATTCTTCAGGAAATATGGGAGATCTTTTTAACCTTAAAAAAATGTCAATTTTAAGCTCATCAGACGTCCCGGTTCCCTTAATGAGTAGTTGCTGGAAATGCTGTCCTTCATTTTCTAAACACACGTTGCACTGTCGTAGGAAGTTTTGGTACAATCGCTGTAATTCCTCCTCACTGATATCTCGTTCTCGAGAGCGTTCAGAGTACGTGGATCGAGGTTCCCCGCGCCCCAGCGAGCGCGTTACAATCGCACAGCCTTCTCCATTCTCAGATTGCGATCAGCTTCGCTTTTAAAAGCACATTCCTATTCTATTTTGGATGCTCGAACAATAATAGCCCCATGGTAATCCTTACCAATAGCCTTGTCTGGCGTCAATTCATTTTAAGTTTGGACTTCAGTAAATAAATAAATAAAAAATAATAAATTAAAACTAATAAAAATAAATAAGTAAATAAATAAATTTTCATTTGAGAAAATAAAAAATAGTAAAAAATATAAAAAATAAATAACTACGTAAATAACTAACTAACCAAATAACTAACTAACTAACTAAATAAATAAGTAAATAACTAACTAAATAAATAACTAACTAAACTAACTAAGTAACTAAACTAACTTACGAAATAAATAAATAACTAACTAAATAATTAAATAACTAACTAACTAAATAAGTAAGTAAATAAATAGCTAACTAAATAAGTAAAAAAATAACTAAATAAATGTTCATTTGAACTGTTTGGCCTTACAGCGTCTATTCAGGAAGGCTCTGTTTGTGACTAAGTTGCCTCCATGATCCCCTATTAGCAGTTAGCAATGCTCCAATACTTCTCACTATTAAATCATTCAAAACTGAATTTAACCGTCATCTCCAAGGTGTAACTCTGTTTAACAAGACTCGAGCTCTTAAACCAGAGGGAGTTAGAAGGTCTAGTCTCAATAGTACAGGAAAAATCTTGCATGCATTTCCTGAAATGTCAATGGAAATAGGCTATATTTATTTATTTATTTATTTAAAAAGTGCGTTTAAATAAATAAACAAAAAGCCCGGATAACAGTAAAGCCAGGCGGGTGGTTTATACACAAGTTCCCTATGATTGTTGTTTTTAATTAGTTTTAAGACTTGAGACATCTTGGTTATCAGCCCCGAGTGCTCTGTCTCTCTCTTGTTCTCTGTAGTAGGCTGTGTACTTGTAGGCCTAATTAATAAAGTAGGGGATGAGGTTGGAGCCTTGGAACTATAGAGTTTGACATTCATGCCAATAATTTCGTCTAGAATAATGACGAAATTAAGTTGGTAATACTGACATTTCTAATTAAAATATAACTGAAATACCGTAGCCTAACAGAGCAATACAGTTGGCAGCCATGGTGACTCTCACTATATTCTTAGTTCCATCTCTTAAGGTACAGAATGCACATACAAAATTTGGTTGAATAACAAGGAATAGCATGGACGTTACATGCAGTTACACATTGGATCTATCAGCGCGCGTAAAATCATGTTGGCATCAATGTCAAGTATGTGTTGCTTAGTGAAATATTATGATGGTTGGTTCCTTAGTTTAGGGGCTGCGACAACATGGTCATGTAGCCCCGTATACTTAGGGTGTGTGTAGAATCTGTCTGATAACCGGTGTTAATTGTGATGACTGTATTAGTGTGTGTTATCTGTTTTTAATTCAAGTAAGGACTGCAGACATTCAACTTTTAACTAGTTCCTATTTTTGCTACCAAACGCCACCGTCCACGACACCAAGCTTGCGGAGTTGCCTAGTCGATGGCTTCGCAGTCAGCACCTAGTGACGAACGTTGGAACTAATAGAGCATTAATCAAATCTAACCTACAAATTTAGCTCCACACAATTGTAGTTAGTGGAAGGTTCTTTTACATGTCATACATCTATGACACGGGACTGCGGGCTTTACTTCCCCTCCGAAGGAAGGCATACTGAGAGGTTTTTAACGCTCTTAAAAAATCCGACGACTTCGGCCGGGTTTGAACCCGCGATCTTGGGCATAGGAACTCAGCATGCTACCAACTACGCCAGGCTCTAGCGTAGCACTTTAAGAGTCAAGTGGTAAGTAACGATGGCTTTACTCGTAGATAGCAACATTGCCAATGGGCACTCTTGTTTCTATAAATATAAACCTCGCCCGCATGACGCTCATGTCCACCCACACCACAAGTGTTGGCTGCCAACGTAATAAAAGTGGATCTTCTTCCATTCGTCCTCTTTCACACGAGTTTCACGAACTGGGCTACAACACCAATCCTGGTAAAAACCGTGAGAGCCTTTGTTCACTGAGCTAACCGCTTCTTCTCGGTATCTAAAGCAAACGGACAACAAGTAGTCAGCAACATCATTAATAATCTGTATTTTAGCCGATTTTTATTTATGAAACAAGTAGTTCCATGAAGAACTATACAGCCTATTTTCATATATACTACTCATGTTAATTGCCTCTATCAACATACAAAATTTCAGTTTCAGGAATGTGATAGATTCGTAGATATTGAGAACCGTCTAAATATTTCAGATGGTCGCCAGGTTGGATATTTATTTATGTACTATTACATGAAGATTATTGTGTACGTGTGGTATTCAAACTTCAATCGCATGATTAGATCACAAGAAGTAAAAACGAGATTTTAAAATTTCGCACAGCTGCCATCTTGTGATTATGCAAACAATTGAAATAAATTAGATGCCAGTGGATTAACATTTGTATAAGCATTTAACGTGCAACGTTTCACTGCATTCGGATAGTTAAATCGCGAGAAAGGTCGATTTAAATATTTATACTTCGCGTCAACGCCATGTTGGATTTGTGCTCACCAGGTTACTGAAAGTCCTATAGGTGAACATATGTTTATAGTCTCTATGAACATAAAAAAATCAGTTTGATTGCTGTAAAAGATTCGTAGATATTGAGAACCGTCTAAATATTTCGGATGCTCGCCATTTTGGATTGTTATATGTATAGGCCATAGAGTTATGTACCATTCAAGGAAAATTATTGCCTAGGTTCATTATTCAAACTTTCACTTCGATCGCTTGATTACGACACAAGAAATAAAAACTTAATTTTAAAATTTTGCACAGCTGCCATCTTGAGGTTATGTAAACAATTGAACTAAATTAGATGCCAATGCATTACAATATGTATAATCATTTACTGTACCACATCTCACTGCGCTCAGAGAGTTAAATCTCGAGAAAAGTCTATTAAAATGTTTCAACTTTGCTTGGCCGCCATGTTAGTTTTGTAGTTACCAGGTTTTTGAAAGTCTCATAGGTGAACTTCTAGTAGTGTCCTTTATCACCGTACACAATTTCAGGGCGATATCGGTAATTGTTTCAGAGATACTGAATGCTGGTGAAATATTTCGCACAGCCGCCATGTTGGATTGGTGAGAGACAATAAAATTTGAAGGTCATGGTCGGCCAGAATGGTGCCATGAACTTACCGAGATTCATTGTAATCGCTCCAGCCGTTTAGAAGTTATTAGGGGGGACACACACATACCATCACACACACACGGACACAAGGTGATCTCAAAAGCCTTTTTTTTTTGTTCCGTGTGTGTGTGTTCCCACCGACCCCTAATACAATCTAAACGACTGGAGCCATTTCAATATAAATCAGTAATGACATAGTACTATAGTGTCCGACCCCAACCGTGACCTTCAAACTTTATTATGCTTCACCAATCCAACATGGCGCCTGTGCGAAATATTTCACCGGAATTCTATATGTCCAAAACTATTACCGGCATTACTCTGAAAATGTGTACGATGATAAAGGGCACTACTAAAAGTTAACCTATGTGACTTTCAACGTGTTAACTACGAAACGCACATGGCGGCCAAGCGAAGTTGAACCATTTAAGTAGACTTTTCTCGCGATTTAACCACCCGAGCGCAGTGAAACTTGGCGCAGCAAATGTCTATCTAGACTGTAATGCACTGACATATAATTTAGTTCAATTGTTCAAGATAGCGACTGTGTGAAATTTTAAAATTAAGTCTTTATTTCTTGTGTCCTATTCATGCGATCGAAGTCAACGTTTGAATAATGAACCTACACAATAATCGTCATCTAATACTACATACAACATGGCAACCATCCGAAATATTTAGATATTTAGATGATTCTCAATATCTACGAATCTATTACAGCAATCAAACTGAAATGTCGTATGTTGATAGGATATATGAAAATGGGCTGTATAATTCTTCACTACTACAAGTAGCTCTCTTTTCAGTAAAGGGAACTTTTCCGCCAGATGGCATGACTCTTCTATTTGGGACTCAATTGATTTGCCTTCCGTTAGCATTCTATACGCATCGAAGAATAACTAGTTGATAATACGATACATTTTAAATTTAAAGCGTTTGTTGCAGCCTATTTTGTGTTATTTGACCAAAATAACAAAATGAACCAACATAGTACCTGTGCGCTATCTGTTGGTGCTACTTCAGGATAAACAATGTTGCAATGTTTTGGGGCTCGTCATTGGGTAGAGATCAAATGCTGAGCCAACACAATTCATCCGACAGAATCACACAGATATTTATGAATATTTATGTTAGAACACATAATAAAGTTATAATTATCGTCGAACATAAATATAAACCACAACGTTCTATAGACATTTTCTTGTTGGGGCGTGTTGTAAATGTCAGTCAGTCATATATGGAATGGCTCTATTGTACTACACGAAAGAGAACTGTTCCTCTCCCAGAATAAAGATGACGCGAGGCTCCGATACGAAAGCGTTTAGGCGGTCTTTAAACGTTACACAAGAAATGAACAGTTGCATCATGATGAATGAGTGATGGACCTTTCACACCCGATAAGCATCACAAGCGAACATCTGGTGTCGGGAATAAGTCTTATGTCACTTCACACGCTAGACTAATAACAAGCAGAGCGATCAACAAGGCCAGGCGATAATGCTAACCAAAATAAATGAGTATGACATCAAAAATAGAATTTTGCATGACTTTATTGTCTTATTGCTATTACTAGCTCTTCGTACCAGTCCTCGACGGGTTAGTTTAGTTATGGCTGGACTGTCAGCCTTGCTTGGCGAACACCCGGCTGGACTGGCAGCCTTGCTTGGCGAACACCCGGCTGGACTGGCAGCCTCGCTTGGCGAACACCCGTAATTTCCTATTTGTATGCAGATCTCCAGGCCTCCCTGTCCTGAGCTAATCGTTTCATCTCTACATAGCTACCACACCCTATATCTGAGGCAATCTGTTTAACATATTCTAACCTTGGTTTACCCCTACAGTTCTTGTCCTCGACCCTTCCTTCGGCGTAGTTGGTAACATGCTGAATTTCCATGCCCAAGGTTGCGAGTTCAAACCCGGCCAAAGTCGGATTTTTAAGAGCGTTAAAAATCCCTCAGTATGCCTTCCTTCAGGTTGTAGGTTAGAATTGATAACGCTCTATTAGTTCCAACGTTCGCCGCCAGGTGCTGACTGCGATGCCATCTAGTAGCCAAGCCTACAAGCTAGGTATTGTGGACGGTAGCATTTGGTAGCAAAAGTAGGAACTACTTGAATTTATCATCTGCATTCCTTACTTGAATTGAAACAGATAACACACACTAATACAGCCATCACAATTAACGCCGGTTATCAGACAGATTCTACACACACCAAAGTACACGGGGCTGCATGACCGCGTTGTCGCAGCCTCTAAACTGAGGAACCAACCAACCCTTCCTTCCACAACTAAGTGTGCTATTCCTGCGTGTCTTAGTAGCCTATCTGTCCTTTCAACCTATCTCTTCTCTTCATTAACAATCGCCAGACATTCGCCTTATTACCTCTTCGCTTGTAACCCTATCTACCCATTTGATCTTCATCCTTCTCCTGTAACACCACATTTCAAACGCTTCAATTCTCCTCCTTTCTTTTGCGCCAACAGTCCAAGTTTCATTTCCATCGAGCACCACGCTCCAGACAAAGGCTATCAAAAGTGACTTCCTAATACCTAAAACTCGTGCACTGCCTGAATAGGATTGACATTTAGCCGGAAATTCCACGTCAGTCATCACCCGTCTGCCTCTTGACCAATCCATGTTCGCATAGTTGATGTCATAATACTCTGCGTTGCAATATTACAGCCCACGTGCTTCAGTGCCTGGTCAGCTGTATCTCTGGCTTGTACAGTTTGGCAACCTCGTTCTCAGACCACATGGCGAGGTGAGAACTGTCAATCCCATTTTGGTAGCTCACAGAGTATAAATTCGATGTCAACAAATTTCGCTCGCCACACGGGCAAGCAAAGCTCCGTAGAATAGGGAAGGGCCTTGGTATTCATTATCATCCATAGAACAAATAAATATATCCACCGGGCGAAGCCGGGCACTACTGCTGGTTGTAAATCATTTCTACATCACCTATAATTCTTAACACAGGTGCTGCCAGATGTCTGGTGACAGTCTGGAGTCATGCTAAGAACACACCTTCCTATCTCTCTACTTAGTATAAAACAAAGTCCCCGATTCTTAGATGTCACGGGTAAACTCGAGAACCACTGGATGGATTTTGATGCGGTTTTCACCATTCTGTAAAGGATATCTCGAGGATGATTTCTGTAGAAAATAATTTATTTATGATCAAAGGAAGCCGAGTAGTAACGATTTCAGTGGAAAAGTCGAAAAGAAACCTGGCGTCCGAGCGCTTTGTAAGCTTACGCTGGGCAAACAGTTAGACATATCTAAATACTATGAGTGTAAGAATTGTTCAGCATGAAAAGTTCTACAAAAAAGTCTGTGAGAACATATCTCTATATTCAATATATCGTCCACTATAAGTGTTTTTAGATTGAACGGACGGGGGATTTGTGTTTCATGCACCTCGCCCTTCTTAAATTACGTCTGACAAGATTTTGTTGCACATGCATCTCCATGATAATATAATTAATAGTCCAGTCAGTGATTTAAACACATCATGCCGAGACGTAAAACGGATATAGGTCGTAGTTCATTGACATCGTAAAGAAGCGCTTATCACGTAATGCATTCACAACTGTTCCCGGGCGAAGCCGGGCCGGGTTGCTGGTTTACGATAAGAGTGAAAAGTGCACCAAAAAGGCTACCACTGTGTTGCGATGAATCAGCGAAAGGCGTGCGCTCATATACGGAGCGCAGATAATGTGCATGACGACATCCAGATAAACAGTTCCATTCCAACACGCATGTTTATTAGATAGGAGAATACTGAGGCACGCGGAAGACATGCTTTACTAACCCACAAATCACTCGTAGAGTTATTGATAGCCTACCTCCACAGCTGTGCGCTTAATAGACCTCGTGCAAATGGCGCTGATGCTCCTAGCGGCAACTCACTCACCAAGTCGGCATGACGAGTGTGAGTGATGTCTAGGGCCCGGATTCTTAGGGTTTTACCTATGTTTTTCCAGGCTATGTAATTCACAAATTTCAACATATATGTTCGTTTCACACTTCCTGGAGCAGAATATGTGAATTTCATTTCACCTAAAAAAAAATAAAAAAAAAACTCCAAATAAGTTAAGGGGTTGACACCTAAAATAACCTAAATAGCAGGTTTGCCTTTTTCAAATAAATAATGTTATTTCCCCATTGAAATGCATCGTAAAATTATTTCCACAGCGATTACAAGCAGTAGGACGGAGATAGCTCAGGTTACTGACGTTAAATGATGATAGTTGCTGTTTTAAGGGGCATAACATCTAGGTTATCGGCCCCTAATGGTTTGGGTGATAGTGAAAGATGAGATGAGAATGAAAACTATAACTAATACTAACTGAAGAAATGGTCAACAAATAAAGGATAAAGCAAATAAAATACAGGAAGAAATGAAATATCCTCAATCCTCGAAGAATGAGGAATGAGGGACTTGGAGGGAAGGAGAGCCATGAAAGGCAGATGGGAAAGAGGAGAGGGCCCGCCCCAAAGTCAGTGGAAAAATGGGAAAAAAACCGAGCCACTTCAGGAATCCATCGGGATCACCAACTCACGAACTCACCAGCCGTGAGCCCCTGAGGGTGTAGCATTATCCAGGGTGCACCAGAAGTGGTGGGGCTACACACACCCTGCCTCCTTGAGGGCCTTGAGCAGAAGGCAGGAGATACTGTGAGCCCCTGAGGGTGTAGCACTATCCAGGGTGCACCAGAAGTGGTGGGGCTACACACACCCTGCCACCTTGAGGACCTTGAGCAGAAGGCAGGAGATACTGTGAGCCCCTGAGGGTGTAGCGATATCCAGGGTGCACCAGGAGTGGTGGGGCTAATCACACCCTGCCTCATTGAGGGCCTTGAGCAGAAGGCAGGAAGATACTGTGAGCCTCTGAGGGTGTAGCAATATCCAGGGTGCACCAGACGTGGTGGGGCTACACACACCCTGCCTCCTTGAGGACCTTGAGCAGAAGGCAGGAGATACTGTGAGCCCCTGAGGGTGTAGCGATATCCTCCTTGAGGGCATTGAGCAAAAGGCAGGAGATACTGTGAGCCCCTGAGGGTGTAGCACTATCCAGAGTGCACCAGAAGTGGTGGGGCTACACACACCCTGCCTCCTTGAGGGCCTTTAGCAGAAGGCAGGAGATACTGCGGGCCCCTGAGGGTGTACCAGTACCCAGGGTGCACCAGAAGTGGTGGGGCTACACACACCCTGCCTCCTTGAGGGCCTTGAGCAGAAGGCAGGAGATACTGTGAGCCCCTGAGGGTGTAGCACTATCCAGGGTGCACCAGAAGTGGTGGGGCTACACACACCCTGCCTCCTTGAGGGCCTTGAGCAGAAGGCAGGAGATACTGTGAGCTCCTGAGGGTGTAGCACTATCCAGGGTGCACCAGAAGTGGTGGGGCTACACACACCCTGCCTCCTTGAGGGCCTTGAGCAAAAGGCAGGAGATACTGTGAGCCCCTGAGGGTGTAGCACTATCCAGAGTGCACCAGAAGTGGTGGGGCTACATACACCCTGCCTCCTTGAGGGCCTTGAGCAGAAGGCAGGAGATACTGTGAGCCCCTGAGGGTGTAGCACAATCCAGGGTGCACCAGAAGTGGTGGGTCTACATACACCCTGCCTCCTTGAGGGCCTTGAGCAAAAGGCAGGAGATACTGTGAGCCCCTGAGGGTGTAGCACTATCCAGGGTGCACCAGAAGTGGTGGGGCTACACACACCCTGCCTCCTTGAGGGCCTTGAGCAAAAGGCAGGAGATACTGTGAGCCCCTGAGGGTGTAGCACTATCCAGAGTGCACCAGACGTGGTGGGGCTACATACACCCTGCCTCCTTGAGGGCCTTGAGCAGAAGGCAGGAGATACTGTGAGCCCCTGAGGGTGTAGCACTATCCAGGGTGCACCAGAAGTGGTGGGGCTACATACACCCTGCCTCCTTGAGGGCCTTGAGCAGAAGGCAGGAGATACTGTGAGCCCCTGAGGGTGTAGCACTATCCAGGGTGCACCAGAAGTGGTGGGGCTACATACACCCTGCCTCCTTGAGGGCCTTGAGCAGAAGGCAGGAGATACTGTGAGCCCCTGAGGGTGTAGCAATATCCAGGGTGCACCAGAAGTGGTGGGGCTACATACACCCCGCCTCCTTGAGGGCCTTGAGCTGAAGGCAGGATATAACATGAAAAGAAAAGAAGGCTGACCCCTCTCAGAAGGAGGGTATCAGGAAAGATAAGAGAAGGGCCAATTAAGGCGAGAAAGGAAGAGACTCCCTAGGCCTCAGATACCGTAATACCGTCGGGGTCGGAAGAGAACAAGATTTGACCAAGAGAGGTCGACAGGAAACAAGACGGAGAGGAGCCCGGCACAAGTAAGTGAAAATAAACTTTTGTGAAATAAGTTCATAAATAAATTTCACAGAAATAAGAAAAACAGTAAATTATTGCTGCCTGTATTGATCCTGGAAGAAAAAACTAAAATAACTTATTTTTAGAATACAAGAAACCTAAAGTGAAGGTTTGAGCCACCTAAAAATCCTGGCCCTAGTGATGACTCATGCTGGAGAACCGAGTAGTAAATGAAGCTATTTAATGGTGAAATGTCGTCATCCATAGATATTAGGCAGTTGATTGGTTTCTCAGTTTTGGGCAGGGCCATCCAGTCATTGCGCTCGGGCAGTCCTCCTTCCCCTACCACCACTACACTGTGGCAGCGAGCAGACCTGAGACGGACGGACAAGATACGTACGTACAGTCGTGCGGTCGACGGCTTTTGTGGGATTGTTGACATCATATTGATAGGGCTATTTTGCCATAAAAATATACCTCGCATAGGCCTACAGGGTGAGTTTTTTTTTTCTAATTTCTCAACTAGCTCCATAGGACGATGTTGGAAATGTTCTCCTCATTCTTCCACACATTTCCGGCATCGTCTTAGGAAACTCCGATTCACACGCATAAATTCGTCTTCCGTAATTGAGGCCTTATATCTCTCCGGATATGTTCTTTCAGTTCGCCCAACGTGTGAGTGTTTCATGCATACACTTTATTCTTTATGTTCGACCCTGACTATTATGTGTCTGAAAACTGTATCATAATGATGGTCATTATAACAATATTTTTCATTATGAAACAGTTTCTCCCACCAATCACAGCTCAAGAAACAGTTGTTTGAACAATTAGATAAGGATACCTTCGCGCATGCGCTCAAAATCCAACTTGTCTATATAAATTACCGAAAGTGCACCGTCCATATGTTCGCGTAAATAAACTAGTGAATAAGAGACAAGAAATAGCACTGTAGCTTAGTATACCCAAATCCAATTTCTACACAGCGCGTTGATTTCAAACGACTCCGGTGACAGTTTTACTGAATACTGTTTCACGATCTGCACATATGGCATTGAAGCACACAGAGCGCATGCGTCGGTCGGCCAGAGAGCTTGGAACACGGAGATATGCTACCTAGCGCACCACCCGATCACAAAATTCTAGTTACTGAACAGATATTTATGAATATTTATGTTTAAACATGTAATAAAGTTATAATTATCGTCGAACATAAACAGTCGTATGCAACTCGCCTATAATGGTCATTAAGACACTCGTATGGAAATTATAAAACTCGCTAAAGCTCGTTTTATAAACATACTCGTGTCTTAATTATAGCCATTATAGGCTCGTTGCATAATGTACTATTAAGCACCCATTTAAATAAAAGTCACACAAACAGTTAAATATGGGAACCGTGATGGCCATAAGTCCGTACTAATTACACGGTATTCAAAAATTTCCTCAATTAGGTTTAATGTGTCATGGGCTGTATGCGCGGTGGCAGTCTTGCTGAATATATCCGTTTCGAGAGTTAGTGTCAGTTCCTTAAAAAAATGGTTTGAGTACATTATCCCTGTGCCTTTGTGCATTAATGGTGCCCTATAATAATGTATCCGTTCACTGCGCACCATACTCCGACCCATTCGTTATGTAGAGGAGTTTCGTATAGGCTATGGGATGGGGGGATTTCTCTACTCCAATATCTGTTATTCTGCGTCGTCGAACCATACCCGTGTAAATGGAACCAAGCTTCGTCCGAGAAAAATATTAACATATCCGGAGAGATATAAAGCCTCAATTACGGAAGACGAACTTATGCTTGTGAATCGGAGATTCCTAAGACTATGCCGGAAATGTGTGGATGTAGGAGGAGAACATTTAGAACATATCCTGTCATAAGGTAGTAGCAGCTTATTTTATTAATGTTAATTGTTATCTCATGTTATGTTTAACGTTAGCGAAGTGCTATGTTATGCCGAGCGGGAGTGATGAGTCAACGAGAGACAGATTAGCTGGGCAGAGTCGTGAGAGAGACTCACTGTACTTCCCCTGTAAGAATGAAGAAATATTGGGAAGAACGGAAGAACTTGACGCGTGGTCCATAGTAGGAGTTATCGGAAAGAAGAAGAAGAAGAAGAAGAATTATTAGATGCTTCATAATGTAGCGAAGGAACTTTTAACTAACTAACATATGACGTAGCGGGTATCGTCATAAACTACCTTCCGTCACTCTATGGCTTTGGCACCAGAAGTCTGATTATTTATTCCGGCCATAAACTACGTGTTTACGTTAGCTAAAAGAAGACACGGCTCTGCTATCAGACAGCTAGCTTATTGACTTAACCTTGTAGGCCAGAAACGTATAATTTTGTTGATCTTACGTCAACAATACTGGCGTCGTCCTTCGGCTGTCAATCTCACATACACGAGTGAACATACGAGAAAAGAAAAAAATCACGCTTCTGTAAACTGAGGCTCAAAGAGATTCATATCAGTCTGTGCTTGAAGCGTCTGCAATGATAGATGTGTATAAGCATAAATCACCCGTTCTTAATAATTTGGGTGAAGTACTGTACGCTCCAAGGACTGCCGAATTTTGATGCTGTGTCATATTTAATTGCTTTACCACAAACATTTCTAACTTATACAGAAATCCTGATCATAGTTCCCACATTGGAGAAATACTCATTTATTACGTCATTTTTCTCTCATCTTTAGCCTATTTCCAATCATGGAAAAATGTAGGCTTATGACATCACCTTTTGTCCGTGTGTGTGTATGTGTGTCCTCCCCAATAACTTCTAAACGGTTGGAGCGATTTCAATGAAACTCGGTAAGGTCAGAGCACCATTTTGGCTGACCCCGATCGTGCCCTTTAAAATTTTATTACATCACACCAATCCAACATGGGGGCTGTGCGAAATATTCCACCGGCATTTTATATCTCCGAAACTATTACCGATATCACCCTGAAATTTTGCATGGTGACAAAGGTAACTACTAGAAGGATCATCTATGAGACTTACAAAAACCTGGTAACTACAAAACGAACACGGCGGCCAAGCGAAGATGAAACTTTTAAAGGCTTTTCTCGCGATTTAACCATCTGAGCGCAGTGAAAATTGGTACCAGTAAATGTTTATACACCTTGTAATGCACTGGCACCTAATTTAGTTCAATTGTTCGCATAACCTCAAGATGGGGGCTAAGCGAAATTTTAAAATCTCGTTTTTATTTCTTGTGTCCTCATCATGCGATTGAAGTTTGAATAGCACACCTACACAATAATCTTCATGTAATAGTACATAACTCTAAGGCCTATACATATAACAATCCAATATGGCGACCATCCGAAATATTTAGACGGTTCTCAATAACAATTAATCTAGTCTATTACAGCAATCAAACTGAAATTTTGTATGTTGATAGAGGCAAGTAATATAAGTAGGACAAATGAAAATAGGCTTTAGTTCTTCACGGAACTACTTGTTTAAATTTTGGAAATATGGTAAGTTAAAAATATAGATTATGTCTGTGTAGTAAAGAAATATACACTATAAATAAATATAAATCCTATCGCTGTCAATGTTGTAGTTATTCCAGTTTTCAAGACCAATTGATAATATTATTCCACGCAGATGAAGTCAATAATGTGTCAATGTGTAGACTAATGTTCACTTACCTAGCGCTCGCATGCTGGTCGCTATTATTAGAGAAGTGGTCTAAAAAAAGGCCCATCGGCCACTTCGCTCACTCGCGCACTAACTGCTGTTTACCTCGGCGTGGGACAAAAATACTTCCACTAACTTAGTCGCAGAAAATACTCGCACAACAGCTGATGCACGACAATGTGTGCCAAGTTTGCTCAACACCCCCCAAAAGACAAAGTAAATAGGTTCGGCCAAACACTCAGGATGAACAATAATGAACTACGAAGAATGTGTTAAAAGTAATTAATAACTAGTGTTAATTCGTTCTTAACTGGGGTGGGGATCTATCTGCAATTAGCGTCATCTATATTGTAACAAGTGTTCGTCATCTATGTATACTAGGACAGTAGCGTAATCTATACGTTGCTATAAGAACACAAGCTCTTAGTTACGTGTTGTTTGTTCATCTGTGTACACTAGGACAGTAGCGTCATCTATACGTTGCTATAAGAACACAAGCTCTTAGTTACGTGTTGTTTGTTCATCTATGTATACTAGGTCAGTAGAGTCACCTATACGTTGTTATAAGAACACAAGCTCTTAGTTACGTGTTGTTTGTTCATCTATGTATACTAGGTCAGTAGCGTCATCTATACGTTGCTATAAGAACACAAGCTCTTAGTTACGTATTGTTTGTTCATCTATGTATACTAGGTCAGTAGCGTCACCTATACGTTGTTATAAGAACACAAGCTCTTAGTTACGTGTTGTTTGTTCATCTGTGTACACTAGGACAGTAGCGACATCTATACGTTGCTATAAGAACACAAGCTCTTAGTTACGTGTTGTTTGTTCATCTGTGTACACTAGGACAGTAGCGTCATCTATACGTTGCTATAAGAACACAAGCTCTTAGTTACGTGTTGTTTGTTCATCTATGTATACTAGGACAGTAGCGTCATCTATACGTTGTTATAAGAACACAAGCTCTTAGTTACGTGTTGTTTGTTCATCTATGTACACAAGGACTGTAGCGTCATCTATACGTTGGTATAAGAACACAAGCTCTTAGTTACGTGCTGTTTGTTCATCTATGTATACTAGGACAGTAGCGTCATCTATACGTTGGTATAAGAACACAAGCTCTTAGTTACGTGTTGTTTGTTCATCTATGTACACAAGGACTGTAGCGACATCTATACGTTGGTATAAGAACACAAGCTCTTAGTTACGTGCTGTTTGTTCATCTATGTATACTAGGACAGTAGCGTCATCTATACGTTGCTATAAGAACACAAGCTCTTAGTTACGTGTTGTTTGTTCATTTATGTATACTAGGACAGTAGCGTCATCTATATGTTGCTATAAGAACACAAGCTCTTAGTTAAGTGTCGTTTGTTCATCTATGTATACTAGGTCAGTAGCGTCATCTATATGTTGTTATAAGAACACAAGCTCTTAGTTACGTGTTGTTTGTTCATCTATGTATACTAGGACAGTAGCGTCATCTATACGTTGGTATAAGAACACAAGCTCTTAGTTAAGTGTTGTTTGTTCATCTATGTATACTAGGACAGTAGCGTCATCTATACGTTGGTATAAGAACACAAGCTCTTAGTTAAGTGTTGTTTGTTCATCTATGTATACTAGGACAGTAGCGTCATCTATACGTTGGTATAAGAACACAAGCTCTTAGTTAAGTGTTGTTTGTTCATCTATGTATACTAGGACAGTAGCGTCATCTATACGTTGGTATAAGAACACAAGCTCTTAGTTAAGTGTTGTTTGTTCATCTATGTATACTAGGTCAGTAGCGTCATCTATACGTTGTTATAAGAACACAAGCTCTTAGTTACGTGTTGTTTGTTCATCTGTGTACACTAGGACAGTAGCGACATCTATACGTTGCTATAAGAACACAAGCTCTTAGTTACGGGTTGTTTGTTCATCTGTGTACACTAGGACAGTAGCGTCATCTATACGTTGCTATAAGAACACAAGCTCTTAGTTACGTGTTGTTTGTTCATCTATGTATACTAGGACAGTAGCGTCATCTATACGTTGTTATAAGAACACAAGCTCTTAGTTACGTGTTGTTTGTTCATCTATGTACACAAGGACTGTAGCGTCATCTATACGTTGGTATAAGAACACAAGCTCTTAGTTACGTGCTGTTTGTTCATCTATGTATACTAGGACAGTAGCGTCATCTATACGTTGGTATAAGAACACAAGCTCTTAGTTACGTGTTGTTTGTTCATCTATGTACACAAGGACTGTAGCGACATCTATACGTTGGTATAAGAACACAAGCTCTTAGTTACGTGCTGTTTGTTCATCTATGTATACTAGGACAGTAGCGTCATCTATACGTTGCTATAAGAACACAAGCTCTTAGTTACGTGTTGTTTGTTCATCTATGTATACTAGGTCAGTAGCGTCATCTATATGTTGTTATAAGAACACAAGCTCTTAGTTACGTGTTGTTTGTTCATCTATGTATACTAGGTCAGTAGCGTCATCTATATGTTGTTATAAGAACACAAGCTCTTAGTTACGTGTTGTTTGTACATCTATGTACACAAGGACTGTAGCGACATCTATACGTTGGTATAAGAACACAAGCTCTTAGTTACGTGCTGTTTGTTCATCTATGTATACTAGGACAGTAGCGTCATCTATACGTTGCTATAAGAACACAAGCTCTTAGTTACGTGTTGTTTGTTCATCTATGTATACTAGGACAGTAGCGTCATCTATATGTTGTTATAAGAACACAAGCTCTTAGTTACGTGTTGTTTGTTCATCTATGTACACTAGGACAGTAGCGTCATCTATATGTTGTTATAAGAACACAAGCTCTTAGTTACGTGCTGTTTGTTCATCTATGTACACAAGGACTGTAGCGACATCTATACGTTGGTATAAGAACACAAGCTCTTAGTTACGTGCTGTTTGTTCATCTATGTATACTAGGACAGTAGCGTCATCTATACGTTGCTATAAGAACACAAGCTCTTAGTTACGTGTTGTTTGTTCATCTATGTATACTAGGTCAGTAGCGTCATCTATATGTTGTTATAAGAACACAAGCTCTTAGTTACGTGTTGTTTGTTCATCTATGTACACTAGGACAGTAGCGTCATCTATATGTTGTTATAAGAACACAAGCTCTTAGTTACGTGCTGTTTGTTCATCTATGTACACAAGGACTGTAGCGACATCTATACGTTGGTATAAGAACACAAGCTCTTAGTTACGTGCTGTTTGTTCATCTATGTATACTAGGACAGTAGCGTCATCTATACGTTGCTATAAGAACACAAGCTCTTAGTTACGTGTTGTTTGTTCATCTATGTATACTAGGTCAGTAGCGTCATCTATATGTTGTTATAAGAACACAAGCTCTTAGTTACGTGTTGTTTGTTCATCTATGTATACTAGGACAGTAGCGTCATCTATATGTTGTTATAAGAACACAAGCTCTTAGTTACGTGCTGTTTGTTCATCTATGTACACAAGGACTGTAGCGTCATCTATACGTTGGTATAAGAACACAAGCTCTTAGTTACGTGCTGTTTGTTCATGTATACTACGTTTGTTTCGTATAATGTTGAATGCTGAAAATTTAAACATTATAGCGAACGGACACATGCGCCGAAGGAAGAGAGGAACCGTAATATTGTAATGAAGTGTGACGTCATACATCCCAATATCAGTAGCCCAATAACAACGCATAATATAATCTGTTGTGTAACGCATTTCGCGTCATGTAAGCTACATATTCATTATTGCCGCATGCATTTACGATGTTCGCGAAAGTAAATACCTAGGCCTATATAGCTACATAATTCCAAATTGGTATTCCTCTTTTCAAAGGATGAATTATTAGGATTTCTAGGGCTTAAAGAAAGACATTTGAAGAGAACACACTCGCAATATTATATTCCATCCAACAATCACACAGGTTCTTATTATAAGTATATTGTACTTGCATTAGACAGCTGTTCCCATCCTGTACAGTGTTGTAGCAGTACCTGAAAGTAGAAAGAAACACCATTATTAGAAAAAGTACAGATAATTCAATTAATTGATGTTTGAGTGTTCAGATTTTTGACCGGTTTCATGCAGCAATCCAAACCTCCCTGCCCTGAACTAACCGTTTCATCTCTACTTAACTACCACGCCGTACATCCGAGACAATCTGTTTAACATATTCTAACCCTGGTCTACCCCTGCAGTTCTTGTCCTCGACCCTTCCTTCCATAAAGCATGCTATTCCTGGGTGTCTTAGTATGTGTCCTACCAACATATCTATCTCGCCAGAAACATCTCTCCTCGTCCACTCGTCTAAACACCTCTTCACTTGTGACTATCTACTCATCTGATCTTCAATATTCTCCTGTAACACCACATTTCAGTGCTTCAATTTCCTTTTTTCTGCCGCCCCAACAGTCAAAGTTTCACTTCCATAGAGGTTTTCTAATACGTAAATCTATATTTGATGTCAACAGATTTTTTTCCTGGATAAATGCTTTTTTTGCCTGTGCGAACCCACATTTTATTCCCACTTTGCTCGGACACCACTGGTTATTTTGCTTCCTACGTAGCAGAAGTCTCCTACTTCCTTTAGTTTCCCACCGGCCAATTTAAGTCAATAGAGGTTTTTAAGTCAATAGAGGTTTCTGATGTCTTTCGGCTGCATTGAATTATTCTTTTTTTTTGCAGCTTATCACCCATTCTTTTCAATCTTTACATTGAACTAGCAATGAAGGAAATTGGAGGAAATTTAAAGTGGGAGTGAAGATTCAGGGAGAAATAATTTCAACTCTGAGATTTGCTGATGACATCGTCATCTTGGCCGACAAGCCCGAGGATTTGAATGAGTTTTTGAATGGTATGGACTCCGTCTTGAGGAAAGAATTCATGATGAAAATTAATAAATGTAAAACAAAAATACTGGAATACAGCCGAAATAAATCAGAATCCTCTATGGGCATCAAATTGGCAGGTGAAAAACTGAAGGAGTATGAGACTTCTGTTACTTAGGAAGCAAAATAACCAGTGATGGACGAAGCAAAGAGGATATAAAAAGAAGGTTGGCTCAGGCAAGGAAAGCTTTTCTACAAAAAAGGAATCTGTTGACATCGAATATAGATTTAGGTATTAGGAAGTCATTTTTGAAAGCCTTTGTCTGGAGCGTGGCGCTCAATGGAAGTGAAACTTGGACTATTGGCGCAGCAGAAAATAGGAGAATTGAAGCGTTTGAAATGTGGTGTTACAGGAGAATGATGAAGATCAGATGGGTAGATAGGGTTACAAACGAAGAGGTATTAAGCCGAGTGGGAGAGGAGAGATGTTTCTTGCGACTGCTAATGAAGAGAAGAGATAGGTTGGTAGGACACATAGTCTACTAAGACACCCAGGAAAAGCAAGCATAGTTATGGAAGGAAGGGTCGAGGACAAGAACTGTAGGGGTAGACGAAGGTTAGAATATGTTAAACAGATTGCCTCGGATGTAGGGAGTGGTAGTTATGTAGAGATGAAACGATTAGCTCAGGACAGGGAGGCATGGAGTGCTGCATCAGACCAGTCCAAAGACTGAAGACTCAAACAACAACAACAACATTTATTGATTTTCATCATAAATTCTTTCTCCAAGACGGAATCCATATAATTTAATGGGAGACCCTACCGAGTTTTACGCCAAAAATTACAACAACAAAAAACTGTGTTTTTGCCTTAGAAGTCACCTCATCCGTTGGTTCACTTAGGAAGTGTGAGAAATGTAAGGCGTAAACTCGGGGAAGTTTTGATGAAGGTATTTCCGCTAACATTCTGTTATTTGGTTATAAAATTAGCTCTTTCTCAATAGGCCTACTAAGTTATATTATCCAGTATTCTAAAAGTTCCAACTGCATGAGTTTTGATCATATTACCTTAAAACTTGGTTTGTACATACCTCTTTGCAGCCTTAATAATATTTGGTATCCATTTTGAAAGATATTAATAACTTCTAAAATATTTAGGTTCAAAGTTGAAAATCTAACAGAACAACAAGTCATTCTAAGAAAAAATATTTTAATAATATAGACTAGTGTTTGCACTGTTTTTAAAAGTAATACCAATACTAATTTATATATCATTGATGATCATTCCATAGAAGTCTCAGATTGTTAACTTTCAAGTTGATGCGATGGGGCATTTTCAAAATTTGCATATTTATTGCATAACATATGTTATATTTTCTAAATGACTGAACCAAATTACCTTAAGTATGCTCGCTATAAAAAAAAACTGAAAAATTTGGTAAAAATTGGGTGAAAATACCGGAGTATTTAAAACTCAGTAGGGTCTCCCTTAAGAACTCAATCAAATCCTGTGGTAATCGGCTAAGATGCCAATGTCACCAGCAAATCTCCGAGTTGAAATAATCACTTGGAGAATGCATTTGTTTGTTGACACAGGCTAGAGTTAAACATATGTCAGCCTCATACATGTCTGTGATAACAAGTATATGGAAGCTACTGGGGTGCTGAGCACAACTGGTGTCTCTGCGTACCGTTGATTTTATGTGAAGGAATCCCATTTCATGTATAATTTTATTCAGAGATTTAGTAACTTAAGGGGAGATGTAGGTCACAATTTGCAAATTTTACGATTTTTTTCTAAGCTAATTAAAATCAGCAAAGTTTAGATAACATGCTACAGAAATGTCATTTGCGAATTCCACGGGGAATTACGTTTAATAAATATTTTCCAAATGTTTGCCCGTGCCACGCCCACATATCGGTCATGCACTGAGCGAAGAAGATCCTATTTCCAACCTAATTTGTCGGTTACATTTGTTGTAGTATATTGGAATCTCTAGTCCATATTTTTAAAAGAGATACTTGGTTATTTACTGTAATCAAGAAAAGTGTGGCTAAATATCTTATCATACTCTTACTGTCAGGAAGAAGTCGGTATCTAGGATATTTCCTTCTTTTCACACTTCTCCGTAAGAGCGTGTATTTGGTTGAGTGTTAGCCTACTTTTTTTTTAGCCTACTTTCGATTTTTGCAAAAAATGAAAGTAGACTTATGCGATCAACACAGGGCGAGTCTGTCTGTGTGTGTGTGTGTGTGTGTGTGTGTGTGTGTGTGTGAGAGAGCGAGCCTGTGTGTGAGTGTGTGTACTCTGAATGTCTGCCCCCCCCCCCCCCCCCACACACACAATCAATTCGAATCAATTGAACGAAATTTGGTTCAGAGGTAGCACTAGCAAAGGGCACCTCAGTGTCATGTTTTATATCGCAGCCATCTTGACATAAACGTAATGGCGGTCACCCAAATGTTAAAAGCTTCAATCAAATTACGATGAACATAATCATCTGATCTCGACCAAATTTTGCAACAACATACCTTTATGTGGGAAGCATCTTTTGACTGAACTACAAGGTCATCAGCCCAATAGTTTGCAGATAGTGGCCATGTATGTGTGCAAATCGATTTCCCCTATCAATTCAAACACGGTAAAACCGAATTGAACGAAATTTTGTACAGAGGTAGCACTAGCAAAGGGCACCTCATATTCATGTTTAATATCCGTATAACACGTTGTATTTCAACAAGCTACTACAACCAACATTCAATTATACTCCTTGAAAAGGACAAAGAGGTATAACAATACCCATGCATTTAGGAGAAAGTAGGCTATATGTTCTTTACTGAACATCTTGTTTTCTTTTTTGGCCGGCATTGTAGCATAGTCGAGGTGTAGCTACAAATGGTTTCAAAATGTCTTAAATAGTGCGCCCAACAATGCTGACATATACACGAAGATAACGAACACGACATCTTTAAAATTAACAGTGATTCATTAGGGAGACAACCGAAAGAATTTGATGACGTCATTTACACCGTAAATCAAATTCTTCCTCATCCGAATGCTTTTAAATTTGATCATACATGTTAATGCAGTTTTCAAAATGTCTCATTTATCACCAAAAAGGGTTTGAGACTATCTGTGGTTCGCAAGCGGTGATTCATGAGGGGGCCATGGACCGGTCGGCTAGCTGGACATGGCCGTGCTTCCAACGGAACCTGTTTTGGAGGATAACTAAGATATTCCTTCAGGCCATGCAATTTTCTCTGCATGTTCACTGGTAACCGTCTCCGTATTTTACACAACTATATTTCCATGAATATACAAACGCTGGCAATACTGTTGGGCACTTCATTTAAGATTGTGCCAGTCCAATGTTGCCAATATTGGGAGGTCTTTTGATGAAAATGTGAGGAAACGAAACTGTCGACTTTTCTAGGGACTTTAAAGCGTTATTTGACGACGATTTTAGTGGCATTATTCTTCTCTCCCCCCCCCCCCCCTGCGTCTTTTAAGAATTACTGGTGTTGTTGCTTACATTTCAGTGTTGGACGTCGTTGGCATCAGCCCCATGTCCTTGTGTATATATGTATGCCAGTAGTTGTGGTAGTATTAGTAGCTATCATCATCAGTAGTATGTTGTTATTTGAGTCTTCAGTTTTTGACTGGTTTGATGCAGCTATCCTTTCCCCCTGTCCTAAACTAATCGTTTCATTTCTACACAGCTTGGATATCAAACAAAACCAACCAACAAATTTCCCTGACCATTCCCTGATTCATCCAGGATAAATCAGAAAATTCCCTCAGTAACAGTAGCGGCCATAAAAGTTTGTACTTAAGGGGCATTTCAAAAAAGTGCTCGCACAATAAAAGGTAGCATGACAAAGCGTTTTTCTATAATTTGGCAATTTCTAAATTCTTCATCCAGATAAACTATTGTACTTGCAAGTATTGAAAGTAGCCCATCAATAATCTACATCAAGGATCACCAGAATATGCTTTCCCCCATCAAAATACAAATGCTTAATTTCCAATTATTCAAGGTTGGACCTTGTAAAACTAAAATCCCCCAAGTGTCACTAAGACACCCTGATAATTCCCGGAGTTTTCCAGCTTTTAAAATTCCCTGAGTATTCCCTATTTTCCAGAGTAGTAAAAACCTTGCTTCAATTCTCCTCTTTTCTTCTGCACCAATAGTCCAAGTTTCAATTCAATAGATGTTGTTGTCGATTCATTTTGGGGATTTGCGACATCGTGGTCATGTAGCCCCGTTAAGTTGAGAGTGTGTGGAATTTTTCAGATAACCTGTATTATTGTGATGGCTGTATTAGTGTGTGTAGTTGTAATTCGGATGAGGGTTGGAAAGAAGGCGGCCGTGGCCTTAATTTAGAAAGCACGTCTGCATTCGCCTGGAGTAGAAGTGAGAAACCACGGAAAACCACTTCCAGGATGGCTGAGGTGGGAACCGAACCCAGCTCTTCTCAGTTCTTCCCTCACGAGGCTGAATGTACATTCTCCAGCCCTCAGTCAAGAATTAAATTTCTTGGCAGAGCCGGGAATCGAACCCGGGCCTCCACGGTAACAGCCAAGAGTGCTAACCACTACGCAACACGTCCATAGTGCGCCACGCTCCAGACAAATGCTCTCAAAAATGACTTCCTAATACCTAAATCTATATTCGATGCCAACAGAGTCATTTTCTGTAGAAATGCCTTCCTTGCCTGAGCCAACCTACATTTTATATCCTCTTTGTTTTGTCCATCACCGATTATTTTGATCCTACACAATAAAATAAAAATAAATGAAATACAAAATTTAACAAAAATCAAAACATATAAAATTCAAATAGGCCTAAAACAAAACAAAAAAGATATGTTATTTTATTTGACTTTTTATTTTTATTTATTTAAGTAAATTTTTTAATAAAAGGAATAAAAACAAATAAAACATCAAATAAAACAAAAGTCATATAAATAAAATAAAAATATCAACAAATTAAATAAATTAATAAAAAAATAAAAATAGATAGGCTAAGAATAAAATAGAATAGAAAATAATTAAGAATAAAATAGAATAGAAAAATGTAAGAATTATATGCAATAGAAAATAGATAAGAATAAAGTACAATAGAAAATATATGAATGAGATACGATAGGAAATAGATTAGAATAAAATAGAAGAGAAAACAGATGAATGAGATACGATAGGAAATAGATAAGAATAAAATAGAAGAGAAAACAGATGAATGCGATACGATAGGAAATAGATAAGAATAAAATAGAAGAGAAAACAGATGAATGAGATACGATAGGAAATAGATAAGAATAAAATAGAAGAGAAAACAGATGAATGAGATACGATAGGAAATAGATAAGAATAAAATAGAAGAGAAAACAGATGAATGAGATACGATAGGAAATAGATAAGAATAAAATAGAAGAGAAAACAGATGAATGAGATACGATAGGAAATAGATAAGAATAAAATACAATATAAAATAGATGAATGAGATACGATAGGAAATAGATAAGAATAAAATAGAAGAGAAAACAGATGAATGAGATACGATAGGAAATAGATAAGAATAAAATAGAAGAGAAAACAGATGAATGCGATACGATAGGAAATAGATAAGAATAAAATAGAAGAGAAAACAGATGAATGAGATACGATAGGAAATAGATAAGAATAAAATAGAAGAGAAAACAGATGAATGAGATACGATAGGAAATAGATAAGAATAAAATAGAAGAGAAAACAGATGAATGAGATACGATAGGAAATAGATAAGAATAAAATAGAAGAGAAAACAGATGAATGAGATACGATAGGAAATAGATAAGAATAAAATACAATATAAAATAGATGAATGAGATACGATAGGAAATAGATAAGAATAAAATAGAAGAGAAAACAGATGAATGAGATACGATAGGAAATAGATAAGAATAAAATACAATATAAAATAGATGAATGAGATACGATAGGAAATAGATAAGAATAAAATAGAAGAGAAAACAGATGAATGAGATACGATAGGAAATAGATAAGAATAAAATACAATATAAAATAGATGAATGAGATACGATAGGAAATAGATAAATATAAAATTCAATAGAAAATAGATGATTGAGATACAATAGGAAATAGATAAGAATAAAATAGAAGAGAAAACAGATGAATGAGATACGATAGGAAATAGATAAGAATAAAATACAATATAAAATAGATGAATGAGATACGATAGGAAATAGATAAGAATAAAATAGAAGAGAAAACAGATGAATGAGATACGATAGGAAATAGATAAGAATAAAATACAATATAAAATAGATGAATGAGATACGATAGGAAATAGATAAATATAAAATTCAATAGAAAATAGATGATTGAGATACAATAGGAAATAGATAAGAATAAAATAGAATAGAAAATAGATGAATGAGATACGATAGGAAATAGATAAGAATAAAATAGAAGAGAAAACAGATGAATGAGATACGATAGGAAATAGATAAGAATAAAATAGAAGAGAAAACAGATGAATGAGATACGATAGGAAATAGATAAGGATAAAGTTCAATAGAAAATAGATGAATGAGTTACGATATGAAATAGATAAGAATAAAATTGAATAGAAAATAGATGAATGAAATACGATAGGAAATAGATAAGAATAAAATTCAATAGGAAATAGATAAGAATAAAATAGAATAGAACATAGATGATTGAGATACGATAGGAAATAGATAAGAATAAAATTGAATA
Organism: Meconema thalassinum; assembly: GCA_946902985.2. NCBI lineage: Eukaryota > Metazoa > Arthropoda > Insecta > Orthoptera > Tettigoniidae > Meconema > Meconema thalassinum. Next base: position 175,731,775 of record OX336401.1, read on the forward strand.
GAAAATAGATGAATGAGATACGATAGGAAATAGATAAGAATAAAATTCAATAGGAAATAGATAAGAATAAAATATTGTCATTTAGACTTTCACGGCCCGTGTAATTATTCATAATGTTGAATTTTGGGCTTATGCCGTGTTTTATTAAAACACGGCATAAGCCCAAAATTCAACATTATGAATAAGAATAAAATAGAAGAGAAAACAGATGAATGAGATACGATAGGAAATAGATAAGAATAAAATAGAAGAGAAAACAGATGAATGAGATACGATAGGAAATAGATAATACAATAGAATAGAAAATGGATGAATAAAAGACGATAGGAAATAGATAACAGTCAGTGAGCATGACGTCAGCGGGCGTGTAATATCGAAGCAGGTGGGAGGATTACTAATTAAGTGAGTCCCCATTAATGCTCGAGTCTTCTCTTCCCTCGCTACGTGAGAGAAGGGCAACGCCCTTGCTCACCACTGCTCGCTTCGGATTACAGGAGTACAGTCCGAGTCCGGCTTCATCACTAAATGGGTACAACGCCAGCCGTTGTTCCGAAGATTCACAATTCTTAATTCCCCTTATCACGGTGACTAGATGTTTTTTCTGGCGCCTTGATTTTTCATACAGGGCCGTCAACTTGAAAGACCTGCTCCAAATATTTAAAGTTGTTGTATAGTGACTTTCAATTATCCGCGGCACGCAGGGGAAAACGTTTATTTTCCTCCGAAGAAAATGTCCAAGTGTTAGCACTATTTGTGTTTCACTGCACCTCAGAAAGGGTAGCACACTGCCTTCTCTCACGCAACGAGAAAATCCATACCATGACCTTGAACATTTCTACTGTTCTTGTTCCATTTCCAGGTTTTCCTTCTTGGTTTCATAAAATGAAATAACTTTTATTTTTATTTTTATAATTTTGATTTTTTATTACACATTTTCAAAGACTGGCAGCAAATTAGTTTAAGTTTTAAGATGTTTGCATAACGTAATTACTTACGTTACATATTTGTGTTTTTCCAGCTTTCTTAGAAAAAATTAGTAGCCTACTAACATTTGATTTTTATTATTTTCATGTGAGTAATGAACTTTATCTACACTATTGTTATGTGTTAATTTTCAAAGAATGTACTGTAAATCAATTTAAAAAAAACTTCCGATACACTAACAAATATCGAATCATGGAAACTGTTTTTAGGCCTAGATGACGAACACGTGTTGGCATGGTAACCATATAGAAGGCCTAGTTGATGAACACTTATTGCCATGGTAACCATATGAAGGCCTAGATGGCGAGCTCTTGTTGCCATGGTAACCAAACTATCGGAAATTTGTTCACGCTAACATCCACATTAAAATCAGGAGCCAGATTTAGTGAAAGATACATGTTCATCAACCTGTAGCTGCCCCTTCCTGTGTGAGTCACGCACGAGACGCGAATTGCTAAACACATACAGCATACACATTTAACAGGATGTCTGAAAATAATTAGCGAGACTCCGTCTGGCTAGAGGATACACACTGCAAGGAATTCCCACACAGAACATCGCAAGTGAGTCTCCTCATGAAGCGGGTTTCTTTGGTCTAATAATAATAATAATAATGGCATCCCGACGTCTCTAAAAGCCGCAGTGGTTAAAAAGGCCGTAAAACCAGTAACATTATTTAATAATAATACTACTAATAATAATAATAAATAGTAACAAATGGGGAATATAGGAGACGGCACAGCCACAAACTTTACACCCATGTGGAAAAAATGACTGACACCATGAGGAAACGGAGAATTACCTTGTACGACCATATAGGCTACCAAGAATGAACGCAGCGCGATTGACAAATATAATTTTCACCTACTTTCTCAGAACCAAAACCAAGGGAACTTGGTTCATTGAGGTGGACAAAGATTTGCAAGAAGTAGGAATTACAAGCAAAGATATCTGGGAACGTGCCCACATTAAGCAAAAACTAACAGCACACCGATGTTTCCAAGAAAAGCCTAAGCTTCCAACTGGCAAGAAGTGGGCTGAGGAAAGGACACAACAGCATCGGGAACTAAAGCGAACCTACGGGGAGGATGTTAAAGCTCGATGCTGCAAGAAGCAGTTGAAATGACGTGGTCCTTTGAGAGCCGAATCGGAAGAGGAAGAAGAAGAGGAATAACAGGAGAGACTCTAACAAGTCATTTATCATATAATTAATGGTGATTAGCATTTCCAGTCGAAAACCAATATGCCAAGCTATGGATCGAAACAGCCCACCCGGGTGAAGCCGTTGCGATATACTGTAATTATGTCTCTTGGTCTACACCAAATAAATCTTGACTGACAATGGATATCAAAAGAACAATAACAAACTATCAGCCTGCCACAATATTATTCACTAGCGCTTCGGATTAGACTGAACTCTCTTGGGACACACAATTACAAAGAGCTGATAACCAATTCAATAGCTGAACAACTTTCTTCTTCTGAAGTAGCGAATGCTGAGCATGACAAAGACCGTGAAGGTCACGAATTCCTGGCGCAGACTCGTTGACCCAACAAGAAGGAATGATATTATGTTGGAGAGTCCAGTGGCGCCATGTCGTGAAGGTGGTCTGGAATGTGCGCTGCCGGCTTGCTGTTCGTTAACCTAGTTACATGTGCTGTGTTTGCAAATCACTACATTATAAAGATCTTAAAAATCATCTCCTACAAACAAAAAATGAAGTTAGTAGCGATCATTGAAACTAGCAAGAAATCTCATGGCAAAGATGTACCGTACACTAACGCATGGGCTATATTTGGGGAAAGTGACTTGAAGTTTGTGACAGTTACGGAGATGCGACCGGCATCACTTAACGATTGGTAGTTGAATGGATTGAAGCCATTTTTCATGTGTTGCCAAGTTCTTTTAACCCTGGAACGGCAGCGCTTCGTATCGGTGACGAGTATGATTCTAGAAACTGATAAAAAAAATACCACTCACGTCAGCTCTTACTTCACTCTCCAGGGTAACAGAATGTGTACTGGTTTGGAATAATTCGGTTTCATTTCTTTTTTGATTTGAACTAATTTTTGATATTTTTAATTCTTTGGAATTTTGAGCTAGTTTTCACTTAATTTGAGTTCATAAATAATTCGGGCCGTGAAAGCCTTAATATACAAATTTGAGTTGTTTGTTCTCTAATTTATTCTTTTTGCTTTATGGTTTTGTGTTTCTTTTCTGCTTTTGCTTTTGAATTTTGCCTTTTCTAATGTATTTTGATTTTGTGTCTGTTTTCTGCTTTTGTTTTGTTTTTGAATTTTGCTTTTTTAAATGTTTTTTTATGATTTTGAGTTTGTTTTCTGCTTTTATTTTTGAATTTTGATTTTTGCTGTGTGTTCTAGTTTTTGTGTTTGTGCTTTGCTTTTGCCTTTGGTTTAGATTTTTGCTTTGTGATATTTTGTTTTTGTGTTTGATTTCTGATTTTGCTTTTGTCTATTTTCTGCTTTTGTTCTTGAATTTTGCATTTTGCTTTGTGTTTTTTTGTTTTAGTTTTCTGATTTTGTTTTTGAATGTTGCTTTTTGCTTTGTGTTTTTGTTTTTATTTTCGGATTTTGTTTTTGAATTTTGCTGTTTGCTTTGTGTTCTTTTGTTTTTGTGTTTGTTTTCTGCTTTTGCTTTTGATTTTTGCTTTGTGTTTTTGTGTTTTCTGATTTTGTTTTAGAAATTTTCTTTGTGTTTTTTGTTTTTGTGTTAGTTTTTTGATTTTGTTTTTGATTTTTTCTTTTTGCTTTGTGTTTTTGTGCTAGTTTTCTTATTTTCTTTTTGAATTTAGCTTTATTTGTTTTGTGCTTTTTGTTTGGAATTTAGCTTTTAGCTTTGTGTTTTTTGTTTTTGTGCTTGTTTTCTGTTTTTGCTTTTTGTTTTGGTCATGTGTTTGTTTTCTCCTTTATTTTGTCTAATTTGCTTTGTTTTTTATGACTACCAATCACTGGTGGAGATTGGACAAAATGGAGAAGTGAGGGAAGCACAAGAGTATCCCGTTTGCGTCGCGGAGAACAACGCTAGGGTTAAAGAAAACTTTCCAGTCGTTCGACACAAATTAATTATTCATTGGCCTAATTATTTTGTTTGTTTCTCAACTCACTTAATTTATTTTCTAAAGAATCTTGCTTTCTAATGACTTGTGTTTTGATCGCGTCATGTATACCGTTTGCAAAGCTGATGCCAGAAATTGTTTAGTTGTGATTGAATGTCATGTAGTTGTCAGTTAATTTTCTGTTTCTTTATGGTACGCAAAACTAATTTCGTTTTTGTCCATATGGTCGTCGCTTTAGTTGAAATGATCACTGATTGTGTTTTCGGGTTAGTTTTCAACGGCGGATACAGTATTTCGGGGTTGAGTTCAATTCTAAACACTTTTTGTTGAACCAAATATTCTTGTGTAAGTTCATGATTATTAGAATCAGTGATTTGAATCTTCTGGCTTCACGATTTGCCTGACTGGCGGTGAAAATTGAAGCGATAGAAGGCATATTTCAGAGTTGCTGGGTCCTATTAAAGAAAGCTTTCCAGTTGGTCAACACAAATCAATGGGGACGATGGTTGGACAGAAAAAAAATTATACGAGCCTTACAATAGTCGAATATGATGTGTAACATGTTATCCTACTATGTGTGTCCCGGGAGCGCAAATCCCTTGTTGACAGTGAACTCTGTTGGTCATTGAAATAACTACTTGTAAAACTCCAGTGCCAAATCCTGACCGTAATGAATCATAATTGTTATTAGTCGTGGCAGAAGCAATCCACTGCCTACTTGATGCGAGCTGCGCTCTATACCGGCCAGTTAGTGAACCCATGCCAGCGATGTTATTGAAAATGGCCTCGTTTAGCCGATAGAGCGCACTGCCAAGTATAGGCGAGATTAAAAATTAGGTGTGCGGAAGGTATATTAAATGTGTTCCTCCCAGGGATATATTTAGACCAACGAAGTATCAATTATTGTTAGTAGTCGGCGTTAATATACTGAATTCCTGCGTTGTTTGGAGTGTTTGTTGATGCGATATAGATTCCACATGGCCACATGGCCGACAGTACATCGAGTGCTTACATTAAATAAGAATACAGCAAAAGTATGAAGATTTAATAAATCGTAATTATTGTTTTCAGCAAATATGATAAAATGAATATTTTCACACCAAAGAACTACAACTTGAAGATGATTTATTGTGGGAATATCATAAATGGGGTCTCCAAACCTTGAGCTAAACTGTATGCGATATACATTCGCCATAGCCACACGACCTACAGTACGTCGTTGTACCGATCTCCGCCACCAAGCGCGCTCAATTGTTTCCGTCCCATGCACTTCCGTCCCTTTTCCAAAATCACTCCCACATCAAAAATTGGTAGTTAGGCTAGCAAAGATCTTTGCTGCATTCTGAATAGTGCTGAGAATAGTATCAAACCTTAATGTAGGAAATAGCCTGCATTCTGAATAGTGCTGAGAATAGTATCAAACCTTAATGTAGGAAATAGCCTACGTTCTAGAAATCCTCCCAGGAAAACCTGTGTAGTTCAGACCTTCAGTATTTCCGGTGAGTGGTAGAAACCCGTGCAGACTTGGGGGAATATTCAGGCGGTCTGTTGAGAATGGAAAAATGATTTTGAATAACTGTGCAGGCCGACCCGACTGTGTGTGCCGTTCCACCAGCTCAGTTAGATTCAGTCACCATTAACCAGGATTGGCTGGAAGAGTTGAACAATATTCACGAGTTGCAACTATCGAGCTAAGAGTGGGAAAAGAAGCTGCCTATACGTGGCGAATTGAAAACTGAAAACAATGGCATCCTAATGCTTGCAAGGATCGTGTTGTAGGCAGGAGCAGGATTTGCTTCTAGAAGGGCATTAGTGGAGTCAAATCTGAACTGATTGCGTTTTGGGTTATGTGTTTATTGTTTTCTACTTCGTGTTTTTAGGTAGATTTCTTTAGAAAGCTAACTATTGCAATGGGTCCCATGTTTCGACTTCCGGAAAATTTCGACATATCTTCGCGTTTCACATCCCCCAGACCCCAAAACCACCGTCAGTTCAAAAGTTTATATATAATTTATGTATATATATATATATATATATATATATATATATATATATATATATATATATATATATATATCAGTTTCTTGTGGACACGATAACTGCCGTACTTTTGCACCAATCACTTTTTACCGAATATGTATACCCATAAAATCTCGGACGAGTTCGTTACTGGGCTAAATCGGTCGAAGGGGATGAAAATGGGGGACTTTTTTTTTCTCGAAAAAATGAAATATTGCTATAACTCTCTTAATATGTGAAATATCGAATCCGTTCAAAGTTCATACTATGTGTCGGATAAAGCTCAGAAATGTATGTTTGAAACGTTTTTTTGATAGCACCAACCATTGACCAAAGGGGTGGGAAAAAGTGTTTTTTTTTTCGGGAAACATTAATCATATCTCTGTTAATAGGCACAATATCAAAACCGTACAAAATGGAGAATATACCCCTAATAATTACCTAAAACTTTTGTCTGAAAGAATTTTTGATATGAGCCACCATTACGCCAAGGGATGAGAAAAATGATTTCGGAATTGTAAGAAAATGCCAAGAGCTATCAGTGGTTGACATGGCAACACTACTAAATTGATGAGGGATGAGCCATCAGACGTTGCCATGACAACGCACTTGCGCGAGGCGAGATCAGATTCAGATTTCCATCTGACTAAGTGTGATGTGGCTTCGGTGACTTAACTGGTAGCATGCTGAACTCCTATGCCCAAGGTCGCGGGTTCAAAGCCGGCCAAAGTCGTCAAATTTTCTAAGAGCGCTAAAAATCCCTCAGTATGCTTTCCTTTGGAGGGGAAGTTCCAACGTTCGTTGCGAGTTGCTGATTGCGGTGGCATCTAGTAGCCAAGTTCACAGCTAGGTGTCGTTGACGGTAGTATCTGGTAGCAACATTAGGAACTACTGCTTGAAATTGAGCGTCTGCATTCCTTACCTGAATTACAGACTAATACAGCTATCACAATTCACACCGTTTATCAGACAGATTCTACACTCACCCAAAGTACACGGGGTAACATGACCACGTTGTCGCAGCCCCTAAACTGAGGAACCAACCAAAATCTCTGCGGGAGATATAATTTTGCGTGAAGAAGTAACAGACCGTTACATAGTTACACATCAGTGTCGGAACCTTGCATAAGGACAGTGTGACCACAAGTATAAAAATGGACTCCAAATGACAAGAAGGTTACCGTCATCATAAGACAATAGAATGGTTTTCGTCATTTTATGCATATTTTAAACAAAGTAAATTAATCTCCAATTATAAAATTCTTTCACGCAATAAATGTGGTCTGATCCTATCCTTCTACGAAAACCTGCATATTCTGCCTATTTTCGACTATCCCCAAGTTTGTCCGGTGAAATCTACCTCCGCCTTCCGGCGTGCCGAGAGGACTTTTTTTTGATTTTGTGTTTGTTTTCTGCTTTTGTTTTTGAATTTTGCTTTTTGCTTTGTGTTCTTCTTTTTGGTTTGGCTTTTACTTTTGTTTTTGAATTTTGCTTTTTGCTTCGTGTTCTTGTTTTTGATTTTGTGTTTGTTTTCTGCTTTTGTTTTTTGGGTTTTGCTTTGTGTTCTTTTTGGTTTGGCTTTTACTTTTGTTTTTGAATTTTGCTTTTTGCTTTGTGTTCTTGTTTTTGATTTTGTGTTTGTTTTCTGCTTTTGTTTTTTGGGTTTTGCTTTTTGCTTTGTGTTCTTGTTTTTGGTTTTGTGTTTTATTTCTGCTTTTGCTTTTATTTTTGATATTGTGTTTGTTTTCTGCTTTCGTTTTTTTAATTTTGCTTTATGTGGTATTGGTATTCCGCTAACGCAAATAGGGTTAGTTTAGGGGCTGCGACAACGCGGTCATGTAGCCCCGATAATCTGTCTGATAACCGGTGTTAATTGTGATGACTGTATTAGTGTGTGTTATCTGTTTTCAATTCAAGTGAGGACTGCAGACATTGCATTTTTTCAAGTAGTTCCTACATTTGCCGTCAAACGCCACCGTCAACGACTCCTGGTGCAGAATTTTGGTTACCAGATGCCATCGCAGTCGGCTCCTGGCGACGAACGTCGGAACCTAAGGGCGTTTAAACTATATATAATTTAGCTTCACACAGGTGTAATTAGTGGAAGGTTCTTTAACATGCCATAAATCTATGACATGGGACCGCCGACTTTACTTCCCCTCCGAAGGAAGGCATACTGAGGGATTTTTAACACTCTTAAAAATCCGACGACTTTGGCCGGGTTTGAACGCGCGATCTTGGGCATACAAGCTCAGCATGCTACCCACTACGCCACCGAAGCCGCTAACACAAATATAACCTGAATAGTTACTTCAAAACATAAAAAAAAAGTCAAAAAGTCAACCCCTGGCACTATCCAGCCCATGACGGACTAAGGCCGACCAAGCGACCGCTGCCCAGCCATTCGGCCTGCAGATATTGGGGTGACGCGTGATCAGCGCGTCGGGTCCCCTCGGCCGTTAATCTTGGTTTTCGTGATCGGGGCACTGTCTCACTGTCAGACAGCTACTCAATTGTCCTCACGAGGCTGAGTGCACCCCGTTCCAACCCTCACGTCAGTTTTAAAATTTCTGACGGAGCCGGGGATCGAACCCGGGGCCTCCGGGTGAGAGGCAGGCGGGCTACCCCAACACCACGGGGCCGGTACTTCAAAACATAGATGACTAATATAGTGTGTTTGTTAAGTTCTGTTCTGTCTCCTGATAAGTATTAAACACTGACGTAAAGCTTCTCATCTCGGAACGATTAGATTATTTGAGCCTACTGAAGTCCAGCAGTGCCCAGAAGATATCCGGAAGGCGAGTAGCACCGGTTTGGTGAAGCTGTTCAGCTTACATAATGAGTGAACGCGAAGCAGGTCCTTGACATTAATAAGAAGGCGTGGAAGCGAGGGTCAAACACATGCTGCCCTTTCACAGGTCCAGGCACAATGAATGAACCAACCAGCAACAACAAATACCATTTTAACCTTCGGTGGCGTAGTGGGTAGCATGCTGTGCTTCTATGTCCAAGGTCGCGGGTTCAAACCCGGCCGAAGTCGTCGGATTTTTTAAGATAGTTTAAAAATCCCTCAGTATGCCTTCCTTCGGAGGGGAAGTAAAGCCGCCGGCCCCATGTCATAGATGTATGACATGTACAAGAACCTTTCACTACTTACAATTGTGTGAAGCTAAATTGGTTGGTTCTTACGTTTAGGGGCTGCGACAACGCGGTCATGTAGCCCCGTGTACTTTGGGTGTGTGTAGAATCTGTGTGATAACCGGTGTTAATTGTGATGACTGTATTAGTGTGTGTTATCTGTCTTTTAATTTAAGTACTGCAACTTAGAATTTTTCAAATAGTTCCTACTTTTGCCGCCAAGCGCCACCGTCAACGACTACCAGGCCAAGTTCAAAACTTAGCTACTAGACGCCACCGCAATCGGCTCTTGGCAACGAACGTAGAAACCTAAGAGCGTTGATACATTCTTAACCTATCCAATTTAGCTTCACACAGGTGCAATTAGTGGAAGGTTCTTTAACATGCCATAAATCTATGACATGGGACCGCCGGCGTTACTTCCCCTCCGAAGGAAGGCATACTGAAGGATTTTAACGCTCTTAAACAAATCCCACGACTTCGTCCGGGTTTGAACCCGCAATCTTGGGCATAGCACCTCAGCATGCTACCAACTACGCCACCGAAGCGGCTATAGTTGCAGTAATTAGACAGAAGCAAATACCGTAGTTGTAGACCCACCTCATTCAATAACATACATCTTATCTAGGTTGGCAACACCTCACATAAACACATCGCTATGACTCCGCACAGCACATATGAACAGGAGGGAGAAAGCAGGAAAAACCAGTCGTTAAGATAACAACCACCGTAGTTGACCGCACCGTGAGTTAAAGCAAACACGATAACTGCGCGTAGCTCTAGTAAGGAAGACAATTAGATGAGTAGTTAGCCTATAATATTACAGTTTAACCATAGTTGATCTTTACAACCATATAATCACTCCAAATAGACAAACTCAGGATATCTATCACCATTTAGCATTTCACCTACTGCGTTTAGCATACACCGACAGTTGCATTACCAATACTGCAACTAAATAATTGTACATATTGTAAATATTTTCACCTTTATTTCAAACATAGATTTTATAGCCTAAGTGTAATGGATATGATGATGATCGCTTGACGATCGAAACTGGTTATCCTAGTGTATTTATTAATCTCATGTAATTTATTTCAGGATTAGGGCATAACCCATCTCTTTCGGGTACATTCGTGTTGACCGATTGAAAAGCACTAAACTCTTGTTTACCGTAGATCTTGTGATCCGATTGTTGTGCTTAGTAGCCTATGAGAAGTGCTAAGAAAGGTCAGAAGAATAGTGGAGGGGGTGGGGGTATACATTTCATGTATCAGAAGGGGGGCACGACAGATACAGTTTGAAAACGCCTGCCGTGGACGATGGAATTGACTACAGCACACTCACAAACAATGACGAAGACGTCACTGGGCAACTGCAGCAACAACAACAATAGTCAGCCTATGTGTGTGGTATTATGCATAAAGACAGTAATGACAGTGGAGACAAGGAATGTGCGTGCCGACAAAGACCTTGGTTGACACTGAACGCGAATTGGATGACTCCACCTCGTTCAACAAGCAAGCAAGCAGGCAGGCATTTCCGTCAGGACAGGCTGGCAAACTAGTCTGTGGGCGCTCATTTATTCAAGGCTGGCGAACACATGGCCAGACGTTCATACAACTCCATGTCTGTAATGACTACACGTCTAGCTATTACCGTCAGGGGGACATCACTCCCGCCCCTGATATAGTCAGATTAAAGTGGGCCTTCCTTCTTGGCCGGTACATATTACAGTGTCCGCGGACAGTGAACTTTCATACCTTTGTGATCAATTCGCAATGTGTTGTATATTCAGTGGTCCCAGTGTGCTACTCGGGCTTTAAGAAAAATTCTCACACGCTTACGACCGGCCACGAATCACCGGCTCATCTATACCCCCCGACAAAGTAATACGTTATACTGTACACACAGCAAATGATGATGATAATGATGATGATGATAATGATAATTGTTGTTTTAAGGGGCCTAACATCTAGGTTTTTTGTACAGCATAACATATTACTTTGTCGGGGGAGTATAGATGAGCCGATGATTCGTGGCCTGTCGTAAGCGTGTGAGAATTTTTCTCAAAGCCCGAGTAGCACACTGGGACCACTGAATATACACTTGCACTGCCGAGGACACATTGCGCACTGATCACAAAAGGAGGGTGCTCTACAATCTATACAGAAACCAGACAGCAGTCATTCGAGCTGAAGGACATGAGAAAGAAGCTGGTATTCAGAAAGGTGTGAGGCAAGGCTGCAACTTATCACCCATACTTTTCTATCTTTACATTGAACAAGCAATTAAGGAAATTAGAGAGAAATTTAAAGTGGGAGTGAAGATTCAAGGAGAAATAATTTCAACTCTGAGATTTGCTGATGACATCGCCATCTTGGCCGACACGCCTGAGGATTTGAATGAGTTTTTGAATGGTATGGACTCCGTCTTACGGAAAATTAATAAATGTAAAACAAAAATACTGGAATGCAGCCGAAATAAATCAGAAACCTCTATGGACATCAAATTGGCAGGTGAAAAGCTGATGGAAGTAAGAGACTTCTGTTACTTAGGAAGCAAAATAGCCAGTGATGGACGAAGCAAAGAGGATATAAAAAGTAGGTTGGCTCAGGCAAGGAAAGCATTTCTACAAAAAAAGGAATCTATTGACATCGAATATAGATTTAGGTACTAGGAAGTCATTTTTGAAAGCATTTGTCTGGAGCGTGGCGCTCTATGGAAGTGAAACTTGGACTATTGGTGCGGCAGAAAAGAGGAGAATTGAAGCATTTGAAATGTGGTGTTACAGGAGAATGGTGAAGATCAGATGGGTAGATAGGGTTACAAACGAAGAGGTATTAAGACGAGTGGGAGAGAAGCGATGTTTCTGGCGACTGCTAATGAAGAGAAGAGATAGGTTGGTAGGACGCATACCCAGGAATAGCAAGCTTCGTTATGGAAGGAAGTGTTGAGGACAAGAACTGTAGGGGTAGACCAAGGTTAGAATATGTTAAACAGATTGCCTCCGATGTAGGGTGTGGTAGCCATGTGGAGATGAAACGATTAACTCAGGACAGGGAGGCATGTAGGGCCGCATCAGACCAGTCAAAAGACTGAAGACTCAAACAACATCATCATCTAGATCATCGGCCCCTAATGGCAATGTAATGAAATCATAACGAAAACTAAGTCAGTCAGACTGAAAATACTTACAAAATGGAACTCAGATGGAAACGACTCTCAAAATGTAGAGTGGCAATACTTATAAAAGGGAATTTAAAAGGAAAATACTCACGAAAGCAATTTAGATTGAAGAATACACACCAAATGGAGTTTAGGTTCAAAATACTAACAAAATGGAGTTTAGATCGAAAATACTTACAAAATGGAGTTTAGATCGAAAATACTTACAAAATGGAGTTTAGATAGAAAATACTTACAAAATGGAGTTTAGATCGAAAATACTAACAAAATGGAGTTTAGATCGAAAATACTTACAAAATGGAGTTTAGATCGAAAATACTTACAAAATGGAGTTTAGATCGAAAATACTAACAAAATGGAGTTTAGATCGAAAATACTAACAAAATGGAGTTTAGATCGAAAATACTAACAAAATGGAGTTTAGATCGAAAATACTAACAAAAGGTAATTTGGAAAATTGTAATTTAGATACACGGGTAGCCAAAAAGCAACAACAGATCATGGGAACCTGATTTGCCCCGTAGGACATGGTGCACTCTGAATAGGATACGTACCAACCATGGGAGATGTGGTGATCTCTTTCACAAATGGGGAAAGATCGCATCTCCTGAGAGCACCTGTGGATACCCGCGTCAGACATATAGTCGAAGTGTGCCCTCAGAACTTGTTTTGTGGTAACCGATTGGACTTTTTGTATGCTACAGCAAATGCGATGGACTATGTAAATAATGTATCTGTTAATTTGTAAATCTTGTATATATATTATTCTTTGTGTTCAAAAAGTGATGTGTAAATGCCATACGATTAATAATAATACGGGGAGCCAATTCACCATACAGAAATATATGTGTTGTAAGATAACATTGCAATATCTCCTGCCACTTTGTAAACTGCAGACAAAAAAAAACTATGAAAAATGATCAAAATTCATAAAACATGATGGCACATCAAAAAAAAAAAAGAATCTGACAGCATACTTGTATCACTTTTCCGAAATGTCTCAATGTTATAATATTCAGAATAGTTTTATGGATATGTAATGAAAAATATGAAGCGTTTTACTCAATTTGTCTACGCGTGGAGCATTTTGATCACACCTTAATAGAACAATTAGTAAAAAATCAATTAAATTTCATCCGATTGTTTTCAAATTTCGTATGTGACTTATAGTGTTACTAATCTAATTATGCAGTTTAAATTTCAACTCATTCTGATAACAAATGTGCAAGTTGAAAAATCCAGTCTTAAGTGTCCCTTAAGGGGGGACTGGGTGGTAAGGTTCTCTGTCCTCGTTAGGTGTTGGAAGTAAATCTCTGGAACAAAAGAAAGCTCTAGATCGTTGCTTGTCGTCTACCAAGGGTGTGACTACTCTGAGGCTGAGGTGTGGTCACTTGATGTCAACACTAATGGGCTGTTAGGTATCGATACATCCCTTGCGATTAGACCAGCAAGCACTCACTGTGCAGGGTGTCGACCAAGGTGTGCAAATTATTACTCAAAGAATTGAAATCAGGCGGCGTAGTAGGTAGCATGCCGAGCTTCTATGCCCAAGGTCGCGGGTTCAAGCCCGGCCGAAGTCATCGGATTTTTAACAGCGTTAAAAATCCCTCAGTATGCCTTCCTTCGGAGGGGAAGTAAAGCCGGCGGTCCCATATCATAGATTTATAGCATGTAAAAGCACCTTTCACTAATTACACCTGTGTGAAGCTTATTTGACCAACGTTCGTCGCCAGGAGCGGACTGCGGTGGCATCTAATAACCAAGTTCAGAACTAGTTGTCGTTGGCGTTTGGTAGCAAAAGTAGGACCTACTTGAAAATTGAATGTCTGCAGTCCTTACCCGAATCACAGATAACACACACTAAAACAGCCGTCACAATTAACACAGATTCTACACACACACAAAGTACACGGGGCTACATGAGCAACCAACCCGTACTTATAGTGTTGTTTTCTCCCCGATGGACTTAAAAAATTTCCCTTGCATCGGGAAATGTTCGAAATAGGAGATTCTAAGGAATATGTGTGTCCCCCTATTAACCTCTAAACGGCTGGAGCGATTTCAATGAAGCTCTAAGGAATGTGTGTCCCCCTATTAACCTCTAAACGGCTGGAGCGATTTCAATGAAGCTCGGTAAGATTGTAGTAGTCTAGTATTTTGGCCAACCCCGACCGTGCCCTTCAAATTTTATTATGTCTCATCAATCCAACATGGGGGCTGTGCGAAATATTTCACTGGCATTCAATATCTCCGAAACTATTGCTCATATCACGCTGACATTTTGTACGGTGATCAAGGGCGCTACTAAACGTTCATCTATGAGAATTTAAAGAACTATACAGAACTATACTAGTAAAGAACAATAGAGCCTATTTTCATATATCCTACTAATGTTAACTGCCTCGATCAACATACACAATTACAGTTTGATTGCTGTAAGTTAATAGATTCGTAGATATTAAGAACTGTCTAATTATTTCGGATAGTCGCCATGTTGGATTCTAATATAATAGGTCATAGAGTTATGTACAATTAGACAACGATTATTGCGTGGGTTCATTATTCAAACGTTGACTTCGATCGCATGATTAGGAGACAAGAAATAAAAACTTAATTTTGAAATTTATCACAGCCGCCATTTTGAGGTTATGTCAACAATTGAACTAAATTTGATGCCAGTAAATTACAAAGTGTATAAACATTTACTGTACCAAGTTTCATTGCATCTAGATGGTTAAATCGCGAGAAAAGTCTATTTAAATGTTTCAAATTCGCTTGGCCGCCATGTTCGTTTCGTACTTAACAGGCTTTTGAATATCTCATTGGTGATCTTCTAGTAGTGCCCTTGATCACCGTACACAATTTCAGGGTAATATGGGTAATATTATCGGAGATATAGAATGGCGGTGAAATATTTCGCACAACCGCCATGTTGGATTGGTGAGGCGTAATAAAATTTGAAGGGCAGGGTCGGGGTCGGCCAAAATAGTACTATGACCTTACCGAGTTTCATAGCAATCGCTCCAGCCGTTTAGAAGTAATTAGGGGAGACAGACAAACACACATACGCACACTGACAAAAGGTGATATCATCAGCCTAATTTTTCATAAATGAAAATAGGCTAAATATGGCTTCCAACATCATAATGGCACTATGTTAGAAAGCTCCCAAACGTATCAACATCAATTTCAGCAACCTCTGGCGATGACCACGGCTAAATCACTCTAATGACCTCACAGCAACAATGGACACCAGAAAGTACGAAAGGCCAAAAATATCCTCAAGGCTTTACCGAATGTGACGTTTTAAAGATCGATTATAGCACGTGCCTAGTTACTGTGATCTCGATCTCGAGACGGTACCGTTAAACAGAAGCGTATTAATGATATGAATCCCAACAAGGTGGCTCTGGAAGGTGTAGCGGGATCGATGTTTCAGACCATGATTTATTAAGATCTTTGAAAGTTACTCGCAAACCTACAATTCTCATAGTGTTCAATGTACGTAATAATCCTTTTAACGGTAAACTTTGCAATATGGGCGTTAAAGAAGGTTCAATTCTTGTTCAGTGAATTTGCCGTAATTGAGATTATAACAGACATTATTACAGTTCTTGGCAGAACTCTGAACTTGTACAAAGAAATAACAAAGATGAATATCGGTAACGGCAGATCACAAGAGAGTGATCCTCTCAACTTGTATATTCCTAGGATGAACTTTCGCGAAGATTGTTTTCGAGCCAGAGACAGCTTTAGGCTGGGAACGCCTTCATCATGCACCATATTATAGCTTGTCAAGCTTTTAGGCACCGCCTGTCTTTCACCTCGAGCAAACCACAGTACGTCTGAGAAGTTCGTATACTCTCATACTAGGCCTGGCACTTTCAATAGATTAATTCCAATGACTCAATAACGCTTATAGCAACATATAGATGTCTCTGCTGAACTAGAATGTATAGGCCTAGATGACGAGCACTTGTTGCCATGGTAACCACCGTGTGCACGCTTATAGCAACATATAGATATCTCTACTCAACTAGAATGTATAGGTCTAGATGACGAACACTTGTTGCCATTGTAACCACCGTGTGCACGCTTATAGCAACATATAGATGTCGCTACTGAACTAGAATGTATAGGCCTAGATGACGAGCACTTGTTGCCATGGTATCCACCGTGTGGACGCTTATAGCAACATATAGATGTCCCTACTGAACTAGAATGTATAGGTCTAGATGACGAACACTTGTTGCCATGGTAACCACCGTGTGCACGCTTATAGCGACATATAGATGTCTCTACCGAACTAGAATGTATAGGTCTAGAACACGAACACTTGTTACCATGGTAACCACCGTGTGGACGCTTATAGCAACATATAGATGTCCCTACTGAACTAGAATGTATAGGCCTAGATGACGAGCACTTGTTGCCATGGTATCCACCGTGTGCACGCTTATAGCAACATATAGATGTCTCTACTGAACTAGAATGTATAGACCTACATGACGAACACTTGTTGCCATGGTAACCATCGTGTGCACGCTTATAGCAACATATAGATATCTCTACTGAACTAGAATGTATAGGCCTAGATGACGAGCACTTGTTGCCATGGTATCCACCGTGTGCACGCTTATAGCAACATATAGATGTCTCTACTGAACTAGAATGTATAGACCTACATGACGAACACTTGTTGCCATGGTAACCATCGTGTGCACGCTTATAGCAACATATAGATGTCTCTACTGAACTAGAATGTATAGACCTACATGACGAACACTTGTTGCCATGGTAACCACCGTGTGCACGCTTATAGCAACATATAGATGTCTCTACTGAACTAGAATGTATAGGCCTAGATGACGAACACTTGTTGCCATGGTAACCACCGTGTGCACGCTTATAGCAACATATAGATGTCTCTACTGAACTAGAATGTATAGACCTACATGACGAACACTTGTTGCCATGGTAACCACCGTGTGCACGCTTATAGCAACATATAGATGTCTCTACTGAACTAGAATGTATAGGCCTAGATGACGAACACTTGTTGCCATGGTAACCACCGTGTGCACGCTTATAGCAACATATAGATGTCTCTACTGAACTAGAATGTATAGGCCTAGATGACGAGCACTTGTTGCCATGGTATCCACCGTGTGCACGCTTATAGCAACATATAGATGTCTCTACTGAACTAGAATGTATAGGCCTAGATGACGAGCACTTGTTGCCATGGTATCCACCGTGTGCACTCTTATAGCAACATATAGGTGTCTCTACTGAACTAGAATGTATAGGCCTAGATGACGAGCACTTGTTGCCATGGTATCCACCGTGTGCACGCTTATAGCAACATATAGATGTCTCTACTGAACTAGAATGTATAGGCCTAGATGACGAGCACTTGTTGCCATGGTATCCACCGTGTGCACGCTTATAGCAACATATAGATGTCTCTACTGAACTAGAATGTATAGGCCTAGATGACGAACACTTGTTGCCATTGTAACCACCGTGTGCACGCTTATAGCAACATATAGATGTCGCTACTGAACTAGAATGTATAGGCCTAGATGACGAACACTTGTTGCCATGGTAACCACCGTGTGCACGCTTATAGCAACATATAGATGTCGCTACTGAACTAGAATGTATAGGCCTAGATGACGAACACTTGTTGCCATAGTAACCACCGTGTGCACGCTTATAGCAACATATAGATGTCGCTACTGAACTAGAATGTATAGGCCTAGATGACGAACACTTGTTGCCATGGTAACCACCGTGTGCACGCTTATAGCAACATACAGATGTCTCTACTGAACTAGAATGTATAGGCCTAGATGACGAACACTTGTTGCCATGGTAACCACCGTGTGCACGCTTATAGCAACATATATATGTCGCTACTGAACTAGAATGTATAGGCCTAGATGACGAGCACTTGTTGCCATGGTAACCACAGTGTGCACGCTTATAGCAACATATAGATGTCACTACTGAACTAGAATGTATAGGTCTAGAATACGAACACTTGTTGCCATGGTAACCACAGTGTGCACGCTTATAGCAACATATAGATGTCTCTGCTGAACTAGAATGTATAGGTCTAGATGACGAGCACTTGTTGCCATGGTAACCACAGTGTGCACGCTTATAGCAACATATAGATGTCACTACTGAACTAGAATGTATAGGTCTAGATGACGAACACTTGTTGCCATGGTAACCACCGTGTGCACGCTTATAGCAACATATAGATGTCACTACTGAACTAGAATGTATAGGTCTAGATGACGAACACTTGTTGCCATGGTAACCACAGTGTGCACGCTTATAGCAACATATGCAACATATAGATGTCTCTGCTGAACTAGAATGTATAGGCCTAGATGACGAGCACGCCATGGTAACCACAGTGTGCACGCTTATAGCAACATATAGATGTCGCTACTGAACTAGAATGTATAGGCCTAGATGACGAACACTTGTTGCCATGGTAACCACCGTGTCTACGCTTATAGCAACATATAGATGTCGCTACTGAACTAGAATGTATAGGTCTAGATGACGAACACTTGTTGCCATGGTAACCACCGTGTCTACGCTTATAGCAACATATAGATGTCGCTACTGAACTAGAATGTATAGGTCTAGATGACGAACACTTGTTGCCATGGTAACCACCGTGTCTACGCTTATAGCAACATATAGATGTCGCTACTGAACTAGAATGTATAGGTCTAGATGACGAACACTTGTCGCCATGGTAACCACAGTGTGCACGCTTATAGCAACATATAGATGTCGCTACTGAACTAGAATGTATAGGCCTAGATGACGAGCACTTGTTGCCATGGTAACCACCGTGTGCACACTTATAGCAACATATAGATGTCACTACTGAACTAGAATGTATAGGTCTAGATGACGAACACTTGTTGCCATGGTAACCACCGTGTGCACGCTTATAGCAACATATAGATGTCCCTACTGAACTAGAATGTATAGGCCTAGATGACGAACACTTGTTGCCATGGTAACCACCGTGTGCACGCTTATAGCAACATATAGATGTCCCTACTGAACTAGAATGTATAGGTCTAGATGACGAACACTTGTTGCCATGGTAACCACCGTGTGCACGCTTATAGCAACATATAGATGTCCCCACTGAACTAGAATGTATAGGTCTAGATGACGAACACTTGTTGCCATGGTAACCACCGTGTGCACGCTTATAGCAACATATAGATGTCCCTACTGAACTAGAATGTATAGGTCTAGATGACGAACACTTGTTGCCATGGTAATACTGTTTCACACCCCACCTGTAGTGACTCATCGCTATAAGTTATCTAGATTGTGACTAGGAGCGGGATATCATTATAACTGCTACCGGGTATAATAACAGTTATTTCTCTCGGATCGTTAATCACGTTCGCCCACAATGTTTACTTTACAAGTCCACTCCTTGTAATTATCAACATACATATCAGTTAAATATATCTAACACCAAATAGCAACCCTTCCCTTGGTACTGGGTGTTTCATCATTCAAGAGCCTACACTAACAGAGCAGTTAATTGCATTCACAAAATCGGGCACAGTCGGACCTGACATACTGTTGAACGAAGGATACATTCAGCGATAGTTTCAATAATGACTCACAATCTTCGATATGTAATAGCTAATGCATTGTTGTACTACTTGACTGAGTCTTGTTGGCAATAATATCCGGAATGTTCGAACTGCGCTAATTGGGTAAACCCAGCGAGTCCAGTCAGCTTACGCTAATGGGTTTGGGGAGAGATTGGGGGTAGGCAACCTCCCTTGGTTAAGCCATGAGTTGACTGACAGCTACGTACACCTGAACTCTCTGGAGTTTCCTTAGATATCTACAGTGCAGCTAACATGTTATCCATGTTCAGTCAAAGAGGTGCAGGATCGCGAGTTCTCTAAGTGCCCATTATTATTTATTCCTTCCCCTAGGCTATGTGTGAAGCTCAAGACAATGTTGACTGAATGTTGTCCCTCTGAGAAACAGCGGGAGGGTAATATTGTCGCATATAGACTACCCACGCTGCGAAGTGCAGGTATAAAGGACTTGATTTTTGGCATAAGTCAGCACTAATTGTGGGAACGAAAAATTCTTAGAAGAATATATGGACCCGTCCAGGAAAATGGAAACTGGCGAGCACGATATAAAAAATTACGAGCCTTACAGTAGTCGCATATGATGTGTAACATCTGACATAGAAGAAACCTCACGTGAAATTTTTGATACACCGGTATTTTATACTAATATTGGCACAAATATTGATCTATAGTAAAAGGGAGTGTTTTACACATATTGTAGTTCATAATACGAAACTCATTTTATTAGATGATTTGTAGCTTCCACCAGCACTAGCCTAAATAAAGAATACGATATGGATCAACTAGATTAATAGACGCGACACCGCTCATAACCTTAAATTCCTTATAAATAGGCCAACTTGCGAGTAAATGCAATGTGCACAGCAGTAGATCATGAAAGGTTTGCCTAGTTCCCGGACCTCTTAATTCACAGACCAACACGTAATTTCATATGGATTCTGTAAAAATGAGTCATATTGATATGATAAAATTCGTTTAAAATGATTATCTGGCAGAAAAATATCTATACCGTCCGGGATTCGAACACGAGATCTCTAGATTCACAGTCAGGGTCGTTAACACCACGGCTATTTTGAGCACGCAAATATAATGCACAAAATGGTGACTTATTTCCACGTTCCAATAATACTGCATTACGGAATTAAGTTTCATTTATATTTTGCTTGTTTCGATAATGTTCCTGCGTGAAATTGAGTTTAAATTGCCTTATGAATAGACCCTCTTGTGAGTAAAGACACTGTATTCAGCAATAGTTCATGAAGGCTTGCCTAGTTCCCGTATAGCATGTGCTTCAATCTGTTGACACCAGAGTTCGCATGAGTGTTTACCGTCAGAAATTCAATTCAATGGTGCACAGGGCTTTAAACATACCCATGTCAAAAGACAACTATAATAAGGAAATAAGAACTATTATGCAAATAGCAAAGGA
Organism: Meconema thalassinum; assembly: GCA_946902985.2. Lineage (NCBI taxonomy): Eukaryota > Metazoa > Arthropoda > Insecta > Orthoptera > Tettigoniidae > Meconema > Meconema thalassinum. The sequence goes on from OX336401.1 coordinate 175,753,281, forward strand.
AAACAACTTCTCGCCAAGCAAAATAAATCAAATTATAGCCAAACATAAAAATAAAGATAAAACGATTCCCAAACCGGACAGTAATGAGAAAAAATTTGCGCGTTTCAACTATGTGAATGCGAATACATATAAAATCACTAACCTATTCAAAAAGCAAGGCATAAAGATAGCTTTCACGACGAAAAACACAACCGCTAGGCACCTCCTAAATAGTAATCTAAATAAACGTGACCCGTATTCAAGGTCAGGGGTATATTCTATAACGTGCCAAGACACCGATTGTCAAGCTAATTACATCGGGCAGAGTGGAAGGCGAGTAGACACACGTTATAATGAACATAGAAATGCGATAAGATACGGAACACATTCAGCCGTGTGCGAACATATGTGTGACGCAGGGCACAGCTTTACCAACATAGAGTCGGACCTTAAAATAATCCATCACGAATCGAAAGGCAGAGCTCTTGACATAAAGGAAGCAATCGAGATACACCTAGCCAAACGAAACAATCCCAACAATCTAAATGAACACACGTTCATGGAGAGCTCACCCCTCTTCACGCTACTAAAAAACACACCCTGTCGGAAACAAAACACAATTTAGCGACACAGCCAAGCTAGATAAAAAAAAGGGGGGAAATTAGGGGTTTTTTAATAGGTAAATGTTATCTGGATCAGGTGTACGATGTACTTTTCTTCTGCAATAAACCAAGGCCCATATTAGAGGCAGTATTAAAGGTGCCGGGACGTCCTCATAAGACCGTCAACGCTTAGTTCGAATGGGTTATGCTCCACGCGTGGCGAGGACTAATCCACGGTCTTTAATAGTAGTAGATCCACCTCATTCAATAACATACATCTTATCTAGGTTGGCAACACCTCACATAAACACATCGCGATCACTCCCCACAGCACGTAGGGACAGGGGGGGAAGGCAGAGAAAAACCAGTCGTTAAGATAACCACCGCAGTCGACCGCACAGCGAGTTCAAGTGAGCACGGAAACTGCGAATAGCTGTAGTACGGAAGACAATCAGATAAGTAGTTAGCCTAAAATTGTATAGTTTAACCATAGTTTACAACCATATAATCTCTCTAAAGTACAATCTCCGGATAGCCATCACCATTTACCATTTCACCTAACATATATACTGCATTTAGCATACACTGACAGTTGCAGTACCAATACTGCAACTAAATAATTGTACATATTGTAAATATTTTCACCTGTATTTCAAACATAGATTTTATAGCCTAAGTGTATTGGATCTGATGATGATCGCTTGACGATCGAAACTGGTCATCCTAGTGTTTTATTAATCTCATGTAATTTATTTCAGGATTAGGGCATAACCCATCTCTTTTGGGTACATTCGTGTTGACCGACTGAAAAGCACTAAACTCTTGTTTACTAAGGCAACACTGAAAATATGGCTTCAAACACCACAAATGGTATCAATTTCCGACACCGCGCGCTCATTGTTTCCTGGATCTTACCACTGCCAGCTGGATCAATCGATCAAGCTGGCAGTGCGTGTTACACACTTCCGTTCGATCCACCACTGCCAGCTGGATCGTTGCGATCCACTGCCGTCCCATTTTTCAAAATCACTCCCACAAAAATATCCAGCAACCGAGTGGAAAGATTTTACACATCTATAATGAGATATATAGCCTGTATGAGGAAGCACGACTATCAGTGGAAGTAAGAAGAGGAAGACTAGCCCAGGGGGACGACAGTTCATAGGGAGCACGTGGGTCGGGGTAAGGCCCTGTACTGTTTGTTCTGCCAACCAATGAAGAATTAATTTTAGCACTAAGGTTCCGTAGTTGGCACTCATGAACGCTGACATCAAACCGACTGGCGGAAGCGGGAATAGTCTCTTTTGATTGATTTTCCTCGTGGTGTTGTTGGTTGTTTTGATTTGTTCAGTATTTTGATTGTTTATTTGAATTGAATTGAGAGTCAATCATGCCACTGCAAGGGAGGAAAAATTGCCAAGCACCGGGATGTAAGAAATATAATGATAGTAAGAACAATACGGCAATTTTCATCATCCTGGAGTTGACCATGTGTAAAACTAGTGGACAATATGGACTATTCTCGAATACAAATATATAGAGAATAAATGTGTGCATTTCATCTCTTGTTTGTTTTCTTACCCATTCTCCTTTGCATTGCAATACAATTTGTGGTTTAGGGCTACGGGGAGGGGTGGGTGGCAGCGGGCATGATAGGCCAAAAGTGAGGTTATGGCAATATAGTGTGTGCATTTGGACGATTTTCTTTATATTCATCGAATATCCCAACAATTCTGTAGAGTATGTGAGCATTTTTAATTAGCCTAGAGGTGAATTAAGCTCTAGAACGGCATAACTGTGTCCTTCGTGACAAATCTATTGCCAACATTGATATATATCAAAATGTATTATTTTCCTATCTGGACGTATATTTCAGCGCCCAGCGAAAGGCGCAGTTATGTTTGAGTTATATTCATCAATAATCAATAACTCGTCGCAGAACATACTGTTCATTTACGTGTAATAAAGGCTACATTCATATGGCTTTTTACTTTTTATGTTGCCAGACTTGCCAGTACAATCCATAGCCTTAGGCGGTGTTCTCTCTCGGATATTCTATAACCAAAAGTGACGAATCTCTTATACTTACATGATCCTTGGACTAGCCTACGATGGGCAGGACACCTAGAAAGAATGGAGGAGAAACGGGCAGCTAGCCAGATATTGCATCGACATCCGGAAGGAAAGAGACGGAGGGTCGACCACGTAAAAGATGGCTGGAAGAAGTAGAGGATGATCTCGTGGGTGGAGACGGCTCGTCGTGGACTGGTCCGGGCTCTACAAAAGCTATAGCGCTCATGCGTAAGGTAAAGCACTACATAATTGAGGATATTTCCATGACTGGTTTCTCTCACTCCTCTATTATTCTCCTACAATCCAAGCGAAAGCGAATAGGGAAATAACAAGAAAAGTGAAAGACGCAGATTTTAGCAAAAACTAAAATTATTTTTAAACAAGAAGTTCCGTTACGAACTAAAGAGCCTACATTTCCTAAAATTTAAGATTCATGCCAATGATTAATCAATATGGATCTATCTACCGGTAGAACAATGACGAAATTAAGTTGGCAATATCGAAATTTCTAATTAGTTCGAAATACTGTATTCCTGGCATAATTTAGCCAAATACAGAACTACAGTTGGCAGCCCTGGTGACTGAATATATTCTTAGTTCCATCTCTTAAGGTACAGAATACAAAATTTGGTTCAAGTCCAATGGATAGCATGGACGTTACATGCTTAAACATTGGATCTAACAGCGCGCGTTAAATCATGTTGGCAACACTGACATACATGTATTGGTCAGAAATAATCTGAAATAATATGATCTATTGTTGTGTCAATTTTGAATGAAATCCATTAGTTAGTGTAGAAGTTACATGAATTTTAAAATTGGACCTATCAGCAGGCTTAGAATCATGTTGGCAGCACTGACGTATATTAGTTACTCCAAATTAATCTAGAATGCCAGGTACTATACGTGTGCATAGTTTAGAGCTATTGGCTTGCATACTTTCTGATATATTAGGGTAACAAAAATGGAGACAGTATTTATTAACAGTTGCCAGCCCTGGTTGCTCTTAAGAATCGGCATAGTCATATCTGTTTTGGTACATATAGCACATACGAAATTTGGTTGAAATCCAAATGATAGTATAGAAGTTACATGTATTTAAAGTTGGATTTCTCAGCAGGCTTAGAATCATGTTGGTAGCACTGTCGTATATAAGTTACTTCAACGTGTGCATAGTTTAAAGCTGTCGGCTTGCATACTTTCTGATATATGGGTATTTAGATTTTAAAAAAATGAGAGCATTTATTAACAGTTGGCAGCCCTGGTGGCTCGTAAGAATACGCCCAGTCATATCTGTTCATGTACACATAGCACATACGAAATTTGGTTGAAATCCAATTGATAGTTTAGAAGTTATATGCATTTAAAATTTGGACCTGTCAGCAGGCTTATAATCATTTTGGCAACACTGCCATGTATGGCCTCCTGGAAATTAAACTGCAATATTATTATCTATACGTGTACCAATTTTGAAATAACTCCCATTCATACCTTCAAAGATATCCAACATTGAGCTCAAATTTCAATTGCGATTTTTCAGCAGTTGGTAGCACTGACATCATTTTCAAATATGGCCGTGAGATATTCAGGTATAGATCTTTACTCCTACCATATTTTGTTTCGATTGCTCCAACCGTTTAGGAGTTGATAGGGTGGGGGGGGGGGGACACACACACACACAGCCAGACAGACAGACAGACAGACATTCGCCCGATCTCATAAGTCTACTTTTTCCTCATTTTTGCAAAATGTGAAAAGTAGGCTAAAAATCCAACATTGTATTCTAAACGCTATCCGCACAGCCATGCAAACTGTATCCGCGAAATCGCAGGGCTTTAACCATGGTAACATCTCACTAATCGAATTGCAATAATTGACTGCTTATCGATAGTTAGAAATACTGTAGCTAAAAGAAGAGGAAGAAGAAGGTATTATTCGGTCCGACGCGACGACGTGTTTACTCCGCAATGGCCCAGTGTGACGATCACTATTCCTTGCGTAAGGCGAACTACTGTACTTCCTTGAATGACACACATTGTATCTTACAAGAGGAAGGAATGCCGTGCAGTATTTCCCAAGTGGGAAACGGTACTGGTCGGAGTAACGGAAGCTTTCACTGTCTCAGTATTGTCAGCTGTCCTTTCAGAATGGCCACACCAACCTTGAGTCACTCTGGGGAAACCCGCCACTCGGTCTGCCCAAACCAGGGTGTGATACTAATACGAGGAGAGGCAGGAAGTGCCGTGTGCTGAGTTCTGGAATAACGCGTCATAAGGGCCGTCCACACATTACGCAATAACTTTTTTGGTGGATTATTAACCCTCCTGTTTTACGTAATCACAAAGCAATATTTCTGATTTCATCACGATTTACCAGTACAAATAAATGCTACAATAAACACAATGCCAGAAACTCAGGGACATCAATTACTGGGGAGAAATATAACGCTACAATTTGCTAAGGTGCATCGGGGGCAAATTTAGGACAAGATATGTACGAATACTTGACGAATGGTCTAGTTTAATTTGCATTAAAATATTTTTGAACCACTTTATTATCTATATAACAGTATTATTTGAACATGGTTGCAATTATTTCATGTACAAGTGGGGCTGGATCAGCTCACCAATGTGTGAATGTAACCTGGAAGAACAGACGATCGAACATCTGGTCCAACGCTGTCCTCTTTATTCGTATCCTGGCATTTCTGACGATTTGTTCGCTCTCACACCCGATTTAACCGAATGGTTGAGAAGGATGGACTATAAAGTTTGATTATACCTTGTTATGTGTAATTGTGCATCCCCCGTGGCTTAGGCGGCAGCACGCCGGCCTCTCACCGCTGGGTCCGTGGTTCAAATCTCGGTCACTCCATGTGAGATCTGTGCTGGACAAAACAAGACGCACAAACTGGTTGGTGCCTGATACAAAATTCACACTTCATATTTCCGAAGAAGATTTAGTTCATTTCAAGCACTAAGTAAAATATTTGTTGATATTTGGCACTTGTTTTTGTAAATTATTTAATTTTCTATATTTTATTTACACTTACTATTACAAAATTTCTTATTTTTCTAACTATATTTTCAAAATTGAATGTAAAGCCCAATATATTATATTTTATCTATTTACAATTAATATTACATTGTAAGGTTCTTTAGCTCGATCCGAAGATTGGTTTTCTGAGATGCAGGGGCCTCGGAATACCCGCTTTGTAACTGAGACAAGTCGCGGTAAGCTTCATGGCCCGCCCCGGCTTCGCCCGGGAACAGTTATGAGTGCATTACGTGATAAGCGCTTTCTTTTTCTCAATGTCAATGAACAACGACCAATACCCGTTTTCCGTCTCGGCATGATCGGTTAAAATCACTGACTGGACTATTAATTATATTATCATGGAGATGCATGTGCAACGAATTCTTGTCAGACGTAATTTAGGAATGGCGAGGTGCCTGAAACACAAATCCCCCTTCCGTCCAATCTTAACTTGACTGTATATTTTGCGGAACGAAAAGCCTAGTTGCCCTTCCAGGGAAACTCCAAAACACAACCACTCTTGTCTGAAGTCTTAACTCAACACGACTCGGCAGTTTGTTGCTACCTGTATCTGCGGTAATAGGCTCACCCGCTAGCTAGGCTGTAACTGCGGTAATAGGCTCACCCGCTAGCTAGGCTTGAACTGGGGTGATAGGCTTGCCCCTAGCTTCAAGTCAATATGTCAATATTGGCATGAGATAGGTTTTGTAAAGTGTGATTTTGGATGTTAAAGGAAAGGATTCATCCCACAGTAAATTCTATAGGCTACAGAGCGATAGAAATGTGATGCAGTATGTATTCTATTCCTGATTTCATGTTTAACGGTGTTATCTGTAGACACACACGGTACTTAAAATTATCAATAATAATATTTATACTGTCATCACCGAGTCTGAGATGGATTTCTTCGGGTTTCTACTCATTACCAAGCCAACTGTCTTCTGTCGGCCGATGCTTAGTCCTTTCTTATCGAACTCGGAGTTTCAGAGATCTAAAAAGATGGTATATTGGCTTTCACGACCAGCGAATTGAAACTCAGCAACTCTTTTCGGTCTGTGCCGTGTCTTGTGTGTGGTTTCACCTAGGACACCAAGCTAGTTCATCAGCGGGCTCTTGATTTTCCCGCCCGGACCCCCACAGGAGTAGTGAAATGCTCGCCACCTCCCTTTATATGAAGTGCAACTGCACCACTTTACTGCGAGAACCAAAACACGGCACAAGCCTAAAAGAGTTGCCGAGTTTCAAAGATCTAGCTTTGTTTGTGCTGTGCTTCTGTTTTAGTCTCGCCCTATAACATGACGTCATCGGCAAAGACTAATGCATTTGTTATTTTATCTTCTTTTATTACCTCATCCATAATATTAATGAAGAGTACCCGGGAAAGACAACTACCTTGTTGAACATCACTCTTGGATTCAAACCACTCTGATCTGTTGGTTTGGACTTGAACACAGCTCCTTGTCTGACACAGTAGTACAGTAACATATTTCTTTTATCTGATGGCAGCCCTGCTAAGCAACTGTCACTGCCACCAGATGACGTCAGACAGTGCAAAGATCGCAATGAAGGTGCGTTCCTTGCTTTGGTACCTTTGCCAACTGATGACATCATCAACGCACCATCTCACTTTCATCTGTTTCACTTTCAGGACCATACGCAACGTGCATATTTAAATACGTCTACAACCAGCAAACAAAGACATGGATGTTCCCTAACACACTCATTGTTTCTCCGCGCGGTGTTGGACACACTGCTTCTGTCTCCATTTAAAGCCGGGCCACCCAAACTTTTTCACCTGGTGGGCGATTGGTCGCGGGGTCTGTTACTTGTAACGCCTTTGCTGGTTAGCGTTACTATTAGGGTAACGACGTTACTAATGTTGATTATGATAATTGTTGTTTTAAGGGGCCTAACATCTAGGTTATCGGCTCCTAATGATCTGGAAAGTGATGGAAACCATAACAACAATTAAGCAAGCAAGCAAGCTTGTAGTTTAACGTGACCGTTAATCTCGAGATCATGAGCCACGGGACCTCCTTTTTACGTGGAATCCGAACCACAGGACATGGCATTTCACTTCGAAAATCTCACATGCATTGACCGGGAATCGAACCCGGACCGCCTTGGTGAGAGGCATACAGCTAGACCGCTGAGCCACCACGCCCCCTATTATAACAACAATTAAGTGAGACTGAAAATAATCACAAAATCGAACTCAGATTGAAACAACTCACAAAATGGAGAGCGGAAATACTTACAAAAGGTAATTTAGAAGAAAATACTCACAAAAGGAACAGATTGAAAAATACGCACAAAATGTAGGATATGTTCAAAAAAACGTACAAAATGCAATGAAGAGTCGAAATTCTTACAAAATGCAATGGAAATTCAAAATACCTACAAAATGCAAATGAGATCGAAAATGCATACAAAATGCAAATGAGGTTCAAAATACTTACAAAATGCAAATGAAATTAAAAATAATAAAATATTTATTGCGGTCAATGGCCATTGAAATTAAAAATACACAATGCAATTAGATTGAAAAAGGCCGGTTCAGATTCAAAATACTCACCAAGTGCAATTGAAATTCAAAATACTTACAAAATGCAATTGACAATCAAAATACTTAGAAAATGACCAACATACGAAATTCAATTTAGATTGAAAATGCTTTCAAAGTGCGGTTTAGGTCAAAATACTTACAAAATGCAATTGAAAGACTTACTAAAAAGTATAATAATAATATCTTATGGCCTAGGGTGCCGAGTGCAAGCTTTGTAATTTGACACCCGGAGGGTAGGTTGCATGTCAGATTTCGTTGTTCCTTGAATCACTATGAAAGTCAAGGAGTTAGATATCCAAGCAGGCTGTGGATTTTCATTTTCAAGCACTTTCTAGTAGAGAAATGAGGAACTTTGTGTTGGCGGAAACTCCCGAGATTAATTTTGCCATTATGAACTCGGCGTACTGAATTCAAATGGGTTCTTTGACATGCCAACATCGTATGACATGCGTGTCGTATTTTTGCCGCCTTTCAAAAAAATCACTTACCACGGCCAGGAGCGAACCTGCAATCTTGGGGTTAGTAGACCTACACGCTATCCACTCTCTCACCGTGGCAAGCTACTAAAAAGTAATTTACATTGTCAATACTGTGCCCAACTGGTCACGGCAGTCTGGCATCGAACTCAGGCTTTATCAGAGAAGACCAGGCAAATGGTTATGCCTAAGGTCGAACCAGTGGTCTCTAAGGGGGAGCCATTATATGGAACCCACAGAGCAATGAGAGGTCTACTGACACATAATAGTCTAGCGTGATTTCACGATTATTTAGGTGCAAATCATAGCAATTTAAAGGAAAAATTATAAGCAAAATGCAAGGGAATGTACGTTTTCAGTGCATACGAAGTCGAAGGAAGGCTAGTTTGAAGTCTGACAAATTACTTTAGCAAGTAGGCGGGGTAGGCTCGGCGCCAGTAGAACTATTTCCGTCTAGGGCGGTCAGACAGCTCAAAATTAATGACCCGGGAATTCACCAGTCGACAACGAGCAAAGCTTTGGCGGAACCAAGCCCACAAGAAATTAATTAATTACAGATAAATGGAGCATTGTAATGCAATGGAACATACACACAGATGAATGTATTCACGGAGGAGTAATTTAGGAGTGGTTTTTCACCTAAAATTACGCCTATTTCTCAAAATGACCGCATTACAACCTAACTCACGCTCGAGAGCATGAATACTATAACCAACCAGCGGGAAATCCCCACCGTGGCGTCCCACGCGCTGAACTAAGGCAATTAATTGTAATTAATTGGCCGAAGCGATCGCCGGCACGCGAGTGTTTTTAAAACCTCCACGCCTAGATAAACAAGATGCAGATGTTATTTCGGCTGAAGATGGAGTATTTCAAGAAGGGAGTCGCTCTCACGTGTCCCGTGAACTATTTTGTGCAAGAAACAAATATAAGGGAGAGCAGCCTACGCCAAGGGCAGTTGGAAAGCAGTTGAAGGCAGTTGAAGACGTCAGACGGTCGCTCGAGTTGGAAGTTAGTCCTTTGTCTACAAGCGCTCTGCAGTAAGCACGCCAATTATTAAAATATCAGCGTACCGCCGTTGAAGACAATGGAAGCAAATTGTAAGCTTCATCTGTAATAATGAAGTGCATCAAAGTAACTCAATGCAGATATTTCTTTATTATCTGACACAGATATAAATTCGCTACAGCGAATAGGAACTGATAATGTTTGGAACAGTTCGTATACCGGAAGGTATTGTCAATTATATGACATCAGCATCAGGAGCACTCCAGTGATGGGAGAGTGGAAGTTATTGCCACCTAACCAGGACAGTGAGGTGAACGGGAATGCAGGGAACTAGGATCGAACATCTATAAAAACGCTACTAGATTTCACGGAGACCAGCGGTTATCATAAGTTCATCGCATCTCTGAGGTCAAGCGTAGGTGAAATCCAGATTAAGGATCAACATGTGAAATGATAGATGAAGTGTATAAATTGTGAAATAATAATTTAAAGTGTTAATGTGTTTAATGATTAATATTCAGTGTTTATCAGTGGTAAAAGGCCACTTGTGATAATATGTGTATCATGTGTAAAAAGTGTGAATCTCAGTGTTGTGTATTGGATATCATGATGGATTAAGTCAATCATCATGGTAGAGCTCAGGCGAAGATACTGGTACTTTCCAGCCAGAAGGAAACGTGAGTACACATGCAAATAATAGCATTATAATGGCATAGTTCACCATGTAACGATTAATCACTTTGAAATTAAAGATGTAATAGTCACTTACTGAACGAGTTTTCACCACTCGTCTTGAATAAAGTATGACTTCGAAGGTGATTTGCTTAGGACCATTTAGGTCAAAAATAGTGATGGATCTAAACGTTAAAATAATAATAATAATAATAATAATAACTGGGGTCGGCAACCATAAAGTAAGGGCAAAGTTGGCCTAAGTAATGTTCAAATAGTGTCATGTCTAATTTAAGATACTGTCATTTGGTAAACAGTAAAGAATGTAGTGTGGAATATAGCGAAATACGGGAGCTTTCTCAGTGTCAGTGAAATTTTGAATGAATATTTGAAATTAAAGTAAGCCAGTATATTTATACATTTGTGTTAGGAGCTATGTAAAGCTTTGGCTTAAGTAGTATAACAGGAAGAACGCAGGTACCTTGATAATGGAGTCATATATGTGAAATATTGTTTAGCCGCATATAGCGTGCAGATTAACGTAGAATCCAGTGATTTACGTAAGATAAGCACGGGAAAGACTAGTATAGCTTGCGCGTGAGGTGAAAATTGGCTTAATCTTCGAGAAGTATCGCCTTTGTGCATACTGTATTTGTTACGCAGCGATTTGGATAGATTCTCTCTATTGCCAACGCTTGCATTGAATTATAGCCACTATGGACGCCCAGCGAGGCGCGGTGTGCATTTATACTTATGGTCTGCCCGAGAGGTAGAATCATATTCGTCGACGAGGAACGTGGTTCCCAAAAATATATATGTTAATGACAGCTGCTGATGATAACCATGGGGTTTCATTATGATGCGCGTCTTAAAAGCCACAAGTAATCACCTTAGAACGGCAATGCTATCATTGGAATTTCACCCCTGCCATGAATGTTTAATAGGAGCCATTTGAGCCCAAATACACTGTAAAGTTAGGTGTTAATTAATTAAATGACTCAATTACTTAGGACTATGCCTAGCGGATCTTTACTGTTATATAAATTGTAAACAAGTTTGGCCTTGACGGTAGAGAGAGACAGGGAATGTAGACCATTTCCGTGGCAGCCATCTTGGAGAGCTGTCTGGAACGAATTTTATGACCTGCTGAGGGAAGGGGAGGTTGCTCGACCGATCCCTTGTCAATTACAGTCACAATAGGACACTGAGAGATCTCGGTATTCAATTTGCAATTAAAATATAAGTATTTTAGTGATGCCAATGGAATTAAATGATGTATGGCAACTCACATACGTGGTTGAACCATAGAAATCAGATGATATTTGGCGAAGTTATCCTCTGAGGGGGAAAGCTGAACCAAAATAATGTAGGCATCTTCTTTAAAGTGCATTTTGCCAGTTTATGCTAATTTAGGAAAAACGGGTATGTGTTTTTCCCAGAACATGACACAGTTGTATCTATGATAAGTCCGACAAGACCCAGATAATCGTTATATGGTGAAACTATAAATATTCTATCCATGTTTATGTTTATTTTATGATTAAGAAGCATGACTCATTTTCCTAGAGCGTTCATAGGGATGGAAAGAAGGAAGATGATTCGCACGACACAACAAATATTTGCTAATAAAACGTAGGAAACATTGAAGTAATGCTAATTAAAGTAAATGCCGTAGGAGACGGAAATAATGTCTTAGTAATATCATGTTTATGTGACATGTGGTTTTTGTGTTAAGATATTTCCATTAAATAAAATTGTGTCACATGACGAACACTATGAAAACCTTGTAATCTGAACTATTATTGACAGGATATTAGAAGTAGGTTTGAGTGCATTGTAGCGCTATTTTTAAGGAGAAAGCTCACAGAATAACCCTATTTATTTGTGGGAATTAATTGTAATTTGTCCTTTGTTTTGTATTTGTTGTACACTGCGTTCTGCTGCACGGCTGAAAGCAACGGGAAACTACAGCCGTAATGCTATTCCCGAGGATATGCACCTCTCTATGCATAATTACATGTGATGATGGCCTCCTCCCTTGTAAAATTTCAATCCGGAGGTAAACTAGTCCCCCGTTCGGATCTCCGGGTGGGGACTACTCGAGAGGGGGTTAACATCACAGAAGTGACAAAGAGGAAATCTGACATTCTACGGATCGGAGCGTGGAATGTTAGAAGTCTGCTAGGAAGTGGAAAGTTAGAAAACTTAGAAAGGGAAATGGATAGGTTGAGGTTGGATTTGGTTGGGATTAGTGAAATGCGCTGGCAGGAAGAGCAGGACTTTTCGTCAGGAGACTATAGGGTCCTTAGCACCAAATCAAAGAATGGCCAAGCAGGGGTTGGTCTCATATTGAGTAGGAAACTTGGACAGCGGGTGGAATATTATGAGCAATACAGTGAACGGATTATTGTAGCAAAAATCAATACTAAACCTACCTGCACCACAGTGGTACAAGTCTATATGCCTACCAGTCAAGCTGATGATGAGGATGTTGAAAAGGTCTACGAAGAAATAGATGACATTCTGAGGTATATCAAAGGTGATGAAAATGTTATAGTAATGGGAGATTGGAATGCTGTGGTAGGAAAAGGGAGAGAAGGGAAGATAGTAGGAGATTTCGGATTAGGTGAAAGGAATGATCGAGGAAGCAGGCTGATGGAATTCTGCACCGAACATGAGCTGGTCATAGCTAACACCTTATTCAATAACCACAATAGAAGAATATACACATGGATGAGACCAGGAGATACAGGGCGTTACCAAATCGACTTCATTATGGTCAAGCAGAGGTTTCGAAACCAGATTTTGGATTGTAAAACATATCCTGGTGCTGACATAAACTCTGACCACAATCTGGTTGTAATGAAATGCAGATTAAAGTTGAAGAAACTGAAGAAAAGTCAAAAGCCAAAAAGGTGGGCAATAGACAGACTGAAAGTAAAGGATGTAAACGAAAGATTCAAGAAGAGTATAAAGGAAGGACTAATCAAAACCCCTAAACAAACTTCAATTGCAGACGAATGGGCACTTTTGAAGAATGAAATAACAAAATCCGCAGAAGAAAACATTGGTAGGAAAGAAAGAATAGGTAGAAAACCGTGGATCACTCAGGATATACTAGAATTGATGGATGAAAGGCGGAAACACAAGAATCTAAGAGATGAAAAGGGGAAAGCAGAATACGGACGTCTGAGAAATGAGGTTAACAAGAAGTGCAAGGAAGCGAAAGAAGAATGGTTGAAAGAGAAATGTGCAGGTATAGAAAATTGTCTGAAATTAGGAAGAGTAGACACAGCTTATCGAAGGATTAAGAATACTTTTGGGGAAAAGAAGACTAAGTGCTGTAATATTAGGGACACAAATGGAAAGCCTCTAACAGATAGGGAAGAAAAGGTTGAGAGATGGAAAGCTTACATAGAGTGCTTGTATAAGGGAAAGGAGATCGAGAATCATGTAATGGAAAGGGAGGAGGAAATTGATGAGGATGCAAAAGGAGATTTAATATTGAGATCAGAATATGACAGAGCATTAGAGGACTTAGGCAGGAACAAAGCACCAGGCATAGATGATATACCGATTGAGTTGCTACGCTGCATAGGAGATGAAGGTCTGATCAGGTTATTTCACTTGGTGTGTAGGATTTATGAGACAGGTGAGGTACCCCCTGATTTCAAGAAGAATGTAATCATCCCTATACCAAAGAAAGTGGGAGCTGACAGATGTGAAGATTACCGTACAATCAGCTTGATTACTCATGCTTCAAAGATCCTGTCTAGAATAATTTACAAGAGGATTGAAAGCCAGATAGAAACGGAGTTGGGTGAAGACCAGTTTGGTTTCAGGAGAAATGTAGGAACAAGGGAAGCTGTACTAAGTCTTAGGCTGATTTTGGAAGGTAGAATAAGGAAAGATAAGAGAACGTTCATGGCATTTGTAGACTTAGAAAAGGCTTTTGATAACGTTGATTGGACTAAATTGTTTGACATTTTGAAATCTATTGGAATAAAGTACAGGGATAGGAGGGTGATATACAATCTATACAGAAACCAGACAGCAGTCATTCGAGCTGAAGGACATGAGAGAGAAGCTGGTATTCAGAAAGGTGTAAGGCAAGGCTGCAACTTATCACCCATACTTTTCAATCTTTACATTGAACAAGCAATGAAGGAAATTGGAGAAAAATTTAAAGTGGGAGTGAAGATTCAAGGAGAAATAATTTCAACTCTGAGATTTGCTGATGACATCGTCATCTTGGCCGACAAGCCTGAGGATTTGAATGAGTTTTTGAATGGTATGGATTCCGTCTTACGGAAGGAATTCATGATGAAAATTAATAAATGTAAAACAAAAATACTGGAATGCAGCCGAAATAAATCAGAAACCTCTATGGAGATCAAATTGGCCGGTGAAAAGCTGAAGGAAGTAGGAGACTTCTGTTACTTAGGAAGCAGAATAACCAGTGATGGACGAAGCAAAGAGGATATAAAAAGTAGGTTGGCTCAGGCAAGGAAAGCCTTTCTACAAAAAAGGAATCTGTTGACATCGAATATAGATTTAGGTATTAGGAAGTCATTTTTGAAAGCCTTTGTCTGGAGCGTGGCGCTCTATGGAAGTGAAACTTGGACTATTGGTGCAGCAGAAAAGAGGAGAATTGAAGCATTTGAAATGTGGTGTTACAGGAGAATGATGAAGATCAGATGGGTAGATAGGGTTACAAACAAAGAGGTATTAAGGCGAGTGGGAGAGAAGAGATGTTTCTGGCGACTGCTAATGAAGAGAAGAGATAGGTTGGTAGGACACATACTAAGACACCCAGGAATAGCAAGCTTAGTTATGGAAGGAAGGGTCGAGGATAAGAACTGTAGGGGTAGACCAAGGTTAGAATATGTTAAACAGATTGCCTCGGATGTAGGGTGTGGTAGCTATGTAGAAATGAAACGATTAGCTCAGGACAGGGAGGCATGGAGAGCTGCATCAAACCAGTCAAAAGACTGAAGACTCAAACAACAACAACCATGATTTTAGACCAGTAAATATTTTATTCATAGGAATGTTGTGTATTTCTTGTAGAGTAGTTACCTGGTAGACTCAAATCCTGAGCATATGGTCGTATTGTGGGCAGGAACGTCCCATACCTCGAAAGACCGTGAGCTACTTGGGATACGAACACATGGTCCACATGGTGACAATCGGGTACAATACCTACAAAATGCAATTGAGGTTGGAAATACTCGCAAAATGCAATTTAGATAGAAAAGAATCACAAAATGCAACTTAGATTGAAAATACCCACAGAATGCGCTCACATCTAGTGGGACGTGGGTTGGCGACCACGGGACCCCAGCTGAGACCGGCATTGCTTCCACTTACTTGTGCCGGGCTCCTCTCCGTCTTCTTTCCCGTCGACCTCCCTTGGTCAACTCTTGTTCTTTCCGGCCACGGCGGTATTAGGGTATCCGAGGCCTAGGGAGTCTCTTCCTTTCCCGCCTTAATTGGCCCTTGTCTCATCTTTCCTGATCCCTCCTTCTTCGAGGGGTCAGACCTCTTGTTTTCTTTTCATTCTATTCCCTTTTTTCTTTAAGATTCCCGCACTGTTTTTGTGTATCCAAGTTATCTTAAGCGAATTTTTTGAATCTACACTACATGACATTAGCTTTTTCCAGTATTGATTACGATATCTGAGCAACAGTGTCCACTTTACTCCTAGATGTGATTGATACACGTATTGGCTCCTCTCAAGCCTTCATCAGTCGATAAGCAACACAAACATTCACAATCTATATATTCAAAACGCTAAGGTGATTTTTGTTACAGCGAGATTGAGGAAACGTCTAAACGGATTGACTTCGTAATGCTCTTGGCCTGTGGATTTGCAAAGTGTCTTTAAAAGGAAAATATATGTTAGGGTATATTTTTAAATTATTAAAGACAAATGTAATATTTGTCACTCCCTCGCTTGAGCACAATGGCTCTATTCCACCAGAGAAACGGCGGATCCCACCGCGTCTGACTGAGATCTTGGTTTATTACAATTAAAAAGGGAGGAACTATTGTTGTGGCTCTATGGCTCAAACCTTCAGAGCAAGTATATGTGGAGGCAAATCACTTAATGGGCAGAGAGCTATAATCCTTCGACTTGATTTAACATCTTCCGATAAAACACTTCAATTTTCCAATTTCCAATTCGCTTGGCGTACTTTAACACAATCAATAAAGCTCAAGGGAAACTCTGGAACGTGTAGGTCTCTATTTGCCTCATCAAGGTTTCAGTCACTGCCAGTTATATGTTGCGAAGTCGATCTTTCGACGGCCTTAAAGTTGTAACAGTGTCAAAAAGTAATCGTTCAAAAAATGCAAACTGTATTAGAGAATCCTTCAGTAAATATTTTCCCAATCAAAACTATCAACTAGTGTTCAATTAACACCGGTTACCAGACAGATTCTACACACACCCAAAGTTCACGGGGCTACATGACTGCGTAGTCTCAGCCCCTAAACTGAGGAACCAACCAACCAACCATTGGAACCTTTTACCTTTGATCGATATAGAATCGCATGAAGTTACAGTATTATGAAAGGGACAAGCACCTGTAGTCAGCAGCAGCATTCCTGTCACTAATTGCTATTGGCTCTGGTCTGGTCAATGGCCTGACTCCTGCTTGTTTGGCCTTTATAGGGAACTTGTCCATCAAAGCCGCGATACTTGACATTGATGGATTTATTGGCAATCCGCTCCTTACTGAATCTCAGGTGGCCATGGTAACAGCCAGCATTAGTTTCCTTTCTTCTTTTCGTTATACGAAGGCAAGTCAATAAGTATCTGCAACTAGCTATACCCGGCATGCGTTGCAATGCCAATCAAAGACAGATAGAAAGGAAGATGATGATGATGATTATTGTTGTTTTAAGGGGCCTAACATCTAGGTTATCGGCCCCTAATGATCTGGGTGATAGCAAAAATGACAATGAAATGGAAACCAGAACGAAAATTAAGTGAGAAGGAAAATACTAACAAAAAGAAACTCAGATTGAAACTATTCACAAAATGTTCTTACAAAAGGGAATTTAGAACGAAAAGATTCACAAAAGGTTCAAAACACGTACAAAATGCAATGTAGAGTCGAAATACTTACAAAATGCAATTGAAATTCAAAATACAAAATGCAAATGAGATCGAAAATACGTACAAAATGCAATTGAGGTTCAAAATACTTACAAAATGTAATTGAAATTGAAAATACACAATGCAATTCAGATTGAAATATCCCATTTCGAATCCAAATTATTCACAAAGTGCAATTGAAATTCAAAATACTTACAAAATGCAATTTAGATTGAAAATACTTGACAAAATGTAATTTAGATTCAAAATGCAATTGAGAATCAAAATACTTGCAAAATGCCCACCAAACAAAATGCAATTTAGATTTAAAATTCTTGCGAAATGCGGTTTTGGTTGAAAATACTTACAAAATGCAATCGAAATTCAAAATAATCACTAAAATGCCCTGGTCCTACATTGAAAGACTTACTAAAAAGCAATTTAGATAGACCCCTGCTTTTCAATGCACATGGTCCACCGTTTCACTGGTCTCGTCTTATGTTTACAGTGAGTGTGTTTTAGTTGGACGGTCAGTAGTGGATGATTAATGTCAAGAGTCAGGTGGGCCGCAAGCAAGTACAACGCCCTGGCAATGATTCACAGAGCGGGGCGGGGATTGACCGGTAAGGATCCAGGCCCTCACAAACATGGCCGCTCATCAGGTGGACAAATGAAATCAGGATTAAGGAGCAACTCGTTACTGTAACGCCGTTACACAACGAAACCAAATCGGTAGAGGTAGCACTAGCAGCGTCATGTTGTACATCGTTGTATATCGCCGCCATCATAACAAAAAAGAAATGGCACCCACTTGCAAAATGCCCACCAAACAAAATGCAATTTAGTTTTAAAATTCTTGCGAAATGCGGTTTTGGTTGAAAATACTAACAAAATACAATCGAAATTCAAAATAATCACTAAAATGCCCTGCTTAAGATGCCGGGCGAAGCTGGGGTGGGCTACTAGTTTAAGATAAATGTGAATGTTAGTGAAAAACAAATTCGAAGCTTAAAAATCCAATTACGACTAACCTCATCATCCTATCTCTACCAAAGTTTGCAACAATATACCTTAATGTGGGAAACGTCTTTTGCCCAAACTACAAGGTCATCAGCCAAATAGTTTCAACATGGCGGATGTATGAATCATGCAACCGTAACTTACGATTCAACAAGTGCAGGCCTCAACAATTCAGCTTATCGTTCATAGGGAGGTTTAATCTGTCCTCAAAGAGCTGACCGGTAGGATATTAGCATATTATAATAGAATATGTAACTGTAGAATTGACTAACAGGTCAGGCTTACCGTGCCATATTGTTGTCAAAATGTTACTTTTCCATAGTGGCCGATAACCTAGATGTTAGGCCCCTTAAAACAATTATCATCATCATCATCATCATCATGTTACTTAGCCAACATATCGCTGCTGCTTCTAATTTGTTTTTCACTAACATTCACATTTATCTTAAACTAGTAGCCCACCCCAGCTTCGCCCGGTATCTTAAACAGTTTACCCGGTGTAAGCTGAAGAGGCTCACGGACGGCAGGTTATCTATGACTCGATTCACTGAAATCTTTACTGCTCGGCTTCCTTTGGTCATAAATGAATGTTTTTCTACAGAAAACTTCCTCGAGATATACTTTACAGAATGCTGAAAACCGCATCAAAATCCATACAGTGGTTGTTCAGATTACCCGTTACATCCAAGAATCGGGGACTTAGTTTTATACTAAGTAGAGATGGCCTTCTTATTTTTTCAGCATTTTATCCAAAGAAAACATTGACAATTGAAATTTCCGTTTCTCAAAATTTAGCAGACATTGCTAACTGAAGATAGTTCCAACATTCATTATGTTATTTTCTTTGATAACCTTTTATCATTTCTTAGTCTTATGCCATTTCCTAAAAGTAGCCTATTCATTATATGGTCATTTTATGATATTTGTTGGACTATTTAATAATTGTCTAGTCATTTGCCCATACTTTCAAGTAGGGGCGGTGCGTCATTAAGGGCCGAATGGGCCCTGCCCACCCAGGGCCGTTAGGCTGCATTGCAAAAAATTTGTTTAATTAATGTCTTTTAAAATTACTTTATATTACAGATACTCAACTTAAAATTAGTGTTTTACCCTTCTAGGATCTCTAAAGAGAATTCATTATAAATAACTCATCCCTAGCCTAAGATCCTGACAGTCTCGTACGGTGTATCGTCATAGCGAGGGCCGCTCCATGTAAAGTATATGGCTTTATGGGACGGGTGAGGAAACAGTGGACATAGCACTGTCTTGCACGCGAATTCTTCAGTGCTATGAAGGGAATTTTCTCTCTCTTCAAGGGCCAGCAGATTGGGTCCATAGCGTTGCTTTGGAGCTTCCTGCTTCTGTCTGTCAAACAGGATTACGGTAGAAGGGTTCACCCCGCGCACTTAAACAGGTATTCAGCTATTGTTCGCAGATTGCTGACATAAGACAAACATACAATTATACATTTTCAGTTGTCTGATATTCCAAGTACAGTACAAATGTGTTAGTGAGTTCTGTCGATAAAGCTGAAATGTCTACTGTATAATTATTATTTTTTAAATTTGTGGAACGGTACGTAGTTATTTAATGTCGATTGTATGCCAAATTAGGAAAATCAAAGTGGAATTTTTAAACAAATCCATTTTCTTCTATAGCTCTGAACACAATGTTACAAATTAAAGAATTATGACCTCATCAACCAAGCTGATGGATAAATTTGCTTCATCCAAGCACAGGAGAGAATATATGTATTAATAAAGAGCCATGTGGGTACAGTTTTGAATGCATCAACTATTTATTAAAACTTGTTACATATTTTGTGTTGTGTGGAATTATGATATGTAACAACAATAGTATCATCTGGCCCACCCTAGAATTTTAATCAGGAGCCGTCCCTGCTTTCAAGGGTGTTGATGTGTATGGTGCAGAGCGATCCTTATAAACCTGAACCACTTTAATGTGTAACATTTGAACAAATAATGGGACACATGTGCATCTTTGGGAGATGATAACAAACAAATGGGAAATTGCATACGTAAGAAAGAGTCCAGCGAGGTTATATCGGGTGATCAGGGGGGGGGAGAAGAGAATTTGTTTGAGATTATTCAGTCACCAAAGAAACTGGTTACAAGTTGCACGGAAGCGTATGACACGTTGCTCCATTTTGTTGAATTCTGTTTGTTCGACGTCATCTAGCTGCTGCACAAATGTTGGACAGAGGAG
Source organism: Meconema thalassinum (assembly GCA_946902985.2). Lineage (NCBI taxonomy): Eukaryota > Metazoa > Arthropoda > Insecta > Orthoptera > Tettigoniidae > Meconema > Meconema thalassinum. Next base: position 175,774,041 of record OX336401.1, read on the forward strand.
CGCATGTGCACAAACAATGGGCAGTGGTACTGATTCTCCCACAGCCACTGAGTTAATTTAGATTACTAAGCTCTTCTTCGACGTACGTTATCACTAAGCATTCGTCTATGGAACTACGAAAATAAAACTTTTATTATTCCTAGAATTACACTTTCTGAAACTTAATATCTAACTCAGAACATGTATACAAACACAAGAAGCTAGAGTGAAGACGAGAGAAATACCTTTGCCGGAGGGCGAAGGGAAACTACTAATGTGCCCACGCGTCATCCGCCAGACGAAAGCTTAGTAAGCTAGGGTTAAAACAAATCCCAAGTTTCTATGAGTTTTCTGAGGGAAATTATGACCCATTAAAATGGTTCCGGTTTACCATATGGATCGCTGTGTATAAGATGAACCTAAATCAAAGAGACCCAAGTGACATTAGGCTGGTTCTCATCAAGAAAAGGATAGACAATAGTTTGTGAATGAACTGACCGTGAGTCGCCGGGAAAGCCGGGGTATAACGATCTTGAATTCTTTCCGTAAGGAATTCATTTTGTAGTTGTAAATGCCGCCTCTCAGAGAAAGGTTGCTATGATGTGTTAGTATCAGCAATCGAGGCGATTATCACTAAATCCAAGTTGTTCTCCTTGAGCGCGTAAGTCTAACGAGTATGTCACCGCGGTAGAATGTTTGCTTTTATCATCAAGAATGCTAATTATAACGAGAGAAAGTTGGCATTGGCCCGTATATAATGAGCATGAAGGTTAGCTGTCCTTAATCACCGTGAACTTTACCTGTATAAGGCAATCATTTGATAGCCGCATACAAATCGTTCGCCTCGGTATTCACGTGAATAATAATAATAATAATAATAATAGACAAGAAGCATTTCAGGCCCTTGAAAGACTTCACGGAATTACAGCAAAGACCGGGCGCTAAATGTCGTACGAAAAAGATCAATACGACCCGCTCGTTATCTGGATAGAAAACCTCTAAAGACTAAATTCGGCAAAATGCATCAAGTAAATAAATTCAAGTACCTAGCAGAAGTAATTCAGCCATCAGGATTGAATTGTGAAGCAAATAAAGAGAGAATTTCAAAATTACAGAACGCCTATGGAATCAACTGGAACAAAAAAATCAATATCAGAGAACGCCAGTTAAGACATTACACCCCAGTAATCAAACTGAAGCACCAAATGCCTCGGAAACCTTGATCATTGGTGCAAGATCTCTCATTAAAAACGTAGAGAAACAAGAAGGTCACACTTGGTCCAGTTTGGTCCAGTTTGCTCAGAAGGAATCTGGATGGAACGGAAATCTCAATAGCTTGATCAGCTTGCTGTAAAGATCACTGACACCTTCAGCAAAAGGCGATTGAAGTGCTACCGCCACATTCTCAGAATGAACAATGACAGGCTCACCCTCGCTCTCTCAATGAACAACTGGATTAGTGAAATACGCGTGCACGTCACGTGACGATACAAAGCGAGCAGCAGCATGCATCAATCGTCAACGCTGCCAGTCGCATTGCAAACAGTGACATGGAGGCGTCAAACGAAGAGCAAAGAGGTGTTGTTCGGTTTCTGACAGCGGAAGGAGTAGGGGGAACGGACATTCATCGCCGAATGTCACAAGTGCACGGCGAACAGTGCATGTCCCTTGCAAGGATCAAGACGTGGCACAAGCGGTTCAGGGGAGGACGGGTGTCGTTAGCCGATGATGCCCGGTCTGGGGCACCCCCCTGCATTACCGATGACAACGTCCAGCTGGTTGATGCACTCATTACCCAGGACCGCCGAGTGACAGTGAACGCCTTAGCCGCCGTGGTCGGATTGAGCGTCGGAAGTGTGCACACCATCATGAAGGAACGACTGCACTTGCGCAAAGTGTGTGCCCAATGGGTGCCCCACAGACTTCAACCACACCAGGAAGCATGTCGAATGGCCTACTGTCTTGGTCTTGGTTGGACGATTGATGCATGCTACTGCTCGCTTTGTATCGTCACGTGACGTGCACGCGTGCCGTCTAGCGACGGGCTGTGACCTTCCACGCTCAGGTCTGAAACACACCTCGTTACACACGCCACGATTAGCCAATGTCGTCACCGGTTTGCGCATTCCAGCCTCCGGCTCGTTACTTTTTGAACGCACCTTATACTTATCTTCTTACTTATTTATTTACTTATTTACTCACTCACTCATTCATTCAGTTATTTATTTCCGAGAGGCAGCCGAGAGATCGGACATCTAACCTCACTACTCAAACTGAAAGGCATCGTATTTCGAACGGGAAAGAAAGGAAAAAAGAAGGTTAGTTTACCGCTAGTTCATATTTATGTCGCAGTCTTTTTTTGGTGCTACAATGAAGAGGGTTAAAAGCCTGACATCTAACGACCTTCCCCGTAAGTAGTGTTAAGTCCGCGCCTACACACTGAAGCTAAACAAACTGCTCCAAGAGGCACCTAATTTTATCGTCTGCTGCTTGAATCATCTTGAAGTTAAAACGTCCTTCACGGTAGTAAATTATCGACTTTCTGGGACACGACTGCATACCGGAGATCTACCCGGAAATGACCCTATATCCGTCTCTCTCAGCTGACAAATGATCATGGGGTTCGAGGCGAGGAGAATGACGTCCTACTGCACTTTAAAGACAAGACCAACAAACACCTTGAGGTGACAAATGATGCCGTTTGGAACGAGACTAGCGTAATTTACCAGCTCATAATTCCTCGGCAAAGCCAGTTATTATGTCACGGCGAAGAAGGAGCTACTGTTAAACTTCCACTTGATGGGGCCCGTCTTGCTGATTAACTCCAACCTACTACGAGGGATGATTAATAAAGAGTGACAACATATATTTGTATAAACCGCACTCGTTCCAGGTTCCGTATTGACCATGTTTACAAGAAGTATAACAATTTTCACTCGCCAAATCAATACTTTACTTTACTAACAATACTATAGGTACATGTTTCGGAAACTTGATATGTTTCCATCTGTTGGTGTGAAACATCATATGACATCGAAATGTAATAATCTGAACGAGATTAACTTTGTTACATTAGCAGATCATTTAAATAACAAAAAAAAAACTGCCTCCTCAACCCCCGCCGTAATAGATTAATTCCTACATATATCCTGACTTTATCAAAATTTCTTGACGCCACACCCAATCATCCTTACAAGGAATAATTATTTAACGTTTCCACGTAACTCATTCATCACTTCAAATAATAAGTGCTTATTCCATGGTTGACATTAATATGCCTAATGACACAGGCTCAACAAATGAAGAACAAGAGAAAAAGTACGAACTGTATTTTTATTTTTGGTTAGGATTTCGATGTCATATGATGATGTTTCACATATGAGCTGAAGAAGGAAACATATCAAGTTTCCGAAACATGTACCTATAGTATTTTTAGTAAAGTAAGGTATTGATTTGGCGAGTGAAAATTGTGTTATACTTCTTGTAACATATATTTTTCCATTTATTCAGGGACATTAATTTTAATTTTGTGCGTCCCCATAAACACGGCAAGCTAAGCCGGCTGTGACTGGCCCAGATCGCGGGCGTGCGTACCTGGTTCAGCAGGTGGTAGGCACGCACGTTCACACTTTTACCAAACATGTTCAAGAATGTGCTCATAGGCGATGCTGAAAATGTTTTCTTATCCCGCGAGGGTGCCAGTCTCTGGGTTAAGATGCGAAGAATTCGGCGAGACCCACTTCCACAGGGTCGCTACTTTCAAGAATAGTATATTTGTTTTGTCAGAAAACTATCCGAATATAATTATCTTTAACAAACGACATTACTTATGAGTAGGGCCCGGATGTTGATGACATGTCATCTCCTTACTGAGCTGTCTTAAACAATGCTGAAGTACGTAGAAACTCCGGACGGGCCGTCCCGTCTCAAATATGTCATTTATATTTTGCATATTTTTGCATTTTTTTGCTATTTTTCCATTTTAAGATCATTTTTTTATGTTTGGTAGATTTTTGGGTCTTATTTTAGAGAAATCGGCCTTTGAGGTCATTTTTCTCAAATTTAGTTATGTCTCAGCTTTATATGAGGGAGTTACGTGTCTCAGAGAGAAGAAGTTAGTAGCTGATTAAAAATAATTTAAAATATTGAAATATTGATTCCATTTCCTTAATCAACCGGGTGGAAACTAGTCTTACCAACCAACAATCGTGGCGTAATTGCTGTGGGTATTGCATCAAAACTGAGAAAAGTGCTGGACTAAAACACCAGGTATAAAACACTCGACAAAATCTCAGACATTCTTTCTGGTGAAAACTACTGCACGGATGGGATTTAGGAGGATTTAGCAGCAAACGACCTTCCTCACTTCAAGTACGCTCCGATCACATCAGTTGATGTTGAACGCAGCTTTTCGAGGTATAAAAACTTGTTGGCTGATAACCGCTGATCATTTACATCTGACAACATCAGAATGACATTCGTAGTGCAGTGCAACTCAGACTAAAGTGAACATAAACCTTTTGTTAAGTGCTAGGAATCTAATTTGTATGACTTTTCAGTCATTAAGATTTCATTTTGGAAATATCGGTGAGTTTATTATTAAAGATCATTTTCTCCATGTTAAAGTGCAGTTTTCGAATTTGTAGGTCATTTATTAGAGTCATTTTTGAGTGTTCGAAGTGCATTTTTAAACTTTTTTACGGCATCAACACCCGGGCCCTATTTATGATACATCCCCTGTATTTATCACTCATTTGCTGAAACTACTCGTGCGCTACCTACTGTAAAATGGATTTACTAACTCGGAAACCTCGCAAGAGTGTGCACAAGAACTCACCAAAGCACAATCGCATGGATGGTTTAATATATATTTTTGCCACCACAGAATATCATCTGTATGGATCAACGTCTGGAAGTTTCCCAGCTCCCCATTAGCTAGTCTGGGCACGCGTCGCTGAGGGGACACACACACACACACACACACACACACACACACACACACACACACACACACACACACACACACACACACACACACACACACACACACACACACACACACACACACACACACACACACACACACACACACACACACACACACACACACACACACACACACACACACACACACACACACACACACACACACACACACACACACACACACACACACACACACACACACACACACACACACACACACACACACACACACACACACACACACACACACACACACACACACACACACACACACACACACACACACACACACACACACACACACACACACACACACACACACACACACACACACACACACACACACACACACACACACACACACACACACACACACACACACACACACACACACACACACACACACACACACACACACACACACACACACACACACACACACACACACACACACACACACACACACACACACACACACACACACACACACACACACACACACACACACACACACACACACACACACACACACACACACACACACACACACACACACACACACACACACACACACACACACACACACACACACACACACACACACACACACACACACACACACACACACACACACACACACACACACACACACACACACACACACACACACACACACACACACACACACACACACACACACACACACACACACACACACACACACACACACACACACACACACACACACACACACACACACACACACACACACACACACACACACACACACACACACACACACACACACACACACACACACACACACACACACACACACACACACACACACACACACACACACACACACACACACACACACACACACACACACACACACACACACACACACACACACACACACACACACACACACACACACACACACACACACACACACACACACACACACACACACACACACACACACACACACACACACACACACACACACACACACACACACACACACACACACACACACACACACACACACACACACACACACTAGTAGTAGCTAAAGGCGAACCTCGTGGTCTACGGCGCGGCGCTCTTCAGACAGTTCGCAAACATAAGACAGGTAATGCTAGTCTTTATTATTATTATTTTGCAACACTTAACATTTTCTTTGTTCCCACGTGGTTTGAAATATCTCTTTTTCCATCATGTGATATAAACGGTGCAGAAAGGAACATAATTGACCTTTGCTGGATTCAATGAAGCACGGAAATGTTCCCAAAACTGTTTTAAAAAAACATAATTGTATTGTTTTGGCCAGAATGAAGAGAAACACTTGAATGTGACGGAAATGTTGCAGCGAAGTCAATAAACAACCGCTTACACTAGAACAAGACCCATTTACGAATTCAGGTATTCAAATAACTGGAAAACACTTCAAAAAATTCTGGAAAATAATTTGAAGTTCACCAATAATTTACACAAAATCGGAAAAGTTGGCAGGTATGATTATAGCAATCTTTTGCCGCGTCTGTTGTTAAGGTGCTTGGTACACCACTGGGGTGGTGCAGCTTGCACTGGCTTTGCTCAAGTTCATACAATTGCTTGTAAAAGCCAATATGTCATCTCTTTGTCATCTCAAAACGTTCCAACCACTGATCATGCATGGTTTAGTTTTTAGTTCTTTTCTCAGCCGGATACCCTTCCTGGCACCAAGCTCATCGGAGGGCAAGGAATTGGAGTGAAGTGGTCATGGTTACCTGCCTGGTGTAGTGGTTAGCATTCTTGGCTGTCATACTGAAGGTCCGGTTCTGCCAAGAATTGTAAATCTGGGTTTCCATGTTTTTTCTCATTACAAAAAACACACACTCTACTACAAACACTACAATAACACAGGTTATCAGATAGATTCTACACAAGTACACCAAGCTATGCTTAGTGGCTAGTGTTATTGGCTATCACCGCACAGGCCTGGGTTCGATTCCCGGCTCTGCTAAGGAATTTAATTCTGGTCTGAGGGCTGGAACGGGGTACACTCAGCCTCAGCCCCCACTTCAACTTTAGGCAAATGCTTGGATAGTACCTAACGGCCACGGCCGCTTCCTGCCCTTGATTAGCCCACTAATACACACACCAGTACAGACTTCACAGTGAAACAGGTTATCAGGCAAATTCTAAACACACCCAAGTAGACGGGACTAAAAGACAACTATGTCCAAATCCCTCAAATTAAATAACAACCACAACTTTTTGGCTGGGAAACTACGGAAAAACCATTACCTGAGGACGCCCAAATGTGGGATTCGATTCCGGATATAGCCTCGCACGTAGCTACCACGGTCGGTAGAGTGAATAACCTGTCTTCTACTCTTAATATTCAACATTTCTTCACGCTGTGAGCTCACACCATTGTATCATTATTTCGCTCTTTGGCTGGAAGTATCTGATTGGCGAACACCCAAGGTCGTTGAGAATAAACAGTATGTTGTCTGTAAGAGGGAATCTTCCGCTCCTCCTAATGCGAGCGTCTTCGGCGCATGACTGGACCAAGGATGACACGCACTACGCATGCACTATTGCTATCAACTCCCGAGGACGATACTTACGAAACAATGGTTTAATGAAATGCTCGTGCAAAGTTAAATAACCTTTAATGAAAGAGATGACGTTGGTTATTTGTTTAGCGTATGGCTTTTAGTGCCGGGAGTGGTGTTAGATCCTCAGTTTAGAGGCTGCGACAACGCGGTACTTTGGGTGTGTGTAGAATCTGTCTGATAACCGGTGTTAATTGTGATGACTGTATTACTGTGTGTTATCTGTAATTCAGGTAAGGACTGCAGACGATCAATTTCAAGTAGTGCCTACTTTTGTTAACAAATGCTACCGACAACGACACCTAGCTGTCAACTTGGTTTCTAGATGCCACCCCAACCGCCACTTGTCAGCGAACGTTGAAACGTAATGGTGCGTTAATTAAATCTAACCTACAAATGTAGCTTCACACAATAATTGTAGTTAGTGGAAGGTTCTTTTAAATACCATAAATCTATGACATTGGCCCGCCGACTTTACTTCCCCTCCGAAGGAAGCCATAATGAATGATTTTAACGCTCTTAAAACATCCGACGACTTGTCCATGTTTGAAGCCGCATTTTTTATTATTATTATTATGTTTTAACTTGTTTCTGTAGATTCTAATTGCTTGCAGTGTTTGGTTTCTTTGAACATGAAGACGTCACAAACACACAACCTCGGAGCCACAGGAATTAAAATTCTTTGTGCACTTCATTTTGGAGAATGTTTTCTTACACAAGTCAGTGGTACCAAAATCAGTAAACAGCCCACGAGCAAATTTATGCAAATTATTAGGCTATCAAATTGTACCAGTGGAAGACTTTTATAAAATTCCAACAAAGATGCGTTTTGATATGTGTTCTTAATTATATCACTGCACTGTAAATCAATAATTTCCATTTGAAGTTCCGGGGATAGGGTTTCAAAGTCAGTATCAAAAGGATTTTGAAAGATCTTTATTTCATTCGCAATGACATCAAAGTCTGAGAAACGAGTATCTTGAAAACACTCAAAGCTTCGATTGCAAAATCGACGGGAACTCAGACTCAGTAGTGTGGCTGAATATTTCACAAGTTTTAAAATGTGTGCAAAAATTCAAAAACAAAAGGAAAAGCAGAAAACACACAGAAAATATCAAAATTCAAAAACAAAAGCAGAAAACAACAAAAAAACAAACAAAAAACAAAAAAAGCAGAAAACAAGAAATCAAAAACCAAAACAAAAAATCAAAAATCAAACACAAAACCAAAAACGCAATTAGTTGAGATTTGACTCCACTCATCCCCCACCAGAAGAAAATCCTTATTACGCCACTGATTTTTAACTTTCCATTGCTTTTACCCCTTTCCTATCTGTCTTTCATGGCTCTCCTTCTTTCGGAGTTCCTCAATCCCTTATTCTCCAAAGTTTGAGAGCATTTTTAGCCTATTTTCATTTATTTATTTATTTATGAAAAAAAAAGGCTTATAAGATGACCTTTTGTCCACGCGTGTGTGTGTGTGTGTGTGTGTGTGTGTGTGTGTGTGTGTGTGTGTGTCTCACGGCAGGAGCGATTTAAATGGAACTCAGTAAGACCGAAGTACTTTTTCGTCCGACCCCAACCACGCCCTTCAAATTTTATTACGTCTCACCAAACCAACATGGCGGCTGTGCGAAATATTTCACCGGTATTCTATATCTCCGAAACTATTGGCGATATCACCCTGAAATTTCGTACGGAGATAAAGGGAACTACTAGAAGTTCACCTATGCAACTTTCAAAAACCAGTTAAGTACAAAACTAACATGGCGGCCAAGCGAAGTTGAAACATTTAAATCGACTTTCCTCGCAATTTAACGATCCGAACGCAGTAAAACATGATACTGCAAATGTTTATGAACATTGTAATGCACTGACATCTCATTTAGCTCAATTGTTTACACTCCCTCAAGATAGCGGCTTGTGCACAATTTTAAAATTAAGTATTTATTTCTTGTGTCCAAATCATACGATCGAAATCAACGTTTGAATTATGAATCCACACAATAATCCTCATCTAATAGTACATAACATGACTCTATGGCCTACATATATACAAATTCAACAGGGCGACCATCCGAAATATTTATACGAATCTAAATATCTAGTCTACTAATTAAACTGAAATTTTCTATGTTGATAAAGGCTATGAACATAAGTTCACCTACGGGACGTTCAATAACTTGGCGAGCACAAAGCCAACATGGCTGCGACACGAAATTTAAATATTCAAATGGACATTTCTCGCGATTTAACCATCCGAGTGCAGTGAAACTTGGTACGGTGAATGCGTATACAAATTTTTATCCGCTGACGTCTAATCTATTTCAATTGTTTTCATAGCCACAAGATGGCAGCTGTGCAAAATTTTAAAATTAAGTTTTTGTTTCTTGTGTCCTAATCACGCAATTAAAGTTTGAATAATACACCTACGCAGTAATCTTCATGTAATAGTGCATAACTGTATGGCCTACTACATAAAAATCCAACATGGTGACCATCCGAAATATTTAGAAGGTTCTCAACATCTACGATTCTATTACAGCAATCAAACTGAAATGTTGTATGCAATTAACATAAGTAGGATATATGCAAATAGGCTGTATAGTTCTTCACGGAACTACTTTTTTCCCCTGTCGTTTATTTCCCAACGTCAGTTGGTTGTAAATGAGTAGTTATAGTTACAGTTTTCGTTATGGGCCAGTGACCTAGAAGTTGGTCCCCTGAACGTCACGACGATAGGGAGCTCTAGTTGCGGTCTGCGGTGAAGTGTGTCCCTACGCCGAGAGTACACGCCCAGAACCACCGCCGCTGACCTGCTGATCCCAGAGTTGCTTTCACTGTTTAGTTATGTCATCATATCAGAGTATTGTACACGCCTTACCACATCTCACACGACCTGCCTTGAACTGCACAGTAGATCTGTTGCACAATCCAGGCTACTAGTGCAAGGTGTACAGTATTTACAATGGAATATATTAATTCACCTGTCTGTTCCTGCAGCCCCATCCGAAATGCTCCCAAAATCCATAGAGAAAGTTCAAATTCCTTCACTACAATGAGAAACGTCGAATAAAGAAAACATTATTATTGTTATTACTAGGGCTCGGATATTTAGGTGCTATAAATCGGGAAAATATTTATTATTTATGTATTAAAAATACCTGAAATATGTGACAAAATAAAGTAAAAATATTTAATTATAGTTTATTAATGTGAATATAAACAATATGCAGCAGTCACGAATGCAATTTATTCTATGTCTCACTGACTGCTGAAGCATTACAATACACAAGGAGATACATCTTCAGGTTGTCCACCACAAATGACCGGCGATTATCTCGAAACGCTTATTCTAAAGGCGCGAAACTGCGGCAATATGTTTCTTACCCTTGAGGTGTTGTGTAACTTGAGATCGCTGTTCAGCCAATATTGCTTTCCCACATGGTTGGCAGAACAGAACGCCCTCATCACAAGTAAAATTATCTTTAAATTCTGCAACAGACGATAACTTGTAGTTGATTTTACTTTGGGCATCGTAGAACTGCCTTACACTTCACAGGTGCCAAAATGAACTGCATGTGAGTGACACTGGTTCCAGGCAGCTGGGGGAGGTCTAGCACGTGGTGCAATATGGCTATGGACTGGGAAATGCCCGGCTTCCACAGTGAGTGGCACGGGCCGCCGCCCTGCATGAAGATTATATATCTCACAGGTTCTTCCCCGTTGAAGTAACACAGAACAAAAATGCAATAAACTGAAAGATCTAGCATAGGCTACTGACTTTTAAAAATGTAAAATATTTTGTCTTTTTGTGTGCTAATAAGTGAAAAGCAGGAATTTATAGAAAAAATGCTTAAAATATGTATTTAAATAAAAATATATTTATTTACCTAAAAATCCGAGCCCTAATTATTACTAATACTAGCGAACCCGCTCGATAACACTCGCATAATGGGTTGTGTGAGCCCCATGTGCACAAACTACCCGCCCGGCTCTAGTGCTATGCGGGCTGTACGCGACACAGTTCTACCAGGGACTATCGTCTTGTTTCTTTGCTTAAAAGCACTTTATAAACAAATAAATATATTTCCGTTGACTTTTCAAGAAATGCTAGAGTTTTCCTGTACTATTGAGACGATGTGGAGGATTTTGATACAAACCACACCTTCTAACTCCCTCTGGTTTGGGAGCTTGAATTTTGTGAAACATACACCTTAGCGTATTATATAATAGATAAGCTTATTAGTTACTTACTTTTATCGTTGTGGCCACTGGGACCGCGAGATCTCAACTCTTTTTTTCTTCTTGTTAGCTCACCACGCCTGCATCCTTTCGGAATGGGATTTTTTTTCCATTCATCCGAGTGAACATATCTCTTGCTAGGTTTTACATCCTCTTGATGGAGTTTTTGTTTCAATGGGGTTCTGAGCAAGATATCCGATTCGGAAATTTCAAACCTTAACAAGTCCTTATCCCCTTCCACCAGTCAAAGAGGCATCACCTTTAAACCTCGGAAGTTAGATAATAGACGGTTGGAGAATCTACTGACTGACATTCTGAGGAGGTGGGCACAGAATGTTATTCTCCGTTTTCGGATTACACTCGAGATCTTTTCAAAGTGGGAGTATATTTCTGAGTTACTCCAGAGCTTTTAACGTCCATCTTTGAACTTAGGACCAAGAATTTCCCTAATAATCTTTCTTTCCTTAACTTCAAGTCTCTCGATCCAGCCAGCTGCGTGGTTTGTTAGGCATTCTGCCGCATACAGTGCTTTGCATTCCTAGAGATGGACTTTTTATTTTTATTATACGTCTTTCAAAACAAATATGTTTGCATTAATATACAGTTATTCATATTATAAATGAAATAGGTCCTGGATGAACAACACAACAGTTAGTTGACCAAAAAGAAATTCATTTACATTGCCAAGTTGAAGTCCACCACAAAATGTCAAGAAACGAGAAATGACCTCATAAAAGTTGGATTTAATCCAGAAGATACTAAACAGAACAGGGTTCCTAAGAAAGATTGATACATTCGAAAGGTTTCAGGAAATACGTAGCTCAAAAACCAAGGTCATCTGGTCTAAAAGCCACCGTATGGAAAAATTCTGCGAGGAGAAAACGTGTTTGGCAAGTCAGCCGGTTGTTTACCGCGGTCCACAAGAAGCCAAAATTGAAAGAAAGAAAGAAAGAAAGAAAGAAAGAAAGAAAGAAAGAAAGAAAGATATAACATAGAAAATGCGGGAAGCACAAAGACATGGAAAAGGACAGTTGAAATAGTGCGGACCATAGGAGGCCGAAACTACAGCAAGAATAAGAAATAGAAAAACAAGAACGAAAAATTCTCATGAAGATTTACGGAGTAATTAATAAGAATGTCATTTGGATGAAGAGACCTCAGAAGGAACTCCAAAAGAGCAACACAATGACAGAAGAATTCAGAAAACGCCGAGCAACGTTTTACACACACATCTACAGGTTAAAAATCTGAGGAAAGGCAAAGAAACTACTCAACATCATAACAAAGAGCACATGCGTCACGGACTGGCTGACAGAGGTCCAGAGGTACCCACTGCAGATCGCCAGAGAAAATCTCAAGGGTTGCACCGAGTGCTGGAATAAAACCTTTAGACCATCACGACAGCCTGGAAGAAAATGGACAGCTGAGCGGAAGAAGGAGCATTCCGAGAGGACGAAGACATTTTGGGAAGAAAAGTGGGAAAACGCCAGAAGATGAAATCGTGAATTCAAATCCAATCGATCTCCTAAAGAGGAACAATCGATATAATAATAATAAATAGTCTAATAAAATAATAATAATAATAATAATAATAATAATCAGACAGAAGTACTCCAAGAGGGCGCCGAAAAAGTAGGACTACAGATCTCGTTACAAAAGACAGAGTTTTTCTGTACGAAATTCGACATACAGAATTTAAACACGAAATATGGCAAGATCAATAGAGTCGCCCACTTTAAATACATAGGTGAAGTGCTTGAACCGCCGGGAAAAGAGAAAACCGCGCAGAACACTAGGTTAATGAAAATGAAGAGAGCCTTATACAAGACACAGGGTGTGTACAACAAAAAATGTGTGTTCACATTCACTAAACTTCGTCATTACAACACGGTTATTAAACCTGAGGTGCTTTATGCTAGTGAGACGTCGACGTTACACACTAAGGGCGACTTGAAAAAAATCCTCACAGAGGAAAGAAAAATAATAAGGAAAATAATAGGACCAAAGCACACAGATGAAGGATACAGGCTTCACTCCAGAGACACCACAGAGAAATTGTCCAACCTCGCAGCAGACATCAGAAAGAGGCGACTAAAATGTTACGGCCACATCAGCAGACTCCCACAAACCAGACTCACCAACAAAATACAGTGGCTCAAGATTACTACACCCTGGATGATGCAAGTCAAAATTGATCTAGTAAAAGCACAGGTCGACCCAGAAGACGTCATAGACAAAAGCGTATTGAGACAAAAAGTATGCAAGTCGGAAGTGTTGTCAGAGAGAGCTGCACCTACAGCCCAAAAACCAAAGTGGACCGAAGAAAGGAAGAGGGTCTTTAGGACCACTGTAGACACGAACGCGCGTTTGCCGGCGAACGCACCACACAGTGTGAATAGTTCCCCCTAGTTGCCTGGTGCCACGGTGTGGCGCGTTTCCAGTGGCGCGTTCGGAGTGGCCCAATGTGAAAGGGGACTTAGTGCACGAATGAAAGAGTACTGGAAAAACAGGAAGAACAAAAAGTCATGATTGCTTGGCGTGGTCTAATAGGCCTGTAACGTGTAAAATAAAATAAAATAAAATAAATAAATAAATAAATAAATAAATAAATAAATAATAATAATAAAGAGGGTAAGGAAGTTCAAATATTTTGCGGAAATTATTCAATAAAAGGGTTTGAAAAAATATGCTGTAGATTTGTAGAAGAAAGAATACGAAAGATGGAAAGAGCGTATGGAATACCTACAACAAAAAGTGTTTGTCTACAGATCTTAAAATACAGCTCTACAAACCGGAATGTCTTGTACTGAACTACACATTACTGTAGATAAATTACACGTGTAGAAAGAAGAATTATACGCAAAATACTCGGTCCTTTTAAATCTGCAGAATTCTGGAAATTAGGAAGTGAAGAATAGAAAATAGAAAACATATCAGAAACAATACAGAAGAGGAGATTGCTATTTTTTGAACATTTGTACAGGAAAGAAACAATATCAGAGAAGGAGATCCACCACAGAGAGATATGTTTAGGCAAAAAGTGCTAAAATGGAAGGAATCCAAGGGAGGAAGGGAAAGAAAACGGCTCGAAATGGTCCGAGGCAAGGAAGAGGAAACATAGAGAGATGATGAAAGAATACTGGAGGAAGGAGAAGGAACAGCAAAGGACAAAGCATTGAAATTGACTCGTGGTCCCTAGACCACCGAGACGATAATAGTAATAATAATAAATAGGAGTTGCTACATCTGTTGAGATAGAGGAGGTGTTGATAACTGAGATGGAATATGGAGGCCATCTGGGCCTCGCACACGATGGTCACCGTTCTTCACTGTGCAGTGTGTAACCTTCCTTGGCCTACGCTGAGGAGTTATCAACCTTGGAGAAGCAAGCCGGCCGGCGACAGTGGCCATTAGTGAAGGTCGCCCGTCAGAGAATGCAAAAGTTCGCCGTTTACTCTGCTGTTGGAGTCTCCAATAAGAATAGAACTTCAAGGCGATGCCAGATTATTGCGACCATTGGAGTAGCTAATGATACATTATAAATAGCATAATCACGTCCTTGCCGCAGGGCGCATGTCAAACGTTTGATGCCCTTTCCCTGACAGCTATCCTCAACGCAGGCGCGTAACCAGAATATTCCTAAGAGACAGTTTCTTCATGAAGTGACGGACTGATTTAGGCAGATGGTGTAAGAAATGATTTTACCTTATCAGCCTAGGCACATCATGAAGATCCAGTGTTTGTTAAGTCGACTCTTCATGAAATGACTGACGCAATGGAGTCATACATTAATTTCTCACCGTCATACACGAGCTATTCCATGAAATAAATTAATGCTTGTTTATTATCGTGTTCGATGTTACTTCAATTATTTAAATCACTCATAATGGTTCCGTATTGATGTGCTTAAATAGTTTTTAAAAAAGGTTTACATTTCCGCCTGAACCAATACCTTAATGAAAATAATAATAATATAAGGATGTTGGTCTTTCATGCGTTCATAAACCATTCATCCGATTGCGATCAAATTTTGGTGAGTTGTTGAGCACCATCCCGGAAAAGTTATAGGCGTAGTAAATCCAATTTACAATAGATGGCGCGCGAGTCGCTTCAACAATATGGCGTGCGTTTGTTTCAAGAAAGTCCCACATGCGTTCATATACCATTCATTTCATTGCGAATAAACGTGGGTGAGATGTTCTTTATATTTCAGGTAAGGTTGCTGGCTTAGTAAATCCACTTAACAATAGGTAGCACACGAGTAGATTCAACAAATGAGCGACGACGGGCGAAGCGTTTCAACAAAGTCCTGTATGCGTTCACATACCATTCGTCGGATAGCGATGAAACTTGGGTGAGTTGTTGTGTACACGCCAGGGAAGGTTTTCGAATTAGTAAATCCATTTTACAATAGGTAGCGTACGAGTATATTCAACAAATGGGTGACGGCGCTCGAAACGTTTGAACAAAGTCCTGTATGCGTTCATATACCATTCATTTCATTGCGATGAACTTTGTTGAGTTGTTGAGCACGCTCCCATGATTTTTTGGAGATAGTAAGTCAATTTTACAATAGTTTAGAGGTGGTTAACGGAAAAACAAAACAATATTGAGAATCCAAAAGCACTTCAACAAACAAAGTTACAACGCCAACACTTTCTTTGATTGGCATTGCAACGCATGCCGGGTACAGCTAGTTATTAATCAAGTTGTTCTTGGTTCATGTTTCAGGGATTAATTAACAATTATTATCCCCTTCATCAGCCAAATGTAAAGCATTAACATAATTAAATTATGATAAAGCGTAGCACTGAAATATAAATGGTCTTTTAACCTAATATGGTGCACCATATACTGTATATAGGTTGTAAAAATAATTAAGGTATAGATCAAAATAAAGTAGTGATAGTAGGCGGTCTGCAAATGTTATTGAAGAAGCATGAAGCAACCAGTAGTCGGTGCATTCATAGACCGGCTTGAAGCAATAGTCAATAGCTGGAGATGATAAACATCACCATTCTGTGGGCGATCACTGAAGATGCCTGCCTTAAAAGATCCAAAGGCCAATCAAACATGCAACAGGAATACGACTTCCTCTTGGCAATGAGGATAGATCAATGTATTGCCTCCAGCAGCAGGTTTATCCGAGTAATTCTTGGAAAGCGCACTTACCTCACAATGAGGACACCGCTACCGACAGTTGTTGAAGTGTCGGGCTGGACTTCCCATCAGATAGGCCTAATGTACAAAAAGAATTAGACTATGTGACGGCGAAATTTTGTCATTTCATGAAACCACGCGTCAGATAGTGCATCTATCCTTATCTACATCATATGCCGGCTTTACATGAAGTGCCTAGGATTTCACTATCCGACTACGACAGTGACAGATATTAATCAACAGCATGAATAACTTTACAAAAGTTGATTTTTTTAAGTCTTGCCATAAAATGAGAATTCTTCATCATTTTCCTTCTAGCGCTATCACTGATATGCATTTCATTTTTATTTTCTGCTGCAAAGTAAAATATTACTAATTCTTATTAAGTGAAGTGCCCTGAATCCATATCTGTGTTCAGATTTTCTGTATCGCGTCAGTTTATTTACGTAATTTTGAAAAGAAAATAGAAAAAAACATCCAAATTGGCCAAGTTCATGGCTTCTATTACAGTACTTCAAACTCGATTATTAAAAACAAAACAAAAACGTCTATATATTATTAATATGAAAATATACATGAAATGACTGCTTCGATATTGAGGGATGCATAATCCAAATCTGTATTCAGTGCCCCGCTTTATGTAACTTTTAGAAATAAGAACGAAAAACTTCAAAATTTGAACAAGACTGTCAAGAATTTTACAGACTATTTACATATATCCTACTTATGTTAATTGCCGCTATCAACATACAAGATTTCAGTTTGATTGCTGTAATGGATTCGTAGATATTGAGAACCGTCAAATATTTCGGTCGGTCGTCATGTTGGATTTTTATATATGCAGGACATAGAATTATGTAGTATTAGATGACGATTATTGCGTAGGTTCATTATTCAAACGATCAGTTCGATCGCATGATTAATACACAATCCCTTTGTAAATATTAACTGTCATTTTACCAACTTCAGTACAAACGAATACAGTGCAAAGTGATTTTTCTACCGCCCTGTGTAAGATGGAAGTGCGGCATTGACCTCCGCTGTGTTGGCACCTCTCGATAAGGTGTTCATTGCCCCAGTACGCACAGTGAAAGTTCGTTACGTGATTAGCGTCCCCAAGGAAGTCATTAGCCGTGTTAACTTCTCACTGAATTACAGTCCTGACATCTATTCACTTCGGAGCTTTGCGACATCGTCCTCATGGGAGTGTGAGTGATAACTAGATCCCCTATTGAACATTCAATTATTATAAACCGCGTTTCGTAATACGTTTAATTAACAAAGTGACAGTCAGTCTGAAAGACTAGACTTTGTATCGTTTAAATGCTACAAATGCTGAAAAATGCTAGAATGGCTGAAGGCTTCGAGCGAAGCGAGAAGCCAAAGACTCCTGACATGTTAGAAAATTATCTGCATAATACTTATCTTGCTTATCTCGTTTCAAATTACTCGCGAACGGTAAGTGCAAACCAAGGGCAAAGCAAGTTCAAGCGCGCGGGATGCCGTCACGCTCACCAGAGCGCGCGGGGACGTGCCCCTTCCATCCAGTCTAAAAACACTTATATTGGGCGATGTATTGAAGATAGAGATATGCTCTCGCGGACTTTTTTGTAGAAGTTTTCATGCTGACCAATTCTTACGCTCATAGTATATTGATATTTTTAACAGTTTGCCCAGTGTAAGCTTAAGAAGCGCACGGACGCCAAGTTTGTTTTCGAATTTTTCACTGAAATCGTTACTGCTTGGCGTTTTTTGATCATACATAAATTATTTTCTATAGAATCTTTCCTCGAGATATCCTTTACAGAATGGTGAAAACCGCATCAAAATCCATCCAGTGGTTCTCGAGATTACCCGTGACATCCAACAATCGGGGATTTTTGTCTGATACTAACGAAGTAGAGATTGTCGGGGAACACATGCACCAAGCAGTACTATGACGTCACACACCTCAGTGCATCTGGGTACATTTCGTCCCGTCACCGTAACGTAACGCCAGACCCCAGCGTAACGACGAAGTCGACAAGATCATTTAAAATGATAATAATAATCGTGGCGCTCTTTGGAAGTGAAACTTGACGGTGGGCGCAGCAGGAAAGACCATTTGAAATGTAGTGTTACAGGAGAACAGATGGGAAGGTAGAGTGACATATTTGGCGGCTTCGGTGGCGTAGTTGGTAGCATGCTGAGCTTCTATGCCCAAGATCGCGGGTTCAAACCCGGCCGAAGTCGTCAGATTTTTTAAGAGCGTTAAAAATCCCTCAGTATGCCTTCCTACGGAGGGGAAGTAAAGCCGGCGGTCCCATGTCATAGATTTATGGCATGTTAAAGAACCTTCCACCAACTACAATTGTGTGAAGCTAAATGTGTGGTTTAGATTGTATCTATACGTTCGAACGATCGCCGCCAGATGCTGGTTGCGGTGGCATCTAGTAGCCAAGTTCACAGCTAGGTGTCGTGGACGGTAGTATTTGGTAGCAAAAGTAGGAACTACTTGAAATTGATCGTCTGCAGTCCCTACCTGAATTACAGATAACACACACTAATACAGCCATCATAATTAACACCGGTTATCAGACAGATTCTACACACACCCAAAGTACACGGGGCTACATGGTGATGATAATTGTTGTTTTAGGGGGCCCATAACGATCTGGGGGATAGCGAAAATGACAATGAAACGGAAACCAGAACGAAAATTAAGTGAGACGGAAAATACTTACAAAATGGAACACAGATTGAAACGGCTCACAAAATGTTCTTACAAAATGGAATTTAGAACGAAAAGATTCAGAAAAAGGAATAGATTGAAAAATACTTACAAAATGCAATTGAAATTCAAAATACTCACTAAAATGCCCGGCTCCTACATTAAAAGACCGAGGTTGAAAACAATCGCGAGAGGTAATTTAGATCGAAAAAGCTCACAAAATGCAACGTAGATTAAAATACCTACAATAAAATCGCTAAAGGGAATTTAGATACACGGGGAGCCAATTAACAAAAACAGTGCGGGAATCTTAAAGAGAAAAGGAAATAATGAAAAGAAAACAAGAGTTCTGACCCCTCGAAGAAGGAGGGACCAGGAAAAGATGAGACAAGGGCCAATTAAGGCGGGAAAGTGAAAGACTCCCTAGGCCTCGGATACCCTAAGACCATCGGGGTCGAAAGAGAACAAAGAGTTGACCAAGAGAGGTCGACAGAAAAGAAGACAGGGAGGAGCCCGGCACAACTAAGGGGATGCAATGCCGGATTCGGCTGGGGTCCCGTGGTGTGCCAGCTAAGAATGCTAGCCACTACACCACGAGGTGGACAGTCATGCGTTCAAAGGGACTGATCTGCATTTACTTTAGCTGCAGACTGTACAATTGTGGCGACCGGCAGACGGGAGTGACCCTGGAGCGACCTCTTCCAAGATCCAGCCATACACCTACATCTATAAATAGACACTCGGGCCCTCAATGTGGTTGGGCAATCTTCCGATATTTGATAGCTCCCCAGGACAATAACACTTTAAAGATCCTCCGCGACACTGGCATGGATATAATGTTATCTTTCAAAAGTAATATTCTTAATGGTGTATTGGCTTTCAGCCTCCATGGCTTAGGCGGCAGCACGACGGCCTCTCACCGCTGGGTCCGTGGTTCAAATCCTGGTCACTCCATGTGAGATTTGTGCTGGACAAAATGGAGGCAGACATGCTTTTTTGCGGTTACTCCGGTTTTCCCTGTCATAAGTTTTATTCCAGCAACACTCCACTATCATTTCATTTCACCTGTCATTCATTTAATCATTGCCCCCAGAGGAGTGCGACAGGCTTTGGGAGCCAGCACAGTTCATATCCTCGCCGCTAGATGGGGACTTCATTCATTCCATTTCTTGACCCGGTCGGTCGACTGAAAGCAGGCTGTGGACTTTCAGTGGCTTTCGCTGCCAGTGAATTAAAACTCAGCAATTTTTCTAGTTTCATGCCGTGTCTTGTGCGGGGTTTCGCCTAGGAACACTAAGATAGGTTCATCAGCAAGCTCGTGGTGTTTGTGCCGTGTAAGCCAATATAGGCTACCATCCTTTGGAAGCCTTTCAAGGGAAGTGAAAGGCTGCTTGAGCTTTTAGCTCTCACAGTAAAGAAGCCCAGGTGCACTTCATAAGAAGGGTGGTAGTGCACAGTTCGCTACTCCTGTGGGGGGCCGGGCACGGACATTAAGAGCCACTGATGATCCAGTTTGCTGTTCCTAGCTAACCTCGCACACGGCATGAACATAGAAAAATTGCTGAGTTTATTAATGTTCAAAAAATGTCTTAGACAAAGTAGGGGTCCCCATCTTGACAAAAAAAACGTACAATTAAGCATTTTCCTGAAATGCGCCAAACTTTAAAGGGCCCGGAAAAAGTTTCAGGTTGTGAGTCTTGGATTTAAAAAAAAAACAGTTCCAGCAAAACAGCCTAAAATCGCTCGTTTATTCAATCGTTTCAAATCCCAGCCAAATTAACTTATTTACTTAATTCTTTATTTATTATCTTCCTTGGTTCAATACCCTCAGGATTTTTGTTTTTGAAAAATCTTCACACCGGAAGTAGTTTTAAGGGCTTAGGTGAAACTATGCATTGACTCACATTAGCGCTCGTAGTGGTAGAAAAGGCAAACTGCTAATCTAATCGACCGGATATGGTTTAGTTTCCGGTGAACCGCGTGACATCATGTCGGCACCTCGTAACAAACGTTTAGTGTGTCCTTTACGTTTGTAAAAGTGGAGAAAACAACGGAAATTAATTGTAAATGCACCAAGAAAGAAAAGGAACAGTGTTCATGGAAAGCCTAGTCTGTAGCACTTCACATCGGGGACGACTACGATTCTAGAACCATAATAAATACCTCTTACGTCAACTTGTATTATTTCAGTCTCTAGGCTAACAAAATGGTTAGAGACTGGTTTTGAATAATTTTGTTAGATATTTTTTGACTAATTATTTATTTGGATTTTTTGATCTGGTTATCACTAATTTTGACAAATTGTGATTGCTTTCTTTTTTTCTATTGACTATTTTTATGGACTTGAGTTTTTTTCCACTATTTTGACTAATTTCGATTGTTTTTGGGGTTATGGATTTTGAGTAATTTTGTTTTTGTGCATTTTATTTTTTAATTATTTTTAAATTAAAACTAATTTGCTTTGAATTTCAGGACAAGCGAACACTGTTGGGCATTGGACACAATGGAGGAGCAGAATGTATCCCGTTATCGTAGCGTAGAACAACACTACCAATCTATGATTAAAGGATGTTTTCAACATTGAGTTACCTGAAAGGGCTGTGGATTTTTCCTTCCACATATCAACTTATTTAGTTATTGTTGTTTTAAGGGGTGGAACTACGAGGTCATCTGCCCTTGAAATTAACATACAAATAAGTTGTTTCAATTATTGGAAAGTACCAAAACGAAACTGTATTTGGAATTTGCAAATTGGGTTATAACTAGGGCTCGGATTGATATGCTCGATAAAATCTCCAGATATGCTCGAACACCATGTGTTTTATGCTCGATAGATATGCTCGAAAAACCCACTATATGCTCGAAAAACCCATTATATGCGGTTAAATATGCAGAATATGCTCGAAAAACACCGTTAAAAACTATAGAAAGGAAAGTGAAACGAAAAAACCAATAACATACCTTTAAATACGTGCTTTATTTTCTAATTGCATGTATGATACTCTGCAATATACTCGCATTCAAGTTTTACAAGTATATATAAGAGAAGTGCTCTTATAAAATATACAGTTTAAAAGTGCATTTACAAAATGTTCATAATTAGGCGAATCAATGAAGTAGATCTGCATTGGTCTGTACAACAAGAAATTTTCTATGTTTTCAGTTTTGAATGATTTTCTTAAATCAGTCAATGAAAGTTGCAATGACGAGAACGACCTCACAAAAGGTTGAAAGCCTGCGGTTCTATTATTCGCACCAGATAGGCTTTTCAATAATTATTTCTGTTTTCGAACCTTAAGGATCGTCAGGGCCCGAATTCGGGGGAGAATTCGAAGAAAAACTAACTATTTAGACGAAAACCACAAGAATATGCATTTATATGCTTCTATTCTGAAAACCGCGGTTTTATGCATTTATATGCTCGAAAAATTTCAATTCTGTTGGTCCCAGAGAGGTGAAAATACCACCGAAAGGCTTCTTTCAATGTGTACTATTCAGGAAAAAAATATGCAAAAATGCTCGAATCCGAGCGCTAGTTATAACAAAAGAAAACTGACGAACGTACATATTTTCGTAAATCTTCCCCTACACCAAATTAGCGTACACATTTGTCCAGGGGCGTCTATAGAGTTTAATTTGGGGGTGGGTCGCCCATCCAGGGATTTGGGGGCATGGAAATAGCCCCAAAAGGAAAGGGGGTGCTGGGTTCCTCCCAGGGAAATTTGTGTATAATTTGGTACAAAATGATGACTTTTAAGGCTGTCTGGCAACACTTTTTCAACCAATTTGTTGTAATGTTTTATGTTTTGTTAATGTCAAACACAACTACAATGTTATGTGACTTCTCATTAATACAATCATCTTTTTAGATGAAAAGAATTAACATTATTGTTTTGATTTACGAATTGCACTATAACAACAACTCAAGGTTTCTTCAAGCATTACCATACTTGATCGTCAATGATTCTCTGTGAATATATAACCGCCGAGTCTGTTTTCAGAAGTAGAATTTCTTAAGAATGTTTTCAATCTACTGAAACTCAAATTCCGTTCAGCGAAAGGCAAAATTGTCAAAAGTTTGATAAGGTGTAAAAGTTACAAACAAAAAAAAAAAAAACAACTTTAGTCACACGCTTCAAGAGCACTTGTTAGGTTCTTAAGAGCGAAGACACTGGAGTGTAATAGGAGGTTATGTTGAGACACAGAACAAACCGATTGTCACACTGTTGACATCGCTCTACCGTCACCTCGCTTTGCAACGTTGCCACATGCCACTTATTAACAACAGTACATGATAAGTATATTGGTTTTTAATTCCGCGGCTTCGGTGGCGTAGTGGGTAGCATGCAGAGCTTCAACGCCCAAGATCGCGGGTTCAAACCCGGCCGAAGCCGTCGGATTTTTTAAGAGCGTTAAAAATCTCTCAGTATGCCTTCCTTCGGAGGGGAAGTAGGGCCGGCGGTCCCATGTCATAGATTTATGGCATGAAAAAAAGGAAGGAAGGAAGCTTGTATTTTAACGTGACCGTTAATCTTGAGATCATGAGCCACGGGACCTCCTTTTAACGTGGAATCCGAACCACAGGACATGGCATTTCACATCGAAATTCTCACTTGCATTGACCGGGAATCGAACCCCTAAACTGAGGAACCAACCTATGTGAGACACAATTTCGCCCCTGCTTTTGTCACATTATTGTAAGAACTCTCCCCTGTTCAACTCAACGTATTTTGTGAGTAGGAATAAAAGAGCGGTTCTGGGACAGGGGCTAATGGGCAATATGGCCGCCGCGCGCAACTGCCCTGTGTTATTCTTATGGAGAGGTCAGTCATAGCTGGGTCAGGGGCTAATGGGCAATATGGCTGCCACGCCCTGAGACATTGCATGACGTCACAGAGAGAGGTTGACAGTGTAACGTTGCTAAATGGAATATTTATTATTATTATTATTATTATTATTATTATTAGGTAATCATGCATTGATCACGTACAATCAAGACCAGTCTTATATTGTCCACTTTTTGGTGTAGTGGTTAGCATTCTTGGATGTCACCGCTTAAGCCTGAATTTGATTCACTGCTCAGCCAAGAAATGTAATTCTGGTCTCAGAATTGGAACGGGGTACACTCAGCCTTGTGAGGCAAAACTGACAGGAGCTGGGTTTTGATACCTACCTCAACCATTTTGGAAGTAGTTTTCTGTGGTTTCCCACTTTTACTCCATGCAAATGCTTGGATAGGTCCTAAATTAAGACCACGGCCACCTCTTTCCCAATCCTCATCTGAATTACAAATACACACACTAATACAACCAGCACAATGACACAGGTTATCAGACCTATTCCACACTGATCCAAGTACATGGGAACAGAATAATCACGATGTCAAAGCCCTCTCAAATGAAACAACAACAACAACTACATGTCTTCCTTGTGGTGTAGTGGCTAGCATTCTTGCATGTCACTGCTTAAGCCTGAATTTGATTCTCTGCTCAGCCAAGAAATGTAATTCTGGTCTCAGAACTGGAACGGAGTACACTCACCCTTGTGAGGCAAAACTGACAGGAGCTGGGTTTTGATTCCTACCTCAACCATTTTGGAAGTTGTTTTCTGTGGTTTCCCACTTTTACTCCATGCAAATGCTTGGATAGTTCCTAAATTAAGACCACGGCCGCCTCTTTCCCAATCCTCATCTGAATTACAAATACACACACTAATACAGCCATTGCTGTTACACAGGTTATTAGACAAATTCAACACTCAACCAAGTACGCGGGGCTACATGACTATGAAATCACAAAACTCCTAAAAGAACGGGGTACACTCAGCCTTGTGAGGCAAAACTGAGAAGAGACGGGTTCAATTCCTACCTCACTCATTCTAAGAGTGGTTTTCTGTGGTTTTCCACTCTTACCCTCTTAAGCAAATGCCGGCATGGTACCTAACTTAAGGCTACAGCTGCTTCCTACCCAATACCTACCTCTATTACAAATGCATACAGTAGTACAGACATCACAGTGACACAGGTTATCAGACAGCTTTTACATACACCCAAGTTCACAGGGATACATGACTACGAAATCACAAAACTCCTAAAAGAACGGGGTACACTCAGCCTTGTGAGACAAAACTGAGAAGAGACGGGTTCAATTCCTACCTCACTCATTCTAAGAGTGTTTTTCTGTGGGTTTCCTCTCTTACACTCTTAAGGAAATGCCGGGATGGTACCTAACTTAAGGCTACAGCTGCTTCCTACCCAATACCTACCTCTATTACAAATACATACAGTAGTACAGACATTACAGTGACACAGGTTATCAGACAGCTCTTTCATACACTCAAGTTCATAGGGTTACAAACCAAGAGGTATTAAGACTAGTGAGAGAGAAGACATGTTTCTGGTGACTGTTAATGAAGAGAAGAGATAGGTTGGTAGGACACATACTAAGGCACCCAGGAATAGCAAGCTTAGTTATGGAAGGAAGGGGTCAAGGGCAAGAACTGTAGGGGTAGACCATGTTTAGAATATGTTAAACAGATTGCCTTGGAAGTAGGGTATTGTAGCTACAGTATATAGGGATGAAATGATTAGCTCATCAATCAGTCAAAAGACTGAAGATGAAAACATCAATATAGAATTTGGAATTAAGTTACTTACCTCAGTAATGCATATCTTTTGTTGATAATCTTGTTACGATGTTTTAACATTTCTAACCACACGCTACTCATGAACTATATGTCACTATTTATTTCCTATTCAACTACAAGGGACTGATGATCATGGTGTCTCAACCACTTATCGTGAATGATACACTCTCAACTACACGGGTCTGATGACCATGGTGTTTCAACACACTGACGTGAAAGATACACTCTCAACTATACTGAGCTGATGACCATGGTGTCTCACCCCACTAACGTGAATGATACACTCTCAACTACACGAGGCTGATGACCATGGTGTCTCAACCCACTAACGTGAATGATACACTCTCAACTACACGGGGCTGATGACTATGATGTCTTACCACACATACATGCTATAACGCGTGATTGATGATTGAATTTTGTTACAAGTTTTGATTGAATTTTGTTACAAGTTTAAACAATTCATTTGCAAGCGAACACTATGTGAGTTGAAAGGCGACTGTTCTCTCCAGCGTACTGTGGGAGCTTGGTAGGTGCAAGTTCGCAGAAATTTGATAGCTTACATTGCGTGTAATCTCCGGGGCTGAAGGCTTGGCTCTTGACTGTTAGTGAAACTTTTATATGAATTTTGAATACAGAATTTAACCTTGGTTGTCTTAAAAAATGGATTTTGTGGTTTCCCACTTCTACTCCAAGCAAATGTCGGAATGGTTCCTAAATTAATGCCGGGGCAGCCTCCTTCCCAATCCTTACATGAATAACTAATACACACAATCCTACAGACACCACAATAACACAGATTATCACATACATTTTGCATACACCCAAGTACAGGGGTATAAAAGACCACGATGTCTAAGCCCTTCATAACAACAACAACAACAACGTCGTAACATGAGACTGTACAAAGTAGACTATCATAAGAGACGACCTCGTTGTGTAGTGGCTAGCATTCTAGGTCGTCACCTTGGAGGCCTGAGTTTGATTTCCGGCTCTGCCAAGAAATTTAATCTTGGTCTACATTAGGCTTTGTAAGGAAAAACTGAGAGGAGGTTTTCCTTGGTTTCCCACTTGTACTTCAGGTGAATACCGGGATGATTCTTAATTTAAGTGTCCGCCTGCATCCTTTCCAATCCTCATCCAATTACTAATACACACACTACTGCAGTCATCACAATAACACATGCTATCACACAAATCCTATACACCACGATGTCTAAACCCCTCAAATGAAATGCATATGTACAGTACTTCGAATTGACAGGTGAAAAGCTAATGGAACTAGGATACTTTTTACTACTTAGAAAGCAAAATAACTAGTGATGGACGATGCAAAGAGGATATATTATGAATTGCAGCCAATGGCCATAGCTGGGCATTTTTTATTTAACGCCCGAGGTCTCCCAACAAGTTCAATTTCAGTTAGGTCCAACTTTAGTTACCAAATGCTACTGTCACTAACTCCAAGTGGCGAACGTTGGAACTTAATAGAGCGTTACTAATTAACCAATATCGCCTATAAATTTTACTACACACTGCCAATTGCAGTGCTAGGTTCTTTTACGTGGAACAAATGTATGACATGGGACGGCAGGCTTTACTCCCCGCCCCTCCGAAGGAATGCATACTAAAGGAATTAGCGCTTTTAAAAATCCCACGACTTTGTCAGGGTTTGAACCCGTTATCTTGAGCACAGCTATTAACTACACCACCGATACCGCTACATTGACATAGGTAATCACGCATATTCCAGAAACATTATGTACATGGGTTTTAATAAATAGTCACAATATCGGATAAGCCCTAAAATGTGACCCTGTGGCTAATTGGTTAGCATGGTAGACTTTGACCTTGAGGGATTTAGCTTTCACTCCTAGGATTTTAATTTGTTATGGAAATAGGAAACATAATTATGGCAAGAAAGGTTGAGGCTAAGAACTGCAGTGTAGTTCAAGGTTCGAATATGCTAAACAGATTGTCTTAGATGTAGCTTAAATTAGCTTGAGCAGGGAGTAACTACCAACCTTGTGAAGAAAGCTGAGACGTGATAAACTCATTTCTACCTCACTCATATTGTTTCATGGTTTTACCACTTTTATTTAAGGCAAATGCATGGATGATTCTTAACTTAAGGCTATGACTGTCTCGTTCCCAATCCTCACTTAAGTTTAAAAATCTATACACCAATAACTATGCAGGAATCATTTATCTGTTGGTTCTTTATTATTGGAGTCGTTGCTCATATAGGTAAGAAACGGGTCATACTATACTTTCAACTACACTAGTTTCAACTACTTTTCAAGGCCACGCTCACCGAGCATTGCCGAAGACTGCCGAAAGTTAACGATTGGATTAAGAGTGTCAGGCGGGTAACAAGAAACACAAGCGGTACCCATGCAATAGTTTTATTAATTACATATATCTACAATTTTTACATATAATACACTCTTTTCTTTATTTTAATAACATTCATTTTCATTTTTCTACATTTTAACTTAAATTTTTGCTTAAATCTCTTAGGTCCCTTTTGTATCCATTTGTTTAATACGAACAGGGCAGCCCAAATTCTTGATTTGTCATGCATAATTACACACAGAACACAACTCTTTCCTTATTTTTGCTTGGTGTAGTTTTAAGAGCATCCAGCTTAATTTTGATCCGATAATTCAAATCTGTATTCGAATCTTCTAGTTCCTTTTCCAGCCAGTAATTGGATATAAACAAAGAGTCAATATTCTCCATTTCCAACACATATCTAACTTTATGTCTATATACTATTGGTTTTATTCCCTTAATAATTAGTTCTGTTCCTTTTTCCAAACTTTCTAACCGGGAGCACTTTCGGATTTTTATTTGGCCTTTGATTTCCTGCATAGTGATGTTATTAAGCAGATCAACGTCACCTTGCGTATACGATGTCGACTCTACTCTATAGTCTGTTTGAATGCTTGTGAACAACTTAAAATTCTCTATTTTAGCAAACGAGTTACCATTAAATGTAGTAATTCCATTGGTGTTGAATGCTGCAAACGTTTTTTCAGTTTCCAAATGTACAATGTCCAATCCACCACATCGAGTTACAATAAATCCATCCTTTTTAAGCAAGTCTAAATTACCATGACTCTTTAAAAACATAGATTTTAAATATCCTCTTAAGTAGCACACATGTTTACATTTTTCACTTTCTACAAGCACTCCAACGCGTGGATAAGTTCCTTTGTAATTAACAGTAAATGCTGAGAGTTTGTATTTCCCACTCACATCTAGATTTTGCCAGGGACTTTGTTTAAAGTAAACTGTAAACCTGTTTCTTGCATCCACAATCGTCTGTTCTTTCTGCAACACTGCTTCGTACTCTTTCTTTAGGGCAGTAGTCTCTGCAACATACTCAACTTTCCTTTTTTTGATCTCAATTTCCTCTAACTCCAATTTTCGTTTCCTTACACATAGCACATTAACTGTACTCAATGGGGTAATTTCCTTAAGAGGGTATGGTTTAAGTCTGTTAGATTTATTGGTTCTTTTTCTCAACACCTGGGGAGGAATATTATTTGTAGGAGTCAATCCTAATTCGCTAATGTTTATGTTTGCGGGAATTGTGGAAAACAATGTCCTGGATTGGGAAAAGAATGTTTCCCCAGCTTTAAGATAGCATTTCTGTATAATGCGAACATTGTTGTTTCCAGAATCATCGTTAACAATTTCTACAAAGTTTACAGGTAAGTAATTAAAACTATAGGCAGAGAGAGCATAGTTTATCATCTTTTCCCGATCTTGTCCATCGCGCAGTTCGATTTGCACACCAGTCAATTTCCGAGTATTTTTATTACCCCAATACACAAATTGCAAAACTTTGTTAAACACCACACAGCAACTATTTCGTAGGTTATCCGATAGTTTGGTCCACATGGACGCGATCGGCACCGAGTACAGGGGCGCTTCTTTTAAGTAATGTTTGTTGGCGTTTAATACACTAACACAATCTTCGAGTGGGTCAAATACACCATCCATTTTGTAGTTGTAAATTGTTGCCTCTAGTCTTGTAATACCATGTTCTTTAGCTAAGTAAGACGTAAACGTTTCCCTTAGACGGGAGTCTGGACATCGGATAAAGTCTATAATATGGTTTCCAATGACTTTGTTTACACCAGGACTTGTAATTTGACATATAAATTTGTTTTAATGTGACCGTTTAGTTGATGTCAACAACCACGATGACTCAACTAACGACACATAAATCAAATAAAAAAATACCGTGAGGATCAGGTGACCTTCCATAAAGGCTAAAGCGGCACGAGAGTCCGTAGTCCACAGGGATCGTGGTACATGGTGACGATGGTCATAGACCGCCTAAGGAAAGGTTCACCTTAAAACTAGACTGAGAAAATAAACATCCAGACTCATGTAAAACACCGTGAAAATTTATTAAAATTCACAAGCCCCTAGCCTAGTTCGGAGGGTTATAATCGGCTAGTCCGCAAATTAATAAATAAACAAAGATAAAGAACAGGTCCCCTACCTGAGAAGTTACTGAAAACCCTCGCGAAAGATCTAACTCACAATGATAAAGCAACAACAGCAACGCTAGGAATATGGTACGACGCAAGTCCCTAGTTCAAGTTACAAGATCAAGCTAATATCTGAATTTACATTTAACAGGGTAGCAAAACAAATCTAGGTTAGGATGGTACCATTTCGACATTTAAATTTAACATTAATTCAACTAGCTAAGTCCTATCAATTAACGAAATTTACGGCGATGACGTCCGTAAAAGAAAACAATTACATCCAAAAACTAAGTGTACAGCCATGAAAAACAAACAATTTAATTATGCTTAATAGCTATGCGCTAACAGCACACAATAAAGTAACATGTAGGGTTTAATACACTTGACATCATAAATTAATAACGAAATAGACACAGTAGTTTTATTAAAAATTCCTGCCTACACCTTGGTTTACTCTTTGTAAACCATAGTCATCTAATGTGTATGGTTACGGTGACGAATGCGCAGTTGAGACCACGTCTGACATCGCATGGCCTGAGCTCCACAAGCTACGAACTCTAGGTTCGCACATGCTTCAGGTCGCTACAAAAATGTCAACTGTCCTAGTCATTTCCTCACAAGGAAATTATCTTCAACTGCACGGCTATGTCAACAGTTCCAGAATGCAAAGAACAAAGTTAGATAGAAAGAATCGTTAGTTAGGCTTGTTTTACAACAATTATGCGTTTTATTATTAGAACGTCGGTTTATAGGTTTATCGTAGGTTTATGGCGAATAACATTGACAATAGCCTGGGCACGGAGTGTCTCCAACTGAGATCATTCTCCACCAAAAAGCCTCGACTCAACAGTCGGAATATAATCAACGAGTATAACAACTCGGACACACAATAACACGGGTTACCAGCGGCGCTAAGCTCGCGTTCAATAACTCTAGGATAGGCCTGTACAACAGTTACCTTCCATATAACATCTGGTCAACGGGATCATCCCCGGACAAAGCATACAATAACATCCTGCTATAACAGGGTTGACTTCACCATCCTATAGAAAACCTTACATAACTGTACCTGTTATACGACAATACACGCAACAGAGCGTTCAACTAACAAAAACCGATCCATAAAACAAGTGATCAATTTGTATTCGCTTTTCCTTTCATTGCTATTTTGCTTATGGAAATCAGTTTCCACTCTTGTATTTGATCACTTGTTTTATGGATCGGTTTTTGTTAGTTTAACGCTCTGTTGCGTGTATTGTCGTATAACAGGTACAGTTATGTAAGGTTTTCTATAGGATGGTGAAGTCTACCCTGTTATAGCAGGATGTTATTGTATGCTTTGTCCGGGGATGATCCCGTTGACCAGATGTTATATGGAAGGTAACTGTTGTACAGGCCTATCCTAGAGTTATTGAACGCGAGCTTAGCGCCGCTGGTAACCCGTGTTATTGTGTGTCCGAGTTGTTATACTCGTTGATTATATTCCGACTGTTGAGTCGAGGCTTTTTGGTGGAGAATGATCTCAGTTGGAGACACTCCGTGCCCAGGCTATTGTCAATGTTATTCGCCATAAACCTACGATAAACCTATAAACCGACGTTCTAATAATAAAACGCATAATTGTTGTAAAACAAGCCTAACTAACGATTCTTTCTATCTAACTTTGTTCTTTGCATTCTGGAACTGTTGACATAGCCGTGCAGTTGAAGATAATTTCCTTGTGAGGAAATGACTAGGACAGTTGACATTTTTGTAGCGACCTGAAGCATGTGCGAACCTAGAGTTCGTAGCTTGTGGAGCTCAGGCCATGCGATGTCAGACGTGGTCTCAACTGCGCATTCGTCACCGTAACCATACACATTAGATGACTATGGTTTACAAAGAGTAAACCAAGGTGTAGGCAGGAATTTTTAATAAAACTACTGTGTCTATTTCGTTATTAATTTATGATGTCAAGTGTATTAAACCCTACATGTTACTTTATTGTGTGCTGTTAGCGCATAGTTATTAAGCATAATTAAATTGTTTGTTTTTCATGGCTGTACACTTAGTTTTTGGATGTAATTGTTTTCTTTTACGGACGTCATCGCCGTAAATTTCGTTAATTGATAGGACTTAGCTAGTTGAATTAATGTTAAATTTAAATGTCGAAATGGTACCATCCTAACCTAGATTTGTTTTGCTACCCTGTTAAATGTAAATTCAGATATTAGCTTGATCTTGTAACTTGAACTAGGGACTTGCGTCGTACCATATTCCTAGCGTTGCTGTTGTTGCTTTATCATTGTGAGTTAGATCTTTCGCGAGGGTTTTCAGTAACTTCTCAGGTAGGGGACCTGTTCTTTATCTTTGTTTATTTATTAATTTGCGGACTAGCCGATTATAACCCTCCGAACTAGGCTAGGGGCTTGTGAATTTTAATAAATTTTCACGGTGTTTTACATGAGTCTGGATGTTTATTTTCTCAGTCTAGTTTTAAGGTGAACCTTTCCTTAGGCGGTCTATGACCATCGTCACCATGTACCACGATCCCTGTGGACTACGGACTCTCGTGCCGCTTTAGCCTTTATGGAAGGTCACCTGATCCTCACGGTATTTTTTTATTTGATTTATGTGTCGTTAGTTGAGTCATCGTGGTTGTTGACATCAACTAAACGGTCACATTAAAACAAATTTATATGTCAAATTACAAGTCCTGGTGTAAACAAAGTCATTGGAAACCATATTATAGACTTTAACCGATGTCCAGACTCCCGTCTAAGGGAAACGTTTACGTCTTACTTAGCTAAAGAACATGGTATTACAAGACTAGAGGCAACAATTTACAACTACAAAATGGATGGTGTATTTGACCCACTCGAAGATTGTGTTAGTGTATTAAACGCCAACAAACATTACTTAAAAGAAGCGCCCCTGTACTCGGTGCCGATCGCGTCCATGTGGACCAAACTATCGGATAACCTACGAAATAGTTGCTGTGTGGTGTTTAACAAAGTTTTGCAATTTGTGTATTGGGGTAATAAAAATACTCGGAAATTGACTGGTGTGCAAATCGAACTGCGCGATGGACAAGATCGGGAAAAGATGATAAACTATGCTCTCTCTGCCTATAGTTTTAATTACTTACCTGTAAACTTTGTAGAAATTGTTAACGATGATTCTGGAAACAACAATGTTCGCATTATACAGAAATGCTATCTTAAAGCTGGGGAAACATTCTTTTCCCAATCCAGGACATTGTTTTCCACAATTCCCGCAAACATAAACATTAGCGAATTAGGATTGACTCCTACAAATAATATTCCTCCCCAGGTGTTGAGAAAAAGAACCAATAAATCTAACAGACTTAAACCATACCCTCTTAAGGAAATTACCCCATTGAGTACAGTTAATGTGCTATGTGTAAGGAAACGAAAATTGGAGTTAGAGGAAATTGAGATCAAAAAAAGGAAAGTGGAGTATGTTGCAGAGACTACTGCCCTAAAGAAAGAGTACGAAGCAGTGTTGCAGAAAGAACAGACGATTGTGGATGCAAGAAACAGGTTTACAGTTTACTTTAAACAAAGTCCCTGGCAAAATCTAGATGTGAGTGGGAAATACAAACTCTCAGCATTTACTGTTAATTACAAAGGAACTTATCCACGCGTTGGAGTGCTTGTAGAAAGTGAAAAATGTAAACATGTGTGCTACTTAAGAGGATATTTAAAATCTATGTTTTTAAAGAGTCATGGTAATTTAGACTTGCTTAAAAAGGATGGATTTATTGTAACTCGATGTGGTGGATTGGACATTGTACATTTGGAAACTGAAAAAACGTTTGCAGCATTCAACACCAATGGAATTACTACATTTAATGGTAACTCGTTTGCTAAAATAGAGAATTTTAAGTTGTTCACAAGCATTCAAACAGACTATAGAGTAGAGTCGACATCGTATACGCAAGGTGACGTTGATCTGCTTAATAACATCACTATGCAGGAAATCAAAGGCCAAATAAAAATCCGAAAGTGCTCCCGGTTAGAAAGTTTGGAAAAAGGAACAGAACTAATTATTAAGGGAATAAAACCAATAGTATATAGACATAAAGTTAGATATGTGTTGGAAATGGAGAATATTGACTCTTTGTTTATATCCAATTACTGGCTGGAAAAGGAACTAGAAGATTCGGATACAGATTTGAATTATCGGATCAAAATTAAGCTGGATGCTCTTAAAACTACACCAAGCAAAAATAAGGAAAGAGTTGTGTTCTGTGTGTAATTATGCATGACAAATCAAGAATTTGGGCTGCCCTGTTCGTATTAAACAAATGGATACAAAAGGGACCTAAGAGATTTAAGCAAAAATTTAAGTTAAAATGTAGAAAAATGAAAATGAATGTTATTAAAATAAAGAAAAGAGTGTATTATATGTAAACATTGTAGATATATGTAATTAATAAAACTATTGCATGGGTACCGCTTGTGTTTCTTGTTACCCGCCTGACACTCTTAATCCAATCGTTAACTTTCGGCAGTCTTCGGCAATGCTCGGTGAGCGTGGCCTTGAAAAGTAGTTGAAACTAGTGTAGTTGAAAGTATAGTATGACCCGTTTCTTACCTATATGAGCAACGACTCCAATAATAAAGAACCAACAGATAAATGATTCCTGCATAGTTATTGGTGTATAGATTTTTAAACTTAAGTGAGGATTGGGAACGAGACAGTCATAGCCTTAAGTTAAGAATCATCCATGCATTTGCCTTAAATAAAAGTGGTAAAACCATGAAACAATATGAGTGAGGTAGAAATGAGTTTATCACGTCTCAGCTTTCTTCACAAGGTTGGTAGTAGGGGGGTAAGGCGGTTTCCAACCAGTGTCATGGCCGCCACGTGAGTCCAAGCCAATATCTCGCAAACCGATGGTCGGATGTTGACATATGAGGTGTCGTTGGACTCGGGTTGACGCCCTCTTTCCAATGGACCACTCATTTCAACCCCTAAATAAAACCTACCCCTACTAGGGGGTGAAATTGTAATTTTTTAGTGAAAGCCTCTTTTCAAATGGGACATGTATAAGCTGCACTGCTAAAATGAACTTAAACGTGGTTGCTCATATCGCGCATGCATTTTACGAGATGCCGCTATGGATGAACATTTTTGTTTTTGTTTTTTACGCATGCGCACTTGGGATTTTTGTAAGAGGGCGAGCTCTTTGAAAAAAAATGATTGATAAGAAGAGGTTTTGGTGGTGAGGAGAGAGCCAGATAGTCGCCTACTTTCCTACGAAGTTTGTCGATATATTTCAAACGCAAGGTCGGATTTGGACGTGTGACGTGTCAAATCGATTGTCTCGAAGCCCTATACATGTTATTAATAGGTTAAAGTTTTGAGAATGAGGGAAACAGGCTTTTTGGGGGTAAAACCATGATTTTAGACTTTTTCCGATATCTCACGAATGCATGGTCGGATTTGGTCCTATGACGTGTCAAATGGCTTGTCTCGAAACCCTGTGTATTTTGGTAATAGGTTAAAGTTTTTGAGAATGATGGAAACAGAATATTTTGGGGTAAAAACGTGATTTTAGACTTTTTGCTATATCTCACGAACCAATAACGCTAGAGGCGTGTTCGACAGGTCCAAGGACTCGGGGTGACGTCCTCTCTGCTATGGACCACTCGTTATATTTAAAAAAAAATAATTGGAAACTCGATTTTGGGGGTAAACATGTGTTTTTTGTGATTTTTGCCGATATGTCACGAACCAATAACGCTAGAGACGTGTACGAGGTGTCCTAGCACTCGGGCTAACGCCCCCTTTCAAATGTGGTAGATTTTTTTTTCCAAAAAAAAATTCACAAAGGGCCTAACGCCATACAAGTTGAAAAAAACTGTTTTTTTTTCTTTACCTGTTTATAATGTCCATGAAGCGTGGTGGTTGAGAGAGACGATACGGCTGGGTGTGTGTGTGTGTGTTTCAACGAACCTGTCGCTAACCACAAGGACCATGCTTAATAGAACAATCGCTATTTCGGCTGGTCGGTGTATGACAGAACGAGCATGCGTTTTCTGATATTTTACCTTTAACGTGTAAACGGTGATGAGAACTTGATTCTATGTTGGTCGAAGCGAGTACAGAAAACAAACTTACAGGAGGTGAAGGTCATTTGAGCTTATTGGAAGGCTCCGGTCTGACTTGACAACAGGTGCAATGGAAAAAATGACCAAGACGCTTGAAGGTGAAATAATCTGACCATCGTGGTGGCAGGGGAGTGTGAAAGGCATGCACACACATTTGTGAAACCACATGTAGGCTAAACCAGTGACATCCTGTTTTGCTTCGTACGTGACAAAATGCAAGTTCATGTGAAATTTGATCTACCGCAGGTGTTCGCTTGGGACGTTATCTGTCCACATGCGCGATAACTGTTAACAAGTTACATCCTGCCTTGCTTCGTACGTGACAAAATGCAAGTTGACGTGAAATTTGATTCGCCACAGGTGTTCACTTTGGGCGTTAGCTGTCCACGTGACCGATAACAGAATGGTCAAAGCGTGGGAAAAATGATTATACATGCAACGTAGCATATATAAAGACATGTCGTTATCATTTCCACTCTCACTTGGGTGGACTATCTTTGAACACATTGCGTTGCGTGAAACACTTGGTCTTGTTTAACAGTTTTGGTGTTGGTGGAAAATACTTAACCTTGTTGTGGGGTAGGTATATATTTATTCATTTATACATTTATTGATTAATATATATATTTACAAGCAATTATTTATTGATTAGGTAATTAATGATTTTATTTATTTGTTTGCAGATAACCGGCATACCTTACATGTCAGAGGGAGAAGAAACTATTGCACTTTTGAGCCCAGTAGAAGGGAAGAGTAACAAGTCACTGCAAGTAAAGGTGAGATGATTTTTTTTAAACTAACTTGTTTCATTTTTGTTTTGTTTTATGTTTTATTTTATGAAATGTATGTATTAACCTGAATTTAGGTATTTATAGCGGTTTATTTTATTTATTTTTAGAAACTTGGAAAGAATAGCCTTACCGCCGTAGCAGTCGCTGAAAAAAACCAGAAACGCACTAAAGCGAAACCACTGCCAAAGAGTGAACTGTTTAAAACTCAGGTAAGTCCAACTTAAAAATGCTATTCCATTTTACCACTACTGAAAACTCGTAGACAAAAAAAAAATTCATTACCTGTACATGACTGGGACAATGATTGCTTTCTTGATTAATTGCTATGTTGTTGTTGTTGACTGGGAAAAGTACAAGGCCATGTTGGATTTTCTAAAAATAAAATAATAAATTTAATTTATGGGTGGTTCCCTATGGACTCAACGAATATCCACAGGTTTGAACATGATAATGTGAACAAAATGACATGACATTCATTTTTGTTTATATATTGGTTAAAGGGAGGGTGGGGGAATGTAAATGACTGTAGCTTTATAAAAAAGAAAATAAGTACATGGGTTACTGTTTGTGCCAACATACAGTTTATTTTTAATGGTGTTTTGATATATTAATGCCAATTAACGTTAACGTTTTATTTACAAGTATTGATTGATTGATTGATTGATTGAGTGATGGGTTATTTTGTTTGCTTTTAGGTGTCGTCATGTGCCATTAACGTAATGAACAGACAGTGAACAAGCATGCATTATGCTTTAAAGTACTCTGTGCAATGTTAATAACTTACAATAAGAAAACGTTTTATTATAACACATGGCGTTAGTACCAAATACAACAAGTGAGCAAGTTGGTTTACCACGTGGGTTAAATTTAAAATCAGAACATGATCGATGGTTAACATTTGAATCCTGGCCTGTAGGCTTTTTGTCGACGCATGAACTTGCAAAAGCCGGTTTTTTTTACTTGAACCGAGGAGATGTGGTGCGCTGTGTGTTTTGTCGTATTGAACTTTCACACTGGGAAGAAGGGGATGATCCCTTTAGAGACCATTTGCGATGGTCTCCTCACTGTCCTTAC
Source organism: Meconema thalassinum (assembly GCA_946902985.2). Classification (NCBI taxonomy): domain Eukaryota; kingdom Metazoa; phylum Arthropoda; class Insecta; order Orthoptera; family Tettigoniidae; genus Meconema; species Meconema thalassinum. Next base: position 175,812,866 of record OX336401.1, read on the forward strand.
ATGCTTGGAAAGCAAGTGGGTAACCTACCCGTGCATTCATTTTACCGAACCACAAGGCCTATGGCCGCTACTTACGTTGCTGAATCACAAATAAATAATAATAATGATGTATTACCAGCCAACGGTAGTGTCGATATATGTGGTCCATATGCCATAGACAGTGTTGAATTGGCGTGTGCTTTTGAAAAATTGGGAGTTTGCAAGACTAAAGCACTAGCACACCCAGAGTACAGCTCTGTTGAAAAACGTTTCGAATCTTATAAAAATGTTTGGCCATTAATATTAAAACACCTTACCAAACAGCTAAGTGAAGCTGGATTTTTTTATACTGGTGAAGGGGATAAAACAATATGTTTCTATTGTGGATTTGCTTTAAAGGATTGGCAAATGACTGATGACCCTTTTGTGCAACACGCTCGTTGGTTACCAAACTGTAAATACATGGTGTTGCTTAAAGGTCAGGAATTTGTGAACACTATTCGTAAAGAAAAAGTGATTGCAGCACAAGACATAAAAGTGCCTTTAGAGTTAGAGCACGCGGAGCAAATACATAAGGCTGAAAGAAAAGACTTGTCTCACGAACAGATACAAAAGTGTGACCAACAATTATGTAAAATTTGTTATCAAGATGAACTAGGTGTTGTATTTTTACCCTGTGGACACATGATAGCCTGTGTCAAGTGTGCATTAGAACTTAACACTTGTGCTATATGCAGAAAAGTAGTATCTGCAACAGTTAGGGCATTTCTTGCATAACTAGTATAATTTATTCGCCATGGATAGTGCAAAATCCCTAATTGCACAATATTATTAAAGCTGTTTTAGAGTGTAATAGATATGCTTTTGTTTTGTTTATAGACTACTACAATGAATGTTTTGAATGCTGTGGGACAATCATGTGGCTTAGAGACAAAGAAGCTCAGCGAATTGCCAATGCATATTCCATTCCGCATTATCAAGATTCGGAAATTGAAAACAGCATATGGTGATCGTGTACTTTGTGTATGTGAAAACTTTGAGACATTTCTGCCTATACGGTTTAATGATATGTCGGAGAGTGTTTTTGATGAAGTCAATAATGCTGTGCAACCTGTACACTTAATTTATGAAGGTTTTAAAAACAATAGGTGCATGGTTCGTTTTAATTAAATAAATAAATAATGTGAAATAATAATGGAAATTATAAGTAATGACAATATACTGAAAAAGAAAGAAAATATGTGCATAGAATAGTAATGTTTTAGTGTTTAGTGTTGTCTTTAAAAATATTATGATGAAACCAAAAAAAATGTATATAAAGTTTGTAAATAAATGCAAAATGATGTTACAATGCTGTTTTATTTTATACAAAGTTAGTATATTTAACATTGCAGAGTATACATGATTATGACAATAAATGCATACTGAATACAAGCCTTTCTCACATTACAATAGTCTGTTATAGTTTTAAACACAAGGCTTGTTGTAGATCATTTTATAGCAATGTCCCTTTAATGTTGTTTTCGAAAAGTGGGGAAGCCACAATGGTTGTATTGACATAAAAACCTTATGGTTATTACTATTTAGTCACTTTGATCCCCTTGCAGATCAACAGCAGATGACCTAGTTGTTCCACTCTTTAAAACGACAACAACAACACTACCTCTTGCATAGTTTGTGATGTTGATGGCTCTTGCGACGTGGAAGATGGATTAAAAATAACTTTGAGAACAGGGGTTAAACGTTGATCATTAAACAATGCACTATTTTGAGTAGCAATATGGTTTTCTTGATTTTTTGTCGACGGCAACTGTGTTTCATGCGGTACACTACATTGATGATCACTGACACTTAAAACCTCACTATTTTTACTTTTTAGGTCACCACGACAATGTTTGGAACGTTGCTTTGAACAACGCCAAATAACAGTTCCATTTTTATTGGTTCGTTTCACAATATATGAATATCCTTTATAGTGTGCGTAAGGCTTACCATACCTAGTCACTGATACTTCCATATCAACTGTCGAGCATAGACTAAGCTCTAGTAAAGTCAACTTGGTAATAAGAATACTAGTTTAATGTGAGAGCAAATATGGATCCAAAGAGTTCAGGTAAAAGTGAAAGCAAATAAGCAAATATTAGAAACAAGAGTTGGGGTGAAAGTGGTCGCAAAGTGGTAGACCCATTACACAATAATTTCAGCACGACGAAGCTCTTGTTCAATTTCTTTGATTTCCCAATCGTGACCAGTATGGCCAGATTGACGTGAGGCATGCAACAACTGTAGCCGCTGGACGAGCTTATTGGGATTGTGCCAGTATACAAATTTAACAAATGGATTTTTAGGTGTAAACAAAGCATTACCATTATCATGATCATTATCATCATCGTCTTTATCATCATCATGATCACCATTATCATCATGACCATCATCACTGTTACTATATAGTCCTTTTTGATCCTCTTGCAATACCACTTTATTTATAGTCTGAGTTGATTTTGACAGTGTTGAAGGTTTCTTGGACGTTGACAACTGTCCTAACATGACGTTTTGAGGACATGATAAGTTCTTTTGAACAAACACTGTACTATCTTTAGCCGCAATATCGTTTTCTTGAACTTGCTTTTTAGCATTTTGATAATTGTTTGTAAACAGTAAGCGTGGTTTGTTTCGAGCACTACATTGATGAACACTCACACTTAAAACCTTTCCATTTTTACTTTTCAGATTGCCTCGACATTTTGTTGACCTCTCTTTTGAGCATCGCCAGAATATTATTCCATTCACATTCTGGCGATTATAGTTATAGGAGTAGCCTTGATAGAGTGCACGTAGCCTACCTTTGTTGGTTGTAATAAGTTCCATAGTAGTAACTGACCTGTCAGTACGATGTTCACACTACAAAGGTTACAACTGTTTTGCTGATGGAGTGACCTACTATAAGCTTATATATTGGCTTATGTGTTGGCTTTTTGTGTTGGCTTTTCGTGTTGGCTTTTGTGTTGGCTTATGTGTTGGCTTTTTGTGTTGGCTTTTTGTGTTGGCTTTTCATGTTGGCATTTCGTGTTGGCTTATGTGTTGGCTTTTTGTGTTGGCTTTTTGTGTTGGCTTTTCGTGTTGGCTTTTGTGTTGGCTTATGTGTTGGCTTTTTGTGTTGGCTTTTTGTGTTGGCTTTTCATGTTGGCTTTTCGTGTTGGCTTTTCGTGTTGGCTTTTCGTGTTGGCTTTTCGTGTTGGCATTTCGTGTTGGCTTTTGTGTTGGCTTTTCGTGTTGGCTTTTTGTGTTGGCTTTTCGTGTTGGCATTTCGTGTTGGCTTTTCGTGTTGGCTTTTTTTGTATTGGCCTTTCGTGTTGGCTTTTTGTATTGGCTTTTCGTGTTGGCTTTTTGTGTTGGCTTTAGTATTGGCTTATTTGACAAGTTATTTGTGTCAATGTATTTAGTGGATTTTTTCTTGGTGTTGGAAAGTAGTTGAAAGAGAGGGAATATTTAAAGACTTAACCTCAGCTCACTAACCTAACCTAACCTTTCAACTCTCAGATGTTAATTAAATTCTGTGCATTGTCGAGTTGGAGCCCAAGACCTCAGGGGTAAAAAAAACAATTATTTTTGACGACTTATTTTGGTAACTTATTTTAATGGCTAACCTAACTTTACCTAACCTAACCTAACCTAACCTCAGCTCACTTTGGATATTACTAGTAAGTGTTCATATCCTCTGCTAGGTAGCATGCTAGTAGTACAGGTAGTGCTCATATTTACCGCTAGATAGCGGAAACATACTTTGCATGTTGCATGTGACACTTGTGAAGTTTAACCACATGCAAGACGTGCTTGTATAAGTTCTCTATTTAAACTCAATATACAATTAACCACTAAATGTTCAGAACTAACATGTATAGCCATGTTTAGGGTATATAGGAGACCCTTAGCAAGAAAGGCTGTCTAACCCACGAGTGTACAGCCTTGTCATACGCAGTAAGCCCCTGTTGGCAGAAAACAACAACAACAACAATTTGAGAAAGCCAACAGGGGCTTACTGCGTATGACAAGGCTGTACACTCGTGGGTTAGACAGCCTTTCTTGCTAAGGGTCTCCTATATACCCTAAACATGGCTATACATGTTAGTTCTGAACATTTAGTGGTTAATTGTATATTGAGTTTAAATAGAGAACTTATACAAGCACGTCTTGCATGTGGTTAAACTTCACAAGTGTCACATGCAACATGCAAAGTATGTTTCCGCTATCTAGCGGTAAATATGAGCACTACCTGTACTACTAGCATGCTACCTAGCAGAGGATATGAACACTTACTAGTAATATCCAAAGTGAGCTGAGGTTAGGTTAGGTTAGGTTAGGTTAGGTAAAGTTAGGTTAGCCATTAAAATAAGTTACCAAAATAAGTCGTCAAAAATAATTGTTTTTTTTACCCCTGAGGTCTTGGGCTCCAACTCGACAATGCACAGAATTTAATTAACATCTGAGAGTTGAAAGGTTAGGTTAGGTTAGTGAGCTGAGGTTAAGTCTTTAAATATTCCCTCTCTTTCAACTACTTTCCAACACCAAGAAAAAATCCACTAAATACATTGACACAAATAACTTGTCAAATAAGCCAATACAAAAGCCAATACTAAAGCCAACACAAAAAGCCAACACGAAAAGCCAATACAAAAAGCCAACACGAAAGGCCAATACAAAAAAAGCCAACACGAAAAGCCAACACGAAATGCCAACACGAAAAGCCAACACAAAAAGCCAACACGAAAAGCCAACACAAAAGCCAACACGAAATGCCAACACGAAAAGCCAACACAAAAAGCCAACACGAAAAGCCAACACGAAAAGCCAACATGAAAAGCCAACACAAAAAGCCAACACAAAAAGCCAACACATAAGCCAACACAAAAGCCAACACGAAAAGCCAACACAAAAAGCCAACACAAAAAGCCAACACATAAGCCAACACGAAATGCCAACATGAAAAGCCAACACAAAAAGCCAACACAAAAAGCCAACACATAAGCCAACACAAAAGCCAACACGAAAAGCCAACACAAAAAGCCAACACATAAGCCAATATATAAGCTTATAGTAGGTCACTCCATCAGCAAAACAGTTGTAACCTTTGTAGTGTGAACATCGTACTGACAGGTCAGTTACTACTATGGAACTTATTACAACCAACAAAGGTAGGCTACGTGCACTCTATCAAGGCTACTCCTATAACTATAATCGCCAGAATGTGAATGGAATAATATTCTGGCGATGCTCAAAAGAGAGGTCAACAAAATGTCGAGGCAATCTGAAAAGTAAAAATGGAAAGGTTTTAAGTGTGAGTGTTCATCAATGTAGTGCTCGAAACGAACCACGCTTACTGTTTACAAACAATTATCAAAATGCTAAAAAGCAAGTTCAAGAAAACGATATTGCGGCTAAAGATAGTACAGTGTTTGTTCAAAAGAACTTATCATGTCCTCAAAACGTCATGTTAGGACAGTTGTCAACGTCCAAGAAACCTTCAACACTGTCAAAATCAACTCAGACTATAAATAAAGTGGTATTGCAAGAGGATCAAAAAGGACTATATAGTAACAGTGATGATGGTCATGATGATAATGGTGATCATGATGATGATAATGACGATGATGATAATGATCATGATAATGGTAATGCTTTGTTTACACCTAAAAATCCATTTGTTAAATTTGTATACTGGCACAATCCCAATAAGCTCGTCCAGCGGCTACAGTTGTTGCATGCCTCACGTCAATCTGGCCATACTGGTCACGATTGGGAAATCAAAGAAATTGAACAAGAGCTTCGTCGTGCTGAAATTATTGTGTAATGGGTCTACCACTTTGCGACCACTTTCACCCCAACTCTTGTTTCTAATATTTGCTTATTTGCTTTCACTTTTACCTGAACTCTTTGGATCCATATTTGCTCTCACATTAAACTAGTATTCTTATTACCAAGTTGACTTTACTAGAGCTTAGTCTATGCTCGACAGTTGATATGGAAGTATCAGTGACTAGGTATGGTAAGCCTTACGCACACTATAAAGGATATTCATATATTGTGAAACGAACCAATAAAAATGGAACTGTTATTTGGCGTTGTTCAAAGCAACGTTCCAAACATTGTCGTGGTGACCTAAAAAGTAAAAATAGTGAGGTTTTAAGTGTCAGTGATCATCAATGTAGTGTACCGCATGAAACACAGTTGCCGTCGACAAAAAATCAAGAAAACCATATTGCTACTCAAAATAGTGCATTGTTTAATGATCAACGTTTAACCCCTGTTCTCAAAGTTATTTTTAATCCATCTTCCACGTCGCAAGAGCCATCAACATCACAAACTATGCAAGAGGTAGTGTTGTTGTTGTCGTTTTAAAGAGTGGAACAACTAGGTCATCTGCTGTTGATCTGCAAGGGGATCAAAGTGACTAAATAGTAATAACCATAAGGTTTTTATGTCAATACAACCATTGTGGCTTCCCCACTTTTCGAAAACAACATTAAAGGGACATTGCTATAAAATGATCTACAACAAGCCTTGTGTTTAAAACTATAACAGACTATTGTAATGTGAGAAAGGCTTGTATTCAGTATGCATTTATTGTCATAATCATGTATACTCTGCAATGTTAAATATACTAACTTTGTATAAAATAAAACAGCATTGTAACATCATTTTGCATTTATTTACAAACTTTATATACATTTTTTTTGGTTTCATCATAATATTTTTAAAGACAACACTAAACACTAAAACATTACTATTCTATGCACATATTTTCTTTCTTTTTCAGTATATTGTCATTACTTATAATTTCCATTATTATTTCACATTATTTATTTATTTAATTAAAACGAACCATGCACCTATTGTTTTTAAAACCTTCATAAATTAAGTGTACAGGTTGCACAGCATTATTGACTTCATCAAAAACACTCTCCGACATATCATTAAACCGTATAGGCAGAAATGTCTCAAAGTTTTCACATACACAAAGTACACGATCACCATATGCTGTTTTCAATTTCCGAATCTTGATAATGCGGAATGGAATATGCATTGGCAATTCGCTGAGCTTCTTTGTCTCTAAGCCACATGATTGTCCCACAGCATTCAAAACATTCATTGTAGTAGTCTATAAACAAAACAAAAGCATATCTATTACACTCTAAAACAGCTTTAATAATATTGTGCAATTAGGGATTTTGCACTATCCATGGCGAATAAATTATACTAGTTATGCAAGAAATGCCCTAACTGTTGCAGATACTACTTTTCTGCATATAGCACAAGTGTTAAGTTCTAATGCACACTTGACACAGGCTATCATGTGTCCACAGGGTAAAAATACAACACCTAGTTCATCTTGATAACAAATTTTACATAATTGTTGGTCACACTTTTGTATCTGTTCGTGAGACAAGTCTTTTCTTTCAGCCTTATGTATTTGCTCCGCGTGCTCTAACTCTAAAGGCACTTTTATGTCTTGTGCTGCAATCACTTTTTCTTTACGAATAGTGTTCACAAATTCCTGACCTTTAAGCAACACCATGTATTTACAGTTTGGTAACCAACGAGCGTGTTGCACAAAAGGGTCATCAGTCATTTGCCAATCCTTTAAAGCAAATCCACAATAGAAACATATTGTTTTATCCCCTTCACCAGTATAAAAAAATCCAGCTTCACTTAGCTGTTTGGTAAGGTGTTTTAATATTAATGGCCAAACATTTTTATAAGATTCGAAACGTTTTTCAACAGAGCTGTACTCTGGGTGTGCTAGTGCTTTAGTCTTGCAAACTCCCAATTTTTCAAAAGCACACGCCAATTCAACACTGTCTATGGCATATGGACCACATATATCGACACTACCGTTGGCTGGTAATACATCATTATTATTATTTATTTGTGATTCAGCAACGTAAGTAGCGGCCATAGGCCTTGTGGTTCGGTAAAATGAATGCACGGGTAGGTTACCCACTTGCTTTCCAAGCATGTAAGGACAGTGAGGAGACCATCGCAAATGGTCTCTAAAGGGATCATCCCCTTCTTCCCAGTGTGAAAGTTCAATACGACAAAACACACAGCGCACCACATCTCCTCGGTTCAAGTAAAAAAAACCGGCTTTTGCAAGTTCATGCGTCGACAAAAAGCCTACAGGCCAGGATTCAAATGTTAACCATCGATCATGTTCTGATTTTAAATTTAACCCACGTGGTAAACCAACTTGCTCACTTGTTGTATTTGGTACTAACGCCATGTGTTATAATAAAACGTTTTCTTATTGTAAGTTATTAACATTGCACAGAGTACTTTAAAGCATAATGCATGCTTGTTCACTGTCTGTTCATTACGTTAATGGCACATGACGACACCTAAAAGCAAACAAAATAACCCATCACTCAATCAATCAATCAATCAATCAATACTTGTAAATAAAACGTTAACGTTAATTGGCATTAATATATCAAAACACCATTAAAAATAAACTGTATGTTGGCACAAACAGTAACCCATGTACTTATTTTCTTTTTTATAAAGCTACAGTCATTTACATTCCCCCACCCTCCCTTTAACCAATATATAAACAAAAATGAATGTCATGTCATTTTGTTCACATTATCATGTTCAAACCTGTGGATATTCGTTGAGTCCATAGGGAACCACCCATAAATTAAATTTATTATTTTATTTTTAGAAAATCCAACATGGCCTTGTACTTTTCCCAGTCAACAACAACAACATAGCAATTAATCAAGAAAGCAATCATTGTCCCAGTCATGTACAGGTAATGAATTTTTTTTTTGTCTACGAGTTTTCAGTAGTGGTAAAATGGAATAGCATTTTTAAGTTGGACTTACCTGAGTTTTAAACAGTTCACTCTTTGGCAGTGGTTTCGCTTTAGTGCGTTTCTGGTTTTTTTCAGCGACTGCTACGGCGGTAAGGCTATTCTTTCCAAGTTTCTAAAAATAAATAAAATAAACCGCTATAAATACCTAAATTCAGGTTAATACATACATTTCATAAAATAAAACATAAAACAAAACAAAAATGAAACAAGTTAGTTTAAAAAAAATCATCTCACCTTTACTTGCAGTGACTTGTTACTCTTCCCTTCTACTGGGCTCAAAAGTGCAATAGTTTCTTCTCCCTCTGACATGTAAGGTATGCCGGTTATCTGCAAACAAATAAATAAAATCATTAATTACCTAATCAATAAATAATTGCTTGTAAATATATATATTAATCAATAAATGTATAAATGAATAAATATATACCTACCCCACAACAAGGTTAAGTATTTTCCACCAACACCAAAACTGTTAAACAAGACCAAGTGTTTCACGCAACGCAATGTGTTCAAAGATAGTCCACCCAAGTGAGAGTGGAAATGATAACGACATGTCTTTATATATGCTACGTTGCATGTATAATCATTTTTCCCACGCTTTGACCATTCTGTTATCGGTCACGTGGACAGCTAACGCCCAAAGTGAACACCTGTGGCGAATCAAATTTCACGTCAACTTGCATTTTGTCACGTACGAAGCAAGGCAGGATGTAACTTGTTAACAGTTATCGCGCATGTGGACAGATAACGTCCCAAGCGAACACCTGCGGTAGATCAAATTTCACATGAACTTGCATTTTGTCACGTACGAAGCAAAACAGGATGTCACTGGTTTAGCCTACATGTGGTTTCACAAATGTGTGTGCATGCCTTTCACACTCCCCTGCCACCACGATGGTCAGATTATTTCACCTTCAAGCGTCTTGGTCATTTTTTCCATTGCACCTGTTGTCAAGTCAGACCGGAGCCTTCCAATAAGCTCAAATGACCTTCACCTCCTGTAAGTTTGTTTTCTGTACTCGCTTCGACCAACATAGAATCAAGTTCTCATCACCGTTTACACGTTAAAGGTAAAATATCAGAAAACGCATGCTCGTTCTGTCATACACCGACCAGCCGAAATAGCGATTGTTCTATTAAGCATGGTCCTTGTGGTTAGCGACAGGTTCGTTGAAACACACACACACACACACACCCAGCCGTATCGTCTCTCTCAACCACCACGCTTCATGGACATTATAAACAGGTAAAGAAAAAAAAACAGTTTTTTTCAACTTGTATGGCGTTAGGCCCTTTGTGAATTTTTTTTGGAAAAAAAATCTACCACATTTGAAAGGGGGCGTTAGCCCGAGTGCTAGGACACCTCGTACACGTCTCTAGCGTTATTGGTTCGTGACATATCGGCAAAAATCACAAAAAACACATGTTTACCCCCAAAATCGAGTTTCCAATTATTTTTTTTTAAATATAACGAGTGGTCCATAGCAGAGAGGACGTCACCCCGAGTCCTTGGACCTGTCGAACACGCCTCTAGCGTTATTGGTTCGTGAGATATAGCAAAAAGTCTAAAATCACGTTTTTACCCCAAAATATTCTGTTTCCATCATTCTCAAAAACTTTAACCTATTACCAAAATACACAGGGTTTCGAGACAAGCCATTTGACACGTCATAGGACCAAATCCGACCATGCATTCGTGAGATATCGGAAAAAGTCTAAAATCATGGTTTTACCCCCAAAAAGCCTGTTTCCCTCATTCTCAAAACTTTAACCTATTAATAACATGTATAGGGCTTCGAGACAATCGATTTGACACGTCACACGTCCAAATCCGACCTTGCGTTTGAAATATATCGACAAACTTCGTAGGAAAGTAGGCGACTATCTGGCTCTCTCCTCACCACCAAAACCTCTTCTTATCAATCATTTTTTTTCAAAGAGCTCGCCCTCTTACAAAAATCCCAAGTGCGCATGCGTAAAAAACAAAAACAAAAATGTTCATCCATAGCGGCATCTCGTAAAATGCATGCGCGATATGAGCAACCACGTTTAAGTTCATTTTAGCAGTGCAGCTTATACATGTCCCATTTGAAAAGAGGCTTTCACTAAAAAATTACAATTTCACCCCCTAGTAGGGGTAGGTTTTATTTAGGGGTTGAAATGAGTGGTCCATTGGAAAGAGGGCGTCAACCCGAGTCCAACGACACCTCATATGTCAACATCCGACCATCGGTTTGCGAGATATTGGCTTGGACTCACGTGGCGGCCATGACACTGGTTGGAAACCGCCTTACCCCCCTACTGTTGGTAGTTACTCCCTGCTCAAGCTAATTTAAGCTACATCTAAGACAATCTGTTTAGCATATTCGAACCTTGAACTACACTGCAGTTCTTAGCCTCAACCTTTCTTGCCATAATTATGTTTCCTATTTCCATAACAAATTAAAATCCTAGGAGTGAAAGCTAAATCCCTCAAGGTCAAAGTCTACCATGCTAACCAATTAGCCACAGGGTCACATTTTAGGGCTTATCCGATATTGTGACTATTTATTAAAACCCATGTACATAATGTTTCTGGAATATGCGTGATTACCTATGTCAATGTAGCGGTATCGGTGGTGTAGTTAATAGCTGTGCTCAAGATAACGGGTTCAAACCCTGACAAAGTCGTGGGATTTTTAAAAGCGCTAATTCCTTTAGTATGCATTCCTTCGGAGGGGCGGGGAGTAAAGCCTGCCGTCCCATGTCATACATTTGTTCCACGTAAAAGAACCTAGCACTGCAATTGGCAGTGTGTAGTAAAATTTATAGGCGATATTGGTTAATTAGTAACGCTCTATTAAGTTCCAACGTTCGCCACTTGGAGTTAGTGACAGTAGCATTTGGTAACTAAAGTTGGACCTAACTGAAATTGAACTTGTTGGGAGACCTCGGGCGTTAAATAAAAAATGCCCAGCTATGGCCATTGGCTGCAATTCATAATATATCCTCTTTGCATCGTCCATCACTAGTTATTTTGCTTTCTAAGTAGTAAAAAGTATCCTAGTTCCATTAGCTTTTCACCTGTCAATTCGAAGTACTGTACATATGCATTTCATTTGAGGGGTTTAGACATCGTGGTGTATAGGATTTGTGTGATAGCATGTGTTATTGTGATGACTGCAGTAGTGTGTGTATTAGTAATTGGATGAGGATTGGAAAGGATGCAGGCGGACACTTAAATTAAGAATCATCCCGGTATTCACCTGAAGTACAAGTGGGAAACCAAGGAAAACCTCCTCTCAGTTTTTCCTTACAAAGCCTAATGTAGACCAAGATTAAATTTCTTGGCAGAGCCGGAAATCAAACTCAGGCCTCCAAGGTGACGACCTAGAATGCTAGCCACTACACAACGAGGTCGTCTCTTATGATAGTCTACTTTGTACAGTCTCATGTTACGACGTTGTTGTTGTTGTTGTTATGAAGGGCTTAGACATCGTGGTCTTTTATACCCCTGTACTTGGGTGTATGCAAAATGTATGTGATAATCTGTGTTATTGTGGTGTCTGTAGGATTGTGTGTATTAGTTATTCATGTAAGGATTGGGAAGGAGGCTGCCCCGGCATTAATTTAGGAACCATTCCGACATTTGCTTGGAGTAGAAGTGGGAAACCACAAAATCCATTTTTTAAGACAACCAAGGTTAAATTCTGTATTCAAAATTCATATAAAAGTTTCACTAACAGTCAAGAGCCAAGCCTTCAGCCTCGGAGATTACACGCAATGTAAGCTATCAAATTTCTGCGAACTTGCACCTACCAAGCTCCCACAGTACGCTGGAGAGAACAGTCGCCTTTCAACTCACATAGTGTTCGCTTGCAAATGAATTGTTTAAACTTGTAACAAAATTCAATCAAAACTTGTAACAAAATTCAATCATCAATCACGCGTTATAGCATGTATGTGTGGTAAGACATCATAGTCATCAGCCCCGTGTAGTTGAGAGTGTATCATTCACGTTAGTGGGTTGAGACACCATGGTCATCAGCCTCGTGTAGTTGAGAGTGTATCATTCACGTTAGTGGGGTGAGACACTATGGTCATCAGCTCAGTATAGTTGAGAGTGTATCTTTCACGTCAGTGTGTTGAAACACCATGGTCATCAGACCCGTGTAGTTGAGAGTGTATCATTCACGATAAGTGGTTGAGACACCATGATCATCAGTCCCTTGTAGTTGAATAGGAAATAAATAGTGACATATAGTTCATGAGTAGCGTGTGGTTAGAAATGTTAAAACATCGTAACAAGATTATCAACAAAAGATATGCATTACTGAGGTAAGTAACTTAATTCCAAATTCTATATTGATGTTTTCATCTTCAGTCTTTTGACTGATTGATGAGCTAATCATTTCATCCCTATATACTGTAGCTACAATACCCTACTTCCAAGGCAATCTGTTTAACATATTCTAAACATGGTCTACCCCTACAGTTCTTGCCCTTGACCCCTTCCTTCCATAACTAAGCTTGCTATTCCTGGGTGCCTTAGTATGTGTCCTACCAACCTATCTCTTCTCTTCATTAACAGTCACCAGAAACATGTCTTCTCTCTCACTAGTCTTAATACCTCTTGGTTTGTAACCCTATGAACTTGAGTGTATGAAAGAGCTGTCTGATAACCTGTGTCACTGTAATGTCTGTACTACTGTATGTATTTGTAATAGAGGTAGGTATTGGGTAGGAAGCAGCTGTAGCCTTAAGTTAGGTACCATCCCGGCATTTCCTTAAGAGTGTAAGAGAGGAAACCCACAGAAAAACACTCTTAGAATGAGTGAGGTAGGAATTGAACCCGTCTCTTCTCAGTTTTGTCTCACAAGGCTGAGTGTACCCCGTTCTTTTAGGAGTTTTGTGATTTCGTAGTCATGTATCCCTGTGAACTTGGGTGTATGTAAAAGCTGTCTGATAACCTGTGTCACTGTGATGTCTGTACTACTGTATGCATTTGTAATAGAGGTAGGTATTGGGTAGGAAGCAGCTGTAGCCTTAAGTTAGGTACCATGCCGGCATTTGCTTAAGAGGGTAAGAGTGGAAAACCACAGAAAACCACTCTTAGAATGAGTGAGGTAGGAATTGAACCCGTCTCTTCTCAGTTTTGCCTCACAAGGCTGAGTGTACCCCGTTCTTTTAGGAGTTTTGTGATTTCATAGTCATGTAGCCCCGCGTACTTGGTTGAGTGTTGAATTTGTCTAATAACCTGTGTAACAGCAATGGCTGTATTAGTGTGTGTATTTGTAATTCAGATGAGGATTGGGAAAGAGGCGGCCGTGGTCTTAATTTAGGAACTATCCAAGCATTTGCATGGAGTAAAAGTGGGAAACCACAGAAAACAACTTCCAAAATGGTTGAGGTAGGAATCAAAACCCAGCTCCTGTCAGTTTTGCCTCACAAGGGTGAGTGTACTCCGTTCCAGTTCTGAGACCAGAATTACATTTCTTGGCTGAGCAGAGAATCAAATTCAGGCTTAAGCAGTGACATGCAAGAATGCTAGCCACTACACCACAAGGAAGACATGTAGTTGTTGTTGTTGTTTCATTTGAGAGGGCTTTGACATCGTGATTATTCTGTTCCCATGTACTTGGATCAGTGTGGAATAGGTCTGATAACCTGTGTCATTGTGCTGGTTGTATTAGTGTGTGTATTTGTAATTCAGATGAGGATTGGGAAAGAGGTGGCCGTGGTCTTAATTTAGGACCTATCCAAGCATTTGCATGGAGTAAAAGTGGGAAACCACAGAAAACTACTTCCAAAATGGTTGAGGTAGGTATCAAAACCCAGCTCCTGTCAGTTTTGCCTCACAAGGCTGAGTGTACCCCGTTCCAATTCTGAGACCAGAATTACATTTCTTGGCTGAGCAGTGAATCAAATTCAGGCTTAAGCTGTGACATCCAAGAATGCTAGCCACTACACCACAAGGAAGACATGTAGTTGTTGTTGTTGTTTCATTTGAGAGGGCTTTGACATCGTGATTATTCTGTTCCCATGTACTTGGATCAGTGTGGAATAGGTCTGATAACCTGTGTCATTGTGCTGGTTGTATTAGTGTGTGTATTTGTAATTCAGATGAGGATTGGGAAAGAGGTGGCCGTGGTCTTAATTTAGGACCTATCCAAGCATTTGCATGGAGTAAAAGTGGGAAACCACAGAAAACTACTTCCAAAATGGTTGAGGTAGGTATCAAAACCCAGCTCCTGTCAGTTTTGCCTCACAAGGCTGAGTGTACCCCGTTCCAATTCTGAGACCAGAATTACATTTCTTGGCTGAGCAGTGAATCAAATTCAGGCTTAAGCGGTGACATCCAAGAATGCTAACCACTACACCAAAAAGTGGACAATATAAGACTGGTCTTGATTGTACGTGATCAATGCATGATTACCTAATAATAATAATAATAATAATAATAAATATTCCATTTAGCAACGTTACACTGTCAACCTCTCTCTGTGACGTCATGCAATGTCTCAGGGCGTGGCAGCCATATTGCCCATTAGCCCCTGACCCAGCTATGACTGACCTCTCCATAAGAATAACACAGGGCAGTTGCGCGCGGCGGCCATATTGCCCATTAGCCCCTGTCCCAGAACCGCTCTTTTATTCCTACTTTTGTGCAAGATCCATTGGGGTTCGCGAACCACAGATCTGGTGAGAAATTGCTAGCATTGGCAGCACTGCTTGTAACTGCGGTAACGTGTATAGCTCCATCCTGATACAAGTGTTACGGCCCATAACAACGCCAAACAAATTGGTTCGAGTAATGCAATGAACCTGTCTCTCTTGCTCTCAATCTGTATTGGCCAGCCAGCTTCAAGGTTTAATAAACTGCCACTTAGACCACAGATACGGTGTGAACTGCCCTCAGTAATGAATGGACTAAAGAAATTAATTGAAGCAATTCTACAGTCGGTGAAAGTTAACTTCTTAGAATTCTCAGGAGCACAGGTTCACGAGCATTTTAGCGCAAGTGCGTATTTCTAAGAGACGCATGTCAGGAATAGATAGTTGGAAACCATTCTTCATTGACAACTAGCAACCGGACCCGGCTTCGCCCGGTATCTTTAACAGTTTATCCAGCGTAAGCTTAAAAGGCGCACGGACGGCAGATCCCAGACGCAATTCAGAAAAGCCGAGGTGAACAGCGAAACTTCAAACACATATACTCTACTCTGAAGTCTTAACTCGACACGACTCGATAGTTTGATGCTAGCCGAAGCTGGGTTGATAGGCTCACTCGCTAGCTCGCAAACTCGCTTCGAAGCTAGTAATTTAAATTTCACTGAATGGCGATTGTTGGAAGAATAAAATCGTAAAATCACTTATAGTGTGCGAGGTATTAAATATATGCTGTCGCGGAATTTTTTGTACAACTTTTCATGCTGAACTTCCTAACCTCATAGTTAGGCTGCTTGAGCTTTTAGTTCTCGCAGCCAAGTGGTGCAGTTGCACCTAATATAAAGGGAGGTGGCGCGCAGTTCGTCACTCCTGTGGGGGTCCGGGCGGGGACACCAGGAGCCCGCCGATGAGCCAGCTTGGTGTCCTAGGCGAAACCCCACACAAGACACGGCACAAACCTAGAAGAATTGCTGAGTTTTACCCAGCGTAAGCTTAAAAGACGCACGGACGGCAGGATTTTCATCGACTCGATTCACTGAAATCGTTACTCCTTGGCTTACTTTGGTCGTACATTAATGTTTTTCTACACAAACCTTCCTCGAGAAATCCTTTACAGAATGGTGAAAACCACATCAAAACCCAACCAGTGGTCTCGAGATTACCCGTGACACCCAAGAATTGGGGACTTTGTTTTATACTAAGTAGAGATAGAGATTACAAGATTGCAAGACTGAGAAATGACGATCCTATCCACAAACAGTCTCCCTGCACCAATCAATCTGCGAATGCTATTACTTGGGTGTTCTTCCCATAGTCTAGGTATGTTCCAGTCCACTGCATGAGCCCTTGTTAACTATTGTTTCCACTTGCAGCTGTACGATCATTGAAATAACTCTTAAGTTAGTACAAGTTTATGGGGGCAATGAAAGTCTTTAAGAGCCTTTAGGATAGTTGGCCAACACGCAGACTCGAATGGATTGAGGCTAATAATAACTGTGATTTAACCATTTCTAAAAGCCTTGTTTATTAAATCGTTGATTGCTTTTGCGGCATTAATAGTACTTTGTTGGAAGATTTCATGAGAAAGCTATGTGTTGAAATGGCTACCATTTTGCGACTTCCGTTGAGACTTCGCGTTGGAGAAGTATTTTCAGGGTAAATAATATTATGTGGTCTCACATCCCTAAACGCACCTCTGTAGGCATTAAACACTAAGATTTGGAATTCCTGGTGCAGAGACCAATTTTAATAGAAAACATTGCTGAGTGCCTGGTATGCCAGGATTTACTGTAGGATTCAAATTAGGAAGGAATCGTGATAATGCCATGAAGGAGTTGGACCGACAGCTCTGGAAGTGCAGAGAAAAGCTAGCGAATCCAGGGACAAGGCTAAACGGAAGTAAGATGACCTGTATGAATCACAGAAAGATCCAGATGGGGCTGAGATATCAACACATGTCTGGAAAGCATTAACTGCTGGAGCGATTTCAATGAAACTCGGTAAGGTCATAGTACTATATTGGCCAACCCCGACCATGCCCTTCAAATTTTATTACGCCTCACCAATCCAACATGGTGGCTGTGCGAAATACTTCACCACCATTCTGTATCTCCGAAACTATTACCGATATCACCCTGAACTTTTGTACGGTGGCAAAAGGCGCTACTAGAAGCTCAACTATGTGACTTTCAAAAACCTGTTAACTACTAAACGAACATGGCGGCCAAGCGAATTCGAAACATTTAAATAGAGTTTTCTCGCGATTTAACTATCCGAGCGCAGTGAAACTTGGTAGAAAAAATGTTTATACATCTAATTTAGTACAATTGTATACATAACCTCATGATAAGGCCTGTGCGAAATTTTAAAATTAGGTTTTTATTTCTTGTGTCCTAATTATGCTATCCAAGTCAACGTTTGGATAATGAACCTACGCAATAATCCTCATCTAATAGTGCATAACTCTATGGCCTACATATATAAAAATCCTAAATGGCGACCATCCGAAATATTTAGACGGTTCTCAATATCTACTAATCTATGACATTTTGTATGTTGATAAAGGCTATGAACATAAGTTCACCTATGGTAGCTAAGTTCTGAACTAGTAGTCGTCGACGGTGGCGTTTGGCAGCAAAAGTAAGAACTATTTGAAAAATGCATAAGTCTGCAGTCCTTACTTGAATTAAAAAACAGGTAAGACACACTAACACAGCCATCACAATTAACACCGGTTATCAGACAGATTCTACACACACACAAAGTACACGGGGCTACATGAGCGCGTTGTTGCAGCCCCTAAACTGAGAAACCAACCAACCATAGTGGATGCTGAATAAAAATAATTGATACTAACTTGCAGAAAGGGCTGAAAAGTACTGGGTATTAAAATAATTTCAGTATTATTCCGGCGATAAACTGTCAGAGTTCGAATTGAACTAATTTATTAATGTGAATATAAACAATATGCAGTACTCACGAATGTTATGTCTACTGAAGCATAACAATACACAACGAGATACATCTTCCAGTTGTCCATCACAAATGACCGACGATTATCGCAAAACATTTCTTCTGAAGGCGCGAAACTGCGGCAATATGTTTCTTGCCCTTGAAGTTTTGTGTAACTTGAGATCGCTGTTCAGCCTTGATTACTTTCCCACATGGTTGGGAACATACTGCTGCAGACGATAACTTGTAGCTGTTTTCACTTTAGGCATCGTAGAACTGCCTTATACTTCATACTGCCAGAAATGAACTGCATGTGAGTGGGAGAGATCTAGCACGTGGTGCAATATGGCTATGGACAAGAAAATCCCTGGCTTCCACAGTGAGTGGCACGGGGCGATAAGTTAAGAGTAACACAGTTGCAAGCTGACATATTCTCTGCATGAAGATGAGATAGCTCACAGGTTCTTTTCCGTTGTAGTAACGTAGAACAAATATGCAATAAACTGAAAGATCTAGCATACTGATTTAAACAAGTAGTTCCGTGAAGAACTATACAGCCTATTTTCATATATCCTGCTCATGTTAATTGCCTCTATCAACATACAAAGTTTCAGTTGAATTGCTGTAACAGATTCGTAGATATTGAGAACCGTCTAAATATTTCAGATGGTCGCCAGGTTGGATTTTTATTTTTGTACTATTACATTAAGATTATTGTGTACGTGTGGTATTCAAACTTCAATCGCATAATTAGAACACAAGAAGTAAAAACGAGATTTTAAAATTACGCACAGCAGCCATCTTGTGATCATGCAAACAATTGAAATAAATTAGATGCCAGTGGATCAACATTTGTATAAGCATTTAACGTGCTACGTTTCACGGCACTCGGATAGTTAATTCGCGAGAAACGTCCATTTAAATATTTATACTTCGCGTCGCCACCATGTTGGATTTGTGCTCACCAGGTTACTGAAAGTCCTATAGGTGAAAATATGTTCATAGTCTCTATGAACATAAAAACATTCAGTTTGGTTGCTGTAAAAGATTCATAGATATTGAGAACCGTCTAAATATTTCGGAAGCTCGCCATTTAGAATTGTTATATGTATAGGCCATAGAGTTATGTACCATTCAAGGACAATTATTGCCTAGGTTCAGTATTCAAACTTTCATTTCGATCGCATGATTACGACACAAGAAATAAAAACTTAATTTTAAAATTTCGCACAGCCGCCATCTTGAGGTTATGTAAACAATTGAATTAAATTAGATGGCAGTACATTACAATCTGCAAAATCATTTACTGTACCACATTTCACTGCGCTCAGAGAGTAAAATCACGAGAAAAGTATATTAAAATATTTCAAATTCGCTTGGTCGCCATGTTCGTTTTGTACTTTACAGGTTTATGAAATGTACATAGGTAAACTTGTATCAGTACCCTTTATCACCGTACAAAATTGCAGGATGATATCTGTAATAGTTTCGGAGATATAGAATGTCAGTGAAATATTCCGCACAGCCGCCATTTTGAGGTTATGTAAACAATTGAACTAAATTAGACTCCAGTGCATTAAAATGTGTATAAACATTTGCTGTACCTTGTTTCATTACGTTTGGATTGTTAAATCGCGAGAAAAGTCTATTTTAAAAGTCTCAATTTCGCTTGGCCGCCATGTTGGTTTTGTAGTCACCATGTTTTTGAAAGTCCCATTGGTGAACTTCTAGTAGTGCCCTTTAATACCGTACACAATTTCAGGGCGATATCGGTAATAGTTTCGGAGATATTGAATGCTAGTGAAATATTTCGCACAACCGCCATGTTGGATTGGTGAGACGTAACAAAATTTGAAGGGCACGGTCGAGGTCGCCGGGAATAGTGCTATGAACTTACCGAGTTTCACTGAAATCGCTCCAGCCGTTTAGATTTTATTAGGGGCGGGACACACACACACACACGGACAAAAGGTGATCTCATAAGCCTATTTTTTCAAAATTGAAAATAGGCTAAAAATGTAAATATTATGTCATTTTATGTATCAATAAGTGAAAAGCAGGAATTTATGTATTCATAGAAAAAATGCTTAAAATATGTATTTACATAAAAATATATGTATTTACCTAAATCACATTTAAAGCCTCAGTAGCGCTACTAGGATTCAAGGAAGCAAAGTCTCTGTAGGGATTTAGGCACTCATCCCCCAATCAGTAGACCACTGCACTCCCTGCTAAATATGGCAACACTGCGGGCCTATGTAAACAGGCGTGGTAGAACGTGTTTTGTTTAATTAACAGAACTAATAGGATGGCCTGCCCTCCTTCACCTCCTGGAAACAAATGAGCATATGCACGGAGTAGTTTGTCAACATGCCGCAGTGAAGGATTGGGGCCGCCACCTACATCACCGTTATATGTTGTGCATGTAATATGTTTTGCGGTTGGAATATATTTGCAAAGTGATGGAGCTTCAATGACGTGAGAGTCATAATATTTAAATTGGAATTCTCAGAGAGACACCTCCCTTTTTCTAAGAAGATACTGAGTGGGCGAATGGACTTCCACAATAATCAGTCCCATGTATTCAGGTGTGTGTTGAGTTTGTCTTGACTGCTGTTACCAAGGTGGCAGGATCGATTCCTGGCACAGTCAGTTGGCTTTTGAGGGAGCCGTGTTAGTAGATATACTGGCACGTTAAAGATCCCCTTCGGGGCGAAATTCCGGCACCCCGGCGTCTCTAAAAGCCAGGGTAGTTAAAAGGGACGTAAAACCAATAACATTATTATTATTATTAAAATTCTCTTAACTTTCCTTACAGCTCTGTCAATATCCGATCCGCCATGTTTGTTTACTACCATTCTGGTAATCGCCGAGGAACAGCTGACTTGCTGCACGGCCTTCTAAATAATAGTTGAACGGTTCCTTGCTTCACAATATCAAAATTACACGATGTTCGCCACGCAACTAACAGATAGCAGCACCAAATAGCAATGGATAATTTGTCGGGCAGAGACGACAGACGATGGGTAAGGGTTAAGATGATAAAATTATTACAATTTTTTATTTTTATTTTTGTGTGCATAAATCGAGAAATAATGTGGGTGGACTGAGGGAATGATTATTTGGATTTTTATAAGCTTATTTATTTTTAATTTTTCAAGCAAATTTGTTTCTAATTAAAAATTTTATTAACATATTTTTTTTTTTTTTCAATTTTAATGTTTTTTTTAACAATTATCAAGCACTTTAGTCCAAGGAGATAAAAATATGCTTGTTTTGAGAAATATTACCACTTCCAAAACAAAATTCGTTGATACATGGCTAAAAGATTCAACCATCTGCATCTTTGATACTATCATTTGTCCATATAATAGGTGGTTAATTTGGAGACCACTCACCTATATAAACAAGACGACAGCCCCTGGCAGAACTGTGACGTGTCCAGCCCGCATAGCATTAGAGCTGGAGGGGAAGTCTGTACGCATGGGACACTCACAAGTAATCAATTGTGCATTCAAAAGAAAGAGAATTACTCGCAACAGTGACGAATTGCATTTTGATTTTATGAATATCAACAATTTGTTTTTAAAGTAAGGAAACAAGCAGCCCCCATAACAGTGAAGCCAGACATGCACATGTTACTGTAGATTTCATGTTGTTGTTGATTCATTTAGAGGCTCTGTAGCCCCGTCTAATTAGGTGTGTCGTTTTTACTGCACGATAATGTAACACCTCACATGGCCCACTGCTGCAGCGATTCAAGTGCGAGAGGTATGGCAACATCCTCCGTACAGTCCGGACTTAGCGCCATGCGATTATCACGTGCTCGGTAAGACGAAAATGGATCTCGGTGGACTACGATTCCGAAACGATGAGGAGGTGAAAGCAGCTGTATCCAGGTGGTTACATAGTGCTGGAGGTGAGTTCTACGCAACCAGAATCGAAAAGTTGGCTACCCGTTTACAGTCTCTTGGAGACTCTGTGGAAAAGTGAACTTGCATTGTACGTTGTCATAACCATGTTGCCTATGTCTATGTGGTTTAATGAAGAGCCATAACTGGGAAGTGTAACTTTATGGTTCACCCTCGTACCATTTTTATGTGATAGGTTGTTTACTATAATCATTTGGTTTATAAGCTATACAGGGCGTTTCAGAAATACTTAACAAACTTTGGAGATTGGTTCCTTACACCAAAACAAGAAAAAAAAGTTCATATACACAAATGTCCAAAAATAATTCGTTTTCGCTTTATTAATGAAAGAACTGGCCTGTTTGCCATCTCTTGATGAATGCAATACATTTGCATTTGTCTGTTGGCACAGGCTAGAGTATCACTGCTGTCTCAGTCTCACTCATGGCTGTGATTATATGGAAGCTACTGAGGTATGGGTGGTGCTGAGTAATGACATTCAGGGCACAGTCAGTGTCTGTTGCAACAGGCTCGAGTATCACCGCTGTCTCAGTCTCACTCATGGCTGTGATTATATGGAAGCTACTGAGGTATGGGTGATGCTTAGTAATGCCATTCAGGGCACAGTCAGTGCCTGTTGCAACAGGCTCGAGTATCACCGCTGTCTCAGTCTCACTCATGGCTGTGATTATATGGAAGCTACTGAGGTATGGGTGGTGCTTAGTAATGATATTCAGGGCACAGTCAGTGTCTGTTGGCACAGGCTAGAGTATCACCGCTGTCTCAGTCTCACTCATGGCTGTGATAATATGGAAGCTACTGAGGTATGGGTGGTGCTTAGTAATGACATTCAGGGCACAGTCAGTATCTGTTGGCACAGGCTAGAGTATCACTGCTGTCTCAGTCTCACTCATGGCTGTGATTATATGGAAGCTACTGAGGTATGGGTGGTGCTTAGTAATGATATTCAGGGCACAGTCAGTGCCTGTTGCAACAGGCTCGAGTATCACCGCTGTCTCAGTCTCACTCATGGCTGTGATAATATGGAAGCTACTGAGGTATGGGTGGTGCTTAGTAATGACATTCAGGGCACAGTCAGTATCTGTTGGCACAGGCTAGAGTATCACTGCTGTCTCAGTCTCACTCATGGCTGTGATTATATGGAAGCTACTGAGGTATGGGTGGTGCTTAGTAATGACATTCAGGGCACAGTCAGTATCTGTTGGCACAGGCTAGAGTATCACTGCTGCCTCCGTCTCACTCATGGCTGTGATTATATGGAAGCTACTGAGGTATGGGTGGTGCTTAGTAATGACATTCAGGGCACAGTCAGTGTCTGTTGGCACAGGCTAGAGTATCACAGCTGTCTCAGTCTCACTCATGGCTGTGTTTATATGGAAACTACTGAGGTATGGGTGGTGCTTAGTAATGACATTCAGGGCACAGGCTAGAGTATCACTGCTGTCTCAGTCTGACTCATGGCTGTGATTATATGGAAGCTACTGAGGTATGGGTGGTGCTTAGTGACATTCAGGGCACAGTCAGTATCTGTTGGCACAGGCTAGAGTATCACCGCTGTCTCAGTCTCACTCATGGCTGTGATTATATGGAAGCTACTGAGGTATGGGTGGTGCTTAGTAATGACATTCAGGGCACAGTCAGTGTCTGTTGGCACAGGCTAGAGTATCACTGCTGTCTCAGACTCACTCATGGCTGTGATTATATGGAAGCTACTGAGGTATGGGTGGTGCTTAGTAATGACATTCAGGACACAGTCAGTGCCTGTGCATGCTGTGAAAGGTTCTACTCATAGGGTTAGTACTGCTGTTCTGACTCGGTGAGGAAAGCAATGGCAAACTACCTCACTCCTCACCTTGCCTAGTACGCCTCAATATAGCGCTGCCTTGGGTTTTTGTGGGTATTTACCCACATAACTTAACGGCGGTACTTTTTGAGGATCCAACCAGCCTTCGGGCTGACTACCTAACAGACAGACAATTAAAGAACATTTTACAGTGCCACATTAATTGGCAGCCTGCTTGGAAGTGAACTTATATAAAAAAGGTTCCTGATACCACAGATAAAAGTCTAACGGGTCCTCCTCTGCCCAACCATCTGTTCTGTAAGCTTGCGAACAAGGTGACTAAAGTGACCCATCTTGCATCCAGGGGCACATTGCCATGCAGTATGTCTGAAAGGGTGTTCTGGATTAAGTCTCTGGAGACAGCACCTGTGAGACGTCCTGGTAGAACGTATGGACCTACAATGCCAGCCCACATTAAACCCAAACTGATGCTGATGGCGAGCCTGTCTGTGCATTTGTCAGTTTTTTCATCTGTCGATGTCACGAACCTTTTTTGATATGAGTTCAAGTGTTAAACTGGCTGTCAATTAACGTGTCACTGTACAATGGTCTTTCATTAATAAAGCGAAAACGAAGGATTTTGTAACATATGTGTATATGAACTTTTTCTCTCGTTTTGGTGTTAGTAACCAATCCCCAAAGTTTGCAAACGTATTTCTGAAACACCCTGTAGCCTATTCTGCATTTCGTAAGTGTTATGCAACTGATTAAAAGAGTCTACTGTGTCGATTTTGGACCCTAAATGGCGACTGGAGGGCTGTCTTGTGGTGTTTGGACTCTGTGACAAAAGACAGGTTGTGTGAAGGCAGTTGTTCGGTGTCGTGTGTTTGAATATGTATGTTGTATAGTTGTGTAGTGAAAGAAATAGTTAAATAAGTAATGGTTAACACTAATTCGGTGGATTAGTCCCTTAACAAAACATTGTCAAGCTCACCCAACGAACGGTGGATTAGATGCACCTCATACCTGAAACACCAAAAGAAAGCAAGAGTTAGTAAACGTGCAGGCTTACAACAAAACAACTCAAAACTCCTTTACCAAATGTCCACAAAAATGTAGGATAAGTCAGGCTTTTAAAGTACAAAGAGCTAGATTGTTAGAAGATAAATTCTTCGAGTAAAAAAAAAAAAACACCTGGATTTTAACAAAAACTGATAGGATTAGAAGACCGAAAAGCTAAAATACAGTAAATAAATGAATAAATACATACATAAAGAGATAATAGTAATAATAATGTAATTGGCTTTAAGTCCCTTTTAACTACTGCGGCTTTTAGAGACACCGGGGTGCCGAAATGTTTCCCGAAGGGGATCATTTGCCAGCTGACTGCGCCAAGATACGAACCTGCAACCTTGGGAAAGACAGGAGAGAACGTTACCGCTGAGCCACGCAGCCAGTAAAAATAAATAAAAAATAAAAAAATTGCTAGTTAGGTGTACCCGCCGTTGATGGGTTCATAGAGTAAGGGCACACTTCTCGGTCATATGCACGTCACCGAAGAGAAGAAGTGCTGGTTTGCACTAAACGGCAGGTGGTCCAAAACTTCACACTTGAATTCTTTGAAAAAGTCCATCGTAACGTTGGCACAGTCGTGAATGATTGTCACCTTTTTCGAGAATTGAAGGAATGGTTGAGCAGCAACGCCTCACCAAAAAGGAAAGACTTGAGGAGACTATCCAAACGTACACACCTCAGTGGCGGCAGAATATTTGCCGAGGGCGTTGGAAAGCTGGTGTAACGATACGACTAATGTTTCAATCGTTTTGGCGATTAAGTTGAGACATAGGAATAAAACAAGCAAACATTTAGTAGTAAATGCAATTTGGTATGTCAATCCGTTGTTTTTATACAGTCCATCGGAACTTGAAGAAAAAAGAAAAAAAAACCAGCCCTCGTAGGTTATAGAAAACTTAAAACATCCACCTCAGTCATGTATTATTGCATGCGAACATATTTCCACCTTCTCTGGGGCCTTCCTCTGCACAAAAACCTAAAAGATTACGAGCTTTAAATGAACATAAAATTTAGCCGACCATCCTTGCCAACGAGTGAGAGAAGAAACAGTAATGTTGACTTTGGATAATCCCACCACAAGCCACACAGTACGCCGTTGGAATTGGTATTGCCTCTGCAGGAAATACAGTCCTACAATTAGTGATCTTGAGAGCTGTGGTCAATGAAAGCCTGTTTGTCTTAAGAATGCAGGCGTGCTCATAACGGTACCAGGCCTCCCACACGGAGCCACGCGAGGTCCCCTACTATTGGCATAACATCCGTCTGTCTGTCTGTCTGTCTGTCCAGCCTCCACAATACCGTACATCATCACGAGTGGGGTAACTGGGTGGTAATTGACCCCTGTTGCCGAACAGAGTCAAGAAGGAGTTGACAATTTAGGTGAAAAGTCAATAAATCTAGGGAGAATTGAAGAGTACAATGGGACAAAAATTCGATTTCCAAGTGGCGACTTATATAGGGTTATGTATTGTAATTGGGAAGAGAACCTTACTTTACAAATGAATATTTATTACATACATAGGCCAGGACTGAAAAGGACCATTTGATCTACATAATGTGTTTTCTTACATACTGTGGTGAGGTATCTGCATCGTGCCAAGTGTGAATCTTATACATGGGCTATGTACGTCCCCCATACGGGAAAACTGATTGTAGCAATATGGTGGGGACTTTTATTTCAGTATATTTAGAAAGAGAGCAAATAGAGCTGCGTCCGAGCGATGATAATAATAATAATAATAATAAACATCATCATCATCTTGCACAGTTTCCAGCCACTGGCATGGCCTGTTTGGAACAAGCCTCTCCAACGTCTTCTGTCTTCCCACCATCTCTCAGCCTCCACCCTTGTCCAGTCTTCTCCTCTTTATTCACGCTTTCTTCCACCCCCTTCAGCCATCTGTCTCTCGGTCTTCCTCTCGGTCTCTTTCCTTACCACTTCGTCTCGTGTATCCTCCTGGGCATCCTCTTCTCCTCCATTCGATTTACATGTCCATACCATCTAAGTCTAGATTTCTCTATCCCATCCTGTAATGGTTCCTCCTTCATTAATTCTCTGGTCCTCTCATTTCTTAATCTGTCATCTTTGTAGCTCCAATACTGCTTCTCAAGAACCTCATCTCACTGGCCTGTATTTTGCTCTTCTCCCTTCCTTTCATAACCCAGGTCTCCGAGGCATACGTCAGGATAGGGACATAGTACGTCCGATATATGATCTTTTTGCTGTTCTGAGGGACATCCTTGCTCCATAACATGCTTCTCACACTCCTCCGGAATGATTCTGCCTGTCTCCCCCGCTCATTTATTTCTCTATCGTTTCTTCCATTATCTTGTATCAGGCTTCCCAGATACTTGAAACTCGCCACCTTCTTCAGCTGTTCCTCACCAATTGTTATTCCCGTAATGGTGATCACAACTAGGAAGAAGGAAAGAACCTCAAGGGGATTCTGGATTACGGTGGGTGAAAGCACAACACAATTGTTCCTTTAACGAAATATTAGCTTTGTTGCAGGCCAGGAAAATACACCACACAATAAGCACTGAATCTCACTTCATAAGACACTACTAGTCACTATAGCTTCCACGCTAAGCCTACGTTCACATTACTGTCCTCGCTATTAATCTGCAAGTCTGCCTTGTACACAAACTATAGTTATTTACGATAGCCAGTCACTCACCACTACACACTGCTTCCCTGTCCGCTGGCTAGGGAATAGCCCACTGCGTTTCGCAATTCACCATAATATCTCTGTCGCACTAGGTAAGTACACACTCCTCAAAACTCAGTCCCTCCGTATGATTCACACTGCCTCGCTGTCTGGAGAATCAGCCTCACTTGGGTTTCGTAACTTCGCACGTCGCGTCGTCACACCACTGTCGCTCAGGTAGAAACACGCACTAGCTCAAAAACACAGTCCCTCCCTCGCTGGTGAGGCCGCTTTATATAGGGAGGGTGGTGACTCAATGGAAGTTTCCAGAGTAGGAGAGTTCACGGCTCCTCCCGAGAGTTCCATCACCAGGTACGCCGGAAACATTCCAGACCGTGTCTTTGTTCTCGTTGCGCAAGTAGCCGGCCGACAGAGACCAGAGGTAGCCTCACGCTGTGAGTCACGCGAGAGGGAATGAAGCAACCCCGCTCTCGTAACAATATCATTAGCAAAATAAGTTCTATCGATAACGATGTGATCATCATCATCATCATCATCAGTTTATCTGCCTGATGGCAGGTCTCCTCTTTCCACCTTACCCGGTCTTCAGCAGCACGTTTCATCAGCTCATGAGATTTACCCATCTTGATGGAATCCAGCATCTGAAACCTTCGTCTTCCTCTTGGGATTTTCCCTTGGACTGTCCCTTCTAATGCACTTTTCACTAACCATCTCCTCTTATGCAGTGTCCAATCCAATTCATTTTCCTTTTCCTTATCTTCTTTTCCCCCAAAGCCACATTTCGAAGGTCTCTCGTCTTCTTTCCTAAGCGTCCCAGTTTCCGCTCCATACAAAACATTTCACTAATCTCTTCCTTAGGCTTACTTTCATTGCTCCACAAAATTATTTTATTTTCTTACTGAAGGCTTCTTTTGCTATTGCAAACCTCGTGTTTATTTCTTTAGTGCATATCATTTCTTGTGTAACCCAACTTCCCACTACTACTTGTTCAATTCCATCCTCTATTTTTTCTTTTCTTTTGGGTGTGATTTGTTCACATTTGCCACCTATGAACATAGATTTTGTGTTTTTGTCATGTATTTTCATCCCATAACGATGCAAAATTAATTATGATAATAATAATAATATTTTGTTTATATAACTTTGCGTTATAACTTATTTTGCACAATGTTTCCTCTGTTCTTCCCAATATCTCTTCATCCGTTCACTGTGTTCTCCTGTGTCCATTCTGTATTTTTCCGTGTGGAGTAGGTTTCTAGGCAAATTTATGCCCGTTTATAAGTGCTCTAAATTTCGTTTCTATATTGTGAATGATATATTCGTTATGTTCGACCATGTCGAAATGTCAACATTTTGTGTCGGAAAACTGTATCATAATGAGGCTCATTATAACACTATTTTTCATTATGAAACAGTTTCTCCCACCAATCAGAACTCAAGAAACAGTTGTGTGGCCAATTAGATAAGGATACCTTCGCGCATGCGCTCAAAATCCAACATATTTCTGTGTTGTCAAGCAAAGTGAATGGTCTCTGCTTCCGGAGTGCCTTGACCACGCATGCGCCCTGTTCAGTCACCAAAGCCGGCGCAGCGCGCCTTGTCCACTAATAACTGAATTAACTGAATCCCGCAGATACTTATGAATATTTATGTTAAAACATATAATAAAGTTATAATTATCGTCGAACATAAACAGTCGTATGCAAGTCGCCTATAATGGTAATTAAGACACTCGTATGGAAATTTTTAAACTCGCATACGCTGGTTTTATAAACATACTCGTGTCTTAATTATTGCAATTATAGGCTCGTTGCATAATGTACTATTATAACAATTTCTTGTAGGTCTAATTTCTACCAGCCAATTGTTGTAGATTTTAAGCTATATTATTTGTCTATTCTTATTATTAACCTTATTATTGATGGGCAACGTATGACGGAGTCATTTGATATTACCCAAATTTGCGTCGTTAATTGCCTCTGCTGTATTATCGCGTTTAATGTAAGCACTACTCCAATACTTGCTACATATCACTAAAATTGACTTCCCATCAACCTCAGCTACTAAGTTTATCTATGCAGAAGACATTGCACTGGTAGCTCAAACCAGAAATTTTGAGGATGGAGAAGGCATTCTTTCAGCAGACTTGGACAAAATGGCTACATTCTCCAAGTCTTGGCGATTGATCTCAAGCGCTTCTAAGACTGAGGTTTCCATCTTAGCAACCGACTCGCAAACTACGAGCCCCCTGTTTTATTCCTTGGTGATAAACTAAAGTACAACCCTTTCCCGAAATATCTAGGAGTCATCCTGGACAGAACTTTAAGCTACAAAGAACATCTCACCAAGCTCTCTCACAAAATCACTACAAGGAATAATATCCTACACAAGCTTTGTGGTAGTTCATGGTGAGCCTCGGCTGACTGCTTACGATTAACGGGTCTACTCTGCAGCGGAATACTGTGCTCCTGTATGGCTGGAAAGTGCACATGTGCATAAAGTGGATACTAAAATTGAATGAATCCATGCGCTGCATAACTGGCACTGTAAAGTCTACACCTCGCCACTGGTTACCCGTTCTTAGCCATATCCACCACCCCACCTGAGGAGAAAGGAAGCTCTGCTGAGAGAAGCAAAGAAGATCCGGTCATTTCCCTCATTACCAGTTCAACAGGAATTTTGTTACCCATCGCTACAACGACTTCGATCTAGGAGACCAGCAAGTGTATTGGCCGGCTGACTCTTGAGGGTCAATTTTAACCTAAACCGGAGCTGGCAGGAAGAGTGGTCTAATTCAACATCTGGTACTAATGCTCATGAAATAAATCCAACTCGCAAAATGAATGGATTTGACCTCCCAAGAAAACTATGGTGTCGCCTCAACAGACTGAGAACTGGGCATGGACGCTGCAATTTCTTGCGCCATAAGTGTGACTGGATGGAATCTCCAATGTGTGAATGCAGTGAAGAGGAGCAGACCATGGACCATGTCATCCTGCGTTGCCCTCTTCATGCCTACTCCGGAAGCCCCAGCGACCTGTTTCATCGATCAGGAAGTGCTGCTGCGTGGGTGAAGAACTTGGACCTGGACTTATGAATTCCTTGTTGTACTCACCATACGATTAAATAAATAATCACTAAAATGCATACTAGTCCATTATTTGTTTGCACATTGTGTATTCTTTAGGTCTAAAACATAGAAGCCCAAGTTATGACAAACAGCAGTGGCGACATTGTTCCCCACCTTATAGCAGAGAAACTCGTCTGGCATTAGATAGGCTATAGTCTATAACTTGTCTTCAGGTATGTGGAGCGACAGAGCTGTGATCGAGAGCAAGGGATGGTGTGTTTGTATAACGAGATCGTTTGACCTATCATTAAACAAGGGTACTGACACACATGTGACCACAGCCTGGTGTGCTTCTCCGCGGGCAATACAAGCGTAATACTTCAACCTCGGAGAGTTTCGACGAGACGAATTGTTAGTGACATCTCGTGGGGTAGTGGCTAGCATTCTTGGATGGTACCCCTGACGGACCATGGCATCAAGTGTTCGTCATCTAGGCCTATACATTCTAGTACAGTCGAGGCAACTTATGTTGCTATAAGAAGATCTTACTTTCTTTTAATGAAAGTTAGTACGTCCATCGGTCGCGAGATAGTGTTGGACTAACAATGTTACTAACAATCGTTCAAAATTTCGTTTCTTTCTTTCAGTGTTTCCGGGTGTCATTTTAAATTACAAAATATCAGTGCAACGCTACTAACATAAAATAATTGTGTCAACAAAGAATTTCTTAATAAGTTAAATTCAAATTTCTTCGAAAGTGTTATTTTAAGTGCGCCTGTTTGGTTACCATGGCAACAAAGCTCTCAAAATGGGCCATAACTATGCATTACATTAAATCTTGCCACATAACAATCAATAATAATAATAAGTTAATAATTAAATGGTCTCCCACTGACATGGAAAAGAGATGTAGGAAATACTAACACCACTTCAAATATTAGCAGTCATGTTCTCATTCATGAGCGTAACATTGATAAAAATATTTATTTTGAAAGACGAATAATAATAATAATAATAATAAAAACAATATCAGAGAAGAAGATACACCGCAGAGAGATATTTTTAGGCAAAAAGTGCTAAAAATGGAAGGATTCCAAGGCAGGGAGGGAAAGAAAACCGGCTCGAAATGGTCCGAGGAAAGGGAGAGGAAACATAGTGAGTTGATGGAATACTGGAGGAAGAACAAGAAACAGCAAAGGACAAAACATTGGAATTGGCTCGTGGTTCCTAGACGACCACAACGATAATAATAATAATAATAATAATAATAATAATAATAATAATAACATATGCATGATTCGTTGTTTCTCAGTATAGCGGAAGAACTTCAAATTTTATGGACCACCGGAGAATGGAAGCACCATCCTCGTAAATACATGGTGGCCACTCAAATCGGTCAACGATTTTCCAGGAGTTTTCCAGGAATTCTCCAAGAGTAATTCTCATGTTTCCAGACTTAAATATAAGCGCGAGTCCCGGGGAGGGCTTTATAGGTTGCCTACTTCAAGACCAAAATAAAGAAGTTGTGTTTGATTGACTTATACAGATGTTGACAAAAATTAGTGGTGATTGCGTTATTGATACGCAAGCCTACACACAAATTATTTAATCATTGTTTTAAAAAAGCCTTTGTGACTGAGATATCCCCTTAAAAAAGAGAAAAGAATGCTGCCTGCAACTTTATTGCGGTTGACTGTACTCAATATGTTTTACAAAAATACTATCGCGTGTTCTCACACAGAAACAGGTAGCCTGAGGACATTTCTTTCGTTAACGATCGAGTGCTCACCCAAAGCCGCAGCGAGAGTATGATTTAAGATGGAATGATTTTTATAATTAATTAACAGTGGCTATTTTCCAGGAGTTTTCAGTTTTATGTCATTTTCCAGGAGTTCTCCAGACCTAATAAAAATCCAGGAGTTTTCCAGGATTTGCAGGTTTTTCAGGAGTAGTGGCCACCATGTAAATAAATAAATAAATAAAACCCCTAAAGTTATTACTTAAAATTGAGGATTTTTACGGTATAAAATATCGCTACTTGTCGCTACAGATGTTGACACCGAAATTTATGTTGCTCTGGACCCATAGGAGCTGATAGTTTTGGAGATACACTTCCTCAATGTTTCACTGATAATCGATTGCTGTTTAGAGTTAACGGGCCTTAATTTGGCACACCGCCTGTGCTCGCCGACGAGACTTGAGTTACGGGCGTATCGCGAGCTAATTTACATGTGGAACTGAGGTTCCTTGAACCTGCTGTGACAGACGGCCGATAAGATCTCCTCTCCCCGCCCTGTTTGCCCTCCTCGACCTATCCTGCTCTTTACACCTTGTGTCCTTTGTGTGTTTAAGATAAAGACACTTGGCGCCCTTCCTTCCGGTTGATAAGTTTTATTTTTACCTGTAGTACACTGCCGTAGCGCGTTATTAGCCTACTTTTCACAGTTTGCAAAAATTAGGAAAAAGTAGACTTATGAGATCGAGCCGAGGAAATGTGTGTCTGTCTGTGTCTATCAACTCCTAAACGGCTGCAGAAATCGAAACCAAATTTGGTATCAGTCAAGATCTATACCTAAATATCTCAAGGCCATATTTGAAAATGCTGTCAGTGCTACCAACTGCTGAAAATCGCAATTGAAATTTGAGCTCCATGTTGGATATCTTGGAAAGTATGCATGGGAGCTATTCCAAAATTGGCACACATATAGACAATAATATTTCAGTTTAATTTCCAGGAGGCCATATATGGCAGTGTTGCCAAAATGAGTCTAAGCCTGCTGATAGGTCCAGTTTTAAAATACATGACTTCTATAATAACAAATGGATTTAATCCAAAAATTGGCGCAATAATAGATAATATTTCAGATTATTTCTGACCAACACATGCATGACATTGTTGCCAACATGATTTTACGTGCGCGGATAGATCCATTGTCTAACTGCATGTAATATCCGTGCTATCCATTGGACTTGAACCAAAAGTTGTATTCTGTACCTTTAGAGATGGAACTAAGAATATATTCAGTCATCAGGGTTGCCACCTGTAGTGCTCTATTAGGCTACATTATGAAAGGTATAATTCGAACTAGTTAACTTAACTTAATTAACTTAATTTCGTCATTATGAAGATAGTTACATATAGATTAATCATTGGCATTGATCTTACATTTTAATAAATGTAGGCTCTCTAGTTCGCCACGGAACTTCTTAAATTTTAGCCTACTTTCGACATTTTGCAAACATGATGAGGGTAGATCACCGAGGCAGATGCCTGTCTGTTCTTCTCTCTGTCCCACCATCTTCTATCAACTCCTAGACGACTGCAGGTATCAAAACAAAATTTGGAATGATTAATGATCTGTGCAAGGCCATCTCAAAGTCATATTAGGAAATGACGTCAGTACTACCAACTGCTGAAGAATCACAATTGAAATTTGAGCTCTATGTTGGATATCTCAGAAGGTTTGTATGGGAACTGTTTCAATAAAATTCATGAAGGGAACTCTATAGTCAACTCTACACAACAACATCTGACCCAATCATTAAATTCAATGAGAATCGAAGCTTGGAAATTAAGATATATATAGACCGAACTAAAAAAAATACATTTAAGGAGCTTATTTTCAAAACAGAATATCTCCAAAAATTTAAAAAAAATAGTTTTATAGTTGATTCGGTGACATTTTCCTCAGCTGCAATGTATGATAAAATCTCTTTTGATCAAATGTTAATATTTCCCATTGATAAGGCTGTGAGAAAACATGCTTTTCGTTCAAAACTGAATCCATCACTTACAATATATTGAACTAAATTAACTTTTTTTAAAATTTAGGCATTGAATTTCTAATTGTACATATTAATATTAAGTTCAAAATAAATATCACGAATTAGGACAACTATTTGAGATTCTGTGAAATATCCTGCTTTCCATAACTAAATACAACCACCATTTTTTTAAAACTAAAATCCATTAATTTTGATCAATAACTATTTGTGTACTAGACTATATATAATTTGGTGCACTTTTGGTGATAGTATGTTGCACTTGCTAGCTATCATTTTGATAATCCTGTTTGAAGATAGGTTTTTTCCTCTCTCCTGTAAAATGTATTAATGTGGAGATATTCAGTTTTGAAAACAATTTCCTCATTTACTCCTCCAAACGACACGAAGGAGGTCACAAAGGAATCTCCTTCACGACAGTTTCAAGGTCGAAGCAGCTAAAGAACTCCCGCCTGTTGAACTCCGTAAGAAAGGGGGCCTCCATTTACCGGATTATCACATCGAAATCTCATTTAACGCTTCAAGTTACGCAATTCCTGCAGGTCGTTTTAAAATACCAAGCATTCGCTCGCTAGCTTCTAAATTTATACTGGGATAAAAACTAATGAGGACAATGAGAGCTGAAGATGTTGGCAACAGTGTGCAGTCTCTGAGTTAGCACTAGTCTTTAATTCTATATGGGCGCGCTCTTCAGTCAAATCTAGAAACATATTTCAACAATATAATAATAATATTAACAGTTATTGGGCACGAATTTTGATGACCTGTCATCTCTTGATTGGCTCACCACAGACCTTGCCAACTTAAACACAAAACCCGATCATAGTTCCCATAATTATCGAGGAAATACTAATCTACAGACGCATACAATACAGTGATAGCCAGACAAGAAAGCAAGAAGAAATCATTGAAGAATATTTTGGAACTGATGCTAAGATAAACAGAAATTGGACCAAAACAAACCAAACGCAGAGGCATGTCACTGTTAGGCTTGCCATACATGGTTTGCACCATAAATTATGCACAAACAAAACATTCCACCACGCATATGATCCAATGTATATGTGTATTGTGAGACCAGAAATGTGATTCACTTTATGTGGTGCAAAAAAAGAACAAAAACACTCAGTAACTATTGCCAAGACAAGAGTAGAGAATATTCACTGGTATACAGTATAATGGTTATTTTACACTTTTGTAACCTAATGACTTTTCTTTATATAAAGTAAACACCATTATTTGATCATTTTATCGAATTTATTGGACTATTTTATAATATTTTTTGAGTAATTTTCTTATATTTTTTAAGGGGTTTGATGCAGTGGCGTAAGTAGGATTTGCTTCTGGAGAGGGATGAGGGAAGTCAAATTTGAATTTTCCTCTTTGCTTTCTGTTTTTATTTTTTTCTTCTTTTGCTTTTGTTTCTGAATTTTGCTAATTGCTTTGTGCTTTTTGTTTTGTGTTTGTTTTTGCTTTTGTTTTTTGAATTTTGCATTTTGATTTGTGTTTTATTTTGCTTTTGCGTTCGTTTTCTGCGTTTGCTTTTGTTTTTTGCTAATTACTTCGTGCTTTTTGTTTTTCTGCTTTAGCTTTTGTTTTCGAATGTTGCTTTTTTATTTGTGTTTTATTTGCTTTTGCGTTTGTTTTCTGCTTTTGCTTTTGTTTTTGAATTTTACTAGTTGTTTTGTGTTTTCTGTTTCTTTGTTTTTCTGCTATTGCTTTTTTAAATTTGCTTTTTTTATTTGTGTTTTTATGTGTGTATGATTTCAGATTTTTCTTTTTGCTCTGTGCTTGTTTTGTACTTTTGCTTTTGAATTTCGTTCGCTTTTTGCATTGTGATATTTTTTCTGCTTCTGATTTTGCTTTTTTTTTTGGTCAAGTGTTTGTTTTTACTTTGTGCGGGGAACAAAATAAGACAATCAATGAAAGCAAACCTACATGTTTAATCACGATAACTCAATGTGCGGACTAACACTAAGTATTTTACACAAGTAAAGATAAATGTTTTCAAATTATAAACCCAGGGCAACATGACCGCGTTGTCGCAGCCCCTAAACTTAACAACCAACCAACAAATTATAAATCTACATAGTACAATCGTTTGTCAATAATCCGACAAATACTGTAAATACAAATAGAATTCTCATCACATTCCTGAGGATGAATGCAGGGACATAATAATCTTCACAACTCATTGTCGATCTGAAGACTGTGTTCAGTCCCCACCATATCCACATTCCAGGAGACACACCTGAGCTTACAACTAATCAGGGAGCGTGGTTAACTCAGTGCAACCATGTGTGAAATATGTAAAGTGTAAGTTTGTGTTTATATTTATATTGTGAGTAAATTGATTGTAAATTTCATTCAAATTTATAGGTCAAGTTTTTGGGTCATGCATCAATTTATTGGATTTTTGCAGTCATTTTATAGGTCATTGTTTCAACATTTTTACGTCATCAAAATTCAGACCCTGCTCATCGGGAACTGCAGGACCCACACCTACCTGAGACTTTGGTGAGCAAATGTCAGGGCCATCAAGACTGCCAAATTCTGGTCGTTGCATTCCAGTTGATTACATTTCATTTGTTATTATAGTCTGTAAGTTTGTTTGTATTATTGACAATACAGTGCACAAATTGTGCATAGGGTTAATAAATTTTCACCTTCCACCTTCAGAAAATATCATAAAGGAAGGTCCCCGGTTCTTACCTGTGATTACGTGCTACCGAGTACATTGTTTACCACATAACTTACAAGTACAGGATACGTCTATGTCATGAAAGTACTCGGTGACGCACAGTTTATGGTGGTACCCATGTACCGCCATCGAGTTAACGAAGTGTCGTAGGTCTTGATTGGTATCAGTCCATACCCTATTCGTCATGGCTTCCGTTATGTAAAATTCGAGCCAGATTTCATCCCTCTTCTTCACTCTCTCATGCATTAGTCTTTTCCAGGCATCCGTAGATGGTAGTCCTCTCTTCGTCCGTAGGTCCTCAATGAAGAAGTTCCCCTTGGCAAGTTCATAGATTTTGCATATTTTGTAATCCCCGGGTTCCTTTTAGGAAGCGCGACTTCATTGCCTCGAGCGTCCTCAAGTCCGCCAGGGTTTCTATTGATCCCTTAATTTTGTAATTCTTCCTGGACACGTAAAACAAATAAATATATCACATTCATGACATTTGCGCCAGTAGTTTTGATACCAAATCAACTAATGCGGGATAAGTCCAAATTTGGAAATGTTCAGACCTGTTAGTGGCTGGAGTGAAGACATGGCTATTGGGAGCAGGCTCTTTGACGCAGACAATAAGAAGTCTTCTCACAACGAGCAAGCTAGCAGCTTAATTTAGCTCCGTGACTGATCACAATTATGCGAACCAACTAAGTTACCACTTTCATCAACCTACATCACAGCTTGCAACACGGTGCGCGGTGTGAATGTTACTGTACCAACTTTCAACACCATCCACTTCAAGGACGGGATTAACTAAACAAAAGATGTATGTAAAGATTAGTGGAGAAAATTTGTGGAGCCTATTCTAATCATCTAGGATACAAAACTGTAAGCTGTATGTTTGAGTAAACTCAAGCTCCTAAACCAGAGGGAGTTAGAAGGTGTGGTTTGTACCAAAATCTCCCAAATCTTCTCAATAGTACAGGAAAAATCTTGCATTTCTTGAAATATTGAGCTTGAGATTTGTGAAACATACTCCTTAGCAGTGGCGTAACTGGGATTGCTTCTGGAGGGGGGTCACATCTCAACTAATTGCTTTTTTGATTTTGTGTTTGTTGTTTCCTACTTTATTCTTTATTTTTCTTGTTTTTGATTTTGTTTTCTGCTTTTTTATTTCATTTTGTTTTTATTTTGTGTTTGTCTTTTTGCCTTTGAATTTTATTTTTGCTTTGTGTTTGTTGTCTGCTTTTTAGCCTACTTTCGATTTTTGCAAAAAATGAAAGTAGACTTATGAGATCAACACAGGGCGAAAAAAGTGTGTCTGTCTGTGTGTGTGTATGTGTGTGTGTGTGTATGTGTGTGTGTGAGTCTGTGTGTGTGTGTGTGTGTGTGTCTGTGTGTGTGTGAGTGTGTGTACTCTGAATGTCGGTCCCCCCCTATCAATTCGAACACGGTGAATGCAAATTGAACGAAATTTGGTACAAAGGTAGCACTAGCAAAGGACACCTCAGTGTCATGTTTTATATCGCCGCCATCTTTACTAAAACTTAATGGCGGCCACTCAAACGTTCAAAACGTAAAATCAAATAACGACTAACCAAATCATCCGATCTCTACCAAATTTGGTAACAACATACCTTCGTATAGGATGCGTCTTGTGACCAAATTACAAGGTCGTCCGCCATACCATTTCAGGATGGCGGCCGTGCGAATTATGCAAACTTTATAATCCATATCATGGGACCCACCAGTTCCGATTATCGAGCCGAGAATCGTTTTAACTATTCTGAAGGAAGAGGCACGTTCGAAATTAAAAGTTTATTTTGTAATACTATAGTGCAGACGTGATTTTAAAAAGCTGAACTGATTCAGTAATAAGACAAGATGGCAGCGGATATCTTGTGCCTGACTTATATTTCACTAATTTGAGTATTGCATTCAATATAGCGTACTGATACAAAATAAATAAACTTTGTATGAAATGCTTTATATATAAATAATATACTCCAGTGATGAAATCGTTTAGTATAAATCATTATTTGCTAACAAGTTCTATGTAAGTCATTTTAAATAGAATGATATTCGTTGACACAATTAGCTCAGTGGTAGAGCGTTAGCGTATCGCTCAAATGCCTATGGTTCAAACCCGATCAGAGCTAGGTTTTTTGCTTGAAATGTTATATGTTTATTGTTTTGTAATGACTCAGATGTTTTAAAATTAAGCGTTATATTGTGCACATTATGGTGTAAAATATATATTTAATTAAAACATAATTCGCCAGCAGATTTACTCGGGACATCTAGCTGCCAAAAAGGTAACTTCCAGATTTTATTGAAAAGTTTCTTCTTCTGGCCGCTAGAATGCACTCGCTCTGTTAGGATTATATTGTTCGATATTTCACCAATAGATGTCACGACTAGTCTACGTGGGGATCCATTGATTACTATACCATTATCATTCTATGCGCATCGAATTTGAAGAATGACAAGATGATACTACGATACATTTTAACTTTTTATTTTAAAGGGTTTGTAACAGCCTATTTTGCGTTACTTGAAAATGTTATTAAGCGTTATATTGTGCACATTATGGTGTAAAATGTATATTTAATTAAAACATAATTCGCCAGCAGATTTACTCGAGACATCTAGCTGCCAAAAAGGTAACTTCCAGATTTTATTGAAAAGTTTCTTCTTCTGGCCGCTAGAATGCACTCGCTCTGTTAGGATTATATTATCGAAAATATCCACATAGTTTGTATACACACGTCTCTGTAGGGTCATGGAAAGATTTGTTAATTCAATTAGGGTTGTGAAAGCCATGCACAACCAGACGTGTAAAGACATGCCTCAACTCAAAGTTGGATGTTGCCCACGGCAGGTCGTAATAATAATAATAATAATAATGTTATTGGTTTTACATCCCTTTTAACTACTGCTGATTTAAGAGACACCGGGGTGCCGGAATTTTGGCCCGAAGGGGATCTTTAACGTGCCAGTAAATGTACTGACACGGCTCCCTCGCATTTGTGCACCCTCAAATGCCAGCTGACTGCGCCAGGATACGAACCTGAAACATACGGTCCAGCAAGCGAGAACGTTACCGCTGAGCCACGCCGCCAGTCCGGTCGATTATGTCTCCAGATCCATAACATTCTTGATATACTTCTTATCTTTCTTTCTTCAATGATGGTAGCAGTTTTTATCTAGGTTGTGGCGTTTGGTAGAGGTAAATCGTTTCTAAGGTCTTCAACAAAGAATAGTTCTATTATACTCTTTGATAATAACAACGAGTTACAACTATACTCATACATTTAGGAGAAAGTAGGCTATATGTTCTTTACTGAACATCTTGTTTTTTTCTTTCTTCTGAATTTTGTTTTTTGCTTTGAGTATTCTGGTTTTGTGTTAGTTTTCTGCTTTTGTATTTTTGGGTTTTGTGTTTCTTATTTTCTTTTGGTTTTGAATTTTGCTTTTTGCTTTGGTCATGCGTGTTTTTGCTGCGGAGCGGGAGGTGGGAGAGGGGGAGGGGGCAATAAAAAAAGACAATGAATACGTTTTATTAGCACCTCTCAAAAGCTCGGAAATGAACAGTTTTGGTAACATTAAATATTGTACACAAGTAAAGATAAATGTTCTCAAATTATAAACGTACATAATACAATAGGGGGGGGGGGGCAGATGACCTCGTAGTTCCGCCCCTTCAAACAACAATAAATAACTAACCAATCCAATCGTTTGTCAACAATCCGAAAACTGCGCGCTACCTCCCTTTTTTGAAGCGCACCTGCGCCTCTTTACTGCGACAACTAAAAGCTCAAATAGTCTTAACCTCCCTATGAAGGCTTCCAAAAAGATGGTACTTGAACTTATAATTCTCGCAGTAAAGTAATGCAGTTGCACTTTATATAAAGGGAGGAACCGCGCAGTTCGCTACTCCTGTGAGGGTCCGGGCGGGGACACCAACAGCCCACTGTTGAGCCGGCTTGCTGTCCTAGGTGAAACCCCACACAAGACACGGCACAAAATTTCGCAACAGCAGACAAAAGTTCTTGGTACCGGTACTGAAATTCCTCGTCAGATAGCTCCAACAAACAGTGACGTTTTAATAGCAGAGATGCTACCATTTGTTGTAAGATCGTTCGTACTAAGAACGCAATATGTTACAGTATTGCGAAATTAGGGATAGTGCGAAACAGGGGCGGCTCCTAATTAAAATTTTAGGTTGATGAGGTCCTAGGTTTTTTTAATTTCTAACTTTGTGTTCAGCGGTATAGAAGAAAATATATTTTTTAATAAAAATTCCACTTTCATTTTCTATATCGCACATAATCAGCATATTAAATAACTACGCACTTCCACAAAAGTTACACACACATTAATTTATAGAAATCAATTTCATCCACAGAACTCAATAATTCACTTGTACTTTACTTGGAACACGAGACAACTGAAAACGTGTAAATATATTTTTGTCTAATGTCAGTAAGCTGGGTGGGGTGGACCCTTCTACTGTAGTCCTGTTTGACAGAGACAGAAGCAGGAAGTGAAATGGAGAGATCTTCTATTTCGCTTCAAAGCAAGCCTATGGGCCCAATCTGCTGGCCCTTGAAGAGAGAGAAATCCCTTCATAGTACAGAAGAATTCGCGTGCAAGACTCTGCTATGTCCACTGTTCCCTCACCCGGCCCATAAGCCATATACTTTATATGGGAGTTTATGAGGAGTGGCCCTCGCTATGAAAATACAGGATCTTCAGCTAGGGATGAGTTAAGTATGCTGAATTCTGTTTAGAGATTTTAAAAGGAAATAATGCCGCTTACTTAAATGTCATTTGTCGTCTTTGTCCTACCCCATGTGATATTCAACCTTGAACGTGAAGCTTCAAAAACTGCTCAATGACAAATGAAAGTCGGTGAAACATTTGCCACTGTGCTCGTCAAACCAGTGCCTGCTAAATGCACTGCCTACTGTATTGCCATAACATTCTCGCGCTACAGAGCACACACTGCCTTGTTTCCAATACACACATTTTCAATTGTACATCCAGCTGGCAGTGCGTCTTCACTTCCGTCCGATCCACTTCCGTCCGATCCACTTCCGTTCAATCCACTTCCGTCCCCAATTTTCAAAATCACTCCCACAAAACTATCCAGCAACCGAGCGGAAAGATGTTACACATCAAAACGCTTATTTTAAGTTGAGTATCTACAATTTAAAGTAATTTTAAGAGACATTAATTAAACAAACTCTTTGCAATACGGCCTAACGGTCTTGGGTGGGCAGGGCCCTTTCAGCCCTTAATGACACATCGCCCCTGGTGCGAAATAAGGAAAGTCTCCCTTACTGGACGCCACCAAGTCATTGTTGAGGCTGGTGGCCTTAGATATCAACTTTATTCACTAGCAAGTACCATTGAGCTCAAGTGTGGCCATGAACTGATTCCATTGGAGGCCAGACATACTTTATTGTAACCAGGAAGCGATCACCGATTCAATTACGATCAAATGCACTTTTAATTTGATGCAAACGACATTTAGCTCGTATGGTTGGCAACTTGTCTCGTATTCCAGTCGCGCGGAGTTTTATTTACTCGCGTCAGGGTCAGACTGTGAACGTAAAGAGCACGAACGAATCTCAGTGCAGTCGGCCGTCATTTTGAGGGACTAGGGACATCTAGGTCATCAGCCTCGTATACTTGGGTGTGTGCTGGGTTTGTTTCTGAAGTGAAGGTATTATTAGGGTAAGGGATGATTGGAGGAGGTGACTTGGGACTTGATTTGACTGCCGGTTAATGCAAGTGGGATTATCGAAGTGAAATGCCACGTCCAGTGGTTCGGATACTACGTTAAAAAGAGGTCCCGTGGCTAATAATCGCGATATTAACGGTCACGTAAATCTACAAGTTATCTGCCATCCTCCTGACACGGATCTCTTCCATTTAAACACCATCCTTAAAAGTCAAACAATTATGCTGGTTTTACTTATTTACCAACTTACTTATTTACTTGTTTATTTACTAATGGGCCGGCCCCGTGGTGTTGGGGTAGTGCGCCTGCCTCTTACCCGGAGGCCCCGGATTCGATTCCCGGCTCCGTCAGGGATATTAGAAACTGACGTGAGGGCTGGAAAGGGGTGCACTCAGCCTCGAGAGGACAAATGAGTAGCTGTCTGACAGTGAGGCAGCGGCCCGGTCACGGAAACCAAGATTAACGGCTGAGGGGACCCGATGCGCTGACCACACGCCACCCCAATTTCTGCAGGCCAAATGGCTGGGCAGCGGTCGCTTGGTAGGTTTAGGCCCTTCACGGGCTGTAGTGCCAGGGGTTATTATTATTATTATTATTAATAATATTTACTTAATGATTAAGAAAATAAATGTATTCATTCATTATTTAATACAAGATTATCGTACTGGAAAGAGGTTCGTCCAAATAATTTTGCCTGGACCGGAGATTGGCTCTAGACAAGTCTAAATAAACAGCAAAACACGATTAAACTATGATGCAGCCGTCCACCCGCTGTGAGGGGTTGGAACAGTGTCATGAGAATTAAATCATTAGTTAGGCTAAAGATGAGCCTTCATGGCTTAGGCGGCAGCACGCCGGCCTCTCACCGCTGGGTCCGTGATTCAAATCCCGGTCACTACATGTGAGATTTGTGCTGGACAATGCGGGGGCAGACATTTTTTTTTTCTCCGGGTACTCCGGTTTTCCCTGTCAAAACTTTCATTCCAGCAACACTCTCCACTGTCATTTCATTTCATCTGTCATTCATTTACGCATTTCCCCTGAGGAGTGCGGCAGGCTTCGGCAGCCGGCAGAGTTCATATCCTCGCCGCTAGATGGAGGCTTCATTCATTCCATCCCTGACCCGGTTGGTCGACTGGAAGCAGGCTGTGGATTTTCAGTTAGGCTAAACATATCGGTGACTGACCGTTACCACACTTAAAGGTCACTTGTCAAGGTGTCACAGAGCTTTTATAAAAGTGGATACCCATAAGGTGTAAGCCATTAACCTTGAAACACAGCTTATAATAGCTCGCTCATGGGAGGAGTGTTCCTCCATCATCCTGGTCATCAGCCACATACGCTCGTTATAGGCGACGACATACGACGGCGCCAGACTTTTCCCAAGATA
This sequence comes from Meconema thalassinum, assembly GCA_946902985.2. NCBI lineage: Eukaryota > Metazoa > Arthropoda > Insecta > Orthoptera > Tettigoniidae > Meconema > Meconema thalassinum. The sequence continues at coordinate 175,857,441 of OX336401.1, forward strand.
AGTCGTTAGATTTTTATGTTTTAATATTTAAACTATTTTCGTACCAACACCAGCATCGTTTTCAAACCCAGGGCACACATATGTGCATCTGCCCTTTTTAAATATTTTCTTAGCAGTTGGTATTAGGGCGATTCTGATCCGCATGGTGACCTCGAGTGTTCGCTTATCAAATATCACAAGACCTGGCCTGTTGACTTCTACGGTACAAAACGATCAGTTTTATTATTATCATTATTATTATTATTACATCATTTTTGGCCTATTTTCATATATTTAAAAATAGGCTTATGAGATCACCTTTTGTACGTGTGTGTGCCCCCCTAATAACTTCTTAACGGCGAAAGCGATTTCAATGAAACTCGGTAAGATCATAGCACCATTTCGGCCAACCCCGACCGTGCCCTTCAAATTTTATTTCGTTTCACCAATCCAACATGGCGGCTGTGCAAAATATTTCACCTGCATTCTATATCTTCGAAACTATTACTCATATCACCCTGAAATTTTGTACGGAGATAAAAGGCACTACTAGACGTTCACCTATAGGACTTTCAAAAACATGTTAACTACAAAACGAACATGGCGGCCAAGCGAAGTTGAAACATTTAAATACACTTTTCTCGCAATTTAACCATCCGAACACAGTGAAACTTGGTACAGCAAATTACTATGCAAATTGCAATGCACTGACATCTAATTTAGTACAACGTTTACATAACCTGAAGATGGCGGCTGTGCGACATTTTAAAGTTAAGATTTTATTTCTTGTGTTCTGAACAAGCGATCGAATTCAACGTTTGAATAATGAACGTACACAATGATGCTCATCTAATAGTACATAACGCTATGGCCTACATACAATAAAATCCAACATGGCGACAATCCGAAATATTTAGACGGTCCTCAATATCTATGGCGGCAATCAAACGAAATTTTGTATGTTGATAGAGGCTATAATCATAAGTTCACCTATAGGACATTCAATAACCTGGTGAGCACAAATCCAACATGGTGGCGACGCGAAATTCAAACGGACGTTTCTCGCGATTTAACCATCCGCGCGCAGTGAAACTTGGTACGATATATGCTTAAATATAAATTTTAATCCACTAGCATCGAATTCATTTCAATTATTTTTATAACCACAAGATGGCGGCTGTGCGAAATTTTATAATCTCGTTTTAATTTCTTGTGACCTAATCATGCGATTGTAGTTTGAATAATACACCTATACAATAATCTTCATTTAATAGTACATAACTCTAAGGCCTATATATAAAAAACCAACATGGTGACCATCTGAAATATTTAGACGGTTTAAATATCTACGAATCTATTACAGCAATCAAATTGAAAATTTGTATGTTTATAGAGTTTATAAACATAAGCAGGATATATGAAAATAGGCTGTATAGTTCTTCACAGAACTACTTGTTCATTTCTTGAGCTCAAGCCTCTTTAGTGGACCCTTATTGTTCAGCAAGAGGCATTCAGAGGCATAGAGTACGGAGGGCCTTACGAACTCTCAAGGCCGCACCCAGAAGTCGCCTAACAATCAGCTCTGACTGATACAGCCTGTTACCAATTGTACTGTTAGGTCTCCGAAATACTCTACTTGGTGGTTTCTGATAATCATCCCTAATTGTTATTATTGTACGATTTGAAGTAAGAAATCAAGAATTTCCTCTCGAGCCCTCACACTGTCGATGAAAGTACCGACTGTAAGTGTAGGGTCTGATATCGCGACCTCGTGCTTACGGGCGGCGCTCACCAGTCTAATACTATGATAATTTATGCCGCAGATGCCATAATGAATATCGCTCACACACACTCTTTGTCGGTTTGTGCTGTCGAAATGTCAAGGTGTAAGCCTTGACTAGAAATACATTAATATCTGTGTAATTTGATCTCGTAGCGAGCTTATTGATTACGAACAACGAGCGGGAACAAGGATCTAAATGATAGTGAACCACCACCTTCGCTAATTCGACTACGAAGTGTTCTCGAACATCAGCCACATGAAGGACCCCATTCTTCAGGTGATTACATCTTGTGAGTTATGATAAGTGACTACAGGGCTCTGAACACAAAGCAATAACAGTGTTGCCAGAAAGTTTAGGGACACATTATGATTTGAAATATTTTTTACCCTGTCCCCATATTCAGGCGCGGATCTAGAGTTTGGCTTTGGAGGGGGTCAGAGAATCTAAATTGTTAAGAAAAATGGTACCACTAAAAACGAAATCACAAAATAACCAAACGTACAAAACCAGACCAATTTTTTTGCAAGCTACGTGGACAGAAATTTGATGCGTTTAGCGCACCAAAAATATTCGTACAAATTGCAACGGCGTGTTTTGCGACTTTTACATCGAGCTTCGAGAAAAGTATCAAGGTACGTTACAGTTTCGGCAAGTCGAGTTGGTACCGACAAAGAGAGAAAGTCTCAGCATAAATTGCAAACCAAGCTTGCAGTTTGGACGTCGGCAAAAATGTTTGGTACGAAAAAAGCCTCAAATCCCTATCTGTGCATTGCTGCACATTCATCGTGACATCTCTATACACATCGATTCGGTAATCACAAGGTTTGCTAAACAAAATGGGGGAGTTGATTTTGTTATATAAATAATCGTTTTTATATAACAGGTGTGAAGTTGTAAATATGTACAGTTGTAACAGAACATAATAATTGCAATGAAGATATTTTCAGTATTGAATAAAATGAAAAAAAAACACCTGGTTTTCAGTTAAAATTCGTTAAGCTTTATTTGTCTGGTTATTGTGTTTTCGGTTTTTGAGTTTGCAAACAAGTTTGGTCTCCGTTTGGGGGGGGGGGAGGAGGGGGGGGTCATGACCCCCGCGACCCTCCCCTTGAATCCGCGCCTGCCCATATTATTGTTTCATCACAATGTTTTAAATTGTTAATTAACAATGAGAAACGAGTATTTTTGGCGCAAACTAGGTGTTTCAATGATAACTGTTACTCCTCCTAGAAAATGTTACAAGATTTAAAGGAAACAATTTTTTTAACAATAAAACGCAAAACAATCAAGGACTAACTGTGATGCAATTTTGGGTATTCGCAAATCCTTCAAAAGCTGAATCAGCGATATAGTAATTGACTGTCAAATAGTTAGAAGTTGTTGCATCTAGACTGTGTCATTGGAGTTCCCATGGGCTGTGGTGATATTGATATACATATCTGCCAATGCCACAACTTTATTTGCTGGCTGATTCTCGTTGTAGTTGTTCGAATAGCTTCATAAATAAATATATATATATATATATATATACACTCCACAAAGGTCTTTAAATATTTATCATTTCGTGTAGTTTGTTCAAAATGTTCTGAAATTTAATTACGTGTATCTCAAAAAATAAAGCTCACCAAAGTTTTCTAGTTATATCTTAATGCTACAACCAACATAATTATGCACTTGTAAGTACACATAACATGATGAGTTCATAGAAAATGGTCTCGCAATCATGTTATACATTGTAATAGGCTCCCACCAGCAGCAGCTATTCTTATATAATTGGAACAACTTCATTTTTCTACTCCGCTGGACATTAGAGAACATAGCATTAATACGATTGAAACTTTTAATACAAGGAATCGCTACTTTTGGTCGTTCCCTTAACATTAAGCTCCTGCGTTCCAAATAACGTTTCCTCGAATGATAAGCCACCAAAACGTAGAGGAACCACTAATAATTCGACTGACCGCTGTTGAGGAAATAATCCCATAAACAATCTGATTTAGCGGAAAGAATAGGTTAAGTTGCCAAACCCGACAACATTTTACAGCAATCTAATTGATTGTAAATGCTTGCGTTCTAATTTCCAGATGTTGGCTAACGGGACGTAACGAGGTAAGCAATACTGTCGAATCGTGAGTTCAGCTCTTGGGAGGTCACAAGTTTAAGGACACGACTCAAGAAAGTCTCAAATTATCTGTGATGGAGTTGGAATAGCGGGCACTGGAAATGGAATGGACATCTGTCCTTGACACATATACAAGCAATGTATTTTCTCTGTAATCATGGTCAGTGGTACCGGTTACTTACGTCGTGATTTAGCGAGATGAGGGGCGGATCCGAATTTTGTTGTTTTACGCTGGGCAATATACTATGAGCGTAAGAATTGTTCAGCATGAAAAGTTCTACAAAAAAAATCCGGGAGAGCATATCTCTATCATCAAAACATCGCCCACTATAAGTGTGTTTACGTTTTAATTTCTTCCAACAATCTCCATTCAATTACTGAAGCGACAGTTTACGAGCTAGGGGAAAACTGTTGAGTCGTGTTGAGAGAAGAGTGGTTGTGCTTGGAATTTCCCTGGAAGTTCAACTCTGCTTTTCTTCATTTCACCTCCGCAAAACACAGTCAAGTTAAGATTGGACGGAAGGGGGATTTGTGTTTCATGCACCTCGCCATCCATCTGGCAAGAATTCGTTGCACATGCATCTCCATGGTAATATAATTAATAGTCCAGTCAGTGATTTTAAGATTTTTTTCCACTTCTGTATTATCCTCATGAAACTCCTCTCTTACACTTCTTAGCACCTCCTCATTTCACGATCTCCATTCCATATTTGGGGTAAATTAAAATATAAATATTTGCTGAAAAAATTGGCGGATAAGCAAAAATCCGAGACTCCGCCCATGAGGCTCAGCGGTAACGTTCTTCCCTGTTGCAGGATCGAATCCTGGCGCAGCCAGTTGGCATTTGAGAATGCGGAAACGCGACTGAGCCGTGCCAGTAGATTTAATGGCCCGTTCAAGATCCCCTTTGGGGCAAAATTCCGGCACCCCGCAGTCTCTAAAAGCCTAAGTTGTTAGAAGGGACGTAAAACCAATAACACTATTATTATACTAGCCATGAGAGCTTGTGTTAGCTTATTTCTTGAAGCTACCTCGTATATAAGATCGTTATGAATGACCTCATGTGATCTCCCTCCAAGTTCTGAGTGACTGACCGTTACTTCACTTACCAAAGTGTCAGAGCCTAATGGCTTTCCTTTCAACCCTGAGTGTTACATTTATAAAACTGGTGTGTGTTATTAGCCTTGAGTACAGACACCCACCCACGGGAAATTCAAAAAGAGCGTTCCTGAAATTAGTTATAATATACCCACCTAGAACCAACCCCACGCATGAAACAATATGGTTCGCAGCGCCCTCATAAAGTATTCCAAAAATATCCCGGTATAATCCGTCCGTGTTCCATATTATAAGAAGTACTAACAATCTGATTAGCGTTGATACTGTAGTGTTCGTCATCTAGGCCTACATTCTAGTTAGGTTGGTTCCTCAGTTTAGAGCTGCGACAACGCGCTCATGCAGCCCCGAGTAATTTGTGTGTGTGTGTGTGTGTGTGTAGAATTTGTCTGATAACCGGTGTTAATTGTGATGACTGTATTAGTGTGCGTTATCTGTTTTAATTCAAATAAGGACTGGAGACATTGAATTTTCAAGTAGTTTCTACCTTTGCCGCCAAACGCCACCGTCAACGACTACTAGTTCAGAACTTGGTTACCAGACGCCACCACAATCTTCTCCTGGCGGCGAACGTTGTAACCTAAGAGCGTTATTCAAATGTTTAAACCTATAATTTAGCTTCACACAAGTGTAATTAGTGGAAGGTTCCTTAACGTGCCGTAAATCTATGACATGGGAACGCCTGCTTTACTTCCCCTCCGGAGGAAGGCACACTGAGGGATATTTAACACTCTTATAAATCCGACGACTTCGGCCGGATTCGAACCCGTGATCTTGGGCATAGCAGTTCAGCATGCTACAGACTATGCCAGCGAAGTCACAATATAGTGACCATTGGTCCAATTAGGATGCAGCAGTATTATCATGAATATGCGACAACTAAGTAAACAGCAACACTGATCATGACAGGGTGTCGAGCGATGACCTTTTTTCAAATTCCCGTATAATTCCCGTATTTCCCGTACGAAAATCCACCAAATTCCCGTATATTTTAGAACTCTCTAAGACTTCGAGTTCGCATACCGAATGGCTGAAAAATGAATCTTAAAGCGCGAATCAAGATTTTCTGGCGTAAGTGTAACTGCATTTTTGGAGATACTTCCGCAACCCACGGGTTATGGCGAGATTTAGGTCTAATCCGTAGCGTGAGCAAAGCGCGCGCGCGAGTGAATTCTCTCGCAGATACCGTTTATCTGAGGAGAGCTGATATAAATGAATGTTTTACTGAGGAGGGTTGAGAGAGTAGAGAATAGAAGTGTCACATAATAAATGTTTACGGGAAGTGACTGAATTGTATGTTACCGTAACCGTATAGAGCTTCCACGAGTTCAAATGACACCGAAGCTTATGCATAGGGAACTTCCGGTCCGCGAATCTCCATTTGATTTTCATTGGCAGTGAATCGTTCGTTCGCGATTATCTTCTTTATTATTTCGGATAGTGGTATTGTTTTTAGGCGTTCAACTTATGAAATAAGAACTGGAGGGTTGGCCTTTCATGAATATTCCAAAGACAAGTGTCTCCTAAAAGAGTAATTAGTAAAACTTCGCATCAGAGACGACCATAACAAACAGCTTGCCTACAAAGTGTGCGATTTGCACATTTCAAACGGCATTTCTTAGACTACAATATTTAAGTTGGTGCAAATTAAATATTTTATATGTGAGAATATTATTATAATTTGCTATCCGGTTGTTATATTAGTATATTATGCATTAACGTGACCCATTTAAATGCTAAATTGTGACGGAAGCTACGAGTTATAGGCTATTCGCCGTACCGGTAGGCCTAATATTTACTAACGCATCGTTTCTTCTTTAATATTTATTTAATCATTATAATTGCCTATCTTCAACACTCATTTAACCAAAAATCAGTTTATAATTCTATACATATTCCAGGTATTTCAAGAAAGCGATATTTGATAGCACATGCGGTTCCACCTTAAAATCCAACCGTGCCTAGTTTTCAGTATCTATGGAAAATATTACCGTAAGTTAATAAACCAAACAACTGGCGACATTTTTTTTAAATGCTCATTTACATCTTCACCCTAGTCTACGTAAAGTACCACACGGTAATCACTGAAAGGGTAGGGGGGTTATGACCTCAATTTCACAAACGAACGAACCTCATTTTGCATGAATTATGGAACCCGAATCCTAATGGAGGTATGGATTGTCTGCATTTAGAAATATGTTAGTCAATAATTTAAAACAAGATGCCAGAAAACTAAATACAAAAATCTGCGTGCCTACTACGGTGTAAAGTTGCTCCGTGAAAAAAATACACCTCGCCAAGATTACACGACGTGCATACAGTTAAATACTATCATCCAATTGGAGAAACACTTTCTCTGTCACGATCTTATAAGCAATTCAAACATAAACTGCTGTAATTTACGGGAAAATGGGCAACATTTAGAGACTACGAGTGTTGTATGTGGCACAACGTTAGCTAACATTTCGCGTCATTAATACATAAGGAATGAACACATGCAGAGCTTTCTCACTGCACACAGCTGAAGATCATATTCTTGGTGCATTTTACGTTCTCTTAATAACAATAATTTGCTTAGTTACATGCAACGAAAATTGTAGTACACAGTTCCCATTGCTTCCAATACCTGACTACTAAACCAGAAAATGGTAATGCATAAACATACGCCAGTGGCGCGTCCTATGGCGAATGAAAGATCGAAAGAAAATGTAAGCTCTATAGGAGCACGGAACAAGACGATACGATTTTCTACTCTACTGAAAATAGTCAAAATTCCCTTTGTAATAATGACTAATAATCCTGGGGTTATGTAGTAATAATAATGATCGTGTGGCCTCCGGAGAGACCTAGTGCAGATCTTTCTAGTTGACGCCCGTCGGCGACCTGCGCGTCGTAATGAGGATGAAATGATGATGAAGACGGCACATACACCCAGTCCCCGAGACACGGTCATTAACCCCAGGAGATTAAAATCCCTGATGGCTCGGCCGGGAATCGAACCCGAGGCACTTTGGGCCAAAGCCTAGCGCGCTAACCATTTAGCCACAGAGCCGGACGGGTCATGTAGTAATAAGATGTAACCCTCCCACTATCCCTTTTTAGATCACGACTTTTATAGTAAAAGTGTGTCCGCTATTACACGCGTAAATTATGGGACAAATACAGTATTGCTAACCCCATGAATTCAGTACTGACAGCCTTCCTGTCACTATGCCCCGCTTTTCCTCTCCGCAAACCACGGTCGCCACATAACAAGACCCTACGTCCAACCGCCACACGGCAAGAATTCTGAGCATGCTTCTCACCTACACCCTGTATTTCGAAGGAAACAACGCGAAGGATATGCCGGTATATTTAATATAATTTAAAAGACGATCCTGAGTCAACGCCGAGGACATTCATACAGAGAAATACGATACTTTTAGATGAATAAATAAATTACACACCGAAGCTATGATACCTTTATCATCGGTATCGGTACCAATTCAATAAATACGACAAATAGGGCAAACACTCTACAGCTAATGAATATAAAAACACTCACCATGCAATGATTATCCTTTAACATGAAACAAGAGTCTGAGCGGAGGTCGTTCACAGCTTACTACAGTAGTTGACAGATGCACACTCTCTGAATCGCGACTCTCTACGGTTAATATTAGCTTTTGTGATAATACAAAAGTAAAGTTAAGGTAAATACATATTTAGCACTGAGCACTCAAACAAGCCGCTCAGTGGCGATATTATTGCCGTGGTTTTATATTGTCGAGTTGTAGGCTATTGAATGGCAGACGGTATTTTGAACACTATGATGGGAAACAATAGCCTGTGGTCTATTATCGATTGACGCAAGCGAACTGACGCCAATAAATAACTTATCCTCAGTCACTTGGCAAGGATTTCTTTGACACCCTCCATCCCTTCACTGTCCCTATCATCATCACCACCATCGTCTTCGTCAGAGCTTGATGAATTGCCGATGTTAATAATCATTTCATCCACCGCGATATCCAGATCGCCTTCAGTATTTCTTTCTGCACATGCTGTACGGGATGTATCCAGTCCTCGGGTCGAACTTCGGCGAAGTAAAAGTAAGGAAACAGGCAGTGGTTAATAAGCGACTGAAACAATGCCTGCCCATACGAGAAGAATTCTGCCACGTGTTTTGTGTATTTTGTAGCCACATGTTGGTGACGGGTGTTTGATAGTAAAATGTCGAGAGCTGTGAGATATTGTTTGTAGTTTTTGAAATTTATGCATGTGTGACGCATTTGGTTTGAGTGTTTGCACGGACTTGAAAACAATTTGGTAGGCTATGTGCATCTCCCCTGCGAAAGAAGATCATGGAAAGGCTAAAAACAGTAACATTCCACACGCGACACGCCGCGAATACTTTTTAATTAAGATTTATTTTATCAAAGTAGATAATAGAAAATAAAATAATGCAAAACGAAATTAAATAAGTCACTTTGACAAATACAAGATTGTTACTAGGAACTTCAGTTATACACAGCACAAAATTAAGTTCTTTTGACAGTAGGGGAGAGGGGGGCATGTTGTTAACAGGGGCACGTTGTTACATGTTAGTTTTAAAATCACCCATGTGGCTGAAGCGCGTAACGATCAGCTACTAAATCGTGGGGTGCCTGTCTGCAGATGCTGTGAAAACAAGGAAACCACTGTATGTATTTGAAGAGTGTTATGAAGGTTTAAGTGTTTTTTGAAGTGAAAAGTAAAAATAAATATTCGACTTTGAAGTCATCTGTCTTCTTCTGTGTTGAAGGTAAGTACTTTCATGTCCCTGAGAATGTAGTTTGGTATCTTACGAAAGAAATGCTTGTGAGAGTAGTTAGCTAGGCTACTCCCCGCCGAAGTGTTGACCTTGCATACAAAATGTCGGCCGGTGGGGCAAGTTGTTACAGTAAGCTGGGGGCTTGTTGTTACACTGTAACAACATGCCCCATGGTATCGTAATATTATTTAATTGCTAATTATTAAGGCCCGGATTGTTGTGTGTTTAAATATTTTTAATTAACTAAATATTTTCTATTTATTTACATATTTTTGCCGTTTTTATAAATAAATACATATTCTGATGTATTTATTCTTAAGTACATATTTCCTATATTTGGTGGTATGTTGTACTCCTTAGATGATTGCTGCCCACATTTTCGACTCTTGGCAATTCCAGTAATTGGCTTATCTATTTCTAGAATTCACCCTTGTCTCTGTATTGTATTTCAAACAGGAATTCCCAGGTCATTAAGTATAGCAGGGGGACTGGAGTCAACAGTCTCATTAAGCCTCCAATAGTCCTTACCTTGAAGGGAAATTTTACTTGAAATTACAGGGGTCTGCAAAACTTGTGAATATTGGCAGATTGCTATGAAAATTTCTGATGTAACCTTTTTTTCTGCACTTTAGAATGAAATTCGAAAACAGCACATAATTTACATGATTTCGTATCGCGCATCTGCAGTACAGTAAGACGGACTCGGAAACTGAGGAGAGCCCCGGCCTGTTAAGAGGGAACATTTTTTGTACTGTAGACAGGATTATGGATTATTCAAGCAGCTGTACGTTTCAACTATATTTCGAGGAACTGGGGGACACAAATTTGATACAAATTTAAGAACATTTTTTGGAAATTTAATCACATATTTTTCACTTTTAAGCACGTAAATAAATACATATTTCTGAAAAGTTAAGCACATAACTATCCGGCCCTACTATAAACGTATTAACGTATTTGCTAGTTGATTATTATTACCGGTATCATTATTATTTCTCTATACCGACAGTGATAGCTATGCTTACTAACGCGCAGCGCTAGGCCAAGCTCTCTGCTAATTTGGTAGACCTGGGTTCGAGCCCCACCCTCTGCCGACCTTGAAATGGTTTTCCATGGTTTCCCATTTTCAACTCCAAGAAAATGCTGGGACGGCATTTTCTGACAGGTCACGGCCGCTTCCTTCCATATCCTTTCCCAGTTTCATTTATCTTCATTCATTTCACATTTCATTTACTCGTCCCATGAGGTTGGCGTCAGGAAGGGCATTTGGCCGTAAAAACAGAATTGTGGAATGTGGTAAATGTATTTCAAGGTTGACTGTTATATTATTTCGAGTTAAAATAACAAGATTGTAGTTACAACTATGTCGCATTTTATTATTAAGTTGAGTGTAACAACTTACCCATGGCATATAGCAACTAACCCCGTTGTGGGGCATGTTGTTACAATTTACCACATTAACAAGAAAAAAAAATTATACCGAAAATATTTTTACGCCAGTCTTCACATTTTTCATATATAAAGCCAAATACTGATACTTCATTATCACTGCCATAACAGGCTAATAGCTTCAAGGAGAACAGTTTAAAAAAATAAAATTTGAAAATTGTAACAACATGACCCCCTCTCCCCTACTATTTTTTTTCTCCAATTCCTGGAGATCTTTCGTGGCTTTTCTTTCGACTGCCACCTTAGCCGTCGATTTGCACCCGTTTTGCTTCCTTGAACACGGCGTAGGAGTTTCGGGCAGTATGGACTCTTGCTCACGGTATCTTTTCTACTCCACCAGCTGCCATCACAGCGTCCTGAACAGTATACGCATGCCAATCAGACTTGCTTCTTTGTGATTGACGATCATGCACTCCTTGTTCAGGGAGAAACCTCTGTCTAGAGCTGCATTGTTGTGATACAAAATCAGTATCATTTTAACGAAGCTTGAGAGATCGTTTTTTTTTTTTGGCAGGAACTGCTGAAGCCACTATTTCAGACCACAGCACGTCGAGCCGTGGCTCTTTTCCGTCGAACTGCTTCAAACGCGCAGTGACGGAGGGCAGTCTCAGAAGTGCGGAGTAGCTGCTCTTGAAGCGGTCAGCCATTGTGCCAGAAAGCAACTTCTTCTGATTACAAAGAATTTCCAGGGCAATGACGATCCTAACTTCTTCCAACTTAAGAGTCTCAGCGACCCCTATACGGTCCACGCAGGAAATAGTACGGGTCCCTTGTGAGCAAGAGTTGACCTCTCTGATTTTTTCAGCCATAGGATACCAATGTACAATTTTCGGCAGTTGGTGCGAAATTGCAGCACAAACGCGTTTGGAATTTTCTGAGATCTTAAGCTGTTAACTTCTTTAAGGGCTGCTCTTGTCGAGAAACCCAGGTCTCCTCTGAATAACAATGCGGACTAACTCCTGCATGTCATTGTCAGCAACCAGCGCGGCGCGCGGAGAGGGTACGGCCGGCGGTCGGCCAGGCAAAGCATGCATTCGACGTTGGCTGGGTTCTCATCCCGCTTAGTGCTCTATCGGTGACGCAAATTGCGGGTGGCAGCGCAGTCTGCTGGCGAAATAGAAGACTGAGCGGGAGGACTCTACCGAGCGTTCGGGGGCTAAGAAGTCAGGCATTATGAGACTTTTGAAGATTTCCCGTATCAAGTGCGAATTTCCCGTATAATTCCCGTATTTTTCCCGGGTCACTAAAATTCCCGTATAATTCCCGTATTTCCCGTATCGCTCGACACCCTGTCAAGATAATTGTTGTTTTAAGGGGCCTAACATCTAGGTTATCGGCCCCTAATGATCTGGGTGAGAGCGAAAATGATAATGAAATGGAAACCAGAACGAAAATTGAGTGAGACGGAAAATACTTACAAAAAGGAGCTCAGATTGAAACAACTCACAAAATGTTGTTACAAAAGGGAATTTAGAATGAAAAGATTCACAAAAAGAATAGATTGAAAAATACCCACAAAATGTAGGCTAGGTTCAAAATACGTACAAAATGCAATTGAAATTCAAAATACTTACAAAATGCAATTAAAATTGAAAATGCTTACAAAATGTACGGTAGATTCAAACGACTCATGTGGATTGACAATACTTACAAAATGCAACTTAGATTGAAAATACTTGACAAAATGTAATTTAGATTCAAAATACCCACAAAATGCAATTGAGAATCACAATATTTGCAAAATGCCCACCAAACAAAATGCAATTTAGATTTAAAATTCGTGCGAAATGTGGTTTTGGTTGAAAATACTTACAAAATACAATCGAAATTCAAAATAATCACTAAAATGCCCTGACACCTGCATTGAAAGACTTACTAAAAAGCAATTTAGATCGTCAATCTTTACAAAATGCAATTGAGGTTGAAAACAATCGCAAGATGTAATTTAGATCGAAAAAAACATGCAAAATGCAACGTAGATTAAAAATACCTACAAAAAAATCGCTAGAAGGGAATTTAGATACACGGTGAACCAAGTAACAAAAACAGTGCGGGAATCTTAAAGAGAAAAGTAAATATAATGAAAAGAGGAGAGGAGAGGGGGAGAGAGGAGAAGGTCCACCCCAAAGGTAAGGGACAAAAGGGGAAAACGGACCCAGCTCAGGAATCCCTCGGGGTCGCCAACTCCCGAACTCACCAGCCGTGAGCCCCTGAGGGCGTAGCATTATCTAGGGTGCACCAGAAGTGGTGGGGCTACATACACCCTGCCTCCTTAAGGGCCTTGAGCACAAGGCAGGAGGTGAAAGGAAAAGAAAAAGAAGGCTGACCCCTCGCAGAAGGAGGGAATCAGAAAAGATGAGACAAGGGCCAATTAAGGCGGGAAAGGAAGAGACTCCCTAGGCCTCGGATACCCTAATACCGTCGGGGTCGGAAGAGAACAAGAGTTGACCAAGGGAGGTCGACAGAAAAGAAGACAGAGAGGAGCCCGGCACAAGTAAGTGGAAGCAATGCCGGACTCAGCTGGGGTCCCGTGGTCGCCAACCCACGTCTCACTAGATGTGAGCCCCTAAGGGGAACAGCAACACTGGAATAACTGATAAATACTCCTTGGAAACGCGTTGTTGTAAAATCGCGGAGTACTTATTTACTGATGAAACATACAGTAATACGATCCTATAATTTGGAAATACAGTATCTATATACGCCCGCCCCGTGGTGTTGGGTTAGCGCGCTTGCCTCTCACCCGAAGGCCCTGGGTTCGATCCCCGGCTCCGTCAGGGATTTTAAAACTCACGTGAGGTTTGGAACGGAGTGCACTCAGCCTCGTGAGGACATTTGAGTAGCCGTCTGACAGTGAGATAGTGCCCCGGTCACGAAAACCAAGATTAACGGCCGAGGGGACCCGACGCGCTGACCACGCGTCACCCCCAAAATCTGCAGGTCAATTGGCTGGGCAGCGGTCGGTTGGTAGGCCCAGGCCCTTCAAGGGCTGTAGTGCCACGGGGTTAGTTAGTATCTATATACTGAATATAAAGCTCAATGTCTGTCTGTTATTTATACAAATCCTATGCCCTTTGGCAAAAATCTACACCGTTTCACCGATCTGAACGAAATTTGACATACTTACCCATTGGAACCCGAGGAGTAACACTGTTAACTTGAAATTTCGGACAGACTACTCCATTCCCTGCATTTAGGCCCTTTGGCACAAATCCACTCCGTTTCACCTAATTGCACCGAATTTTATACATTTACCCTTTCAAACCCTGCTGGTAGCACTGTCCACTTGATATTTTGGACAACCCCCTACATTTAGAATAACAGACAAAAGGAACGTGAATACCACGTTTTAAGGTCCCAGAACCATGTTCGTAGTAGTGTAACTGTAAGAATATTTTAATACCGGTAGTCTATTGTTGGCTGGCAATGCGGGCTGCATCACGTCACCCCTACCAGTGTTCTGGTGCAGAATTGCGAAAATAGTTACGCTACATCTTGCGCTGCTTATAAATTCATATTATTCAATTCGTTGGTAAATTACATGTGCCAGTACTGTAGTTAGTAAATAGCAGTTTCGCTATTCGTTACTGTCATTATCATTACGGGAAAACGAGTTGAATGTTACATCCATTATACTGTACTACTTATCACCCCCACTACCACCACAAAAAGTTCTTTTTTTCTGTTAGTTTAAGTATTATGTGCCAGTTCTGTAGTAGTATTCTTTATCGTCCATGAAACAAATGAATCCACCGGGCGAAGCCGGACACTACTGCTAGTTTGCTATATTTCTATAACATTCGTCAAGTATGAAGGAGTTTTTGAGGCACGTTGTACGTTAGTGGAGAAAGGACAGACAGTCACTTAACTGTTAAACGATGAGAACTGTTCCGACATTAAGGCGGTTACCAGGTTGTGGAATGTGTTCTGTCATTTGCCGGATCTTCTCCGAGAGATTTGTTCGTCTACAAGAAGACCCCTGTTGTTCCTCCTCCAACATCACGCCTCACAACATGTTGCTGGCAAGTGCTTTTTAAACAGTTGGTTCTCAACCGGCGGTTCGGGGACCACATGTGCCTCGTTTCTGTTGGGCCCACTGTCTGAACATTCCTCTGCGGATTAGCGTCTATCCCCGAAGGGTTGGGGGCTGGTTGGGTCTCTGGTCAGTAGAGTAGGCTTCTTCATTTATTAATGTTTGGCTCGTTTTTTTATGAGAATGTCCTTCTTGTTATTAACAAGCATCAACATCACATTCCAATATCAAAGATCATTATTGAATTGTAAATACATGTATAATCTTTATAAATTTGTTTTTTGTTAATTGAATATTTTTGTTTGGCAAATTTGATCTGCTCTTTTTCGTTTTTTACCATGATCAGCAACCCATATTCACAGTCGAATGTGTCGTATTCTACCGGCTGTCACGTTAATTATTATTTTTTCTTAATTACTTTTACTGAGGAATTGGGCAAAATTATTTCAATAAAGTTTGTATTTTGTCTTTCACGGCCATTAGATCCCCGCACAAGGCACGGCTTAAACCTAGAAATGTTGCTGAGTTGGACTAATGCTGCAGCAGAAAAGAGGAGAATTGACGCTTCTGAAATGTGGTGATACAGGAGAATGATGATCAGATAGGAGATAGGGTAACAAATGACGAGGTATTAAGACGAGTGGGAGAAGAGAGATGTTTCTGGTGACTGCTAATGAAGAGGAGAGATAGGAGGGTAGGACACATATTAAGACACCCAGGAATAGCAAGCTTAGTTATGGATGGGAGGGTCGCGGACTAGAACAGTAGGGGTAAACCAGGGTTAAACAGATGCCTCGGATGTAGGGTGTGGTAGCTATGTAGAGAAGAAACGATTAGCTCAGAAGAGGGAGGCATGGAGGGCTGAATCAAACCACTAAAAAATCTGAAGACTCAAACAACAACAATCAGGAATTTTAATTACTTACAGAGGCATGTGAGGCAAAAGGGTGGTTGGAGAATTTCTATCACTGGGATGTAACACTGGAAGAGACTGCATAATGTACATCAGCGGCCAAGGTGAGAGATATTTAACTATAGGTCTAATAATAGCGATATGTTGACGTTCAAATCATCAATAAGTATGGCCAAATTACATCCAGAATAGCTTAAGTAAGAATACTTGATTTCCCCATATTCCGATAGATTTGCCATTCCAGTGTGCAAGAGTGCAGTTCCCTCTTCAAACAATATTCGCAATTTCTTCAACATAGCGCAATGACACACACTTAAGAGTAGCACGTGTACATTTAGACAAAACAATTTTTTCCCATGGGCAACTGTATATGGCGTGCTCGCGAGCATCCGGACAACAAAATCGTTATGTCTCAGCAGAAGATGGCGAAACCAAAAACGTAATTTTAAAATGTGTTAACATAATGTAACATCGAACCCTGCAGACTTTCACAACTATATAAAATTCCCACTTTGCTGCTCATATCAATATACTGTATGTATCAGAATATTCAGAATTAGAATGGACCCACCTATAGCCGCGATTGCTGTAATAGAATAGACCAATTATCAACAATAATGCATCGTTCCCATTGTCTTGATCGCGGGTACCTGCTAGTAAAATATGAAATAACCAAACCTAAATTCACCTAACATAACCTCAACTCACCTATTCTAACTCCACCTCACATAACGTAACTTAATCGCACCTAACCTAACCTCACCTAACTTAACGTAGTCGCACCTAATCTAATCCCACCTAACCTAACTTAATCTCACCTAACTTAATCGCACCTAACTTAATGTAGTCTAAGCTAATCTAATCCCACCTAACATAACTTAATCTCACCTAACTTAATCTCACTTAACCTTACCTAACATAATCTCACCTAACATAACCTAATCTCGGCTCACCCAACCTCACCTCACCTAACCTAACTTAATCTCACCTAACCTAACCTAACCGCACCTAACTTAACGTAGTCTCACCTAATCTAATCATACCTAACCTAACTTAATCTCACTTAACCTTACCTAACATAATCTCACCTAACATAACCTAATCTCAGCTAACCCAACCTCACCTCACCTAACCTAACATAACTAATCTCAGGTAACGCAAACCTTACCAAACTTAATCACACCAAACTTGATCCCATCTAGCCTAACTTAATCTCACCTAACATAACCAAACCTCACCTAACCTAACTAAACCTCACCTCAGAGGGAAAGAGAGGAGTCAAACACAAGTAAGCAGAAGGAGCTGAGCTGGGATCCCGGGGACCCAGAGTTTTGCTCACTCTGGGAAGGGAAGCCACAACATTGTGCATGTGCACCCTTGTCTCAGCTATGCGCGGCCGTTGGGAAGTGGAGCTCACCTCACCTCAGGGAGAAAGAGAGGAGTCAAACACAAATAAGCAGGAAGAGCTGGGATCCCGGGGACCCAGAGTTTTGCTCGCCCTGGGAAGGGAAGCCACAACACTGTGCATGTGCACCCTTGTCTCAGCTATGCGCGGCCGTTGGGAAGTGGAGCTCACCTCACCACACCACCTGCCGGCTAATTGTCGCGGTATCCGGCTTACCGCAGGAAACCTTACTGCATCGCATTCTTCTGGACTTCCTCACACGTGGTAGGCCTAGCTTACTTCCTTGTATTCGACACGTGTGTCAGGAGACGGAATCCATACTTTGCTTCCTTGACTTGCAGCAAGCTCCATTGCGACAATCTACGACCAATTGTTTTCTCAAAGTCACTAAATATAGAGTAAGACATCGCTAAAATAGAATGTTTATGAGCCATATTTACTCTCTTGCCAACAATCGCTGTCTCCAAGTTCCTAACTATCGAGTAAGATATCGCTAAAACAGAACATTTAGCAGCTATTTGTTATGGTAGTATCCTATAAAAAGCATGATTTTGGGAAGCGTAATATACTGTATTTTAGACACGTATGGCAGGCTGAAACTTGGAAACGTACACGTACGTGTTAATTACAGCTCGGTGCTTGTAGCAGGAAGACAGGAAGTTTGCCGTCTCCGTGAAGGAATTCACTTCCTTCCCAAGTCACTCAGAGTCCATTGTTCAAGGTTGTGTTGAGGTGTTAAGGTCCACGCCTCCTTCACCTCATGTCACGGCCATTTGCACAGCACTATCCAGCGCGGGCTAAGAGTCCAAATACTAGGAATCAGAATCCATCTCCTAAGCCGTGCAAGCAGTTACTAAATTTGGATAAAATAATAATTAAACTCGTGTATTATTTCTTTTTGAATGTAATTAGGAATAACTATCATTAAAATTTGGATATAATCGAGTAGACTGGTTGAAAAGCGATGCCATAGCCGGCTCAAGAAAAAGCTTATTATACCAACCAAGATTTGAAGAAACAACAACAACAGATGGCGCGGGCAGTACTTAGACTGTTAGTAGGCTAATGCAGTCCATAGTTTTTGTGTTCATTTTCTGCTTTTGATTTTGTTTTTGAATTATGCTTTTTGTTTTTGATTTTGTGTGTTTTCTGATTTTGCTATTGTTTATGATTTTGTTTTTTTGTTTTTGCGTTTGTTTTCTGCCCTTGCTTTTGTTTTTGAATTTTGCTTTTTGTGGAATTTTGATTTTTGCTTTGTGTTTTCGTTTTTTTGTTTTTTGTTTTGTTTTGTGCGGGAGGTAACATAAGACTATCAGTGAAAGCAAACCTACACGTTTTCCTGTTTAATCTCGATAACATTTACACCTCGCAATGTGCGGCCTAACGCTAGACCTAAAAATTGTACACAAGTAAACATAAATGTACTCAAATTATAAGCGTTCTTAATAAAATAGTTTGGCAATAATCCGAAAATTGACCTTTTGCGTTTGTTTTAAATTATTTGGCTGAAGAGGATGAACGATCTCTTTCCTTGCTGGTTGGTTTGCTCAATAATATCTATCGAAGTGGATACATACCACATGATTGGCTCAAATCAACTTATATACCGATTCCCAAAAATCGACCTGGAATTCTATAGGACTGATGCCATGTCTCAGAGAAATTGGACTGAACCTAACTATGAAATGAGGGATGCTCTGAATAGACTTGCTGTGCACGGCTTCCATCATAGGCTACGTGGCTTTCATGAGCCTTCTGAACAGTGTGTATGCGTATTATGTGCTAAACAATGAGGTCGATACCATGCTCTAAGAGAACACTGTCCTTATTGGATTACTCGAAAATGTAATGCACATTTGTGCGCAGTTCCTTTATTATTAAAAATACCAATGCAAAGTGAGTGCTGCAATGACTATAGAATGATCAGTTTAATGAGACATGCCCTGAAGTTATTCCTTAAAATCCTGCACTTAAGGTTATATCATAAATGTGAGGAAAACATCGGCGGCACACAGTTTGCATTCAGGAGTGGTTTCGGAACTCGGGAGGCATTGCTCAGTCTTCAGGTGTTGATTCAACGATGTCGTGATGTTCGTGTCGATATTTACATGTGTTTCATCGATTATGAAAAAGCCTTTGACACTGTTCAACACGATAAACTGATGAACATTTTATGTGGCCACGGACTGTAGCCAGATGGACGTGATATTGGAAATCTGTACTGGAATCAACGTGCTGCTGTACGCGTTGATGTTCAGCTGTCTGAAGAAGTATCGATTATGAAGGGAGTTCGCCAAGGTTGCATTCGTTTTCCACTCCTCTTTAACATCTATTCTGAAAAGATTTTCCAAGATGCTCTTGATGGAAAGTCTCAAGGAGCAGTGGTAAATGGCCCTATCATTAATAACATCCGATATGCTGATGACACTGTCATCCTTTCAACAAGTATGGATCATCTACGAACACTGAAGAGATTACTGCCATGGGATTACATTTAATTGAAAAAAAAAAGTGGATGGTTGTTAGTAGAAACAAAGATGAAATTCAGGTCATTCTTACAGTTGGTAATGAAACAATTGAAAGGGTTTCATAATATAAATATTTAGGATGTCAAATCAATGATAACTGGGACTTAAGTCAAGAAAATCGCTGTAGAATTGAGCAGGCCAGAAGTTCTTTCATGAAAATGAGAAAAGTTTTGATCAGCCGTGATTTAAGTCTGTCATTACGCACCCGACTGATTCGATGCTACGTTTTTAGAGTCCTGCTGTATGGAGTTGAATCATGGACACTTACCGAGGTTTTAAATAAGAAACTGACAGCATTTGAAATGTGGACGTATCGCAGGATTTTAAGGATATCGTGGACAGCTTAAGTCACAAATGTGGAAGTACTGCGGTGTATGAACAAAGACTCGGAAATTCTTAGTATCATCAAAAGGAGAAAACTAGAATACTTTGGTCATTTCATGCGCAACAACAAATACCACCTCTTGCAATTAATTATCCAAGGGAAGATTGATGGCATTAGGGGTCCAGGACGCAGACGAATATCCTGGCTAATGAACTTAAGCCAGTGGTTTGGACTTGATACAGTGTCACTGTTTAGAACAGCTATGGACAAACAACAGGTCATGCTACTGATCGCCAATGTTCTTGGAGGCCGAGGCACTTGAAGAAGAAGAATAAGCGGGGGAGGGCGATGGGGGAGGAGGAGGGGGCGAGGGGGAGGAGGGGGGGGGGGGTTGTGTGCTTGTGTGAGGTTCAGACCAACTGAGCAATGTATGTCTACCTTATTATTCCCATTTTCCAACGGGGTCGGGGATGAGATGCGATGGAAGTCTTCGTGGCGATGGATTTTACGACCGGATGCCCTTCCTGACGCCAACCTCAGGAGAGGAGTTAATGAGAGATGAAATGAATGATGGTGAATGAAACTGGGCAAGGATGTGGAAGGGAGCGGCCGTGGCCTGTCAGAAGGTACCGTCCCAGCATTTGCCTGGTGTTGAAAATGGGAAACCACGGAAAACCATTTCAAGGACGGCCGACGGTGGGTCAGCAGAGAGCTTGGCCCCATGACCTAATACTGCGCTTTAGCCAGCTTAGCCACTACTGTCGGTACCAACTGAGCAATAATATCTGTAAAAAATATTAATCAATTATTCGTATCCGAAATAACTCAAATAATTCGATGTATTATGTACAGCCCTAACATGAGGGCGGAGCAGCCTCCCCTCGTTAATAAGAGTTCACATAAAATACTCCTTAGAAGCTGGGTTTTTTATTTTTATTTTTTAGCGTATGGCTTTTAGTGCCAGGAGTGTCCGAGAACATGTTCGGCTCGCTAGTTTTGTAGCTGCTTCGAGACGGACACCCAATGGGTGAGCTACAAGTACCGTTGGGGAGGAAAGTTGGAATGGAAGGTCCAGGAGTTGGAAGGTAGCGGCTGTGGCCTATAGTCAGGGACCAACCCCGGCATTTGCCTGGAAGGAAGATGGGAAACCACAGAAGACCATCTTCAAGGTTGACGGCGGGGGGATTCGAACCTCCTCGCTTCCCGGATGTGAGCGACTGCCAGCAGTCATGCCGTAACGACCACGGCTAACTCACCCGGTAGAAGCTGTTCAATTAGATGAAACAAGTACAGAATATAGGCTAGTACAAGGCTGTGTACTGAAGGTCCCCACCCGCTGCTAGAGTTAGCGTCACGTGCCAGACAGCTGTGAGGTCTTCCTCGAACACACTCAATGTCGACAACACCATGTATAGTAACTCTGCACTTACGGTACAATCAGCGCATACATGTGCATTGGAACGTAAAGATTCCCCGCACTGGTGTTCAGTGTTGCCAACAATAGTGTTAGGTATTAGTTGGATTCAATCGCATTAAGTCAGTTTTGACTACTTTTCAGGAGACAGAACAGAACTTATAGTGCGCTAATTTGTGTTTCGGTGCTACAATTTGGGTAGGACGTGGGAGTGACCGTAACTTAGGGTACCATCGCAATTTTCGCCTGGAGTAGAATTGGGAGACCAGGTAAATCACTTCTAAGATGGCTGAACCAAACCTGTTCTTAGAATACAATTAAAGTCCTGGGGTCCTGGGCAGAGCAGGGAATTGATTCTGGATCTCATGGGTGACGGCCAAGAGCTGGTCAAATCTCTACTTAGTATAAAACAAAGTCCCCGATTCTTGGATGTCACGCGTAATCTCGAGAACCACTGGATGGATTTTGATGCGGTTTTCACCATTTTGTAAAGGATTTCTTAAGGAAGATTTCTGTAGAAAAACATTCATTTATGACCAAAGGAAGTCGAGCAGTAACGATTTCACTGAATCGAGTCGAAGAAAAACCTGCCGTGCGGCTTTAAAGCTTACGCTGGGTAAACCGTTAAACATATCTATAGGTCTATACTATGAGTGTAAAAATTATTCAGCATTAAAAGTTCTACAAAAATATCCGGGACAGCATTTCTCTATCATTAATACATCGCCTACTATAAGGGTTTTTACGTTTACGGAGCGAGTTTACGAGCTAGCTTGCCAGCCTATCGCCCCAGCTTCGACCAGCATCAAACTGTCGAGTCTTGTCGAGCTAAGACTTCAGAGAACAGTATATGTGTTTGGAGTTTCGTTGTCCACCTCGGCTTTTCGGAATTGCGTCTGGGACCAGACGTTAATGCACCTTTTAAACTTACGCTGGGTAAATACCGGGCGAAGTAGGAGCGGGTTGCTAGTCACAGTGTTCAGTGAGTGGGTCTGGTTTGGGACATTACTTATGCTCGGCATCACCTTACAGTCTGCTCTCGGTTTCCTCCACTCCTTCCAGGAAGTAGACACACTTACTCATAGGATAGTTCACTTTCACATGAAGCCACAAGTGCGAACTAACAACTCGCAGATGTGAATCACAGAGGGGGCGGATACAGACCATATGCTTAATAATTCTCGCTTGGATCTTATGTACAAGATCCAGCAATTCGTCCACCTTTTACTGTGTCTTTTGCGGTGGCACGCTACTCAAAGCTTTAACCAACCGGCCCCAAGAGCTTCTGGTAGGCTAGCAACAAGGCGGTGTGTGTAGAATCTGTCTGATAACCGGTGTTAATTGTGATGCCTGCATTAGTTAGTGTTATCTGTTTTAATTAAGTAAGGACTGCAGACGATAATTTCGAGTAGTTTCTAGTTTTGCTACCAAATGCTACCGTCCACGACACCTAGCTTGCGGACTTTGCTACTGGATGGCACAGCAGTCAGCACCTGGCGGCGAGCATCGGAACTAATATAGAGTTATCAATTCTAACCTACAAATTTTGCTTCACACAAGTTTAGTGACATCTATGACATGGGGTCGCCGGCTATACTTCCTCTCCGATGGAAGGCACACTGAGGGATTTTCAACACTCTTAAAAAATCCAATGACTGCGAGCGGGTTTGAACACACGACCTTGGGCATGCTAGCAACTACGCCACCGAAGCCGCTAAGAGCTTCTACTCCGAGCAGTAGCCTATGTATGGTAGAAATAATGAGTGGTTGTTTCACTCAGCAATGGAGAGGCTACGGCAAATCCCAGTTCGGCTTCACCCATGGAATTTGCGAGGAATCATTCCTCTACCGTCGCAAGAGCGGTGTTCTTGGAGCAGATACAACTGGGGATGGTAAAAGGGATTTGGGAAGAAAGTACGTCGTGGACCTGTTGAAAGAAACCGTCGCGGCATTTGTCTGGTGGTGAAAATGGGAAACCATTTTTAGGACGGATGAGGTGGGATTCGAACCATCGATCTTCTGATGCCAGTGCGGCACGAGGTAGCGCATTGGCGCTCTTGGCCACCATGGTCGGTACCTAGAATAATTGCTGGATTTTAACGATTTAGCTATGAAAGCCAATACGCCATGTACAAATTCAAGCAACAAGAAAAAAAATGTACATAACGAAGACATTCCGCGACAGTGTTCCCAACCCTACCGATTTAAAAACTACTTTTATAATCTACTAACAGAAATATGCTCCGCGTCCCTCCGGGCATCTACTGGCCAAATACCGGTCGATGTTCGTGATACCGAGTAGTTACGTTTCTACCCGTTTGTCAATCAGCCCACAAAAGGAAAAAAAGAAAAGAAAAAGAGAAACCTTAAGATGTCAATTATGATTATTGATGTATGGCGCAATGGCCAAGCTGTTTTCCTATCACCAAGGCGAACCAGGTTCGATTCCCGATTGGTACATGTGAGATTTTCCGTCATGTCCTGTGCTTCGGATTTCACATACACAGGAGGTCCCGTAGTCGCCGACCCACGTCCCACTAGTTGTGAGCCCCTGGGAAGGAAAGAAAGATAGCAAGGAAGAAAGGAAGGAAGGAAGGAAGAATCAATGGATGAATGAATTCATTAATAAATGAAAGGAAGGAAGAATGAATTAATGGGTTAATTAGTTAATAAAAGAAAGGAAGGAAGAATGAATGGATGAATGAAATAATTAATTATTAAAAGAAAGAAAGGAAGAAAGAAAGAAAGAATGAATTAATAAATAAATAAATAAATAAATGGCAGGACAAATTAATTAATTAATTAATTATTACATTATTAGAGCTAAGCCTTCGTGGCTCAGGCGGCAGCACGCTGGCCTCTCACCGCTGGGTCCGTGGTTCAAATCCCGGTCACTCCATGTCAGATTTGTGCTGGACAAAACGGAGGCAGACAGGTTTTTCTCCGGGTACTTCTGTTTTCCCTGTCAACAATTTCATTCCAGCAACACTGCCCACTATCATTTCATTTCATTTGTCATTCATTTAATAATTGCCCCAGGGGAGTGCGACAGGCGGCACAGTTCATATCCTCGCCGCTATATGGGGGCTTCATTCATTCCATTCCCTGACCCGGTCGGAGACTGGAAGCAGGCTGTGGATTTTCATTTTCACTATCAGAGCTGTAGCATAAAGATATTAAGCAACCTAAGAGTTAGTATGGGCAATTTGCCCACAACACGAATTCCAATGATATGATACTGCGTTTGCCGGATGATTTATGGCGGATGTACGCTACTCCGAACTTGACCCAACTTTGGATAATCTGCCCCCAAGAGCTTCAAATCCGGGTGGTAAGTATAAATTTCCCTCTTAAAATTATTTCTCGGTATTTTAGGAGGTCTCAAGATGAAGGAACTGACCTGCAGTCTTCAGACTTTGCACCATCGCTTAAACCGCGAGGCCTGGCGCAAGGATATTATTGACCCGATGCTTAAATAACTCTCTATATTCTCGTTTTGGTCAACCCTTATTTCCTATCGCTTACAGTACCTTCCTTCCTAGCCTTGAACTTCACCCTGCAAAAGAAACATGTCCACAGCTTTTGGAACACTCAAGTCATTTCTATATTATTTACGGTCGGGTAAGATTTACCCATGGCGCCAGTCCTCAGCTTACGTTAGCCGGGAACAATCTGTAAAAAGGAAAGTCCACCTATTTTCGTGCAGCACAATCACATAGCTCACGTTCTTGTTGATCCATGTTTAGGGTCTAGGGACACCTTGGTCATCAACTCCTTTGTTCTAAAAAAATAAGATGACTGCTTTGCAGGCCAATCATACTGTTACAAAAATTGTCATTTTTCTGCATGTTAAATTTGAAAAATGTAATTAAACCTCATTTTATATCGGGAATAGTTCATAGGAAGACACCAGGTGTAAAATTACTTCATTATAATCCGTTCGACTACGACAAAAAGGGAGTGACACAATATGGGCATTGTGGCCCCTCAAATCGAGCAACGATTTTCCAGGAGTTTTCCAGGATTTTTCCAGGAGAAGCAGCTGTGTTTTGTTTACTTATACAGATGTGGACCAAAATTAGTGGTGATTGCGTTATTGATACGCAAGCCTGCACACAAATGATTTAATTATTGTTTTAAAAAAGCCTTTGTGACTGAAATATCTGCATAAAAAAGAGAAAGAATGCCGGCTGCAATTTTATTGCGGTGAAGTTGTCTATACTCAATATGTTTTGCAAAAATACTACCGCGTGTTCCCCCACACAGAAACAGGTAACCTGAGGAAATGTCTTTCGTTAACGATAGAGTACTCACCCAAAACCACAGCGAGAGTATGATTTGAGATGGAAAGATTTTTATAATTAATTAACAGTGGCTATTTTCCAGGAGTTTTCAAATTTTTCATCATTTTCCAGGAGTTTTACAGACCTAATAAACATCCAGGAGTTTCCCAGGTTTTCCAGGCGTAGTGGCCACCATGTACGGGTCAAAATGACTCGGCGCCAGTCCTCGTGTTATATTTCTTCACGGCAGTTCTCAAGGGTTAAAACAAAAACTGTTGATTGTGTGTAAAGTTATCCAGGTGCTCAGCACATGCTAATGAGCAGTACAGTAACGGTAATCATATCTGCTGTGGAGAATCCATTCGTCACAAACAATTAATGTTATGCAGAATTCCGAGCTGTACTGAGTAGACTATTTCTTGTGGCAGTGCAGCGTTACATCAGCCCCGTGTATTTCACAACGCAGTCTCATGTTTCTGTAAACACAGCATAGCCTGACTCAGATAACAAACAGAGCCGGATATTCACTACTTAAGGTAGGCGCGATACGACCTCACTATTGGCAACTCCAGGTTATCTGATGTATAGAGAGAGTCAAAATTCGAAACTCGGGATATCACAAAAAAAAAAAAAAAAAAAAAAAAAAAAAAAACAACAACATTGGTTTAGAACATGGTTTACATAAAACATCTATAAGTCTATACCAATATACAAAAATGGGATGGTGTGTGTCTGTGTATTACTCAATCACGCAAGAACCACTGGTCCGATTGACATGCTTTTTACATGGAAGTAGCTGATTTGTCTGGTTAACGTATAGGCTACTTTTGATTTCGATATTTTGCACTATTTAAAGATGGCGACCATTTCAGTGACATCACTACACCCTTTGTTTTCAAACTATCATATTTCCACTTCATATAAAAAGAGAACGCTAAGAAATAGCAAACTTTTGATGGCATGTACAAGGTTTAAAATTTCATTTTCTACCCGAAAGGTCCTTATCACTTTTCATGTATCTCCAACGACCGGCCGCGGTGGCCGAGAGCGCCGACGCGCTGCCTCGCTGGCATCGGGAGAGCGTGGGTTCGAATCCCACCTTGGCCGTCCTGAAAATGGTTTTCGTGGTTTCCCATTTTCACCACCAGGCAAATGCCGGGACGGTTCCTTTCAATAGGTCCACGGCCGATTTCCTTCCCATATTCCTTCCCTGACCCGTCCTGAAAAGAAAAGTACATGGCCATTGGCTGCATTAATACAATTATTATGTATCTCCAACGGTTAGCGAGTAAAACACGGTCAACGCCGAGCGGTATAGTTGGACAAAATGTTCCATCCTTAATCTCTCTCCGCGCAGCACCTCGCCTATCCCCTGTTTTAACTGTCACCTTCACATTTCAATTTATTTATGGCCAGTAGCGAAGCACGGGTACTTCAGCTAGTACAATATAATTATACGTTTCAACTCGCGGAACACTCGCTAAGAATCGCAAGAATTCTATGACTCGCGGATTTAGGATATTCTTTGTCATAATTCGCGAAAAAATCGGACTTTTCCGGCAATTAATAAATTAACTGAGTTAAATTTGAAAATGTTAAGATTGTTTCTTCATAATATTTATTCACCAAGTTGCAAAACAGAACTGTTTTCTGCCTTGTCATATATGAAAACAAAACAAAAAAGGGTTTGGAATGTTATCGCTAGATGGCAGTTGAAATGGTTCGTAAACGACTTGATAAGAGACTGACGCTATAGGAGAGGAATAAGACTAACGATATGTCGTTTCTTGTTTAGCGGTGTTCATAATCGATGCCCGCGTTTTTGTTGATGCATCTTGGCTTGTATTGCCATCGCCATTTTTGTCGTGCGTCTTGAGTGATCTAGAACTGTCAGTTATGTCGCCGAAAGTATGTTTGGAAGTACGACTGAAACAATTTTCGCAAGATGGCGTGACGAAGTCAGGAAAGTTTATATAACTTAATAAAGCAGTGTGAAAATACTACATTATGCAACGAGCCTATAATGGCAATAATTAAGACACGAGTAGGCTATGTTCCATACGAGTGTCTTAATTACCATTATAGGCGAGTAGCATACGACTGTTTATGTTCGACGATAATTATAACTATTTTATGTTCGAACATAAATATTCATAAATATCTGTCGAGATTTCGCCAGTTTTATGTACTGAACAGAGCGCATGGGACGCAGAGAATACCTTGGCCTCCTAGAATACACCACTATGACACCAGAAGCCGCGCAGTGAAATGTAAATTAGGAGGCCGTGCAAGTCAGCGCAGATGTGATGCTCTCCTCACCTAATTGGTCACACAACTGTTTCTTGAGCTCTGATTGGTGGGAGAATCTGTTTCATAATGAAATATAGTGTTATAATAACCCTCATTATGACACAGTTTTCTGGCATATAATATTTACATTTCGGCATCGTTGAACATAAATTCAGTTTCACAAAAAAAAAAAACACTTATTAACCAAGAATTTTAGCCCCTTTCATTCAAGAATTTTGACTGTCTCTACTGATGTGCCATCTAGCGGTGAAAATGAGAATCATACAAGGTACTGTAGGATAAATTTACCACGTAGTGGCAGTTTGTAGGCCTACTAAAACTCAGCAATTTTTCTCGGTTTATGCCGTGTCTTGTGTGGGGATTCGCCTAGGACATCAAGCTGGCTCATCAGCGCCCGGACTCCGACAAGAGTAGCGAACTGCGCACTACCTCCCTTTTTATGAAGCGCACCTGCGCCTCTTTACTGCGAGAACTAACAGCTCAAGCAGCCATAACGTCCCTATGAAGGCTTCCAAAAATATGGTATATTGGCTTCCTCACGGCCAGTGAATTAAAACTCAGCAACTCTTTTCGGTTTTTGCCGTGTCTTGTGTGGGGTTTCGCCTAGGACACCAAGCTGGCTCATCAGCGGGCTCATGGTGTCCCCACCCGGAGCCCCACAGAAATAGCGAACTATGCACTAGAACATCCATTATTTACAGGGTTATCTATAAACTCTAAATGATTAAAGATTCAATTTATAATTATATTTGTAGGAGTAAATCTAACATTTTTCCCTCTCTGTTATGTCTGTAAGAGTTGTGATGGTCCCAGTTTGTGACCAGAATGAAATAATTTTATATATTTTATCATTATTATTATTATTATTATTATCAATATTTTTTAACTTTTCATTTTTACCTTTAATTAGTTATTATGTTAACTAATATATTTGTATCTATTATTATACGGTAATGTAGAATATTATGGCAATTGAAAGGACTTGGAGCTACACATATTATATTTGAAATAAGTTAGATGCTTGACTGAATACTATTTCTGAAGAAAACACATACAAGGGAAGAAAGAGGGTGATTCGTTGAAGGCCGGCTTATCCACGGCTTCTTGGAAATGACATAAATAGACACTTATGTCTTTCACATCAAGTATTCTACCAGTATACAAATCATTCTAAGAAGGGATTCTATGAAGACTTGCCACTAACAATGCTGGACCGATGAATGAGTCCTTTGCAACTTTATACAAAAGGTGGGCTGGACCTCCCGAGAAATGTTACAAAGTAGTATTGTCATTATTGATATGTGAAAGACGGGCTAATATTGCTTAGCGACTTCAGAAGAGGGGATAGACACGTGCCTTACCTGGGAACGTTATATATATGACGGCCACCCAAATGGATTATTATTATTGAATTGCTGAGAGAAGAGGGAATGGCGCTGTGTGGAGCAGAAGAGTGGAACTTGTAGCGAGATGGAGTCTCTAACGCAGTGCTAAACTAGACAGTTGACTATTTAAGTATGTGAATTTGATAAGACATTCTGTCTTATCAAACTGTGACATGGTTGTGTACGAGGCTATTTTCACAAGGATGATTTTTGGAATTTATTCCGTCATCCACATACAAATTCATTACGTTGAGGAAGATCAGGGCCATCAGGAACTCTCTACGCAACAATCCAACTACAATGATCTTCAATGCGGTGAGCGATTTAAACAGTTTTACTCCAGTCAAATCAGAAGGCTCTCATGCTTATTAAATTCAATCTATATTTTATTCAATTAACTCAGTATACTCCAATTTCCAATCAAGACCCATAATACAAGTAAATTCAGTAGATTCTTTAATTTAATTTATTATATATATATATATATAATGCGTTTGGCCCTCTAAGGAGCACGTAGAACCATTAGTTAACATTGGTCTTCTTGTTCTTCTTATCTTCCCAAAACTTCCTCATCCTTTCGCTATGTGCCTGTCTTCTTTCTTGTGTCCATGCAGCTTTAAGTTTCAAACTCTGTCCCGTAGGGATCTTGGGTGGAAACTTATACGAATTTACTTTTTGTCTATATGCAGTCCGCATCGTTGTCAGTGGGTCAATATTGATTTCACTGAGGTCCTTTTGGGTGTCTGCTAGCCAGCGTACTTTGGTTTGCCGGTTTCCATTGACTATGAGGAAGATTTTCTTGGTCAGTCGGGAGTTGTCCATTCGAGCTATATGTCCGTAGAATTTCATGCGTCTTTTACGTGCGAGTGAGGCGAATCGTTCAGTCCGTGAATACAGTTCGTCTGAGCTTTTCCTGATCCAGATACCGTCCTGAAGCTTTGGTTCAAAGATTTTTCTCAGTATTTGTCGTTCTATCTTCTCAATGTATTTGATGTTGATGGTTAACGATGTCTCAATCGCATAGAGTGCCTCTGGGAGGATGACTGTGTGGTAGTGATGGAGTTTGGTTTTAGTGGAAAGTGATTTCTTGTTGTAAATATTCCAAGTGATTGTGTAAGCTTTGCGTAATTTTTCTGCACGTGTTTTGTTAGCCATTCTTTCGTTACCAGTGTTCCCGATAATTTCACCTAGGTACTTGAAGTGCTTAACTTGTGTGATGTCGCCATATTTGGTTGTAATTGATGCCAGGTTTGTGCTCTTGGAATCCATGTACTGTGTTTTCTCGTAAGAGATATGGAGGCCGGTTCTGATTGATATCTCATGAAGCTTCTCGATGGCATGTCTGGCTTCTTCTGGAGTCCTGGTAATTATTGCTAGGTCGTCAGCAAAGGCGAAGCATTTTATGTTGATTCGTTGTTCTTTTGTTCCCATACTTATTCCAGGTATTTCTTTCTCCCATGTTCTGATGATCTTATCTAGTACCAGGTTGAATAGGAGTGGGGACAACCCATCACCCTGTCTTACGCCTGTTCTAATGTGGAAAAAATAAATTCTTTTTGCACTTGTTGAAAATCCACAGCCTGCTTCCAGTCTCCGACCGGGTCAGGAATGGAATGAATGAAGCCCCTATCTAGCGGCGAGGATAGGAACTGTGCCGGCTGCCGAGGCCTGACGCACTCCTCTGGGGCAATGATTAAATGAATGACAGATGAAATGAAATGATAGTGGTGAGTGTTGCTGGAATGAAATTTTGACAGGGAAAACCGGAGTACCCGGAGAAAAACCTGTCTGCCTCCGTTCTGTCCAGCACAGATCTCACATGGAGTGACCGGGATTTGAACCACGGACTCAGCGGTGAGAGGCCGGCATGCTGCCGCCTAAGCCACGGAGGCTTGTCTTTTTGCACTTGTTGTTTTTATATATTAAATTCATTTTTAATTCAAATGTTTGACTGGTTTCCTTTAGTAGCTAGAAATTACTATAAGGCAACACCATACTCCTGAACTAATTATCGTAAGGATAGATTACGTAAGTTTCACTACGGCTGGAGATAGGAATTTCGATGCTCTACCTCTGTTTAACCGAGGTTTAATATATTATTTTGATCATGATATATAAATGGTCTGGCGCCCTTGGCTACATATACACTATTAGATTAATACACAATTAAATGTTTCATTTTGATCACCCAAAAGTGGGCGACTATTTAAATAATTCTATTTAAATAATTAGCTTTGCATATTAACATTTTTCTTATTATTATAATAAACCATTACATTTTAACGCCCAACTTCTGGGGCAAGATACAGTTCTCTCTAAACCATTACAGAGTGCATTTGTAATTGAGGTAGGATTTGAGTAGGAATTGGCCGTGGACTTCAGTTAGGTACAATCCCAGCATTTGCCTAGAGTATACGTGGGGAAATCACTTCACGGTAGGAATTGAACCCTCCTCTTGTCAACCCGGACCTCCGAGGTGACAGCCCAGACACTGCGTTACGAGCTGGACATTGAAGGACTTTCTTACACACTGTCACGACAGCTGTCAACAAGTACATGAAGTGAAAGCTCATCTTCAACACAACTATTAACATTGACCTCGCCAACTCCACCATCCAGTGTTTCGTAGAGCAATTAATTGGTGTCATTGCTTGAATTGATTAACTCTCGATTCGACGATGTTTGCTCTGTAATGTCAACAAGAGTTATATCGTAATAACTAGCAACCCGCCCCGACTTCGCCCCGGAACAGTTATGAATGCATTACGTGCTAGCTCGTAAACTGTCTCCTCAGTAATTGAATGGTGATGACAACGTTAAAACACTTATAGTGGGCGATGTAAGAGATATGCTCCCGCGGACTTTCTGAAGAACTTTTCATGCTGAACGATTCTTACACTCATAGTATATTCGATAATTTTTAACGGTTTGTCCAGCGTAAGCTTAAAAAGCGCACGGACGCCAAGTTTTTTCGACTTTATCACTGAAATCGTTACTGTTTGGCTTCCTTTGCGCATAAATGAATGTTTTTCTACAGAAACCTTCCTCGAGATATCCTTTACAGAATGGTGAAAACCGCATCAAAATCCATCCAGTGGTTCTCGAGATTAACCGTGACAACCAAGAATCGGGGAGTTTGTTTTATACTAAGTAGAGATAAGGGAAGTGGAAACAACAGCGTTCGTGCTAGTTTGCCCTTTAAGTCTCTCCGTATAGAGACATATTGCCCCTTCAGAGGATGGAGTGTTCCTTACGCCATTTTGCAAACATTTTTTACATATTCTGACCCGTTTAGAGTTTCGGACAAAGTTCATAATGATAATAATATCGTATGACCTCGGATGCCGGGTGCAAGCTATGTTATTTGCGCCCAGAGGGCAGCTTGCATGTCGAATTTTGTTGTTCCTTGGAGCGCTATGATAACTAATCTCCTTGACACTATAGCGCTTTCTAGTAGAGAAATGAGGAACTTTGTGTTGGCGGAAAATCCCGAGATTAATTTTGCCATTATGAACACGGCCTACTGAATTCAAATGGGTTCTCTAACATGCCAACAACGTATGACATGGTTGGTAGACCGACACGATAACCACTCACCCACCGTGGCAAGCTGACTAAGTCACAATAAAGCAACAACAAGTTAACATCAAAACAAAAGTTTAGTGCTTTTCAGTCGGTCAACACGAATGTACCCAAAAGAGCTGGGTTATGCCCTAATCCTGAAATAAATTACATGAGATTAATAAATACACTAGGATGACCAGTCAAGCGATCATCATCAGATCCATTACACTTAGGCTATAACATCTATGTTTGAGAATACAGGTGAAAAATATTTACAATATGTACAATTATTTAGTTGCAGTATTGGTCTTGTCAGTGTATGCTATTGTAGTGTATATGATGTTAGGTGGAATGCTAAAATGGTGATAGAAATCCGGAATTTGTCTGTTTGGAGTGACTATATGGTTGTACTGTATAGTTGGATGTCTTCTGTTCTGTAACTGCGAGTAGTATCAACTTCCCTCTTGGAGCAGTGACGGTTTGTAGTCTATTGGCAACACTGTTTTAATAAAATGAGTGTAGTACAAACAACAAAAGCTCTTAAGGGGAGATGACGTTCTTGTAGGCACGAAGCATCCTTAGCCTTGGCTCATTACTCGAAATAGCCGCGGATAGCATCTTGAGTTCTCAGCTTACCATTTATCAGATGTACCACTTCTTGTTCTTCTTTGTGGGACCACAAGTGGTGCCTCTCTTCGGATAGAGCAAGATCCTGCTCCAATATTCCAGGTCAAGTCACTTCACGGTCTGCAGCTCAATGTCAACACTTCTCATAACGTGCGAACTACAAGTCCAATGTTGTGCTTTGAGTCTTGGCTTTTCTCGCGATTTAACCATCCTAACGCAGAGAAACTTGGTACAGCAAATGACTATACAAATTGCAATGCACTGCCATCTAATTTACTTCAATTGTTTACATAACCTCAAGATGGCGGCTTTGCGAAATTTTAAAATTAAGTTTTTATTTCTTGTGTTCTAATCATGCGATCGAAATCAACGTTTGAATAATGAACAACGCACACGATAATCCTCATCTAATAGTACATAACTCCGTGGCCGACATATATTAAAATCCAACATGGTGACGATCCGAAATATTTAGACGGTTCTCAATATCTATTAATCTAAGACAGCAATCCAACTGAAATTTTGTATGTTAATAGCGGCAATTAACATAAGTAGCATATATATATGAAAATAGACTATATAGTTCTTCACGGAACAACTTGCTTTTCTGTGTAATGATGATTTACTCTGTACCAACTTTCTTCTGTGTTACTTTAACCTAACGAATTAAAAATAAACACACAATTTACTTCATGCATTTTTATCTCACTATTGATCAAATGTGATTTTATTTACACATTAATGGCATTTCAAAAGATTGTCAAATTTTAACCAAGTGATAAGTTGTTGTTAGCCTAATTTCATTTTACGAAAAAAAAAAAAAGCCTTATCAGATCATCTTTTGTCCGTTTGTCTGTGTGCGCGCGTGTGTGTCTCCCCCTAATAAAATATAAACGGCTACAGCAATTTCAATGAAACTCGGCCAACCCCGACCGTGCCTTTAAAATTGTATTACGTCTCACCAATCCAACATGGCGGCTGTGCGAAATATTTCACCAGCATTCAATATCTCCGAAAATATTACCGATATCACCCTGAAATTTTGTACGGTGATCAAGGGAACTACTTAAAGTTCACCTATTAGGCTTTCGTAAACCTAATAACTACAAAACCAACATGGCGGCCAAGCGAAGTTGCGACTTTAAAATAGACGTTTCTTGCGATTTAACCAACCAAACGCAATGAAAATTGGTACAGTATATGTTTATACACATCGTAATGCACCGACATCTAATTTCGTTCAATTGTTTACATAACCTCAAAATGGCGGCTGTGCGAAATATTTCACCGGCATTCTATATCTCCGAAACTATTACTGATATCACCCTCAAATTTTGTATGGACATAAAGGACACTACTGGAAGTTCATCTGTGAGATTTTCAAAAACCTGTGTTCTACAAAACGAACATGGTGGCTAAGCGAAGTTGAAAATTTAAAGAGACTTTTCTCGCGATGTAATCATTCAAACACAATGAAACTCGGTGCAGCAAATGTGTATACATATTTTAATGCACTGGCATCTAATTTAGTTTAATCGTTTACATAACCTCAAGATGGCAGCTGTGCGAAATTTTAAAATTATTTTTTGTTTCTTGTGTCGTAATTTTGCGATCGAAGTGAAAGTTTGAATAATGAAGCTACGCAATAATTTTTCTTTATGGTACATAACTATATGGCCTATACATACAACAATCCAAAATGGCGACCATATGAAATATTTAGACGGTTTTTAGCCTATTTTCAATTTTGAAAAAATAGGCTTATGAGATCACCTTTTGTCCGTGTGTGTGTGCGTGTGCGCGTGTGTGTGTGTGTGTGTGTGCGTGTGTGTGAGGTGTGTGTGTGTCCCCCCCCCCCCCTAATAAAATCTAAACGGCTGGAGCGATTTCAATGAAACTCGGTAAGTTCATAGCGCTATTCCCGGCGACCTCGACCGTGCCCTTCAAATTTTGTTACGTCTCACCAATCCAACATGGCGTCTGTGTGAAATATTTCACTAGCATTCAATATCTCCGAAACTATTACCGATATCGCCCTGAAATTGTGTACGGTGATAAAGGGCACTACTAGAAGTTCACCTATGAGACTTTCAAAAACCTGGTGACTACAAAACCAACATGGCGGCCAAGCGAATTTGAGACTTTTAAATAGACTTTTCTCGCGATTTAACTATCCAAACGTAATGAAACTTGGTACAGCAATTGTTTATACACATTGTAATGCTCTGAAGTCTAATTTAGTCCAATTGTTTACATAACCTCAAAATGGCGGTTGTGCGAAATATTTCACTGACATTCTATATCTCCGAAATTATTACAGATATCACCTTGCAATTTTGTACGGTGATAAAGGGTACTGATACAAGTTTACCCATGTATATTTCATAAACCTGTAAAGTACAAAACGAACATGGCGACCAAGCGAATTTGAAATAATTTAATAGACTTTTCTTCTGATTTAACTCTCTGAGCGCAGTGAAATGTGGTACAGTAAATGATTTTGCAGATTGTAATGCACTTCCATCTAATTTAATTCAATTGTTTACATAACCTCATGATGGCGGCTGTGCGAAATTTTAAAATTAAGTTTTTATTTCTTGTGTCATAATCATGCGATCGAATTGAAAGTTTGAATAATGAACCTAGGCAATAATTGTCCTTGAATGGTACATGACTCTATGGCCTATACATATAACAATTCTAAATGGCGAGCTTCCGAAATATTTAGACGGTTCTCAATATCTATGAATCTTTTACAGCAACCAAACTGATTTTTTTATGTTCATAGAGACTATGAACATATGTTCACCTATAGGACTTTCAGTAACCTGGTGAGCACAAATCCAATATGGCGGCGACGCGAAGTATAAATATTTAAATGGGCGTTTCTCGCGAATTAACTATCCCAGTGCCGTGAAACGTTGCAAGTTAAATGCTTATACAAATGTTGATCCACTGGCATCTAATTTATTTCAATTGTTTGCATAATCACAAGATGGCTGCTGTGCGTAATTTTAAAATCTCGTTTTTACTTCTTGTGTTCTAATCATGCGATTGAAGTTTGAATACCACACGTACACAATAATCTTAATGTAATAGTACAAAAATAAAAATCCAACCTGGCGACCATCAGAAATATTTAGACGGTTCTCAATATCTACGAATCTGTTACCGCAATTAAACTCAAATTTTGTATGTTGATAGAGGCAATTAACATGAGCAGGATATATGAAAATAGGCTGTATAGTTCTTCACGGAACTACTTGTTAATGTCTACGAATCTATTACAACAATTAAACTGAAATTTTGTATGTTGATAGAGGCAATTGACATGAGTAGGTTATATGAAAATAGGCTGTATAGTTCTTCACGGAACTACTTGTATTTTTTTTTCTAAAAACTATAAAATGCTAATTTGCCAATGCATAAACGTTACAAGAAATATATTCAAATCAAAATGCTACATTTCTGATTTGAAACTGCATTAAATCGCTATCCCCAACAATGAGGAATGGAAAGCAGGAATTTCGAGTTACGCCAAGTCCACAGGAGGGGGCAATACACGGGTACCACTACCGCATTTATGATAGGAGAGGATTTAATGAAATATCCATTGACTATATGTGTGGTCTACACTGTTCACTGTAAGTGCCAACTAACAATACCATTTTCTCACTATGCAAAAGACGAAAATGTATACTCTGTGGAACTATTCAAATGGCTGTACACATTGTGTTTATTATTGTGGTGTTTGAAGCCATATTTTCAGTGTTGCCTTAGTAAACAAGAGTTTAGTGCTTTTCAGTCGGTCAACACGAATGTACCCAAAAGAGATGGGTTATGCCCTAATCCTGAAATAAATTACATGAGATTAATAAAACACTAGGATAACCAGTTTCGATCGTCAAGCGATCATCATCAGATCCATTACACTTAGGCTACAAAATCTATGTTTGAAATACAGGTGAAAATATTTACAATATGTACAATTATTTAGTTGCAGTATTGGTACTGCAACTGTCAGTGTATGCTAAATGCAGTATATATGTTAGGTGAAATGCTAAATGGTGATAGCTATCCGTAGATTGTACTTTAGAGAGATTATATGGTTGTAAACTATGGTTAAACTATAAAATTTTAGGCTAACTACTTATCTGATTGTCTTCCGTATAACAGCTACTCGCAGTTTTCGTGCTCACTGGAACTCACTATGCGGTAGACTGCGGTGGTTATCTTAACGACTGGTTTTTCCCTGCTTTCTCCCCCCTGCTCCTACGTGCTGTGGGGAGTGATAGCGATGTGTTTATGTGAGGTGTTGCCAACCTAGATAAGATGTATGTTATTGAATGAGGTGGGTCTACAATTTTTAAAAACCGTGGATTAGCCCTCGCCACGCGTGGAGCATAACCCATTCGAACTAAGCGTTGACGGTCTTATGAGGACGTCCCGGCACCTTTAATACTGCCGCGAATATGGGCCTTGGTTTATTGCAGAAGAAAAGTACATCGTACACCTGATCCAGATAACATTTACCTATTAATAACCCCCTAATTTCACCCCTTTTTTATCTAGCTTTGCTGTGTCGCTAAATTGTGTTTTGTTTCCGACAGGGTGTGTTTTTTAGTAGCGTGAAGAGGGGTGAGCTCTCCATGAACGTGTGTTCATTTAGATTGTTGGGATTGTTTCGTTTGGCTAGGTGTATCTCGATTGCTTCCTTTATGTCAAGAGCTCTGCCTTTCGATTCGTGATGGATTATTTTAAGGTCCGACTCTATGTTGGTAAAGCTGTGCCCTGCGTCACACATATATTCGCACACGGCTGAATGTGTTCCGTATCTTATCGCACTCCTATGTTCATTATAACGTGTGTCTACTCGCCTTCCACTCTGCCCGATGTAATTAGCTTGACAATCGGTGTCTTGGCACGTTATAGAATATACCCCTGACCTTGAATATGGGTCACGTTTATTTAGATTATTATTTAGGAGGTGCCTAGCGGTTGTGTTTTTCGTCGTGAAAGCTATCTTTATGCCTTGCTTTTTGAATAGGTTAGTGATTTTATATGTATTCGCATTCACATAGTTGAAACGCGCAAATTTTTTCTCATTATTGTCCGGTTTGGGAATCGTTTTATCTTTATTTTTATGTTTGGCTATAATTTGATTTATTTTGCTTGGCGAGAAGTTGTTTTCCTTTGCTATTTGCATAATAGTTCTTATTTCCTTATTATAGTTGTCTTTTGACATAGGTATGTTTAAAGCTCTGTGCACCATTGAATTGAAACCCGCTAGTTTGTGCGTACTGGGGTGATTAGACTGATTGTCGATTGCATGCGAGGTTTGTGTTGCTTTCCAGAATATGGAATATGAAAGGTCGTTGTCTTTACGTTCAATAGTTATATCGAGATAATTTATTTTCCGGTCTATTTCGGATTCCTTAGTGAATTTGATAGAGTGGTGAAGGCTATTAATGGATTGGAGAATTGTTTCTTCGCTTGTTAGTTCAGTATCGTAGATGCAAATTACATCATCTACGTATCTTTTCCATATTACTATTCCCTTTGTTGAAGTCTTTTCTAAGAACGCATTTTCTAGTGCATTGATGAAGATGTCAGCGATTAACCCACTTAGTGGCGATCCCATTGCTAGGCCTTCTCTCTGTGTGTATATTTTATTGTCGAATTGAAACACGTTTTGGGTGAGAACGACCCTCAGTAATCTCACAATCTCTTCAATTTCTTTTACCGAATTGTTGGATTTTAAGTTGTTTTCGATAGTGTTGATTGCTTAATTAATCGGAATATTGGTGTACATGTTAGTTACGTCGAAGGATACTAGCCTGAAGCTAGGTTTCATTTGTAGGGTGTTCAATGCTGTTACTAGTTCTGTTGTGTTCTTTACAGAGTTGTTTTTGTCGTTGGAAAGACGGCATTGTAGTCAATTGTAGGAATTCCCCTAATTACAAAATCAGCAAAGAGTTACTAAAAATCTTAAAATGCCGTCTTTCCAACGACAAAAACAACTCTGTAAAGAACACAACAGAACTAGTAACAGCATTGAACACCCTACAAATGAAACCTAGCTTCAGGCTAGTATCCTTCGACGTAACTAACATGTACACCAATATTCCGATTAATTAAGCAATCAACACTATCGAAAACAACTTAAAATCCAACAATTCGGTAAAAGAAATTGAAGAGATTGTGAGATTACTGAGGGTCGTTCTCACCCAAAACGTGTTTCAATTCGACAATAAAATATACACACAGAGAGAAGGCCTAGCAATGGGATCGCCACTAAGTGGGTTAATCGCTGACATCTTCATCAATGCACTAGAAAATGCGTTCTTAGAAAAGACTTCAACAAAGGGAATAGTAATATGGAAAAGATACGTAGATGATGTAATTTGCATCTACGATACTGAACTAACAAGCGAAGAAACAATTCTCCAATCCATTAATAGCCTTCACCACTCTATCAAATTCACTAAGGAATCCGAAATAGACCGGAAAATAAATTATCTCGATATAACTATTGAACGTAAAGACAACGACCTTTCATATTCCATATTCTGGAAAGCAACACAAACCTCGCATGCAATCGACATTCAGTCTAATCACCCCAGTACGCACAAACTAGCGGGTTTCAATTCAATGGTGCACAGAGCTTTAAACATACCTATGTCAAAAGACAACTATAATAAGGAAATAAGAACTATTATGCAAATAGCAAAGGAAAACAACTTTTCGCCAAGCAAAATAAATCAAATTATAGCCAAACATAAAAATAAAGATAAAACGATTCCCAAACCGGACAATAATGAGAAAAAATTTGCGCGTTTCAACTATGTGAATGCGAATACATATAAAATCACTAACCTATTCAAAAAGCAAGGCATAAAGATAGCTTTCACGACGAAAAACACAACCGCTAGGCACCTCCTAAATAGTAATCTAAATAAACGTGACCCATATTCAAGGTCAGGGGTATATTCTATAACGTGCCAAGACACCGATTGTCAAGCTAATTACATCGGGCAGAGTGGAAGGCGAGTAGACACACGTTATAATGAACATAGGAATGCGATAAGATACGGAACACATTCAGCCGTGTGCGAACATATGTGTGACGCAGGGCACAGCTTTACCAACATAGAGTCGGACCTTAAAATAATCCATCACGAATCGAAAGGCAGAGCTCTTGACATAAAGGAAGCAATCGAGATACACCTATCCAAACGAAACAATCCCAATAATCTAAATGAACACACGTTCATGGAGAGCTCACCCCTCTCACGCTACTAAAAAACACACCCTGTCGGAAACAAAACATAATTTAGCGACACAGCCAAGCTAGATAAAAAAAGGGGGGAAATTAGGGGGTTATTAATAGGTAAATGTTATCTGGATCAGGTGTACGATGTACTTTTCTTCTCCAATAAACCAAGGCCCATATTCGCGGCAGTATTAAAGGTGCCGGGACGTCCTCATAAGACCGTCAACGCTTAGTTCGAATGGGTTATGCTCCACGCGTGGCGAGGGCTAATCCACGGTCTTTAATAATTGTAGACCCACCTCATTCAATAACATACATCTTATCTAGGTTGGCAACACCTCACATAAACACATCGCTATCACTCCCCACAGCACGTAGGAGCAGGGGGGAGAAAGCAGGAAAAAACCAGTCGTTAAGATAACCACCGCAGTCTACCGCATAGTGAGTTCCAGTGAGCACGAAAACTGCGAGTAGCTGTTATACGGAAGACAATCAGATAAGTAGTTAGCCTAAAATTTTATAGTTTAACCATAGTTTACAACCATATAATCTCTCTAAAGTACAATCTACGGATAGCTATCACCATTTAGCATTTCACCTAACATATATACTGCATTTAGCATACACTGACAGTTGCAGTACCAATACTGCAACTAAATAATTGTACATATTGTAAATATTTTCACCTGTATTTCAAACATAGATTTTGTAGCCTAAGTGTAATGGATCTGATGATGATCGCTTGACGATCGAAACTGGTCATCCTAGTGTTTTATTAATCTCATGTAATTTATTTCAGGATTAGGGCATAACCCATCTCTTTTGGGTACATTCGTGTTGACCGACTGAAAAGCACTAAACTCTTCTTTACTAAGGCAACACTGAAAATATGGCTTCAAACACCACAATGTTCACGGCTAGTCAGGCAAATCGTGAAGCCAAGAAATTCAAATCCCTCAGGCTTAAACTCATGAATTTAGACAAGTCAATTTGGTTCAACAAAAAATGTATAGAACTAAACCTCACCCCTAAATACGTGCCAATTAAAACCGTACCGAACACACCAGCCTCGATCATTTCAACCAAACAAGCCAAAGCGCTTTGGATAAAAAACGAATTAAGATTTGCATACATAAGAAAGCAAAAAATTAACCAACAATTGTACGACATTCAATTGCAACTAAGTAATTTCTGGCACGCAGCCCAATGGGACAGCTTCACCGAGCACCTACATGACACCATCAAAATCAGAGCAACGAGGAAGCATGAAACGCTAGAAAATAAATTAAGAAAACTAGGAGAAACACAGAACCATCAATCTAACGAACAACACACGAATAACAATGAATTCAATTTCCACAGCAGAGTAAACAACAGAACGAACGTAACCTTTTCTCAAGGTGAAATGAATATGTTAGACAAAGGTTTGAAATACAACTGCACAGACGCACACACGAACCACAATATAAAACAGTTAATCACAGATATTGAGATAGCCAGTCACAAGCTCCCAGCAGAAGACAGGGAATTAACCAAAAATCTCGCCACCAACGAAGCCAAAAAAATCCTCAAAGGAGAGGGCGATAGCAATAACATTCAAAACAACAAACAACTCAAAGAAATAAAGTCGTTGAAACAAAAAATAAAAGAACATGACTTAATCATCACAAAAGCAAATAAGGGAAACACTACAGTAATTTTGAACAAAACAGAATACATTGAAAAAACAGTCGAATTCCTAAACAACAACGAAATCAAGGAATTAACTAAAGACCCCACCAACAAATTCCAAAAACAAATAAAAAGTGCGCTAAAAGAAACAGAATACATACTGACCAAAGCCGAAAAATCAAAACTAATAAACATGAACCCGAAAATACCGTCATTGAGGGGACAACCAAAAATACACAAAAAGGAATGCCCAATGAGACCAATAGTCAATTGTAGGAATTCCCCTAATTACAAAATCAGCAAAGAGTTACTAAAAATCTTAAAATGCCGTCTTTCCAACGACAAAAACAACTCTGTAAAGAACACAACAGAACTAGTAACAGCATTGAACACCCTACAAATGAAACCTAGCTTCAGGCTAGTATCCTTCGACGTAACTAACATGTACACCAATATTCCGATTAATGAAGCAATCAACACTATCGAAAACAACTTAAAATCCAACAATTCGGTAAAAGAAATTGAAGAGATTGTGAGATTACCGAGGGTCGTTCTCACCCAAAACGTGTTTCAATTCGACAATAAAATATACACACAGAGAGAAGGCCTAGCAATGGGATCGCCACTAAGTGGGTTAATCGCTGACATCTTCATCAATGCACTAGAAAATGCGTTCTTAGAAAAGACTTCAACAAAGGGAATAGTAATATGGAAAAGATACGTAGATGATGTAATTTGCATCTACGATACTGAACTAACAAGCGAAGAAACAATTCTCCAATCCATTAATAGCCTTCACCACTCTATCAAATTCACTAAGGAATCCGAAATAGACCGGAAAATAAATTATCTCGATATAAATATTGAACGTAAAGACAACGACCTTTCATATTCCATATTCCGGAAAGCAACACAAACCTCGCATGCAATCGACAATCAGTCTAATCACCCCAGTACGCACAAACTAGCGGGTTTCAATTCAATGGTGCACAGAGCTTTAAACATACCTATGTCAAAAGACAACTATAATAAGGAAATAAGAACTATTATGCAAATAGCAAAGAAAAACAACTTCTCGCCAAGCAAAATAAATCAAATTATAGCCAAACATAAAAATAAAGATAAAACGATTCCCAAACCGGACAATAATGAGAAAAGATTTGCGCGTTTCAACTATGTGAATGCGAATACATATAAAATCACTAACCTATTCAAAAAGCAAGGCATAAAGATAGCTTTCACGACGAAAAACACAACCGCTAGGCACCTCCTAAATAGTAATCTAAATAAACGTGACCCATATTCAAGGTCAGGGGTATATTCTATAACGTGCCAAGACACCGATTGTCAAGCTAATTACATCGGGCAGAGTGGAAGGCGAGTAGACATACGTTATAATGAACATAGGAATGCGATAAGATACGGAACACATTCAGCCGTGTGCGAACATATGTGTGACGCAGGGCACAGCTTTACCAACATAGAGTCGGACCTTAAAATAATCCATCACGAATCGAAAGGCAGAGCTCTTGACATAAAGGAAGCAATCGAGATACACCTAGCCAAACGAAACAATCCCAACAATCTAAATGAACACACGTTCATGGAGAGCTCACCCCTCTTCACGCTACTAAAAAACACACCCTGTCGGAAACAAAACACAATTTAGCGACACAGCCAAGCTAGATTAAAAAAAGGGGGGAAATTAGGGGGTTATTAATAGGTAAATGTTATCTGGATCAGGTGTACGATGTACTTTTCTTCTGCAATAAACCAAGGCCCATATTCGCGGCAGTATTAAAGGTGCCGGGACGTCCTCATAAGACCGTCAACGCTTAGTTCGAATGGGTTATGCTCCACGCGTGGCGAGGGCTAATCCACGGTCTTTAATAATTGTAGACCCACCTCATTCAATAACATACATCTTATCTAGGTT
Source organism: Meconema thalassinum (assembly GCA_946902985.2). Taxonomy (NCBI): domain Eukaryota; kingdom Metazoa; phylum Arthropoda; class Insecta; order Orthoptera; family Tettigoniidae; genus Meconema; species Meconema thalassinum. Next base: position 175,902,350 of record OX336401.1, read on the forward strand.
GGCAACACCTCACATAAACACATCGCTATCACTCCCCACAGCACGTAGGAGCAGGGGGGAGAAAGCAGGGAAAAACCAGTCGTTAAGATAACCACCGCAGTCTACCGCATAGTGAGTTCCAGTGAGCACGAAAACTGCGAGTAGCTGTTATACGGAAGACAATCAGATAAGTAGTTAGCCTAAAATTTTATAGTTTAACCATAGTTTACAACCATATAATCTCTCTAAAGTACAATCTACGGATAACTATCACCATTTAGCATTTCACCTAACATATATACTGCATTTAGCATACACTGACAGTTGCAGTACCAATACTGCAACTAAATAATTTTACATATTGTAAATATTTTCACCTGTATTTCAAACATAGATTTTGTAGCCTAAGTGTAATGGATCTGATGATGATCGCTTGACGATCGAAACTGGTCATCCTAGTGTTTTATTAATCCCATGTAATTTATTTCAGGATTAGGGCATAACCCATCTCTTTTGGGTACATTCGTGTTGACCGACTGAAAAGCACTAAACTCTTGTTGTGTTTATTAATAGTACATTATGCAACGAGCCGATAATGGCAATAATTAAGACACGAGTATGTTTCTAAAACGAGCGTACGCGAGTTTTATAATTTCCATACGAGTGTCTTAATTACCATTATAGGTGAGTTGCATACGACTGTTTATGTTCGACGATAATTATTATAACTATTTTATGGTCGAACATAAATATTCATAAATATCTGTCGAGATTTCGCCAGTTTTATGTACTGAACAGAGTGCATGAGACGCAGAGAATGCCTTGTATTTGACCATGGCCACCTCGATTACCCTACTATGACACTAGGCCACGCAGTGAAATTTTAATTAGAAGGCCTTGGAACTCGCTGCAGGTGCGATCTAATTGGTCAAACAACTGTTCCTTGAGCTCTGATTGGTGGGAGAAACCGTTTCATAATAAAAAAATAGTGTTATAATGAGCCTGATTATAGTACAGTTTTCTGACATATAATAGTCAGGGTCGAACATAAAGTTTTTAAATAAATTCATCGATTCTCTTATTTTCTGTTGCTCAACTGCCAAAGTTTCACTTCCATAGAGCGTCACGCTCCATACAAAGGCTTTCCGAAATGACTTCTTAACACCTAAATATATATTCGATGTGAACAAGAAACTTTTGCTAGTTAGGAAGCAAAATAACCAGTGATGGACGAAGCAAAGACGATATAAAAAGTAGGTTAGCACAGGCATTTTTACGGAAAAGGAATCTGTTCATTACTTTTCTACTTATCTAACATTCGATTTCTTTATTCCATTTGCTACTTAAAATACTTTGTAGTTTCTACTTTCTCATAATTTTAACAACTTACTATGAGTCTTTCATTTTCCGAACACTTAGATTATATTAATTTTGTACGTACAATGTAGTTTCATTAGGATGTCTCATAAGTGATGTCGTTTTTTAAGTTTGGGTCTTTGGTTAGCCAATGATATTTACAGAAGGCCATGACTAGAATTGCGTATATTGCGAGAATATATGAGATTTCCGTGTTGATCCACAATCATAAATAGAAGTTTGGGTCCTTCTAAAGCACTACTGGGAACGAGATTACAAAGCTGTTGCCGGGGCTCAAAGAATATGTGAAGTGGAAGGAGGAGGTGTTGTTAGCGAGCGTGTGCCATAACGATGGTTCCAACGTTTCAACACTGGAGATGAAAACACTACAGATTTACTGCGTTCTGGAAGACCTAAACTATGAGATACTGAGAATACACGGAGAGTTCTGGAAGAAAATCCGCAATGAAGTACTCGTAGGCTGTCAGAAGAACTTGGTGCATCAAAGATACCGTACCATACTTCGCCAGATTAAGAAACTGGGAAAATCAAACAGAAGCTGTACATCTGTAAGTGTTCATGCTTTTAAAATTCCTTTGATGTACTCCAATCATTATTACGTGTTCAGGGTCATGAAATGTATCACGGAATTAGATGCGTTCACCCTACAGGCTGCGGAAACATGACACATCGAGGAACGCTTGGTATGGCCTACAACTCACTCCAATAGCCCTTCTGAAGATTCTTCCCCCAGTCATGAAAGGAAAGACTTTCCTGTCTGAAATTAATGTTCTCATACCTGGAAACATTGCGACGGTAACGGAACGTTTCGTGACGTAACTTCACGGTGTCTTGAACACAAAGAGTCGATACTGGGAGAGGATAAGTCATAATTGTTTTCATTTTCCGGCCACTGAACTTGCGAGGAAGTCATCTTGCATGACAAGTGTAGCAGAGGATGTATGAACCAGTACATACCACGCTCCCCTTAACGGCCCATTAGACTGCACGAGCTTTACCTCTCAGCAATGTGGCGCCTAATCTTCCGGTAGATAAATCACACTTTTTACAACTTACAATTATTTTAAGTCCCAGTTTCAGTGTCTGCAACCATTGTGACTTTGAAAGATAAATTGCAACCCTGGTTCAACACGACAACAAGAAAATATACTATAAACCCCCATATTTAATAATGATGGGGAACAAATGGTAAGGTTACATTGTTAGTAACTTATTTAAGGTGACGCGGACTATATAATCACCATGTTTGTAGTGATGGGGGACAAATGGTAAGGTTACATTGTTAGTAACTTATTTAAGGTGACGTGGACTATATAATCACCATGTTTGTAGTGATGGGGGACAAATGGTAAGGTTAGTTGTTAGTAACTTATTTAAGGTGACGTGGACTATATAATCACCATGTTTGTAGTGATGGGGGACAAATGGTAAGGTTACATTGTTAGTAACTTATTTAAGGTGACGTGGACTATATAATCACCATGTTTGTAGGGATGGGGGACAAGTGGTAAGGTTACATTGTTAGTAACTTATTTAAGGTGACGCGGACTATATAATCACCATGTTTGTAGTGATGGGGAACAAATTGTAAGGTTACATTGTTATTAACTTATTTAAGGTGACGCGGACTATATAATCACCATGTTTGTAGTGATGGGGACAAATGGTAAGGTTACATTGTTAGTAACTTATTTAAGGTGACGTGGACTATATAATCACCATGTTTGTAGTGATGGGGGACAAATGGTAAGGTTACATTGTTAGTAACTTATTTATGGTGACGCGGACTATATAATCACCATGTTTGTAGTGATGGGGACAAATGGGAAGGGTACATTGTTAGTAACTTATTTAAGGTGACGTGGACTATATAATCACCATGTTTGTGGTGATGGGGGACAAATTGTAAGGTTACATTGTTAGTAACTTATTTAAGGTGACGCGGACTATATAATCACCATGTTTGTAGTGATGGGGGACAAGTGGTAAGGTTACATTGTTAGTAACTTATTTAAGGTGACGCGGACTATATAATCACCATGTTTGTATTGATGGGGGACAAATGGTAAGGTTACATTGTTATTGACTTATTTGAGGTGTAGCGGACTATATAATCACCATGTTTGTAGTGATCGGGGACAAGTAGTAAGGTTACATTGTTAGTAACTTATTTAAGGTGACGTGGACTAATCACCATGTTTGTAGTGATGGGGGACAAATGGTAAGGTTACATTGTTATTAACTTATTTGAGGTGTAGCGGATTATATAACACAATGTTTGTAGTGATGGGGACAAATGGTAAGTTACATTGTTTGTAACTTAATTTATTTAAGGTGATGTGGACTATATCCAAATGCCATTTGGGGTTTGGGATGGGATTTATCGGGATCTGTTGGCATTACTGCATATATGAGATGCAATCAATATACAGGAGATGGCACCTTACAAAGGAATGTTGGCAGCGGGCGGTGGTGGTGAGTCAGCTTACGACCGTGACGAAAGACGTGTCCAGATTGCAACAAACCTGCATCAACTCACTCCCCCACTGTTTGACCCCAATATCACGTCAGGCAACATATGTTCTTCAAGTGGACGTCAACTCCCCGATTTAAATGGATTTTGATGTTGTTGCTGGTCATAAACCATAAGTGAGATTTATGTAGTGGTATTTCGTCTTCCAGATCCTCCACGTATCCTCCATCTCTCTTTCTGCGAGTAAAATGAGTTGTGCGGACTGGACGCGATGCAGTTCTGACGGGGGATATCGTCCTGTATATTTGTTTAAACACACGTTATACACAAATACATATACAGTGAGAGGCTGCTCTATAGAACCGAGCCTCGCTTGGGCCGAGCAACAATCAAGAACAAAGAAGGAACTAGAAAAATAAGAGAGAAAACTTCTGAGAAAGATCTTCGGGCCCTTTCTGAAAGAGGGAATATGGATAAAGAGACCGAAAATTATACAACCTGACGAATACGATTACAAACAGCATCAGGAAAGGAGGAGCAAAATTTTATGGACACATACATAGGAGAAACGAAGATAAACCGACCAATAAATGTTTTAATATAGGACTAGTTACGAATAGTCCACTGAAAACTATTTGGGTGACAGAAACGGTGGAAGACCTCAAGAAACTAAACATCTCTACAGAAGACGTGGCACACAGGAAAACTCAGAAAACAGAATTTTGAGCAAACGACCAAAGAGAGAGAAGAAAAAAAAAACAGGAAAGAAGTTGACAGAAGAGAGAAAGAGGAAGCAGAGTGAATATATGAGAGGTTTCTGGGAAGCAAGAATCAGAAAAAACATGAAAATTGTGTTCTAACGCTCTTCTAAAAGGTAAATTAACAAAAAAATAATAATAATAATTATAATGTTATTCGTTTTGCGTACCTTTTAACATCCGCTGCTTTTAGAGACACGGGGGGGGGGGGGGGGAAATTTGCCCCGAAGGGGATCTTAACGTGCCAATAAATCTACTGACACACTCTCAAATGCCAGCTGACTGCGCCAGGATTCGATCCTGCAACGTTGGGGACAGCAAGCGAGAACGTTACCGCTGACCCACGCAGCCAACCAACAGAAATTGAAAATGACATTCAGGAAATGAACGTAACAAAGAAATGTTATGGGACAGGTCCAGCTTCAGATCGTTGGTGAGCAAACATCACTTTGCTGCAAACCCCCGGATTAGAGCCGCTACTGCACGGACAGCAGAAAGGGAGAGAAATCAAAGTAAGAGAATGCAGATATTTTGGGAAGAGAAGGAAGCTAATTCAAATCGCGCTCCTTAGTTGGGCATTACATTAAAAAGATAACTATTGCAATGGGTACATCTTCGCCTTTCACATCCCCTAGACCCCAAAACAACTTCAGTTCAAAAGTTGATATATAATTGATGTATATATAGGCTATGTGTACATATATCACATTTTTGTGGACACGATAACTACCGCAATTTTGCACCAATCACTTTGAATTTTTACATAATATGTATCCCTATGAAATCGCGGTCGAGTTCGTTAATGGGCACAATCGGTCGAAGCGGGTGAAAATTGAATCCAATCCAATCTGCCGGATAAGGCCCAACAATTTTTAGATAGCACCAACCATTGACCAAAGGGGTGGGAAAAAGTGGAGTTTTCGGGAAACATTAATCATATCTCTCTTAATAGCCACAATATCAAAACCGTACAAAATGGACAATATTCCCGTAATAATTACCTAAATCTTTTGTCTGAAAGAATTTTTGATATGACCCACCATCACGCCAAGGGATGAGAAAAATGATTTCGGAAATGCCAAGAGCCATCATAGGTTACCATCACAACGCTTCTAAATTGATGAGGGATGAGCAATCAGAGGTTGGCATGACAACGCCATTGCAGGAGATCACATTAAGTTTTCCATCTGACTCTGTGGGAAGCGGCTTCGGTGACGTAACCGGTAGCATACTGAACTTCTATGCCCAAGTTCGCGGGTTCAAAGCCGGCCGAAGTCGTCAGATTTTCTAAGAGCGCTAAAAATCCCTCAGTATGCTTTCCTTTGGAGCTGGTTGTTGTGGCATCTAGTAGCCAAGTTCACAGCTAGGTGTCGTTGACGGTAGTATTTGGTAGCAAAATTAGGGACTACTACTTGAAATTGACCGTATGCAGTCCGTACCTGAATTACAGACCTTCTACGAAAACCTGCATATTCTGCCTATTTTTGCCTGTCCCCAAGTTTGCCCGGTGAAATATACCTCCGCCTTCCGGCGTGCCGAGAGGAATTTTATTTTCCTTCAAAATCCTATTTTTTTGGGTGCCACGCGCGGGGACACCAAGTCCCTCCGCTGATCACCGAACAGGAAGAACCCGTTTGACCTTGATGAAGAACGAGTGGACCTGACGAATGCAAAAGATCTCTCTAAATAATATTATTGTTAGCTTCTGTCTGCAAGGCAAAGGGAGGAGACGCGCCGAGAATCCGGCCGGCCTTCAGATGGTACACTCGGGACTATCGAAAATAGAAACCTCTCCAACAGCTTGTAACAGGAACTCGGATAAAACAACATATATTATAACCTATGACAAGTAAAAGTTAAACAAGCAGTCTAGTTCCGTGACGAACTAAAGAGCCTACGTTTCTGAAAATTGTAGGGACCATATGTTATCAACAGTTGGCAGACCTTTTCTTAAGGTGCACAAAGCGCATGCAAAATTTGGCTGGGATCCAAAAGATAGTATGCACGTTACATATATTAAAACATTGAATATATCAGCATGCGTAAAATCAGGTTGGCGACACTGCCATAAATGGTATGCTCAAACTTAAATTGAAATATTATGATCTATATATGTGCCAATTTTGAAAGAACTTCATTTATTAGTATGGAAGTTACATGCGGTTCAACAACAAAGCTATCAGCACGTGTAGAATCAGGTTGGCAGCACTGTCGTATATCGGTTACCGAAAATTAACTTAAATTTGCAGGTACTATATGTATACCGCAGGGACGGTGCGTCATTAAGGGTCGAATGGGCCCTGCCCACCCAGGGCCGTTAGGCAGCATTGCAAAGAATTTGTTTAATTAATGTATTTTAAAATTACTTTATATTACAGATACTCAACTTAAAATAAGTGTTTTACCCTTCTAGGATCTCTAAAGAGAATTCATTATAAATAACTCATCCCTAGCCTAAGATCCTGACAGTCTCGTACGGTGTATCGTCATAGCGAGGGCCGCTCCATGTAAAGTATATGGCTTCATGGGCCGTGTGAGGAAACAGTGGACATAGCATTGTGTTGCACGCGAATTCTTCAGTGCTATGAAGGGAATTTTCTCTCTTTTCAAGGGCCAGCAGATTGGGCCCATAGCGTTGCTTTGAAGCTTCCTGCTTCTGTCTCTGTCAAACAGGATTACGGGAGAAGGATTCACCTCACCCCACGCTCTTAAACAGATATTCAGCTATTGTTCGCAGATTGCTGGCATAAGACAAACATATAATTATACATTCTCAGTTGTCTGATATTCCAAAGTTGTCTGATATTCCAAGTACAGTACAAATGTGTTAGTGAATTCTGTCGATGAAGCTGTAATTTCTACTGTATAAATGTTTTTTATTTATTTGTGGCACGGTACGTAGATTTTTAATATGTCGATTGTATGCCGAAATAGGAATATGAAAGTGGAATTTTTAAACAAATCCATTTTCTTCTATGGCTCTGAACACAAAGTTAGAAATTAAAGAATTATGACCTCATCAACCAAGCTGATGGATAAATTTGCTTCATCCTATCACAGGAGAGAATATATGTTTTAATAAAGAGCCATGTGAGTACAGTTTTGAATGCATCAACTATTTATTAAAACTTGTTACATATTTTGTGTTGTGTGGAATTATGATAATGGCAATATTGGCAACAATAAATGCCAAATATAAAACAATATTTAATATGTAACAACAATATCATCTGGCCCACCCTAGAATTTTAATCAGGAGCCGCCCCTAATGTATAGTATGCAAAGTTTAGAACTCTTGGCCTGCATACTTTCTGATATATTGAGATTAGGATTAAAAAAAGTATAGAGTGCATTTTTCAACAGTTGGCAGCCCTGTTGAAACCAAAAAAATGCATATTCATATATTCTCCGGGGCGCAAATCACATACCAAATTTGGTTGAAATCCAATAGATAGTATGAACGTTACATGCATTTTAAGATTGGACTTATCAGCAGGCATAGAATCACGTTGGCAACACACTCATGTATCGGCTCCTGTAAACTAGTCTGATGGAATATTATCTATATGTGTGTCAATTTTGGAACAATTCCCATGCATATCTTCCGTGATATCCAACAGACCTCAACTTTCAATTGTGATTTTTCAGCAGTTTGTAGCACTGACGTCATTTTCAAATATGGCCGTGAGATATTCAGCGATAGGTCTTTACTAATACCAAATTTGGTTCCGATAGCTGCAGCTGTTTAGGAGTTGATAGAAGGTACACACACACAGACAGACAGACACACATTTTTCCTCATTTTTACAAAATGTGAAAAGTAGGCTAAAAATCCGTCTCGGCGCACCGGAAGGCGGAGGTAGATTTCACCGGTCAAAGAAAAATATTTCGAACTCACTTAATTTGCGAATTGTTATACACCTACAAAAGTTGCACATATTTAGACAAAGAGAAGACCCATCTCCTGTACGAGGGGCGTAGTCTACTATATTGTTGTTCCACACAAATGAAGTTCAGTACATTCACATCAGTTGTTACGTCCACCTTCTCAACATAATCTCCTTGTGACTTTATGCACTTTTGCCATCGATGTGTCAGTCTCTCCAGACATTCCTGAAACCATTCTTTCGGACCGCTCCGTACCCATGCATTGACAGCTGTGTCCAGAGGTTTCTTCATGTTCCCGAACAGGTGATAATCACTTGGTGCCAAGTCGAGAGTATGGAGGGTTTGGCAGCACCGTGAATCCTATTTGAAAATGGCGGCGGTGGCTAGTGTGGGGGCGGGCATTGTCATGTTTCAGAAGTACACCTTTAGCCCATTTTCCTGGCCGCTTAGTTTGAATGGCGCTGAAGGGTTGCCACATTTGCTGCCCTGTTAATCGTGGCCCCCAATTCCAGCCAGTCAATGAGGATGATGCCCTTTGTGTCCCAGAACACTGTCGCCATTGGCGTGCCAACTGATGGCTCTGTTCGACATTTCTTTGGCGGTGGACTGCTCCTATGCTTCCATTGCATGGTCGCCGTTTTGCGGATTTTGCAGATCTGGACACAGCTGTCAAGGCATGGGTATGCAACACTCCGAAGGAATGGTTTCAGGAATGTCTGGAGAGACTGACACATCAATGGCAAAATAGCACTGCCGACCAGCCAGACAGGAGTTGAAGATAACGCTATCTTCGGCTCGACTGCAGAACAACACGGCTGTCAGAACAACATCAATATTGCTTTGTTGACATCCGTAGTACACAGCAATAATCTGTGACACCTACTATATCTTCGGCTTAGCTCTCAACTTGGCATCTTTATCGAGAACATTTTGCTCCTCCCTTGGCGTAAGGGAGGGTCATATAAAAAAAATATCTTACTTATTATCTCAGTTGATGAAGTGACGGGCTGGGCTTCCCGTCAGATAATGAACAAAATTAATTACACTATGTGACGGTGAAACTTAAGTCATTTCATGAAGCCACGCGTCTGTGAAACTATCCCCTTTTACATCATATGCCTAGGATATTCATGAAATGATGGATTTCACTATCTGACTGCGACTTGTACATTATTCATCATTTAGTAAGTCAAGTTGTTTTCTTAACGTTATCTAAGTAAAGAATTAATTTAAGAATGTATATTTTGAAATCAATGTGATAATATCAAATGGGCAGAGTAAAGGAAGAATGCTCGTAACTATTCCATAATTTGAGCCAATTCCCGCGTTGTTTGTCGAGGATTATTGAGGACCAACAGATTTAGATGGCTTTCATAAAAAAGAGAAGGTCTTCAAAGCTCACTCCCCCACACACAACACTTGTTGACCCCAATATTACGTCAGACAACATATGTTCATCAAGCGGACGTCAACTCCCCGATTTCAATGGAATTTCATGTTGTAGCTGGTCATAAACCATAAGTGAAATTATGTGAGCAGCTTCGGTGGCGTAGCTGGTAGCATGGAGAGCTTCTACGCCCCAGATCGCGGGTTCAAACCCGGCCGAAGTCGGCAGAATTTTTAAGAGCGTTAAAAATCCTTCATCGGAGGGGAAGTAAAGCCGACGGGCCCATGTCATAGATTTATGGCATGTAAAAGAACCATCCATTACAATAAATGTGTGAAGCTAAATTTTTTAGTTTAGAATTGATTAACGCTCTATTAGTTTCAATGTTCGCCGCCAGGTGCCGGTAGCGGTGGCATCTAGTTGGTAAGTTCGTGGCTAGGTGTCGTTGACGGTAGCATTTGGTAGCAAAAGTAGGAAGTACTTGATCGTCTGCAGTACTTACCTGAATCACAGGTAACACACACTAATACAGCCATCACAATTAACACCGGTTATCAGACAGATTCTACACACACCCAAAGTACCCCGTTGTCGCAGTCCCTAAACTGAGGAACGAACACAACCACCATTTATAAGCAAGCACTACAGTATCGCCCTGTAGCGGTTCTCACGAGACACTCGAGCTCGGACAAGGTCGTCGTGTGTTCGCACGAAATACTTGAAATACATCTCATGGGGGAGACGATCAGGAATGGTAATTACAGCCTGACATGTCACCACGCTCAAGGACGCTAAATATACCTCCTTTAATGACCAATGGGATCCTTCTGATGAGGTGAGGTCTCCAATTGGGAAAGCCAGTGTAATTTTCTATAAGATGAGTGATCTGTTTGAAACGAAACGAAAGAGAACGCTCTTCAGCTTATTTGGTACCATTTGGTTTTTGCTATTTGTCATGGTCAGATATTTCACGAGAAAAAAAAATGTTTGAACATAAATATTCATAAATATTCCGCCAGGTTCATTTACTGAACAGACAATTGTCAAAGAAGCTGATCGTTAAATCTTTGAGCCAAATAAATACAAAAACATTTTATTTCGGAAGTGTTAATATTACTGAAGACCAAGTATTATCTCTTTATCTCTAAAGTACCTGAAACAATTCTTAAAAAAACAATTAAAATTAAAAAGTTTTAAAAATGATAGGCCTAATAAAATATAATTTAAAAAATATAACCTCATACAAATTTAAATTATAATACTCTTCTATCCTTAATTTTTAGAACATTAAAATGTGAAAGAAAATACAAATCAAGTTTATCAATTCATATTAGGGTGAAACAACTACAAGTAAAAAGTTAAAAAATGACAAGAAAGTTAAAATTCAAAATGAATAACCTTATAAAAATTAAAATTCTATTCTTCTGTCGATGTTGGCCAACTGTGGACCGCGTTGAACAATCGGCCGACTTGCCAATCTCTTCATGCGTTCGCCTAGTCTCCTCCTCCTTTCTTCTGACCAGATGACCTTGGGTTTTCAGCTAGGTTTTGCCTGAAACCCATTAAATGTATCAACGTTCCTTCGAAACAATGATTCGTTGAGAATATCTTCTTGAGTGATGCCAACTTCTTTGAGATCTGCTCGTGTTTCCTAAATCCATTTTGTGGTGGACTTTAATTTGCTAATGTAAGTGAATATCATTTAGGTTCACCTATTGTTACTCAATCGTGTGAGGTGGCCATAAAATGTAATCCTTCTCTTACGCATCGTCTTTCTCCGCCTGGTTGTACAAGTCACTATTCCTCCGTCTCCTCCTCAAGCCATCTGCTCTCTGTACTGGCCCCAATACTTTTCTTAGGATTATTTGTTCTTTCTTTTCTAACTCCTCTGTTTCTCCTTCTCCGTTTAAAATAAGGCATTCAGAACAATAAAGAGCTTCCGGTTTAATCACAGCGGCGTAGCTTGGCTCTGAAGGATAAGGCTTTCTTGTTGTACCTATTCTGAGTTAATAGATATAATCTTAAATAGCAGCAGTGCTCAGCTTCGCCCGGTGGAGTTATTTGTGTTATGGATGATAATGAATACTACTAGAGAACTGGAGCGCTCAAGCATAAGCACGAACACTTACTGCAGCTGATAACCTCATCGCACTTATACAGAGGCATACTATTGTCATGATGATAACTCTTTTAAGGGGCCTAACACTAATTACTCCCCGTGACTGCAATTCATAAGCAGCTCGCAATTCTGCACCAGACCACTGGTAGGGGCGACGTGATGGAGCCCGCATTGCCAGGCAACAATAGACTTATAGTAGGTATTATTGAAGCTGATCGGGAGCGCTTGTTCTTCCGATTTACTGAACAAAAATCAATCTTTAAGGGGGATGTAACTGAAAATGCAAAGCTGGCTTTAAAACGTCCACTGAGTTCACAATATAAAACACAGAACATTGAAACTTTGTACAGTTGTCTAATGGTGTTTGATCTATTACGTGGCAAGCAACAGCTATCCTGGGCACCAGAACAATCACTGCAAAAAGTTTGTTACATCCCCTTTACACTTTACAACATAACTATAAAAGATCCTGGCCTGAGCTTTCAACTAGTTTAAATATATGCCACTATCTCTAACTTCATGAAGAATTATCCAAAAACCGTGAAAAGTTCTTTATTTTTGGTCATTTGAATTTTGTATTCTATAAACCTTAGTGGAAATATGAATGTAAATGCATGCAAATTCTACAAATGGTTAAATAGCACAACTATTCATAAATATGTGTATAATCACTTAATAAACAATCCCTGAAAATTTCGGTTAAATGTAGCATTTAGAGTTTCAGAGAAAGTGTACTGTGCCTATGTGATATTGAGAAAATAACATTTGAAAGTTGGATGTGTTCTTATACTCACATTTAAGTAAGTTTGTCTATTGGCGTGCAGAATCAGATAACTTATAAATTTATTTTAAAAATACTTCCAGTAGAGTAATGAGCTTGAAATTTTTACACAAAGTATAAATGAGGCCATACATACAAAAAACACATATTTCAAAATTTTGATATTTTGACTCCTGATCAGTTAGGCTACATCCCCCCTTAAGGTTACCTGAGAGGTGTAGCCTAATGCTACATTTCCTCTGGAATCTGGCTATCATATACAAACAAAATTCTTCGAATCCAACTGGTAGTTCCAGAGATTAGCGCGTTTAAACAAACAAACAAACAAACAAACTCTTCAGCGTTCAAAAAGTAACGAGCCGGAGGCTGGAATGCGCAAACCGGTGACGACATCGGCTAATCGTGGCGTGTGTAACGAGGTGTGGATCCGACCGGAGCGTGGAAGGTCACAGCCCGACGCTAGAGGGCACGCGTGCACGTCACGTGACGATACAAAGCGAACAGCAGCATGCATCAATCGTCCAACGCTGCCAGTCGCATTGCAAACAGTGACATGGAGGCGTCAACCGAAGAGCAAAGAGGCGTTTGGTTTCTGACAGCGGAAGGAGTAGGGGGAACGGACATTCACCGCCGAATGTCACAAGTGTACGACGAACACTGCATGTCCCTTGCAAGGGTCAAGGCGTGGCACAAGCGCTTCAGGGAAGGACGGGTGTCGTTAGCCGATGATGCCCGGTCTAGGGCACCCCCCTGCATTACCGATGACAACTGGGTAATGAGTGCAGCTGGTTGATGCACTCATTACCCAGGACCGCCGAGTGACAGTGAACGCCATAGCCGCCGTGGTCGCTCCACGACAATGCACGACCTCATACGGCCAACACAGTCGCGGCACTCCTGCAGAAATTCAAATGGGAGGTTCTCGGCCATCCTCCATACAGTCCAGACCTCTCTCCCTGTGATTACGCCATGTTTGGTCCCCTGAAAAGGGCTCTGCGGGGCCAACGATTCACCTCGGACGTCGACGTCCAGCTGTACGTGTGGAACTGGTTCACATCGCAGCCCAGGGAATTTTATGAGACAGCCATTCACCGCCTCGTGTCACAGTGGGACAAGTGCCTCAACAGCCAGGGCCAATACTTCTAACATACAGGTACTGGTTTCTGTAATTATGCCTCCTGCTCGTTACTTTTTGAACGCACCTTATAGTATAGATTTTAAGAACATTAAAATGTTAAAGAAAACAACAACCGAGAAGCTGCTCGAAAGATGCTTGACAGTCTTCATGAAATAGCTCGAAGAACAGGTCTTCAAATCTCCTATAGAAAAAAAACAAAACAGAATATATGGAGTGGAGACACCAAAATGAGAAATATACGGAAATAAATCATGGGAAGATTAAGAGGACAGAGAAGCTTAAATATCTGGGGGAATGGATCCAACCCAACGGACTGGATAAGGAAGCAATCAAAGGAAGCACCAGAAAACTGGACCTGGCCTACAAACTAACACAGAATAAATACAACAAACGAGCTTTATCATACAAGACCAAAATCAGTCACTACAAATCGGTATTACAACCTCAAGGATTGTACGCTTCAGAGTGTCTTATTTTAAGTAAAATGGGAGAACTTCAAGAAAGATTCTCAGAGAAAAATACTTGGACCACAGAAGACTACTGATGGGATATGGAAGAAGAGGAAAAATGAATAACTTTAAAAGTGTACTGAAAAGATCACAGACGTAATGAAGAAGTGGAGGCTAAAGTTCTACGGACATTTACTACGAATGGATGAAGGCAGGCCGACATCATGAGGTTAAAGGTCACATCTAAATGGGTAGATGAGGTGAAGAGGGATGCAGCGGAAGTTGGAATTACTCCACCGATGGCCTACGATAGAAGAGTTCCGCAGTCGAGTTGACGGAGTAAAATCATTTCAGGAGAAACCACCAAGCAGGAGGCTCAAACAGGATCATTTCCGAGGAGGAGAGAAAACAAAGAAGTGACGGGATGAAGAAGTTCTGGGAAGAGAAGAGAAAGAAAGCCAAAAAGTCTTGAGTTCATTGCGATCCATAGTTCGCCAAATTCGATAGTAAAACAAATAAATAAATATTAGGGTAAAACAATTAAAATTGGATTAAAATAAATACAAATAAAAGATCTTGAATAATAGGTTCAGAGATAAGGGATCGCGGCTGTGAGAGACGACGCGATGTGGAGTGAAGTATCGAGGTTCAGTAAGTAAGACTCGAGCGCCACACCCACACGATACTTATCTCAATCGTGAAGAATATACAGCACACGTCGGTTCGAATCCAGGTCAGAGCATGTGTTATGTATTATCTACCTTTCCCATCACACCCGCTCTCACGACACATTCACAGCATCCTTGGTCCATTCGCAGATAACATCTCACCTATATCCAGCCTGTATTTACTTCATCCTGCTGGTATCCAATGACGGCTAGGAAATGCTTGGTCAGAAAACAGGTGCGACTAGATATTATTAATATTATTAATATCTAGCGCACCCGTGCGAGAAATCTCGCATGTTCATAAACCACACTTTTCCCGGCTCCCTACGGCCAAAATGCGAAATGAGCAGCAATTATGTCGCGTATTTTCCTACAGCAACAGTATTTGCAAGTCGCACACTTCTTACAGTTCTTTTAGTCATTTTTTAAAATAAATTATAGATATTTAAGAAATTAGAATGCAATTCGTCACTGCTAATGTCATTTGTGTGCCGAGTCCATTGATTGGCAGCTTAGCCGTAACACTCACCGGTTATTCCATATTTATGTAATTATACGATTTGAGTACTCATTCCTTTAAATTACTGTTTCTGAAATCCATTCAAAATGATAAAGGAAAGACCTCAGAATGTTAAAATGACATGAAACAGGCGTCACAGCAACCAAAATGTGAAGTGGACAGCAGTATGGAGCGTATTTTCCTACAGCAACAGTATCTGCAAATCGCACACTTCGTACAGTTTTTAAAGTCATTTTTTAAAGAAATTATAGATATTTATGAAATTAGAGTGCAATACGTTAATGTCTATTCTCTTTCATTTGAATGCTCATTTGTGACGATCGGTCGCTTGTGAGCGCCGCAGGAGGGATCCAAGTTATACTACTGAAATAATATTACATGATGATAGGTCAATTTAGTTCCTCCTACTGGCATCATAATTTCTTGTCTTTCTTCCCTTCAGACATGAAATTTGTTTTGGAAATACTGATTTTCATACCATATTCCCTACATATCTGTTCAAGTTCAATAATAATAATAATAGCCTAATAACCTTAAAACACAGCACTACAACACCCCTATATGTCTCGCACTGAACTACAAATTGGATAAATTACAAGTAGCAGAAAGGAGAATTATACGCAAAATACTCGGTCCTTTAAAAACTGCAGAATTCTGGAAATTAAGAAGTAATGATGAAATATATCGAAAAACAGAAAACATATCAGAAACAATACGTAAGAGGAGATTGCTACAGGATGGTTGATAGCAGGTTAACCAAGCAGATCTTCACATTCCTGTGGAACAACAACCTAGGTACAACAAGTCAAAAAGGATTGGGAAAGAAACAATATCAGAGAAGAAGATATACCACAGAGATATTTTTAGGCAAAAAGTGCTCAAAATGGAAAGATTCTAAGGGAGGAAGGGAAAGAAAACCGGCTCGAAATGGTCCGAGGAAAGGAAGAGGAAACATAGAGAGATGATGAAGGGATACTGGAGGAAGAAGAAGAAGGAACAGCAAAGGACAAAACATTGAAATTAGCTCGTGGTCCCTGGACGACCGAAACGATAATAATAATAATAATGTTATGTTTGGAGAAGCCATGTGTGTTGCTGGTACCATTTGGTGCCAGTAAATAAGAATGTAAGGTCGAGACAGAAGCCATATATTTCACACTCCCACGCTGTCTGCTGTTGAGCAAGGTTCCGAGAAAGGCAGACATTACTGTAGAGTTAACTTAAATCCCTACAGTGTTGTCAGCTCTACAATATGGAGAATGCAGTGTTGTCAACAAGGTCAACAGAGTTCTACTAAATACGTACAATTTTCGAAGTAGGCCTATAGCTAGAGCCCTGTGCTGATAAACAGAACGTTATTCCATCCGCATGACCTTTTTCCACATTCACACGTTTGTTATCCGAATCTACTGGCATTACATTAGTATTTTTAAATAGATAAGTTAAAGCAACACCTTTAGACATTTGACGAAAAAGTCGTTCCCTTAGGCTCTGTATGTTTATGTATGGCGTTAATGCCGGGAGTGTCCGAGGACATGTTCGGCTCGCCAGAGTCTGTAGCTGCTTCCAGCGGACACCCTTATTAGGGTGAGCTACAAGTTCCGTTCAATTTTAAGTAGTTCTAACTTTCGCTACCAGATATCAATGATACCTAGTCGTGAACACTGGAACATGGTCTGAGCGTTGTGACGAAATTTAACCTAAAAATTTAGCTTTACACAAGTTTAGTCTATGAAATGGGTCTTTTACATGCCATACATCTATGACATGGGACCGCCGGCTTTACTTCCCCTCCGAAGGAAGGCATACCGAAGGATTTTTAACGCTCTTAAAAAATCCGACGACTTCGGCCGGGTTTAAACCCAGTTCAGCAATCTACCAGCTACGCCACTGAAGCCCCTGCTATGTTTAAAAGAATGTTACTCAGCCAGAATTGCAACCCTTTCCAGTTCGGAGAGTTAATTACGCTTAATGACATAATTTGAATGAGATTAGCTTAAATCATCATCTTATATTTGTCATGAAAAAAAGAAAGAGAAGAACATAACGGAAAAATATGATATGTCATGATAAACATCCGGGTCCCAGTAATGATATTCAACAAGTTCGGATTGTATTCTAAAACTATGTGCAAATTTACTCCAAACATTATCCGCTATCCACACAGCCTTGCAAACTATATCCACATGGTGAAGCATTTTGCGGACATCCGCATATGCACGGGGCTTTACCTATAGTCCGCGTCACCTTAAATAAGTTACTAACAATGTAACCTTACCACTTGTCCCCCAAACCACAAACATGGTGAGTATATAGTCCGCGTCACCATAAATAAGTTACTAACAATGTAACCTTACCACTTGTCCCCCAAACCACAAACATGGTGATTATATAGTCCGCGTCACCATAAATAAGTTACTAACAATGTAACCTTACCACTTGTCCCCCAAACCACAAACATGGTGAGTATATAGTCCGCGTCACCATAAATAAGTTACTAACAATGTAACCTTACCACTTGTCCCCCAAACCACAAACATGGTGATTATATAGTCCGCGTCACCATAAATAACTTACTAACAATGTAACCTTACCACTTGTCCCCCATCACCACAAACATGGTGATTATATAGTCCGCGTCACCATAAATAAGTTACTAACAATGTAACCTTACCATTTGTCCCCCATCACTACAAACATGGTGATTATATAGTCCGCGTCACCATAAATAAGTTACTAACAATGTATCCTTACCATTTGTCCCCCATCACTACAAACATGGTGATTATATAGTCCGCGTCACCATAAATAAGTTACTAACAATGTATCCTTACCATTTGTACCCATCACTACAAACATGGTGATTATATAGTCCGCGTCACCATAAATAAGTTACTAACAATGTAACCTTACCACTTGTCCCCCATCACCACAAACATGGTGATTATATAGTCCGCGTCACCATAAATAAGTTACTAACAATGTAACCTTACCATTTGTCCCCCATCACTACAAACATGGTGATTATATAGTCCGCGTCACCATAAATAATTTACTAACAATGTAACCTTACCACTTGTCCCCCATCACCACAAATATGGTGATTATATAGTCCGCGACACCTTAAATAAGTTACTAACAATGTAACCTTACCACTTGTCCCCCATCACCACAAACATGGTAATTATATAGTCCGCGTCACCTTAAATAAGTTACTAACAATGTAACCTTACCATTTGTCCCCCATCACTACAAACATGGTGATTATATAGTCCGCGTCACCTTAAATAAGTTACTAACAATGTAACCTTACATTTTGTCCCCCATCACTACAAACATGGTAATTATATAGTCCGCGTCACCTTAAATAAGTTACTAACAATGTAACCTTACCACTTGTCCCCCATCACCACAAACATGGTAATTATATAGTCCGCGTCACCTTAAATAAGTTATTAACAATGTAACCTTACCATTTGTCCCCCATCACTACAAACATGGTGATTATATAGTCCGCGTCACCTTAAATAAGTTACTAACAATGTAACCTTACCTTTTGTTCCCCATCTCAACAAACATGGTGATTATAGAGTCCGCGTCACCTTAAATAAGTTACTAACAATGTAATCTTACCATCTGTCCCCCATCACTACAAACATGGTGATTATATAGTCCGCGTCACCTTAAATAAGTTACTAACAATATAACCTTACCATTTGTCCCCCATCACCACACACATGGTGATTATACAGTCCACGTCACCTTAAATAAGTTACTAACAATGTAACCTTACCATCTGTCCCCCATCACTACAAACATGGTGATTATATAGTCCGCGTCACCTTAAATAATTTACTAACAATGTAACCTTACCTTTTGTCCCCCATCTCAACAAACATGGTGATTATATAGTCCGCGTCACCTTAAATAAGTTACTAACAATGTAACCTTACCATTTGTCCCCCATCACCACAAACATGGTGATTATATAGTCCGCGTCACCTTAAATAAGTTACTAACAATGTAACCTTACCATTTGTCCCCATCTCAACAAACATGGTGATTATATAGTCCGTTGTGCCGATAACCTAGATGTTTGGCCCCTTAAAACAACAATTATCATCATCATCATTATATAGTCCGCGTCACATTAAATAAGTTACTAACAATGTAACCTTACCTTTTGTCCCCCATCTCAACAAACATGGTGATTATATAGTCCGCATCACCTTAAATAAGTTACTAAAAATGTAACCTTACCTTTTGTCCCCCATCTCAACAAACATAGTGATTATATAGTCCGCGTCACCTTAAATACGTTACTAACAATGTAACCTTACCATTTGTCCCCCATCACCACAAACATGGTTATTATAGAGTCCGCGTCACCTTAAATAAGTTACTAACAATGTAATCTTACCATCTGTCCCCCATCACCACAAACATGGTGATTATATAGTCCGCGTCACCTTAAATAAGTTACTAACAAATGTAACCTTACCATTTGTCCCCATCACCACAAACATGGTGATTATATAGTCCGCGTCACCTTAAATAAGTTACTAACAATGTAACCTTACCATTTGTCCCCCATCACCACAAACATGGTGATTATATAGTCCGCGTCACCTTAAATAAGTTACTAACAATGTAACCTTACCATTTGTCCTCCATCACTACAAACATGGTGATTATATAGACCGCGTCACCTTAAATAAGTTACTAACAATGTAACCTTACCATTTGTCCTCCATCACTACAAACATGGTGATTATATAGACCGCGTCACCTTAAATAAGTTACTAACAATGTAACCTTACCATTTGTCCCCCATCACTACAAACATGGTGATTATATAGTCCGCGTCACCTTAAATAAGTTACTAACAATGTAACTCCCCCATCCCTACAAACATTGTGAATTACATTGAAATCATAAAATATCTGCAAGAAAGCGCTTTGTTAATGATCAGTTCACGAAAGTTGCGACTAAAAGCAACATTAGTTTGTTTTTGTTAATTCCTTTAAGGGCTTTGCCACATTGTGTTCATGAAGCCCCGTGTACTTGGATGTGGGTGTGTGTGGAATTTGTCTGATAACCTGTGGTACAGTGATGGCTGTTTTAGTGTGTCTATTTGTAAGATGAGGATTGGGAAGAAGACGGCCGTGGCATTAATTTAGGAACTATTCTCGCACTCAGCTGGAATAGAAGTGGGAAACCACGGAAAAACACTTCCAGGATGGTTGAGGTGTGAATCGATCTCGCCTCTTCTCAGTTTTGCCCCACGAGGCTGAGTGTATCCCGTTCTAGCCCTCGGACCAGACCGGGAATCTTGGAGCGACCACGTGATATGGCTTCTTAAGCTTTATGTTCCTGCTTAAATCTCGCTATCATAACCATCCGTTATCAACCAGTGGCGTATCTGGGCTACCACTGAGCTTAACATTACACAAAACATGCTTTTGAACTGCCGTGCGAAAAGAGTTCATATTTGAAAACCTTTCATTTGACCATACAATAACTTCACAACTAAATAACAAACACGGTCAGCAATACAATTTAGACAGTTTAGAACTGCCAGATAACCTATTCCACCTAGCATTATGTACATGATGTGAAATGACGTGTATTAATTGGCACAAAATTACAGTTCAGGTGTAGGCCTTGAACTTTCTCACTGTATGGACGACGGCTGAAAGGAACTTCTAACAAACTCTCTAGTATACAGCTATTGGCATTTAAAGCTGCCACAGATGTGTGTTCTATAATCTTCTTACTAAACCACAACTGGCACAGTTAAAACAAAACACTACATAAAGACTCTTCAGCATACACACACTTAAATAAATCACACATCGAAAATACTACAACTTCTAAAACATATTCACATCTATGTGCGCGATAATGTATATTTATTGTGGGCTATTTGTTGCTTTAAACTTCAAAGAAACCGCTGGCTGTAGCGGCAACTCGCTCGCTATGAGCGCTGTGCCTGCACGGAACAAGGGAGGGTGCGCTGCCGCTTTCTCGGTCGGTTTCTGCTGCGTTGCCGCGTTGAATACCCACTAACCATTATTTCTTTCGATAAAGAAAAATGTGCATGAAAGTCACGATTGTTTGAATGCTTTGTTGAAACTGTAATGAAGTGTTATTTATTTTTAATGTAATTTTCTTGGGCTACCGCCGGTAGCTCTGAGAATACGCCACTGTTATCAACTGATGTGACATTTCACTTCGAAAATTCCTCACACATTGACCGGGATCATCGGTGGGAGGCAAACGAAATTACCGCTCTCCCCGAAACATTAGTATGTAGCGTGTGGATTTTAATAAACATTTGGTTCGTATGTGGTGAAATGGTCGCTGATCTTTTCACCCAAAATAGCATTATGTTGAGTGACTACGAAGGAAATATTGGTACATACTTGATGAAATGACCACCGATTCACGTTCCACCAGCGGAATAATGTGTAGCGTGTGTGTTGTCATTGAAATGCTGGTTTATTCGGGGAGGGGGGAACTGGTTGCTAATCGATGCCCACGTCCCAATACGGTATTGAGTAGCTTGAGTGTTGTCTATGAAGTATTGGTTATATTCGCTGAAATGGTCGCTAATCCAATGTCACCCAATAATACAGCGGTGAGTATTTTATCAATGAAGCATCGGTTCATATTTGGTGAAATAATCGGTAGCCTAATCCAAGGGCACCCACTACAATAATGTGTGGCGTGTGTTGTCAATGAAGCATCGGTTCATATTTGGTGAAATGGTCGCTAATCCAAGGACACCCACTATAGCTGTGTGTAGCGTGTCAGAACAGAGCTGTTTCTTAGGAATGCGCTTCCCCCAATCGCCTGCTTCCCCCAATCGCCTTTGTCATCAGCAAGCCAGCTGTACACAACCTGGCACAAGTTAGGAACCTACTGCTTCAACATAACTTACGAGGATGATGTATATTTGTAATATTGCAACCTGTAGACTGTAAAGAGATCTAAAATAATCAAGAATAACGACATGATTTGTTTTATTGTTTAGTACATTACAAGACAACAGATTTTAGGCAAAATTTTGTGAATGTAAAATGGGTTTCTTCATATCATAGGAAATAACCCTTAAATGAGATGACATCATAGGACCTAACATAATCAAATTTAATGAGAAATTTTATCTTACGGTGAACAATAAGCTTGACATTTGGTATTAAAAATTTGCTAATTTGCATAAAAACACGATGTCCTTGCTATTTCGCACGTTTACGGATCACGTATTATAAAATGTTGTACAATTTTACGAAAACCCAGGATGACAGACTGCAATAGATGGATTTAATAATAGGCTATCGCTAAAGCAAGTACTGAATCATATTAACAAATTTACAAATATTTAATGATTAATGTATCTAAAAACTACATAAAATTAAACCATTCTGAAGTTAAATTCAATAGAACATTCAATTAACAAACATCTGATGATCTATCAAATTAAAAACTGGATAAAGTTAAACTAAACTGAAGTTAGATCAGAGAAGGTCCAGAATCCAGGATCCAGGTGACCTCTGACCGGTTCTCATTAAGATAACGATTTGAGAAAGAAGTGATGGTGGGTTATCGGGAAAGACATGGAGTAACAATTTTGAATGTTATCTCTAAGGAATATATTTACTAGCATAGAGACCGTCACAACAGAGGTTCAATTTTAATCATATAATATGATTAACACACTACCAATTCATTTTGCTTTCCATATACAGTGAAACCTCTCTAAAAGACCACCCCTCATAAGACCGATTTTTCTTGAACCGATTTAAAACCTCATAAGGTCAATGTATTTGTTACCTCTATTTAAGGACCACCCCTCTCCCCGACCAAAGACCAGGCATTTCTCAGTCTGACCTCTTTCAAAAGACCACTTCCCTTCTGCCTTCCCATTGGAGATGGTGATGATTTAAATAATGGTTATGTTGGCACAGAACTGCATCAGCATACGAAGTCATTACAAAAAGTGTTATGTAACGAATAAAAAAATATAAAAAACGGCTCTCCTAGAAGATAGTTCGAACCCACTCACTCACTCGAACTCACTCAGAAAAACAAAAGTGATGTGCTAATCTGAAACAGAGATTAATTCGTGATTTTTTTAAATGACAGAGCTCAGAAAATAACTAATTATTGTAATTACTTTGTACTAAATGTGAACCAATGCAGATAAATTGTAATGTGTTCCAAGTATAGGGGCCGATAGCCTAGATGTTAGGCCCCTTAAAACAACAATTATCATCATCATGTTCCAAGTATAAAATTTATTTTTAATGCCTATCCCTATTAAGAGACCACCCCTCTAAAGACCAGTTTTCCATGGAACCGTCACTGGTCCCTTAATAGAGGTTTCACTGCATTGTTCTCTGAAGTCTTAACTGTATCTGGAATCCACTATTCCGTTCACATCCAGCAACTATTTTATACGAAAGTCATTGCGTTACTTTGACATTTATTGTAACTGTCACGGAGTTATTTTGAATAAGTAAGTTAATGTCCCCAAGCCTACTTTGTAAAAAAAAAAAAAAACGCCCAACTGATCCCCACCGACAAGCAAAGGGAGCGATCAGTGTTTAATTTTCCATCCCCTTACCAGCCTTAATAGCCCAGCAGGAGGGCGATTCTATGAGGGTAGTGGTCATTAGGCGGCGGTTGTATTTCATGTAGCCAGTTCCAGAGCTACAATGCTGCCAATACACCTTTTATTTAATTATTTATTTATGTGTTCATTAATTTATGTATTTATTTAATCTTTATTTATTTATTTATTTATTTAAATATTTGTTTATTTATTTATTTAATATTGAATATTCGTTGATTTATTTATGTATTTAAATATTTGTTTATTTATTTATTTATTTAATATTTAAGTTAATATTTGCTTATTATTTAACATTTGTTTATTTATAGTACATTATGCAACGAGCCTATAATGGCAATAATTAAGACACGAGTATGTTTATAAAACGATCGTATGCGAGTTTTATAATTTCCATACGAGTGTCTTAATTACCATTATAGGCGAGTTGCATACTACTGTTTATGTTCGACGATAATTATTATAACTATTTTATGCTCGAACATAAATATTCATAAATATCTGTCGAGATTTCGCCAGTTTTATGTACTGAACAGAGCGCATGAGACGCAGGGAATGCCATGCATTTGACCATGGCCTCCTCGATTACCCCACTATGACACTAGGCCACGCAATGAAATTTAAATAAGAAGGCCTTGAAACTCGATGCAGGTGCGATGCTCTCCTTATCTAATTGGTCAAACAACTGTTTCTTGAGCTCTGATTGGTGGGAGAAACTGTTTCATAATGAAAAATAGTGTTATAATGACCATCATTATGATACAGGTTTCTGACATATAATAGTCAGGGTCCAACATAAATTAATATTTAATATATTCATTTATTTTATATTTATTATTTAATATTGAATATTTGTTTATTTAATATTTAATATTTGATATATTTATTTAATATTTGTTTATTTATTAATTGTAAGTTATATGTTTATTTATTTATTTATTTATTTATTTATTTATTTCGGATTATGCATGGGTCGAATGAATCATGTCCCAAATGGCCCCCAGTTTAACTACGGAACTCAGTGGAGAAGGGAACGCGACCTTGGAAGGGCTGGCGGTGCCCGCATAGCGAGCAGATGGTAGGCTTGGCACCACCCGACCGTCTGGCAGATAACAGACCCTCCAAATTAAATAAAGCGAGGTCGACACAAGATACACATCGCTCGGCTAAAATGAACAGCTTTTTAACTTGGTGGTCCCTCTATTAGGGATCATGGGATTAGAGAGGAGACGACAGCTTTCCAATAGCCTTTCTTCTAACAGGTTGGTAGACGTGGTGATTGTTGTTTTTAACCAATGAGGACTGGCGCATGGGGATTTTTGACCCAATACTTAATTAATGCTCTATATTTTCGTTTTGGTCAGCCCTCATTCCCTGTGGCTCACTGTACCTTCCTTCCTAGCCTTGAACTTCACCCTGCAAAGGAAACATGTCCATAGCTTTTAGAACACTCCAGTTATGTCTATATTATTTACGGTCGGGTCAGATTTACCCAAGGCGCCAGTCCTCGGCTTACGTTAGTCGGGACAATCTGTAATAAAATAAGGGGTAAAATCTACCTATTTTGGTGAAGCACAATGACATAGCTCACGTTCTTGTTGATCCATGTTTAGAGTCTGGGGACACTTTGGTCATCAGCTCCTTTGTAAAAAAAATGAGATTACTGTTTTGCCGCCAATATAAAAGGCCAATTATATTGATACAAAAAATATTGCTATTGTTCAACATATTAATTTGAAAAATATAAATTAACCTAATTTTATATTGGGAATAGTTCATAGGAAGACACCAGGTGTAACATTACTTAAATAAACAAGATAGCCTACTTTCTCCTAAATGCATGGGTATTGTTTGTGCTTTTCAAGGAGTATAATTGAATGTTGGTTGTAGTAGCTTGCTGGAATACAACGTGCTATACGGATAGTAAACATGAATATGAGGAGCCCTTTGCTAGTGCTACCTCTGTAAAAAAAACAACATTCAATTCGGTTTCACCGTGTTTGAATTGATATGGGGAATCGATTTGCACACATACATGGCCGCTCTCTGCAAACTATTGAGCTGATGAACTTGTAGTTCAGTCAAAAGATGCGTCCCACAAAAAGGTATGTTGTTGCTAAATTTGGTAGAGATCAAATGATTAGGTTGGTCGTAATTTGATTTAAGCTTTTAACACTTGGGTGGCCGCCATTACGTTTCTGTCAAGATGGCGGCGATATAAAGCATGACACTGTGGTGCCCTTTGCTGCTTCTACCCCTGTTCCAAATTTCGTTCAATTTGGTTTCACCGAGTTTGAATTGATGGGGGGAACAGACATTCAGAGTACACACACAGACAGACACACAATATTTGGTCCTGTGTAGATCTCATAAGTCTACTTTCATTTTTGCAAAAAATCGAAAGTTGGCTAAAACTAAATACGTACGACTACGACAAAAAGGGAGAGATACACTATGGGTCAAAATTAGACTCCCTAGGTCTCTGATACCCTAATACCGTCAGGGTCGGAAGAGAACAAGAGTTGGCCAAGATAGGTCGACAGGAAAGAAGACGAAGAGGAGCCCGGCACAAGTAAGTGGAAGCAATGCCGGACTCAGCTGGGCTCCCGTGGTCGCCAACCCACGTCCCAAAGTTGTTAGCCCCTGGGCTGGAATGTAAAGGAAGGATTGATGCGCTAAAGTAGTGTTTGAAAATGAGAACGAAAGCAAGATACAATCGCTAGCAATTAACGGCCAAGCAAGAATGCGGAAAGGCCGTAACATCAACAATTGCGGTATTTATGGCTCGTCTATTCATTGATGGAGATACCAACTGAATGTAGCACGAGCAATAATTCTCTTTCAACCTGAGCGTCGTGATTACAAGGGGTGCTTTCGTCTTATTATTATTATTAGTATTAGTAAAACAAGAATATTGGAAAGTAGTCGAAAGAAATCAGAAACCCCTATGGATGTGGAATTGCCAGGTGAAAATCTAAAGGAAGTAGGAGATTTCCTTTACTTAGGAAGCAAAATAACCAGTGATGGACGAAGCAAAGAGGATATAAAAAGTAGGTTAGCACAGGCAAGGAAAGCATTTCTACAGAAAAGGAATCTGTTGACACGAATGAAGTTGCATTAAGACGAGTGGGAGAGGAGAGATGTTTATGGCGACTGCTAATGAAGATAAGAGATAGGTTGGTAGGACACATACTAAGACACACCCAGGAATAGCAAGCTTAGTTATGGAAGGAAGGGTCAAGGACAAGAACTGTAGGGGTAGACCAAGGTTAAGATATTTCAAACAGATTGCCACGGATGTAGGGTGTGGTAGCTATGTAGAGATGAAACGATTAGCTCAGCACAGGGAAGCATGGACGGCTGCATCAAACCAGTCAAAAGACTGAGGACTCAAACAACAACAACAACAACTTGAGTAGGAATAGGATAGCACTTTGTTCACATACAACAGTATGAAGTGCCCAAAATGCTCTACAACACTGACCTTTTGATTACCAAATGTGCCTTTTTGTATTAAGAAGTAAGGAAACAGATAGGTAAAATCCTAACAATCCGGTCTCTATTGATGTCGAAATGTATACATTATATGTCAGAAAAGTGTGTCATAATGATGGTCATTATAACACTATTTTTCATTATGGAACAGTTTCTCCCACCAATCAGAGCTCAAGAAACAATTTCACTGCGTGTCTTCTACTGTAGTGTCATAGTGGGGTATTCCAGGAGGCCATGGTATTCTCTGCGTCTCATGCGCTCTGTTCAGTACATAAAACTGGCGAAATCTCGACAGATATTTATGAATATTTATGTTCGAACATAAAATAGTAATAATAATTATCGTCGAACATAAACAGTCGTATGCAACTCGCCTATAATGGTAATTAATACACTCGCATGGAAATTATAAATAAACATACTCGTGTCTTAATTATTGGCTCGTTGGATAATGTACTATAATGCTTTTCCGAATCACATTCAGTGCAGAAGTGAGTTTAAAAAGCTGTGATATTACTTTCATAATACTGCGAAGAAAGTCTTTGAGGACTGTTTCCCACGTCTCTTCCTTACTTTGACACAGTCTTTTTGAAAATAAAAGTATTTTTGAATTTTGTTGAACATTTCCATCTAGCTAAATTAAACTAAAATACATTTGGAAAAACGGAGCTGTTAAAATGTAACACACTTCGTATGTTGAAAAGTTCCAAAAAGGAAAAGGAAATGTTAACTGTTTCTGGCATCTGGTAGCCAAAGTTGGAACTACTTGAAATTGAACTTGCTGGAAGCCGTCGAGCGTTCAATTAAAAATACCCTGCTATGGCCATTGGCTGGAATTCCCGGAGTCCCTTATAACAAATCAGCAACTGCTCACGCGTTATTGGTCCACATCGAGGGAGTGACGTAACAAGTGTAGAATGTGGCTCTGTTTGCCACAAAGTGGACACCCTGCATTAAGGGGAAAGGTGATAGTGTTTTATTAGCAGCAAATCAAGACTCTTACCGGAGTGAGACTCGTTTTACAAGGAGACCCCACACGGAGAAGCACAAGGACTACAGTAATGTTAACTGGTGATCGCTGTCTCCAAGTTTCATGAAAAGGCCAGCTGAAGTTCTGGAGATTCTGGTGTCCAGGGTTGAGTAGTAACAAGTTATATGGAGCGAAGGGGAAGGAGGGAAGATAGGAAGAAGGGACGATAGGAAGTAAAGGAAGATAGGAAGGAAGGAAGATAGTAACGAATGAACAAAGATATGAGGGAAGGAAAGAACGTAGGAAGATAGGAAGGAAGGAAGGAAGATAGGAACGAATGAACAAAGATATGAGGGAAGGAAAGAAGCAAAGAACATAGGAAGATAGGAAGGAAGTGACGATAGGAAGGAAGGAAGATAGGGACGAATGAACAAAGATATGAAGGAAGGAAAGAAGGAAAGAACATAGGAAGATAGGAAGGAAGTGACAATAGGAAGGAAGGAAGATAGGGACGAATGAACAAAGATATGAGGGAAGGAAAGAACATAGGAAGATAGGAAGGAAGATAGTAACGAATGAACAAAGATATGAGGGAAGGAAAGAAGGAAAGAACATAGGAAGAAAGGACGATAGGAAGGAAGGAAGATAGGAACGAATGAACAAAGATATGAGGGAAGGAAAGAACGTAGGAAGATAGGAAGGAAGGAAGATAGTAACGAATGAACAAAGACATTAGGGAAGGAAAGAACATAGGAAGATAGGAAGAAAGGACGATAGGAAGGAGGAAGGAAGGAGGAAGGAGGTAAGGGTAATTATAACGTAAATACTTATCACACAAAGTAACTCTCCCAATTCTAATTTTGGGATTGAGTGTACCAATTAAAAATAATAATATTGGTTTTACGTCCCTTTCAACTACTGCGGCAGTGCCGGAATTTTGCCCCGAAGGGGATCTCTAACGTGCCATTCAATCTACTGACACGGCTCCCTCGCATATTCGCACCCTCAAATGCCAACTGACTACGCAAGGAAACGATCCTGCAACGTTCGGCACAGCTGGCGATAACGTTACCGCTGAGCCACGCAGCCAATCCAATAGAAGCAAAGCTGCCATACATTCTTGAAATACCCTCGTTGTAGATTCACCGTGTAACTAAATCCTGTCTCTAACGAACATGTTGTTGTGAGTCACGATCAGAATCAACACCTTCACTGGCCGTACCGAGTGACAGATGGGAGATAACAGGCCATTGCTCTGTCTATTTGACGACAGGATCTTCCAGAAACCTGTTATCACTCGTCGACATGCTCTTATCCCCTCTCCGAGACCGGTACTACACATCAGAAACATTTTTCAGGATATTTAATGAAAGTACGGACCGGAACCACGCCAAGACCGTGCAGCGGTTAGGTCTCAATAAATCCCGTCGCATCTATAACATGTCCCGGATGCTGTCATAGCATTTTACGTACGGAGCTGGAAAGTTACCTTAGTTGCGATAATTAAGGAAGGAAGATTTTAGTTTTACGTGACCGTTAATCTCGCGATCATGAGCCACGGGACCTCCTTTTTACATGGAATCCGAACCACAGGGCATGCCATTTCACTTTGAAAATCTCACATGCATTAACCGGGAATCGAACCCGGTCTACCGTGGTGAGAGCCCAACAGCTTGACCGCTGTGCCACCACGCCCCCCTGCGATAATATCTTATATATAAAAGTGAAAGTCTGTATGTATGTATGTGGATCTGTTCCGTATACAAATCTACACCGTTCCACCAATCTCAACCAAATTTTGCATACACATAGTTTAGGACCCAGAAGGAACCGCTGCACAGTGGTCCAGATCCGTAAAAAAGCGGACAAAAATAGATTTTTCAACTTTACATTAGAAAGGCCAAACCACCTCCCAAGTGAAGTATGTTAATCAGTGTACATTAATTTCACTTTTTCTTTGGAAATTGCTTCTGTGTTTCTCAGATATAATACTACAAAGGTGATACAACCCTTCGTTTCTGAATTCCTCACTCCGTTAAGTAAACTTTGAAATATCATTCTAACTTCAAAACGAAACTCGGGGTCTATAATACTGTATCTGTATGTAGTTTGTGATCTGATATATTTGTCTATAGCATGATTTCCGATTTCAGATCACTTATAAGGACTGTTATACTTATTTTTATAGTGCATTATTTTCTTCAAGAAAAGTACATTTTGCTTGACCTACAAAAAAATGTATACATATGTATACCATGAAACTTATGCAAGTTTTAAAATGAAGACTGGAGAATATATCCTTAAAGGTTTCATCGCCAGAACCCGCCAGATGCGTGATTGAGAAGGGAGAGAACATCACTGCGCGCTCTGAGGATAAACACTCGCGCGATATAAGGGCCTGTTGAGACATTTGTTTATGCTACGCAAGGGATATCTCGAGGCCATGAAACCAAAATAATCTTCAATCGCGAGAAGTAGTTGATTAGTAGTAGTTGTGTGTGTTGTGAAGAGTGAAAAATGAATTTTCGTTCTTAGTCGTAGTGATCTTATTAACAAGATTCGAGAGATAAAAAATCAGTCTCGCACGCGTCAAGGAAAGTTTGTGGTAACATATTGTAATGGTTTGTTGTTCATATTTTAATTGACTATTAATAAGAAAGCTCCACTGTTGGGCGTTATTGTAATGGTTTAAAGAACTTAATAAGAAAAATGTTAATAAGAAACTGATTATTTAAATAGTCTCCCACTTTTGGGTGATCAAAATGAAACATTTAATTGTGTATTAATCTAATAGTGTATCTGTATTGTTGTCAGCTTCACTAAAAAAAGTACATAATGTGTAGTATCATATGTATTGCCGGGGCGCCAGACCATTTGTATATAATGATCAAAATAATATATTAAACCTCGGTTACACAGAGGTAGAGCATCGAAATTCCTATCTCCAGCCGTAGTGAAACTTACGTAATCTAACCTTACGATAATTAGTTCAGGAGTATGGTGTTGCCTTATAGTAATTTCTAGCTACTATAAGAAACCAGTCAAACATTTGAATTTAAAAATGAATTTAATATATAAAAACAACAAGTGCAAAAAAATATAAAACACTAAAGATAATAATAATAATAATAAATTTAAATTAAAGAATCTACTGAATTTACTTATATTATGGTTCTTGATTGGAAATTGGAGTTTACTGAGTTAATTGAATAGAATATATTGAATTTAATAAGCATGATAGCCTTCTGATTTGACTGGAGTATAACTGTTTACATCGCTCACCGCATTGAAGATCTTTGTAGTTGGATTGTTGCGTAGAGAGTTCCAGATGGCCCTGATCATCCTCAAAGTAATTAATTTATATGTGGATGACGGAATAAATTCCAAAAATCATCCCTGTGACAATAGCCTCGTACACAACCATGTCACAGTTTGATGAGACAGAATGTCTTATCAAATTCACATACTTAATAGTCAACTGTCTAGTTTAGAACTGCGTTACAGACTCCATCTCGCTACAAGTTCGATTCCTCAGCTCCACTCAGCATCATTCTCTCTTCTCCAGCAATTCAATAATAATAATCCATTTGGGCGGCCGTCGTATATATAACGTTCCCAGGTAAGGCACGTGTCAATCCCCTCTACTGAAGTCGCTAGGCAAGATTAGCCCGCCTTTCACATATCAACAATGACAATACTTCATTGTAGCATTTCTTGGGAGGTCCAGCCGACCTTTTGTATATAGTTGCAAAGGACTCATTCATCGGCCCAGCATTGTTAGTGGCAAGTCTTCATAGAATCCCTTCTTAGTATGATTTGTATACTGGAAGAATACTTGATGTGAATGACATAAGTGTCTATTTATGTCATTTCCAAGAAGCGGTATATAAACCGGCCTTCTGTGAACAACCCTCTTCTTCTCTTGTTCGAATTTTCTTCAGAAATAATATTCAGTCAAGCGTCAAACTTATTTCAAATATAATGTGTATCTCTCCAAATCCTTTCAATTGCCATAATATTCTACATTACCGCATAATAATAGATATAAATATATTAGTTAACATAATAACTAATAAAAGGTAAAATGTAAACTTAAAAAATATTGATAATAATAATAATAATAATAATAATAATATATATAAAATTATTTCGTTCTGGTCACAAATTGGGACCATCACATATTCGCCCCAGAGAATTATGGTATATGTCAACAATCATATCACCATACTTCTCTTCAACACTTGTACAAATATAAAATATTATACCCTACAAAGAAATTACAAACATCGACATTATTATACCCTTCAAAGCAATTACCAACATCAAAAAAATTATACCCTTCAAGTTTTATGTATATATATTTTTAAATCTCATCATTTCAGTCATTCACTGTTCATAATGTCTTTTTCTTTCTTCTTTACATAATTAAAGCGACCTGTAAACGATGTACATCAAAATACCCTTTACTTTTATATTCTTGTTTTGGACATAAGTCATCGTTGCACTTATGTATATTTGGGTGGCATACACCTTTGCTTTATATCTTGAGGACGTAGAATTCAATTTTCAGCCTGGTGTCGAACTGAATACACTATGGCTAGTTGGTGGGACTGCCAACTGATTAATTCACTTTATCACTTCACAACACTTGGTATGTGATGCGAGTCACCAGATCTACTCCAGTCTCTCAGGAATTATATGTATCTAGTAACACAGGCATATTATTAAAAAAATGAAACTTTATTAGCTTGTATTACCTAAGGCAACATCGTTCAGTGCAAATGCAGTGCGCTAAATTACCCCACATATGTATATATATCACACTCAAATACACAAGCTTATAGCCGACAAAATACGCTTTATATTTCCTCTGTGCTCTTCAAGACACACAATATCATAGGTTGATGCAAACCCTCTCCATTACCTGCTCGTTCAGACCACAATTATTCACTTATTATTAAGCGACTTTCCTTACTTACCATCAGCTTCACTTCTTATTACTCATGATACATATTTCCTTAAGGATCTCACATTGTAAGTGCCGTATAATCGTTTTCCTGCGTCTTCTGATTACTCACTTTTTTAACCTTAATTACTGATATTTCTAACCGTAGTTACTCCCCTTATTTCTCAAAATTACACTTCTTTCAACTCAAGATTACCTTTCATTCGCGGAATCCGTATTCATTTACTTTATTTCTCAAATTTACACTTCTTTCGACTCAAGATTACCTTTCTTTCGCGGAATCCGTATTTATTTACTTTATTTCTCAAATTTGCACTTCTTTCTACTTCAGATTTCCTATCTTTATCACCCGTAGTTATTCACCTTTTTTTCTCTCAAAATTACACTTCTTTCTACTTCAGATTACCTTTCTTTCGCGGAATCCGTAGTTGTTCATATTATTTCTCAAAATTATACTT
Organism: Meconema thalassinum; assembly: GCA_946902985.2. Taxonomy (NCBI): domain Eukaryota; kingdom Metazoa; phylum Arthropoda; class Insecta; order Orthoptera; family Tettigoniidae; genus Meconema; species Meconema thalassinum. The sequence goes on from OX336401.1 coordinate 175,936,411, forward strand.
CTTTCTATTCAAGATTACCATTCTTTCGCTAAATCCGTATTCACTTACTTTATTTCTCAAAATTACACTTCTTTCTACTCAAGATTACACCTCTTTATCACCCGTAGTTATTCACCTTTTTTTTTTTTCAAAATTACACTTCTTTCTACTTCAGATTACCTTTCTTTCGCGGAATCCGTAGTTGTTCATATTATTTCTCAAAATTATACTTCTTTCTATTCAAGATTACCATTCTTTCGCTAAATCCGTATTCACTTACTTTATTTCTCAAAATTACACTTCTTTCTACTCAAGATTACACCTCTTTATCACCCGTAGTTATTCACCTTATTTCTCAAAATTACACTTCTTTCTACTTCATAATACCTTTCTTTCGCGGAATCCGTATGACAGATAAAATTTAATTTCTCCAGTACAAAAAATGACTTACCTTTAAATCCTTTTATTAACCATCCTATCTACTGAAATATTAACTGTTCACAAAAATCTGCCTAATTAAATTACGGGCATCAAAATATAGCTTTATTTTCCTTTTTGACTTGGGAACTACCCTTAACGAATTAATATATATATATATATGGGCTAATATAGGGTTCTATAATTGTATCTTGCAACATGCTTTCAATCTGCCTACTTAAATTACGGGCATCACAATATAGCTTTACTTTCCTTTCTGATTTGGGAACTACCCTTAACGAATTAATATATGGGCTAATTAATATAGGGTTCTATAATTTTATCCTGCAACATGCTTTCAATCTGCCTTCTCACAGCTTCCTGAAATTTGTAAGGCACGGGGTAGCGATGACCTACAAAAATACTATGATCATGTACATATAATGAATGTTCGTAGCAATTAGCTAATCCAATACGGTTCTCAAATATATACTAATTCTCTTACAACACCTTCAACACTCGATCCACACGATCAACAATCGATCCACACGATCACACTCTAACGCACTCTGTAATGCAGCCTCACGCAAGGAATCCTCTAGATAATCCTTCGTCATCATACTGCCTAAAAATGTAAAAAAAAACAAGGTTCCCTCTCAAGAGATACCCCAACAATCTCACCACTCACCACCTCACTACAAATATCGACTCCTTTAGTCATTAATACCTCCTCAAGCGTACATATATTCTTAGAACCACCATATAACTTACTTCAATTATTAAATGACATGATCATATCTCCACCCATTCATCTGAATTTAACACTACCCTCCTTAAAACATAGCTGTGCAGAATGTTGCGACATCCTGTCCGAACCCATAATTAGTGAATATACCAGATTTGGAATCAATAAACATACCTGTGATCCAATCTTACCTTCTATTAAAATTTCTACAACCACTTGTTTAGAAATTATGTGAGATTTCTTGCCCACCGCAGTTAACACGAAAGTAGTTCTAATTGGAATTTCCTCAATTTTAATACCATTTTCCTTCCTATTATTATAAAATGCTGCACTGATGCAAGAAACCTGACAGCCACTGTCAAAAAGTGTATCGATACACGCCCCTAACACTTGTAATTTTAACACTGAGTTAAAATTAATAACGGTAGATTCTTTAGATACATCCATAAATTCACTTAATAAATCATTACGGATATTTAGGTCATACGGTTCGCTCAAAATAGTAATACCGACTCAGATAACTACTCTATCTGCCATTTTTAAGTTCTTATCACCTTATTTTTCGCTTCTATATTTATTTACAGTTACATTTTCCTCTTTCATCATAACAACAGTTTCTTCCTCCTCCGTATTATATTTATTAATAGTAACACTGTGTTTCGCATCTCCGCCTATTACTTCCCCTATTCTACCTTCTATGGCACGCCACTGCACCTGATAATCTTTCTCTCTCTCTCTCTTTCATCCCATTTTCCCTTTCCTCTATCACCTTAATCCTTTTCTCTTTCATTTTACTTCTAAAAGTTCTTCCTGCATACCTTCCCTTCATTTCTCCACTATCTCTCCCCACCATTTCCTGTAACATCGTGCTTTGCTTGTGCTTTTTCTTCCTATTCTTGAGATTCCTTATCTCAGTCTTCTGCTTTTCTTGTTCAATAATTATGTCTTTCTGACTATGACTTAACGCACGCTTCTTTATCTCTGTTAATTTCATATTAACTTCCTCTATACAGGCTTTGAATTCTTCCCTGGTCTGCCTAATCTCTTCATATATGATTTTCTGCATTTCTATTTCTTGAGCGCTTAGTACTTTATTTGTTTTACATACTTCCGCTCTTTCTTTCAAATTATTCTCTTTTTCTATTAATCCATATCTTAATATCTTCTTTTTCTCCTCCTTCTTACTACGTTCTATAATCTCTTCTACAGGTATCCAGCTTTCACCTATCATCTCCGCTACCTCAGCTGACTGCTGTTCCTCACCTAAGCTACTTTCACCTATGTCTGTCATACTTTCACCTACACTCGTCTCTATATACTGCACATCTACTTCACAATCCTCTACCGTCTCTACCAACTCTACTATGCTTTCTCCTACTATCTTCGCTAACTGCTCTTCCCCATTTAAGCTACTTTCACCTATGTCTGGCATACTTTCACCTACACTCGTCTCTAAATACTGCACATCTACTTCACAATCCTCTACCGTCTCTATCAACTCTACTGTGCTTTCTCCTACTATCTTCGCTAACTGCTCTTCCTCATCTAAGCTACTTTCGCCTATGTCTGGCATACTTTCACCTACACTCGTCTCTAAATACTGCACATCTACTTCACAATCCTCTACCGTCTCTACCAACTCTACTGTGCTTTCTCCTACTATCTTCGCTAACTGCTCTTCCCCATTTAAGCTACTTTCACCTCTTCTCTCCCTCATCCGCTTCTGACGTTCTCTAACCGAGTTCTCCATCCACTCCTGATTTTGCTTACTTATCTCCTGATTTTGCTTACTTATCTCCCGAAACATTCCCATGATCTCATCTAATTTGTTTTCCGAAATATCCAAAGGCTTTTGTTTCTCCTTCCCTCCACTAGTCTCAGGATTTATTTCAGGATGTACCTCTATATTCGTCTCAGGGTTAACCTCGGGATTATTCTCAGGAATACTCTCAAGATTTACCTCCGACATCTTGGTATAATCCTCTACACTCTCAGCCTCAGTACCACTATCAACTTTCGTATAATTAGCTTTCTCGCCTTTACCCCTACTCCTCAATTTCCTTTGTTCCTCATCCGCCATCTCGAAGTACACCGTATAAAGTTTACCGTTCCAAAATTCACCTCACTTTCCCCCAAAATCAATCACTAATATTACACTAATTCACTTCACTTTCCCCCAAAATCACTGACAATTTGCACTGAATTTACACTCGCTCCTTCCGTAAATATCGTTAGGTTTTCATGCCGCACAGTTGGGTGCCATTTGTAATGGGTTGGTGTGTGAGCTTAATGGGGTTCTATGATTAATAAGAAAAGCGCTCCGCTAGTTGGGCGTTATTGTAATGGTTTAAAGAACTTAATAAGAAAAATGTTAATAAGAAACTGATTATTTAAATAGTCTCCCACTTTTGGGTGATCAAAATGAAACATTTAATTGTGTATTAATCTAATAGTGTATCTGTATTGTTGTCAGCTTCACTAAAAAAAGTACATAATGTGTAGTATCATATGTATTGCCGGGGCGCCAGACCATTTGTATATAATGATCAAAATAATATATTAAACCTCGGTTACACAGAGGTAGAGCATCGAAATTCCTATCTCCAGCCGTAGTGAAACTTACGTAATCTAACCTTACGATAATTAGTTCAGGAGTATGGTGTTGCCTTATAGTAATTTCTAGCTACTATAAGAAACCAGTCAAACATTTGAATTTAAAAATGAATTTAATATATAAAAACAACAAGTGCAAAAAAATATAAAACACTAAAGATAATAATAATAATAATAAATTTAAATTAAAGAATCTACTGAATTTACTTATATTATGGTTCTTGATTGGAAATTGGAGTTTACTGAGTTAATTGAATAGAATATATTGAATTTAATAAGCATGATAGCCTTCTGATTTGACTGGAGTATAACTGTTTACATCGCTCACCGCATTGAAGATCTTTGTAGTTGGATTGTTGCGTAGAGAGTTCCAGATGGCCCTGATCATCCTCAAAGTAATTAATTTATATGTGGATGACGGAATAAATTCCAAAAATCATCCCTGTGACAATAGCCTCGTACACAACCATGTCACAGTTTGATGAGACAGAATGTCTTATCAAATTCACATACTTAATAGTCAACTGTCTAGTTTAGAACTGCGTTACAGACTCCATCTCGCTACAAGTTCGATTCCTCAGCTCCACTCAGCATCATTCTCTCTTCTCCAGCAATTCAATAATAATAATCCATTTGGGCGGCCGTCGTATATATAACGTTCCCAGGTAAGGCACGTGTCAATCCCCTCTACTGAAGTCGCTAGGCAAGATTAGCCCGCCTTTCACATATCAACAATGACAATACTTCATTGTAGCATTTCTTGGGAGGTCCAGCCGACCTTTTGTATATAGTTGCAAAGGACTCATTCATCGGCCCAGCATTGTTAGTGGCAAGTCTTCATAGAATCCCTTCTTAGTATGATTTGTATACTGGAAGAATACTTGATGTGAATGACATAAGTGTCTATTTATGTCATTTCCAAGAAGCGGTATATAAACCGGCCTTCTGTGAACAACCCTCTTCTTCTCTTGTTCGAATTTTCTTCAGAAATAATATTCAGTCAAGCGTCAAACTTATTTCAAATATAATGTGTATCTCTCCAAATCCTTTCAATTGCCATAATATTCTACATTACCGCATAATAATAGATATAAATATATTAGTTAACATAATAACTAATAAAAGGTAAAATGTAAACTTAAAAAATATTGATAATAATAATAATAATAATAATAATATATATAAAATTATTTCGTTCTGGTCACAAATTGGGACCATCACAATATCTCCTTAACAAATTCCAATTAAATGTTGACGACAGTGTAGAGAAAACAGTGTATAATAATGTAAGAACCTTTTCTTTTTGCCGTATGTTGACCGGTGGAGAAAGTGTAACTTCTTAGAACATGCTTTTTTGAAGAAATATTCAGACTGGTTGAAAACAGAAATTGTGATATCAATTCCGAGTATTCCTGGCTCTGCAAAATCAGTAGATCGAGGTCGTCCTCCAAAAGAATTTCAAGAGTTAACGGAGAGAAGCAAAATAAGAAAAATTAAAGATCTAAGGGAGAGTGCCACTTCATCAGAGCTTGCCTATGCGACCGTTATGAATTTAAGGGCCGAGGGAGACGATTCATCAGCCATGCTAAAAAGAAGCTACCACGACTACACCAACAAGGGGCAAACGAATGGTGCGAAAATTTCAGAAATGAAAAATCTACATAATTGGCACAAAAGCTTGTCGACAATTTACAACTTGAGTTTGGAATTTCAGTTCCGCACGCCCACTTTCAATTTTTTGAAAGTCTCCTGCATATTTCGTACCGCCTGGGTTTTAAAAAGTGAAAAGTGAGCGTGAAAGATGGTAATCGAGACTTATTCGAAAGAAAGAAAAAATTGTGCAAGACTGATTCAGAACAAGATTAGGTCTTCTAGTTGATATTCCGAAGCCTGGATATGGAACAACCAATGATGGCAACACTGCCCGAAGGTTTTTTGATCAACCTCAATTAGCATCCGAAATAACAGGGGTAGACTGTGAGTTAATAACTTGTTTTGGAATAATTTTAAAAGCAATTTTCTCTGGTCATGAAATTAATAGTTCAGAGTTCAATTCCTACTGCAGCGAAACAGCAAGCTTATATGTGCGGCTATATCCGTGGTGTTACATGCCTCTAACACTCCATAAAATACTTATCCTTGGATCTTTCATTATAGAAGAAGCTATTTTGCCGATTGGAGAACTTTCAGAAGAGGTCTTAGAGTCCAGAAACCAAGACGTAAGAAAAAAAAGGGAAGACCATACCAGAAAATCCTCAAGAATTTCCAAAAATTTTGACTTGCTCCATAGACTATTGCTAAGCTCTGATCCAGTAATTTCAAGCACGGGAAGTCTACCGAAGAAGAAATGTAGACAGTTGCCTCAGGAGGTGTGTAGTTTATTGTCAATACCCGAGGACGAGACGGAGCAGGAAGGGTAAGAAGAAGAAGTCGTCTCATCCAGATCAGAGGATTAATAAGTAAGTAATTTTATGCTCTACGACAAATTTACCTAATAGTAACATCTAATTTAAAGTTTTATAAAAAATTATTTCATTTCATTTAGCGGAAAATATTTTTGTCCGCTTTTTTTTTCAAATCCGGACCACTGTGCGCTGGCTACATGAATTTTCGATAGTCTTTCTCATTCTTCTGATTTCGGCCCTTTTGCACTCAAGCACAGGCTAATCAAATCATAAACTATACTCATGAAGGAATGGCAATGCAGATCATTTCCATGGCAACATAGCTCAAGTCGAGACACGGCCGACTGGATGCCAGTTGCGCTCTGCACTACCGGTATAGAAAATGAGGATCTTTACTTGAAATCCCGTTAGTTACTCAACTGCACACACAGCACTGTCAACCGAGTTTAGCATAACAAAGACTTGACACTATCTACTATATATTTGTCAAATACCACTCACTCACTCACTCATTCATTCATCACGAAGTCTCAGAAACCACCGAACGGATTGGAATGAAATTTGGTATGCAGCTTCCTCAAGGGCCGCAAATGCCCACTAAGAGAAGATTTTTGGACATTCAGGTTATAAAGGAGTGTTAAGGGGTTAGACCTGCATTTCATTGAATAGCAATATCTCCCGATTGGTTTCATTGGGGGATGTGATAGTCGGCATATAAACTCATCAAAAAAATAAGAAGACACATGTCTGAGGGTTTTTCGATGTGGTGTATATTATGAGGTTAACGGGGTGAAAAGTGGGGATTGAAAGATTCCTAACGGAGCGTGTATATCTTAAACGACATAGGCGAGGAGTTTGAAACTCGGCGGAAAAAATCAGCATAAAAAATAAGTAAATATGTGTTTGACAATTTTTTCATAAATCCAATTTAAGGAGCCCAAGGGGAGGGGTGAAATTCTGGGGGGGGGGGAAACAGGAAAGAAAGTGTCCTAACTGATTGACTCACTCACTCACTCACTCATCAAACTCAGGGGGAAAACTGCTTTAAAGTAACTAAATAGCTGTTCAACAGTTTTTTTGATCAATCAAATTGAAGGGGTTCATCGGGAGGGGTGAAATTGTGAAGAGAAAAAAATGAAAGAAAATGTCCTGACTCATTCACTCACTCATTCATCATCGCCCAGCCAAAAATATTGAAATTGGAAACATGGCATTTTGGGGATATGTTCGTTGTATGTCAAAACCGTACACTAAGGGAGGATTTTTGGATATTCAGGTTCTAAAGGGGTCTTAAGGGGGTTAAACCTGCAATTCATTGAATAACAATATCTCACGAGTGGTTTCATTTGTGGATGTGATACTCGGCATATAAACTAATCATTAAAAATAAGCAGACATGTGTCTAAGGGTTTTTCGATGTGGTGTATTATTATGAGGTGAAAGGGGTGAAAAGTGCGGGTTGAAGGATTCCTAACGGAGCGTGTAGGCCTATCTCTTAAACGACATAGGCGAGAAATTTGAAACTCAGCGAAAAAAAATCTGCTAAGAAAATAAGTAAATCGGTGTTCGACCGTTTTTTCATAAATTAATTTAAGGGGCCAATGGGGTGGGGTGAAATTCTGGGGGAAAAATGGAGAGAAAGTGTCCTAACTGACTAACTCACCTACTCATCAAACTCAGGGGAAAAAGACAACTTAAAAAATAATTTAATAGGTGATCAAACGTTTTTTTATCAATCCAATTTAAGGGGCCCATGGGGAGGGGTGAATTTCTGTTAAAAATAATTGAAAGAATATGTCCTGTCTGACTCACTCACTCATCACGCCCAGCGAAAACTATTAAAGTTGGAAACATGAAATTTTGGGAATATGTTCGATGTATGTCGAAAACGTCAACTAAGGGATGATTTTTGTTTATTCGTGTTTTAAAGAGGTGTTAAGGGGGTGAACGTGCATTTCATTGAATAACGATATCTCATGAGTTGTTTCTTTGGGGATGTGATATTCGGTATATAAACTAATCATTAAAAATAATCAGACATATGTCTAAGGGTTTATCGATTTGGTGTATATTATGAGGTGAAAGGGGTGAAAATTGGGGGTTGAGGGATTCTTAACGAAGCGTGTATCTCTTAAACGACATAGGCGAGAAGCTTGAAATTCGGCGGGGAAAAACAGCTTAAAATACAAGTAAATAGGTGTTCGGCCGTTTTTTCATAAATCCACTTTAAGGGGCCCTTGGAGAGGGGTGAAATTCGGGGGGGGGGGGGGGAGGAAAGAAAGTGTGCTAACTGATTGACTCACTTACTCACTCATCAAACTCAGGGGGAAAACAGCTTTTAAATATATAAATAGATGTTCCACCGTTTGTTTCATAAATCCAATTTAAGGGGTTCATGGGGAGGGGTGAAATTATCAAAAATAAATGAAAGAAAATGTCCTGTCTGACTCAATCACTCATCATCGCCCATCCAAAATTATTGAAGTTAGAAACATGAAATTTTGGAGATATGTTCGTTGTATGTCGAAAACGTCCACTAAGGAAAGGGTTTTGGATATTCAGGTTCTAAAGAGGTGTTAAGGGGGTAAACGTGCATTTCGTTGAATAACAATATCTCACGAGTGGTTTCATTTGATTATGTGATACTTGGCATATATACTAATCATTAAATATAAGCTGACACATGTCTAATGGTTTTTCGATGTAGTGTATATTATGAGGTGAAAGGGATGAAAAGTGGGGGTTGGAAGATTCCCAACGGAGCGTGTATCCCTTAAACGACATAGGCGAGGAGATTGAAACTCGGAGGAAATCAATCAGCTTAAAAATAAATAAATAAATAAATAAATAAATAAATAAATAAATAAATAAATAAATAAATAAATAAATAAATAAATAAATAAATAAATAAATAAATAAATAAATAAATAAATAAATAAATAAATAAATAAATAAATAAATAAATAAATAAATAAAATAAGTAGGTGTTCGGCCGTTTTTTCATAAATCAAATTTAAGTGGCCTATGGGGAGGGGTGAAATTCTAGAAGAAAAACGACCACTAAGGAAGGATTTTTGGATGTTCACTCTGATCGACCAACCAAAACTATTAAAGTTAGAAGAATGATATTTTGGGGATATGATTTTTGTGTGTCGAAAACGTCTACTAAGGAGGGATTTTTGGATATTCAGGTTCTAAAGGGGTGTTAACGGGGTTAAACCTGCATTTCATTCAATAACAATATGACACGACATTGACGCGAGCGAAGCGAGGCTAAAAATGAGATCGTGTGTGTCTGTGTATTACTCAATCACGCAAGTACCACTGGTCCGATTTACATGAATTTTACATGGAAGTAGCTGATATACATGGTTAACATATAGGTTACTTTTGATCTCAATACTTTGCAGTAATTAAAGATGGTGACCATTTTAGTGACGTCACTACACCCTTTGGTTTCAAACTTTCATATTTCCATTTCAAATAAAAAGAGAACGCTAAGAAATAGCAAATTTTGATGGCATATACGAGGTATAAAATTACATTTTCTATCCGAAAGGTATCTCCAACGGTTAGCGAGTAAAACCTAAATGTGTGCTATAAAACACGGTCAACGCCGAGCGGTGTAGTTGGACAAAATGTTCCATCCTTAATCTCCCACTGCGCAGCACCTCGCCTATCCCCTGTTTTACCTGTCACCTTCACATTTTAATTTATTTATGACGCGTAGCGAAGCACGGGTACTTCTGCTAGTCTTATATAAAAACAAGTGTTCTGACTGACTGACTTATTCAATGACTCACTGACTCATCATCGCCCAGCCAAAACTATTCAAGTTAGAAACATGAAATTTTGGGGATATGTTCGTGGTAAATCGAAAACGCGCACTAAGGAAGGATTTTTGGATATTCAGGTTCTAAAGCGGTGTTAAGGGGGTAGACCTGCATTTCATTGAATAACAATATCTCCCGATTGGTTTCATTGGGGCATGTGATACTGGGCATATAAACTCATCATTAAAAATAAGAAGACACGTGTCTGAGGGTTTTTCGATGTGGTGTATATTATGAGGTGAAAGGGGTGAAAAGTGGGGGTTGAGGGATTCCTAACGGAGCGTGTATCTCTTAAACGACATAGGCGAGGAGTTTGAAACTCAGCGGAAAAAAATCAGATTAAAAATAAGTAAATAGGTGTTTGACCGCTTTTTTCATAAATCCAATTTAAGGGGCCCATGGGGAGGGCGAAATTCTGGGGGGGGGGGGGACAGGTAATATGTAAAATTATACATGGCCTATGTTGTAGGCAATAACACATTACATATTTTTTGTCTCTTGCTATTTCATCATACGACGAATACTTAGGGAGTTATTAATCATTTTGTACTTTTTGGCCGGAATTTTCCAAGTCTCAAGAATGACAAAAAAATTGATTCGAATGAAATTTCAAAAAGTAGCTTTTTTAATACTTTTATTATATTTTTCACGTCTTTTAGGGTCCGAAACCAACATGATATTTTGATGTTTTTTTTCGTCCCATGCATTTTTGGTTTCAGGTGATAGAATCATTTTCCACTAGGACCCATGCATATCTATTATATAAAACAAAGTGTCCTGACTGACTGACTCATCATCTCCCAGCCAAAACTACTAAAGTTAGAAACATGAAATTTTGTGGATATGTTCGTTGTATGTTGAAAGCGTCCACTAAGGAAGGATTTTTGGATAGGGGTGAAATTCTGAAGAAGAAAAAACTTCCCATAAGGAAGGATTTTTGGATAATCACTCTCATCGACCAACCAAAACTATTAAAGTTAGAAGAATGATATTTTGGGGATATGTTTCTTGAGTGTCGAAAATGGCCAATAAGGGGGAATTTTTGGATATTCAGGTTATAAAGGGATGTTAACGGGGTAAAACCTGCATTTCATTGAATTACAATATGACACGAGCGAAGCCGCGGGTACCTGCTAGTTAAGACATGCGTTGAAGTACTGTAGAATGCCCCGTATCCCGTGAAGATGATTAGGTATGGAACATAACAACGAATTTTCCTAGCGGAAACTCATCTCCTCAATAAGAAGTTTGTAGTAAATGTGTTCGTAAGTTTCAGCACAGTGGGGGAATCTCAAACACAAGGTATAGACAAACAATCCGCGTAATCTGGAGACTCTCGAGAACCAAATAACTGCTCTGTTATAAATATCAGTGAGGAGGAATTACAGCGAGTGTACCAAAACATCCTACGGTGGTGTAAAGTGTGTTTAGAAACTGAAGGACAGCATTTCCAGCAACTACTGTCAAATTCATGTGAGTAATGTTGATTATCAAACACGTTAAAAAGTGTGAAGTCGTTAATTAGTTGGGCGCTACGCTGCTGCCAGCGACAGTGCTTTGCTCGACAGGCGGCTACACGGCCCTTGTGAGGTTCCGTCATTTAGAGAAAGACCTCCCTGAGTATTGTTCCCGTTCATCTAGCGTTGGCGTTTATAGATCAGTCGCTCAACGGGTCCCCACCGGTCATCAAAGAGACATTCCATCCCCTTACAGCCTGACAGAAGGGCTATTTTATGAGGGTCGTGCCAGTAGCCAGTAGCCAGTCTCCATGACAAATCCTTGCTACAATGTTGCCAATATACCTTCAATTCAATTATTTACTTACTAGCAACCCGACCCGGCTTCGCCCGGGAACAGTTATGAATGCATTACGTAATAAGCGCTTTTTTTTTTTTTTCAATGTCAAAGAACAACGACCAATATCCGTTTTCCGTCTCGGCATGATCGGGTAAAATCACGACTGGACTATTAGTTATATCATCATGGAGATGCATGTGCAACAAATTCTTGTCAGACGTAATTTAAGAATGGCGAGGTGCATGAAACACAAATCCCCCTTCCGTCCAATCTTAACTTGACTGTGAATTTTGCGGAAGGAAAAGTTCACAGGCGAAATGAAGAAAAGCCGAGTTGCACTTCCAGGGAAACTCCAAACACAACCACCCGTCTCAGAAGTCTTAACTCAACACGACTCAGCGGTTTCCTGCTGGCTGTATCTGGGGCAATAGGTTCGCCCGCTAGCTAGGCTGTAACAGGGATGATAGACTCGCCCTTAGCTAGCTCGTAAACTGTCGCCTCAGTAGTTGAATGGAGATGGTTGGAAGAAAGTAAAACGTAAAAACACTTATAGTGGGCGATGTATTGAAGATAGAGGTATGCTCTCGCGAACTTTTTTGTAGAACTTTTCATGCTGAACAATTCTTACACTCATAGTATTTAGATATCTTTTACGGTTCGCCCAGCGTAAGCTAACAAAGCGCTCGGACGCCAGTTTTTTTTTCGACTTTTCTACTGAAATCGTTACTGCTCGGCTTCCTTTGATCATAAATAAATTATTTTCTACAGAAATCATCCTCGAGATATCCTTTACAGAATGGTGGTGGTGATGATGATATTGTTGTTTTAAGGGGCCTAACATCTAGGTTATCGGCCCCAAAACAGAATGGTGAAAACCGCATCAAAATCCATTCAGTGGTTCTCGAGATTACCCGTTACATCCAAGAATCTGGGTCTTAGTTTTATACAGGCTGTCTACCACAACAAACTAACAGATTTCCCTGACAATTCCCTGAGTACAGTAGCGGCCATAATAAATATATAAAACACAGTTTGTACTTGAGCATTTCAAAAAGTTCTCGAACAATAAAGGGTAGCGTGACCAAGTTGGAGAAGAAAAACAGAAAAATAGTCGTATTTTTTGTATATTTTGTCAATTTCTAAATTTTTCATCCAGAAATCTATTGTACCAGTGAGTATGATAATGCTCTCAAAAAGAATACAGTTACACATTTATATACAAATACACAGTCTACACGTAATTTGTGTGCTCTATCTTGCAAGAAGTGAGAGCTTACTTATTTAGTGCCAGTAAGATCATCACCAGAATATACTTGAATGAGTAATTTCCAATTATTCAAGGTAAAACTAAAATTCCCCGAGTGTCATTAAAATACCCTCATAATTTCCTGAAGTTTTCCGGCTTTAAAAATTTCCCGAGAATTCCCTGTTTTTCAGAGTAGTAGACACCCTGTTTACACTCAAGGACCGTTTTCACCAACTCTTCACTAACGATTATTTAGTTAATTCCCATTTGACTAAAATACGAGAGTTAATGCGTGATTATTTTCGTTGCATTTCGCGAAGCCATTCGGGTTCGCAATTACTTAAATAAGCTTTATGTTCGACCCTGACTATTATATATCAGAAAACTGTATCATAATAAGGCACATTATAACACTATTTTTCATTATGAAACAGTTTCTCCCACCAATCAGAGCTCAAGAAACAGTTGTTTGACCAATTAGATAATTACATGCGCTGAGTTCCACGGCCTTCTAATGTAAATTTCACTGCCTGGCCTAGTGTCATAGTAGAGTAATCGAGGAGGCCATGGTCAAATACAAGGCATTCTCTGCGTCTCATGCGCTCTGTTCAGTACATAAAACTGGCGAAATTTCGACAGATATTTATCAATATTTATGTTCGAACATAAAATAGTTATACTTATCGTCGAACATAAACAGTCGTATGCAACTCACCTATAATGGTAATTAAGACACTAATAGACCCGGAAATTATAAAACTCGCATACGCTCGTTTTATAAACATACTCGTGTCTTAATTATTGCCTCTATAGGCTCGTTGCATAATGTACTATATATTCATATGGATTAAAGTACGTGTGAAACTCTGAAACAAACCGCCATTTTTTTTGTCGTGTGGCCTCCTCAGAGGCCGAGTGCAGGTGTTTCTAGTTGACGCCCGTGGGCGACCTGCGCGACGGGAGAAGAGATGGAATGGATGAAGATGAATGAAACTGGACAAGGATGTGGAAGGAAGCGGCCGTGGCCTGTCAGAAGGTACCATCCCAGTTTTTGCCTTGTGTTGAAAATGGGAAACCACGGAAAACCATTTCTAGGACAGCCGACGGTGGGGTTCGAACCCACGTCTACCGAGTCAGCGTATCCACTGCTGTCGGTGAAACCGCCATTGCGGGATGCACAAGGCACAGGTCAGCAGTTTCCCGCCACTTTAAAGATGCTTGAGAGAGTTGAGAGGTCAGATTTTGGCCATTTAACGTAATTCCTTGTTAGTGCTAAGTTAACGAGCGCTTCTGTTTGGTGAAATGCTCGTGCTAATTCAAATTATCATTAACGATGAATTAAGAGATAATTGACGTTGGTGAAAACAGCCCTATATTTTATTTATTCAGTACGGTATTTATTTTATACCTGCTGCTCATTCACGCTGTAATCTCCACATCAGGTGTTCCCTTTTCCCATGACTCTAGTACAGAATGCCTCCTCGCGATTAGGAAACTGCTCCAACACTAATGGAATGAAAAATACAATTTAAAATAAAAAGTAATAAAATAAACTCTTGATTAGCTTACTTGTGAATGCTTGGCTGGAGTCTAGTTCTTACCTGTAACAACAAGAGAATCAAACATTAGCATATCGTCTTCACAACTACAAAATATATTGCACTATTTCTACAACAAACATACCGTATTTCATACAACTTGCTGGCGTGCGAATCTTATCGTTGAGCGCTATGTGGCGATAAATGATACTATTGCTACCTCCTACGGCGCTATGCGACAAAAGACGACACTACTACATTTCTAACAGCCAATGAGATATGGGCCCTAAACAGTGTCTTTTATTTCACGTACTCCTCTTTATAATCATAATTTTCAATTCGATTGTAAATTACATGTGTCAGTGCTGTAGTTAGTAAATAGCCGTTTCCCTATTCATTATTATCATTACGGGAAAATGACCTGAATGTTACGTCCATTACACTGTACTAATCACCACCACCACCACAAAAAGTAATATTTTTAAAATATTTATTTCTGTTAGTTTAAGTATCATGTGCCACTTATGTACTATCCGTCCACCAGCTCGTGGCGAAGGGGAGAGGAGAGGAGAGACATTCCAGCTGCGTTGATTGAGTGGACGTGCCGCTTCAGGTATTGCCAACTTAGCACCGATGTTATTCACGCTATGGTTACTCACTGCTACTTCGTTTAGTTTCAATTGTGAAATCGTACTGGTCAGTAGTAGGTTGGCACTATTGTCGTTCGCGCAGAGGCCAGCTGTCACCAGCTGACTCGTTGCATTCCTGCCGCGGACCTTAAGCTGGTGGACGGATACATATAGTATTCTTTATCATCCATAAAACAAATAAATCCACCGGGCGAAGCCGGGCACTACTGCTAGTATTAAATATGTCTGGCCTGAGGGATAAAAACACTGACTGGACTATTAATTATATTATCATGGACATGCATGTGCAATGAATTCTTGTCAGACGTAATGGCGAGGTGCATGAAACACAAATCATGTGGCGAATCGCTCATACAAATCAATGGGAGGTAGCGAGTACCGTACACGTTGGAAGGGACAGCCCTGACGTCCCAAGCACTCAAGGCCGGTGGGAAGCAGCCGCACGCTCCAGTAAGCATATACGCCCCACCGCGCGACTACTCAGAATGGTGCCAGGGATGTCTAGCTCATCCAGCCGTCATGTCTGCGTACCAGGATGTCAGGTACTATTTCGGAGCCTTGCAGTTCAATCTGGTGGCTGATTTTCCGCAAGTTCTCCTCTTATAGTACAACGATTCCGCCCACACAGTTTCAAGATAGGTTTCGACCTGTCTTACCTGATACGTCCCTTGTGAGAATAAGGGAGAGGGTGTTAGGCAGACTGAGAATTCTTCGCAGGTCGGCCAGGTCCACACACGGTAATGTACACACAGGGGGGTCTTCTCTCTTTAGCATGTGAGAGTGTGTAGCAAACCCATGGCCGATCCGGAGTCGACAGAATACCACAGCTTCCTTCCGATCTATTCATTCATTCATTTATTTATTTATTTATTTGCAATTGGGGGCGTGTGCCCAGGTGGCAAATTATAGACTATATACATAACAAATACATAATTATTCATAACAATTAAACTGGAGTATTTATACAAATAGTCAGTCTTTTTTAAACACCCCTATATGTTTGGGAAAAGGCTCTAAGACTGCGGCAGGTAGAGAGTTCCAGTTATCAATGGCACAGTTTACGAAAGAATATTTACCATAATTTGTTCGCTGTGGTCGGGCCTTAACTTTGAAACGGTGATCGCTCCTGCTCATGTAAGTGGGCTTTCCCATAATTTTGCTAAGCTCACCCCATGCTGGTTGATTTGTACGTTTTGTACATAGCGCAGAGTCTAGATTTCATCCTCCTAGCCTCCAGTGATTCCCACCCAAGTTTCTTTAACATACGGCTCACACTGCTCCTGGGATTAAAGTCACTGAGCACAAATCTAGCGGCCTTTCTTTGTACCATTTCCAACTCATTGATGAGTGCTATTGATATGGATCCCAAACTGCCGAGGCATATTCCAGAATAGGTCTTACAAGTGACAAATAGCCTAATTCTTTAGCAGAGGTACGACTTCCTTTTAATACCCTCATTACAAAGTGCATGGAGTTGTAAGCTTTAGAAACTACACATCCTACATGACTACTCCATTTCATATCATTCCTTACGTGAACGACAAAATATTTGCAAGAATCTTCTTCTACAAGTATTTCCGAGCCAATGTTATATCGAAAATCTTGCCTTCGCACTTTCCCTATTTTTATAACACTACATTTTCATGTGTTTATTTTCATTTTATTTTCAGAGGGGTGTCTTCTCTCTTTAGCAAGTGGGAGTGTGTAGCAATCTAATGGGCGATCCGGAGTCGACAGAGCATCACAGCTTCCTTACAGATAGATCGGAAGGAAGATTTCGACACTTTCGTTGTCTCCTTGGTACCTCTAGGACGCCACGCTTCCTCCCAATGCGATATTAACGCTAGGATCATCGTCTTCGATTATCGCTAGAAATCTCGGACACAGGTCCGTGGAACTCGATGAAATGAAGTGATAATATACTGATGATATGTTTCCAGGTGCAAACCGCAGCAGTCACGCACGGTTGGCCGGACTTCGTTCCCAGACATAAAGTGTAATAATGGCCTCAGAGCTGCCGGCCAGATGAGAAAGTCTTACGTAATAAGTTTCTTATGCACCATTTACAGTATCATACCAACCTGCGATCACACCGAGCCGTAGCTTTGTTTCTACTGGTATACATTTGATTTCAATTCTCTTGTAAGTATGGACCGGTATTTATGAAAATGGATATGCGCATATGCAAATGCATATTTTGAGGGTTTATTGCATTTTTTTCCACATTCTGACCATAACAGCATATTTTAGCATATACAGTTGAAATTATAGTGCATTATGCTACGAGCCTATAATGGGAATAATTAAGACACGAGTATGTTTATAAAACGATCGAAGCGAGTTTTATAGTTTCCATACGAGTGTCTTTTATTACCATTATCGGCGAGTTGCATACGACTGTTTATGTTCGACGATAATTATAACTATTTTATGTTCGAACATAAATATTCATAAATATGTGTCGAGATTTCGCCAGTTTTATGTACTGAACAGAGCGCATGGGACGCACAGAATACCTTGTATTTGACCATGGCCTCCTGGAATACCTCTCCATGACACTAGCAACTCAGTGAAATTTAAAATAGGAGGCCGTGGAATTGAGCGCAGGTGCGATGACCTAATTGGTCACACAACTGTTTCTTGAGGTCTGATTGGTGGGAGAAACTGTTTCATAATGTAAAATATGTGTTATAATGAGCCTCATTATGATACAGTTTTCAGACACATAATAGTCAGGGTCGAACATAAAGTATAATTTAAAACATCTTTGAACAAAATGGGTTTCGCCTGCGTGTTGGACATCCCTTGCAAGCAACTTCCTGAGCAACAGATTTTCTTTCTTGCGTTATCGTTTTACCCTCCAGGGTTGGCTTTTCCCACGGACTAAGCGAGGGCTCCGACCTCTACCGCCACTGAGGGCAGTGTCCTGGAGCTTGAGACTCTGAACTGGGGAGTGTGACCAGCACTACGCCCAGGCGGCCTCGCCTGCAAAGCGAACAGGGGCCTGACGAGGGGATGGGATGAGTGGGAGGGGTAGGCAAGGGAGTGAGAAGGTAACGGCCGTGGCCTGACGCTAGATACCATCCCGGCATTTGGCCCGAAGACGAAGTGGGGAAACCACGGAATACCACTTCGAGGAAGGCTGAGGTGGGAATCGAACCCCCTCTACTCATTTAGACCACCGAAGGCTGAGTAGACCCCGTACCAGTCCTCATCGAACCGCGGACTTCCAGGGCGGCAACTAATAACGCTGACAACTACGCAACGGAGGCGACGAGCAACAGATTATTAACTAATATTTTGCGCAAACATGCTGCCTGGCTATTTGAAGAAGGGAATGGAGTGGGACATTCCTTTCACCATCTCCACAGCCCGGGGTTAGTTTTGTGAGGAGTTACTTTATGTAGTCTAGTATACATATGTATATACAATATGAACGATTGTACATATTGAAAATATTTTCACACATAGATGTTGTAGCCTAAGTGTAATGGATCTGATGACGATCGAAACTGGTCATCCAAGTGTATTTATTAATTTCTTGTAATTTATTTCAGGATTAGGGCACAACCCAACTCATTCGGGTACATTCGTGTTGACAGACTGAAAAGCACCGAACCTTTGCATAAATACATACTTTAGTAATTTTATTACAGATCACGGCATAGTAATACAGAGTTACAATATATGTGAGTGTCGGTCAGTGACTCTCGAACCGACAGGGGTCCTGCGACATACGTCATCTGACACCTGTAATCCTTCTCACAGGCCTCACGCTGTTCAGTCTTCGTTATAATACATGAGAAAGTGTTTGGTCAGGACAGTTCACTGACCTGTATATTCATGTTTCAATTGTGAGAAATATACTGTACTATCATCCCTCAAGAATCTGGAGGATTGGCGCTCCTCCAAATGACGTGTTTGGTTCAGCCAATTATTCTACCATAACGCTGCGCCACGGATTGATTTGATTGGTTACTGTCTTATTTAGCCCGGCATGATCATGACGATGTGTCCTCTTACATCTTATATTGGGGCAGTTTACCACCCTCTTCCATTCCTTGAAACCAGAATAACTTAAATTAACAACTTATAGAATTAAGAGTTGATTTGTGCAACTAAGAGCTAGATAATAGGCTACCTGAAAAATGAAAATCCACAGCCTGCTTCCAGTCTCCGACCGGGTCAGGAATGGAATGAATGAAGCCCCTATCTAGCGGCGAGGATATGAACTGTGCCGGCTGCCGAGGCCTGACGCACTCCTCTGGGGCAATGATTAAATGAATGATAGATGAAATGAAATGATAGTGGAGAGTGTTGCTGGAATGAAATTTTGACAGGGAAAACCGGAGTACCCGGAGAAAAACCTGTCTGCCTCCGTTCTGTCCAGCACAGATCTCACATGGAGTGACCGGGATTTGAACCACGGACTCAGCGGTGAGAGGCCAGCGTGCTGCCGCCTAAGCCACGGAGGCTCATTAGATAATAGGCTACCTAATGACTATAATGATTATTAAGAAAGAGATGAAATATCTAAGCTTAAGTTATGCTAATCCTAAAATAGTCGTTATTAATTGCTGTTGTTGTTGTTTGAGTCTTCAGTCCTTTGACTGGTTTGATGCAGCTATCTTGGCCTCCCTATCCTGAGCTAATCGTTTCATCTCTACATAGCTACCATATCTTACATCCGAGGCAGTCTGTTTAACATATTCTAACCTTGGTCTACCCCTACAGTTCTTATCCTAGACTCTTCCCAACATAACTAAGTTTCCTATTCCTCGGTGTCTTAGGTTGTGTCCAACCAACCTACTCTTCTCTTCACTAGCAGTCGGCAGAAACATCTCTCCTCTCCCACTCGTCTTAATACCTCTTCGTTTGTAACCCTATCTACCCATCTGATCATCATTCTCCTGTAACACCACATTTTAACGCTTAAATTCTCCTCTTTTCTGCAGCACCAATAGTCCAAGTTTCACTTCCATAGAGCGCCACGCTCCAGATAAAGGCTTTCAAAAAGACTTCTTAACACCTAAATCTATATTCGATGTCAACAGATTCCTTTCCTGTAGAAATGCTTTCCTTACCTGAGCTAACCTACTTTTTATATCCTCTTTGCTTCGTCCAACACTGGTTATTTTGCTTCCTAAGTAACAGAAGTCTCCTACTTCATTTAGCTTTTCGCCTTCCAATTCGACGTCCATAGGGGTTTCTGATTTATTTCGACTGCATTCCAATATTTTTCTTTTACATTTTTTTTTTGAATTTCATCAGGAACTCTTGATAGTTAAACATTAACTGTAAAGGAAGGTGTTTTTCGTCTAAAATAATTAAAAACCACACGAATTCTTTTATAAAAGGATGATAAATAATGATAAAATTCCAATAATATGGGAAAACAGAATGATTTGGCAAATTTATTTATTTAATTAATTAATTAATTAGAATTTAAAATAAAACTAAATAAATAAATAAATAAATAAATAAATAAACAAACCCAGAGGGTGAGACCTGTTATGTTTAGAGTTACCTTGTTCATGCGAGGTTTATTATTCGATGATCAGAATTCTTCCTTTCGTTTTCTTCATTTGAAGTAGACAACATGCCAATTGCGATGCTTTGCCCGTTTGGAAGGTAGAACTGTTAGAGAGCCCGCAGTAACTTTCATTTCCCCACGCGATGACCTGCAGTGTTACGAAGACGACAGCACGACTAACCAGATTCAATCACTCAAGTTCATCATCAACTTTCCCACCAGTGCGAGTGAGATTGACCGTTATGGTTGCTGCAGTTCCTGAAACACGCTGACTGAACCGGAACGGTGTAGGAGGGTAAAGGACAGTCTTGTTTGGCACACATCTCTGCCAAGTAAAATATACGGTATTATGAGAGTGTGGGCGAAACGCCAGGTGTTGGGAAAAATACACACTGTTGGCCGAGACTTGTCTTGTAACGGAAAATGCGCAGAGACACTGCAGCCAATGCCACTTGTCATTCGACACATTGCTGTAAAATTCACAGTAAATTGAGACCGAAGGTTTTGAAGATGTTAAATCTTCAGTATATAAAAAATAAAGTTATGGATATATTACTATTTCCTGATTCGTTGTGACCAAATTCCCTTCCCAATATATCTTCATCCTCTCACTGTTCCCTTTTACGCTGCTCTGTCCATCCTGTATTATGTCGCGTGGGCTTCTCAGAAAATGTGTGTTTGTGAATTAAAGTTCTGGTTTCTTCTTGGCAGCCAATTTCATTTGTCTTCTTTTAGCCAGTTTTGATTTTTCATTGATAAGAATAGGTTGAAAATAATGTTTGTGAGCCTGTTATTATCCATTATATATACGGTATCCGTAAAACTGTTATCACTGTTTCCTTATGGTAACTTGAAAAATTTCCTGTGATTTCTTTTTCATCCAAATTCCATTTTCACACTTTGGTTCTAAGATTTCCAGAGGATTTTCCTATCTTGTTTCTCGATAATTAGCCTATTTTAAATTTTGAAAAAAAAAAAAGGCTTATGAGATCACCTTTTGCCCGTATGTGTGCGTGTGTGAGGATTTTTGTGTGCCCCCCCCCCTAATAACTTCTAAACGGCTGGTGCGATTTCAATGAAGTTCGGTAAGTTCATAGCACTATTCCGAACGACCCCGACCGTGCCCTTCAAATTTTGTTACGTCTCACCAATCCAACATGGCGGCTGTGCGAAATATTTCACCAGCGTTCAATATCTCCGAAACTATTCCCGATACCACCCTGGAATTTTTTACGGTGATAAAGAAGTTCACCTGTGTGACTTTTGAAAAACTGGTAACTACAAAACCAACATGGCAGCCACGCGAATTTGCGACTTTTAAATAGACGTTTCTCGCGATTTAACCAACCAAACGCAATAAAACTTGGTACAATATATGTTTATACACATTGTAATGCACCGACATCTAACTTGATTCAATTGTTTACACAACCTCAAGATGGCGGCTGTGCGAATTTTAAAATTAAGTTTTTTATTTCTTGTGTCGTAATCATGCGATCGATGTGAAAGTTTGACTAATGAACCTACGCAATAATTTTCCTTTAATGGTACATGACTCTATGTTCACCTATAGGACTTTAAATAACCTGGTGATCACAAATCCAACATGGCGGCGACGTGAAGTATAAATATTCACACTGACGTTTCTCGCAATTTAACTATCCGAGTGCAGTGAAACTTGGTACAATAAATCCTTATACGAATGTTAATCCACTGGCATCTAATTTATTTCAATTGTTTCCATAACCGCAAGATGGCAGCTGTGGGAAATTTTAAAATCTCCTTGTTACTTCTTGTGTCCTAATCATGTGATTGAAGTTTGAATGCTACACGTACACAATAATCGTCATGTAACAGTACATAACTCTAGGACCTACATATGTAAATATCCAACATGGCGACCATCCGAAATATTTAGTCGGTTCTCAATATCTACGAATCTATTACAGCAATCAAACTGAAATTTTGTATGTTGATAGAGGCAATTAACATAAGTAGGTTATATGAAAATAGGCTGTATAGTTCTTCACGGAACTACTTTTTTTTGTCCACGCTAATCAGAGATTGACCTTTAGCCCTAAAATACATCCATGTTAATTAAGGTGCTTTATAGCCTACTCCAAGAAATTTGTTTTAATTTTTGAAGTTCATCTGACTGTTTTTGTACTGATATATTTAGGATCCCCTCTCTAACCAGGGAAGCTTTTGACGAACGAGGGAAAGCAGCCTATTTATTATATGGTGGTATTCTCCTTTGCTATAACCCGTGGTTATCCCTTTCTGTAATGGGACAGTTTCCCCTCAGGTAGTTCTTCTTCTATTTTTACGAAAGGGGAACTGAAGCCGTGAACTGGCTGTAAAAATGAGACTTAAAGCCACCCATTTCCTTGACACCTGACTACCACAAGGCTGAGTGGAATTAATATGAGTCCATATTGTTCGTGGCCTTTTAATAAGGTGCTTGGGAGGAGCCGGCTATACCATAAGGAGGAGTACAGGCAACTGCAAGAGTCAATACACCGGTTGAGACAACCAAACGGGTACCCAATCGGTGTCAAAGATTGCGACATCAGATTGATCCTCAGACTCGCCCAACAGAGAGAGGGTCGGCTTTATGAGAGTATAAATAAATAAAAATGTACATAAATAAACAAATAAATAAACTAATATTGTGTGTTTGTTATTTATGCATATTTGTAGAACTTTTCATGCTGAACAATGTTTTCACTCTTAGTATATTTATAGTGATATTGTTAACGATTTACCCGGCGCAAGCTTAAAATGTGGACGGATGGTAGTTTTCTTTTTGACTCGATTCACTGAAATCGTTACTACTCGGCTTCCTTTAGTCATAAATAAATAATTTTCTACAGAAACCTTCCTCGAGAAATCCTTTACAGAATGGTCAAACCCGCATCAAAATCCGTCCAGTGGTTCTCGAGATTAAACGGAACATCCAAGAATCAGGGGCAGATGACCTCGTAGTTCCGCCTCTTAAAACAACAATAACTAACTAACTAGATTTGGTAAATTAGACAGGAAACAGCATTCTACGTTGCCATGGTAATGTGTATCTTGAGGAACGTGTTATTAGTTCGTTCCGGAGAGCGTCAGGAAGTCTTCCTGCTTACTGTAAACGCTAATTGCAAGGCAGGAGATGAGGGCATTGTCTCGAACAGTCCTGCATTTCTTCTTCAGATGTTGCAATCTCAAGACAACAACGGTACAGCTAGCTCAAGTGTCGCTAGGCTATGAGATGGAAAGTTTTGCGGCAAGTGAGAGCAGTCGCTCCAGATATTAAGTAACTCACTCACAGAAATGACTTTAGGGCTCTTGAGTAAGACTTGAACATATCACCGCGTCCAGGGGCGTAAAACACGGGGAGGGCGGCCGTCCCCCATCCCCCCTCCCCCTCCCCCCGGGCCAAGTTTTAGGTGCATGACAAAAATGGTATTTTTCAAAATTTGGCTGAAAGACTCAACTATGAGCATCTTTGAAAGCATAAACTGCCCATAAGACAGGTGGTTACTGTCCCATAAAGGGTTAATATAGAGTTGAATAATCTCACCTTGAGTCCTCACTCCTATTCTAAAAGTATCTCCCTTCATTGCTTGCTCAATGTGAGAAGTATGGGCGATAAATTGCAGCCTTGCTTCACATGTTCCTGAATACCTGTCCTTCAAACTGCAGCCTGATTCCTGTAAAGATGACACGGAATGTCGTTTATACACTAGTTTTATGAGCCTCTTATTAGCATTCATAAAAGAGCAAACGGACACTTAAGGTGACTCGTAACTTGACTCAGGCTTCTCTCTCGAGTTAGGTAAAACCGGAACTGAGGCTGGAGACGGAATGTGGAGTACGAACTGTTTTGTGGCCAGCTAGGCGTAGCATTTACAGTGCAATTAAATTCTGTGATGCGGAGAAGAACAGAATGAGTATACGAGTATTAATTCCGTTAGATATCGCCAACGACGCGTGCCAAGAGAACTGCGCCGATACGCAGCAAGTTATCCCCTCTCCGCTCTGTGTGCTTTATAGTAGCCGCCAGTCTCTACGTCGGGATGGAGAGAGGGAGGCAGGAAGTAAGTAAAGGTGATGATGATGATGATAATTATTTTTTAGGGGCCTAACATCTAGGTTATCGGCCCAAAATGGTCTGGGTGATAGCGAAAATGACAATGAAGTGGAAACCGGAGCGAAAATTTAGTGAGACGTAAAATACTTACAAAAATGAACTCCCAAAATGGAGAGTGTTAATACTTACAAAAGGGAATTTAGAACGAAAATACGCACAAAAGGAAGAGATTGAAAAATACGCACCAGATGTAGTTTAGGTTCAAAATACGTACAAAATGCAATTGATATTCAAAATATTTACAAAATGCAAATGAGATTGAAAATACGCACAAAAGTCCTAGCCCCTATATTGAAAGACTTACTAAAAAGCAATTTAGATTGTCAATCCGTACAAAATGCAATGGAGGCCGAAAACACTCCAAAAATGCAATTTAGATCGAAAAGACTTACAAATATAACGTAGATTGAAAATACCTACAAAATGGAGTGTAGTAGATGCTAAAGGGAATTTAGATACATGGGGAGCCAATTAACAACAACAACAAAACAGCGCGGGAATCTTAAAGAGAAAAGAAAACAAGAGGTCTGACCCCTCGAAGAAGGAGGGATCAGAAAAGATGAGACAAGGGCCAATTAAGGCGGGGAAGTGAAAGAGTCCCTAGGGCTCGGATACCCTAATACCGTCGGGGTCGGAAAAGAACAAGAGTTGACCAAGGGAGATCGACAGGAAAAAAGACGGAGAGGAGCCCGGCACAAGTAAGTGGAAGCAATGCCAGACTCAGCTGGGGTCCCGTAGTCGCCAACCCACGTCTCACTAGATGTGAGTCCCTGGGGGAAGTAAGTAAAGGAAAGATATAAAGAGAGAAAATGGGAAAAAGAGAAAGAAAGAAAGAAAGATAGAAAGAAAGAAAGGAAGGAAGAAAGGGAAGAAGAAAGAAAGAAAGAAAGGAAGATAGAAAGAAAGATAGAAAGAAAGGAAGGAAGGAAGGAAAGAAGATAGAAAGAAAGAAAGATAGAAAGAAAGTAAGGAAGGAAGGAAGGAAGGAAGGAATGAATGAAGGAAAGAAGATAGAAAGAAAGAAAGAAAGAAAGAAAGAAAGGAAGGAAAGAAGAAAGAAAGAAAGAAAGAAAGAAAGAAAGTACAATACATCGCCCATTATAAGTGTTTTAACGTTTTCATTTCTTCCCACAATCTCCATTCAGTGGACATCTAGATCACGAGCTAGCGAGCGAGCCTATCACGCCAGCTTCGATCAGCACCAAACTGTCAAGTCGTGTCGAGTTCAGACTTCAGAGAAGAGTATGTGTGTTTGGAGTTTAGCTGTTCACCTCGGCTATTCTGAATTGTGTCTGATACCTGCCGTCCGTGCGCTTACTCTGGGTAAACCGGGCGGAGTCGGAGAGGGTTGCTAGTTAGTTATAAACAATAATATTGTGATGAATGATAAATAGTTCATGTCTGGCTAAAGATAGACGAGTTCAACGTAGCAACCTCTGACATTGTCGAAATAATCCGACAGCACTCCAAAGAAACAACTGTACGCAGACGATATGGCACTTTTCTCACAGAACTTGCAAGACTTGAAGCATGCCCTAGATGCCCTGACAAACTGGGCAGATATAAATCACTTTTCAATCAATAGGACGAAAATGGTCCAAATGACCTTTAGAAAAGGAGGTAAACTCAGGACAAAGCACACAATGGTGAGCCTTTACAAATCGTGAATTTCCTCAAGTACCTAGGAATCACACTGCAAACATCTGCGAGATCCTTCAGAATACACATTCAAGACAGAACATCAGCAGCAATTAGAGCCATATACACCATCAAGAATGTCAGTGCGCTGTCACTTGAAACTGCTTTATTCCTGTTTGAAGCTAAAATAATCCCAACACTCACCTATGGACTGGAGTCAATCTGGGATAAGCTAAGTCTTAAGACTTAAGATCGATAGAGAAACTAAAAGCGAGATTTCTGAAGGCAACCCTCGGAATCACAAAATACGCGCCCTCCCGACTTGCCAGAGAATCTTTCCTTCTGGAAGACCTAAGATTGAAAATGGCCCTCCCATCGACCCCTCAATGGGTCCACGTTATGGCAGAGAGGAAGGAAAAGCAAGAAGACATATGGCCTGATAGTGAGTTCTACAGCACAGAAGCAATGATTGACAGAGGATGGACTAAACCGAATCAAGAACTAACAAGCTTAGCTGTCCTTGGCTACCATCACAGGAAGATACAATATCACACCCCTGGTGATGACTGTGATGCGTTTTGTGACAGATACCATATACTTGCATGCCCAAAGCGATTGAAATCCTTAAAGGAATACAGTAATTCAAATTGACAATTCTATTTATGCGCATTGTAACATTCAAAGTAATAACTCAAGTGTATTCAATGATTGTCACCAGGAGCGTAACTACGGGCGCTGATCAGGGGGTTCAATCCCAAATGTGCATCGTTATCAAATGACGTATGGCCTCGGGTTCCAGGTGCAAACTTTGTTATTTGACGCCCAGAGGTCAGCTTGCATGTCGAATTTTGTTGTTTCTTGGAGCGCTATGAAAGTCAAGGAGGTTTGATATCTAAGCTCCTTGACACTACAGCGCTTTCTAGTAGAGAAAGGAGGAACTTTCCGAGATTAATTTTGCCAATTTGATCACGGCCTGCTGAATTCAAATGGGTTCTTTAACATGTCAACAACGTATGACATGCGTGTCGTGATTTTTGTCGCCTTTCAAAAAAATGACTTTCCACGGCCAGGAGCGAACCTGCAAGTTTGAGTTGGTAGTCCGACCGCTCACGCACCATGGTAAGCTATCAAATGAATACAGTCGAGAATCCAACAAGGAGATTTTAATGATATATCAACATTTGGTACCGAAACACGGGAAATAATCTCAAAACTGATATTTGCTGATGACAATGTAATCTTAGCCAACTCACCAGAAGAGTTGATCACGTTCTTAAATGGTATGGACTCCGTCTTGAGGAAAGAATTCATGATGAAAATCAATAAATGTAAAACAAAAATAATGGCCACCCATAATTGACCTCAAATTTGCAGGTGAAAAGCTAAAGGGAGTGCGAGACTTCTGCTACGAAGGAAGCAAAATTTGAGTATTATAGAGTCATATTTTAAAACCTTCGTCTCGGACGTGGCGCTCTATGGAAGTGAAACTTGGACGATTGTGGCAGCAGGAAAGAAGAGAATAGAAAGTTTGCAGGAGACCGATGAAGATCAGATTGGTAGATGGAGTAACAAATGAAGTATTAAGGAGAGGTTTAATATGTTATTGGTTTTATGTCCCCTTCAACTACTCTGGCTTTTAGAGACGCCAGGGTGCCGGAATTTGTCCCCAATGGTGATCATTAACGTGCCAGTAAATCTACTAACACGGCTACCTCGCATTTGCACAACCTCAAATGCCAGCTGACTGTGCCAGGATACGAACCTGCAACCTTGGGTCCAGCAAGCGAGAACGTTACCACTGAGCCATGCAGCCAGTCGAGAGATGTTTCTGGCGACTGCTAATGAAGAGAAGAGATAGGTTGGTAGGACACATACTAAGACACCCAGGAATAGCAAGCTTAGTTATGGAAGGAAGGGTCGAGTAAAGAACTGTAGGGGTAGACCAAGGTTATAATATGTTAAACAGATTGTTTCGGATGCAGGGTGTGGTAGCTATGTAGAGATGAAACGATTAGCTCAGGACAGCGAAGCATAGAGAGCTGCATCAAACCAGTCAAAAAACTGAAGACTCAAACAACAACAGCAACAGCAGTGTTGGGAATGAACTGTGAATAAGATAAATGAACCGTTAGAAAGTAAAAGTTTGGATACAAAGTATGAAATTTCGAAAATTAAAAAAGAAAAAGAAAAAACAGCATGGCGGAGCCCCTTAAAATACCAGAAAAGTAACGATGCAGAACTTTGCACTTGCATACAGTTACCGTTACAGTGTTTATTAAGTGTTCAATTGCTTCCTTTTACATCCGTGGCGAACTAAGCTACACACGTAATGTATTCCTTTATGATTCTCTTCCTAGTCACTTCCTGTATTTATCCTTACTTTACGAGTGTTTCAGGACGACATTCCCGCTTTACTGAGAACTCCTACAGCATATTGTACAACAAAACGGGTCTCAAAGCTATTCTAGCTCCATGGAAACGTTATTTGTAAACCCCAGCACATCTTTCAGATTGATGTCAACAAATTTATTTTCTGTAGTAATGGTTTTCTTGCCTGAGCCAATCTACTTTTTATTTGCTTCGTCCATCACCGATTATTATGCTTCTCACTGTATAAAAACATGAACAGAAAGTACTGAAGGTGCTCGCCGGAAAGCAATCTCGATACTCTGTGTGCCAGAAACATCTGCGCGGATAAACTAAACATCATCCGCACGACTTTGATCTGCATCAGCACGTTTGTTATCCGAATCTGCTGGCATTACAATAATATATTCAATTAGATACAATATTAAAGCAAAACATTTAGACATTTGTGAAGGAAGTCGTTCCCCTATGGTGTACAGGGTCTTTCATATAAAGTAAGAACGGCGAGCGGCGGATTTGTTATCCGTTGCTGCAGTGACCTTGGCCGAGCTTGTGGTGTGCCACGGCCCCCTGCTGTAGTATTGAAAGCGCGCGCATAGTACATACTTGACCTTGCAATAAGCGTGTAGGTGTTCAGTCGCCAGTCTGAATCTCAGATGCAAACATGGTGAGACAGTTACCATTACAACATCGTATTTTTGTAAATAAATCTTATTTTAAGCACGAGTCGGCTCGGCGGGTACGTGATGCATTTGTTCAGCGATTTCCCGATGAACCTTCACTAGCACAGATTCACGTAATTGAATATAAGTTTGATACTACTGGCTCGGTGCTCAATAAAATACATAAAATAAAAGATCAGACACATTACAGTGGCAGAACTCACTCACGTCAGCCAGAATGTGGTTACCAGATACAATGCCCGTATAACCCAGGAAGGACGACACATCCAGCATCTCTTATAAGGTAATATTTCATATAGGGTTGTACACACGCTTAAAGCAGGGGGCCACGGCGCGCCACAAGCTCGGCCAAGGCCACCACAGTAGCGGATAACAAACCCGCCGCTCGGCGTTCTTACTTTATATGAAAGACCCTGTATATGCCATGTGCTATGAATGTTACTCAGCCAGAATTGCAACCCTTTCCTGTTCGGAGTGTTAATTATGTTTAATGATATAATTTGAATGAGATTAGCTTATAGTACATTATGTAACGAGCCTACAATGGCAATAATTAAGACACGAGTTTTATAATTTCCATACGAGTGTCTTAATTACCATTCTAGGCGAGTTGCATACGACTGTTTATGTTTGACGATAATTATTATAAGTATCTTATGTTCGAACATAAATATTCATAAATATCTGTCGAGTATTCGCCAGTTTTATGTACTGAACAGAGCGCATGAGACGCAGAGAATGCCTTGTATTTGACCATAGCCACCTCGATTATCCTACGATGACACTAGGCCACGCAGTGAAATTTAAATTAGAAGGCCGTAGAACTCAGCACAGGCGCGATGCTATCCTCACCTAATTGGTCACACAACTGTTTCTTGAGCTCCGATTGGTGGGAGAAACTGTTTCATAATGAAAAATAGTGTTATAATGAGCCTCATTATAGTACAGTTTTCTGACTATAATAGTCAGGGTCGAACATAAAATCATCTTAGATAGTTAGTTATTGTTGTTTTATGGGGCGGAACTACGAGGTCATCTGCCCCGTCATCTTACATTTGTCATGGAAAAAAGAACATTACGAAAGAAAAAATGTCATAAACATCCGGGCCCTACCAATGATAGATCGGATTGTTATTTATTTAATCGAATAGCACTGTTACAGAGCACGTAAAATCAATACTTCAAATCTTGCCACGTGTCTTTCTTTTCTGTGACAAAATTCGCTTCATCCTCTCTGATCTCTGCTTTCGGAGCTGTTATGTTCCGTGACTGCTTTCGTTGTCTCTTGTTCCTCCCTGAAGATCACTTTTGGAATTTTGTCCCGAAATAAATTCCTATTATATGTATCTGTAATGCCAATGTCGGCTTCCTTAAGATCCTTAATGTCTGTGTAAACCGCGCTGGTTGAACTTCAAGTTTTAAAATTTTATGAAAAATGTGTTTTGTTAGCCTGTCATTAGTCATTCTATTTAAATGCCCAAAACATTACATTCGTCGTTTGCGCATGGTGTGGATTATGTTCTCCACTTGGGTGTATATTAGGTCGTGCTCTGTTTCTGTTTTCCTTGTATTCTAAAAAACTATCCGCAAATTTACTCCAAACATTAGCCGCTATCCACACAGCCTTGCAAACTATATCCGTGGATAGGCGATCCACATTTGCGCAGGGCTCTACCTATTAGGACCATTCTACACGAGCGGGTAAAACGCCGCGTTTCGGCCGCCTCCTACCGCGCCATCGGACAGAACCTACAGTAATGAATTTGCCTGGTTAGATAGGGATATTCTTCTCTCTTTCTGTTGCACGCGAGACATGTATGACGCTGTCATTTTCTAGCACTCCGCTGTTGTCATATCATTCAAAAATTTTTCTTTGTCGAAAAAACAGCATATTCGGATAAAACTATGTTTTGCCGATCTTTTTTGTCCTATATTAGAACTACGTAAACTTGATAGAAATGCTAGAAAAATTAGATATTTTCCCCTTTTTAGTAAAATCGATCTTATATCATGTTGCATTGACTTTGTGATGCCTATTTTTCACACACATGTAGCTAAATGTGCCGTCTTGATGATGGATTATTGAAATATTTTATACTGGCAATATTACAATTTTCATGTAGGTAAAACTCCTGAATATTCTCTCATAACCACATAGCTGCATTGAAAAAGTTCGTATGCTGCCAACTTTTCTATTTTTAAAGATAACCATGTCATGCCAGTTTGAGAGTTGTAGAAGA
The DNA here is from genome assembly GCA_946902985.2 of Meconema thalassinum. Classification (NCBI taxonomy): domain Eukaryota; kingdom Metazoa; phylum Arthropoda; class Insecta; order Orthoptera; family Tettigoniidae; genus Meconema; species Meconema thalassinum. Next base: position 175,968,233 of record OX336401.1, read on the forward strand.
TTGTTGGAAGAATTTTTCTACCTGCTTACCCCGAGTGTAGGTTTAATTGTTTACACAGGCCGGGCTGTTCATTGACCGCGGATTATAAAAATGAGGTTTCGAAGGACAGCGGGGTGCAGCTTGCTACTCACAGCTTTATTACTGTGGCCTTCGAGCTTGTATTTCAGTAGTTCGGCTGTCTCTATCTTGAGTGTGTGTGCAGCAGTTCTGTTAGATTGAACGTGTTGTGTTTTACGTATTTCACGTACAACAATGGATAGTTTTGTGAAAAGAAAGCGTGGTCAAGTGCTCAGAAGGAGGGAAAAACAGGTCGTAATTAATGTGTTCAGTTATTTTAAGAATCTTAAACCCAACGAAAGTATAAATCATGAAAGGTAAGCCAATGAGGAGTATTTTCTTTAATAACGTGCTTCAACTTGAACTGCAGTCGGAACTTCACACATTTCCTTGTGCTTGTACTTTATTTATCTTATTTTGATTGTTTTCTTTGTGTCACATTGAGCATACGTTACAGTTAATTTAATTTAATTTCGTTGTATGTGTTATGTTAGCCTACTATTAGTATTATTATACAGTACTTAATTCAAGTCTTCGTCACTGCACAATCGCTGAATGTGCGGAAAGTGTACGCGATGCGCTTTGTACTGCCTCCTCTCATGGAGTGGCAACCCTGTCGTAACGCGCCATAAGACCAATGCTTCATTCTAAACGTTGGATGCGCTATACCTACACGAGCGTTTTGCCAGTCGCGCAAGGAGGCGTTCGAGACGCGTCGGGCGGGCAGCACGCCTCGAAAGACGTCCTACCCACTAGCGGGAGACCCGCGAACTAAAATACACGTGGCGTTTTGCAAGCAGTTTACCCGCGTCAGTAACCTCCTGGTGTTTACTGTGAATTCACGTTTATTGCGCTGCACTGAGAAGTTCATTATCGAGATCGAGAATCGACCGCCATAAACGATTCGTTAATGCGGGATGAATCCACCAGCGCCTCTTTTCCCCTTATGTTCATTATTAAGCATATCATTTAACATTAAGATTCCTGCAACGCAACCGACTTGCACTGTATCCATGTCCATCGTAGCACTCAATAGATGCGAGTGGACTAATTGTCACAGTAGAAAGAATAGTAGACGCTTCTGTTCACACGCCACGTGTAGATTGAAACCTTTTGGCGTGGTAGGAGGCGGGCGAAACGCGACGTTTTACACGCTCGTGTAGAATGGCCCTAACTCCGTGAGCAAACTGTACCGCACAGGACGTGATACATGATGACGCAGCCTGTACGCCGCGTGCTGTCAGGAGCAGCTTCTGCTTGGCTCCGTCACGAACCATTTCTCAAGAGCAGTCATGTTGAGAATATCCAGATGTGGAGAGAAGGAGGGTTTCATAACAAAGACGAGTGATATATTTGAGATGTGTTCGTGTTCCCATCTTCTTGAGAAACATCGCTTTATGCAACTCGTGTTAAAACAACATCATTAAACAAGACAGCGGCTTGTAAACTGGAACTATTGCTGTCTTTAAATAGGAGAATATCAAGGTCATCATTCCCTATCAATATGAATTTGAAGGGGAGCAACGCGTAACTTCCAATGCCGTTACACACACACGGACAAAAAGTGAGCCCATAAACCTATAGGCTAAAATAACAATAGGCATATGCGAGTGCACCCCCACCCCTAATAAAATCTAAACGGCTGGAGCGATTTCAATGAAACTCGGTAAGATAATAGTACTATTTTGACCAACCCCGACCGCGTCCTTGAAATTTTATTACGTCTTACCTATCCAACATGGAGGCTGTGCGAAATATTTCATTGCCATTCTATATCTCCGAAACTATTACTGATATCTCCCTGAAATTTCGTACGGTGATAAAGTTCACCTATGTGACTTTTAAGAACCTGTCAACTACAAACCGAACATGGCGGCCAAGTGAATTTGAAACATTTAAATAGACCTTTCTCGCGATTCAAGCATCCGAGCACAGTGAAACATGGTACAGCAAATGTTTATACACATTGTAATGCATTGACATCTAATTTAGTTCAATTGTTTACATAACCTCAAGATGGCGGCTGTGCGAAATTTGAAAATTAAGTTCTTATTTCTTGTGTCCTAATCATGCGAACGAAGCCAATGTTTGAATAATAAACCTACGCAAAAATCGTCATCCAATGGTACATAACTCTATGGCCTACATAAAAATCCAACATGGCGACCATCTGAAATATTTAGACGGTTCTCAATATCTATTAATCTATTACAGCAATCAAACTGAAATTTTGTATGTTGATAGATGCAATTAACATAAGTAGCATATGGGACTTTCAATAACCTGTAATCTTGCAACTTCATTCATATAGGCTACTATCTGCTGAAGGAGTTATTGCTGTTTTAAGGGGAGAACTACGAGGTGATCTGACCCTACTCAAGAAGGTTACACAGTGGAACGTGGCTATTTCGAACTTCTATGATTCGAATTTTTCTCTTGATCCCTAGCATTTTATGTACAATCAATGCTAAAAAATTGTGGTTAATTCGAATTATATTTTGGATAATTCGAAGTTTTAGTGTAAAAAGCCAATCGGACGCCAAACAGTTGGGTCAGTTCCCGAAAAAACTGTTCCGAGAGCAGTCCAAGCAACAAACCACATCACAGAACTTAGTTAGCCTACTTTCGATTTTTGCAAAAAATGAAAGTAGACTTATGAGATCAACACAGGGCGAAAAAAGTGTGTCTGTCTGTGTGTGTGTATGTGAGTCTGTGTGTGTGTGTATGTGTGTGTGAGTCTGTGTGTGTGTGTGTGTGTGTGTGTGAGTGTGTGTACTCTGAATGTCTGTCCCCCCCTATCAATTCGAACACGGTGAATGCGAATTGAACGAAATTTGGTACAAAGGTAGCACTAGCAAAGGACACCTCAGTGTCATGTTTTATATCGCCGCCATCTTTACTAAAACTGAATGGCGGCCACTCAAACGTTCAAAACGTAAAATCAAATAACGACTAACCAAATCATCCGATCTCTACCAAATTTGGTAACAACATACCTTCGTATAGGATGCGTCTTGTGACCAAATTACAAGGTCGTCCGCCATACCATTTCAGGATGGCGGCCGTGCGAATTATGCAAACTTTATAATCCATATCATGGGACCCACCAGTTCCGATTATCGAGCCAAGAATCGTTTTAACTGTTCTAAAGGAAGAGGCACGTTCGAAATTAAAAGTTTATTTTGTAATACTATAGTGCAGACGTGATTTTAAAAAGCTGAACTGATTCAGTAATAAGACAAGATGGCAGCGGATATCTTGTGCCGGACTTATATTTCACTAATTTGAGTATTGCATGCAATATAGCGTACTGATAAAAAATAAATAAACCTTGTATGAAATGCTTTATATATAAATAATATACTCCAGTGATGAAATCGTTTAGTATAAATCATTATTTGCTAACAAGTTCTATGTAAGTCATTTTAAATAGAACGATATTCGTTGACACAATTAGCTCAGTGGTAGAGCGTTAGCCTATCGCTCAAATGCCTATGGTTCAAACCCGATCAGAGCTAGGTTTTTTGCTTGAAATGTTATATGTTTATTGTTTTGTAATGACTCAGATGTTTTAAAATTAAGCGTTATATTGTGCACATTATGGTGTAAAATATATATTTAATTAAAACATAATTCGCCAGCAGATTTACTCGGGACATCTAGCTGCCAAAAAGGTAACTTCCAGATTTTATTGAAAAGTTTCTTCTTCTGGCCGCTAGAATGCACTCGCTCTGTTAGGATTATATTGTTCGATATTTCACCAATAGATGTCACGACTAGTCTACGTGGGGATCCATTGATTACTATACCATTATCATTCTATGCGCATCGAATTTGAAGAATGACAAGATGATACTACGATACATTTTAACTTTTTATTTTAAAGGGTTTGTAACAGCCTATTTTGCGTTACTTGAAAATGTTATTAAGCGTTATATTGTGCACATTATGGTGTAAAATATATATTTAATTAAAACATAATTCGCCAGCAGATTTACTCGAGACATCTAGCTGCCAAAAAGGTAACTTCCAGATTTTATTGAAAAGTTTCTTCTTCTGGCCGCTAGAATGCACTCGCTGTTAGGATTATATTATCGAAAATATCCACATAGTTTGTATACACACGTCTCTGTAGGGTCATGGAAAGATTTGTTAATTCAATTAGGGTTGTGAAAGCCATGCACAACCAGACGTGTAAAGACATGCCTCAACTCAAAGTTGGATGTTGCCCACGGCAGGTCGTAATAATAATAATAATAATAATGTTATTGGTTTTACATCCCTTTTAACTACTGCTGATTTTAGAGACACCGGGGTGCCGGAATTTTGGCCCGAAGGGGATCTTTAACGTGCCAGTAAATGTACTGACACGGCTCCCTCGCATTTGTGCACCCTCAAATGCCAGCTGACTGCGCCAGGATACGAACCTGCAACCTAGGGCCCAGCAAGCGAGAACGTTACCGCTGAGCCACGCCGCCAGTCCGGTCGATTATGTCTCCAGATCCATAACATTCTTGATATACTTCTTATCTTTCTTTCTTTCTTTCTTCAATGATGGTAGCAGTTTTTATCTAGGTTGTGGCGTTTGGTAGAGGTAAATCGTTTCTAAGGTCTTCAACGAAGAATAGTTCTATTATACTCTTTGATAATAACAACGAGTTATAACTATACTCATATATTTAGGAGAAAGTAGGCTATATGTTCTTTACTGAACATCTTTTTAAGTAGAAATGACGTAAGTGGTTCTGTTTTCCGTGCCTTAAATTTGTTAGGTTCTTTTGTAATGGATGTGAGACTTAATTGTAGGAAACAGGTAAAAATCTCGAACTATATTGAAAAACAGTAGATTTCTCAAAGACTTAACTAGATTGCTGGGTTACTACTGTCGTTAAATAGGTGAATAGTACATTTTTATTTTATTTTTCATTTGAGACTTTAAGGTTATTCACAATACAGTCATTATACAGTAGTCCTACCGTTGTCTGTTAATCTGCTTTGTTGAACGTAAATCATTATGTAAACGTAATACAATATATTTTCTCTATCATTTTCAAAGAACCTTCTTAATTCGAATTTTTGGATAGTTCGATTTTTTTACTGGTCCCTTGAGGTTCGAATTATCCAAGTTCGACTGTAATATAACCCAGACCGGTACAGTGCACCCAAATATTGGATTTTATTGACTTAGGGTATCATAATATATATTATTTCATTAGTACATATCCCTCCTGTGGCGCTCACAAGCGAACGATCGTGACAAATGAGCATTCAAATGAGAGAGAATCGACATTAGCAGTGACGAATTGCGCTCTAATTCCATAAATATTACTTATAAAAATGTACGAAGTGTGCGATTTGCACATACTGTTGCTGTAGGAGAATACGGTCCATAATTTCTGTCCACTTCACATTTTGGCCGCTGTGACGCCTGTTTCATGTCATTTTAACATTCTGAGGTCTATCCTGTATCATTTTGCATGGATTTCAGTAACAGTAAATCAAAGGAATGAATACTCAAATCGTATAATTTCATAAATATCGAATAACTGGTGAGTGTTATGATGATCCAATTTTCACTGATTGCCTTCTTAAGTTAGGGAACGTAGAACTTAGAATTCTAACTGAAATGTAAATAGTGTTCTATAATCATTTGGTTGAAATAAAAACACATTGACAGCTGCGTGTGTAATAAATGCTATGGCAGCACCCATGGCTTCTCGTCCCGCTGTTGTAATCCGTACATGCCATTAGTCTGCCGGTGGGTCATTGCATTACGACGTGTCCTTGGCATGACCTTTGCAAAGCTCTGTTCTATAGGGAGGGCCCTAAATGTACTTTCATCCAAGATGTTAAAAAATGTCTTTGATGTGTAATACCGATCTTGGCGAATATTCTGAGCCAATGCCACACATTGGTCGCTACTGTAAACTGTTACACCTGAAATTGAGCAATTTTTCTAGTTTTGTGCCGTGTCTTGTGAGGGGTTTCGCCTAGGACACCAAACTGGCTCATCAGCGGGCTCTTGGTGTCCCCGCCCGGACCTCCACAGGAGGTGCCTCTTTACTGCGAGAACTAAAAGCTCAAGCAACCATAACCTCCCTGTGAAGGTTTCCAAAAAGATGGTTTATTGGCTTTCACGGCCAGTGAATTAAAATTCAGCAATTTTTCTAGTTTTGTGTCGTGTCTTGTGTGGGGTTTCGCCTAAGACACCAAGCTGGCTTCATAAAAAGGGAGGTAGCGCGCAGTTCGTTACTCCTGTGGGTTTCCGGGTGGCGACACCAAGAGCTCGCTGACGAGCCAGCTTGGTGTACTAGGCGAAACCCCACACAAGACACGGCACGAACCTAGAAGAATTGCTGAGATTTTATTCACTGGCCGTGAAAGCCAATATAACATCTTTTTGTTACACCTGAATTCACAAGCAGGACATAATAGATGATAAGAGCTTCACTGTAAGCGGAAATGTCTTACGAAGGAGCTGCGGAGAAAAATAATGTAAATCTCAAATGTCAACCGACAACAACAAACATCCTTTCCCACATAACGAGACCAATTAAGATTCTTGTCGTTTCTAACAAGCCAAACGTTTCAACCTTCCCCTCTGTCAGACTGTCTGTTTGGGTCAAGAGTGAGTTCCGGTAGGATTCACAAAGGGAAATGAAATGGCTATTCGATAGATAGTGAAAGGAGTGTTCCACAAAAACTATTCCTTGTTGGAAAGATTTAGAAAAAAAGGCGCTACAGGTGTTGTTTGAAATCCAGGGCAAATACCTGAACACTTTCATCTGTGAGTGCAATCACAATGCTCAGGAGACTTGAGAATGCGCCGGGCCAGATCGTCCGAGTATTCTGTTGGATAATAATAATAATAATAATAATAATATTTGTAGTAACTTTCATTGATTTTAAGAAAGCTTATGACTCCATTGATCGGACTACCCTACTTAAGATTCTAAAGGAGTTCGGCCTAGACAACAAAACCAGAGCGATCATCCAACAGACTCTCACCAACACCACTTCAAAAGTTAAGTTTAGAGGCGAGATTTCCAATGCCTTCGAGATAAGGACAGGAGTTCGACAGGGCGATGGTCTCTCGCCTCTACTATTCAACTGCGTTCTTGAGAAAGTTATCCGTGAGTGGCGCAAAACAATGAGTGATGAAGGAGTCGAAAATGGAATCAGACTTGGTCACAAGAATAAGAACCTATCAATTGACTGTCTAGCCTTTGCAGATGACCTTGCGGTTTTTGCAGATTCGTTGGATACGGCCAGGAAACAGATCAACCAGCTTCAAACACAAGCTGCGAAGGCGGGCCTCCTGATCTCTTTCGAGAAAACAGAATTTATTACTAACATCAAAACGGCTCCAAAACATATTGAAGTGAATCATGGGTAAATCAAGCGGGTTGTGAAATTTAAGTATCTTGGGGAATGGATAGACCCTAAAATGTCCGAAAACGAGGCTTTTGCGTCACGCTTGAATAAAATTGAAATGGCTTACCATCTAACTAAGAATGTGTACAACAAAAGATCTATATCCCTGAATGCAAAACTGAAGCACTACTGCACGGTCATCCGGCCAGAAGCTTTGTATGCAGCGGAATGTCTCTCCATGAATAGAAAAGGCATAATGGAAAAACTAGAGACCAAGGAAAGGAAGATATTGAGGAAAATCCTGGGTCCAGTCAAAGAACACGGCGAGTTCCGAAGACGCCACAACCACGAGTTGTACACTCACGTAGAGAAAATAACGGACGCGATGAGGAAAAGGAGGATCTCTTTTTATGGACATATAACCCGAATGAAATCAACACGGCTATCCAACAGAATTTTTGCTTTTCTCCGTGAGAAAAAGACAAAGGGGGCCTGGTTCAATGAAGTAGAGAAAGATCTGTTGGAGACTGGGATTACACGTGAAGATATCCAAGAGCGTGGCCCACTTAGGGAGAAACTTCAGAAACATCGGAGTTTTCAACTTAAGCCGAAGCTAAAAACCGGGAAGGCGTGGACGACAGAGAGAAAGGTGCAACATCGATTGCGAATGAAGGAGTACTGGGCTAACATTAAAATGCAGAAAAAACAGTTGACATGACGTGGTCCTTAGTTGGCCGTAACGAAGGAATAATAATAATAATAATAATAATAATAATAATAATTCGTGAAATGTGACATTGCGTGGTTTGCTATGGTTTCAGGAAAGTGACAAAAGCCGCGTAAAATGAGGAGGGTGTTCCCTCGGAAGGTCGGCGAGGCAGAACGCGACCTTGGAGGAATGCTGTCCGTGCGTGCTCAAGAACCACAATGGAGCATAATGGACACAATACGTTTAGTTTGGAACATTGGCATCACTGCTCGTGAGGGTGCAGCAACCAACAAGCCAGCAAATCAGGGATATACTGTTGTTTCATTTGAGGGGCTTGAGTTTGTAATAAGCAATGTTTGGTTAATAGTAGATGATAATTGTTGTTTTAAGGGGCCTAACATCTAGGTTATTGGCTCCAAATGATACAGGTAATAAAATAAAACAATAAGAATGAAATGATCCTACTACAACTTCTACCTGCAGACTTAAAATTAACTTAGACACTTATTTTATGGATTTCGATTAATATGTTAAAAAGAAACAAGAAGTTCCGTGACGAACTTAAGAGCCTACTTTTCTTCAAATTTAAGATTCATGACAATGATTAATCTATATGGATCTATCTAGAATAATGACGAAATTAAGTTGGTAATATCGAAATTTATAATTACTTCGAAATACTGTATACATGGCATAATGTAGCCTAATAGAGAATTACAGTTGGCAGCCCTGGTGACTGAATATATTCTTAGTTCCATCTCATAAGGTACAGAATACAAAATTTGGTTGAAGTTCAATGGATAGCATGGACGTTACATGCAGTTAAACATTGGATCCAACAGCGCGCGTAAAATCATGTTGGCAACAATGACATACATGAATTGGTCAGAAATAATCTGAAATAATATGATCTATTGTTGTGTCAATTTTGAATGAAATCCATTAGTTAGTATATAAGTTACATGCATTTTAAAATTGGACTTATGAGCAGGCTTAGAATCATTTTGGCAACACTGCCATGTATGGCCTCCTGGAAATTAAACTGCAATATTGTTATCTATACGAGTGCCAATTTTGAAATAGCTCCCATTCATACCTTTCAGGATATCCAACATGGAGTTCAAATTTCAATTGCGACTTGTCAGCAGTTGGTAGCACTGACATCATTTTCAAATACGGCCGTGAGATATTCAGGTATAGATCTACACTCCTACCAAATTTTGTTTCGATTGCTGCAGCCGTTTACGAGTTTATAGGAGAGAGAGAGAGAGAGAGAGAGAGAGAGAGAGAGAGAGAGAGAGACACACACACACACACACAGACAGAGCCAGCCAGACAGACAGACAGACATTTGCCCGATCTCATAAGTCTACTTTTTCCTCATTTTTGCAAAATGTGAAAAGTAGGCTAAAAATATCCCTCTCGGCACGCGAAGGTAGATTTTACCAGGGAAAAAAATATTTCGAATTCACTTAACCTTTTCTAGGGTAGAATAGTGCTGTAGTAAGTATATTTTATTTGTATTTATTTGTGAGCGATATCTGCTGCCGTATATTGTTCTCCAGCTCCACTACAGTACGGGTAATTGATCTGTACACTTTCAATGTTAAATTACCCCACAATTCAACATCAAACGGGCTTAGGTCCGTGCTTCGATTAATTACAGCAGACACGCAGGGGGGGGGGGGGGGGGGCAGGAGTAGCTACATAATGTAACGATGTCTGTCTCTCAGCTGAAGAAGAACAGTTTTAGTATCTTCTGTGAAAGGTAAGTTCTAACCTTTAACGGGTGACGTGAGGTCATCCAGATTCCCAAGAAATAAAAGAACATCTGTGTTTCTTTAACTAAAGCTTGCAGCTGTTGTTTATGCTACCTTATTATCTGTGCGCTGACACTACACACCCTTGTTGATGAAAGTTTAGTAACTTAATGGACTTTAATTCCCCTCGTTAGTTCGCCTCCGCCTCGTGCAACCCCGCGGCCAGAGCTCAGTTGGCTGGCGGAAGGGGCGCGCGCCCGACAGCCAGCCGCCGGTTCCGCTGCAGCAAAAGAATCTCACTGTACAATACGCTAAGGCTGTATATACCACAAAGCTCAAGCTCCTAAACCATTGGGAGTTAATCTTCCAAATCGTCTCAATAGTACAGCATTTCTTGAAAAGTCAACGCAAATATATTTGTTTATAAAGTGCTTTTAAACAAGTAAACAAGACGATAGCCCCTGGCATCGCGTACAGCCCGCAGAGCACTGAAGTCGGGTGGGTAGTCTGTACACATGGGGCACACACAACCCATTATGCGAGAGTTCTCACACGGATCCGCTAGTTATTTAATATTTGATATTGTATAAATTTGAAATTAATAATAATAATAATAATAATATCGTATGGCCTCCTGTGCCGGGTGCAAGCTTTGTAATTTGACACCCAGAGGGTAGCTTGCATGTTGAATTTCGTTGTTCCTTGAATCACTATGAAAGTCAAGGAGGTTAGATATCTAAGCTCCTTGAACACTATAGCGCTTTCTGATAGAGAAATGAGGAACTTTGTGTTGGCGGAAACTCCCGAGATAATTTTTGCCATTATGAACACTGCCTACTGAATTCAAATGGGTTCTTTGACATGCCAACATCGTATGACATGCGTGTCGTTATTTTTGCTGCCTTTGAAAAATCACTTACCACGGCCAGGAGCGAACCTGCAATCTTGGGGTTAGTAGACTGACACGATATTGGGTGGTAGTTATCGTCTCCTCAAATAAAGTGCTTAATATGCGATAGGTTCCTAGGTATCAGGTGAAGACTCAGATGTCAAAGCGTCACAAACATAGCCCATTCATAGGTTGAGCAATGACTAATGTACCTACGTCTACACTCAAGTGCCCGAGGTTGGTCAGGGCGAGAAGCTGTATAGGGACAATATTTAAGAAGCCTTACGATGTTGTATAAGAAGCCTTATGTTTACAAGCACTCAGCCACCGCATACATAAACAAGACGAAATATGTGTGCCCGTGAGTTAACTTTAGATTCAGCTCAAATATTTATGTGTGATTCTAAAACATCTGCTTCGCCAGATGTGGAAACATAAACTAGCTGGAGACACCATCTGTGAACCATGTAGCACACGGTGAATCATGCACATAGTCCTAAATGGGGGACAAGAAGAGAACCCCCTCCTTTCGTCTTTCCAAAACAAATTAAATATAGCCTAAGGAAGGGAGGTACACGTTTCAGGGTTATCTTTTTAAAATTAATTATTTGAATGACTAAGTTAATTTTTATCATCGCCCGGTGGATTTATTTGTTTTATAGATGATAATGAATACTACTACGGAACTGGAGCGCTCCAAAGTAAGGATCGGAATAAATGAAAGTAAATTTGAAAGCGCCAACGCTTATTGCAGCTGATAACCTCAGTACACTGCACCAACACCATCGCCCTTATACAGAGCCATACTATTGTCATGATGATAACTGTTTTAAGGGGCCTAGCACTAATTACTCCCCGTGACTGTAATTTATAAGCAGCTCGCCAACACTTATTGCAGCTGATAACCTCAGTACACTGCACCAACACCATCGCCCTTATACAGAGCCATACTATTGTCATGATGATAACTGTTTTAAGGGGCCTAGCACTAATTACTCCCCGTGACTGCAATTTATAAGCAGCTCGCCAACGCTTATTGCAGCTGATAACCTCAGTACACTGCACCAACACCATCGCCCTTATACAGAGCCATACTATTGTCATGATAACTGTTTTAAGGGGCCTAGCACTAATTACTCCCCGTGACTGCAATTTATAAGCAGCTCGCCAACACTTATTGCAGCTGATAACCTCAGTACACTGCACCAACACCATCGCCCTTATACAGAGCCATACTATTGTCATGATGATAACTGTTTTAAGGGGCCTAACACTAATTACTCCCCGTGACTGCAATTTATAAGCTGCTCGCCAACACTTATTGCAGCTGATAACCTCAGTACACTGCACCAACACCATCGCCCTTATACAGAGCCATACTATTGTCATGATGATAACTGTTTTAAGGGGCCTGACACTAATTACTCCCCGTGACTGCAATTTATAAGCAGCTCGCCAACGCTCATTGCAGCTGATAACCTCAGTACACTGCACCAACACCATCGCCCTTATACAGAGAAATACTATTGTCATGATAACTGTTTTAAGGGGCCTAGCACTAATTACTCCCCGTGACTGTAATTTATAAGCAGCTCGCCAACGCTTATAGCAGCTGATAACCTCAGTACACTGCACCAACACCATCGCCCTTATACAGAGCCATACTATTGTCATGATAACTGTTTTAAGGGGCCTAACACTAATTACTCCCCGTGACTGCAATTTATAAGCAGCTCGCCAACACTTATTGCAGCTGATAACCTCAGTACACTGCACCAACACCATCGCCCTTATACAGAGGCATACTATTGTCATGATGATAACTGTTTTAAGGGGCCTAAGAAATCTTTTTGCTCTAATTTATTATTATTATTATTTATCGTATGGCTTTTATGCCAGGAGTGTCCGAGGAAATTTTCGGCTCGCCAAAGGCTGTAGCTGCTTCTAGCGGACACCCATAGGGTGAGTTACAAGTTCCGTTCAATTTCTAGTAGTTCCAACTTTTGCTACCAGATGTCAATGATACCTAATGGTGAACGTTGGAACTTGGATAGAGCGTTCTAACGAAATCTAGCCTACAAATTTTGCTTCACACTGGTTTAATTAGCGGAAGGTTCATTAACATGCCATAAATCTATGACATGGGCCCACCGGCTTTACTTCCCCTCCGAAGGAAGTCATACTGAGGGATTTTAACGCTCTTAAAAATCTGACGACTTCTGCTGGGTTTGAACCCGCGACCTTGGGCATAGAAGCTCAGCATGCTACCGACTACGCCACCGAAGCCGTCCAGGAGAATGATGGGTGGATGGAGTAACAAATGAAGAGCTATTAAGACGAGTGGGAGAGGAGAGATGATTCTGGCGACTGCTAATGGTAGGACACTTACTGACACCCAGGAAGAGCGAACTTAGTTATAGAAGCAAGGGTTGAGGACAAGAACTGTAGGGGTAGACCACGGTTAGAATATGTTATACAGATTGTGTAGCTATGTAGAGATGAAACCAGTCAATAGACTGAAGATTCGAACAGCAACATTAACCCGAAATGCCATCCTGAAGAATACTCAACCGGCCGTAAAAGCATACACAAGTATAAAACTCAAGCTTATTTAACAGAGATAATAATATTCATGAATATATTTACCGGTATATGCTGATGACCTCGATTTTCTCCCTTTAAAACAACAAACAGCACCTCAGTGTGACATCATCTTCGGTTTTAAAACATCTCCGCGTCAATACGAGGAAATCGATACCGATGCACGTGGATGAGTTTTATACAGATCCGTGTCATTCCTCGCTTGTTATTTCCCGTAACATTCGAGGCGTGTGGTCTCCAAGTTGTCGTAAAAGTGATTCACTCTCCCTCTCTACTTTAAACTTAAGTCTATTCGCCGAGTCGAGACAGTGCCCCTGGCTGCCCGGACAGAGAAACACGCCCAGTTCAGGTCATCGGCCCAGCCGAGCAGGAGAGGCCAAGAAGCTCCAAGATCATTATTAGGGCTCGGATTTGTAGGTAAATAAATATCCTTATGCAAATAAGTATTTTAAGCATATTTCTATAAATAAATAAATTCATGTTTTTCACTTATTAGCACATAAAAAGACATATTTACATTTTTTAAATCAGTTTATTGCATGATTGTTCTGTGTTACTTCAACGGGGAAGAACCTTTGAGCTATCTAATCGTCATGCAGAGCGTATGTCAGCTTACAACTGTGATATTCTTAACATGTGGGAGCCGGGGATTTCCTTGTCCATAGCCATACTGCACCACGTGCTAGACTTCCCCCCAGCTAACTGGAACCAGTGTCACTCACATGCAGTTCATTTCTGGCACTGTGAAGTGTAAGGCAGTTCTACGATGCCTAAAGTAAAAACAACTACAAGTTATCGTCTGTTGCAGAATTTAAAGACCAGTTTACTTGTGATGGGGGCGTTCTGTTCTGCCAACCATGTGGGAAAGCAATCAAGGCTGAACAGCGATCTACAGTTACACAACACCTCAAGGGCAAGAAACATAGGCTATCATCGCAGTTTCAGGACAAGTGTTTCGCGATAATCGTCGGTCATTTGTGATGGACAACATGAAGATGTATCTCGTTGTGTATTGTAATGCTTCAGCAGTCAGTGAGACATAACATTCGTGAGTACTGCATATTGTTTATATTCACATTAATAAACTAAATTATAATTAAATATTTTTACTTTTTTGACACACATTTCAGGTATTTTTAATGCATAAAAAATAAATATTTTCCCGATTTTTAGCACCTTCAAATCCGAGCCCTAATCTTCAGCCATGTCGTAGCCCTAGTAAAGACTGTGACTCTGTATTTAGCGAAGTTTCATCTAATAAGTAGACTTTTCTCCCTTCTTGTCTCATTCATCGTATTGTCTGCAAATACCTACGTCTCCATACAACTATTTCATCCCTCTCTCTGAGCATACTGTCTCGTCCTCGTCGAATATGTTCGAAGTTTAGTTCCTGCAATAAATTATACAATTTTGTTCGTCAATAATCCGGCAAATCTGTGTCTTCATTCACAACGATAAGTACTTTATCGATCGTAGGCAGCTCATTGCGAAAAGAGAACGGGTGAACCTTTTTTGCCTATTTAAAAAAAAAGAAAAAAAAAAGCTAATGAGATCACCTTTTGTCCGTGTGTGGGTGCGTGTGTGTGTGTCCCCCCCCCCCCCGCTAATAACTTCTAAATGGCTGGAACCAATTCAATGAAACTCGCTAAGTTCATAGCACTATTCCGGACGACCCCGACCGTGCATTTCACATTTTATTACGTCCCACCAATCCAACATGGCGGCAGTGCGAAATATTTCACCAGCATTCAATATCTCCGAAACTATTACCGATATCAACCTGGAATATTTTACGGCGATAAAGGGAACTACTGGAAGTTCACCTATGTGACGTTTGAAAACCTGGTAACTACAAAACCAACATGGCGGCCAAATGAAGTTCCGACTTTTAAATAGATGTTTCTCGCGATTTAACCAACCAAACGCAATAAAACTTGGTACAGTATATGTTTATACACATTGTAATGCACCGACATCTAACTTCGTTCAATTGTTTACATAACCTCAAGATGGCGGCTGTGCGAAATATTTCACCGGAATTCTATATCTCTGAAACTATTAGCGGTATCACCCTGAAATATTGTACGAAGATAAAGGGCACTACTGGAAGTCCATCTGCAAGACTTTCAAAAACCGGTTAACTACAAAACGAATATGGCGGCCAAGCGAAGTTGGAAATTTTAAATAGACCTTTCTTGCGATTTAATGATCCAAACGCAATGAAACTTGGTAGAGGAAATGTTTATATACATTGTAATGCACTGGTATCTAATTTAGTTCAATAGCTTACATAACCTCAAGATGGCGGCTGTGCGAATTTTAAAATTAAGTTTTTATTTCTTGTGTCGTAATCATGCGATCGAAGTGAAAGTTTGAATAATGAACCTACGCAATAATTCTCCCTTAATGGTACATGACTCTATGGCCTATACATTTAACAATCCAACATGGCAACCATCCGAAATAATTAGATGGATCTCAATATCTACGAATCTATTACAGCTATCAAACTGATTTTTTTTTCTTATAGCAATCTTATCAAACTCATGAACTCATTCCACAATCTTTGCCCTTGGTTTCTATTTCTTGGGCGACTGTAAACTGTGGGTATCTTTATATTCTCCAACTATTCGATACACAGAAATTTCACTAACACCCGTAGAATGACTTGCTGTCCTCACTACGGCAGAAATTAGTGCAGCTGGATGCATTTCTAACTCGACCTCATACGTATTTAGCACCATATGGTCTTCACATCTACTCAGCGCTTTTCGCTAAAGCTGCTTCTTTGGTGGAGTAATAACGCTCGCACTGCCCCCTGCTGAGTCTACGACGGAACATCAACTGTATTCAATCCACGTACACACGATCAAAAGTAATTGTTGCCTATCGTAAGCAGCTAAGGACTAATTAATTACAAAACTACAATAATAAAATAATAAATCCGAATAAAAATAGAAATCGCACAAGCATGGAAATTAAGATCTAATGATGAAATATACAGGAACATAGAAAATATAACAGAAACGATAAGAAAAAGGAGACTGCAATGTTTTGGACATATTTACAGAATGGATGATTCCAGATTAACAAAAAGGATATTCAAGTACATCTGGGAGCAAAGGGCAACAAACTAGCTGGATTCAAGAAGTAAAGAAAGATTTAGAAAGAAATAATATAAGTGAAGAAGAAACGGTGAACAGAGAGATCTTTAGGAAAAGGGTATTAGGCTAAGTATGAAAGGAATCCAACGAAGATTGCCAAAGAAACCTGGTGCGAAGTGGTCCGAGGACAGAAAGAAGCAGCATAGTGAACGGATGAAGGAGTACTGGAGGGAACGGAAGAGAAAACAACAAAGTGTGAAGAATTGAAATTGGCACGTGGTCCCTAGCAGGCCTCGTCGGAAATAATAATAAGAAGAAATCGCACTCGCCCGCTTCACATGTACAGGCAGAACTCTACGAGATACTGTAGGTTGGTAGGACACATAGCAATAGTAAACTCAGTTATGGAAGGAAGTGTTGAGGACAAGAGCTGTAGGGGCAGACCAAGATTAGAATATGGTTAACAGATTGCCTCGGATGTAAGGTGTGCTAGCTTTAAGGTGACCTCCTACGTTTCATTGGACTTGGCAACATTGTCAGCTCAAACATGGACGCAATTATTTAGTAACAGAGATTACTGTCTTAACACGACACCGCACCGCCATAGGCTAGACTGAATGGGAATGCTAAACACTGCACATAAAGTACGTGGGCTCTCCAAACAGTGCCTCTTACCAAATAAGGCGTCCCTTTATGTGCGACACTCATCGCGAGCCCAACACTCCTCAAGAATATCCTTAACGACCATTCAAGAAGTATGCGTTCTCAGGCGCTGAGGTCCCATAATATGAACCCTACAATTACACACTAGGGTCACTGGTGACCCAATTCTAAAAAGAGATATAGATATTCATTTGCAATTCCTGTTAGGTAGATTTCATGAGAAAGCTAGGCCTACCTATTGCAATGACCACCATGTTACGGCTTTCGAAAAATGTAGACGTATCGTCGCGTTTCACATCACCCATACATCAAAACCACCGTCAGTTCAAAAGTTTATATAAGGTGCGTTCAAAAAGTTACGAGCCGGAGACTGTAATGCGCAAACCGCTGACGACATCGGCTAATCGTGGCGTGTGTAACGAGGTGTGGTTCCGACCAGTGCGTGGAAGGTCACAGCCCGTCGATAGAGGGCACGCGTGCACGTCACGTGACGATACAAAGCGAGCAGCAGCATGCATCAATCGTCCAACCAAGACCAAGACAGTAGGCCACTCGACATGCTTCCTGGTGTGGTTGAAGACTGTGGGGCACCCATTGGGCACACACTTTGCGCAAGTGCAGTCGTTCCTTCATGATGGTGTGCACACTTCCGACGCTCAATCCGACCACGGCGGCTATGGCGTTCACTGTCACTCGGCGGTCCTGGGTAATGAGTGCATCAACCAGCTGGACGTTGTCATCGGTAATGCAGGGGGGTGCCTCAGACCGGGCATCATCGGCTAACGACACCCGTCCTTCCCTGAAGCGCTTGTGCCACGCCTTGACCCTTGCAAGGGACATACAGTGTTCGCCATACACTTGTGACATTCGGCGATGAATGTCCGTTCCCCCTACTCCTTCCGCTGTCAGAAACCGAACAACACCTCTTTGCTCTTCGTTTGACGCCGCCATGTCACTGTTTGCAATGCGACCGGCAGCGTTGGACGATTGATGCATGCTGCTGCTCGCTTTGTATCGTCACGTGACGTGCACGCGTGCCCTCTAGCGACGGGCTATGACCTTCCACGCTCTGGTCGGAACCACACCTCGTTACACACGCCACGATTAGCCGACGTAGTCAGCGGTTTGCGCATTCCAGCCTCCGGTTCGTTACTTTTTGAACGCACCTTACATAATTTATATATATATATATAATATATATATATATATATACGATCCTATATTAGGTATATATAATACCGGTATATCACTTTCTTGAGGTCCGGCTCCGTGGCTACATGGTTAGCGCTAGGCTTTGGCCCGAAGTGCCCTTGGTTCGATTCCTGACCGAGCCATCAGGGATTTTAATCTCCTGGGGTTAATTCCCGTGGCTCGGGGACTGGGTGTATGTGCCGTCTTTATCGTCACTTCAACCTCATTACGACGCGCAGGTCGCCCACGGGCGTCAACTAGAAAGACCTGCACTCGTTCTCTCCGGAGGCCACTCGATCATTCACTTTCTTGTGGACACGATACCTCCCCTTATTTTCCACCAATCACTTTCAAATGTATACGTAAAATAAAACCATTTAAGATCTCGGTCGAGTTGGTTCATGGGCAAAATCGGACCAAGGGGGTGGAAATGGGGGATCCTTTTCGAAAATGTGAGATATCCTTATAACTTCCTTAGTTTGTGAAAAATCAAATCCATTCAAAGTTCGTACTATTGTTCGGATAAGAGCCAAGCACTTACCTCAGTAATGTGTACTGATAGCACCAAGTGGGAAAAATGCAGACATGACAGGAAAAAAACAAGTAGTTCCGTGACGAACTAAAGAGCCTACTTTTCTTAAAACTATAGAGACCATTTATATACAGTTGGCAAACCTGATGAGTCTAAATATATTCTTAGTTCCATCTCTTAAGGTCCACAATGAACATGCAAAATTTGTTTGAGGTCCAACAGATAGTATGCACGTTACATGTATTTAAATATTGAATTTATCAGCATGCGTAAAATTAGGTTGGTGACACTGCCATAAATGGGATGCTCAAACTTAAATTGAAATATTATGATCTATTAGTACGGAAGTTACATGTGATTCAACATTAAACCTATCAGCACGCGTAGACTCATGTTGGCAGCACTGTCGTATATCGATCACTGAAAATTAACCTCCATTTGCAGGTACTATAAGTATGCAAAGTTGAGAACTGTTGGCCTGCTTACCTTGTGATATATTGAGATTAGGATAAAAATGTATGGAGTGCATTTTTCAACAGTTTCCAGCCCTGTTGTCACTAAACGAGTGCATATTCATATCTGCTCCGGTGCACTAATCACGTATCAAATTTGGTCGAAATCCAATGGATAGTTTGGAAGATACATGCATTTACAGATTGAACCTATCAGCAGGCATATAATCATGTTGGCAACACTCTCATATACGGCCTCCTGTTAATTTGTGTAATGTAATATTATCTATATATGTGTCAATTTTGGAAGAATTCCCATGCATATCCTCCGAGATATCAAACATAGACCTCAATTTCCAATTGTGATTTTTCAGCAGTTGGTAGCACTGACGTCTTTTTCAAATATGACCCTGCGATATTCAGGCATAGCTCTTTACTCTTACCAAATTTGGTTTTGAAAGCTGCAGCCGTGTAGGAGTTGATAGAGGGGGGGGGGGGGGACACAAAGACAGACACATATTTGCCCGGATTGATCTCATTAGTGTACTTTTTCCTCAGTTTTACAAAATGTGAAAAGTAGGCTAAGAATCATACAATTCCCTTAATCAAAACCGTTTAAAATGGTCAATAGTCCGCTAAAAATAACCTAGCCTACATTTTCTGTCTGAAAGAATTTTTGATATGACCCACCCTTACACCAAGGGATGAGCAAAATGTGTTAGGAATTTTAAGATGAGGCTAAACATGTGGAACTTTGGATGTATACAACACTTGGTAGGCTGTGAGTGATGTTTTGTAATTTTCATGTGACCCCTAGCGGTGTCAAGTCAGGTGAACGTGCAGGCCATCAATCGGGCCACCAAGATCTAGCCGCTGTTGC
Organism: Meconema thalassinum; assembly: GCA_946902985.2. Classification (NCBI taxonomy): domain Eukaryota; kingdom Metazoa; phylum Arthropoda; class Insecta; order Orthoptera; family Tettigoniidae; genus Meconema; species Meconema thalassinum. Next base: position 175,988,445 of record OX336401.1, read on the forward strand.
CCAAATCTGTGGTGCAGATGATCTCAGACCGCAAATGAAAAATAGGGTGATGCACCATGGTGCGGAACACACACTCAACTGAATGGCATGGGATGTCAACAAACCTGTATAGTAGGGGATATGGGACATCACGTGATCGCTCAATGACGTGCGTACTCTAGACCAGGGTCATCCAGCTATTGCGCTCTGAGAGCACTGGGCAGTCAGACTAGCGCTCCTTCCCCTACCACCAGTACCTTCCACCAAGGCGCTCGGAGCACTGTGTGGATGGCCCTGCTCTAGACAGTAACGCAGAGATTTGAACGTGTGTTGTGGTGGTTTGCTGCGGGAAGACGGTACGTATCCGGACACGAGTTCCTAGCTAAACTTAATAACCGTATTGGATCCCACTGCAAGCCCTCAAAACATGACGCAATACTCTACGACAGGGATCTATAATATTGTTGTTGTTGTTGTTGTTTGAGTCTTCAGTCTAGTGACTGGTTTGATGCAGTCTCCGTGCCACCCTGTCCTGAGCTAATCGTTTCATCTCCACATAGCTACCACACCCTACATCCGAGGCAATCTGTTTAACATATTATTCTAACCTTGGTCTACCCCTACAGTTCTTGTCCTCGACCCTTCCTTCCGTAACTAAGCTTGTTATTCTTGGGTGTCCTAGAATGTGTCCTACTAAACTATGTCTTCTCTTCATTAGCATTCGCTAGAAACATCTCTCCTGTCCCACTCGTCTTAATACCTCTTCGTTTGTAACCCTATCCACCCATCTGATCATCATCATTCTCCTGTAACACCACATTTCAAACGCTTCAATTCTCCTCTTATCTGCTGAGTCAACAGTCCAAGTTTCACTTCCATAGAGCGCCACACTCCAGACAAAGGCTTTCAAAAATGACTTCTTAATACCTAAATCTCTAATTGATGTCAACAGATTTCTTTTCTGTAGAAATGCTTTCCTTGCCTGAGCCAACCTACTGTTATATCCTCTTTGCTTCGTCCATCACTGGTTATGTTGCTTACTAAGTAACAGAAGTCTCCTACTTCTACTTTAGCTTTTCACCTGCCAATTTGATGTCCGTAGAGGTTTGATTTATTTCGGCTGCATTCCAATATTTTTGTTTTTACATTTGTTGATTTTTAGAGCCTCCGTGACTTAGGCGGCAGCACGCCGGCCTCTCTCCGCTGCGTCCGTGGTTCAAATCCCGGTCACTCCATGTGAGATTTGTGCTGGACAAAGCGGAGGCAGACAGGTTTTTCTCCGGATACTCCGGTTTTCCCTGTCACAATTTCATTCCTGCAACACCCTACACTATGATTTCATTTCATCTGTCATTCATTTAATCATTGCCCCAGGGGAGTGCGACAGGCTTCGGCAGCTGGCACAGTTCATATCCTTGCCGCTAGATGGGGACTTCATTCATTCCATTCCCTGACCCGGTCGGTCGACAGGAAGCAGGCAGTGGGTTTTCACTTTCATTTGTTGATTTTCATCATGAATGCAATTCACTTCAGATTACTCTGGTATGGAGCAAATCAACCAATAGGGGCAGAGACCTGCATGCTACACCCTTTAAACAAGCACCACGCTGATGCACTCCATGCATATTTCTTTCTAATGTTTTCGGGCATAGTTGAAATTTCTTGGTGGAATATCTTATTCACTGTAAGTTGGTATTTCATGCACACTTCACGGTTAGCATGACGCCAGATATTTTAAGGTCACTTTCCATAATTCGAAGACATGGGAGAGTGACGTGATAAAATCATTGCGTGTTCATTTCATTTTCCCAGCAATGCTTGGTCGCTCTGTTTGTGTTGAGAACAGGATAACTAGTTAGTTCGTCTGCATGAGGAGTAGTATAGCCTGCCTTCAATAAAATCGAACGGGAATCGCAAACTTTTCCGTTAAAGATAGGTTTTCGGTTAACGGAGTTAGGCCTATATATTCTTCTATCATCTTCTAGCTTTATACTTTATATATATAATTCTTCGACACGTGTGTATGTGACTGAACTCCTCCTAAACGACTGAACCGATTTTGATGGAATTTGGTATGTATATTAGTGTTGGTCCATGTATGGTTTAGATTGACAATCCGACCCGGTAGGGGGAATGAACACAATTTTAGAACCACAATTTACACACAATTTTAGAACCACAATAAACTTATACAGTCAAAAACAGTCGTCATGGAAACCACTAGCCTTGGCCTTCGTGAAAGCTGATGTCTTTGGACGGTTTGTCTCTGCACGTTAGAGCCACCTGGTCGCAACCTGTGCAACTACCGCCATCACATACACTCCGCCCGTGGCGAAAAGTTGTGTTTTATACCAAAGGTGGCAGTGATGTCGAATTCTACTGTTTGTCTCTGCACGTTAGAGAGTTTCAAAGTCCCGTATGCGTTCATATACCATTCATCCGATTGCCATGAAACTTGGGTGATATGTTGAGTGAGCTCCAGGGAAGGTGTTTGGCTTAGTAAATCCATTTTACAATAGATAGCGCACTAATAAATTCAACAAAAGAGCGACGACGCGCGAAGCGTTTCAAAAAGGTCCCGTATGCGTTCAAATACCAATCGTCCGATAGCATTGAAACTTGGGTGAGATATTGTGTACACTCCAGGGAAGGCTTCTGGCTTAGTAAATTTCACATTAGGTAGCGCACTACTAGATTCAACAAATGTGTGACGACGCGCGAAGCGCTTCAACAAAATACCGTATAAGTTTATATTCCATTCATAGATTGAGATGAAACTTTTATGAGTTGTTGTGTACACTTAAGTGAAGGCTTCTAACTTAGTAATCCATTTCACAAGAGGTTGCGCACGAGTAGATTTAACAAATGAGCGACGACGTGCGAAGCGTTTCAAAAAAGTCCCGTATGCGTTCAAATACCATTCGTCCGATAGCGTTGAAACTTGGGTGAGATGTTGTGTACACTTACGTGAGGGTTTCTAACTTAGTAAATCGATTTAACAAAAGGTAGCTCACGAGTAGATTCAACAAATGAGCAACGACGCGCGAATTTTTAATCAAAGTCCCGTATGCGTTCATATACCATTCATCCGATTGCAATGAATCTTGGGTGAGATGTTGTGTACACTTTCGTGGGGGTTTCTAACTTAATAAATCCATTTCACAGGAGGTTTCGCACGAGTAGATTCAACAAATGAGCGACGACGCGCGATGCGTTTCAATAAGGTACCGTATGCGTTCAAATACCATTCGTCCGATTACGATGAAACTTGGGTGAGATGTTGTGTACAACCTACGGAAGGTTTCTGGCTTAATAAATCCATTTTATAATAGGTAGCGCACGAGTAGATTCAACAAATGTGTGACGGCACGCGAATCATTTCAACAAAGTACCGTATGCGCCCATATACCATTTATCCGATTGCGATTAAACTTTGGTGAATTGTTGTGTACACTCCAGGAAATGTATCTGGCTTAGTAAATCCAGTTTTTAATAAGTAGCGCACGAGTAGATTCAACAAATGAGCGACGGCGTGGGAATCGTTACCACAATGTCCCGTATGCGGTCATATATCATTCATCCGATTGCGATCAAACCTTGATGAATCATTGAGTACACGCCAGAGAAGGTTTCAGGCTTATTAAATCTATTTTACAATAGGTAGCGCATGAGTAGATTCAACAAATGAGTGACGACGCGCGAAGCGTTTCAACAAAATCCCGTATAAGTTTATATTCCATTTTGATGAGTTGTTGTGTACACTTAAGTGAAGGCTTCTAACTTAGTAATCCATTTCACAGGAGGTTGCGCACGAGTAGATTCAACAAATGAGTGGCGACGTGCGAAGCGTTTCAACAAAGTCCCGTATGCGTTCAAATACCATTCGTTCGATAGCGATGAAACTTGGGTGAGATGTTGTGTACACTTACATGAGGGTTTCTAACTTAGTAAATCCATTTCATAGGAGGTTTCGCATGAGTAGATTCAACAAATGAGCGACGACGCGCGAAGCGTTTCAATAAGGTCCCGTATGCGTTCAAATACCATTCGTCCGATTACGATGAAACTTGGGTGAGATGTTGTGTTCACCGTACGGAAGGTTTCAGGCTTAATAAATCCATTTTATAATAGGTAGCGCACGAGTAGATTCAACAAATGTATGACGGCACGCGAATCATTTCAACAAAGTACCGTATGTGTCCATATACCATTTATCCGATTGGGATGAAACTTTGGTGAATTGTTGTGTACACTCCAGGAAATGTTTCTGTCTTAGTAAACCCAGTTTTCAATAAGTAGCGCACGAGTATATTCAATAAATGAGCGACGGCGCGCGAATCGTTTCCACAATGTCCCGTATGCGGTCATATATCATTCATCCGATTGCGATCAAACCTTGGTGAATCATTGAGTACACGCCAGAGAAGGTTTCAGGCTTAGTAAATCTATTTGACAATAGGTAGCGCATGAGTAGATTCAACAAATGAGTGACGCCACGCGAATCATTAAAAAAAATCACTTATGCGTTCATATGTCATTCATCCGATTCCGATGAAACTTTGAGTTGTTGTGTACACGCCAGGGAAGGTGTTCAACATGGTAAATCCATTTTACAATATTGGTAGCGCACGAGTAGATGTAACAAATGAGTGACGACGCGCAAAGCGTTCCAACAAAACCCTGTATGCGTTCATATACTATTCATCGATTGCGATGAAACTTTGATGAGTTGTTGCGTACACTTACGTGAAGCTTTGTAACTTAGTAAATCCATTTCACAGTTGGTAGAGCACGAGTAGATTCAACAAACGAGTGACAGCGCACGAATCATTTAAACCAAATCCCGTATGGGTTAAATGCCATTTATCCGTTTGCGATGAACCTTTGGAGAGTTGTTGTGCACGCTCCAACGAATGTTTCTAAATTAGTTAATTCAATTCACGATAGTTTAGAGGCAGTTAACAGAAATTGAAAAAAAAAAAAATGTGCATCCAAAATCACTTCAAGAAACTAAGTTACAATACTTTCTTTGATTGGCAGGACAACGTCTGCCGGGTCAGCTTGTCGTCTATATAAAAATCAATGTTACGTGATAGTTTGTCCGTCTGTCCCCTATGCGTTCATATACCATTCATCCGATTCCGATGAAACTTGGGTGAGTTGTTGTGTGCACTCCAAGGAAGGTTTCTGGCTTAGTAAATCCATATTACAATAGGTAGCGCACGAGTAGATTCAACAAATAAGCGACGACGCGCGAAGCGTTTCAACCAAGTCCCGTGTGCGTTGATACACCACGCGTCCGATAGCGATGAAACTTGGGTGAGATATTTTGTGCACACCAGGGATGGCTTATGGATTAATGAATCCATTTTACAAAAGGTGGCGCACGAGTAGATTCAACACATGAGAAACGGCACGCGAATCGCTTCAACAAAATCCCGTATGCGTTCATACACCATTTATCTAATTGCGATGAAACTTTGGTGAGTTGTTCTGGACACTCCTACGAAGGTTTCTGACTTAATAAATCCATATTACAATAGGTAGCGCACACGTAGATCCAACAAATGTGTGATAGCACGCGAATCGTTTCATCAAAGTCCTGTATGCGTTCATATGGCATTTATCCGACTGCAATGAAGCTTTGGTGAGTTGTTGTTGCACTCCCACGAATATTTATGAATAAGTAAATCCAATTTACAATACGTGGCACGCGAGTAGTTTCAACAAATGAGTGTATTTTATCCAGTTTAGAGGCAGTTAACGGAAAAATAAAATAAAAATGCAGTGTATCCAAAAGCATTTCAACAAACAAAATTACAACACTGACACTTTCTTTGATTGGTATAGCAACGCCTGTCGGGTACAGCTTGTACTAAAATAATTAATCGAAGGACAAGCATATAGGCCTAATGGACATACTTATTCAGTGTTAAGATCAATCACAACTATTGCAATGGGATGAATGGTATATGCACGCATAAGGGACTTCGTTGAAACGATTTATTTGTTGAAAAGACACGCGCGCCATCTATTGTAAAATGAATTCACTAATTCAACAAAAACCTTTCCGAGAGTGTGCACAACAACTCAGCAAAGTTTCATTGCAACAGAATGAATGGTATATGAACGCGTATGGAACTTTGTTGAAACGATTCACGCGCCAACAGTTATTTGTTGAAACTACTATAGAGCGTCTCTACCTTAAAAGACAGTACGCATTAAATGGAGCGCGCTGATGCCAGATCTGCTGCATAAACCAAGTTCTGCAAGGCCGGGCACATGATGTAACATAACTCGTATACAGGCGTGCTTTTACGCAAAACTCGGGAAATTTCCAAAATATTTGTTTGTTGTATATAATTGTGCCTCATGCCTTGAAGCGAAAGACGGTACAATATTTAGATTGTGATACACCGAAGCTCAGAGCGCGATTCTAATGCACACATTATAATAATTTATAATTTTCAATTATTCAATTATTCATGAATATGATAAGGCCTTTTTCTCGAATATCATAGGTTATAATAAATTATAATATGACATAATAATATATTGTGGTCCACGTAATTTACTCAATTTTGTGTGGTCAAGTGGGGGTATGCAGCCGAAATTAAATTATTCATTTCTTGTTTCTTGAACGAGACGTTGTTCAATTTTATATAGTTCTTCACTTACGCCCATACCATTTCGATGGGATTAAGTTCACTGTGGTATGGTGGTGTGGTAAGGTGACAAGCAAGAACATATTTCTCTGCTGTGATTGTCTATTACTAGGCTAGATCCTTCGGGAACATTAAGCAACAATATTGCTCGACGAACCACTTTTCATATACTTCAACTGTCATTTTGTCGTGTGTGTCTACCGTGTTCTTTTTGGCACAGAAACGTTAACTCTGCACCATTAACGAACCCTTGGTAATTCCCGGGACGAACAAAGGCAAACTACGGAAACCATTTCTAGGATGGCTGAGGTAGGAATCGAACCCGCCTCTTCTCAGTTTTGTCTCATGGAGTTGAGTACACCCCGTTCCAGCCCTCAGACCAGAATTAAATTTCTTGGCAGAGCCGGGATTCAAACCCGGGCCTCCACAGTGACAGCACAGTGACAGCCAAGAACGCAACGAGGCGGACAATTTATAAAGAACACAAAATCCACTTCATTTCTTAGTTTTACTTCACATTATCACCTACCCTCCTTCAAACGTAGTCGGTGGAGATTAGTAAACAAAGTTCCGGTGCGTCAGCGCTGAGCGGGAGGACTAAGCGAAGTGCTATAACTTATGAATGCTACCTAATATTGAGCTCTGGTTTGTTTTAAAAACTATTTCAGACATTAATGAACTTTTCTTCTCGCTTAGTCACCAACGTAAAGTCAACAGCAAAAAACTTTCTCGCTAGCTAACTTTTATGTGACACCTTCCCAGATTTTTCAAGTAACATTTAAGAAAAAAATCATAACTTTCTTATTATGAAAATAATTATTGCCCTGAGAAGTAGGGTATCTTCTACCAACATCAGGCAATCTAAAAATAAATTCTTGATCTGTTGCGATCATTAGTTCATTATCTATGGCGTGATAAGTTTTATAAATGCAAAAATATAGATTCGCGCTAAAATATCGTAATTGTGAAAATTGGGTCATGTGTTAATTATTTATGGCTTTTATTTTTACATCATCATAAAGAGCGGGAAATTCTCTAAATTCCACGCAAACATTTTCTTAGATTTGTCACTTTCAATTATTGGGAAATGGCAACATCGCCGGGGTAGAAGAGGACGAAGCTAATTGCAGGACATAGGAGTGCGAGTGAGAGGCATATACTACATTTAATTCCATACTGTCTTTTAAGGTTGAGACACTCTATAGTGCGCCATTTATTGTAAAATAGATCTATTAATTCAAAAACCTTCACAGGAGTGTGCACAAAAACTCACCATGTTACATCGCAATGGGATGAATTGTATATGAACGCATACCGGACTTCCCTGAAACGATTCACGCACCAACATTTATTTGTTGAAAAGACTCGCGCACCATCTATTGTAAAATGGATTTACTCATTCTAAAACCGGCTGGCTGCGTGGCTCAGCGGTAACGTTCTCGCTTGCTGGGCCCAAGGTTGCAGGTTCGAATCCTGGCGCAGTCAGCTGGCATTTGAGGGTGCGCAAACCGAGGGAGCCGTGTCAGTAGATTTACTGGCACGTTAAATATCCTCTTCGGGGCAAAATTCCGGCACCCCGGCCTCTCTAAAAGCCAGGGTAGTTAAACGGGACGTAAAACTATTATTATTATTATTATTATTAATACTAAAACCTTCACGGGAGTGTGCACAACAACTCACCAATGTTTCATCGCAATGCGATGAATGAACGCATGAAAGACGAACAAATAATCATTAATTTATATAGGCCTAGGCCTACATTAGAAGATATAGCCTACATTGTCCCCCGCCCAGTCATTGGGAAAGTTCATGTTGACCGATTGAAGAGTAGCAACTGAGAGTTGGTATACGCAACACTGAAAGACTGGCTTCAAACCTTAACATTGGAGTGATAAAGCTGTCGATCAGTGAAATAAGAAAGCTCGAATCAGCACAACACGACAGATCCCAGGGTCAATACTACCACGATTGCCAAGTGATGTGGAAACATTGGATTCCTTTCGGTTAAGCAACACCACGTGCGGTAACTAGTTGGAGGGGTGACAACATTATTTTAAGAACCCATAATGTTACCATACACCTACAGTTTGCTAGCCAGTGTCATGTTTATCTCTGTATTCACTAAGAAGCACGAGTGGTGTCAAATATTTACAAAAGGAAACGCAACTGTGCAATCACTTCTTTCTAAGTGCGACTCCGACCCACGACAAGCCTAGCAAGAATCCATTGCGAATGTGGGAGAGAGAAAGAGACCTCCCACGATGTCCTTTAGTCAGAAAATCATGTAACCGGAAATACAAAACTATGTTGTTGTTGTTGTTGAGTCTTCAGTTTTTTGACTGGTTTGATGCAGATCTCCATGCCTGCCCGTCCTGAGCTAATCGGTTCATCTCTACATAGCCACCACACCCTACATTCGAGGCAATCTGTTTAACATATTCTAACCTTGGTCTACCCCTACAGTTCTTGTCCTCGACTCTTCCTTCCATAACTAAGCTTGCTATTCCTCCCACTAGTCTTAATACCTCTTCATTTGTAACCCTATCTGCCCATCTGATCTTCATCATTCCCTCGAAACAGCACATTTCAAAGGCTTCAATTCTCCTCCTTTCTGCTGCTCCAACAGTCAAATTTCACTTCCATACAGCGCCACGCTCCAGATAAAGGCTTCCAATAATGAGTTCCTAATACCTAAATCTACAATCGATGTCAACATATTTATTAAAAAGAATAATGAAATGCTTTCCTTGCCTGAGCCAACAAGATACCGAACAGAAAAGAAAACACAGATATTAACTGTGGCAAACGTTTATTTCTATAATTTAATAAAGCTACTTGTTCAAACCGCACCCAAGCAATTGTCGCCCAACCTTTCTTTGGTGTGATAAGACTGTGTAACAGTGTAATGAGAGAGCTCAAAACAGCACTTTACAACAGCTCTCAAGGTCAAGTGCACAACACTTAAGTTATACGAGAACCTCGACGCAAAAATATCTTATATTGGTTAGAACATGCATAACTAAAAAATATCAGAAAGATGGACAGTGGCGGATAGTACCAAATGAAGCGGTAAACTGAGAACTAGAGCCCATCACTGATACCGGTACCATTCGGAAGAAACGGATTTCATTTTTCGGCCACATTATGAGGACACCGAAAACATGATTATCTAGGAAAATTGTTAAGAAACCTTGGAAAATGAAACAACAAGTAGGATGGATTAGGGAAATTAGAGAAGATATGAAAGAATTAGAAATAACATTGGATGACTTGCAAAACAAAACAAAGAAAATAAGAAAATTGGAAGACATTGGAAGATTTCAACCAAAAATAGACAAACATCATACAATAAAAAGGGTATTTACAGATGAGGAACGCCTGAGAAGATCAGAGCGAATGGAAAGCTGCTGGGCAACTTGGAAAGAAAACTTACTGAAGAAGAGGACCAAGAAATGATTGACTGAAGTGGTGCAATGAGGCCGTAAAAGGAGAAGAAGAAGAACAATATATATTTGGTACAAACATTTAATAATATTAGTAAATTATATGAGTAAAAGGAGTCTGAAATGTTACGGCCACTTAAACAGCGATGACAATAGACAAACAAAGATCAGTTTAAACCTGAAAAACTACAATATTGGCTGGTAGATACACAAGACCTACAAGATATCATTCAGTATAGAACAACATTTAGAAGCATAATAGATACAAATTTCTCGAGAAACCCACACGAAAGAATACGGGATGGACAAAAGAGGGCACAGTGAACAGATGAAGAGATATTGGGAAGAATAGAGGAAACAAGTGCTAAAGAAGTACTCGGTTACATTCAGAAAACAACTTGCCCAACTCAAGCAGGTACTTTCAAAACCAGACCGCTAACAACCCTATTTAAATCTCCAACCACAAATGTCACAAATCCCTACGTGTGTGTTCAGCGAATGGTTGAAACTGGCCACAGTGTTTAACTATCGCTTAAGGGGCACCATGACATCACTGTGGACCGTGTCAGAGCGTGGGCGATCAAGGAAGAATGTTGCCGAACAGCTCACTCAATTCATATCATCAATTACTGTACTGCGAGAGAATTATACAATGAACATTAGTAATTAGGCGAATTCACCGAAGGGAAAAATGTGAATGCCTTCAAATTATCAAAACGGAACATTTTGTGGCGAGCACCATTGTGACGTCACCGCTAGTAATACACTACTCCGTGCTTCAATGAGACTACCATATCGAGATTAAGCGAATAATTTGAAATTAATCGAGGAATCGACTGACCGTTAATTAGATTCATCTAATAACCGAATAATAGATTTATCGAACTGAAGAATCAACAAGTAGTTCCGTGAAGAACTATAAAGTCTATTTTCATATATCCTACTTATGTTAATTACCTCTATCAACATACACAAATTCAGTTTGATTGCTGTAATAGATTCGTAGATATTGAGAACCGTCTAAATATTTCCGATGGTCGCCATGTTGGATTGTTATATGTATAGGCCATAGAGTCATGCACCATTAAAGACACATTATTTCTTAGGTTCATTATTCAAACATCACTTCGATCGCATGATTACGACACAAGAAATAAAAACTTAATTTTAAAATTCGCACAGCCGCCATCTTGAGGTTATGTAAACAATTGAACTATACTAGATACCAGTGCATTACAATGTGTATAAACATTTGCTGTACCAAGTTTCATTGCGTTTGGATCATTAAATCGCCAGAAAAGTATATTTAAAACTTTCAACTTCGCTTGCCCGCCATGTTCGTTTTGTAGTTAACCGTTTTTGAAAGTCTCATAGATGAACTTCCGGTAGTGCCCTTTACCTCCGTACTAAATTTCAGGGTAATATCGGTAATAATTTCGGAGATATTGAATGCTGGTGAAATATTTCGCACAGCCGCCATGTTGGATTGGTGAGACGTAACAAAATTTGAACGGCACGGTCAGGGTCTTGCGGAATAGTACTATGACCTTACCGAATTTCATTGAAATCGCTCCAGCCGTTTAGATTTTATTAGGAGGGAAGGGGGCACACTTACACACACACACACACACGGACGAAAGGTTATCTCATAAGCCTATTTTTTTCATAAATGAAAATAGGCTAAAAATACGTGCATTTTCGTTACTGTTTAAAGTAACCCTAAAGTAACGGTTTCTAGGAACGACATTAGATTACCGTAAAGTAATGGTTGCTATGAACGCCGTTATTAGTAAGGCATTTCTCCCAACCCTGGTGTATAGTTATAATTTGTCATAGACGAAATGATATAAAATGAACGTCGATGCACTGTATTGCTAAGGTTGGTAGCCCTGGAGGAACAGACACCGTGCGAAAGTAGCGTGGAACGTCTGGGTAACGCAAGTACAAGGACATAGTTACCATACAATAACCGCTAGCTACAACTGATCTGTCACGATTATACTCTAGTGTCGTGTGGCGCAATGGGCAACCCTATAGCTAAAGCTCTGGGCGGATGTGGATATGGCTGGGCGGATAGCCGATAATGTTTGGAGCAAATTTGCGGATAGTTTTAGATTACACTCCACCAGTAATATTTTGTATTGCATTTTAAAAAACCTTTCTATTTGAAACGGTTCAGTATAGATTTTACTGAAGTGTGAAGACATGGCAGTTTCTGTCATTGTTAAGTGCTTAGACAGGGTAAGCTGAGTGTTTAGTGGCAATGGGAAGCTCCCAGATATTGGTTGATGGCTATTATGAGTTTCGTAATACTAATGGATATTTGAGGCCTTGATATCGCCCGACTCAGAAATTAAGATTGTTGTAGCGAATGTTATACCAGCGCAATACAATTTACTTAATCTTTAATCAGCTACACATCTATATAGAAGGCCCAATCAGAAAGAATAACCCCGAATGCTCCTCAGGACTTGCTCACCTGATGAGTTAAAACTGAGCAATTCCCTGCAAAGCAGGAGGCCATAGCCCTTATGGGATTTGTAACGCTATTTATTATTATTATTAGATTACAATCCGAACTTGTCGAATATCATTACTAGGAGCCGCATGCTTATCACCTATCATATTTTCCAGTTATGTTTATTTTTCATAACAAATGTAAGATGATTATTTAAGCTAATCTCATTCAAATTATGTCATTCCGAACTGAAAAGGGTTGGCTGTATGCCATTCATGTTAAAAGTAGCTCATGACATACAGAGCCTAAGGGAACGACTTTCTCCTCAAATGTGTTGCTCTAATATCTTATGCTTTATCTAGTTAACATATTATTGTAATGCCAGGAATTGTGTGGGCTCAGCATTCGATCTCTGCCCAATAACGAATCCCAAAGCTTTGAACATTGTTTATCCTCAAGTAGCACCAACAGATAGCGCACAGGTACATTTTGTTATGTTGGTCAAATAACACAATATAGGCTGTTACCAACGCTTTAAAATTAAAATGTAGCCTATCGTAATATCAAGTAGTTATTCTTCAAATTCGATGCGTATAGAATGTCAACGGAAGGCAAATTAATGGAGTCCCAAATAGAACAGTAACGGTATCTGGCGGAAAAGTTTCGCATCAGAAATCAATTTACTGAACAGAGAAATGGATTATAATTTTCGTGGAACTAATGTCATACGCCTGCTTCCTCCATGACGTTATGGTGTGTTTATATCAACAACTGCATTCACTAAAATTATCGGTGAAATGTTACGAATGTGTAGAAATTGGAGTTGCAAATATTAAGGTACAGTGCTATTTAGTTTGTTTACGCATTGTAAGTACAATGGTTGATCCAATAAAGCCTACATTGTCAACTTTCAAATCATGTAATTCATGTCCGACATGTTGGATTATCAGTGCAAGTGTAAATATTGAGCTCTGATTGGTTGGAAAAACTGTGTTATAAAGTAAAGTAGAACTTTAATGACCCCCATTATGATAGTTTTATGTAATGTTCACATATCGACATCGTCGAACATAAAAGTCTATTTAAATGTTTCAACTTCGCTTGGCCGCCATGTTCATTTTGTAGTTAACAGATGTTTCTGAAATTCACATAGATGAACTTCCAGTAGTGCCCATTATCACCGTACAAAAGTCAGGGTGAAAAGAGTAATAGTTTTGGGAGATATAGACTACCGGAGAAATATTTCGCACAGCCGCCATGTTGGATTAGTGAGACGTAAGAACATTTGAAGGGCACGGTCGGGGTTGGCCAAAATGGATCTATGACCTTACCGAGTTTCATTGAAATTGCTCCAGCCGTTTAGAAGTTAATAGGTGGGTCCCACACACATACACACACACACACACACACACACGGGCAAAAGGTGATCTCATAAGGCTTTCTTTCTTCTTTTTTTTTCATAAAATGAAAATAGGCTAAAAATGGAGATTTACCTGTGACTTGACTGTGTGAATGCGGTGAGTAACAAACCGTGAACCACCTCCTCGTTTGCAAGTTGTGTCCAATCACATATTCTCCACAGAACCTGATGACTGAACACCTGAAGCTTAATTAGCAAAATACTGGTCTCACTGCGTTTAAATTGACTATACGTATACGTGTATGTGTATAACCACGCAATGTTTACAGAGTTACTTAAATAGCACCATGCAATCTCCGACACGATTAAATGAATGATCTCACGGCAATTTTGGGGTCTGGGGGATGTGAAACGCGACGATATGTCGAATTATTCGCGAGTAGTAACATGGTATCCATTGCAATTGGTAGTTTTGTTATGAAATCTACCTAAAAGAATGTGTTGAGTGGGTAAAGCAGGCAGAGACCCGTCTTGGTATCTTTGAATGCGCAGTACACAGCACGCGGGAAGGATTTTGCAGTTAAAAACACAGCTGACTTCTCCTGGCGCGGGCACACAATAAACTTTGAAAACAGCCAGATCTATTTTACCAGTAATTTTGTGTACCGTAAGTTTGTCACACTTGTAAAATTATAGCGGTTTTTGTTGTTAGTGCTTTATAAATGTTCAAGTATGAAAACCCTTTGTATCATTAACTTCTACCGTGGCGAGCTTTGAAGCGATTGCGTTGTAAACTATTTTAATGGTAACCGTTACTAGTCATATTTACTTAATGCGCTTTTGTATAACATTCCAACATGGCGGCCATCCAAAATATTTAGACGGTACTCAATATCTACGATCTATTATAGCAATCAAACTGAAAAGTTGTATGTCAATACCTAGGTTATTAACTTAGGTTCACCTATGATCATTCAATAACCTACTGAGTACAAAACCAACATGGCGGCGATGCGAAATTACATATTTAAATGGATTGTTCCTCGCGACTTTTCATCCAAGCGCTGTGATATATCTTCATACAAGCCTTAATATACTGACGTCTAATTTAATGTAATATTACGAGAACTTAAAAATGGCAACTGTGCAATATTTTTTTACGTACGCTATTTAGTTGTTGGTTGGTTCCTTAGTTTAGGGGCTGCAACAACGTGGTCATGTAGCCCCGTGTACTTTGGGTGTGTGTAGAATCTGTCTTAATTGTGATGACTGTATTAGTGTGTGTTATCTGTCATTCAGGTAGAAGGACTGCAGATGATCAATTTTTTCTAGTACTTATAGTTCCTACTTTTGCTCCACGACGACACCTAGCTGCGGACGTGGCTACTAAATGCCATCCCAGTCAGTACCTGGCGGCGAACGTTGGAACTAATAAAGCGTTATCAATCTAACCTACAAATTTTAGCTTCCACAAGTGTAGTTAGTGGAAGGTTCTTTAACATGCCATAAATCTATGACATGGGCCCGCCGGCTTTACTTCCCCTCCGAAGGAAGGCATAGTAAGGGATTTTTAACGCTCTTAAAAAATCCAACGACTTCGGCCGGGTTTGAACCCGCGATCTTGGGCATAGAAGCTCATCCACCGAACTACTTGTTTTGTGTTCACTTGTGTTAACCTGCTGAAAAGCTATTTTAAGAATATAGAAACGTAAAAATCCTTTCGTAAGGGTACAGAAAATGAGGCTAACCGCACTTAGAAATGCGGGCACTAATGAAAACAAATTCTTTTGGGAATTCAGATTATTGCCACAGCAGCTCTTTCATGTGGCTAATGTTTAAATGTTATGTAACAACTCTGTTGCATGACCAGCACAGGAAATATGCAAATCGGTTAGTTCTTGTCTCGCCAAAGCAAGGTCCCCAACTGAAGTCGCTTTAATGCGGTTGTCCATAGACTTTGAGGAATGGCTAACGCACCAATGTGCAACCAAATATGCATTCTAAGTTACTCAGAACGATATCCCGACATCATGGCAATCGTGTGTTCAATTTGTTTCATAACCCGTGATTCTGTGGTGACTTATTCTTTGGGTCAGGAATGAGGGACATTAAATAAGTTTTTATCCCGGCATTTGCCTGTAGGGGTCTGAGGGACTTGGAAGGAAGGAGAACCACGAAAGGCAGCTAGGAAAGGGGAAAGAGGATAGGGTCCGCTCCAAAGGCAATGGAAAAGGGGAAATACCTGACTCAGCTCAGGAATACCTCGGGGTCGCCGACTCACAGCCTTGAGCCCTAGAGGGTGTAGCAATATCCTCTGTGCACCAGAGATGGTGGGGCTACATACACCCGGCCTCCTTGAGGGCCTCCTCTAATAATTGCCTTAAACCACTCTCTGAAAGAATTTTTGGTATGACCATCCCCTACGCCGAGGGATGAGCAAAATGATTTCGGAATTATAAGAAGATGAACTTTTGGATGTATAAAACAATTGGTAAATTTAGTGATTTCTAAATATTCTTCTTTGCCCGGCAAAATGTACCTCCGCCTTCCGGAGGGATTTTTGGATTCATGAGTTGACGACTATACTGAACCACTAACCCATTGAGGGAGGTGTAGGCAGCTTTGGATGTGCAGCAGGGTGAATATTCCTAGTGGGTAGACGATCAGTGGTCGGAGAGAAAGTGTGGTGTCGTGTCGGAGCCGATGTTAAACATTGTAGAGGATTTATCGTAGAAAACCGCTGTTGTTGCGGTCATTTCTCATCTGTAATAAATACTCCAACACAGACAATGAAGTCGTTAATTATTATGAAGAGAAAAATCATAATCGTAGACTGCGGTTCAGTACTTTCTTCTCCCGTATTCACGAACGTATCCTTAATAGTTAAATAGTTCCATCATTATTATCATCATATCACTACAGTATAAAACTCAGCCCCCGATTCTTGGATAACTCAGGTAATCTCGAGAACCACCAGATGGATTTTGATGCGGTTTTCACGATTCTGTAAATGATACCTCGAGGAATATTTCTGTACAAAATAATTTATTTATAATCAAAGGAAGCCTAGCAGTAACGATTTCAGATAAAAAGTCGAAAAAACCTGGCGTCCTTGGGCTTTTTAAGCTAACGCTGGACAAACCGTTAAAATATCAATAGACTATAAGTGTAAGAATTGTTCAGCATGAAAAGTTCAACAAAAGCGTGTCTGAGAGCATATCTCTATCTGCAATACCTCGCCCACTGTAAGTGTTTTTATATCTTCCAACAATCTTCATTCAATTACTGAGGCGACAGTTTACGAGCAGGCTAGGGGCGAACCTATCACCCCATTTACAGCCTAGCTAGTGGCCTACCGTATTACCCCAGATACAGCCAGGAGCAAACTGTCGAGTCGTGTTGAGTTACGACTTCAGAGAAGAGTGGTTGTGTTTGGAGTTTCCCTGGAAGTGCAACTCGACTTTTCTTCATTTCGCCTGTGAACTTTTCGTTCCGCAAAATACACAGTCAAGTTAAGATTGGACGGAAGGGGGATTTGTGTTTCATGCACCTCGCCATTCTTAAATTACGTCTGACAAGAATTCGTTGCACATGCATCTCCATGATAATATAATTAATAGTCCAGTCAGTGTTTTAACCCATCATGGCGAGACGTAAAACGGATATAGGTCGTATTCATTGACACGCTTATCACGTAATGCATTCATAACTGTTCCCGGGTGAAGCCGGGGCGGGTTGCTAGTAATTACATAATACGCTAAGGTGTATGTTTCACAAAACTCAAGCTTCTAAACCAGAGGGAGTTAAAAGGTGTGGTTTGTACCAAAATCTTACAAATCGTCTCAATAGTACAGGAAAAGTCTTGCATTTGTTGAAAAGTCAACGGAAATATATTTATTTGTTTATCAACTGCGTTTAAACGAATAAACAAGAAGCCCGCAAAACAGGAAAGCCAGGCGGGTGGTTTATACACAGGTCCTCTAGCTATTATTCATCGTCAGGTCCACCGAGGACCGCGAGATCTCAACTGTTTGCCTTCTTGTGCGCCCAGCAGGTTTTCATCCTTCCGGAATGTGCTCTGTTCACATTCTGTAGTGGAGTTGAATATCTCTTTCTGAAATTCCATACTTTATAAGATCCTTATCGATCAGCAGGAGCCAAGGAGGAATCGTTTTGAGACTTCTGAAGTACGATAACAAGCATTTAAAAAATCTTTCAGCTGGTAATCTGAAAAGTTGAGCATACAAGGTTATCCTTTTTCGGATTACGCTTATCTTTCCCTTGTGGATGTATATTTCTTGCTCCGAAGTCTGTAAACATCATGTTTGAAGTTGGAACCAAGAAAATCCTCCTTTCCTTAATTGCCAGTTTTTCAAGCAGGCTGTGTGTTCGAATTGTTAAATATTCTGCTTGAGGTCTTATCACAGTTTGAAAATGCCTAAATGTTGCACTTCCAAAGATGGGACATTTTATTGCACACAGGGTGCTTCCTAATTCCCATTACAGACTTTGACTGCTTGTAGTTTAGCATAGGAACTTGTGCCCGAAAACGTACTTTACTCACCAGGGGCGAAATTAGACCCTGACCAATCAGAGATCAACGGTAATCCGAAGTGGGATATCTCGACCGTGAGTCCTGGTGAATGTGAAGCAAGGAGACTGGATATCCCTGAGCAAAACAAAGATGTTGTTTGCTCGCGTGCAGCTGACAGCTGTCTTTGAACTCGTGTGTGTGCGCTAAATAATGTTGAATAGTATACTCATTAAGTGAACAACTCCGTCGTCTAATTATTGTCGCAGACACAAGGAAATGCTGCGGGAATTTGAAGAAGTTTTGAGTTGTAACAAACAAAACGTAAAAGCGGAAACAGTGCGACAACGCAGTCATGTAGCCCCGTGTACTTTGGGTGTGTGTAGAATCTGTCAGAGTGAATTGTCGTGGCTTCATTAGTGTGTTTTATCGGCAATTCAGGTAAGGAATGCAGACCATCAATTTCAAGTAGTTCCTACTTTTGCTACCAAATTCTACCGTCAAAGACACCTAGCTGCGAACTTGGCTACTAGATGCCACCACGACCGGCACTTGGCTACATACGTTGGAACTTAATAGAGCGCTAATCAAACCTAACGTACAAATTTAGCTTCACACAATATTGTAGTTATTGGAATGTTCTTTAACATGCCATAAATTTATGACATGGGACCGCCGGCTTTACTTCCCCTCCAAAGGAAGGCATACTGAGGGATTTTTAACGCTCTTAAAAAATCCGACGGCTTCGGCCGGGTTTGAACCCGCGATCTTGGGCATAGAAGCTCAGCATGCTAGCCACTACGCCAACAAAGCCGAAGCCGTTACTTTAAGCCAGTCTGTTATGTTCCACCCAAGGAGGATATATGGGTAGAGCTGCAACTTACACCAACCTATTGCTCGACGCAAATAGTTCCAGCTGACAATATGAGATGGCGCGACGATGCACTCTCGAGCGCGATCCGTCCCCGACCTGGCCTACTCGCTCCTCTCCCCTCCCGGCCCGTGCCTACCCTTCCCTTTCCCCTACAATTACGGGAAGCGTTGGAACAACCAGCTCTTAGTTTGAATTATATCGATAGTATCTGATATCGTTTTCGAGCGCAGTGTATCGACTAAAATCGATGTGTGATTCAATATAATTCAATTTCTTCATATAATATTGTTCGAAACCGATTGTATTCCTTTCTAAGCACTGCAATATGTATTTACTATTGATATATATTTCAAATATTAATTAAATATACAACATTAACAAGAATACTCACCAATTTTCCGATTTTGCTGCCATCTATAGCAGTACAACTCAACTACATCATCGTACGCGATGACTGCTAGCGTTTTTTTAACGTTGTCAGCAGGTACTACTACAAGGCAAACTATAGGCCACAGCCGCTACCTTCCAACTCCTCGTCCTTACATTCCAACTTCCCTCCTTCCCTCCCCAACGGTACTTGTAGCTCAGCCATTGGGTGTCCGTCTCGAAGCAGCTACAAAACTGGCGAGCCGAACATGTCCTCGGACACTCCCGGCACTGAAAGCCATACGCTAAAAAAAAAAAAAAAAAAAAAAAAACTACAAGGCAAGCTAGCGTTGGTACCAAAACACCCTATAAAGTTTCACCCGGTCGGTTCCACCCAAGAACCATTTGATGAGCCAGCTTAGTGTCCTAGGCGAAAGCCCACACAAAACTTAGAAACATTGCTGAGTTTCTTTCCGGTAAGGCTCGTTTACGTTCTTTGGACCACTTTGGTCTGTATTATTTTTATTTTGGTTGCTCTGATAATACTTCCCATTTGTGTTCTTTGTGTTTGTAGATGTCCCGTTATGAAATGTCTGTTTGCGTTTTGAGGTCCTTTCAAAGTTCTTCTAGCCAAGGTGTTGAGTTCTGGTGTGAGGTTACACAATCTATTGTCCTTTGCGTCAAATTATTATACTATTGTTAGTATTATTATGCTTTCCGATAAGGCCTGCTATGGACTCTTTGTTGTTTAGTCTTCCATCCTTCCCAATCCCTCCCTATATTATTGTGCTAAGGTCCCATTAACACCAACCTACACAACCTACAGGTTCAGCGTAACGCACTCACTTACTCTTTAAATGCCTCACAATTAAATAAATACCTTAAAACATGTATATTTACAATGAAATAATGAAAGAATGCAACACGGTAACCATGGTAACAGAATCTGTAAGACTCAATGCTATTCCAATTATTACATTACTGTGAAAGTTTCCAGACGGTTATGAGGTTATCACTGAACCAAATTAAGCTGTAAAATTCATCAATACATACAGTATAATGCGCTTAAGGGGGTCAAGGGGCACTCTAGATTTTTTTCACGCAATTTTCACGTGTGAGTGTGGTACGAAAGGTGTTTTTCACCCGACTATGAAGGGTCTCCGAAAACCACATTTAAAGGCCCTTAAATTAACAGTGTCTGTGATATTCCCAGAAAACTAACTTCGCTCTGATATACCTATGAAGGAATGACAAACCCCTAACCACTGCACCAGTAGCTGAATTGATAAAGTCTGATTATTCATAAATCAGTCATAGCATTCATGATTGAGATTTTGCTAAGTGTACTCTTTACAACTAGAATATTCGCGGGCGAAGCCGCGACGGGTAATGCTAGTTATTATTATTACTAGGGTCCAGATTTGTGTTAAATGCATATTCTGAACATAACAACATATAGGCCTACATTAGAAATTAGCCATAATTTAAAACATCTTGAACACAATTGGTTTGGCCTGCGTGTTGGACATCCCTTGTAGGAAGAGATAACGAGGTAACAGTATTTAAGCGCGGCAATTTCAAGAGGGAATTGGGGGGGGGGGGCATTCCTTTCACCATCCCGGGGTTAGTTTTGTGAGTAGTTTCTTCAGTGTTACTTCATCCTTAGTCTGCATATGCTTTGCTCTAAAGAGAAGAGCAGCAGAAAGTGTTAGGTAACAGGGATTAATTATTCAACTGATAGCGTAGTTGTCTATTGTCAAATATGCTCGAAGGAAGTGAAGTGTGAAAAGAAACGTCAACTTGAACAAAACGACCACACATATTACGGCAAAGGAGGGAAGGGGGAGTGGATAAGATTGGCTTATTGTTCAAATTTTAAAGCATATTTTCTACACTTTTAGAGCTTAATTGCATGCATAGTTTAATAGCTTTTAGTACATAAGTACTATAATAATAATAATAATAATAATATTGTATGGCCTCGGCTGCCGGGTGCAAGCTTTGTTATTTGACACCCAGAGGGCAGCTTGCCTGTCGAATTTAGTCGTTCCTTGGAGCGCTCTGAAAGTCAAAGAGGTTGGATATCTAAGCTCCCTGACAAGGGCGGCTTCGGTGGCGTAGTGGGTAGCATGCTGAGCTTCCATGCCCAAGATCGCGGGTTCAAACCCGGCCGAAGTCGTCGGATTTTTAAGAGCGTTAAGAATCCTTCAGTTTGCCTTCCTTCGGAGGGGAAGTAAAGCTGGCGGTCCCATGTCATAGATTTATGGCATGTTAAAGAACCTTCCACTAATTACACTTTTGTGAAGCAAAATTGTAAAGGTTAAGAATGTAAACAACGCTCTTAGGTTCCTACGTTCGTTGCCAAGAGCCGACTGCGGTGGCGTCTGGCAGCTAAGTTCTGAACTAGTAGTCGTTGACGGTGGCGTTTGGCGGCAAAAGAAGGAACTACTTGAAAAATTCAAAAGTCTGTAGTCCTTACTTCTATTAAAAATACACTAATACAGCCATCACAATTAACACCGGTTATCAGACAGATTCTACACACACCCAGAGTACACGGGGCTACATGACCACGTTGTCACAGCTCCTAACTTAAGAACCAACCTCCATGACACTATATAGCGGTTTCTAGTAGAGAAAGGAGGAAATTTCAGTTTGGCATTATGAACACGGCCTACTGAACTCAAATGGGTTCTTTAACTTGCAAAAAGCTTATGACATTCGTGTCGTGATTTTCGTTATCTTTCAAAAATCGCTTACCACGGCCAGGAGCGAACCTGCAAGCTTGGAGTTGGTAGTCCGACAAGATAACCACTCACCAACCGAGTCCCTAATTATTATTATTAGCGGACCCGTGCGAGAACTCTCTCATAATGAGTTGTGTGTACCCCATGTGTACAGACTACCCGCCCGGCTCTAGTGCTATGCGGGCTGTACACGATGTCAGGGGCTATCGTCTTGTTTATTTGTTTAAAAGCACTTGATAAACAAATAAATATATTTCCGTTGACTTTTCAAGAAATGCAAGATTTTTCCTGTACTATTGAGACTATTTGTAAGATTTTGGTACAAACCACACCTTCTAGCGTATTGTATAATAAGATCAACATCCTTAAGTATTTGTTGCTGAGATGGAACAAGACAAAGTTTAATTATCACAAGCAATAATCTGCTATCAGATAACATACACAATGCTGGTAGTTATATTCCTTCCGGCGCCAGCAGGAATGTCAAGAACCCTCCATCAATAGCGACGTCAGCTGTTCAGTGCATTCCTTCTCCACACAACACGCCATTTAATAATTGCTCAACCGAGTTCTATAACAAGCGAAGTGTGGCCCGTGCTTAACCTTGAGACCAACTTGTTATTGGGACAGTGTGTGTGTTTGAGCCTTCAGTCTTATGAGTGATCCATGGCTCCCTGTCCTGAACTAATCGTTTCATCTCTACATAGCTACCACATCCTACATCTAAGATTATCTGTTCAACATATTCTAATAATAAGTTTGCTATTCCTGGGTGTCCTACCAACCCATCCCTCCTCCTCATTAGCAGTCGCCAGAAACATCTCTCCTCACCCACTCCTATCTACCCATCTGATCTTCATCTTTCTCCTGTAACAGCACATTTCAAACACTTAAATTCTCCTCTTTTCTGCTGCACCAATAGTCCAAGTTTCACTTCCATAGAGCGCCATTCCCCAGACAAGGGCTTTCTCCTCTGCTTCGTCCATCACCGGTTATTTTGCTTCCTAAGTAGCAGAATTCTCCTACTTTAGCTTTTCACCTGCCAATTTGATGTCAATACAGGTTTCTGATTTCTTTTGGCAGCATTCCAATATTTTCGTTTTACATTTATTGATTTTCATCATGAATTCTTTCTTCAAGAACGGTACGTTTCCGGACATGGGTAGCCCATGTATTCACTCCCTACTAGAAGTCCTATAGAAGTGTATAACCGGAATTTCCAAGAAACCCTACACAGGCCGTTTCTAAATTCCCATTACAGACTTTGAGGGCTTGTACTGGGAGGGACCAAGATGGTTAGGTTTAGCATAGGAACTTGTGTTCGGAAACATTCAGACTTCCCGCTATCTGCAAAAAACCACCACAGCACACGTTCAAATCTCCCACATTTTCGGCGCAACTGACTCGAGTACGTACGTCTTCTACGATCATGTGATGTCCCATATCCCCTACGTTGTTCGACGGGTGCCGAGTAATTTATATTCTTTGAAGACGTTTTGCACGAGTTCTGTGCCACTACATGTGCTTCAAAACGTGTCGTTTCAGCACGATGGCGCACCACATCATTTATCACTTGAGGTCCGAGATCATCTGCACCACAGATTTGGGCAACAGTGGATAGGTCGTGGTGGCCTGCACGTTCACCTGACTTGACACCGCTAGACTACTACCTATGGGGTCACACTAAAACCTCGCTGGCAGGGGTTATGGCTGCGCTGGATGTTGGAGGACCAGGGATTGGTGATCATGGTCGTCACATGTAATTGGACCCAGACGACAAGCAGCAGGAGTCTGACAGCGCACCGGGAGCAGTGAACATGTGCTATGGCGGGAAGCTGGAAGTCTGTACGCTAAACCTAACCATCATGGTCCCCCCCCCCCCCCCCCACTATGAGCCCTCAAAGTCTGTAATGGGTATTTAGAAACAGCCTGTATATCCGGAACGCCCCTCTGTGCTCAGGAACAAACTGTCAATAAAAAAGAGAGACGGAGTGTGTTCATACTTAAAAACAAGTAGTTCCGTCAAGAACTATACAGCCTATTTTCATATATCCTACTTATGTTAATTGTCACTATCAACATACACAATTTCAGTTTGATTGCTGTAATAGATTCGTAGATATTGAGAACCGACTAAATATTTCGGATGGTCGCCATGTTGGATTTTATATATGTAGGTCCTAGCGTTATGTACTGTTACATGCAGATCATTGTGAACGTGTAGTATTCAAACTTCAATCGCATAATTAGGACACAAGAAGTAACAAGGAGATTTTAAAATTTTTCACAGCTGCCATCTTGAGGTTATGGAAACAATTGAAATAAATTAGATGCCAGTGGATTAACATTCGTATAAGGATTTACTGTACCTAGTTCCACTGCACGCGGATGGTTAAATTGCGAGAAACGTCCATGTGAATATTTATAATTCGCGTCGCCGCCATGTTGGATTTGTGATCACCAGGTTATTTAAAGTCCTATAGGTGAACTTAAGTTCATAGCCCCTATGAACATTAAAGAAATGCAGTTTGATTGCTAAAATAGATTCGTAGATATTCAGTATCGTCTAAATATTTCGGATGGTCGCCATGTTGGATTGTTAAATGTATAGGCCGTAGAGTCATTTACCATTAAAAGAAAATTATTGCGTAGGTTCATTAACCAAACTTTCACTTCGATCGCATGACTAGATCACAAGAAATAAAAACTTAATTTTAAAATTCGCACTGCCGCCATCTTGAGGTTATGTAAACAATTGAACTAAATTAGATACCAGTGGATTACAGTGTGTATAAATATTTCCTGTACCAGGTTTCAGTGCGCTTGGAACATTAAATCGCGAGAAAGGTCTATTTAAAATTTTCAAATTCGCTTGGCCGCCATGTTCGTTTTGTAGTTAACCGGTTTTTGAAAGTCATATAGATGGACTTCCAGTAGTGCCATTTATCTCCGTACAAAATTTTAGGGTGATACCGCTAATAGTATTAGAGATATAGAATGCCGGTGAAATATTTCGCACATCCGCCATCTTGTGATTATGTAAACAATTGAACGAAGTTAGATGTCGGTGCATTACAATGTGTATAAACATATACTGTACCAAGTTTCATTGCGTTTGGTTGGTCAAATCGCGAGAAACGTCTATTTAAAAGTCGCAAATTCGCTTGGCCGCCATGTTGGTTTGTAGTTACCAGGTTTTCAAAAGTCATATAAGTGAACTTATAGTAGTTCCCTCTATCACCATAGAAAATGTCAGGGTAATATCGGTAATAGTTTCGGAGATATTGAATGCTGGTGAAATATTTCGCACAGCCGCCATATTGGATTGGTGAGTCGTAACAAAATTTGAAGGGCACGGTCGAGGTCGCCCGGAATAGTGCTATGAACTTACCGAGTTTCATTGAAATCGCTCCAGCCGGACAAAAGGTGATCTCATAAGCCTATTTTTTAAAAATTGAAAATAGGCTAATAAAGACCAAAACGCTTGAATACACCGTAAGGTCCCTTGTTCCATGGTTAACCCTAGCGCTGTGCGAAATTTTAAAATGAAGCATACACTGACAGTTGCAGTACCAATACTGCAACTAAATAATTGTACATATTGTAAATATTTTCACCTGTATTTCAAACATAGATTTTGTAGCCTAAGTGTAATGGATCTGATGATGATCGCTTGACGATCGAAACTGGTCATCCTAGTGTTTTATTAATCTCATGTAATCTATTTCAGGATTGGGGCATAACCCAGCTCTTTTTGGGTACATTCGTGTTGACCGACTGAAAAGCACTAAACTCTTGTTTACTAAGGCAACACTGAAAATATGGCTTCAAACACCACAATGTTTAAAATGAAGTTTTTATTTCTTGTGTCATAATCATGCGATCAAAGTGAAAGTTTGAATAATGAAGCTAGGCAATAATTTTCCTTGAATGGTACATAACTCTATGGCCTATACATATAACAATCCTAAATGGCGAGCTTCCGAAATATTTAAACGGTTCTCATTATCTATGAATCTTTTACAGCAACCAAACTGATTTTTTTAAATGTTCATAGAGACTATGGCGGCGACGCGAAGTATAAATATTTAAATGGACGTATCTCGCGAATTAACTATCCGAGTGCCGTAAAACGTTGCACGTTAAATGCTAATACAAATGTTGATCCACTGGCATCTAATTTATTTCAATTGTTTGCATAATCACAAGATGGCTGCTGTGCGTAATTTTAAAATCTCGTTTTTACTTCTTGTGTTCTAATTATGCGATTGAAGTTTGAATACCAAACGTACACAATAATCTTAATGTAATAGTACAAAAATAAAAATCCAACCTGGCGACCATCTGAAATATTTAGACGGTTCTCAATATCTACGAATATATCACAACAATCAAACTGAAATTGTGTATGCTCATAGAGGCAATTAACATGAGCAGGATATATGAAAATAGGCTGTATAGTTCTTCACGGAACTACTTGTTTAGTTTTTGTTTACTTTTTTTTTGACAAAGTTTGATTGTATTTGTTTTTTTTTACCCGTTATAGGATAGTCTACTATAGAAAGAGTTTATAGGCCATTATCAAAGGTTCAAATAGTTGAAACTTGCAGTCTCATTACAACAATGTAATATTTCTGATAAGCAAATATTACACCTGTCTAGTTTTATGGCGCTGGATGAAATGTCAACTAGTAAATATCATCAACAATATTAACATTGAACAATAAAATAAAACATCAGTATACAAGTTAACTTAAAATAAAACACACTAAAAATCAAATTAAAAAGTTAACTTAAAATTATAAAATTAACAAATATATAGACAATTTCTAAAATTATTTAACTTAAAAAGTAATCATATTGAATATTTAAAATCAAAATTAGAGCTGAAGTGAAAATTTAAATTAAAAAAAAATCAGCAAAAATTAGAAAAGAACAGTCTGCCCTATTAAGTTAAGGGCTAAGCATTCAGGCTAAATTTGATTCTCACGTGTTTTCTTTGTGTATTTTTTATTTATACTAATTTGCTTTGAAATTGTATAACTACCAAACCCTGGAATTTATCACAGTGATAAAGGAAACTACTAGAAGTTCACCTATGTGACTTTTGAAAAAATGGTAACCACAAATCCAACATGGCGGCCACGCGAATTTGCGACTTTTAAATAGACGTTTCTCGCGATTTAACCAACCAAACGCAACAAAACTTGGTACAGTATATGTTTATACACATCTTAATGCACCGACATCTAACTTGGTTCAATTGTTTATATAACCACAAGATGGCGGATGAGAAAATATTTCACCGGCATTCTATATCTCTGAAACTATTAGCTGTATCACCCTGAAATTTTATACGGAGATAAAGGGCACTACTGGAAGTTCACCTACAAGACTTTCAAAAAGTGGTTAACTACAAAACGAACATGGCGGCCAAGCGAATTTGAACATTTTAAATAGACCTTTCTCGCGATTTAATGTTCCAAACGTAATGAATTCTGGTACAGGAAATGTTTATATACATTGTAATGCACTGGTATCTAATTTAGTTCAATTGTTTACATAACCTCAAGATGGCGGCTGTGCGAATTTTAAAATTAGGCCTAAGTTTATATTTTTAGGGTCGTAATCAAGTGATCGAAGTGAAAGTTTGATTAATGAACCAACGCAATAATTTTCCTTTAATGGGACATGACTATGGCCTATACATTTAACAATCCAACATGGCGACCATCCAAAATATTCAGACGACTCTGAATATCTACGAATCTATTATAGCAAGATCAAACTGATTTTTTTTAATGTTCATAGGGGCTATGAACTTAAGTTCACCTATAGGACTTTAAATAACCTGGTGATCACAAATCCAACCTGGCGGCGACGCGAAGTATAAATATTCACATGGACGTTTCTGGCAATTTAATCATCCGAGTGGACTGAAATTTGGCACAGTAAATCCTTTTACGTATGTTAATCCACTGCCATATAATTTATTTCAATTGTTTCCATAACCACAAGATGGCAGCTGTGCGAAATTATAAAATCTCCTTGTTACTTCTTGTGTCCTGATCATGCGATTGAAGTTTGAATGCTACACGTACAGTACACAATAATCTTCATTATGAAATAATCTACATAACTCTAGGACCTACATATATAAAATCCAATATGGCGACCATCCGAAATATTTAGTCGCTACTCAATATCTACGAATCTATTACAGCAATCAAACTGAAATTTTGTATGTTGATAGTGGCAGTTAACATAAGTAGGATATATGAAAATAGACTGTATAGTCCTTCACAGAACTACTTGTTTAATTTAAGACATCCCCAGTCTATTTCGGTATAAATGCTGTTTCCAGTGAGAACATGTATCTATCCAGGACTCCGGGAGTTGCAGGGTCTGGAATTCGAGGAAGCCGGCATAGGAAAGTAGGGCCTCAGTACAAAGAATTAGCTTAACATTAATTATTCCCACCTTTAGCCGATTATTGACCTAAAATTCCTGGGCTAATCCCTTTTACAAGAATGTCTTGCAGTGACGCATCACATCTTGTTTTTATCACAATCAGTTGGTTTTGACAGCCACAACGTAACATTCCAGCGACAGACTTCATGGCCACTACGATACTTGGTTACACAAGCGTGGACGAGTCATTGAACATCGTCGCGTCTTGCATGGCCTCAAGAGAAACGCGAATATTATTTCCACGACGGCAAGTTAGTGTTTTATTTGGGTCATTACGTCACTGTGGTCTTTAGCTTCGCGCACTTACTAGTGCGCTCCGTAATCATCAGGAATAGGATTTACATGTACTAAAAGGTGTCGAAATATGTACAGTACATATATTTTTTAAATATGGACAATAACGTTAATTTAACCACAAAGTTAAACACTGTATTTCGTAGCAGAACTTGACAACAGCTTTTCAATGGGAAACAAGAAGTTCCGTGACGAACTAAAGAACCTACTCTTCTTAAAATTGAAGATTCATGCCAATCTAGAATAATGACGAAATTAATTTCTTAATATAGAAATTTCAAATTAGTTCGTACCTGGCATAATGTAGCCTAATTTAGCCTAATAGAACACTACAGTTGGCAGCCCTGGTGGCTGAATATATTCTTTGTTCCATCTCTTTAAGGTACAGAATAGAAAATTTGGTTGAAGTCCAATGGATAGCATCGACGTTACATGCAGTTACACATTGAATCTAACAGCTAGCGCAAAATCATGTTGGCAACAATGTCATGCATGTATCGGTCAGAAATAATCTGAAATAATATGATCTATTGTTGTGTCAATTTTGAATGAAATCCATTAGTTAGTATAAAGCCTGTTTGCCATCTCTTGATGAATGCAGTACATTTGCATTTGTCTGATGGCACAGGCTAGAGTAAAATGTGGCTTTTCACCGATGTCTCAGTCTCACTCATGGCTGTGATTATATGGAAGCTACTGAGGTATGGGTGGTGCTTAGTAATGGCATTCAGGGCACAGTCAGTGTCTGTTGGCACAGGCTAGAGTATCACCGATGTCTCAGTCTCACTCATGGCTGTGATTATATGGAAGCTTATATAAACAATTCATGCTTTTGGGGCATTAGCCCAAAAGCATGAATTGTTTATATAATAATCCGGGCCGTGAAAGCCTTAATATGCAAAATATATGGAAGCTACTGAGGTATGGGTGGTGCTTAGTAATGACATTCAGGGCACAGTCAGTGTCTGTTGACACAGGTTAGAGTATCACCGCTGTCTCAGTCTCACTCATGGCTGTGATTATATGGAAGCTACTGAGGTATGGGTGGTGCTTAGTAATGACATTCAGGGCACAGTCAGTGTCTGTTGGCACAGGCTAGAGTATCACCGCTGCCTCAGTCTCACTCATGGCTGTGATTATATGGAAGCTACTGAGGTATGGGTGGTGCTTAGTAATGACATTCAGGGCACAGTCAGTGTCTGTTGGCACAGGCTAGAGTATCACTGCTGTCTCAGTCTCACTCATGGCTGTGATTATATGGAAGCTACTGAGGTAAGGGTGGTGCTTAGTAATGACATTCAGGGCACAGTCAGTGCCTGTTGGCACAGGCTAGAGTATCACCGTTGTCTCAGTCTCACTCATGGCTGTGATTATATGGAAGCTACTGAGGTAAGGGTGGTGCTTAGTAATGGCATTCAGGGCACAGTCAGTGCCTGTTGGCACAGGCTAGAGTATCGCCGCTGCCTCAGTCACGCTCATGGCTGTGATTATATGGAAGCTACTGAGGTGTGGGTGGTGCTTAGTAATGACATTCAGGGCACAGTCAGTGTCTGTTGTCACAGGCTAGAGTATCACCGATGTCTCAGTCTCACTCATGGCTGTGATTATATGGAAGCTACTGAGGTGTGGGTGGTGCTTAGTAATGACATTCAGGGCACAGTCAGTGTCTGTTGGCACAGGCTAGAGTATCACTGCTGTCTCAGTCTCACTCATGGCTGTGATTATATGGAAGCTACTGAGGTATGGGTGGTGCTTAGTAATGACATTCAGGGCACAGTCAGTGTCTGTTGGCACAGGCTAGAGTATCACTGCTGTCTCAGTCTCACTCATGGCTGTGATTATATGGAAGCTACTGAGGTAAGGGTGGTGCTTAGTAATGACATTCAGGGCACAGTCAGTGCCTGTTGGCACAGGCTAGAGTATCACCGTTGTCTCAGTCTCACTCATGGCTGTGATTATATGGAAGCTACTGAGGTATGGGTGGTGCTTAGTAATGACATTCAGGGCACAGTCAGTGTCTGTTGGCACAGGCTAGAGTATCACCGATGTCTCAGTCTCACTCATGGCTGTGATTATATGGAAGCTACTGAGGTATGGGTGGTGCTTAGTAATGACATTCAGGGCACAGTCAGTGTCTGTTGGCACAGGCTAGAGTATCACCGATGTCTCAGTCTCACTCATGGCTGTGATTATATGGAAGCTACTGAGGTATGGGTGGTGCTTAGTAATGGCATTCAGGGCACAGTCAGTGTCTGTTGTCACAGGCTAGAGTATCACCGATGTCTCAGTCTCACTCATGGCTGTGATTATATGGAAGCTACTGAGGTGTGGGTGGTGCTTAGTAATGACATTCAGGGCACAGTCAGTGCCTGTTGGCACAGGCTAGAGTATCACCACTGTATCAGTCCCACTCATGGTTGTGATTATATGGAAGCTACTGAGGTATGGGTGGTGCTTAGTAATGGCATTCAGGGCACAGTCAGTGCCTGTGGATGCTGTGAAATGTTCTACTCATAGGATTAGTACCGCTGTTCTGACTCAGTGAGGAAAGCAATGACAAACTACCTCACTCCTCATCTTGCCTAGTACGCCTCAATATAGCACTGCCTGGTGTTTTTGTGGGTATCTACCCACATAACCTAATGGCGGTACTACTTGAGGATCCAACCAGCCTTCGGGCTGACTACCTAACAGACAGTATAGAAATTACATGCATTTTAAA
Source organism: Meconema thalassinum (assembly GCA_946902985.2). Classification (NCBI taxonomy): domain Eukaryota; kingdom Metazoa; phylum Arthropoda; class Insecta; order Orthoptera; family Tettigoniidae; genus Meconema; species Meconema thalassinum. Next base: position 176,020,355 of record OX336401.1, read on the forward strand.
ATTGGACCTATCAGCAGGCTTAGAATCATGTTGGTAGCACTGACGTTTATAAGTTACTCCAAATTAATCTAAAATATACGTGTGCATAGTTTAAAGCTGTCGGCTTGCATACATTCTGATATTGGTATTTGCATATAAAAAGAGAGAGAGAGCAATTATTAACAGTTGGCAGCCCTGGAGGCTGTTTAGAATACGCTCAGTCATATCTGGTTATGTACACATATTACATACAAAATTTGGTTGAAATCCAATTGATAGTGTAGAAGTTATATGCATTTAAAAATTGGGCTTATCAAAAGGCTTACAATTATTTTGGCAACACTGTCATGTATGGCCATCTGGAAATTAAATTGAAATGGTATTATCTACATGTGTGCCAATTTTGGAATAGCTCCCATGCATACCTTCCAAGATATCCAACAATGGAGTTCAAATTTCTAGTGTTTTCTCAACAGTTGGTAGCATTGACATTTTCAAATATGGGCTTGAGATATTCCGGTATAAATCTTTACTCATACCAAATTTGGTTTCGATTGCTGCAGCCGTTTAGGAGTTGATAGGGGGAGACACACACACAGCCAGACGGACACACATTTTCCCGGATCGATCTCATACAGTAAGTCTACTTTTTCCTCATTTTTGCAAAATGTGAAAAGTAGGCTAAAAATTCTTGAACTACTGAAATTAGCCAGAATAGTTGAAGTAAAATCTGAATATGATGTAGGCCTAGTAAGTTGATAGAAGTTAACTCCTCCGCGGTCTATAGACCCACCCGCGTTGCCAAATTCGATCACGACTCATATCGATGAAATTCCAGCTGACTCAACCATTTTTAGCACAGTGCAGTAGTGCCAACCCCACGCATTCGATACTATTTCTTATCCGGTATCGTAAAACAAAAGAGCACCGTCAAGTTAGTCTGAAAGTGCACCAAGTTTCATTACGATGGTGAATACTGTTCTACACAAAACAAAACTGTGGCTTTCACCCCAGACCCCCTTGCTTGTGGTGCAATCAGTAATCTTCGTTCGGTCATCTAACCAAGTAGCGACCAATGGTTTTGTCCAGACAGTCATCTAACCAATTAGTGACCAATGATTTCGTCCAGATACCCATTTTTGTTCTGGTGTATTTTGTATCGGAATGTTGGAAATAGTGATAGGACATCAATGAGTGCGTATCAAACATGGCTGCCACCGTTGAATCAGCAAGAAATAAAAACATTCTATTTACTTAATAAAGCAAATATTTCCAGTGCAACAGAGATAATTGGCAATTACTAATCGTTGTGGTTATACGAGAATTGAGCAAGCCTTCATGAACTATTGCTGAATACATTCTCTTTACTCACAAGAGGGCCTATTCATAAGGCATTTTAAACTCTATTTCACGCACGAACATCATCGAAACAAGCGAAATATAAATGAAACTAAATTCCGTAATGCAGTATTATTGGAACGTGGAAATAAGTCACCATCTTGTGCACAATATTTGCGTAGTCGAAATAGCCGTGGAGTTAGCGCCTATGACTGTGAATCTAGAGATCTCGGGTCCGAATCCCGGACGGGGTAGATATTTTTGCTACCAGATTATCATTTTAATAGTACATTATGCAACGAGCCTATAATGGCTATAATTAAGACACGAGTATTTCTTATAAAACGAGCGTATGCGAGTTTTATAATTTCCATACGAGTGTCTTAATTACCATTATAGGCGAGTTGCATACGACTGTTTATGTTCGACGATAATTATAACTTTATTATATGTTTTAACATAAATATTCATAAATATCTGTTGAGAGTCAGCTACTGGAATTTTGTGATCGCAGAGCGAGCGTTGGGTGTGATATCTTTGTCTTTCAAGAGCTTTGAACGACCGACGCATGCGCTCTGTGGGCTTGCAATGCCATATGCAGCCATATGTTTACCTCAGCCGTCCCTCAGTAATATTGTCACCTCAGTCATTTGAAGACAATGCGCTGTGTAGAAATTAGTGTTGGCGATTTTAAGGTAGCCTACAGTGCTATTTCTTGTCTCATATTCGCCAGTTTATTTACGCGAACATATGGACGGTGGGTATTCCATGTCGGTAATTTATTATAGTTCGATGTTGTGTTTATGTCCGACATGTTGGATTTTGAGCGCATGCGCGAAGTTATCGTTACCTAATTGGTCAATGAACGAGCTCTGATTGGCTGGAGAAACTGTATCATAATGGAAAACAGTGTTATAATGACCATCATTATGATACAGTTATCTGACACATAATAGTGAGGGTCGAACATAAACGATATTTATCATATCAATATGACTCATTTTAACAGAATCCATATGAAATTACGTATTGGTCTGTAAATCAAGAGGACCTGTTTATAAGGAATTTAAGGTTATGAGCGGTGTCGCGTCTATTAATCTAGTTGATCCATATCGTATTCTTTATTTAGGCTAGTGCTGGTGGAAGCTACAAATCACCTAATAAAATGAGTTCCGTATTATAAACTACAATATCTGTAAAACACTCTCTTTTACAATAGATTAATATTTGTGCCAATAATAGTATAAAATACCGGTGTATCAACAATTTCACGTGGGGTTTCTTCTATGACAGATGTTACACATCAGATGCGACTACTGTAAGGCTCGTATTTTTTTCTTTGTCCTTGTGTTATTTCCTGGTTGTTTATGCCCCAAATGTTCCATAAACTTTGCTTTGCTCATGTGGAAAAGCAACACACTTCTAAATATTTGATGGCATTTACTTTACTTTGTTCCGTGCATTCTAATTGCATTCCTTCTGTTTCTTTGTCTCCTTGTTAGTTAGCATTAGAAGAAATGGCAAAATAAATGAAATGACGTTAACGTCACAAATATCAATGTCCTGCTCACAAAAGCAAACTTTAACATGAGTAATTATGTTTTCCAACCTTTTCAGACATAAGTTAATCAATCACAAAATAGCATCTACTTTCCAAGGACTAAAATTGTGTTACATAGTGTAATCTGCCATGTAAGAGTCAAATGTAGCTATGATATCAAGCTTTAATAATTTTCGATGTTAACGGTAACTGCAACGTAACGTTAAGTCCTGGTAGGCAGATACTGTAGGTAGGCTCCAAACAAAACGTTACTTCCTGAAGGAAACAGAGGTTAGGACAAGTCTTTGTGATATGGGGTGCTTCTTTGAAACGCAGCGTCCAAACATTGTGTACAGTCATAAAGGGCTAAGGCTAAGCCACGGTCAAGATCGACCGACGGCAGTATTCCTGCACACCTGTCCTCACAGCCCGGATACACATGTTAGCCTGCAGTGTTGCCAAGTTGCTAAATCCAGGGCGATTTAAAATCACTTTAGATACAAAAAATCGCATCTCCGATTGGATGATATATTGCACAAAGGGCCATAATCAAATGCCGGGATGATAAGTTACTACTACTTCTCAATCCTTGCTTCAATTGCTAAGATACAGACACCACAAAAACACAGGTCATCAGATAAATCCTAAACACACAACCCTATGTAAACACAAGGATGAAATGAAATGACCATAATCCCCAAGCCCTCAGAAGAGCACGGTTGGTTGGCTCCTCAGTTTAGGGGCTGCAATAATGCGGTCATGTAGCCCCGTGTACTTTGTGTGTGTGTAGAATTTGTCTCATAACCAGTGTTAATTGTGATGGCTGTATTAGCGTGTGTTATCTGCTTTTAATTCAGGTAAGGACTGCAGACGGTAATTTCAAGTAGTTCCTTCATTCGCTACCAAATGCTACCGTCGACGACACCTAGCTTGCGGACTTCGCTACTACTATAGACGCTATCGCAACCAGCGCCCGGTGACGAACGTTGGAACTTAAGAGCATTAATCAAACCTAATCTACTCATTTTGGCTTCACGCAAGTGTAATTCACCCGGTTCTTCTTCATGCCATGAATCTATGATATCCGCCCGCCGTTTACTTCGCCTCCGAAGGAAGGCATACTGAGGGATTTTTAACGCTCTTTAAAAAACCTGACAACTTTGGCCGGGTTCGAACCCGCGACCTTGGGTATAGAAGCTCAGCTACGTCACCGAAGCCGCTTCACATGACCACTTCATGGTGTAATGGTGCTAGCATTTGTTGGCCCTAATTTACTAATAGTAATGTTATTGATTTTACGTCCCTTTTGACTAATGCGGCTTCTAGAGACACCGGGGTGCCGGAATTTTGCTCCGATAGGGTTCTTTAACGTGCCAGTAAACCTACTCACACGGCTCCCTCACATTTCCGAACCCTCAAATGCCAAACTTCGCCAGGATTTGATGATGATGATAATTGTTGTTTTCAGGGACCTAACATGTTGGTTATCGGCGCCTAATGGTCTGTGAAAACGTAAATGAAATTAAACCTAACACTAACTACATGCTAGAACCGGAAATGGAAAACAAAAATATACACGAATAAGGGAAACAAAAGGCAGGAGGAAAGGAAGCGCCCTCAAGCCTCGAAGAATGAGAAGTAAGGGACTGGGAAGAAAGGAGAGCCAAAGGCAATGGTCGCTAACGCCCGACCTCGCCAGACGTGAGCCCTTGAGGGTGTAGCAGTGTCCACCATAATTGGTGGGGCAACACGCACCCTGCCTCCTTGAGGGCCTTGAGCAGAAGGCAGGAGATACTGTGAGCCCCTGAGGGTGTAGCAATATCCAGGGTGCACCAGAAGTGGTGGGGCTACACACACTCTGCCTCCTTTTGGGCCTTGAGCAGAAGGCAGGAGATACTGTGAGCCCCTGAGGGTGTAGCACTATCCAGGGTGCACCAGAAGTGGTGGGGCAACACACACCCTGCCTCCTTGAGGGCCTTGAGCAGAAGGCAGGAGATACTGTGGGCCCCTGAGGGAGTAGCAATATCCAGGGTGCACCAGAAGTGGTGGGGCTACACACACCCTGCCTCCTTGAGGGCCTTGAGCAGAAGGCAGGAGATACTGTGGACCCCTGAGGGAGTAGCACTATCCAGGGTGGGGCTACACACACCCTGCCTCCTTGAGGGCCTTGAGCAGAAGGCAGGAGATACTGTGAGCCCCTGAGGGAGTAGCACTATCCAGGGTGCACCAGAAGTGGTGGGGCTACACACACCCTGCCTCCTTGAGGGCCTTGAGCAGAAGGCAGGAGATACTGTGAGCCCCTGAGGGTTTAGCACTATCCAGGGTGCACCAGAAGTGGTGGGGCTACATACACCCTGCCTCCTTGAGGGCCTTGAGCAAAAGGCACGAGATACTGTGAGCACCTGAGGGTTTAGCACTATCCAGGGTGCACCAGAATTGGTAGGACTACACTCACCCTGCCTCCTTGAGGTCTTTGAGCAGAAGGCAGCAGATACTGTGAGCCCCTGAGGGTGTAGCAATATCCAGGGTGCACCAGAAGTGGTGGGGCTACATACACCCTGCCTCCTTGAGGGCCTTGAGCAGAAGGCAGGAGATACTGTGAGCCCCTGAGGGTGTAGCAATATCCAGGTTGCACCAGAAGTGGTGGGGCTACACACACCCTGCCTCCTTGAGGGCCTTGAGCAGAAGGCAGGAGATACTGTGAGCCCCTGAGGGTGTGCCAATATCCAGGATGCACCAGAAGTGGTGGGGCTACACGCACCCTGCCTCCTTGAGGGCCTTGAGCAGAAGGCAGGAGATACTGTGAGCCCCTGAGGGTGTAGCACTATCCAGGGTGCACCAGAAGTGGTGGGGCTACATACACCCTGCCTCCTTGAGGGCCTTGGGCAGAAGGCAGGAGAGACTGTGAGCCCTTGAGGATGTAGCACTATCCAGGGTGGGGCTACACACACCCTGCCTCCTTGAGGGTCTTGAGCAGAAGGCAGGAGATACTGTGAGCCCTGAGGGTGTAGCACTATCCAGGGTGCACCAGAAGTGGTGGGGCTACACACACCCTGCCTCCTTGAAGGCCTTGAGCAGAAGGCAGGAGATACTGTGAGCCCTGAGGGTGTAGCAATATCCAGGGTGCACCAGAAGTGGTGGGGCTACACACACCCTGCCTCCTTGAAGGCATTGAGCAGAAGGCAGGAGATACTGTGAGCTCTTGAGGGTGTAGCACTATCCAGGGTGCACCAGAAGTGGTGGGGCTACACGCACCCTGCCTCCTTGAGGGCCTTGAGCAGAAGACAGGAGATACTGTGAGCTCTTGAGGGTGTAGCAATATCCAGGGTGCACCAGAAGTGGTGGGGCTACACACACCCGGCCTCCTTGAGGGCCTTGAGCAGAAGACAGGAGATACTGTGAGCCCCTGAGGGTGTAGCACTATCCAGGGTGCACCAGAAGTGGTGGGGCTACACACACCCGGCCTCCTTGAGGACCTTGAGCAGAAGGCAGGAGATACTGTGAGCACCTGAGGGTGTAGCAATATCCAGGGTGCACCTGAAGTGGTGGGGCTACACACACCCGGCCTCCTTGAGGGCCTTGAGCAGAAGACAGGAGATACTGTGAGCCCCTGAGGGTGTAGCACTATCCAGGGTGCACCAGAAGTGGTGGGGCTACACACACCCTGCCTCCTTGAGGGCCTTGAGCAGAAGACAGGAGATACTGTGAGCCCCTGAGGGTGTAGCACTATCCAGGGTGCACCAGAAGTGGTGGGGCTACACACACCCGGCCTCCTTGAGGACCTTGAGCAGAAGGCAGGAGATACTGTGAGCACCTGAGGGTGTAGCAATATCCAGGGTGCACCTGAAGTGGTGGGGCTACACACACCCTGCCTCCTTTAGGGCCTTGAGCAGAAGGCAGGAGATACTGTGAGCCCTGAGGGTGTAGCAATATCCAGGGTGGGCAACACGCACCCTTCCTCCTTGAGGGCCTTGAGCAGAAGGCAGGTAATATCATGAAAAGAAAAAGAAGGCTGACCCCTCGAGGAATGGGGATCAGGAAAGATGAGACAAGGGCCAATTTATGCGGGAAAGTAAAAGACTCCCTAGGACTCGGATACCCTAATATCGTCGGGGTGGCTGGGGTCCCTTGGTCGCCAACCCACGTCCCACTAGATGGGAGCCCCTGGGGGCGCGGGGGGGGGGGGGGGAGGAGGGCAGGATTTGATCCTGCAACCTTGGCAAGAGCAGACGAGGGGGAGAAAGTCACCGGTGAGCTACGCAGCCCCATTTTAAGGGGGTCGAATATGAGATGTGGCATTTCCGGCCGAATGGCCTTCCCCACGCCAGGAACGCGAGCTAGTTTACAGTGGTTTCCCACTTCCACTCCAGGCAAATGCCAGGATGGTCGACTGAGTACAGTGCAATGTTTCAATTAAATTGAAAACATAATTTATCAGCATTCATAACTCGCCAAGACACCTCATACTTGAACACATGTGACTACATCCGCATATAACGACGAACACACTGAAACTTCATACAGCTGACAAGGTGAGTAACAAACATGGCGGCAATTCAAGTCACAACATAAAACGAACATCATTAACGTCCGTACGTCATCGACTACACTAAACACGTACGTACGGTATAATTTTAAAAATAGAACATTGGAAAAATTTCAAAGATGAAAAAGGAAGGAAGATTTTTAGTTTTACGTGACCGTTAATCTCAAGCCGTGGAACCTCCTGGAATCCGAACCACAGGACATGGCATTTCACTTTGAAAATCTCGCATGCACTGACCGGGAATCGAACCCGGTCCATCGTGGTGACAGGCCAACAGCTTGACCACTGCGCTACCACGCCCCATATTTCAAAGATGAAAAGGTTTGGTATTCGAAACCATGCGACTTCCAAGAAATTTAGAAGTAGTTACCGGCCCCGTGGTGTTGTGGATGCGCGCCTGACTCTCACCCGGAGGCCCCGGGTTCGATTCCCGGCTCCGTCAGGGATTTTAGAAACCGACGCGAGAGCTGGAACGGGGTGCACTCAGCCTCGTGAGGACAATTGCGTAGCTGTCTGACAATGAGGCAGCGGCCCAATCACGAAACCCAAGGGGATCCGATGCGCTGATCACGCGTCACCCCAATATCTGGAGGCCAAATGGCTGGGCAGCGGTCGCTTGGTAGTGCCAGGGGTTATGTTAAATGTTATTAATTATAAAATATATGTTGTGTTTTCTTTCTCTTTTCTTTTTGAGCTTGATCATTTCAACCCCGTGCACTTAGGTATGCGTAAATAAGAGTTTGAATATCTGTGCTATTGTGGCATCTGCAATAGTGTGTGTATTATACTGACTTGAGAAGGAGGCAGCTGTGGTCGTAAGTTAGGAATTACCCCAGCATTTGCCTGAAGTAGACATGGGAGACCACGGAAAACCACTTCTAGGATGACTCATGAGGAAATCGAACCCACCAGTTCTCAATTTTGCCTCAGTCCTCAGACAAGAATTGAATTTCTTGGTAGAGCTCGGAATCCAATATCGGACCTCAAGGGTGACAGCGAAGAATGCTAACCGCTACTCCCCGACGTGACGAGTCAAGAAACTTATCATAATATCCTGAATAACCAGCTGCGTAGCCACGCACCTCGATTAGAGCGGCCATCCTGAAAATATTATTTTCCCCGAATTTTTCTCACACAACCTCAAAGGTGAATTCCCGATGAACAAATTCACACACTACTCTATTATCACAACACAAACACTGCTTAGTACACCGGACTGGTGACTAAGATGTTCCAAAACCTCAAAATCAATTAACAAAATATAATAAATAATATTCAACGGATATCGGATCAATCGAACAGTACAATAATTTGAAATCGAAAGTAGGCCTACGTATGACTAAATCACCAAGACATCCTCTTTTCCCGGGACATGTCCTCGTTTTTCATCCCTGCCCGGGATGTCCTAAGAAACCATTCAAACATCCGTATTTTTTATTTTCTTTGTCGGTTTTTGAGTTTTCCTAAATGCCACTTAATATCGTTAGAAACACGTCGTTGTGGTCATTCTTCTGCATATACGTTCGAGACAATTTAAGCTCTTTTACTTAAATGCAAAACAAAAAGATAAACTTACAAGAAATTTAAGGGGTTAAAAGCAAAGTTTACGTTAATTTTTCAAAATTTATGTCCTCATTTTTTAGGAAAGTGTTGTCTTTTGTTGCTAAAACGACATACTGTATTTTAAACAGATATACCCTTTTTTTATAGGGTAGATCGTGATGTAACTTAAATGAATTGCATTTACATTGTTAGCAATATTAATGTGGATAAATTTCAATGAATCCGCCCTTAATTAACTTTGGCATAATGAAATGATGGCAAGACAACCGCTAACCTACCTTGAAAATCCAGTTACACTCCTGGCGTTCAAAAACAGGTTGTTGATCCTCTACTTGTCGGACCGTTCAAATCCCACAGAACACCGCTCTTCGTTCACACACTATTTGAGAAATATAATCTCAAAGCACATCTAACACTTTTGATATTAATTCACTGTTTTCACACTACACGACACTTGTAAAAAACATAACAATCCAGCACACGGCAGAACACGACAGCGCACACACCACACGAAGCACCTCCGCTCGCCTGTCTTTATGTGTACTCCTTGCAAGGAAGAATGTCGTAGAATGCGGGCGAATCAGCCGCTACGCGCGCTGCTGTCGCGCTCGCCTACAGGTCTGCCAACCTCTCTTAGATAAATATAAGTAAATAGTCTTCTACATAACAATGATTTATTTGCATGGTATCATAAATGAGAGCCTATTAATGACAAGTAGGTGAACTATATCGTATTACCCCGCCAGAATAATTCATTATTAATTATTTATTTGCAGTATTTGAATCGGGAAACTCATGAGTGTTTCTATTTGGTCAGCTTACGGATTCATTATGGAATGCGAGGAATCTCGGTTTCTTGACACTGCATTGGCTGAATCACGTTGAAATTCTCGGTGTTTTTCCCCAAGGTATGGATGGGTGACGCTTCAAATTGGTTGTCATTTAGACACAATGGAATTCGTATTTATTTTTGCTTTAGCGCTATACCGATCTCAAGATGACGAGTGATTTGTCTGCTAGTTGAACTCAACAAAAGGTCACATGAACTAATCGAATTCTTCTGGAAGTATCTCGGTGCGTATCCAGCGAATACACAATGGGGGAACATAGTACTACGGTTCAGGGGCGTATAGGCTATAAGGGGAGAGCGGTGCCCCCCCCCCTTTTTCACCCCCGAGAAAAGCCAATAAAAACTAAGAAACTGTTGCTTGGCTAAAATCATAAAATAATTGTACATTTGGTTGCACCCTAATCTTAACTTAATGGCTAAGTTATAAACAATATTAAGATAGAAATTAGACCACCTCGTGGTGTAGTGGCTAGCATTCTTGGGCACCACCCCGGAGGTGATCTGAGGGCTGGAACGGGGTACACTCAGCCTTGTGAGGCAAAACGGAGAATTCCACAGTTGCGTACGTTTGAGAAATAAAAAAAAAAAAACCTTTTACCTTTCTGCTTAATAAATTGACAAATATTTAGAGATTTACCATTCATACTCCATAATAGAACATACATTAAGTATAAAATGTTATTTATGTTCGACCCTGACTATTATCATAATGATGGTCATTATAACACTATTTTTCATTATGAAACTGTTTCTCCTACCAATCGGAGCTCAAGAAACAGTTGTTTGACCAATTAGGTGAGGATAGCAACGCATCTGCGCTGAGTTCCACGGCCTTGTAATTTAAATTTCACTGCCTGGCCTAGTGTCATAGTGCGGCAATCCAGGAGGCCATGGTCAAATACAAGGTATTCTCTACGTCCCATGCGCTGTGTTCAGTACATAAAACTGGCGAAATCTTGACAGATATTTATGAATATTTATGTTCGAACATAAAATAGTTATAATTATCGTCGAACATAAACAGTCGTATGCAACTCGCCTATAATGGTAATTAAGACACTCGTATGGAAATTATAAAACTCGCACACGCTCGTTTTATAAACATACTCGTACTATAGTGTGTTGTGTTTTATTTTACAGCTGGTTTGTATCGCCACTAATTGCCGGCTGTATTAACTTAGAATTTTACAATTAACAAAAAAAGTCAACCCCTGGCACTATACAGCCCATGACGGGCTAAGGCCGACCAAGCGACCGCTGCCCAGCCATTTGGCCTGCAGATATTGGGGTGACGCGTGATCAGCGCGTCGGGTCCCCTCGGCCATCAATCTTGGTATTCGTGATCGGGGCGCTGTCACACTGTCAGACAGCTACTCATTTGTCCTCACGAGGCTGAGTGCACCCCGTTCCAACCCTCACGTCAGTTTTTAAAAATCCCTGACGGAGCCGGAGAATGCAAAGCAATGGAATCCAGGAAAAATGAGGCAGGCGCGCTACCCCAACACCACGGGGCCGGCTATTTTACAATTAACTCTTATCTAAAATAATTACACACAGTTATATGCTCTTAAGATATTGGTTGATATTTCTGGGCATTTTGCAGTGACAATCCCCTGAGAATACTCACAATATTCCGGGACATTTAGGGGATTACCCTTGTATAATAATAATACAGAGAATGAACAACAACAGACTTACTAAGAACATCTTTGATGTAGTAAACAGTTCAAGCACGAAAACTAATTGGTATCATGAAATAGCGGAAGACTTCAGGCGGGCAGGGATCACGGGACAAATGATAGGCGACAGAGGAGAATACAGACACAAAATTAGCTGAAAAGAAGATGACTGGATCATTGTGGGCAGAACAAAGGAAACAGCAACAGTCAAAGGATGGAGAGATTTGGGGAAGAAAAGAGGAAGAAGAGAAAAAAGTGAAAATTGTGTCATCGTGAGATTTTTGAGTTCACTGTCCATGAGGGCAAATAATGATAATAATAGATTTGAACTGGAGAAACAAGTATCTAAAATCTCCTTGCGAAGAAACCAAACTCATAACAAACAACAAGCGTAAACTTCTCATAATCCAAGAACAAAAGACTGTAATAGTAAAATAATTTAAATAACTGGGAGAATGTGTTAGTTGGAATGCTGGAGAATGCAAAGCAATGGAATCCAGGAAAAATGAGCTTGAAATGGCCTTCCAACTAACAAAAGACATCCCTTTCATGGGTGTCCAAAATTAAACATTACAAGACAGCGATTAAACCACAAGCACTGTACGTAGCAGAAACACTAGACATGAATTTCAAAGGCCAGATAGAGAAACTCGAATTAAAGGAAACGACATTTTTAAGAAAAATCATTGGATCAAAATTTCAGGATAATAAGATAGTCATCAAGAATGAGACTGTCTACAAGAAAATTGTAAAACGCTCAGATACTATGCGAAACAGGAGGACACAGTTATATGATCATCTTCTCAGAGTGAACTCGAATAGATTAATCAAACAAATCTTCCGTAACCGCAAAACAAAATCCACATGTTTTAAAGAAACTGAAAAATACCGAGTAGAATGATTAAAAATTACAGAAAATTCCATACTCAATCGAAAATTTAAAGTAATTATTAAAGACGAAAATATAAGGTTCCAAGACACTAAAATCCAAACCCATCATCTCGGAAGAAGAGAGGAAAAGTAGACCAGAAAGGATGAATAGATGCTTGGCACTAATAGAATAGAAAAAGAAGGCTGATCCCTCGAAGAATTAGAGAAGGGCCAATTAAGGCGGGAAAGGAATAGACTTCCTAGGCCTCAGATACCCTAATACCGTCGGGTTCGTAGGAGAACAAGAGTTGACCAAGAGAGGTCGACAATAAAGATAACGGAGAGGAGCCCGGCACAAGTAGGTGGAAGCAATGCCGGACTCAGCTGGGGTCCCATGGTCGCCAACCCACGTCCCACTATATGTGAGCCCCTGGGGGGGGGAACTAAATTTTAAAAAATATATCTGTTTTGCTAAGATCGGCGTCTTTTACGTTTCTTGTTATTTTCCTGTTTGCTTTCGCTTGGATTGTGTGAGGATAATAGAGAGAATGCCCTCAATTAGTGTTGACTTATGCCAAAACAAAATCCCCTATACCTGCGCTGGGCAGCGTGGGTACATCCGACGACTACGTAAGTGCTATAACCCCCTGCTGTTGCACTTGCCGTTAATCAGAGGGACTAAACTCAGTCAACATTGTCTTGAGATTCACACAGCCAAGAGGAAGGAATTTCCCCTCAAATGTCTAAATGTGTTTCTTTAATACTTAATGCTTTCTGATAAATGAACAAGAAGTTCCGTGAAGAACTATACAGCCTACTTTTCATGCCAATGATTATTCTACAGAATATGAACCTATCAAGAATAATGACAATATTAAGTTGGTAATATCGAAATATCAAATTAGTTCAAAATATACCTGATATAATGTAGCCTAATAGAGCACTACAGTTGGCAGCCCTGGTGACTGAATATAATCTTAGTTCCATCTCTTAAGGTACAGAATACAAAATTTGGTTCAAGTCCAATGTACGTTACATGCAGTTAGACACTGGATCTATCAGCACGCGTAAAAGCATGTTGCCAACAATACCATGCGTGTGCTTGTCAGAAATAATCTGAAATATTATGATATCTTGTTGTGCCAATTTTGGATGAAATCCATTTGTTAGTATAAAAGTTACATGTATTTTAAAATTGGACATACCAGCAGGGATAGAATCATGTTGGCAGCACTGCCTTGTATTAATTACTCCAAATTAATCTACAATGTCAGGTGCTTTAGTGTGCAAAGTATAGAGCTGTTGGCTTGCATACTTTCTTATATATTGATATTAGGGTAAAAAAATATAGACAGCATTTATTAATAGTTGGCAGCCCTGATTGCTCTTAACAATACTTACAGTCATATCTGTTATGGTACACATAGCACATCGAACTGATAGTAAAGAAGTTACATGTATTTAAAAATTGGTATTATCAGCAGGCTTATAATCATGTTGATAGAACTGACGTATATAAGTTAGTCCAAATTAATCTAAAATGTCAGAATATACGTGTGCATAGTTTAAAGCTGTTGGCTTGCATACTTTCTGATATATTGGTATTTGGATTTAAAAAAATAGAGAGAGCAATTATTAACAGTTGGCAGCCCTGGTGGCTCTTAAGAATACGCTCAATCATATCTGTTTTTGTACAGATATTACATACAAAATTTGGTTGAAATCCAATTGATAGTGTAGAAGTTATATGCATTTAAACATTGGACCTATCAGAAGGCTTAAAATTATTTTGGCAACACTGTCATTGTTGGCCTCCTGGAAATTAAACTGAAATAGTATTATCTGCATGTGTACCAATTTTGGAATAGCTCCCATGCATACCTTGCGTGATATCCAACATGGAGCTCAAATTTCTAGTGCGTTTTTCAGCAGTTGGTAGCACTGACATCATTTTCAAATATGGACGTGAGATATTCCGGTGCACATCTTTACTCATACTAAATTTGGTTTTGATTGCTGCAGCCGTTTAGGAGTTGAGAGAGGGGGGGGGGGGGGGACACACAGCCAGCCAGCCAGCCAGCCAGACAGACAGACAGACAGACAGACAGACATTTTCCCGGATCGATCTCATAAGTCTACTTTTTCCTCATTTTTGCAAAATGTGAAAAGTAGGCTAAACATATTATTGTAATGTCAGCGGATTCCGATAACAAAGGTACGGATGCAGATAACAGTCGTGCGGATGCGGGGTGGATGCGGCCTCGGTGGCGTAGTTGAAGGAAGCTTTTAGTTTAACGTGACCGTTAATCTCGAGATGATGAGCCACGGGACCTCCTTTTTACGTGGAATCCGAACCACAGGACATGGCATTTCACTTCGGAAATCTCACATGCATTGACCGGGAATCTAACCCGGACCGCCTTGGTGAGAGGAATACAGCTAGACCGCTAAGCCACCACGCCCCTTGGTGGTGAAGTCGGTAGCATGCTGAAATGCTATGCCGAAGATCGCGGGTTCAAACCCGGCCGAAGTCGTCGGATTTTTAAGACCGTTAAAATCACTCAATAACTTATGCCTTCCTTCGGAGGGGAAGTAAAGCAGGCGGGCCATGCCATAGATTCGTGGCATGTAAAAGAACCTTCCACTAACTACAATTGTGTGAAGCTATTTTTTGTTAGATTTGATTAATGCTCTATTAGTTCCAACTTTCGCTAACAGGTGATGGTTGCGGCGGCATCTAGTAGCCAAGTTCGCGACTAGGTGTCGTGGACGGAAGCATTTGGTAGCAAAAGTAGGAACTACTTGAAATTGATAGTCTGCAGTCCTTACCTGAATTACAGATAACATACACTAATACAGTCATCACAATTAACACCGGTTATCAGACAGATTCTACACACACCCGAAGTACACGGGGCTACATGACCGCGTTGCCGCAGCCCCTAAACTGAGCAACCAACCAATCGAAATGCCAGATATTTTTCTTACACGTTGTATCTTTTTAAACGTGATTTCTCTTTGGCTTAAAAACGAAGGCACACCCACCAAATCAATTCGAGTCCCGGAAGTCTCAGCAATGGATAAAAACTACAAGATACTGCCGGTAGATTCAAATCTTATTTGAAATGGTCTGCGTCGCGCCATAACGCTTGCTTGTGACATTTAGTATTAGTGTTATATTATGAGCAAGGACTGGAAATGTTGCCAAATAATGGTCTCGAATTCCCTCTCGCGACACAAGCGATACGATCAAATTTCCAGTCGACTATGTAGATCCCATTCGATACTGCTTCGCACACATTCCACAGAGTTCAATGGCAGCTTAAAGGAGTGGATACGCTCGAACGTTACAGTTTTATGTGGCCTTGACTCCTCCCACGAACAACTTAAGGGGGCCTCACACCTCCGAGGGTACTTTATGAACGTTAATATTCGCTATCAAAGCGAGGAGGCTGTCAGATCGGAATACTCGTTACATATTTAAGATGGAGCAATTTTGGAATTATCCTAGATGATTAATATTGTAGCTTTCAGTCCGACAATACCAAAAATCATTTTAATTACTGGATTATGTACAAAAAAGTAACCTGGAAGTAATTACATGTGATTAAGATGTATGTTGCAGCATTCGATAAATGATGTGAACAATCACATATAACCAACAAATATCGACCAGTAGCGCTAGCTTAAGGGGGTTTGTAATCGGGAATGCAAGCTTTTCCTAAAAAGATCACTACAACCTTAGTTTTTGAGTTCAAGGCATGAAATGTTGTGTCGATAGATAACTAACTGTAATAAATGAAAAATAAAAAATAAAATAGAGACTTACGTCGACCAAAGTATTATGTGCACTCGAGTTTGAAGGTTGTTTGTGAAGTAACCAATAGACCTACAAAAAATCCAATAACATCATCATTTTCGTCGTTCTATTTTACGTTAGTTCATGTAGGTTTGGATTATTAAATTTATATTTTAATATTTTTTATCGCAGTTGGAACACAAAAAGTGCCCGTTTTTAAGCGTGTTTCAACAATGCGTCACAGAATAATTATCTCACAAACCCGTCATCACATCGAATCCAAATTTTAACACAATATACATTGGAATGTTTTATAACTGGTTTATTAATTTCAAAATTTTGTATGTTCAGGAATCAAAGTTGTTATCAATTTTGTAAGGTAACTTTTTCTCTGCTCGGGGTGGTTGGAAAATGTAGTTCTTGGTTGCATTGTAATCCTTATACATCGAAACGTTGTGCTGTATGACTGTGAAATACGTAAATTAATTCACTTATTTTATATAAGTTTGGTTCATGGTTCACCAGCTAGCCGCTCCGGCGAAAGCTGTACAGCGTAGACGAAATGGAGCCCACACTCATCATGGCACGCCTCGCTCGGAAGTGATGGGCTCCATCTGAGCAACGCTGTATAGCTTTTCCCTTCAAATTTTATTAGGTCTCACCAATACAACATATCTCCTAAACTTTTACTGATATCACCTTGGAATGTTCTACGGTGATAAAGGCCACTACTATACGTTCATCTACGGTATGTGACTTTTGGAACCCTGTTAGGTATCAAAACAACATGGCGGCCAAGCGAAATTGAAACATTTAAATAGACTTTTCTCGCGATTTAACCATCCGAGCGCAATGCAACTTGGTACAGCAAATGGTTATACACACTGTAATACACCGACATCTAATTTACTTCAATTGTTTACATAACCTCAAGATGGCGGCTGTGCAAAATGTTAAAATTTGAGTTCTAATCATGCGATCGAAGTCAACGTTGGAATAATAGAACATAACTCTATGACCTACATAATATGTAACAGTCCAATATGGCTGATAAATATTAAATGTTGATTACTAAGACAAAACTGAAAATTGGCTGCCAACACGACAATACTATGTTCGAAAAGTAACTTACGCAACCCTACTGTATTCTTCGCCAACAGTAAAGAAAGTGACAGTCAGTCTGAAAGACTTGACTTTGTATCATTTTAAATGCTACAAATGCTGAGAAATGTTAGAAAGGCTGGAGGCTTCTCGCTTCGCTCGAAGCAAAAAACTTTTGACATGTTAGAAAATTATCTGCATAATACTTATCTTGCTTATCCTGTTTCAAATTACTCGCGAACGGCAAGTGCAAACCAAGGGCAAAGCAAGGTCAAGCGCGCGGAGGGAGATGGCTGGATGACGTGCCCCTTCCATCCAGTCTAAAAACACTTATAGTGGGCGATGTATTGAAGATAGAGATATGCTCTCGCGGACTTTTTTGTAGAACTTTTCATGCTGACTAATTCTTACGCTCATAGTATATTGATATTTTTAACGGTTTGCCCAGCGTAAGCTTAAGAAGCGCACGGACGCCAAGTTTGTTTTCGACTTTTCACTGAAATCGTTACTGCTTGGCTTCCTTTGATCATACATAAATTATTTTCTACAGAATCTTTCCTCGAGATATCTTTTTCAGAATGGTGAAAACCGCATCAAAATCCATCCAGTGGTTCTCGAGATTACCCGTGACATCCAAGAATCGGGGATTTTTGTCTGATACTAACTAAGTAGAGATTGTCGGGGAACACATGCACCAAGCGGTACTGTGACGTCACTCACCTCAGTGCATCTGGGTACATTTCGTCCCGTCACCGTAACGTAACGCCAGACCCCAGCGTAACGACGAAGTCGACAAGATCATTTAAAATGATGAAACTGAATTCTAAAGAAATTTTAAATCGCCCCGATAGGTTAACGTAAAGGGTTAGTGCTCCAGTTTTCTCCCGCGGAGACTATACCGCTGCAGGTAAGGCCGCCTGCCTGACTTCCATGGCCCCCACTTTTTGTGTATACACCGTGAGCGGGCAGCCTAGCTGTCAGGAGATGACTGAACATCCAAGGCCGTTGACATTGGGAGACCACGTTGCCTGACTTCACGACTCATTCATCCCATTGTTTCTTTACTTTCAGATCCAGTTCCCTCAAGCACTGATGACCTTGAACACTTTGAGCAATATCTATGGGCTAGATACTTGAAGGTAACCATGTAGTGTAAAATTGTCAAATAATACGGTACCGGTAGCTTAAATATTTCCAAATATTTCAAAATATATTTAGTGACGCCAGGGTGCCGGAATTTTGCCCTGAAGGGAATCCTTAATTCGCCAGTATTTATTCATTCATTTTCTAACAACCCTTTCCCAGCTTATCCCGGTATCTAAGGGGGCACATACAGCTTAAGGAGCCACAAACCTGCTGCTACAAACTGAATCTCACTCAAAACCGTTGTGACCTTAATTAGTCTTTCTATGAAACGTTAACATTTTTTTGGAGTTTACTCAGCATAAAATAGAAATAATGATGCTTAATGAATTAATGAATTAATTAATCATGTTAAAATATGCGAGATTCATTTTGTAGCAGAAGGTTTAACACACACATTAAAAAAAGAAAACTCCAAAAATCCCTATAAACACGGAAGATATCAGGGAAACGGTGAAGGTCAGCACAAAACAAGTACCACATTTTGAAAAAATTGATAAAAATAATTACCATTTGAATTTTGAAAATGTTTAACTTTGCTTCTAATAGCAAGGTGTGTGTGTTTCCTTGGAAATGTATACCATTGTTGTACAAGATTTGTGGCAGGCACAGTTATAATATTAACATCGTTATTGTTGTGGCTCCTTAAGCTGTATGTGCCCCCTTCTGTTTACAAGCGTTAGCTTGAAAGGCGCACGGACGGCAGGCTTTTCTTCGATTCGATTCACTAAAATCGTTACTGCTCGGCTTCCTTTGGTCTTTAATGCTTTTCTACAGAAACCTTCGTCGAGAACACAGAATGGTGAAAACCGCATCAAAATCCCGAGATTACCCGTTACATCCAAGACTCGGGAATGGGAATAACAGGAGACACAATACAGGGCAGAATAACCTTTAGAAGATTAACACAACATTTCAAGGGTGTCTTCCTGATTGCGACCATTCCGGATTGCGGTCACTTTCATTTTAGGAAAGCGCTATAAACATTCCAGCGTCCAGATTGCGGTCACTTTTCTTGGGAGACTTGTCCGGTTGTAACTCCCCTGGGGATTTCCTCACCTTTCACTTCCACCCCTCTTGCCAATGTTGAGGTACATGCCATGCCATATGTCAGTTCTCTTTGGAATGTTAATAAACCTAAAACTTCAAATATTTGATTTTGTTTGTAGGAGGGGGCGCGGACAAACATTGATTACAAAGGGGATTTAGAATCAAACGCAGAACAAATTACTTTTACGAGACGAATTTTTCGAGAAAGTTTTTCACTACTGTATGTACAGTGGGCTACCTATTATAAAAATAGATATCTCGCGTCTCAAATGGGAGGAGAGGGGCAGAAATTAAAAATTATACCCTGTAAGAAAAAAAATTCCCGTTAAAACAAATTGTTTAAAGTGAAGGTCGTCGATTCCGATCCTGAAACGTTTCTATTCTTAAGACTGAAAATGTTATAATCATTGCTTTACGAGGTGCTGTCAGATTGGGAGGGAACTTGATTTTCTTAAGCGAAGTTTTATGGGGTGTGCTAAGCTGAATACTGAACTGTATTCTTTGGTTAGGTAGTGAAATATCAGTTTCCCCTTGTTATCCACAAAACTTACGGAAGGTATGAGTCAGTCGGGAAGAACCAAGAACCAAGAACCGGACTCCCAAGAAAAGTAACCGCAATCTGGACGATGGAATGTTTATAGTTCTTCCCTAATGAAAGTGACCGCAATCTGGACGCTGGAATGTTGATAGTTCTTCCCTAAAATGAAAGTGACCGCAATCTGGACGCTGGAATGTTTATAGTTCTTCCCTAAAATGAAAGTGACCGCAATCTGGACGCTGGAATGTTGATAGTTCTTCCCTAAAATGAAAGTGACCGCAATCTGGACGCTGGAATGTTTATAGTTCTTCCCTAAAATGAAAGTGACCGCAATCTGGACGCTGGAATGTTGATAGTTCTTCCCTAAAATGAAAGTGACCGCAATCTGGACGCTAGAATGTTTATAGTTCTTCCCTAAAATGAAAGTGACCGCAATCTGGACGCTGGAATGTTTATAGTTCCTCTCTAAAATGAAAGTGACCGCAATCTGGACGCAGGAATGTTTATAGTTCTTCTCTAAAATGAAAGTGATCGCAATCTGGACGGTGGAATGTTTATAGTTCCTCTCTAAAATGAAAGTGACCGCAATCTGGACGCAGGAATGTTTATAGTTCTTCTCTAAAATGAAAGTGATCGCAATCTGGACGCTAGAATGATTATAGTTCCTCTCTAAAATGAAAGTGACCGCAATCTGGACGCAGGAATGTTTATAGTTCTTCCCTAAAATGAAAGTGACCGCAATCTGGACGCTGGAATGTTGATAGTTCTTCCCTAAAATGAAAGTGACCGCAATCTGGACGCTAGAATGTTTATAGTTCTTCCCTAAAATGAAAGTGACCGCAATCTGGACGCTGGAATGTTTATAGTTCCTCTCTAAAATGAAAGTGACCGCAATCTGGACGCAGGAATGTTTATAGTTCTTCTCTAAAATGAAAGTGATCGCAATCTGGACGGTGGAATGTTTATAGTTCCTCTCTAAAATGAAAGTGACCGCAATCTGGACGCAGGAATGTTTATAGTTCTTCTCTAAAATGAAAGTGATCGCAATCTGGACGCTAGAATGATTATAGTTCCTCTCTAAAATGAAAGTGACCGCAATCTGGACGCTGGAATGTTTATAGTTCTTCCCTAAAATGAAAGTGACCGCAATCTGGACGCTGGAATGTTTATAGTTCTTCCCTAAAATGAAAGTGACCGCAATCTGGACGCTGGAATGTTTATAGTTCCTCTCTAAAATGAAAGTGACCGCAATCTGGACGCTGGAATGTTTATAGTTCTTCCCTAAAATGAAAGTGACCGCAATCTGGACGATGGAATGTTTATAGTTCTTCCCTAAAATGAAAGTGATCGCAATCTGGACGCTGCAATGTTTATAGCTCTTCCCTAAAATGAAAGTGACCGCAATCTGGACGCTGGAATGTTTATAGTTCTTCCCTAAAATGAAAGTGACCGCAATCTGGACGCTGGAATGTTGATAGTTCTTCCCTAAAATGAAAGTAACCGCAATCTGGACGCTGGAATGTTTATAGTTCTTCCCTAAAATGAAAGTGACCGCAATCTGGACGCTGGAATGTTTATAGTTCCTCTCTAAAATGAAAGTGACCGCAATCTGGACGCTGGAATGTTTATAGTTCTTCCCTAAAATGAAAGTGACCGCAATCTGGACTGTGGAATGATTATAGTTCTTCCCTAAAATGAAAGTGACCGCAATCTGGACGCTGGAATGTTTATAGTTCTTCCCTAAAATGAAAGTGACCGCAATCTGGACGCTGGAATGTTTATAGTTCCTCTCTAAAATGAAAGTGACCGCAATCTGGACGCTGGAATGTTGATAGTTCTTCCTTAAAATGAAAGTGACCGCAATCTGGACGCTGGAATGTTTATAGTTCCTCTCTAAAATGAAAGTGACCGCAATCTGGACGCTGGAATGTTTATAGTTCTTCCCTAAAATGAAAGTGACCGCAATCTGTACGCTGGAATGTTGATAGTTCTTCCCTAAAATGAAAGTGACCGCAATCTGGACGCTGGAATGTTTATAGTTCTTCCCTAAAATGAAAGTGACCGCAATCTGGACGCTGGAATGTTTATAGTTCCTCTCTAAAATGAAAGTGACCGCAATCTGGACGCTGGAATGTTTATAGTTCTTCCCTAAAATGAAAGTGACCGCAATCTGGACTGTGGAATGTTTATAGTTCTTCCCTAAAATGAAAGTGACCGCAATCTGGACGCTGGAATGTTTATAGTTCTTCCCTAAAATGAAAGTGACCGCAATCTGGACGCTGGAATGTTTATAGTTCCTCTCTAAAATGAAAGTGACCGCAATCTGGACGGTGGAATGTTTATAGTTCTTCCCTAAAATGAAAGTGACCGCAATCTGGACGCTGGAATGTTTATAGTTCTTCCCTAAAATGAAAGTGACCGCAATCTGGACTGTGGAATGTTTATAGTTCTTCCCTAAAATGAAAGTGACCGCAATCTGGACGCTGGAATGTTTATAGTTCTTCCTTAAAATGAAAGTGACCACAATCTGGACGCTGGAATGTTTATAGTTCTTCCCTAAAATGAAAGTGACCGCAATCTGGACGCTGGAATGTTTATAGTTCTTCCCTAAAATGAAAGTGACCACAATCTGGACGGTGGAATGTTTATAGTTCTTCCCTAAAATGAAAGTGACCGCAATCTGGACGCTGGAATGTTTATAGTTCTTCCCTAAAATGAAAGTGACCGCAATCTGGACGCTGGAATGTTTATAGCTCTTCCCTAAAATGAAAGTGACCGCAATCTGGATGCTGGAATGTTTATAGTTCCTCTCTTAAATGAAAGTGACCGCAATCTGGACGCTGGAATGTTTATAGTTATTCCCTAAAATGAAAGTGACCGCAATCTGGACGCTGGAATGTTTATAGTTCTTCCTTAAAATGAAAGTGACCGCAATCTGGACGCTGGAATGTTGATAGTTCTTCCCTAAAATGAAAGTGACCGCAATCTGGACGCTGGAATGTTGATAGTTCTTCCCTAAAATGGAAGTGACCGCAATCTGGACGCTGGAATGTTGATAGTTCTTCCCTAAAATGAAAGTGACCGCAATCTGGACGCTGGAATGTTGATAGTTCTTCCCTAAAATGAAAGTGACCGCAATCTGGACGGTGGAATGTTTATAGTTCTTCCTTAAAATGAAAGTGACCGCAATCTGGACGCTGGAATGTTGATAGTTCTTCCCTAAAATGAAAGTGACCGCAATCTGGACGGTGAAATGTTTATAGTTCCTCTCTAAAATGAAAGTGACCGCAATCTGGACGCTGGAATGTTTATAGTTCTTCCTTAAAAAGAAAGTGACCGCAATCTGGACGCTGGAATGTTTATAGTTCTTCCCTAAAATGAAAGTGACCGCAATCTGGACGGTGAAATGTTTATAGTTCTTCCCTAATGAAAGTGATCGCAATCTGGACGGTGGAATGTTGATAGTTCTTCCCTAATGAAAGTGATCGCAATCTGGACGGTGAATGTTTATAGTTCTTCCCTAAAATGAAAGTGACCGCAATCTGGACGGTGAAATGTTTATAGTTCTTCCCTAATGAGAGTGATCGCAATCTGGACGCTGGAATGTTTATAGTTCCTCTCTAAAATGAAAGTGACCGCAATCTGGACGCTGGAATGTTTATAGTTCTTCCCTAAAATGAAAGTGACCGCAATCTGGACGCTGGAATGTTTATAGTTCTTCCCTAAAATGAAAGTGACCGCAATCTGGACTGTGGAATGTTTATAGTTCTTCCTTAAAATGAAAGTGACCGCAATCTGGACTGTGGAATGTTTATAGTTCTTCCCTAAAATGAAAGTGACCGCAATCTGGACGGTGGAATGTTTATAGTTCCTCTCTAAAATGAAAGTGACCGCAATCTGGACGCTGGAATGTTTATAGTTCTTCCCTAAAATGGAAGTGATCGCAATCTGGACGCTGGAATGTTTATAGTTCTTCCCTAAAATGAAAGTGACCGCAATCTGGACGCTGGAATGTTTATAGTTCTTCCCTAAAATGAAAGTGACCGCAATCTGGACGCTGGAATGTTTATAGTTCCTCTCTAAAATGAAAGTGACCGCAATCTGGACGCTGGAATGTTTATAGTTCTTCCCTAAAATGAAAGTGACCGCAATCTGGACTGTGGAATGTTTATAGTTCTTCCCTAAAATGAAAGTGACCGCAATCTGGACGCTGGAATGTTTATAGTTCTTCCCTAAAATGAAAGTGACCGCAATCTGGACGCTGGAATGTTTATAGTTCCTCTCTAAAATGAAAGTGACCGCAATCTGGACGCTGGAATGTTTATAGTTCTTCCCTAAAATGAAAGTGACCGCAATCTGGACGATGGAATGTTTATAGTTCTTCTCTAAAATGAAAGTGACCGCAATCTGGACTGTGGAATGTTTATAGTTCTTCCCTAAAATGAAAGTGACCGCAATCTGGACGCTGGAATGTTTATAGTTCTTCCTTAAAATGAAAGTGACCACAATCTGGACGCTGGAATGTTTATAGTTCTTCCCTAAAATGAAAGTGACCGCAATCTGGACGCTGGAATGTTTATAGTTCTTCCCTAAAATGAAAGTGACCACAATCTGGACGGTGGAATGTTTATAGTTCTTCCCTAAAATGAAAGTGACCGCAATCTGGACGCTGGAATGTTTATAGTTCTTCCCTAAAATGAAAGTGACCGCAATCTGGACGCTGGAATGTTTATAGCTCTTCCCTAAAATGAAAGTGACCGCAATCTGGATGCTGGAATGTTTATAGTTCCTCTCTTAAATGAAAGTGACCGCAATCTGGACGCTGGAATGTTTATAGTTATTCCCTAAAATGAAAGTGACCGCAATCTGGACGGTGGAATGTTTATAGTTCTTCCTTAAAATGAAAGTGACCGCAATCTGGACGCTGGAATGTTGATAGTTCTTCCCTAAAATGAAAGTGACCGCAATCTGGACGCTGGAATGTTTATAGTTCCTCTCTAAAATGAAAGTGACCGCAATCTGGACGCAGGAATGTTTATAGTTCTTCTCTAAAATGAAAGTGATCGCAATCTGGACGGTGGAATGTTTATAGTTCCTCTCTAAAATGAAAGTGACCGCAATCTGGACGCAGGAATGTTTATAGTTCTTCTCTAAAATGAAAGTGATCGCAATCTGGACGCTAGAATGATTATAGTTCCTCTCTAAAATGAAAGTGACCGCAATCTGGACGCAGGAATGTTTATAGTTCTTCCCTAAAATGAAAGTGACCGCAATCTGGACGCTGGAATGTTGATAGTTCTTCCCTAAAATGAAAGTGACCGCAATCTGGACGCTAGAATGTTTATAGTTCTTCCCTAAAATGAAAGTGACCGCAATCTGGACGCTGGAATGTTTATAGTTCCTCTCTAAAATGAAAGTGACCGCAATCTGGACGCTGGAATGTTTATAGTTCTTCCCTAAAATGAAAGTGACCGCAATCTGGACGCTGGAATGTTTATAGTTCTTCCCTAAAATGAAAGTGACCGCAATCTGGACGCTGGAATGTTTATAGTTCTTCCCTAAAATGAAAGTGACCGCAATCTGGACGCTGGAATGTTTATAGTTCCTCTCTAAAATGAAAGTGACCGCAATCTGGACGCTGGAATGTTTATAGTTCTTCCCTAAAATGAAAGTGACCGCAATCTGGACGATGGAATGTTTATAGTTCTTCCCTAAAATGAAAGTGATCGCAATCTGGACGCTGCAATGTTTATAGCTCTTCCCTAAAATGAAAGTGACCGCAATCTGGACGGTGGAATGTTTATAGTTCTTCCCTAAAATGAAAGTGACCGCAATCTGGACGCTGGAATGTTGATAGTTCTTCCCTAAAATGAAAGTAACCGCAATCTGGACGCTGGAATGTTTATAGTTCTTCCCTAAAATGAAAGTGACCGCAATCTGGACGCTGGAATGTTTATAGTTCCTCTCTAAAATGAAAGTGACCGCAATCTGGACGCTGGAATGTTTATAGTTCTTCCCTAAAATGAAAGTGACCGCAATCTGGACTGTGGAATGATTATAGTTCTTCCCTAAAATGAAAGTGACCGCAATCTGGACGCTCGAATGTTTATAGTTCTTCCCTAAAATGAAAGTGACCGCAATCTGGACGCTGGAATGTTTATAGTTCCTCTCTAAAATGAAAGTGACCGCAATCTGGACGCTGGAATGTTGATAGTTCTTCCTTAAAATGAAAGTGACCGCAATCTGGACGCTGGAATGTTTATAGTTCCTCTCTAAAATGAAAGTGACCGCAATCTGGACGCTGGAATGTTTATAGTTCTTCCCTAAAATGAAAGTGACCGCAATCTGTACGCTGGAATGTTGATAGTTCTTCCCTAAAATGAAAGTGACCGCAATCTGGACGCTGGAATGTTTATAGTTCTTCCCTAAAATGAAAGTGACCGCAATCTGGACGCTGGAATGTTTATAGTTCCTCTCTAAAATGAAAGTGACCGCAATCTGGACGCTGGAATGTTTATAGTTCTTCCCTAAAATGAAAGTGACCGCAATCTGGACTGTGGAATGTTTATAGTTCTTCCCTAAAATGAAAGTGACCGCAATCTGGACGCTGGAATGTTTATAGTTCTTCCCTAAAATGAAAGTGACCGCAATCTGGACGCTGGAATGTTTATAGTTCCTCTCTAAAATGAAAGTGACCGCAATCTGGACGGTGGAATGTTTATAGTTCTTCCCTAAAATGAAAGTGACCGCAATCTGGACGCTGGAATGTTTATAGTTCTTCCCTAAAATGAAAGTGACCGCAATCTGGACTGTGGAATGTTTATAGTTCTTCCCTAAAATGAAAGTGACCGCAATCTGGACGCTGGAATGTTTATAGTTCTTCCTTAAAATGAAAGTGACCACAATCTGGACGCTGGAATGTTTATAGTTCTTCCCTAAAATGAAAGTGACCGCAATCTGGACGCTGGAATGTTTATAGTTCTTCCCTAAAATGAAAGTGACCACAATCTGGACGGTGGAATGTTTATAGTTCTTCCCTAAAATGAAAGTGACCGCAATCTGGACGCTGGAATGTTTATAGTTCTTCCCTAAAATGAAAGTGACCGCAATCTGGACGCTGGAATGTTTATAGCTCTTCCCTAAAATGAAAGTGACCGCAATCTGGATGCTGGAATGTTTATAGTTCCTCTCTTAAATGAAAGTGACCGCAATCTGGACGCTGGAATGTTTATAGTTATTCCCTAAAATGAAAGTGACCGCAATCTGGACGCTGGAATGTTTATAGTTCTTCCTTAAAATGAAAGTGACCGCAATCTGGACGCTGGAATGTTGATAGTTCTTCCCTAAAATGAAAGTGACCGCAATCTGGACGCTGGAATGTTGATAGTTCTTCCCTAAAATGGAAGTGACCGCAATCTGGACGCTGGAATGTTGATAGTTCTTCCCTAAAATGAAAGTGACCGCAATCTGGAAGCTGGAATGATTATAGTTCTTCCCTAAAATGAAAGTGACCGCAATCTGGACGGTGGAATGTTTATAGTTCTTCCTTAAAATGAAAGTGACCGCAATCTGGACGCTGGAATGTTGATAGTTCTTCCCTAAAATGAAAGTGACCGCAATCTGGACGGTGAAATGTTTATAGTTCCTCTCTAAAATGAAAGTGACCGCAATCTGGACGCTGGAATGTTTATAGTTCTTCCTTAAAAAGAAAGTGACCGCAATCTGGACGCTGGAATGTTTATAGTTCTTCCCTAAAATGAAAGTGACCGCAATCTGGACGGTGAAATGTTTATAGTTCTTCCCTAATGAAAGTGATCGCAATCTGGACGGTGGAATGTTGATAGTTCTTCCCTAATGAAAGTGATCGCAATCTGGACGGTGAATGTTTATAGTTCTTCCCTAAAATGAAAGTGACCGCAATCTGGACGGTGAAATGTTTATAGTTCTTCCCTAATGAGAGTGATCGCAATCTGGACGCTGGAATGTTTATAGTTCCTCTCTAAAATGAAAGTGACCGCAATCTGGACGCTGGAATGTTTATAGTTCTTCCCTAAAATGAAAGTGACCGCAATCTGGACGCTGGAATGTTTATAGTTCTTCCCTAAAATGAAAGTGACCGCAATCTGGACTGTGGAATGTTTATAGTTCTTCCTTAAAATGAAAGTGACCGCAATCTGGACTGTGGAATGTTTATAGTTCTTCCCTAAAATGAAAGTGACCGCAATCTGGACGGTGGAATGTTTATAGTTCCTCTCTAAAATGAAAGTGACCGCAATCTGGACGCTGGAATGTTTATAGTTCTTCCCTAAAATGGAAGTGATCGCAATCTGGACGCTGGAATGTTTATAGTTCTTCCCTAAAATGAAAGTGACCGCAATCTGGACGCTGGAATGTTTATAGTTCTTCCCTAAAATGAAAGTGACCGCAATCTGGACGCTGGAATGTTTATAGTTCCTCTCTAAAATGAAAGTGACCGCAATCTGGACGCTGGAATGTTTATAGTTCTTCCCTAAAATGAAAGTGACCGCAATCTGGACTGTGGAATGTTTATAGTTCTTCCCTAAAATGAAAGTGACCGCAATCTGGACGCTGGAATGTTTATAGTTCTTCCCTAAAATGAAAGTGACCGCAATCTGGACGCTGGAATGTTTATAGTTCCTCTCTAAAATGAAAGTGACCGCAATCTGGACGCTAGAATGTTTATAGTTCTTCCCTAAAATGAAAGTGACCGCAATCTGGACGATGGAATGTTTATAGTTCTTCTCTAAAATGAAAGTGACCGCAATCTGGACTGTGGAATGTTTATAGTTCTTCCCTAAAATGAAAGTGACCGCAATCTGGACGCTGGAATGTTTATAGTTCTTCCTTAAAATGAAAGTGACCACAATCTGGACGCTGGAATGTTTATAGTTCTTCCCTAAAATGAAAGTGACCGCAATCTGGACGCTGGAATGTTTATAGTTCTTCCCTAAAATGAAAGTGACCACAATCTGGACGGTGGAATGTTTATAGTTCTTCCCTAAAATGAAAGTGACCGCAATCTGGACGCTGGAATGTTTATAGTTCTTCCCTAAAATGAAAGTGACCGCAATCTGGACGCTGGAATGTTTATAGCTCTTCCCTAAAATGAAAGTGACCGCAATCTGGATGCTGGAATGTTTATAGTTCCTCTCTTAAATGAAAGTGACCGCAATCTGGACGCTGGAATGTTTATAGTTATTCCCTAAAATGAAAGTGACCGCAATCTGGACGGTGGAATGTTTATAGTTCTTCCTTAAAATGAAAGTGACCGCAATCTGGACGCTGGAATGTTGATAGTTCTTCCCTAAAATGAAAGTGACCGCAATCTGGACGCTGGAATGTTTATAGTTCCTCTCTAAAATGAAAGTGACCGCAATCTGGACGCAGGAATGTTTATAGTTCTTCTCTAAAATGAAAGTGATCGCAATCTGGACGGTGGAATGTTTATAGTTCCTCTCTAAAATGAAAGTGACCGCAATCTGGACGCAGGAATGTTTATAGTTCTTCTCTAAAATGAAAGTGATCGCAATCTGGACGCTAGAATGATTATAGTTCCTCTCTAAAATGAAAGTGACCGCAATCTGGACGCAGGAATGTTTATAGTTCTTCCCTAAAATGAAAGTGACCGCAATCTGGACGCTGGAATGTTGATAGTTCTTCCCTAAAATGAAAGTGACCGCAATCTGGACGCTAGAATGTTTATAGTTCTTCCCTAAAATGAAAGTGACCGCAATCTGGACGCTGGAATGTTTATAGTTCCTCTCTAAAATGAAAGTGACCGCAATCTGGACGCAGGAATGTTTATAGTTCTTCTCTAAAATGAAAGTGATCGCAATCTGGACGGTGGAATGTTTATAGTTCCTCTCTAAAATGAAAGTGACCGCAATCTGGACGCAGGAATGTTTATAGTTCTTCTCTAAAATGAAAGTGATCGCAATCTGGACGCTAGAATGATTATAGTTCCTCTCTAAAATGAAAGTGACCGCAATCTGGACGCTGGAATGTTTATAGTTCTTCCCTAAAATGAAAGTGACCGCAATCTGGACGCTGGAATGTTTATAGTTCTTCCCTAAAATGAAAGTGACCGCAATCTGGACGCTGGAATGTTTATAGTTCCTCTTTAAAATGAAAGTGACCGCAATCTGGACGCTGGAATGTTTATAGTTCTTCCCTAAAATGAAAGTGACCGCAATCTGGACGATGGAATGTTTATAGTTCTTCCCTAAAATGAAAGTGATCGCAATCTGGACGCTGCAATGTTTATAGCTCTTCCCTAAAATGAAAGTGACCGCAATCTGGACGCTGGAATGTTTATAGTTCTTCCCTAAAATGAAAGTGACCGCAATCTGGACGCTGGAATGTTGATAGTTCTTCCCTAAAATGAAAGTAACCGCAATCTGGACGCTGGAATGTTTATAGTTCTTCCCTAAAATGAAAGTGACCGCAATCTGGACGCTGGAATGTTTATAGTTCCTCTCTAAAATGAAAGTGACCGCAATCTGGACGCTGGAATGTTTATAGTTCTTCCCTAAAATGAAAGTGACCGCAATCTGGACTATGGAATGATTATAGTTCTTCCCTAAAATGAAAGTGACCGCAATCTGGACGCTGGAATGTTTATAGTTCTTCCCTAAAATGAAAGTGACCGCAATCTGGACGCTGGAATGTTTATAGTTCCTCTCTAAAATGAAAGTGACCGCAATCTGGACGCTGGAATGTTGATAGTTCTTCCTTAAAATGAAAGTGACCGCAATCTGGACGCTGGAATGTTTATAGTTCCTCTCTAAAATGAAAGTGACCGCAATCTGGACGCTGGAATGTTTATAGTTCTTCCCTAAAATGAAAGTGACCGCAATCTGTACGCTGGAATGTTGATAGTTCTTCCCTAAAATGAAAGTGACCGCAATCTGGACGCTGGAATGTTTATAGTTCTTCCCTAAAATGAAAGTGACCGCAATCTGGACGCTGGAATGTTTATAGTTCCTCTCTAAAATGAAAGTGACCGCAATCTGGACGCTGGAATGTTTATAGTTCTTCCCTAAAATGAAAGTGACCGCAATCTGGACGCTGGAATGTTTATAGTTCTTCCTTAAAATGAAAGTGACCACAATCTGGACGCTGGAATGTTTATAGTTCTTCCCTAAAATGAAAGTGACCGCAATCTGGACGCTGGAATGTTTATAGTTCTTCCCTAAAATGAAAGTGACCACAATCTGGACGGTGGAATGTTTATAGTTCTTCCCTAAAATGAAAGTGACCGCAATCTGGACGCTGGAATGTTTATAGTTCTTCCCTAAAATGAAAGTGACCGCAATCTGGACGCTGGAATGTTTATAGCTCTTCCCTAAAATGAAAGTGTCCGCAATCTGGATGCTGGAATGTTTATAGTTCCTCTCTTAAATGAAAGTGACCGCAATCTGGACGCTGGAATGTTTATAGTTATTCCCTAAAATGAAAGTGACCGCAATCTGGACGCTGGAATGTTTATAGTTCTTCCTTAAAATGAAAGTGACCGCAATCTGGACGCTGGAATGTTGATAGTTCTTCCCTAAAATGAAAGTGACCGCAATCTGGACGCTGGAATGTTGATAGTTCTTCCCTAAAATGGAAGTGACCGCAATCTGGACGCTGGAATGTTGATAGTTCTTCCCTAAAATGAAAGTGACCGCAATCTGGACGCTGGAATGTTGATAGTTCTTCCCTAAAATGAAAGTGACCGCAATCTGGACGGTGGAATGTTTATAGTTCTTCCTTAAAATGAAAGTGACCGCAATCTGGACGCTGGAATGTTGATAGTTCTTCCCTAAAATGAAAGTGACCGCAATCTGGACGGCGAAATGTTTATAGTTCCTCTCTAAAATGAAAGTGACCGCAATCTGGACGCTGGAATGTTTATAGTTCTTCCTTAAAAAGAAAGTGACCGCAATCTGGACGCTGGAATGTTTATAGTTCTTCCCTAAAATGAAAGTGACCGCAATCTGGACGGTGAAATGTTTATAGTTCTTCCCTAATGAAAGTGATCGCAATCTGGACGGTGGAATGTTGATAGTTCTTCCCTAATGAAAGTGATCGCAATCTGGACGGTGAATGTTTATAGTTCTTCCCTAAAATGAAAGTGACCGCAATCTGGACGGTGAAATGTTTATAGTTCTTCCCTAATGAGAGTGATCGCAATCTGGACGCTGGAATGTTTATAGTTCCTCTCTAAAATGAAAGTGACCGCAATCTGGACGCTGGAATGTTTATAGTTCTTCCCTAAAATGAAAGTGACCGCAATCTGGACGCTGGAATGTTTATAGTTCTTCCCTAAAATGAAAGTGACCGCAATCTGGACTGTGGAATGTTTATAGTTCTTCCTTAAAATGAAAGTGACCGCAATCTGGACTGTGGAATGTTTATAGTTCTTACCTAAAATGAAAGTGACCGCAATCTGGACGGTGGAATGTTTATAGTTCCTCTCTAAAATGAAAGTGACCGCAATCTGGACGCTGGAATGTTTATAGTTCTTCCCTAAAATGGAAGTGATCGCAATCTGGACGCTGGAATGTTTATAGTTCTTCCCTAAAATGAAAGTGACCGCAATCTGGACGCTGGAATGTTTATAGTTCTTCCCTAAAATGAAAGTGACCGCAATCTGGACGCTGGAATGTTTATAGTTCCTCACTAAAATGAAAGTGACCGCAATCTGGACGCTGGAATGTTTATAGTTCTTCCCTAAAATGAAAGTGACCGCAATCTGGACTGTGGAATGTTTATAGTTCTTCCCTAAAATGAAAGTGACCGCAATCTGGACGCTGGAATGTTTATAGTTCTTCCCTAAAATGAAAGTGACCGCAATCTGGACGCTGGAATGTTTATAGTTCCTCTCTAAAATGAAAGTGACCGCAATCTGGACGCTGGAATGTTTATAGTTCTTCCCTAAAATGAAAGTGACCGCAATCTGGACGATGGAATGTTTATAGTTCTTCTCTAAAATGAAAGTGACCGCAATCTGGACTGTGGAATGTTTATAGTTCTTCCCTAAAATGAAAGTGACCGCAATCTGGACGCTGGAATGTTTATAGTTCTTCCTTAAAATGAAAGTGACCACAATCTGGACGCTGGAATGTTTATAGTTCTTCCCTAAAATGAAAGTGACCGCAATCTGGACGCTGGAATGTTTATAGTTCTTCCCTAAAATGAAAGTGACCACAATCTGGACGGTGGAATGTTTATAGTTCTTCCCTAAAATGAAAGTGACCGCAATCTGGACGCTGGAATGTTTATAGTTCTTCCCTAAAATGAAAGTGACCGCAATCTGGACGCTGGAATGTTTATAGCTCTTCCCTAAAATGAAAGTGACCGCAATCTGGATGCTGGAATGTTTATAGTTCCTCTCTTAAATGAAAGTGACCGCAATCTGGACGCTGGAATGTTTATAGTTATTCCCTAAAATGAAAGTGACCGCAATCTGGACGGTGGAATGTTTATAGTTCTTCCTTAAAATGAAAGTGACCGCAATCTGGACGCTGGAATGTTGATAGTTCTTCCCTAAAATGAAAGTGACCGCAATCTGGACGCTGGAATGTTGATAGTTCTTCCCTAAAATGGAAGTGACCGCAATCTGGACGCTGGAATGTTGATAGTTCTTCCCTAAAATGAAAGTGACCGCAATCTGGACGCTGGAATGTTGATAGTTCTTCCCTAAAATGAAAGTGACCGCAATCTGGACGGTGGAATGTTTATAGTTCCTCTCTAAAATGAAAGTGACCGCAATCTGGACGCTGGAATGTTTATAGTTCTTCCTTAAAATGAAAGTGACCGCAATCTGGACGCTGGAATGTTTATAGTTCTTCCCTAAAATGAAAGTGACCGCAATCTGGACGGTGAAATGTTTATAGTTCTTCCCTAATGAAAGTGATCGCAATCTGGACGGTGGAATGTTGATAGTTCTTCCCTAATGAAAGTGATCGCAATCTGGACGGTGAATGTTTATAGTTCTTCCCTAAAATGAAAGTGACCGCAATCTGGACGGTGAAATGTTTATAGTTCTTCCCTAATGAGAGTGATCGCAATCTGGACGCTGGAATGTTTATAGTTCCTCTCTAAAATGAAAGTGACCGCAATCTGGACGCTGGAATGTTTATAGTTCTTCCCTAAAATGAAAGTGACCGCAATCTGGACGGTGGAATGTTTATAGTTCCTCTCTAAAATGAAAGTGACCGCAATCTGGACGCTGGAATGTTTATAGTTCTTCCCTAAAATGAAAGTGACCGCAATCTGGACGCTGGAATGTTTATAGTTCTTCCCTAAAATGAAAGTGACCGCAATCTGGACGGTGGAATGTTTATAGTTCTTCCTTAAAATGAAAGTGACCGCAATAT
Source organism: Meconema thalassinum (assembly GCA_946902985.2). Lineage (NCBI taxonomy): Eukaryota > Metazoa > Arthropoda > Insecta > Orthoptera > Tettigoniidae > Meconema > Meconema thalassinum. The sequence continues at coordinate 176,054,735 of OX336401.1, forward strand.
GGACGCTGGAATGTTGATAGTTCTTCCCTAAAATGAAAGTGACCGCAATCTGGACGCTGGAATGTTTATAGTTCTTCCCTAAAATGAAAGTGACCGCAATCTGGACGCTGGAATGATTATAGTTCTTCCCTAAAATGAAAGTGACCGCAATCTGGACGCTGGAATGTTTATAGTTCTTCCCTAAAATGAAAGTGACCGCAATCTGGACGCTGGAATGTTTATAGTTCTTCCCTAAAATCAAAGTGACCGCAATCTGGACGGTGGAATGTTTATAGTTCTTCCTTAAAATGAAAGTGACCGCAATCTGGACGCTGGAATGTTGATAGTTCTTCCCTAAAATGAAAGTGACCGCAATCTGGACGCTGGAATGTTTATAGTTCTTCCCTAAAATGAAAGTGACCGCAATCTGGACGCTGGAATGATTATAGTTCTTCCCTAAAATGAAAGTGACCGCAATCTGGACGCTGGAATGTTGATAGTTCTTCCCTAAAATGAAAGTGACCGCAATCTGGACGCTGGAATGTTTATAGTTCTTCCCTAAAATGAAAGTGACCGCAATCTGGACGCTGGAATGTTTATAGTTCTTCCCTAAAATGAAAGTGACCGCAATCTGGACGCTGGAATGTTTATAGTTCTTCCCTAAAATGAAAGTGACCGCAATCTGGACGCTGGAATGTTTATAGTTCTTCCCTAAAATGAAAGTGACCGCAATCTGGACGGTGGAATGTTTATAGTTCTTCCCTAAAATGAAAGTGACCGCAATCTGGACGCTGGAATGTTTATAGTTCTTCCCTAAAATGAAAGTGACCGCAATCTGGACGCTGGAATGTTTATAGTTCTTCCCTAAAATGAAAGTGACCGCAATCTGGACGCTGGAATGTTTATAGTTCCTCTCTAAAATGAAAGTGACCGCAATCTGGACGCTGGAATGTTTATAGTTCTTCCCTAAAATGAAAGTGACCGCAATCTGGACGGTGGAATGTTTATAGTTCTTCCTTAAAATGAAAGTGACCGCAATCTGGACGGTGGAATGTTTATAGTTCTTCCTTAAAATGAAAGTGACCGCAATCTGGACGCTGGAATGTTTATAGTTCTTCCCTAAAATGAAAGTGACCGCAATCTGGACGGTGGAATGTTTATAATTCTTCCCTAAAATGAAAGTGACCGCAATCTGGACGGTGGAATGTTTATAGTTCTTCCCTAAAATGAAAGTGACCGCAATCTGGACGCAGGAATGTTTATAGTTCTTCCTTAAAATGAAAGTGACCGCAATCTGGACGCTGGAATGTTTATAGTTCTTCCCTAAAATGAAAGTGACCGCAATCTGGACGCTGGAATGTTTATAGTTCTTCCCTAAAATGAAAGTGACCGCAATCTGGACGGTGGAATGTTTATAGTTCTTCCCTAAAATGAAAGTGACCGCAATCTGGACGCTGGAATGTTTATAGTTCCTCTCTAAAATGAAAGTGACTGCAATCTGGACGCTGGAATGTTTATAGTTCTTCCCTAAAATGAAAGTGACCGCAATCTGGACGGTGGAATGTTTATAGTTCTTCCTTAAAATGAAAGTGACTGCAATCTGGACGCTGGAATGTTTATAGTTCTTCCCTAAAATGAAAGTGACCGCAATCTGGACGGTGAATGTTTATAGTTCTTCCCTAAAATGAAAGTGACCGCAATCTGGACGCTGGAATGTTTATAGTTCTTCCCTAAAATGAAGGTGACCGCAATCTGGACGGTGAATGTTTATAGTTCTTCCTTAAAATGAAAGTGACCGCAATCTGGACAACTGGAATGTTTATAGTTCTTCCCTAAAATGAAAGTGACCGCAATCTGGACGCTGGAATGTTTATAGTTTTTCCCTAAAATGAAAGTGACCGCAATCTGGACGCTGGAATGTTTATAGCTCTTCCCTAAAATGAAAGTGACCGCAATCTGGACGCTGGAATGTTGATAGTTCTTCCTTAAAATGAAAGTGACCGCAATCTGGACAACTGGAATGTTTATATTTCTTCCCTAAAATGAAAGTGACCGCAATCTGGACGCTGGAATGTTTATAGTTCTTCCCTAAAATGAAAGTGACCGCAATCTGGACGCTGGAATGTTTATAGCTCTTCCCTAAAATGAAAGTGACCGCAATCTGGACGCTGGAATGTTGATAGTTCTTCCTTAAAATGAAAGTGACCGCAATCTGGACGGTGAAATGTTTATAGTTCCTCTCTAAAATGAAAGTGACCGCAATCTGGACGCTGGAATGTTGATAGTTCTTCCCTAAAATGAAAGTGACCGCAATCTGGACGGTGAAATGTTTATAGTTCTTCCCTAAAATGAAAGTGACCGCAATCTGGACGCTGGAATGTTGATAGTTCTTCCCTAAAATGAAAGTGACCGCAATCTGGACGGTGGAATGTTTATAGTTCTTCCCTAAAATGAAAGTGACCGCAATCTGGACGCTGGAATGTTTATAGCTCTTCCCTAAAATGAAAGTGACCGCAATATGGACGCTGGAATGTTGATAGTTCTTACCTAAAATGAAAGTGACCGCAATCTGGACGGTGGAATGTTTATAGTTCTTCCCTAAAATGAAAGTGACCGCAATCTGGACGCTGGAATGTTGATAGTTCTTCCCTAAAATGAAAGTGACCGCAATCTGGACGCTGGAATGTTTATAGTTCTTCCCTAAAATGAAAGTGACCGCAATCTGGACGCTGGAATGTTGATAGTTCTTCCCTAAGATGAAAGTGACCGCAATCTGGACGCTGCAATGTTGATAGTTCTTCCCTAAAATGAAAGTGACCGCAATCTGGACGCTAGAATGTTTATAGTTCTTCCCTAAAATGAAAGTGACCGCAATCTGGACGATGGAATGTTTATAGTTCTTCTCTAAAATGAAAGTGACCGCAATCTGGACTGTGGAATGTTTATAGTTCTTCCCTAAAATGAAAGTGACCGCAATCTGGACGCTGGAATGTTTATAGTTCTTCCTTAAAATGAAAGTGACCACAATCTGGACGCTGGAATGTTTATAGTTCTTCCCTAAAATGAAAGTGACCGCAATCTGGACGCTGGAATGTTTATAGTTCTTCCCTAAAATGAAAGTGACCACAATCTGGACGGTGGAATGTTTATAGTTCTTCCCTAAAATGAAAGTGACCGCAATCTGGACGCTGGAATGTTTATAGTTCTTCCCTAAAATGAAAGTGACCGCAATCTGGACGCTGGAATGTTTATAGCTCTTCCCTAAAATGAAAGTGACCGCAATCTGGATGCTGGAATGTTTATAGTTCCTCTCTTAAATGAAAGTGACCGCAATCTGGACGCTGGAATGTTTATAGTTATTCCCTAAAATGAAAGTGACCGCAATCTGGACGCTGGAATGTTTATAGCTCTTCCCTAAAATGAAAGTGACCGCAATCTGGACGCTGGAATGTTGATAGTTCTTCCTTAAAATGAAAGTGACCGCAATCTGGACAACTGGAATGTTTATATTTCTTCCCTAAAATGAAAGTGACCGCAATCTGGACGCTGGAATGTTTATAGTTCTTCCCTAAAATGAAAGTGACCGCAATCTGGACGCTGGAATGTTTATAGCTCTTCCCTAAAATGAAAGTGACCGCAATCTGGACGCTGGAATGTTGATAGTTCTTCCTTAAAATGAAAGTGACCGCAATCTGGACGGTGAAATGTTTATAGTTCCTCTCTAAAATGAAAGTGACCGCAATCTGGACGCTGGAATGTTGATAGTTCTTCCCTAAAATGAAAGTGACCGCAATCTGGACGGTGAAATGTTTATAGTTCTTCCCTAAAATGAAAGTGACCGCAATCTGGACGCTGGAATGTTGATAGTTCTTCCCTAAAATGAAAGTGACCGCAATCTGGACGGTGGAATGTTTATAGTTCTTCCCTAAAATGAAAGTGACCGCAATCTGGACGCTGGAATGTTTATAGCTCTTCCCTAAAATGAAAGTGACCGCAATATGGACGCTGGAATGTTGATAGTTCTTACCTAAAATGAAAGTGACCGCAATCTGGACGGTGGAATGTTTATAGTTCTTCCCTAAAATGAAAGTGACCGCAATCTGGACGCTGGAATGTTGATAGTTCTTCCCTAAAATGAAAGTGACCGCAATCTGGACGCTGGAATGTTTATAGTTCTTCCCTAAAATGAAAGTGACCGCAATCTGGACGCTGGAATGTTGATAGTTCTTCCCTAAGATGAAAGTGACCGCAATCTGGACGCTGCAATGTTGATAGTTCTTCCCTAAAATGAAAGTGACCGCAATCTGGACGCTAGAATGTTTATAGTTCTTCCCTAAAATGAAAGTGACCGCAATCTGGACGATGGAATGTTTATAGTTCTTCTCTAAAATGAAAGTGACCGCAATCTGGACTGTGGAATGTTTATAGTTCTTCCCTAAAATGAAAGTGACCGCAATCTGGACGCTGGAATGTTTATAGTTCTTCCTTAAAATGAAAGTGACCACAATCTGGACGCTGGAATGTTTATAGTTCTTCCCTAAAATGAAAGTGACCGCAATCTGGACGCTGGAATGTTTATAGTTCTTCCCTAAAATGAAAGTGACCACAATCTGGACGGTGGAATGTTTATAGTTCTTCCCTAAAATGAAAGTGACCGCAATCTGGACGCTGGAATGTTTATAGTTCTTCCCTAAAATGAAAGTGACCGCAATCTGGACGCTGGAATGTTTATAGCTCTTCCCTAAAATGAAAGTGACCGCAATCTGGATGCTGGAATGTTTATAGTTCCTCTCTTAAATGAAAGTGACCGCAATCTGGACGCTGGAATGTTTATAGTTATTCCCTAAAATGAAAGTGACCGCAATCTGGACGGTGGAATGTTTATAGTTCTTCCTTAAAATGAAAGTGACCGCAATCTGGACGCTGGAATGTTGATAGTTCTTCCCTAAAATGAAAGTGACCGCAATCTGGACGCTGGAATGTTTATAGTTCCTCTCTAAAATGAAAGTGACCGCAATCTGGACGCAGGAATGTTTATAGTTCTTCTCTAAAATGAAAGTGATCGCAATCTGGACGGTGGAATGTTTATAGTTCCTCTCTAAAATGAAAGTGACCGCAATCTGGACGCAGGAATGTTTATAGTTCTTCTCTAAAATGAAAGTGATCGCAATCTGGACGCTAGAATGATTATAGTTCCTCTCTAAAATGAAAGTGACCGCAATCTGGACGCAGGAATGTTTATAGTTCTTCCCTAAAATGAAAGTGACCGCAATCTGGACGCTGGAATGTTGATAGTTCTTCCCTAAAATGAAAGTGACCGCAATCTGGACGCTAGAATGTTTATAGTTCTTCCCTAAAATGAAAGTGACCGCAATCTGGACGCTGGAATGTTTATAGTTCCTCTCTAAAATGAAAGTGACCGCAATCTGGACGCAGGAATGTTTATAGTTCTTCTCTAAAATGAAAGTGATCGCAATCTGGACGGTGGAATGTTTATAGTTCCTCTCTAAAATGAAAGTGACCGCAATCTGGACGCAGGAATGTTTATAGTTCTTCTCTAAAATGAAAGTGATCGCAATCTGGACGCTAGAATGATTATAGTTCCTCTCTAAAATGAAAGTGACCGCAATCTGGACGCTGGAATGTTTATAGTTCTTCCCTAAAATGAAAGTGACCGCAATCTGGACGCTGGAATGTTTATAGTTCTTCCCTAAAATGAAAGTGACCGCAATCTGGACGCTGGAATGTTTATAGTTCCTCTTTAAAATGAAAGTGACCGCAATCTGGACGCTGGAATGTTTATAGTTCTTCCCTAAAATGAAAGTGACCGCAATCTGGACGATGGAATGTTTATAGTTCTTCCCTAAAATGAAAGTGATCGCAATCTGGACGCTGCAATGTTTATAGCTCTTCCCTAAAATGAAAGTGACCGCAATCTGGACGCTGGAATGTTTATAGTTCTTCCCTAAAATGAAAGTGACCGCAATCTGGACGCTGGAATGTTGATAGTTCTTCCCTAAAATGAAAGTAACCGCAATCTGGACGCTGGAATGTTTATAGTTCTTCCCTAAAATGAAAGTGACCGCAATCTGGACGCTGGAATGTTTATAGTTCCTCTCTAAAATGAAAGTGACCGCAATCTGGACGCTGGAATGTTTATAGTTCTTCCCTAAAATGAAAGTGACCGCAATCTGGACTGTGGAATGATTATAGTTCTTCCCTAAAATGAAAGTGACCGCAATCTGGACGCTGGAATGTTTATAGTTCTTCCCTAAAATGAAAGTGACCGCAATCTGGACGCTGGAATGTTTATAGTTCCTCTCTAAAATGAAAGTGACCGCAATCTGGACGCTGGAATGTTGATAGTTCTTCCTTAAAATGAAAGTGACCGCAATCTGGACGCTGGAATGTTTATAGTTCCTCTCTAAAATGAAAGTGACCGCAATCTGGACGCTGGAATGTTTATAGTTCTTCCCTAAAATGAAAGTGACCGCAATCTGTACGCTGGAATGTTGATAGTTCTTCCCTAAAATGAAAGTGACCGCAATCTGGACGCTGGAATGTTTATAGTTCTTCCCTAAAATGAAAGTGACCGCAATCTGGACGCTGGAATGTTTATAGTTCCTCTCTAAAATGAAAGTGACCGCAATCTGGACGCTGGAATGTTTATAGTTCTTCCCTAAAATGAAAGTGACCGCAATCTGGACTGTGGAATGTTTATAGTTCTTCCCTAAAATGAAAGTGACCGCAATCTGGACGCTGGAATGTTTATAGTTCTTCCCTAAAATGAAAGTGACCGCAATCTGGACGCTGGAATGTTTATAGTTCCTCTCTAAAATGAAAGTGACCGCAATCTGGACGGTGGAATGTTTATAGTTCTTCCCTAAAATGAAAGTGACCGCAATCTGGACGCTGGAATGTTTATAGTTCTTCCCTAAAATGAAAGTGACCGCAATCTGGACTGTGGAATGTTTATAGTTCTTCCCTAAAATGAAAGTGACCGCAATCTGGACGCTGGAATGTTTATAGTTCTTCCTTAAAATGAAAGTGACCACAATCTGGACGCTGGAATGTTTATAGTTCTTCCCTAAAATGAAAGTGACCGCAATCTGGACGCTGGAATGTTTATAGTTCTTCCCTAAAATGAAAGTGACCACAATCTGGACGGTGGAATGTTTATAGTTCTTCCCTAAAATGAAAGTGACCGCAATCTGGACGCTGGAATGTTTATAGTTCTTCCCTAAAATGAAAGTGACCGCAATCTGGACGCTGGAATGTTTATAGCTCTTCCCTAAAATGAAAGTGACCGCAATCTGGATGCTGGAATGTTTATAGTTCCTCTCTTAAATGAAAGTGACCGCAATCTGGACGCTGGAATGTTTATAGTTATTCCCTAAAATGAAAGTGACCGCAATCTGGACGCTGGAATGTTTATAGTTCTTCCTTAAAATGAAAGTGACCGCAATCTGGACGCTGGAATGTTGATAGTTCTTCCCTAAAATGAAAGTGACCGCAATCTGGACGCTGGAATGTTGATAGTTCTTCCCTAAAATGGAAGTGACCGCAATCTGGACGCTGGAATGTTGATAGTTCTTCCCTAAAATGAAAGTGACCGCAATCTGGACGCTGGAATGTTGATAGTTCTTCCCTAAAATGAAAGTGACCGCAATCTGGACGGTGGAATGTTTATAGTTCTTCCTTAAAATGAAAGTGACCGCAATCTGGACGCTGGAATGTTGATAGTTCTTCCCTAAAATGAAAGTGACCGCAATCTGGACGGTGAAATGTTTATAGTTCCTCTCTAAAATGAAAGTGACCGCAATCTGGACGCTGGAATGTATATAGTTCTTCCTTAAAAAGAAAGTGACCGCAATCTGGACGCTGGAATGTTTATAGTTCTTCCCTAAAATGAAAGTGACCGCAATCTGGACGGTGAAATGTTTATAGTTCTTCCCTAATGAAAGTGATCGCAATCTGGACGGTGGAATGTTGATAGTTCTTCCCTAATGAAAGTGATCGCAATCTGGACGGTGAATGTTTATAGTTCTTCCCTAAAATGAAAGTGACCGCAATCTGGACGGTGAAATGTTTATAGTTCTTCCCTAATGAGAGTGATCGCAATCTGGACGCTGGAATGTTTATAGTTCCTCTCTAAAATGAAAGTGACCGCAATCTGGACGCTGGAATGTTTATAGTTCTTCCCTAAAATGAAAGTGACCGCAATCTGGACGCTGGAATGTTTATAGTTCTTCCCTAAAATGAAAGTGACCGCAATCTGGACTGTGGAATGTTTATAGTTCTTCCTTAAAATGAAAGTGACCGCAATCTGGACTGTGGAATGTTTATAGTTCTTCCCTAAAATGAAAGTGACCGCAATCTGGACGGTGGAATGTTTATAGTTCCTCTCTAAAATGAAAGTGACCGCAATCTGGACGCTGGAATGTTTATAGTTCTTCCCTAAAATGGAAGTGATCGCAATCTGGACGCTGGAATGTTTATAGTTCTTCCCTAAAATGAAAGTGACCGCAATCTGGACGCTGGAATGTTTATAGTTCTTCCCTAAAATGAAAGTGACCGCAATCTGGACGCTGGAATGTTTATAGTTCCTCTCTAAAATGAAAGTGACCGCAATCTGGACGCTGGAATGTTTATAGTTCTTCCCTAAAATGAAAGTGACCGCAATCTGGACTGTGGAATGTTTATAGTTCTTCCCTAAAATGAAAGTGACCGCAATCTGGACGCTGGAATGTTTATAGTTCTTCCCTAAAATGAAAGTGACCGCAATCTGGACGCTGGAATGTTTATAGTTCCTCTCTAAAATGAAAGTGACCGCAATCTGGACGCTGGAATGTTTATAGTTCTTCCCTAAAATGAAAGTGACCGCAATCTGGACGATGGAATGTTTATAGTTCTTCTCTAAAATGAAAGTGACCGCAATCTGGACTGTGGAATGTTTATAGTTCTTCCCTAAAATGAAAGTGACCGCAATCTGGACGCTGGAATGTTTATAGTTCTTCCTTAAAATGAAAGTGACCACAATCTGGACGCTGGAATGTTTATAGTTCTTCCCTAAAATGAAAGTGACCGCAATCTGGACGCTGGAATGTTTATAGTTCTTCCCTAAAATGAAAGTGACCACAATCTGGACGGTGGAATGTTTATAGTTCTTCCCTAAAATGAAAGTGACCGCAATCTGGACGCTGGAATGTTTATAGTTCTTCCCTAAAATGAAAGTGACCGCAATCTGGACGCTGGAATGTTTATAGCTCTTCCCTAAAATGAAAGTGACCGCAATCTGGATGCTGGAATGTTTATAGTTCCTCTCTTAAATGAAAGTGACCGCAATCTGGACGCTGGAATGTTTATAGTTATTCCCTAAAATGAAAGTGACCGCAATCTGGACGGTGGAATGTTTATAGTTCTTCCTTAAAATGAAAGTGACCGCAATCTGGACGCTGGAATGTTGATAGTTCTTCCCTAAAATGAAAGTGACCGCAATCTGGACGCTGGAATGTTTATAGTTCCTCTCTAAAATGAAAGTGACCGCAATCTGGACGCAGGAATGTTTATAGTTCTTCTCTAAAATGAAAGTGATCGCAATCTGGACGGTGGAATGTTTATAGTTCCTCTCTAAAATGAAAGTGACCGCAATCTGGACGCAGGAATGTTTATAGTTCTTCTCTAAAATGAAAGTGATCGCAATCTGGACGCTAGAATGATTATAGTTCCTCTCTAAAATGAAAGTGACCGCAATCTGGACGCAGGAATGTTTATAGTTCTTCCCTAAAATGAAAGTGACCGCAATCTGGACGCTGGAATGTTGATAGTTCTTCCCTAAAATGAAAGTGACCGCAATCTGGACGCTAGAATGTTTATAGTTCTTCCCTAAAATGAAAGTGACCGCAATCTGGACGCTGGAATGTTTATAGTTCCTCTCTAAAATGAAAGTGACCGCAATCTGGACGCTGGAATGTTTATAGTTCTTCCCTAAAATGAAAGTGACCGCAATCTGGACGCTGGAATGTTTATAGTTCTTCCCTAAAATGAAAGTGACCGCAATCTGGACGCTGGAATGTTTATAGTTCTTCCCTAAAATGAAAGTGACCGCAATCTGGACGCTGGAATGTTTATAGTTCCTCTCTAAAATGAAAGTGACCGCAATCTGGACGCTGGAATGTTTATAGTTCTTCCCTAAAATGAAAGTGACCGCAATCTGGACGATGGAATGTTTATAGTTCTTCCCTAAAATGAAAGTGATCGCAATCTGGACGCTGCAATGTTTATAGCTCTTCCCTAAAATGAAAGTGACCGCAATCTGGACGCTGGAATGTTTATAGTTCTTCCCTAAAATGAAAGTGACCGCAATCTGGACGCTGGAATGTTGATAGTTCTTCCCTAAAATGAAAGTAACCGCAATCTGGACGCTGGAATGTTTATAGTTCTTCCCTAAAATGAAAGTGACCGCAATCTGGACGCTGGAATGTTTATAGTTCCTCTCTAAAATGAAAGTGACCGCAATCTGGACGCTGGAATGTTTATAGTTCTTCCCTAAAATGAAAGTGACCGCAATCTGGACTGTGGAATGATTATAGTTCTTCCCTAAAATGAAAGTGACCGCAATCTGGACGCTCGAATGTTTATAGTTCTTCCCTAAAATGAAAGTGACCGCAATCTGGACGCTGGAATGTTTATAGTTCCTCTCTAAAATGAAAGTGACCGCAATCTGGACGCTGGAATGTTGATAGTTCTTCCTTAAAATGAAAGTGACCGCAATCTGGACGCTGGAATGTTTATAGTTCCTCTCTAAAATGAAAGTGACCGCAATCTGGACGCTGGAATGTTTATAGTTCTTCCCTAAAATGAAAGTGACCGCAATCTGTACGCTGGAATGTTGATAGTTCTTCCCTAAAATGAAAGTGACCGCAATCTGGACGCTGGAATGTTTATAGTTCTTCCCTAAAATGAAAGTGACCGCAATCTGGACGCTGGAATGTTTATAGTTCCTCTCTAAAATGAAAGTGACCGCAATCTGGACGCTGGAATGTTTATAGTTCTTCCCTAAAATGAAAGTGACCGCAATCTGGACTGTGGAATGTTTATAGTTCTTCCCTAAAATGAAAGTGACCGCAATCTGGACGCTGGAATGTTTATAGTTCTTCCCTAAAATGAAAGTGACCGCAATCTGGACGCTGGAATGTTTATAGTTCCTCTCTAAAATGAAAGTGACCGCAATCTGGACGGTGGAATGTTTATAGTTCTTCCCTAAAATGAAAGTGACCGCAATCTGGACGCTGGAATGTTTATAGTTCTTCCCTAAAATGAAAGTGACCGCAATCTGGACTGTGGAATGTTTATAGTTCTTCCCTAAAATGAAAGTGACCGCAATCTGGACGCTGGAATGTTTATAGTTCTTCCTTAAAATGAAAGTGACCACAATCTGGACGCTGGAATGTTTATAGTTCTTCCCTAAAATGAAAGTGACCGCAATCTGGACGCTGGAATGTTTATAGTTCTTCCCTAAAATGAAAGTGACCACAATCTGGACGGTGGAATGTTTATAGTTCTTCCCTAAAATGAAAGTGACCGCAATCTGGACGCTGGAATGTTTATAGTTCTTCCCTAAAATGAAAGTGACCGCAATCTGGACGCTGGAATGTTTATAGCTCTTCCCTAAAATGAAAGTGACCGCAATCTGGATGCTGGAATGTTTATAGTTCCTCTCTTAAATGAAAGTGACCGCAATCTGGACGCTGGAATGTTTATAGTTATTCCCTAAAATGAAAGTGACCGCAATCTGGACGCTGGAATGTTTATAGTTCTTCCTTAAAATGAAAGTGACCGCAATCTGGACGCTGGAATGTTGATAGTTCTTCCCTAAAATGAAAGTGACCGCAATCTGGACGCTGGAATGTTGATAGTTCTTCCCTAAAATGGAAGTGACCGCAATCTGGACGCTGGAATGTTGATAGTTCTTCCCTAAAATGAAAGTGACCGCAATCTGGACGCTGGAATGTTGATAGTTCTTCCCTAAAATGAAAGTGACCGCAATCTGGACGGTGGAATGTTTATAGTTCTTCCTTAAAATGAAAGTGACCGCAATCTGGACGCTGGAATGTTGATAGTTCTTCCCTAAAATGAAAGTGACCGCAATCTGGACGGTGAAATGTTTATAGTTCCTCTCTAAAATGAAAGTGACCGCAATCTGGACGCTGGAATGTTTATAGTTCTTCCTTAAAAAGAAAGTGACCGCAATCTGGACGCTGGAATGTTTATAGTTCTTCCCTAAAATGAAAGTGACCGCAATCTGGACGGTGAAATGTTTATAGTTCTTCCCTAATGAAAGTGATCGCAATCTGGACGGTGGAATGTTGATAGTTCTTCCCTAATGAAAGTGATCGCAATCTGGACGGTGAATGTTTATAGTTCTTCCCTAAAATGAAAGTGACCGCAATCTGGACGGTGAAATGTTTATAGTTCTTCCCTAATGAGAGTGATCGCAATCTGGACGCTGGAATGTTTATAGTTCCTCTCTAAAATGAAAGTGACCGCAATCTGGACGCTGGAATGTTTATAGTTCTTCCCTAAAATGAAAGTGACCGCAATCTGGACGCTGGAATGTTTATAGTTCTTCCCTAAAATGAAAGTGACCGCAATCTGGACTGTGGAATGTTTATAGTTCTTCCTTAAAATGAAAGTGACCGCAATCTGGACTGTGGAATGTTTATAGTTCTTCCCTAAAATGAAAGTGACCGCAATCTGGACGGTGGAATGTTTATAGTTCCTCTCTAAAATGAAAGTGACCGCAATCTGGACGCTGGAATGTTTATAGTTCTTCCCTAAAATGGAAGTGATCGCAATCTGGACGCTGGAATGTTTATAGTTCTTCCCTAAAATGAAAGTGACCGCAATCTGGACGCTGGAATGTTTATAGTTCTTCCCTAAAATGAAAGTGACCGCAATCTGGACGCTGGAATGTTTATAGTTCCTCTCTAAAATGAAAGTGACCGCAATCTGGACGCTGGAATGTTTATAGTTCTTCCCTAAAATGAAAGTGACCGCAATCTGGACTGTGGAATGTTTATAGTTCTTCCCTAAAATGAAAGTGACCGCAATCTGGACGCTGGAATGTTTATAGTTCTTCCCTAAAATGAAAGTGACCGCAATCTGGACGCTGGAATGTTTATAGTTCCTCTCTAAAATGAAAGTGACCGCAATCTGGACGCTGGAATGTTTATAGTTCTTCCCTAAAATGAAAGTGACCGCAATCTGGACGATGGAATGTTTATAGTTCTTCTCTAAAATGAAAGTGACCGCAATCTGGACTGTGGAATGTTTATAGTTCTTCCCTAAAATGAAAGTGACCGCAATCTGGACGCTGGAATGTTTATAGTTCTTCCTTAAAATGAAAGTGACCACAATCTGGACGCTGGAATGTTTATAGTTCTTCCCTAAAATGAAAGTGACCGCAATCTGGACGCTGGAATGTTTATAGTTCTTCCCTAAAATGAAAGTGACCACAATCTGGACGGTGGAATGTTTATAGTTCTTCCCTAAAATGAAAGTGACCGCAATCTGGACGCTGGAATGTTTATAGTTCTTCCCTAAAATGAAAGTGACCGCAATCTGGACGCTGGAATGTTTATAGCTCTTCCCTAAAATGAAAGTGACCGCAATCTGGATGCTGGAATGTTTATAGTTCCTCTCTTAAATGAAAGTGACCGCAATCTGGACGCTGGAATGTTTATAGTTATTCCCTAAAATGAAAGTGACCGCAATCTGGACGGTGGAATGTTTATAGTTCTTCCTTAAAATGAAAGTGACCGCAATCTGGACGCTGGAATGTTGATAGTTCTTCCCTAAAATGAAAGTGACCGCAATCTGGACGCTGGAATGTTTATAGTTCCTCTCTAAAATGAAAGTGACCGCAATCTGGACGCAGGAATGTTTATAGTTCTTCTCTAAAATGAAAGTGATCGCAATCTGGACGGTGGAATGTTTATAGTTCCTCTCTAAAATGAAAGTGACCGCAATCTGGACGCAGGAATGTTTATAGTTCTTCTCTAAAATGAAAGTGATCGCAATCTGGACGCTAGAATGATTATAGTTCCTCTCTAAAATGAAAGTGACCGCAATCTGGACGCAGGAATGTTTATAGTTCTTCCCTAAAATGAAAGTGACCGCAATCTGGACGCTGGAATGTTGATAGTTCTTCCCTAAAATGAAAGTGACCGCAATCTGGACGCTAGAATGTTTATAGTTCTTCCCTAAAATGAAAGTGACCGCAATCTGGACGCTGGAATGTTTATAGTTCCTCTCTAAAATGAAAGTGACCGCAATCTGGACGCAGGAATGTTTATAGTTCTTCTCTAAAATGAAAGTGATCGCAATCTGGACGGTGGAATGTTTATAGTTCCTCTCTAAAATGAAAGTGACCGCAATCTGGACGCAGGAATGTTTATAGTTCTTCTCTAAAATGAAAGTGATCGCAATCTGGACGCTAGAATGATTATAGTTCCTCTCTAAAATGAAAGTGACCGCAATCTGGACGCTGGAATGTTTATAGTTCTTCCCTAAAATGAAAGTGACCGCAATCTGGACGCTGGAATGTTTATAGTTCTTCCCTAAAATGAAAGTGACCGCAATCTGGACGCTGGAATGTTTATAGTTCCTCTTTAAAATGAAAGTGACCGCAATCTGGACGCTGGAATGTTTATAGTTCTTCCCTAAAATGAAAGTGACCGCAATCTGGACGATGGAATGTTTATAGTTCTTCCCTAAAATGAAAGTGATCGCAATCTGGACGCTGCAATGTTTATAGCTCTTCCCTAAAATGAAAGTGACCGCAATCTGGACGCTGGAATGTTTATAGTTCTTCCCTAAAATGAAAGTGACCGCAATCTGGACGCTGGAATGTTGATAGTTCTTCCCTAAAATGAAAGTAACCGCAATCTGGACGCTGGAATGTTTATAGTTCTTCCCTAAAATGAAAGTGACCGCAATCTGGACGCTGGAATGTTTATAGTTCCTCTCTAAAATGAAAGTGACCGCAATCTGGACGCTGGAATGTTTATAGTTCTTCCCTAAAATGAAAGTGACCGCAATCTGGACTATGGAATGATTATAGTTCTTCCCTAAAATGAAAGTGACCGCAATCTGGACGCTGGAATGTTTATAGTTCTTCCCTAAAATGAAAGTGACCGCAATCTGGACGCTGGAATGTTTATAGTTCCTCTCTAAAATGAAAGTGACCGCAATCTGGACGCTGGAATGTTGATAGTTCTTCCTTAAAATGAAAGTGACCGCAATCTGGACGCTGGAATGTTTATAGTTCCTCTCTAAAATGAAAGTGACCGCAATCTGGACGCTGGAATGTTTATAGTTCTTCCCTAAAATGAAAGTGACCGCAATCTGTACGCTGGAATGTTGATAGTTCTTCCCTAAAATGAAAGTGACCGCAATCTGGACGCTGGAATGTTTATAGTTCTTCCCTAAAATGAAAGTGACCGCAATCTGGACGCTGGAATGTTTATAGTTCCTCTCTAAAATGAAAGTGACCGCAATCTGGACGCTGGAATGTTTATAGTTCTTCCCTAAAATGAAAGTGACCGCAATCTGGACGCTGGAATGTTTATAGTTCTTCCTTAAAATGAAAGTGACCACAATCTGGACGCTGGAATGTTTATAGTTCTTCCCTAAAATGAAAGTGACCGCAATCTGGACGCTGGAATGTTTATAGTTCTTCCCTAAAATGAAAGTGACCACAATCTGGACGGTGGAATGTTTATAGTTCTTCCCTAAAATGAAAGTGACCGCAATCTGGACGCTGGAATGTTTATAGTTCTTCCCTAAAATGAAAGTGACCGCAATCTGGACGCTGGAATGTTTATAGCTCTTCCCTAAAATGAAAGTGTCCGCAATCTGGATGCTGGAATGTTTATAGTTCCTCTCTTAAATGAAAGTGACCGCAATCTGGACGCTGGAATGTTTATAGTTATTCCCTAAAATGAAAGTGACCGCAATCTGGACGCTGGAATGTTTATAGTTCTTCCTTAAAATGAAAGTGACCGCAATCTGGACGCTGGAATGTTGATAGTTCTTCCCTAAAATGAAAGTGACCGCAATCTGGACGCTGGAATGTTGATAGTTCTTCCCTAAAATGGAAGTGACCGCAATCTGGACGCTGGAATGTTGATAGTTCTTCCCTAAAATGAAAGTGACCGCAATCTGGACGCTGGAATGTTGATAGTTCTTCCCTAAAATGAAAGTGACCGCAATCTGGACGGTGGAATGTTTATAGTTCTTCCTTAAAATGAAAGTGACCGCAATCTGGACGCTGGAATGTTGATAGTTCTTCCCTAAAATGAAAGTGACCGCAATCTGGACGGCGAAATGTTTATAGTTCCTCTCTAAAATGAAAGTGACCGCAATCTGGACGCTGGAATGTTTATAGTTCTTCCTTAAAAAGAAAGTGACCGCAATCTGGACGCTGGAATGTTTATAGTTCTTCCCTAAAATGAAAGTGACCGCAATCTGGACGGTGAAATGTTTATAGTTCTTCCCTAATGAAAGTGATCGCAATCTGGACGGTGGAATGTTGATAGTTCTTCCCTAATGAAAGTGATCGCAATCTGGACGGTGAATGTTTATAGTTCTTCCCTAAAATGAAAGTGACCGCAATCTGGACGGTGAAATGTTTATAGTTCTTCCCTAATGAGAGTGATCGCAATCTGGACGCTGGAATGTTTATAGTTCCTCTCTAAAATGAAAGTGACCGCAATCTGGACGCTGGAATGTTTATAGTTCTTCCCTAAAATGAAAGTGACCGCAATCTGGACGCTGGAATGTTTATAGTTCTTCCCTAAAATGAAAGTGACCGCAATCTGGACTGTGGAATGTTTATAGTTCTTCCTTAAAATGAAAGTGACCGCAATCTGGACTGTGGAATGTTTATAGTTCTTCCCTAAAATGAAAGTGACCGCAATCTGGACGGTGGAATGTTTATAGTTCCTCTCTAAAATGAAAGTGACCGCAATCTGGACGCTGGAATGTTTATAGTTCTTCCCTAAAATGGAAGTGATCGCAATCTGGACGCTGGAATGTTTATAGTTCTTCCCTAAAATGAAAGTGACCGCAATCTGGACGCTGGAATGTTTATAGTTCTTCCCTAAAATGAAAGTGACCGCAATCTGGACGCTGGAATGTTTATAGTTCCTCACTAAAATGAAAGTGACCGCAATCTGGACGCTGGAATGTTTATAGTTCTTCCCTAAAATGAAAGTGACCGCAATCTGGACTGTGGAATGTTTATAGTTCTTCCCTAAAATGAAAGTGACCGCAATCTGGACGCTGGAATGTTTATAGTTCTTCCCTAAAATGAAAGTGACCGCAATCTGGACGCTGGAATGTTTATAGTTCCTCTCTAAAATGAAAGTGACCGCAATCTGGACGCTGGAATGTTTATAGTTCTTCCCTAAAATGAAAGTGACCGCAATCTGGACGATGGAATGTTTATAGTTCTTCTCTAAAATGAAAGTGACCGCAATCTGGACTGTGGAATGTTTATAGTTCTTCCCTAAAATGAAAGTGACCGCAATCTGGACGCTGGAATGTTTATAGTTCTTCCTTAAAATGAAAGTGACCACAATCTGGACGCTGGAATGTTTATAGTTCTTCCCTAAAATGAAAGTGACCGCAATCTGGACGCTGGAATGTTTATAGTTCTTCCCTAAAATGAAAGTGACCACAATCTGGACGGTGGAATGTTTATAGTTCTTCCCTAAAATGAAAGTGACCGCAATCTGGACGCTGGAATGTTTATAGTTCTTCCCTAAAATGAAAGTGACCGCAATCTGGACGCTGGAATGTTTATAGCTCTTCCCTAAAATGAAAGTGACCGCAATCTGGATGCTGGAATGTTTATAGTTCCTCTCTTAAATGAAAGTGACCGCAATCTGGACGCTGGAATGTTTATAGTTATTCCCTAAAATGAAAGTGACCGCAATCTGGACGGTGGAATGTTTATAGTTCTTCCTTAAAATGAAAGTGACCGCAATCTGGACGCTGGAATGTTGATAGTTCTTCCCTAAAATGAAAGTGACCGCAATCTGGACGCTGGAATGTTGATAGTTCTTCCCTAAAATGGAAGTGACCGCAATCTGGACGCTGGAATGTTGATAGTTCTTCCCTAAAATGAAAGTGACCGCAATCTGGACGCTGGAATGTTGATAGTTCTTCCCTAAAATGAAAGTGACCGCAATCTGGACGGTGGAATGTTTATAGTTCCTCTCTAAAATGAAAGTGACCGCAATCTGGACGCTGGAATGTTTATAGTTCTTCCTTAAAATGAAAGTGACCGCAATCTGGACGCTGGAATGTTTATAGTTCTTCCCTAAAATGAAAGTGACCGCAATCTGGACGGTGAAATGTTTATAGTTCTTCCCTAATGAAAGTGATCGCAATCTGGACGGTGGAATGTTGATAGTTCTTCCCTAATGAAAGTGATCGCAATCTGGACGGTGAATGTTTATAGTTCTTCCCTAAAATGAAAGTGACCGCAATCTGGACGGTGAAATGTTTATAGTTCTTCCCTAATGAGAGTGATCGCAATCTGGACGCTGGAATGTTTATAGTTCCTCTCTAAAATGAAAGTGACCGCAATCTGGACGCTGGAATGTTTATAGTTCTTCCCTAAAATGAAAGTGACCGCAATCTGGACGGTGGAATGTTTATAGTTCCTCTCTAAAATGAAAGTGACCGCAATCTGGACGCTGGAATGTTTATAGTTCTTCCCTAAAATGAAAGTGACCGCAATCTGGACGCTGGAATGTTTATAGTTCTTCCCTAAAATGAAAGTGACCGCAATCTGGACGGTGGAATGTTTATAGTTCTTCCTTAAAATGAAAGTGACCGCAATATGGACGCTGGAATGTTGATAGTTCTTCCCTAAAATGAAAGTGACCGCAATCTGGACGCTGGAATGTTTATAGTTCTTCCCTAAAATGAAAGTGACCGCAATCTGGACGCTGGAATGATTATAGTTCTTCCCTAAAATGAAAGTGACCGCAATCTGGACGCTGGAATGTTTATAGTTCTTCCCTAAAATGAAAGTGACCGCAATCTGGACGCTGGAATGTTTATAGTTCTTCCCTAAAATCAAAGTGACCGCAATCTGGACGGTGGAATGTTTATAGTTCTTCCTTAAAATGAAAGTGACCGCAATCTGGACGCTGGAATGTTGATAGTTCTTCCCTAAAATGAAAGTGACCGCAATCTGGACGCTGGAATGTTTATAGTTCTTCCCTAAAATGAAAGTGACCGCAATCTGGACGCTGGAATGATTATAGTTCTTCCCTAAAATGAAAGTGACCGCAATCTGGACGCTGGAATGTTGATAGTTCTTCCCTAAAATGAAAGTGACCGCAATCTGGACGCTGGAATGTTTATAGTTCTTCCCTAAAATGAAAGTGACCGCAATCTGGACGCTGGAATGTTTATAGTTCTTCCCTAAAATGAAAGTGACCGCAATCTGGACGCTGGAATGTTTATAGTTCTTCCCTAAAATGAAAGTGACCGCAATCTGGACGCTGGAATGTTTATAGTTCTTCCCTAAAATGAAAGTGACCGCAATCTGGACGGTGGAATGTTTATAGTTCTTCCCTAAAATGAAAGTGACCGCAATCTGGACGCTGGAATGTTTATAGTTCTTCCCTAAAATGAAAGTGACCGCAATCTGGACGCTGGAATGTTTATAGTTCTTCCCTAAAATGAAAGTGACCGCAATCTGGACGCTGGAATGTTTATAGTTCCTCTCTAAAATGAAAGTGACCGCAATCTGGACGCTGGAATGTTTATAGTTCTTCCCTAAAATGAAAGTGACCGCAATCTGGACGGTGGAATGTTTATAGTTCTTCCTTAAAATGAAAGTGACCGCAATCTGGACGGTGGAATGTTTATAGTTCTTCCTTAAAATGAAAGTGACCGCAATCTGGACGCTGGAATGTTTATAGTTCTTCCCTAAAATGAAAGTGACCGCAATCTGGACGGTGGAATGTTTATAATTCTTCCCTAAAATGAAAGTGACCGCAATCTGGACGGTGGAATGTTTATAGTTCTTCCCTAAAATGAAAGTGACCGCAATCTGGACGCAGGAATGTTTATAGTTCTTCCTTAAAATGAAAGTGACCGCAATCTGGACGCTGGAATGTTTATAGTTCTTCCCTAAAATGAAAGTGACCGCAATCTGGACGCTGGAATGTTTATAGTTCTTCCCTAAAATGAAAGTGACCGCAATCTGGACGGTGGAATGTTTATAGTTCTTCCCTAAAATGAAAGTGACCGCAATCTGGACGCTGGAATGTTTATAGTTCCTCTCTAAAATGAAAGTGACTGCAATCTGGACGCTGGAATGTTTATAGTTCTTCCCTAAAATGAAAGTGACCGCAATCTGGACGGTGGAATGTTTATAGTTCTTCCTTAAAATGAAAGTGACTGCAATCTGGACGCTGGAATGTTTATAGTTCTTCCCTAAAATGAAAGTGACCGCAATCTGGACGGTGAATGTTTATAGTTCTTCCCTAAAATGAAAGTGACCGCAATCTGGACGCTGGAATGTTTATAGTTCTTCCCTAAAATGAAGGTGACCGCAATCTGGACGGTGAATGTTTATAGTTCTTCCTTAAAATGAAAGTGACCGCAATCTGGACAACTGGAATGTTTATAGTTCTTCCCTAAAATGAAAGTGACCGCAATCTGGACGCTGGAATGTTTATAGTTTTTCCCTAAAATGAAAGTGACCGCAATCTGGACGCTGGAATGTTTATAGCTCTTCCCTAAAATGAAAGTGACCGCAATCTGGACGCTGGAATGTTGATAGTTCTTCCTTAAAATGAAAGTGACCGCAATCTGGACAACTGGAATGTTTATATTTCTTCCCTAAAATGAAAGTGACCGCAATCTGGACGCTGGAATGTTTATAGTTCTTCCCTAAAATGAAAGTGACCGCAATCTGGACGCTGGAATGTTTATAGCTCTTCCCTAAAATGAAAGTGACCGCAATCTGGACGCTGGAATGTTGATAGTTCTTCCTTAAAATGAAAGTGACCGCAATCTGGACGGTGAAATGTTTATAGTTCCTCTCTAAAATGAAAGTGACCGCAATCTGGACGCTGGAATGTTGATAGTTCTTCCCTAAAATGAAAGTTACCGCAATCTGGACGGTGAAATGTTTATAGTTCTTCCCTAAAATGAAAGTGACCGCAATCTGGACGCTGGAATGTTGATAGTTCTTCCCTAAAATGAAAGTGACCGCAATCTGGACGGTGGAATGTTTATAGTTCTTCCCTAAAATGAAAGTGACCGCAATCTGGACGCTGGAATGTTTATAGCTCTTCCCTAAAATGAAAGTGACCGCAATATGGACGCTGGAATGTTGATAGTTCTTACCTAAAATGAAAGTGACCGCAATCTGGACGGTGGAATGTTTATAGTTCTTCCCTAAAATGAAAGTGACCGCAATCTGGACGCTGGAATGTTGATAGTTCTTCCCTAAAATGAAAGTGACCGCAATCTGGACGCTGGAATGTTTATAGTTCTTCCCTAAAATGAAAGTGACCGCAATCTGGACGCTGGAATGTTGATAGTTCTTCCCTAAGATGAAAGTGACCGCAATCTGGACGCTGCAATGTTGATAGTTCTTCCCTAAAATGAAAGTGACCGCAATCTGGACGCTAGAATGTTTATAGTTCTTCCCTAAAATGAAAGTGACCGCAATCTGGACGATGGAATGTTTATAGTTCTTCTCTAAAATGAAAGTGACCGCAATCTGGACTGTGGAATGTTTATAGTTCTTCCCTAAAATGAAAGTGACCGCAATCTGGACGCTGGAATGTTTATAGTTCTTCCTTAAAATGAAAGTGACCACAATCTGGACGCTGGAATGTTTATAGTTCTTCCCTAAAATGAAAGTGACCGCAATCTGGACGCTGGAATGTTTATAGTTCTTCCCTAAAATGAAAGTGACCACAATCTGGACGGTGGAATGTTTATAGTTCTTCCCTAAAATGAAAGTGACCGCAATCTGGACGCTGGAATGTTTATAGTTCTTCCCTAAAATGAAAGTGACCGCAATCTGGACGCTGGAATGTTTATAGCTCTTCCCTAAAATGAAAGTGACCGCAATCTGGATGCTGGAATGTTTATAGTTCCTCTCTTAAATGAAAGTGACCGCAATCTGGACGCTGGAATGTTTATAGTTATTCCCTAAAATGAAAGTGACCGCAATCTGGACGGTGGAATGTTTATAGTTCTTCCTTAAAATGAAAGTGACCGCAATCTGGACGCTGGAATGTTGATAGTTCTTCCCTAAAATGAAAGTGACCGCAATCTGGACGCTGGAATGTTTATAGTTCCTCTCTAAAATGAAAGTGACCGCAATCTGGACGCAGGAATGTTTATAGTTCTTCTCTAAAATGAAAGTGATCGCAATCTGGACGGTGGAATGTTTATAGTTCCTCTCTAAAATGAAAGTGACCGCAATCTGGACGCAGGAATGTTTATAGTTCTTCTCTAAAATGAAAGTGATCGCAATCTGGACGCTAGAATGATTATAGTTCCTCTCTAAAATGAAAGTGACCGCAATCTGGACGCAGGAATGTTTATAGTTCTTCCCTAAAATGAAAGTGACCGCAATCTGGACGCTGGAATGTTGATAGTTCTTCCCTAAAATGAAAGTGACCGCAATCTGGACGCTAGAATGTTTATAGTTCTTCCCTAAAATGAAAGTGACCGCAATCTGGACGCTGGAATGTTTATAGTTCCTCTCTAAAATGAAAGTGACCGCAATCTGGACGCAGGAATGTTTATAGTTCTTCTCTAAAATGAAAGTGATCGCAATCTGGACGGTGGAATGTTTATAGTTCCTCTCTAAAATGAAAGTGACCGCAATCTGGACGCAGGAATGTTTATAGTTCTTCTCTAAAATGAAAGTGATCGCAATCTGGACGCTAGAATGATTATAGTTCCTCTCTAAAATGAAAGTGACCGCAATCTGGACGCTGGAATGTTTATAGTTCTTCCCTAAAATGAAAGTGACCGCAATCTGGACGCTGGAATGTTTATAGTTCTTCCCTAAAATGAAAGTGACCGCAATCTGGACGCTGGAATGTTTATAGTTCCTCTTTAAAATGAAAGTGACCGCAATCTGGACGCTGGAATGTTTATAGTTCTTCCCTAAAATGAAAGTGACCGCAATCTGGACGATGGAATGTTTATAGTTCTTCCCTAAAATGAAAGTGATCGCAATCTGGACGCTGCAATGTTTATAGCTCTTCCCTAAAATGAAAGTGACCGCAATCTGGACGCTGGAATGTTTATAGTTCTTCCCTAAAATGAAAGTGACCGCAATCTGGACGCTGGAATGTTGATAGTTCTTCCCTAAAATGAAAGTAACCGCAATCTGGACGCTGGAATGTTTATAGTTCTTCCCTAAAATGAAAGTGACCGCAATCTGGACGCTGGAATGTTTATAGTTCCTCTCTAAAATGAAAGTGACCGCAATCTGGACGCTGGAATGTTTATAGTTCTTCCCTAAAATGAAAGTGACCGCAATCTGGACTGTGGAATGATTATAGTTCTTCCCTAAAATGAAAGTGACCGCAATCTGGACGCTGGAATGTTTATAGTTCTTCCCTAAAATGAAAGTGACCGCAATCTGGACGCTGGAATGTTTATAGTTCCTCTCTAAAATGAAAGTGACCGCAATCTGGACGCTGGAATGTTGATAGTTCTTCCTTAAAATGAAAGTGACCGCAATCTGGACGCTGGAATGTTTATAGTTCCTCTCTAAAATGAAAGTGACCGCAATCTGGACGCTGGAATGTTTATAGTTCTTCCCTAAAATGAAAGTGACCGCAATCTGTACGCTGGAATGTTGATAGTTCTTCCCTAAAATGAAAGTGACCGCAATCTGGACGCTGGAATGTTTATAGTTCTTCCCTAAAATGAAAGTGACCGCAATCTGGACGCTGGAATGTTTATAGTTCCTCTCTAAAATGAAAGTGACCGCAATCTGGACGCTGGAATGTTTATAGTTCTTCCCTAAAATGAAAGTGACCGCAATCTGGACTGTGGAATGTTTATAGTTCTTCCCTAAAATGAAAGTGACCGCAATCTGGACGCTGGAATGTTTATAGTTCCTCTCTAAAATGAAAGTGACCGCAATCTGGACGCTGGAATGTTGATAGTTCTTCCTTAAAATGAAAGTGACCGCAATCTGGACGCTGGAATGTTTATAGTTCCTCTCTAAAATGAAAGTGACCGCAATCTGGACGCTGGAATGTTTATAGTTCTTCCCTAAAATGAAAGTGACCGCAATCTGTACGCTGGAATGTTGATAGTTCTTCCCTAAAATGAAAGTGACCGCAATCTGGACGCTGGAATGTTTATAGTTCTTCCCTAAAATGAAAGTGACCGCAATCTGGACGCTGGAATGTTTATAGTTCCTCTCTAAAATGAAAGTGACCGCAATCTGGACGCTGGAATGTTTATAGTTCTTCCCTAAAATGAAAGTGACCGCAATCTGGACTGTGGAATGTTTATAGTTCTTCCCTAAAATGAAAGTGACCGCAATCTGGACGCTGGAATGTTTATAGTTCTTCCCTAAAATGAAAGTGACCGCAATCTGGACGCTGGAATGTTTATAGTTCCTCTCTAAAATGAAAGTGACCGCAATCTGGACGGTGGAATGTTTATAGTTCTTCCCTAAAATGAAAGTGACCGCAATCTGGACGCTGGAATGTTTATAGTTCTTCCCTAAAATGAAAGTGACCGCAATCTGGACTGTGGAATGTTTATAGTTCTTCCCTAAAATGAAAGTGACCGCAATCTGGACGCTGGAATGTTTATAGTTCTTCCTTAAAATGAAAGTGACCACAATCTGGACGCTGGAATGTTTATAGTTCTTCCCTAAAATGAAAGTGACCGCAATCTGGACGCTGGAATGTTTATAGTTCTTCCCTAAAATGAAAGTGACCACAATCTGGACGGTGGAATGTTTATAGTTCTTCCCTAAAATGAAAGTGACCGCAATCTGGACGCTGGAATGTTTATAGTTCTTCCCTAAAATGAAAGTGACCGCAATCTGGACGCTGGAATGTTTATAGCTCTTCCCTAAAATGAAAGTGACCGCAATCTGGATGCTGGAATGTTTATAGTTCCTCTCTTAAATGAAAGTGACCGCAATCTGGACGCTGGAATGTTTATAGTTATTCCCTAAAATGAAAGTGACCGCAATCTGGACGCTGGAATGTTTATAGTTCTTCCTTAAAATGAAAGTGACCGCAATCTGGACGCTGGAATGTTGATAGTTCTTCCCTAAAATGAAAGTGACCGCAATCTGGACGCTGGAATGTTGATAGTTCTTCCCTAAAATGGAAGTGACCGCAATCTGGACGCTGGAATGTTGATAGTTCTTCCCTAAAATGAAAGTGACCGCAATCTGGACGCTGGAATGTTGATAGTTCTTCCCTAAAATGAAAGTGACCGCAATCTGGACGGTGGAATGTTTATAGTTCTTCCTTAAAATGAAAGTGACCGCAATCTGGACGCTGGAATGTTGATAGTTCTTCCCTAAAATGAAAGTGACCGCAATCTGGACGGTGAAATGTTTATAGTTCCTCTCTAAAATGAAAGTGACCGCAATCTGGACGCTGGAATGTTTATAGTTCTTCCTTAAAAAGAAAGTGACCGCAATCTGGACGCTGGAATGTTTATAGTTCTTCCCTAAAATGAAAGTGACCGCAATCTGGACGGTGAAATGTTTATAGTTCTTCCCTAATGAAAGTGATCGCAATCTGGACGGTGGAATGTTGATAGTTCTTCCCTAATGAAAGTGATCGCAATCTGGACGGTGAATGTTTATAGTTCTTCCCTAAAATGAAAGTGACCGCAATCTGGACGGTGAAATGTTTATAGTTCTTCCCTAATGAGAGTGATCGCAATCTGGACGCTGGAATGTTTATAGTTCCTCTCTAAAATGAAAGTGACCGCAATCTGGACGCTGGAATGTTTATAGTTCTTCCCTAAAATGAAAGTGACCGCAATCTGGACGCTGGAATGTTTATAGTTCTTCCCTAAAATGAAAGTGACCGCAATCTGGACTGTGGAATGTTTATAGTTCTTCCTTAAAATGAAAGTGACCGCAATCTGGACTGTGGAATGTTTATAGTTCTTCCCTAAAATGAAAGTGACCGCAATCTGGACGGTGGAATGTTTATAGTTCCTCTCTAAAATGAAAGTGACCGCAATCTGGACGCTGGAATGTTTATAGTTCTTCCCTAAAATGGAAGTGATCGCAATCTGGACGCTGGAATGTTTATAGTTCTTCCCTAAAATGAAAGTGACCGCAATCTGGACGCTGGAATGTTTATAGTTCTTCCCTAAAATGAAAGTGACCGCAATCTGGACGCTGGAATGTTTATAGTTCCTCTCTAAAATGAAAGTGACCGCAATCTGGACGCTGGAATGTTTATAGTTCTTCCCTAAAATGAAAGTGACCGCAATCTGGACTGTGGAATGTTTATAGTTCTTCCCTAAAATGAAAGTGACCGCAATCTGGACGCTGGAATGTTTATAGTTCTTCCCTAAAATGAAAGTGACCGCAATCTGGACGCTGGAATGTTTATAGTTCCTCTCTAAAATGAAAGTGACCGCAATCTGGACGCTGGAATGTTTATAGTTCTTCCCTAAAATGAAAGTGACCGCAATCTGGACGATGGAATGTTTATAGTTCTTCTCTAAAATGAAAGTGACCGCAATCTGGACTGTGGAATGTTTATAGTTCTTCCCTAAAATGAAAGTGACCGCAATCTGGACGCTGGAATGTTTATAGTTCTTCCTTAAAATGAAAGTGACCACAATCTGGACGCTGGAATGTTTATAGTTCTTCCCTAAAATGAAAGTGACCGCAATCTGGACGCTGGAATGTTTATAGTTCTTCCCTAAAATGAAAGTGACCACAATCTGGACGGTGGAATGTTTATAGTTCTTCCCTAAAATGAAAGTGACCGCAATCTGGACGCTGGAATGTTTATAGTTCTTCCCTAAAATGAAAGTGACCGCAATCTGGACGCTGGAATGTTTATAGCTCTTCCCTAAAATGAAAGTGACCGCAATCTGGATGCTGGAATGTTTATAGTTCCTCTCTTAAATGAAAGTGACCGCAATCTGGACGCTGGAATGTTTATAGTTATTCCCTAAAATGAAAGTGACCGCAATCTGGACGGTGGAATGTTTATAGTTCTTCCTTAAAATGAAAGTGACCGCAATCTGGACGCTGGAATGTTGATAGTTCTTCCCTAAAATGAAAGTGACCGCAATCTGGACGCTGGAATGTTGATAGTTCTTCCCTAAAATGGAAGTGACCGCAATCTGGACGCTGGAATGTTGATAGTTCTTCCCTAAAATGAAAGTGACCGCAATCTGGACGCTGGAATGTTGATAGTTCTTCCCTAAAATGAAAGTGACCGCAATCTGGACGGTGGAATGTTTATAGTTCCTCTCTAAAATGAAAGTGACCGCAATCTGGACGCTGGAATGTTTATAGTTCTTCCTTAAAATGAAAGTGACCGCAATCTGGACGCTGGAATGTTTATAGTTCTTCCCTAAAATGAAAGTGACCGCAATCTGGACGGTGAAATGTTTATAGTTCTTCCCTAATGAAAGTGATCGCAATCTGGACGGTGGAATGTTGATAGTTCTTCCCTAATGAAAGTGATCGCAATCTGGACGGTGAATGTTTATAGTTCTTCCCTAAAATGAAAGTGACCGCAATCTGGACGGTGAAATGTTTATAGTTCTTCCCTAATGAGAGTGATCGCAATCTGGACGCTGGAATGTTTATAGTTCCTCTCTAAAATGAAAGTGACCGCAATCTGGACGCTGGAATGTTTATAGTTCTTCCCTAAAATGAAAGTGACCGCAATCTGGACGGTGGAATGTTTATAGTTCCTCTCTAAAATGAAAGTGACCGCAATCTGGACGCTGGAATGTTTATAGTTCTTCCCTAAAATGAAAGTGACCGCAATCTGGACGCTGGAATGTTTATAGTTCTTCCCTAAAATGAAAGTGACCGCAATCTGGACGGTGGAATGTTTATAGTTCTTCCTTAAAATGAAAGTGACCGCAATATGGACGCTGGAATGTTGATAGTTCTTCCCTAAAATGAAAGTGACCGCAATCTGGACGCTGGAATGTTTATAGTTCTTCCCTAAAATGAAAGTGACCGCAATCTGGACGCTGGAATGATTATAGTTCTTCCCTAAAATGAAAGTGACCGCAATCTGGACGCTGGAATGTTTATAGTTCTTCCCTAAAATGAAAGTGACCGCAATCTGGACGCTGGAATGTTTATAGTTCTTCCCTAAAATCAAAGTGACCGCAATCTGGACGGTGGAATGTTTATAGTTCTTCCTTAAAATGAATGTGACCGCAATCTGGACGCTGGAATGTTGATAGTTCTTCCCTAAAATGAAAGTGACCGCAATCTGGACGCTGGAATGTTTATAGTTCTTCCCTAAAATGAAAGTGACCGCAATCTGGACGCTGGAATGATTATAGTTCTTCCCTAAAATGAAAGTGACCGCAATCTGGACGCTGGAATGTTGATAGTTCTTCCCTAAAATGAAAGTGACCGCAATCTGGACGCTGGAATGTTTATAGTTCTTCCCTAAAATGAAAGTGACCGCAATCTGGACGCTGGAATGTTTATAGTTCTTCCCTAAAATGAAAGTGACCGCAATCTGGACGCTGGAATGTTTATAGTTCTTCCCTAAAATGAAAGTGACCGCAATCTGGACGCTGGAATGTTTATAGTTCTTCCCTAAAATGAAAGTGACCGCAATCTGGACGGTGGAATGTTTATAGTTCTTCCCTAAAATGAAAGTGACCGCAATCTGGACGCTGGAATGTTTATAGTTCTTCCCTAAAATGAAAGTGACCGCAATCTGGACGCTGGAATGTTTATAGTTCTTCCCTAAAATGAAAGTGACCGCAATCTGGACGCTGGAATGTTTATAGTTCCTCTCTAAAATGAAAGTGACCGCAATCTGGACGCTGGAATGTTTATAGTTCTTCCCTAAAATGAAAGTGACCGCAATCTGGACGGTGGAATGTTTATAGTTCTTCCTTAAAATGAAAGTGACCGCAATCTGGACGGTGGAATGTTTATAGTTCTTCCTTAATATGAAAGTGACCGCAATCTGGACGCTGGAATGTTTATAGTTCTTCCCTAAAATGAAAGTGACCGCAATCTGGACGGTGGAATGTTTATAGTTCTTCCCTAAAATGAAAGTGACCGCAATCTGGACGGTGGAATGTTTATAGTTCTTCCCTAAAATGAAAGTGACCGCAATCTGGACGCAGGAATGTTTATAGTTCTTCCTTAAAATGAAAGTGACCGCAATCTGGACGCTGGAATGTTTATAGTTCTTCCCTAAAATGAAAGTGACCGCAATCTGGACGCTGGAATGTTTATAGTTCTTCCCTAAAATGAAAGTGACCGCAATCTGGACGGTGGAATGTTTATAGTTCTTCCCTAAAATGAAAGTGACCGCAATCTGGACGCTGGAATGTTTATAGTTCCTCTCTAAAATGAAAGTGACTGCAATCTGGACGCTGGAATGTTTATAGTTCTTCCCTAAAATGAAAGTGACCGCAATCTGGACGGTGGAATGTTTATAGTTCTTCCTTAAAATGAAAGTGACTGCAATCTGGACGCTGGAATGTTTATAGTTCTTCCCTAAAATGAAAGTGACCGCAATCTGGACGGTGAATGTTTATAGTTCTTCCCTAAAATGAAAGTGACCGCAATCTGGACGCTGGAATGTTTATAGTTCTTCCCTAAAATGAAGGTGACCGCAATCTGGACGGTGAATGTTTATAGTTCTTCCTTAAAATGAAAGTGACCGCAATCTGGACAACTGGAATGTTTATAGTTCTTCCCTAAAATGAAAGTGACCGCAATCTGGACGCTGGAATGTGTATAGTTCTTCCCTAAAATGAAAGTGACCGCAATCTGGACGCTGGAATGTTTATAGCTCTTCCCTAAAATGAAAGTGACCGCAATCTGGACGCTGGAATGTTGATAGTTCTTCCTTAAAATGAAAGTGACCGCAATCTGGACAACTGGAATGTTTATATTTCTTCCCTAAAATGAAAGTGACCGCAATCTGGACGCTGGAATGTTTATAGTTCTTCCCTAAAATGAAAGTGACCGCAATCTGGACGCTGGAATGTTTATAGCTCTTCCCTAAAATGAAAGTGACCGCAATCTGGACGCTGGAATGTTGATAGTTCTTCCTTAAAATGAAAGTGACCGCAATCTGGACGGTGAAATGTTTATAGTTCCTCTCTAAAATGAAAGTGACCGCAATCTGGACGCTGGAATGTTGATAGTTCTTCCCTAAAATGAAAGTGACCGCAATCTGGACGGTGAAATGTTTATAGTTCTTCCCTAAAATGAAAGTGACCGCAATCTGGACGCTGGAATGTTGATAGTTCTTCCCTAAAATGAAAGTGACCGCAATC
The DNA here is from genome assembly GCA_946902985.2 of Meconema thalassinum. NCBI lineage: Eukaryota > Metazoa > Arthropoda > Insecta > Orthoptera > Tettigoniidae > Meconema > Meconema thalassinum. The sequence continues at coordinate 176,085,293 of OX336401.1, forward strand.
TGGACGGTGGAATGTTTATAGTTCTTCCCTAAAATGAAAGTGACCGCAATCTGGACGCTGGAATGTTTATAGCTCTTCCCTAAAATGAAAGTGACCGCAATATGGACGCTGGAATGTTGATAGTTCTTACCTAAAATGAAAGTGACCGCAATCTGGACGGTGGAATGTTTATAGTTCTTCCCTAAAATGAAAGTGACCGCAATCTGGACGCTGGAATGTTGATAGTTCTTCCCTAAAATGAAAGTGACCGCAATCTGGACGCTGGAATGTTTATAGTTCTTCCCTAAAATGAAAGTGACCGCAATCTGGACGCTGGAATGTTGATAGTTCTTCCCTAAGATGAAAGTGACCGCAATCTGGACGCTGGAATTTTGATAGTTCTTCCCTAAAATGAAAGTGACCGCAATCTGGACGCTGGAATGTTGATAGTTCTTCCCTAAAATGAAAGTGACCGCAATCTGGACGCTGGAATGTTGATAGTTCTTCCCTAAAATGAAAGTGACCGCAATCTGGACGGTGGAATGTTTATAGCTCTTCCCTAAAATGAAAGTGACCGCAATCTGGACGGTGAAATGTTGATAGTTCTTCCCTAAAATGAAAGTGACCGCAATCTGGACTGCTAATGAGGTGAACGCAATCCGGAATGGTCGCAATCAGGACACAACCCATTTCAAGGGTTTCTAGGAGAAAAGAACGGAGTAAAACTTGGACAGAAGAGAGAAGGAAAAAGCAGTAGGTAGATAGAAAGAATGAAAGAAGAGAATAACATGTCGATGATTCAATATTTATCAGTGTAGCTGAGCTTTAACCTTATGTCCTGTCTAATATAATTGGTCATTACAAGGTGCTGACCAACTGTAAGCAATGAATCAACTATTTATATAGTCCGGACCTAAGCTGCGACACATAAATACTCCAAGCTCAGGCAAAAGAAAGGAATCAACCAATACCGGATGCACTTTAAGAACAGTTCCTATGCTTTCTACAAGAGGATTTGTCGGAGTCTTCCAAAGCCACATAAAGCAGATTTACAGCCGTCTTGTTGAAGAATGGGCAGATTCCAAGAAGAAGAAAATAGGGGGCCATGCTCTTTGTTGTGAGGTCCGTTACTTCTGTGGCCTAAATCAAACAGGCCAACATATTTAGTGCCCAATTGTGTGGTATATGTGATGTTCAACAGGTCAGTATAGTCCATAGATATCAAAACAGACCTTCACAAATAATTTTAAGTGAGTGGTTTTTCAATACCTACAGTATCTGCAGTGCCAATGGTTTTAGTATTAACAATGAAGACCCTCCCTATAGTTGGTTGGTTCCTCAGTTTGGGGGCTGTGACGAAACGGTGATGTAGCCCCGTGTACTTTGGGTGTGTGTAGAATCTAGTGCCGATCAGCACAAGCATTCACTAAAATTGTTGCCGAAGTCGTACGAAAGCTATGCCCTGTGTAGAAATTGGTGTTGGGGATATCAAGGTACGGTACAGTGCTATTTCTTTTGCCATATTCCCCAGTTTATTTGTGCGAACATTTGGGACGGTGGACTCTCCATGTCGGGAATTTATACAGAGGCACGGTGTGTTGCAATCTTCTGGACGTAGAATCATACATTTCTTGCATATTTCATAGTCTTTTCTTGTTACCGTAAAGGTGCTTGCGACGGTGAGTGAGTGGTTAACGTGTCGGTCTACCAACTTCAAGCTTGCAGGTTCGCTCCTGGCAGTGGTAAGTGATTTTTGAAAGGCGACAAAAATCACGACATGCATATCATACTATGTTGGCATGTTAAAGAACCCATTTGAATTCAGTAGGCCGTGTTCAATGGCAAAATTAATCTCGGGATTTCCCGCCAACACAAAGTTCCTCCTTTCTCTTCTAGAAAGCGCTGTAGTGTCAGGGAGCTTAGATATCTAATCTCCTTGACTTTCATAGCGTTCCAAGGAACGACAATATTCGACATGCAAGCTACCCTCTGGGTGGCAAGTAACAAAGCTAGCACCCGGCACCCGAGGCCATACGATATTATTATTACCGTAAAGATTCGTGCTGATTGTGGTGATCCGATATCCCTTACATTGCCAACTGTCAAATCCTGTAATTCATGTGCGACATGTTGGATTTTCAGTGCGTTGAGCGTATGTGCGAAGCTATCCTTACCTAATTGGTCAACAAACTGTATGGAGATGAAAATCTTGAGCTCTGATTGGTGGGTAAACTGTATCATAACGAGAAGTTGTACTATAATGAGCCTCATTATTTCTGGCATATAATATTTACACAAACATTTATACGTCACACACAGCGACAGCCTTAATGAGTTACTTTCAGATTTTTAAATTATTCAGTTTATTCTCGCAGCTTAAGCAATGTATTTGGATGATAAACTACACTTGATATTCTACATTACCTGTTTTTTATGAGAAAGCCTATATTATATTTAAATAATGTTTTTTCTCTTTGTAAAAATATCCATCTCATTAAATTATTTTATATTTAATTATAATATTTAATATATATTTTACTAATCCGACATTAGTTAGTAGACATAGATAATGCAATAATATTTTAATTCTGAATATTGGCTGACGAGGACCTCACTGCTATGTTGAAACATGCACCATTAATATGTGAATAGACACGGTTTCATTATGTAGGCCTATTGATTGGCGTAACATATATTTAACCATGTTTAAACATTAACATCGAGAAATACATTAAAATAGAAACAAACAGCCTAACATTAACAAATGAAGGAACCTGGGGCCCAACTCTAACGTGTCCTTAATCAACCCTGGTAGGCTAATAATACACCTAATTATTATTCTCTAGCTTCGCCCGGTATCTTTAACAGTTTACGCAGCGTAAGCTTTTAAAAGGCGTACTTTTTCGATGTCAATGAACTACGACCTATGGTAAACTGTACAGTTATTGGCACTTTAAGGACACTAAGCAATTAAATGAATAAATTTGAACAGAAAATCTGCTGTTGTTTGTCTCATGTTCTGTACATAATAAATATTGATTATAAATATTAAGAAACTAAATATAGAGCCTTAACATATTATAAATCGGTTATGAAATATTAAGTGAGCAAACAGACAGTTCTTGGCACCTTGTTTTCTTTGTGTATCTCCTGTTTTTCAATACAAACATGTGGAACAATATTCTTTCCCACTTGAAACGCATTGCTCAAGACCTTGCACATGGAACAAGACTGTGAAAACCAAAATATCAGTTATTGGCACAGAGTGCCAACTACTGCCTTTTATCGTTATTTTTAATACAGTAATTGGCACCCCCATTACACAGAATAATTATAGGTTACATAAACACAGAACAAATACATTAAGGCGTATTCAACTTGGTTTCACACTTACCCTTAAAATACAGTTTGTATACTGAGCTCCGAACATCGAAGTTTGGAACTAGTAACCTGAACAATACTAAGATGTCAACAAAATACCAGCAGTGATGAACACCACCAACTTGTTCCAACATTCACTTCAAAACTGTTCACCTGGTGGCAGTAAGATGAAGTATAGAGGCCAAGGAGTAATAGAAACACTCTGTGGCAATGTTATTGTTGTAATAATACTATTGCATTCAAGTAAGTGCCAATAACTATCAGAGTGCCAATGACTGTACAGTTTACCCTATATCTGTTTTCCGTCTCGGAATGATCAGTGACTGGACTATTCATTATATTATCATGGAGATGCACGTGTAAAGAATTCTTGTTAGACGTAATTTAAGAATGGCAAGGTGCATAAAACACAAATCCCCCTTCTTCTTATCTAAACTTGTCTGTGCATTTTACGGAACAAAGGCTGAAACTGGGGTGATAAGCTCGCTAGCTAGGTAGCTCGTAAACGCTGGTACTGTAATTGAATGGAGATTGTTGGAAGAAATGAAAACGTAAAACAAATAGTGGGTGATGTATTGAAGATAGAGGTATGCTGCCGTGAACTTTTTTTTGTTGAACTATTCATGCAGAACAATTCTTACACTCATAGTATATCGATATTCTTAACGGTTTACTTAGCGTAAGATTAAGAGCCGCACGGACGATAGTTTATTTTGACTCGATTTACTGAAATTGTTCATGCTAGTCTTTCTTTGGTCATAAATAAATTATTTTCTACAGAAACTTTCCTCGAGAAATCCTTTACAGAATGGTGAAACTGTATCAAAATCCATCCAGTGGTTCTCGAGATTACCCGTGACATCCAAGAATCGGGGACATAGTTTTATACTAAGTAGAGGTAAGTTTCAACATTTCGCCATGAGGGGGGGATTTACCCTGGCCCTCCTCTTGGTTCTCCTGAGAGACATCTACTACTGTAATTGCTACAGTACAGTACATGTCCCAATTGGCCGGTTCGTTTCCCACCAAAGCATTCCTGATCACCGCGATGACGGAGCGCCTGTTAGCATGGGATATGAAGCATGAAAGTAACGTTACATCATACAGCAATACTAAGGTAATTGATGCCACATCTGTCACAACACCTGTTACTGTCAACGGAACACTGCCCTAGTTTATTGCCACGTCTAGTTGGCAACAATGATTATCATGATGATGAATTCCGCTCGGAAGTTGAAGACCTATAAAGACCGTAACATATCAAAGTAAAAGGATATAAAAGCAGAAAAGATGGAACCCCTATATTGTCTGCTAAGATGGGGACCCCTACTTTGTCTGCTAAGATGGGGTCCCCTACTTTGTCTGCCAAGATGGGGTCCCCTACTTTGTCTGCCAAGATGGGGTCCCCTACTTTGTCTGCCAAGATGGGGACCCCTACTTTGTCTGCCAAGATGGGGACCCCTACTTTGTCTGCTAAGATGTGGACCCCTACTTTGTCTGCTAAGTTGTGGACCCCTACTTTGTCTACTAAGATGGCAACCTATACTTTGTCTGCTAAGATGGGGACCCCTACTTTGTCTGCTAAGATGTGGACCCCCACTTTGTCTACTAAGATGGGGATCACTACCTTGTCTTCAAAGATGGGGATCACTACCTTGTCTGCTAAGATGGGGACCCCCGTGGCTTATAATCACAAGATTCACGGTCACGTAAAACTACAATCTTCCTTCCTTCCTTCCTTCCTAAGATGGGGACCCCTACTTTGTCTGCTAAGATGGGGACCCCTACTTTGTCTTCTAAGACATTAACATTAAAAAACTATGAGAATGAAGATTCATGAAAGCCAACAGCAGATTTGAACACCTTGTGCAGATAGTGTGAAGATACAGAGTGTACCTTGAGGTCGCCGGTTCAGTACCCGGCTGGGACACACCCAGTCATGTCAGGGCGTTGTCACCCACCGACACGCCCCCTCAACAAACACAAAACTGATCCGCCAATAAAGTAGAGCGGCGAGCCTAGTGTTGGGTCACGGGAATTACAGTAGGTGGGATTATTTCCGGACTGGGGATTTTTAATTTTGTTAGTATTCTATTAACTTGTGTGGAACTTGTGTTATAACCTGTGTTATTGTTCTGGCTGTACTGGTGTATGTATTTGCAAATTGGGCATATGATTGGGAAGGAGGCGGCCTTGGCCTTACGTTAGGTACCATCCCAGCATTTGCCTGGAGTAGAAGTGGGGAATACCACTTCTAGGATGGCTGAGGTAAGAATCGAACATGGACCTTCTAGGTGACAGCCAAGAACTCTAACCACTACACCACGATGTGATCTATTGTAGTGTTGGTTGGTTTAAGGGCTGCGACAACGCGACAAGAAGATACGGGGACTTTGCTTTACACTATGTAGATATTTTGTTTTCTTCTGCTGTGCCCAAGGCTGAAGGATCGAATCCTGGTGCAGTCAGTCGGTATTTCAGGGAGCGCATATATGAGAATGCAGTGGTAGTAGATTTAGTGGCATTTTAATAAAGATCACCTTCAGGGAAAAAGTCCGGAATCCAGGCGTGTCTAAAAGCCGCTTTGTTGAAAGGGACGTAACACGAATTGAATTATAAATCTTATCTTTTGTACTTTGAAGTCGAATTAAGGTGTTAATTGTTGTATTAAAGGGAAGCCTCCGTGGCTTAGGCGGCAGCACGCCGGCCTCTCACCGCTGGGTCCGTGGTTCAAATCCTGGTCACTGTATGTGAGATTTGTGATGGACAAAACGGAGGCAGACAGGTTTTTCTCCGGGTACTCCGGTTTTCCCTGTCAACAATTTCATTCCAGCAACACTCTCCACTTCCATTTCATTTCATCTGTCATTCATTTAATCATTGCCCCAGAGGAGTGCGACAGGCTTCGGCAGCCGGCACAGTTCATATCCTCGCCGCTAGATGGGGGCTTCATTCATTCCATTCCCTGACCCAGTCGGTCGACTGGAAGCAGGCTGTGGATTTTCATTGTTGTATTAAAGGGCAAAACAGCGAGGTCATCAGTCCCTAATAAAGATGAACGAAAGAACCAAACCGTACCGGCATTTTTGGCTCAAGTTGAAAATAGGAAGAACCACAAACAGATGGAAGGAAGCGCCATTTGTTCCTAGCTACTGTGAGTGGGCGGACTTTCTCCTGGAATGGTCGTAGTCTGGAACAGTGGCATTCAGTAGATGGTTTGCGAACCCTGCGGGTACACTCCCTGCTCTGCACTTTGAACGACAATAATAATAATAATAATAAGGAACAGTTTGACGGCAATAAAATATAATACTCCAATATTATCCATTATAGCCCTAAACGAATATTTTCTTTTTGCCGAGAGTGTATCCAAAATAAGCGTGATACATTCCCCGACACCGTGGTAATCATAGCAACTAGTGTTCGTTATCTATAAATGTTACTGGAAGAACACAAGCTCTTAGTTACGTTACGAATATATTTGTTTCGTGCAGTGTTGAACAGACAAACAGAAACACATTCCGAAACTAGAACGAAAATCAAGCTGGACTGAAAATATTTACAAAATGGAACTCAGAGTGAAATGGCTCACAAAATGTAGCGTGGGAATACCGACAAAAGGAATTTAGATTGAAAAAGACGCACAAAATGTAGTTTAGGTTCAAATTACTTACAAAATTGAAAATACTTACAAAGTGCGATGTAGATTTTAAAAAATTACAAAATGTGGTTGAGTTAAAAAAAAAAAAATATCACAAAATGTAATTTAAGAGACACTGGGATCCAATTCATAAAAACAGGGCGGGAATCTTAAAGAGAAAAGTAACTATAATGAAAATAAGGCTGATCCCTAGAAGAATGATGGATCAGGAAACATGAGAGAAGGGCCAATGAAGGCGGGAAAGGAAGAGACTCCCAAGGCCTCGGAAAAGAACAAGAGTTGACCAAGAGAGGTCGACAGGAAAGACGACAGAGAGGAGCCCGGCACAGGTAAGTGGAAGCAATGCCGGACTCAGCTGGGGTCCCGTGGTCGCCAACCCACGTTCCACTAGATGTGAGCCCCTGGGGGAGAAGGAAGGAATAAGAAAGAAAGGTAGGAACAAGGAACGAAGAAATGGATGCGTTGCTTTACGTGACCGTAAATCTCGTCAATGCCAGTCAAAAAAAGCTAAGATAAACGGCTGAGGGGACCTGTCGCGCTGACCATGCTATCTGTAGGCCAAGGCCTTAAAGGAATGCAGTGCCACGGGATCTACTTTTCTTCATATGGAATTGTTATATTTCATGTTTAACAAAGAATCGAATCCGTGTGTCTTGCTGGAGGTTCAAACCGCAAGGAAGGAAGCAAGGAATGTCTGGTGAAGGTGAATTCGGTTGAGAGTGAAGCCCCATTAGGAATGCAGACAACAAGCCCATAAAACTGTTATCAGTCCTTTGTTCTGCTTCTTTACAAGACTGATGAGTTCGTATCATTCAACATCTTCATACTGCTTACAGCGTGGCAGTGGCGGCCCGTGGTGATATTCTCAGGGTAGCCTAAATTGTTCAGACACCCAACGGAACCCACCGGTGACCAAAGAGTGCGGCCCCCATTACAAATGTCTCTCGCCCTGACGGAAGCGTAGCGGTTATTGCGCGGTAGTTGGGTTTAAGGTGTCGCTAACTTGGGTTTTGCCAATTTAGACAAACTTTACTAGCCCTCTTATCTTGAAAACAAATTAACATTTTTGCTACAAACTTCCTCTAATATTTCAATACGCTGACAGAAGCGTTGTTCGGGGAGAGGATGCCAACACTGAACTCTTATTACTAGGGACCGGATTTTTAGGTGCTAAAATCTGGAAAATATTTATTTTTTATGTATTAAAAATACCTGAAATATGTGACAAAAAAGTAAGAATATTTAATTATAATTTAGTTTATAAATGTGAATATAAACAATATGCAGCACTCACGAATGTTATGTCTCACTGACTGCTGAAGCATTACAATACACAACGAGATACATCTTCAGGTTGTCCATCACAAATAACCGACGATTATCGCGAAACCCTTATTCTGAAGGCGCGAAACTGCGGCAATATGTTTCTTGCCCTTGAGGTGTAGTGTAACTTGAGATCGCTGTTCAGCCTTGATTGCTTTCCCACATAGTTGGCAGAACAGAACGCCCCAAACAGAAGTAAAATTATCTTTAAATTCTGCAACATTCTGCTGCAAACGATAACTTGTAGTTGTTGTTACTTTAGGCATCGTAGAACTGCCTTACTCTTCACAGTGCCAGAAATGAACTGCATGTGAGAGACACTGGTTCCAGGTAGCTGGGAGAGGGGGAGGTCTAGCACGTGGTGCAATATGACTATGGACAAGGAAATCCCTGGCTTCCACAGTGAGTGGCACGGGGCGGCAAGTTAAGAATAACACAGTTGCAAGCTGATATATGCTGTGCATGACGATGAGATAGCTCACAGGCTCTTCCTCGTTGAAGTAACACAGAACAAAAATGCAATAAACTGAATGATCCAGCAAACTGATTTTTTTAAATGTAAATATTATGTCTTTTTATGTGCTAATAAGTGAAAAGCAGGAATTTATGTATTTTTAGAGAAATGCTTCAAATATGTATTTACAGTTTAAAAAAATGTATTTACCTAAAAGTCCGAGCCCTAATTATAACTACAGTAGTTGGGTGGGTCTGAGTGGGAATTTTGTGGAGATGAAAGGCCTTCAAGTGGGTATCGGTTGGGTGACTGAACTTGACGAGAAACCCCGCTTGTATTAAACCACCCGACTGGCTTTACTGTTATGTTAGTAACGTATCGTTAAAGTAATGTCGTCACAAGTACACTGATAGAAGCAGACAGGGTGTGTTTACTCTGAGGCTACAATATACAGTTTTTGTGCTTAGCGTAATGTGTTGATACCGGAAGTGCTAGTATGCGTAGTGTCAAGAACCTCGGCGAGTCCTTGGTGGGTCCAGCCGAGCAGCGTGTCGATAATGACTCTCACATACTGTATAAGGCGACAAAACATCTTGTGACAACTTGAACAGCTGTTTCTCAAGTGGTTGCTAGCGCAACTTCATCTCAAAGCTGTGGAGTTCGCCTCACCTCCTGAATCTTACTGTCCACCTCATCTCCTCAGAGTTTCCACTGGGATTCCCGGGGAAGTGGATTCACTCAGCCTCGTGAAGACAATTGGGTAGCTGCCTGATATTTTAAGAGCGTTAAAATCCTTCAGTATGCCTTCCTTCGGAGGGGAAGTAAAGCCGGTTGTCCCATGTCATAGATTTATGGCATGCAAAAGATCCTTCCACTAACTAAACTTGTGTGAAGCTAAATTTCTTGGTTGGATTTCGTTGAAACGCTCTATAAAAGTTCCAAATTTCACCACTAGGTGCCTGTGAAATCTGGTAGTGAAAGTTGGAACGACTTGAAATTGAACGGAACTTGTAGCTCACCCCATGGGTGTCCGCTCGAAGCAGCTATAGCCTTCGGTAATCGGAACATTTCCTCGGCACTAAAAGCCGTAAGCACGAAGCTTAACGGCCGCGGGGACCCGTCACGCTAACCAGTCGTCACCCCGCAATCTACAGGCCGAATGGTTACGCCCTAGAGCCCTCCATGGGGTGTAACGTCTGCTTCTATAATGCATCCCTCACTTTGAAATCGTTCAACACTGGAAGCTCCGCAATAAAAAAAATCAAAAAGTAGGAAAATAGGATGGGCAATATGGGACATTAGCTAATTCGTGGCGAGAACTGAAACCAGGTCTTTAATAGTTGAAGATTATCCTGAATACAGTAACACACACCACATTAGGGAGACTGCTTGCCACGGTGGGCGAGTGGTTATCGTGTCAGACTACAAACCCAAAGATTGCAGCTTCCCTGCTGGCCGTGGCAAGTTATTTTTGAAAGGCGACAAAAAATCACGATACGCATGTCATACTTTGTAGGCATATTAAAGAACCCAATTGAATTCAGTAGGCCGTGTTCATAATGGCAAAATTAATCTCGGGATTTTCCGCCAAAATAAAGTTCCTCTTTTCTCTACTAGAAAGCGCTATAGTGTCAAGGAGCTTAGATAACTAACCTCCTTGACTTTCATAGCGCTCCAAGGAACGACGAAATTCGACATGCAAGTTGCCCTCTGGGCGTCAATTAACAATGCTTGCACCCAGCATCCGAGGCCATACGATTAGGGAGACTAGACTTGGCCATATAATGTCACGTTTGTACGACTTAGGCATGCGAGAGGGGAGATGCGCAGGTATAGGAGAGACAACTGCTCTCACTAGGACACGCAAGACTGTAGCCTGTATTGACCATTTAACAACAATCACATACTCACTGTAAACAAGCAAGTTTGGAGGTCAATCACCACTTCCAGTATCTCAACACACACCACATAGACCACACCTAACTAATACTGACGAGCTGCATTATCTCAACTAATACCGCGACTAAAGAAGTGTACATTTCACCCATACTTTCAGACATAAAAATGTTGTAACCTAAGTGTTCTGTCTGGCTTTCTTTCTTTCTCTCTTCGTGTCACAAGTATCAATATGAATATTGTATATTGAATACAGAAAATCTACATTTCTACCATACATATATACAGGTCTATTATACAGAACAAATTAAATGTTGAGCAACAAATTTGAGAGGTAGATGGTTCTTGCCCAGTATTGGGCGACGTCAATACCGCCGGAGGAGGCTGCATAGTGCACTTGGAAGTCACACTGACATAAATGTTGGATTGTCTGATGATGATCGCTTGACGATTGAAACTGGTCATTGTCTCCAGTATTAGGGAATAACGCATCTCATTTGGGTACAAACGTGTTGACCGACCGAAAAGCAACAAACTCTCGTTTACTATCTATATATCGTATGACTATTAGTGCCCCCCCCCCCCCAAGGGCTCACAACTTGTGGGACCTGGGTTGGCGACCACGGGACCCCAGCTGAGTCAGGCATTACCTCCACTTACTTGTGTCGCGCTCCTCTATGTCTTCTTTCCTGTCGACCTTCCTTGGTCAACTCTTGTTCTCTTCCAACCTCTTCCGTATTAGGGTATCTGAGGCCTAGGGAGTCTTTCACTTTCCCGCCTTAATTGGCCCTTGTTTCATCTTTTCTCATACCCTCATCCTTCGAGGGGTCAGCCTTCCTTTTCTTTTCCTTTTATCTCCTGACATCGGCTGAAAGCCCTCAAGGAGGCAGTGTGTGTGTAGCCCCACCACTTCTGGTGCACCCTGGATAGTGCTACACCCTCAAGGGCTCACGGCTGGTGAGTTTGGGAGTTGGCGACCCCGAGGTATTCCTGAGCTGGGTCCGTTTTGTTTCCTTTTCCTTGGGGCAGGCCCTCTCTTCCTTCCCCCCTTCCTATCTGCCTTTCATGGCTCTCCTTCCTTCCAAGTCCTTCAATCGTCATTCTTCGAGGGTTGAGGGCATTTCTTTATTTGTTTACCATTTCTTCTTCTAGTCTGTAAGTCTGTAGTTAGTATTAGTTATAGTTTTCATTCTCATCTCATCTTTCACTCTCACCCAAACCATTAGGGGCCATAATCTAGATGTTAGGCCCCTTAAAACATCAATTATCATCATCATCATCAGCTTTCAGTGAAGCCTCCGTGGCTTAGGCGGCAGCACGCCGGCCTCTCACCGCTGGTTCAAATCCCGGTCACTCCCATGTGAGATCTGTGCTGGACAAAACGGAGGCAGACAGGTTTTTCTCCGGGTACTCCGGTTTTCCCTGTCAAAATTTCATTCCAGCAACACTCTCCACTATCATTTCATTTCATCTGTCATTCATTTAATCATTGCCCCAGAGGAGTGCGTCAGGCCTCGGCAGCCGGCACAGTTCATATCCTCGCCGCTAGATGGGGGCTTCATTCATTCCATTCCTGACCCGGTCGGAGACTGGAAGCAGGCTGTGGATTTCATTCATCGTCAGCTTTTAGTGCTGGCAATATCCGAGGACATGTTCGGCTCGCCAGAGACTGTAGCTGCTTCAAACGGCCACCCCTAGGGTGAGCTACAAGTTACGTTCAATTTCAAGTAGTTTAAAACTCTAGATACCAGATGTTAATGATACCTTGTGGTGAACGTTGGAACTTTGATAGAGCGTTACTAAGGCAACGCTGAAAATGGTTTCAAAGACCACCATGGGGCATTCTCTTACTCAGTTTCAACGCTTAAGGGGGTCTGTTACTTCCGGAATATCTTCCGCACCAAGGAACACAAACTGATCCCTAAAAGCGACCGTAGCATGTTCACGGAAGTGTTCAAGAGCAAGTACTGTGTATATCACACGCCCTTTCGTGTTGATCTCGTGACCTGATGACGTCACGTTGCCCTAGGCAGGAGCACTCAAGAGCTTGAGCGACCAGCCCCACCCCACAGCTCTGAGGGCACCTGATGTTATTCTGCTAGATCGGTTACGTGCCAGTAGCGACCCTGCTAGTAGCTTACAGTGTCGCATGCGACCCATTGTACGAGAGGAGAATTTTTACGGTGCGCCGTTTTAACTTAATTAACTCCTACTGTCGACCAACATACACACATCAAAAAAAGTTTTGCATCACCTCGGTTCCCAGATCTCCGGCATATAGACGTTGACTGTGTATATTGTATCCAAGATACAGTCCCGTTGACTGTTCATAGATGTCACTAAAACTGCTCAAAGATGTAAACAACCATGCATGAGCAGGGCCTATTAGACGGAGGGGGTACGACAGCCGATCAGTTCCAGTCATTCCACCAGGACGAAGGTACGCTGCTCATGTTGTCTGTAGTTCTACCATGCCTAGAAGGTCAATACCGCAGTTCGATCGCGTCCGCATTGTTACTTTGTGTCAAGAAGGGCTCTCAACAAGGGAAGTTTCCAGGCGTCTCAGAGTGAACCAAAGCGATGTTGTTCGGACATGGAGGAGGTACAGAGATACAGGAACTGTCGATGACAGGCCTCGCTCAGGCCGCCCAAGGGCTACTACTGTAGTGGATGACCGCTACTTACGGATTGCCGCTCGGAGGAACCCTGACAGTAATGCCACCATGTTGAATAATGCGTTTCGTTCAGCCACAGGACGTCGTGTTTCAACTCAAACTGTGCGCAATAGGCTGCATGATGCGCAACTTCACTCCCGACGTCCATGGCGAGGTCCAGCTTTGCAACCCCGACACCATGCAGCGCGGTACAGATGGGCCCAACAACATGCTGAATGGACCCCACGGAATTGGCATCACGTTCTCTTCACCGATGAGTGTCGCATATGCCTTCAACCAGACAATCGTCGGAGACGTGTTTGGAGGCACCCTGGTCAGGCTGAACGTCTTAGACACACTGTCCAGCGAGTGCAGCAAGGTGGTGGTTCCCTGATGTTTTGGGGTGGCATTATGTGGGGCCGACGTACGCCACTGGTGGTCATGGAAGGCTCCGAAACGGCTTTACGATACCTGAATGACATCCTCCGACCCATAGTGCAACCATATCGGCAGAATATTGGAGAGGCATTTGTCTTCATGGACGACAATTCTCGACCTCATCGTGCACATCTTGTGAATGCGTTCCTTCAAGATAACGACATCGCTCGACTACAGTGGTCAGCATGTTCGCCAGACATGAACCCTATCGAACATGCCTGGGATATGTTGAAAAGGGCTGTTTATGGACGTCTTGACCCACCAACCACTCTGAGAGATTTACGCCGAATTGTCGTTGAGGAGTGGGACAATTTGGACCAACAGTGTCTTGATGAACTTGTGGATAGTATGCCACGGCGAATACAGGCATGCATCAATGCAAGAGGACGTGCTACTGGGTATTAGAGGTAGTGGTGTGTACTGCAATCTGGACCACAAATGCTGAAAGTCTAGCTGTATGATGGTACAACATGCAATGTGTGGGTCTCATGAGCAATAAAACGAGCTGAAATGTTGTTTGTGTTGATCTCTATTCCCTTTGTATTTAACGGTTCCGGAACTCTTGGAACCGAGGTGATGCAAAACTTTTTTTGATGTGTGTATTATGTACACTCGAGTTTGAAAATTGTTGGTGAAGTAACCAATTGGCCTACATAAAATCCAATAAGATCATCACTTTTGTCGTTAACTTTTATGTTAAGTCAAGTAAGTTTGGAATTTTTCATTTATATTTTAATATTTTTATCGTAGCTGGAACACAAAACGTACCCGTTTTTAAGTGTGTTTCAACCATGCGTCACCTTAAGAATTAGTTTCTAAAACACCCGTCATCAGATCGAATCCAAGTTTTAACACAATGTACATTGGAATATTTTATAACTGGTTTATTAATTTCAAAATGTTGTGTGTCCAAAGAACAAAGTTGTTATCACTTTTGTAAGATAACTTCTTCTCGGCTCGGGGTGGTAGGAAAATTGCGTTCTTGGTCGCGTTTTAATCCTTATATATCAGAAGGCTACGCTGTTGGACTGTGAAATACCTAAATGAATGTACTTATTTTATATCGGTTTGTATTTGTACGGGATAAAACGACATTGCCGATACGGGGAAAGCTGTACAGCGTTGCCGCGATGGAGTACCGGTGAACCCACGCGTCATGCCGCACCTCACTCGGAATTACATGGGCACTTTCCTTGGCTATTTAAAATTAACTTGGCATTAACTTCATTAATTCAAGCAAATTGTATTAAGAAGATGTGAAAAACATTTTCTATCAGCTTTTCTCATGAGGGTTTTGAACCTCCAATAGCAGCTCTTATTTTGGTCATTTTTTGATTATTGTTAAGTTTTTTAATGTTCTTTTATTATTTGCGTTTATCTATTTACAATATGTACATTGGTTTAAGTCATCGACAGCGGTAGCTACACTCGCTAACGCTCAGCGCTAGGCCATGGGGCCAAGCTGTCTGTGGACTCGGTAGACGTTGGTTCGAGCCCCATCATCGGCTGACCTTGAAATGGTTTTCCGTGGTTTCCCATTATCAACTCAAGGTGGCCACGGCCACTTCCTTCCACATCGTTGCCCAGTTTAATTCATTTCATCCCTCAATAACCCCTCTCATGAGGTTGGCGTTGGCAAGGGTATCTGTCCGTAAAAACCACCCACCACATCGCATCTCATCCCCGACCCCATTGAAAACGGGAATAATAAGCGGTAGGCATTGGTTTAAGTCACTCACCAGTAATATCATCATCAATGTCTAATGAATCAGAAGTTGTGCACAACTTGCGACCTTCCTCCCAATTATTTGTAGCCTATTTTCATTTATGAAAACAAAATAGGCTAATGAGATCACCGTCTACATGACGGGCGGGATATTCCCGCCTCCTCCAGAAAGATAAGTTAGAAATTCCCAGATTCCACCGATACATCAGTGCTTGGGTCACTAGTGGCACGATGGCAAATTGATGGGTCGCATGCGGCACGATACCGCTAGATCAGCTTCCTCCAGTGACGTAAGCAGGATTTCCTTCTCAGGGGAGGGAGGTTCATTAATATAGTAGGGAAATTGTGTTCACTATTAAGGACAAATAACCCTGCTGTTCCGCCCCTTAAAATGACAGTCATCATAATTAAAATGATATTTCGATTAATGTACTGAACCCAACGGGGTTAGGCTGACTGGTGTCGAACCTGGATCTCTGTGGTAAATGAGTACAGACTAGAGATACCAGCAAGAAACGAACACAAGTTCCTTTGAGGGAGTTTAAGCTATAAAAACCCCTAGAGAAAGTACACATTAAATCACTGTTGTGATATAAACAAATTCTGACATTATTTGTTAATATAATGTAGAAAATACTAGCAGAATACAGCAGTATTGGGCTGTAAGATGCATACAATTCTGGACTTAGTGCAGAGAGTTAGAACTCTTGACAGATTGTAAATGGGCCTGGAATAGAGGCGTGGTTTCGTGGAGCCATGCCAGTCACTATGACCTATTTATGCTGTCTGAGACAAGGCAGGACGGTAATATATGGGCAAGTGAATCCCCGCTACATAAGGAAAGGTCCAGGGGGATGAGAAGATGCCAGAATAATTTAATGATTACTCGTGAATGGAGTAACTCAGAGACATGAGGATTGCACCTCTGTGAATGAATGGCCAGGAGGCTAATTATCAAGCCGTCAAACATTGAAATCGAGGCAGATTTAATGTAACGCGCATTGACACCGTAGAAATGAGGCCAGCGCCAGAATCTGACCATGTCTTCGGGGGAAAAAACAGTGACGTGGCGTGGGGACGCGCTGGCAAAGGCAATTAATATTAATTAATTGGCCGATCGATCCTCGAGCACACAGACGGATATGTGATCAGCGAGGCAAAATAGACCAGGAAAACGTTATTTCAAGACCAGAAATGTACGGAGAGAGGAGATGAAGCTCCAAGGACATTTTAGACCTACTTTCTGTCTCCAAACAGATATAAGGTCAGTGGAGCGAACAGTCGGGGTCAGTTGAACCATAGCCTAGTGCAGAGCGCACGCCGCCTGAATCCAGAGAGGGGCGCGCGTACTTTAACAGTTTAAGTGCATCAACATATTAACCATGCAGTAAGGCACTAAATAAGAATAATTAATAAGGACAGTCGTGCCATACTTTTATAGTCGGCAGTACAAGTGATTACTATTGAGTACGCAGAAAATGTACCGTGTGATCTACAAGTTAAGACAATGTCAGATTAGGCAAATCGTACCTGATGACGAGGAGATATTATGTGGTATCATAATAATGTACGTGGAACTGTCCAATGTTTTGTTATAAGCAGATCATTAAGGAGGACTGTAAGTCCGGCCGAAGGACAATTGAAAGTGGTAATTGTACAAGTACAATGTACAATGGACGAGCGCAATATATAAGCTATTGATTCGACATATAATAGGATGTCGAATTGCGCAGGTATAAACTTTGTTATGCGAGTGAGGAAATTTCGCAGGGATACCATTGTAATTAATGCTCAGGACGATGTGGAAGCATATCTATGCTATATCGGGAATTTATCTAAGGATAGAAATTGATAGACAGATTGGGGACCGCTAGGAATCATTAGGCAGAGAATCGAGACGTTCGAACGAGATGCGGGATAGCCGTGAAGGATAGATCTTCAACGCCTGCATTTCTGAAATTCTGCAAGGAAGGGTCAACCATTAAGAAATGTACATAGTGATCGTATGATTTTAGTGATGATCATTTAAATATATGTAAAATTAACAGTGTAATAATTGATATAACGTGTTTTGTGAAAAAGGAAGCGACAGCTTCGACATGGAGAAGCAAAGTGCAGTGTGTATTGTAATGCAAAAATTATGTAAAATGTGTGTGAAAAGTGTGATAATGCCTTGCTTATTTTCAAATGATGGTGGGCATTACTGGAGAAAATGTTTGGTCGGAGCCACCAGATTAGCCAATGTGAGTACCCAAAACCATGATTTTGTAGTAGATACAGTCCACTGTATGTTGAGTGACATCAAAATTGTAGAATATGCCAATAAGAGTCAATTTTGGGAGGTAGAACCTTCAGATATTAATGTTGTGTTGATTTTAGTCAAGTTGAGATGTCTTTGTACATCATTGAGTGGATAAATCGTTACCACTAATGTAAAAATGGCAATTGAGTTAAATAGAAAGTTAACGTAATGAACACGGATGTTCGGTTATTGATTATATAAATACGGTTACGTTGTGTCGGTATAGGGAAAAATTTATGTCAGTAATAATAATAATAATAATAATAATAATAATAATGAGAATAGATGAATACACATCCGGGAGAATGTTTGTAAGCAAAATATATATGCTAATTGGAATACTTGTGTGTCCAAGCAGTAGTATTATACGTGATGGGCTAAGCAAAGGAATTTAATATCAGAGTATACTATGATAATGGAAATAAACATGCAACAATATAGGAACTGGAAGGGTTTAATAATGAATTGATCGCAGCTTGATGAATAAGCTTATAAGAGTAATTGATAGATATTATCTTATTAATTAAAGGGCGGGATCATATCACAATGGTCATGGGAGCCAGGTAATCTAATCGACGTGTGAAATATCGTATAGCCAAGGGCATACCGAGATATTATTATTTGCCAGAGCGTATTTAGTGAAGGAAACCCTAGCCCTGAGTATTGCTATGAAATGTTCCGGGTTCGAATCCAGTGGTGCAGGGGAGGATAACAATGGACACCTCAGCATGATACCTGATATCGACCGAGAACTAGCTATTGAATAAATTCAGCTCCTGGGAGTGAATGTAGACGGCATGAAGTGTACCTGACCGTGTTCTTTAACAAAAAGATGCCGGCTATCCCAATTCGACATGTGTTTGATGAATCTCGTTCCTTCATATGAATGTAAATGGACCTGTTGAGGCCAGCTATTAATATCCTAAGCATAGGAATAAATGCTTAAACAATTCCATACCCCGTCTTGCATACAGTTCAGTTAGATCATCTGTGTTGTGCAGGTCATTGAGACGGCACTATTGTATTTGAAGCCACGTGATACTGCTTGGAAATAAAAGAAAAGGGACAGAGTGAGGGAGGTAGCAAGTGTTTTGTTACAGCCCGGCGCAGACCCATTGTATACAGGAAGGGCCAGGGGGAAGAGATTTTAAACTACCCTTGGAGGGTGACGTTTAGAGTGGAAAGACTTTGAAACCTTGTTTGTAATAAAGGAATCGTTATTGTATAATGAATTTGTGTGGTTTGAAACACATTGATAATTAAGGATCATTCTGATAACTTAATACTTGGCAAACTTATGAGATGTTGAAAGTTGCATTGTTATACTGACATTGTCATCTATTTCCGAAGGTGGACAGTAGATGCCAGATGATATGCCCACGCAAGGGTAGCATAGAATCCCACCCGACACAGCGGTAACGGAATCATTGAAATTGAACTCATGACGGCATACAGTGGAACTGCATAAAGGGGTATAATTACAAGTAACAGTGGAGTTGCAAGTAAATCTGATGCGCAACTCATAAATTGGTTAATGCATGGTAGAGCATTTTGGTGGGAAGAGAAATATAGAACATAATTGTAAAATAGGATGTGTTGAGAATAAACAACTAGATTGTGAAATTAAAGTGGTCACAATAGGTGACGTAAGATTGTAAGTACAGTTGTATGTGTATTTTACCAGTGCATCAGCGCACTTGAGAATCAATTTTATGTTAATCTCATGGTAAATGAATAAATAATCATTTGGATTTGCGAGGATAAAATGCGAATAATAGTGGATTGAAGGAATAAGTTTTGCATTGTTTTGTGTTTTATTGTTGGGATTATGTTTTTGTCTGTGTGAAGCCATGATTTGGAGCTCAATTAAAGTCTTTAGAATAGAGTTGTGCCTTATTATTGTACAGTTGATACCTTTTAGTCTCAGATCAAAAATATGCAACTGCTCAGTGGGTGAACGGTACACGCCTGAGGACTGATGCTAGCTGGAGGCAGAAGCATGTTTTCCATGGAAATTATTCACATGGGTACAGTACATAAAAACAATAATTAAATAAACCTTATATTTGCATGAAATGGTTTTAGGCCTCATTAATTTTTCAGAGCAGTAAAAAAATGAAAAAACAAACAAACAAACAAAACCTGGAAAACCGTACAGTAACTACATATTAAAACTAAAATGCTGCAGTAGTAGACTAACACCACGTGACTGCTTGCAATATTGATATTAAGCGAGAGAGAAATAATGTTTTGCTCTCCGTGTTCCTTCTGCCATTACTATTGACTCTAGAAATCTGCCATCTTGATTACTTTATCTGTATCATTATTGGAATACCGGGTGAGTTAGCCGTGGTCGTTACGGCATGACTCCTGGCAGTCGCTCACATCTGGGAGGCGAGGAGATTCGAATCCCGCAGCCGGCAACCTTGAATATGGTCTTCTGTGGTTTCCCATCTTCCTTCCAGACAAATGCCGGGGTTGGTTCCTAACTACTGATATCGCGCCAGGAGTTGGCAGTCGGGTTTGAACTGCAGAGGTCTTCCCGCTCACTGCGTATCGCGCATTCCAAAAACATTCAGTTGGTCACTACTTGCTTCACTCACTCAGCACATTCCTTCTTTCACTGACTGAGTGTCGCCTGCTGCAATGACAACCATTGGCATGCTGGAAGCTGATATATTTAAGTTAGGAATAGGTGGACTGCGCATGCGTACTGCAAGACCCCTCGCACCCCGTCACAGCGTGCTCAACTGCCATCTCCTGCCGCGATGTCAGTATAGGCCACAGCCGCTACCTTCCAACTCCTCGACCTTCCATTCAAACTTTCCTCCCCAGCGGTACTTGTAGCTCACCCATTGGGTGTCCGTCTCGAAGCAGCTACAAAACTGGCGAGCCGAACATGTCCTCGGACACTCCCGGCAATAAAAGCCATACGCTAAAAAACAAAAAACAAAACAAAAACATTGTTTGAATAAATTGCAGAAACTCCTCATCTACCGAATTATCGCTAACGAAACGGACACACAATTAAAGCAACCCGAAGTTACCGATCGCACACTTCAACAGTAAAACTGATCCATGGCTCGCTCCAACACTGAAGGGGGAGTCTCGCAGCGAGTAGAGTGCAGGACATTTACCAAGTGAGGAACGTGATCACAGGATATACAGGAGTTAAGACGCGTCACTAGCAGTAGTGTAAAACAGTTCATAGATGGGACAATACAGTGAAACCCCTCATATCCGAACCCCGGAAATCCGAAAGCCCGGGTAATCCGAACGAGGATCTTTCGACAATTTGAAGTTTGAAAAAATACACGCAAAAAAGAGAAACTTATTTATTTAGTCATAAAACAATCATATACTCTGCATTATGACCGCATTTTACATAATTAGTTGACAAATTAACAAGAAGTACAGTTAGCATAGTGCAAAAGTGCCTACATAGACTACTTATCCCATTCAGGATTGAGAAACGGAAACGTTGGTTATTATTATTCCGTAGGTAATCACTTTGCTAAAACAATGAAATAGCAATAGAAACACACAAAATATCACTTAATCTTTCACTTGAAATCAGTTATCTTCAATATTGAAGAAGTGACGAAAACCACCCCGCGGCGGCGTTGCACTAGGATGACATCGTTTGGCGTGACTACTGCGTGTTGTTCTACGAAGCACAATGCGATGTCAACACCAGATGCAGCTTCAGTATAAGTCACATTGTCTGCCGAAGTTTCTTCTTCCTCACTGTCATTAGCTACATTGCCGTCATGTTCACTTTGGACCAGACTCATTATTTCATGTTCGCTGTTTGCGCCAAACCAGTCTGTCTCGCTCAATGTAGGTTAGAGTCCTATACCGTAACGAGGGCTGGTCATTATGTTATGGATATATTTCGGCTAATCCGAACAAATTGAAATCCGAACAGGCTACAGCCCCAATTAGTTCGGATTTGAGGGGTTATACTGTATAAAGATTCAAGTAAAAAAAAAAAAATGGCTTGGGGGGGGGGGGGGGGGGTATCCCAGTCCCCCCCGTCGGCATGCCACTGGCTTCCTCTATCGAACACAATAAATTTGTACATCACCTAGCGAAACAAGCTGCACAAGGAATCCAGGAATCCCTGTTCACACTTGAGATTTAATCCCACGACTGAAGGACAGAGCGTGTACACAGGAATGGTTCCTGTCTCGAAACGCTGGAGGCAAGCATTAGTTTACTACCCAGGCTTATCCTCCACGGAAACCTTGCTTCGCCATCAACTTCAAAGGCGCACGGACGCCAGGTTTTTCTTCGATTCGATTTACTGAAATCGTTATTACTTGACTTGCTTTGGGCATAAATGAATGTTTTTCTACAGAAACCTTCCCTGAGAAATCCTTTACAGAATGGTGAAATCCACATCAAAATCCATCCAATGGTTCTCGAGATTACCCGTGACATCCAAGAATAGGCGACGTTGTGTTATACTAAGTAGAGTTATAATGAGTATCGCAAAGCAACGGTGGTTATCGTGTGCACAAGAAAGTGAAACACATCTTTAAATTACTTATATAAGGTGCGTTCAAAAAGTAACGAGCCGGAGACTGGAATGCGCAAACCGGTGACGACATCGGCCAATCGTGGCATGTGTAACGACCAGAGCGTGGAAGGTCACAGCCCGTAGCTAGAGGGCACACGTGCACGTCACGTGACGATACAAAGCGAGCAGCAGGATGCATCAATCGTCTAACGCTGCCAGTCGCATTGCAAACAGTGACATGAAAGCGTCAACCGAAGAGCAAAGAGGTGTTGTTCGGTTTCTGACAGCGGAAGGAGTAGGGGGAACGGACATTCATCGCCGAATGTCACAAGTGTACAGCGAACACTGTATGTCCCTTGCAAGGGTCAAGAGCTTCAGGGAAGGACGGGTGTCGTTATCCGATGATGCCCGGTCTGGGGCACCCCCCTGCATTACCGATGACAACGTCCAGCTGGTTGATGCACTCTTTACCAAGGACCGCCGAGTGACAGTGAACACCATAGCCGCCGTGGTCGGATTGAGCGTCGGAAGTGTGCACGCCATCATGAAGGAAGGACTGCACTTGCGGAAAGTGTGTGCCCAATGGGTGCCCCACAGTCTTCAACCACACCAGGAAGCATGTCGAATGGCCCACTGTCTTGGTCATCTGCAGCGCTATGCGAGGGAAGGGAATGGGATCCTGGCAAGAGCGGTGGATGGAGATGAGTCATGGTGTCATCACTTCGAACCAGAATCCAAACGACAAAGCCTCCAGTGGAAGCATCCAGGGTCACCACCACCCCAAAAAAAGGAAAGGCCATCCACACGAGTGCAGGAAAGGTATCCTCCGGCTCGTTACTTTTTGAACGCACCTTATATATACAGTAAAACGTGCCTAAAGCGCAATCGTTCCGGATTTATTTTTCCGTTTTCACAGGTTTCCGCTTTACAAAGGGTTGAATGTTAATAAAACAAAATACACTACAGGGAAATATCGCACAGGATTACTATGGAATAAACACAAAGGAAAATAGGTTTCTACTTACGTATAACAAGTACTGTAGTTCCGTGAAGAACTATACAGCCTATTATCATAGAACCTACTTATGTGAATTGCCACTATCAACATACAAAATTTCAGTTTGATTGTTGTAATAGATTCGTAGATATTGAGAACCGACTAAATATTGCGGATGGTCGTCATGTTGAATTTTTATATATGTAGATACTGTTACATGAAGATTATTGTGTACGTGTAGTATTCAAACTTCAATCGCATGATTTGGATACAAGAACTAAAAACGAGATTTTAAAATTCACATAACCGCCATCTTGAGGTTATGTAAACGATTGGACTAAATTAAATACCAGTGCATTACAATGCATATAAACATTTGCTGCACCAAGTTTCATTGCGTTTGGATTATTAAATCGCGACAAAAGTCTATTTAAAACTTTCAAATTCGCTTGGCCGCCATGTTCGTTTTTTAGTTAACTGGTTTTTGAAAGTCTCATAGATGAACTTCCAGCAGTACCCTTTATCTCTGTACACTATTTCAGGGTGATATCGGTAATAGTTTCAGAGATATTGAATGCCGGTGAAATATTTCGCACAGCCGCCATCTTGAGGTTATGTAAACAATTGAATAAAGATGTCGGTGCATTACAATGTGTATAAACATATACTGTACCAAGTTTCATTGCGTTTGGTTAGTTAAATCGCGAGAAACGTTCATTTAAAAGTTGCATCTTCGCTTGGCCGCCATGTTGGTTTTGTAATTACCAGGTTTTCAAAAGTCACATAGATGAACTTGTAGTAGTTCTCCTTATTACCGAACAAAATTCTTGGGTGATATCGTTAATAGTTTCACGCTGGTGAAATATTTCGCACATGCGCCATGTTGGATTGGTGAGACGTAACAAAATTTGAAGGGCACGGTCGGGGTCTTCCTAAATAGTGCTATGAACTTACCGACTTTCATTGTAATCGCTCCAGCTGTTTAGAAGTTATTAGTGGGACACACACACACAGGAATCACACACGCACACACAGACAGACACACGGACTAAAGGTGATAGTCTAAACATTCAGTTTCTCTGCTCGTCTCCACGTGTCTTTCAAAGTGCATTGTCGCAACTTCTTTACACGAGTTTTGGAACATTCTTGGAAGCTCACAACAGATAGCGCTTCTCCAAAAGTTTGTATTTTAGCTCCCTTTCAGTGCCTTGATCATCATCGTCGTCCATTTCTTCCATGACTGTCTTTGGCAACAATATCAGCTGCACTTTGAAGGTCTTCAGTCCTTAAAGTTTCCTAGAACTTTGGTGCAAGTACAGTACTGTACATAGCTTTGTATTATTCCTTCAGAATGGAAGTTAAGCCGGCGGTCCCATGTCATAGATTAATGGCATGTAAAGGAACCTTCCACTAATTAATCTTGTGTGAAGTTAAATTTCCAGGTTAGATTTCGTTGAAACGCTCAATCAAAGTTCCAACGTTCACCACTAGGTGTCATTGACATCTGGGTGTCGCATTGAAGTAGTTACAGCCTCTGGCGAGCCGAACATGTCCTCGGACACTCCCGGCACTAAAAGCCATACGTTAAGTAAAAAAATAATGGATAAGATAATCCGTCTTAGTCAGGTTATTTATGCCTAAAGTTCTGGAATTTCTTTCCATTTCCGCGTTAGGCAGTTTTCCGGTTTACAGTGTCATTTTACATAGGAAATACCTCCGTTCCGAATTTCGTTTTCTGTCGTCCAGGTTTCCGGTACATAGAGAGTCCGGTTTAGCCAGGGTTTACTGTAAGAACTTGAAAACTGATGGTGGTTTTGGGATCTGGGGAAGGTGTGTAGACAAGGTACCCACTTCTCATGAAGTCTACGTAAGAAGCGAAGCAAGAAGACAGGGAGAGGAATGGCGCCTGCCGATGACCAGAGCTATTCTGATGGCGCCTGATAGATACAAATGCTGGATATTATGACGACTGCCAAGCCCACCCGTGACGTATCCAAGGAGACCGGTATACCGACCACCAACGATGAGCACATTAAGTTAGGCGTTACTTCTCTCGCACACGAATATATTAATAAGTTTATTATGCACCAGATGGCAATGATCTTGCGACATCAATTGGGAGAGGCGATAGCTTGTTAAGTATCGACAGTCGAACGTCGCAACTAAAATTACTCGAACTATCGATAAATCGTAGTAATTATTGTAGTTCGAATAAACTTCCTATAATTTAACACTCAGCAATTTCTCTAGGTCTTGTGTTCCGAGTGCTCTGAAACTTGGCACGGTCTATCTTCATACAAGCCGTAATATACTGACGTCGTAATTTATTGGAATATTATGAGAACTGAAAAATGGCGGCTGTGCATTTTTTTAAAATCTCGTTTTCGTTTCTCGTGTCCTAAGTAAGACCAGTAGGATATATAACAAGAAGTTCCGTGACGAAATAAAGAGCCTACTTTTCTTAAAATTTAAGATTCATGCCAATGATTAATCTATATGGATCTATCTACAATAATGACGAAATTAAGTTGGTAATATCGACATTTATAATTAGTTCGAAATACTGTATACCTGGCATAATGTAGCCTAATAGAGAACTACAGTTGGCAGCCCTGGTGACAATATATTCTTAGTTCCATCTCTTAAGGTACAGAATACAAAATTTGGTTGAAGTCCAATGGATAGCATGGACGTTACATGCAGTTAAACATTGGATCTAACAGCGCACGTAAAATCATGTTGGCAACAATGACATACATGTATTGGTCAGAAATAATCTGAAATAATATTATCTATTGTTGTGTCAATTTTGAATGAAATCCATTAGTTAGTATAGAAGTTACATGCATTTTAAAATTGGACCTATCAGCAGGCTTAGAATCATGTTGGCGGCACAGGCGTAGGCCTATATTAGTTACTCCAAATTAATCTAGAATGCTAGGTCCTATACGTGTGCAAAGTTTAGAGCTATTGGCTTGCATACTTTCTGATATATTGATATTAGGGTAACGAAAATAGAGACAGTATTTATTAACAGTTCGCAGGCCTGGTTACTCTTAAGAATAGGAATAGTCATATCTGTTATGGTACACATAGCACACACGAAATTTGGTAGAAATCCAAATGATAGTATAGAAGTTACATGTATTTAAAGTTGGACCTCTCAGCAGGCTTAGAATCATGTTGGTAGCACTGACGTATGTAAGTTACTCCAAATTAATACAGAATGTCAGGTACTATACGTGTGCATAGTTTAAAGCTGTCGGCTTGCATACTTTCTGATATATGGGTATTTGGATAAAAATGAGAGCATTTATTAACAGTTGGCAGAACTGGTGGCTCTTAAAAATACGCCCAGTCATATCTGTTTATGTACACATAGCACATACGAAATTTGGTTGAAATCCAATTGATAGTGTAGAAGTTATATGCATTTAAAATTTGGACCTATCAGCAGGCTTATAATCATTTTGGCAACACTGCCATGAATGGCCTCCTGGAAATTAAACTGCAATATTATTATCTATACGGGTGCCAATTTTGAAATAGCTCCCATTCATACCTTCCAAGATATCCAACATGGAACTCAAATTTAAATTGCGATTTTTCAGCAGTTGGTAGCACTGACATCATTTTCAAATATGGCCGTGAGATATTCAGGTATAAATCTTTACTCCTACCAAATTTTGTTTCGATTGCTGCAGCCGTTTAGGACTTGATAGGGGGGGGGGGGGGGACACACACAGCCAGCCAGCCAGACAGACAGACGGACAGACGGACATTTTCCCGATCTCATAAGTCTACTTTTTCCTCATTTTTACAAAATGTGAAAAGTAGGCTAAAAATGGGCTATTTAGTTGGTCACGGAATTACTTGATTCCTTTAATGCATTTCCAAACCTCGAGTTTCCGATATCAGGAAGCCAGTACTACAGTATATCCGTGGCACTTAAACTTGTTATGTCTCGAACATTTACGTATATCTGCAGTGAAACTTGTCTCATTCGAAGGTTCGAATTAGAATTCTCCACCGATTACGAGCATCATAACAACGCCTGTTCTAGTCACTAGAATGCCGTCATACGCCATAAGTGGGGCCAATTACAAACAACCCAAGCTTTTATCATGGCACAAAACACAAGGCTATTTAAATTCCTGTTTTCCTAATTTACAGAAAGTCGTGCTGAACGTCTCACCCACGCCAATCTTAACACACAGCGTGTTTATTCTGTGATGTGGTGTCGAATGGCCAAGTAGAAAGTTGCCTGCCTGCTTTAGTAAGTAAAATGTTGGTTTGGTAAATACAGTGATAATGCACAAATTCAGCAAACCCACGGAATGTCTCAATCAGCTTTTGAAATGTGCCGACAGACTGAGAGAAAGGCATCTCAATAAAGATAGTGCAGTTCCTGGTAGAAGCTGACGTCAGGCGGAGCGGGGGAGTTGCTAGCTAGAATGTGTCTTATAGTCCGCGTCACCTTAAATACATTACATTTGTCCCCCATAACTACAAACATGGTGATTATATAGTCCGCGTCATCTTAAATAAGTTACTAACAATGTAACCTTACCATTTGTCCCCCATCACTGCAAACATGGTGATTATATAGTCCGCGGCACCTTAAATAAGTTACTAACAATGTAACCTTACCATTTGTCCCCCATCACTACAAACATGGTGATTATATAGTCCGCGGCACCTTAAATAAGTTACTAACAATGTAACCTTACCATTTGTCCCCCATCACTACAAACATGATGATTATATAGTCCGCGGCACCTTAAATAAGTTACTAACAATGTAACCTTACCATTTGTCCCCCATCACCACAAACATGGGGATTATATAGTCCGCGGCACCTTAAATAAGTTACTAACAATGTAACCTTACCATTTGTCCCCCGTCAGTACAAATATGGTGATTACTGATTGACATGTTATCCTACTATCAAATTGAGATGAAATTTATGTGAAGTCAATTTTTTTTTCGCCTGTGCTCCTCCAGTTTTTAATTTGTTCTCACGTTTCTTTTGTCGATAATTTCGCATATATTCTGCTCTGGATTTTCCCATCCCTACAAATTACAAAATCACGAAAAAAAGGTGCGTCCTAGTCCTACAACACAGCATTATTGGTTCGCGAGATATTAAAAAGCCGATGGCCCTTTAGTTTTGGGTCCTTTGGTTAAATTAAGGGGGCTATAGGAAAACAGGGGTGTCACTCTGACCCCTAGGACATCTCATAGAAGTCCGTAGCATTACTGTTTTGCGGTATATTAAAAAGCCGATGCCCTATTAGTTTTGGGTCCTTTGGTTAAATTAAGGGGGCTATAGGAAAAGAGGGAGCGTCACCTCACGCAAAATGGGTTGGCACCATCTCACAGCCATCTCTCCGCCACCGCGCGAGCTCATTGGTCAAATCAAATAGCGCGCGCTTCCACGGTATCCTGTTACACATTCCTGTCCCTTTTCCAAAATCACTCCCACAAAAAAATATCCAGCAACCGAGAGGAAAGATGTTACACATCAATGAGAGTCGTCTGCTCTTCACGGCAAGCAGATACAGTGAGAACTGCTCGGGTATTGTGGACAAGGTATGACGTGACGAGTGTAGTTCTCACGAAGGACGGTGTCTACGTCGCATATTTAAGTAAAACAGTAACCAATCAAATCAATCCATCCATTCCTTCTTTCCTACAGTATTTTATCATTTTAAATGATCTAGTCGACGTTACGGCGACGTCACGAAATGTACCGAGAATGCACGGAGGTGTGTGACGTCATAGCACCGCTTGGTGCATGTGTACTGAGTTCACTGGTGAGCTCTGGCGTTACGAGACGGCGAGCGTGACGTCATTCAGCAAACTCCACGGCCAAGGAGAAATACTGGCCCTGGTGCGTTTTCGTGACGTCATTCAGCCAACTCCACGGCCAACGAGAAATACTGGCCCTGGTGCGTTTTCGTGACGTTTGCAATGTAGTGGTGTTGCACTACTTCCGGTAGGGTTATGTGTGACGGGAACATAAACCGTATTGTCTACAAGATGCTGAAATCACAGAACACTTAACCCTATCATATCAGAAAACACGCTGTAAAAAGCATTGACCCAACACAACCATGGCTTCTGGCAAAACATACATGGTATTTACAAGTCAAGTCTTACACTGATCGATCTTATGAAGTCCAATACTTAGCCACAATTTACTTATTTATTCATTACTCATAAGTAGAACCAGTAGATCTCTTGTCTTTAATCGTTGTAGTTGATCACAAGGATATACTTTTCAGGAGTATGTTATATTTCCTGGCGGTTGCTTGTTAATTATGTGGAATTACTTGACGGTTACAAAGCGTTCAGGAAGGTTATGAAAAGCTATGAATAGTGCCGGACAATGTATGTATGTATAACTCTTATACCGGTAGTTGAACGATACACATAAATGTATCAAACGTTTTTGTAATACAAAGATATTGACGAACATAATATTCTATGGTCTTCGTCTTACTGCCGGTGTGGTAGTCCTCTTGTCTTCATCATTGAACCTGTATAAATGCTGGTATTCATTTACCACTTTTGTCTTCATAGAAGGTATTGATATGAGTCGTTATTCGGTGGCGAGTGTATTCCTCAGATCTCTTTTATAAACGTATTAATTTCTGTTCCGCCCCTCCAAACAACAATAACTAAGTAATATTTCACTGCAAGTTTCTTTGATCTAATTATACTCATGTCACTTCTCATGTCCACATAAGTTACTCACAACGAAGGTCACAGGCTCTACTCCTTGCAGCACAAATCCTTGAATCCTAGTTTGAGTGGATTTTTGTTACGAGTAACTTCAACATATAAATAGGTTATCTATAGCTGGCGTAGTTTTGTAAACCTAAACAGTATAATTTATCGAGCTTGAAAACACACAGAACATCTAAACCGGGTCCATTTCAAGAAGATTGATATAAAATATCGCATTTCTGCTGCTTATGAATTGCTCTCGACATAAACGTACAAGCACCATCAAGCACTACATTGCCTACATCACAAACGCACCATGGCCTGTCTTTCTCGTTGGCCGTGGCCAACTCCCTCCTTTCACCGCGCGCTCCAGCTCCCTCATGACTTGTAACTTTCTAGCGTTCTGATTGTTTCTTGATCATCTAACATGTCAAGAGTCTTTGGCTTCGAGCGAAGCGAGAAGCCTCCAGCCTTTCTAGCATTTAAAATGTTATAAAATCCAGTCTTTGAGACTGACTGTCTCTTTTAGGTAGATTTCATTAGAAAGCTAACTATTGCAATGGGTCCCATGTTTCGACTTCCGGAAAATTTCGACATATCTTCGCGTTTCACATCCCCCAGACCCCAAAACCACCGTCAGTTCAAAAGTTTATATATAATTTATGTATATATATGAAAATGAAAATCCACAGCCTGCTTCCAGTCTCCGACCGGGTCAGGAATGGAATGAATGAAGCCCCCATCTAGCGGCGAGGATATGAAATGTGCCGGCTGCCGAAGCCTGTCGCACTCCTCTGGGGCGATGATTAAATGAATGACAGATGAAATGAAATGATAGTGGAGAGTGTTGCTGGAATGAAATTTTGACAGGGAAAACCGGAGTACCCGGAGAAAAACCTGTCTGCCTCCGTTTTGTCCAGCACAGATCTCACATGGAGTGACCGGGATTTGAACCACGGACCCAGCGGTGAGAGGCCGGCGTGCTGCCGCCTAAGCCACGGAGGCTCTATGTATATATATATGTATATATATATGTATATCAGTTTCTTGTGGACACGATAACTGCCGTAATTTTGCACCAATTACTTCGAATTTTTTACCGAAGATGTATACCTATAAAATCTCGGTCGAGTTCGTTACTGGGCTAAATCGGTCGAAGGGGGTGAAAATGGGGGGCTTTTTTCGAAAAAGTGAAATTTCGCTATAACTCTCTTAATACGTGCAATATCGAATCCATTCAAAGTTCATAATATGTGTCGGATAAGTGCCAAAAATTTATGTCAAATAAGATTTTTGATAGCACCAACCATTGACCAAAGGGGTGGAAAAAAGTGGGTTTTTCTGGAAACATTAATCATATCTCTCTTAATAGGCACAATATCAAAACCGTACAAAATGGACAATATTCCCCTAATAATTACCTATAACTTTTGTCTGAAAGAATTTTTGATATGACCCACCATTACGCCAAGGGACGAGAAAAATGATTTCGGAATTATAAGAAAATGCCAAGAGCTATCAGTGGTTGCCATGGCAACACTACTAAATTGATGAGGCATGGACCATCAGACGTTGCCATGACAACGCACTTGCACGAGATCAGATTCATTATTTCCATCTGATTAAGTGGTTGGTTGGTTGGTTCTTAAGTTTAGGGGCTGCGACAACGCGGTCATGTAGCCCCGTGTACTTTGGGTGTGTGTAGAATCTGTCTGATAACCGGTGTTAATTGTGATGACTGTATTAGTGTGTGTTATCTGTTTGTTAATTTAAGTACTGCAACTAACAATTTTTCAGATAGTTCCTACTTTTGCCGCCAAGCGCCACTGTCAACGACTACGAGGCCAAGTTCAGAACTGAGCTACTAGACGCCGCCGCAGTCGGCTCTTGGCAACGAACATAGAAACCTAAGAGCGTTGTATACATTCTTAACCTATCCAATTTAGCTTCACACAGGTGCAATTAGTGGAAGGATCTTTAACATGCCATAAATCTATGACATGGGACCGCCGGCTTTACTTCCCCTCCGAAGGAAGGCATACTGAGGGATATTTAACGCTCTTAAAAAATCCGACGGCTTCGGCCGGGTTTGAACCCGGTATCTTGGGCATAGAAGCTCAGCATGTTACCGACTACGCCACCAAAGCCGCCTGATAAAGTGGGAAGCGGCTTCGGTGACGTAACTGGTAGCATGCTGAATGTCTATGCCCAATGTCGCGGTTTCAAAGCCGGCCGAAGTCGTCGGATTTTCTAAGAGCACTAGAATCCCTCAGTATGCTTTCCTTTGGAGGGGAAGTTCCAACGTTCGTTGCGAGTTGATGGTTGGGGTGGCATCTAGTAGCCAAGTTCACAGCTAGGTGTCGTTGACGGTTGTACCTGGTAGCAACATTAGGAACTACTGCTTGAAATTGACCGTCTGCAGTACTTACATGAATTAAGACTAATACAGCCATTACAATTCACACCGTGTATCAGACAGATTCTACACTCACCCAAAGTACACGGGGTTAGATGACCGCGTTGTCGCAGCCCCTAAACTGAGGAACCAACCAGAGGTAGATTTCGTTAGAAAGCTAACTATTGCAATGGGTACCATGTTTCGACTTCCGGAAAATTTCGACATATCTTCGCGTTTCACATCCCCAGGCCCCAAAACCACCGTCAGTTCAAAAGTTATATATAATTTATGTATGTATATGTATATCAGTTTATTGTGGACACGATAACTGCCGTAATTTTGTACCAATCACTTTGAATTTTTTACCGAATACGTATACCTATAAAATCTCGGTCGAGTTCGTTACTGGGCTAAATCGGTCGTTGGGGGGTGAAAATGGGGGGCTTTTTTTTCGAAAAAGTGAAATATTGCTATAACTCTCTTAATATGTGAAATATCGAATCCGTTCAACATTCATACTATGTGTCGGATAAAGCCCAAAAATGTATGTTTGAAGAGTTTTTTTTATAGCACCAACCATTGACCAAAGGGGTGGGAAAAAGTGGGTTTTTCGGGAAACATTAATCATATCTCTCTTAATAGGCACAATATCAAAACCGTACAAAATGGACAATATTCCCATAATAATTACCTAAAACTTTTGTCTGAAAGAATTTTTGATATAACCCACCATTATGCCAAGGGATGAGAAAAATAATTTCGGAATTATAAGAAAATGCCAAGACCTATCAGTGGTTGCCATGGCAACACTACTAAATTGATGAGGGATGAGCCATCAGACGTTGCCAAGATAACGCACTTGCACGAGATCATATTCAGATTTCCATCTAAGTGTGAAGCGGCTTCGGTGACGTAACTGGTAGCATGCTGAATGTTTATGCCCAAGGTCGCGAGTTCAAAGCCGGCCGAAGTCGTCGGATTTTCTAAGAGCGCCAAAAATCCCTCAGTATGCTTTCCTTTGGAGGGGAAGTTCCAACGTTCGTTGCGAGTTGCTGGTTGCGGTGGCATCTAGTAGCCAAGTTCACAGCTAGGTGTCGTTGACGGTAGTACCTGGTAGCAACATTAGTAACTACTGCTTGAAATTGACCGTCTGCAGTCCTTACCTGAATTACAGACTAATACAGCCATCCCAAAGTACACGGGGTTACATGACCGCGTTGTCGCAGCCCCTAAACTGAGGAACCAACCAAAATTTCTGCGGTAGATATAATTTTGCGTGAAGAAGTAACAGACCGTTACATAGTTGCACATCAGTGTCGAAACCTAGCATAAGGACAGTGTGACCACAAGTATAAAAATGGACCCCAAATGACAAGAAGGTTACCGTTCCCATAAGACAATAAAATGTTTAAAATAAGCATAAAATGACGAAAAACAAAGTTAATTAAGCTCCAATTATAAAATACCTTCTCGCATTAAATGAGGTCTGATCCTTCTACGAAAATCTGCATATTCTGCCTATTTTCGCCTATCCCCAAGTTTGTCCGGTGAAATCTACCTCCGCCTTCCGGCGTGCCGAGAGGACTTTTTTTTCTTTCTTCCTTCGCCTTCTTCTCTTCCTTTCATTCTTTCTTTTCCATCCCTTCCTTCCCTTCTTCACATCCTTCCTTTCTTTCCCTTCCTTCCCTTTCTTAGTCCCCTTCTTTCTCTACCTTCTTTCCCTTTCTTCCTTCCATTCTTTTTCCCTACCTTCCCTCCCTTCTTCGCTTCCTTTTTTCGTCTCCTTTCCTTCACTTCTTCCCTTCCTTCCCTTTTTTCCTTCTTTTACTTCCCTTACTTCCATCCGTTCTTTCTCTAACTTCTTTCCCTTCCTTCGTTCCTTTCATTTCCTACCTTCCTCCCGTTCTTTCCCTACCTTCCTCCCGGTCTTTACCGACCTTCCTCCAGGTGTTTCCCGACATTCCTTCCGGTCTTTCCCTAGCTTCATCCCGGTCTTTCCCTACCTCCATCCCGGTCTTTCCCTACCTTCCGTCCAGTCTTTCCCTATATTCCTCCCGTTCTTTACCTACCTTCCTTCCGGTCTTTCCCTATCTTCCTCCCGTTCTTTCCCGGCCTTCCTCCCGTTCTTTCACTACCTTCCTTCCGGTCTTTCCCTATCTTCCTCCCGTTCTTTCCCGGCATTCCTTCCGGTCTTTCCCCACCTTCCTTCCGTTCTTTCCCTACCTTCCTTCCGTTCTTTCCCTACCTTCCTTGCAATCTTTCCCTACCTTCCTTCCGTTCTTTCCTACCTTCCTTGCAATCTTTCCCTACCTTCCTTCCGTTCTTTCCTACCTTCCTTGCAATATTTTCCTACCTTCCTCCCGTTCTTTCCTACCTTCCTTCCCCTCAGGGGTAGACGACCTCGCTGTTCCGCCTCTTCCTCCTAGTCTCGGGTCATCATAGTGAGATGAAGGGTGTTAGTATCCTCTCAATCCTCATCTAATAATATTATGTCGTCAGGAGAGAAAGTCTTCAGGATGGCCGAGCAGCGACAAATAGTTGCATTACGAAGAATAATGGTGGACATTATGCGAATCCCACATAACGTTGTCCACTGTGAAGACCGTGGGTTCAAACCTACACAGCAATGATGTGGTTTACCTTAATCCCTTCAGTCGGACAAAGAAGAATGTTTGATATTCTCGAGGAGCAAACCTTTTAAAGTGTTGTTGTATAAACAGGTCGTGGGTTCCAGTACAGGCGGCGCCAATACAAGTGGCTACTCCAGTGCATTCTTCGCAGGGCGGGGTCACTGAGTTACGGTTACATTGGCTCAAGTAACGAATCGGTATTTTTAGCCTAGTTTCGATTTTTGCAAAAAATGAAAGACTTATGAGATCAACACAGCGCCAAAAATTGTGTGTGTGTAATCTCAATGTCTGTCCCCCCTATCAATTCGAACACTGTGAAACCGAATTGAAAGAAATTTGGTACAGAGATAGCACACGCAAAGGGCACCTCAGTGTCATCTTTTATATCGCGTCATCTTGACGGAAACGTAATGGTGGCCACCCAAATGTTAAAAGCTTAAATCAAATTATGACCAACCTTATCATCTGATCTCTACCAAATATTGCAACAATATACCTTCATGTGAGGACCGTTCTTTGACCAAACTACAAGGTCATCAGCCCAATAGTACATAGCGGCCATGTATGTGTGCAAATCGATTCCCCCTATCAATTCAAACACGGTGGAACCGAATTGAACGAAATTTGGTACACAGGTAGCACTCGCAAAAGGCAACTCAGTGTCATGTTTTATATCGTCACCATCTTGACGGAAACGTAGTGGCGTCCACCCAAATGTTAAAAGCTAAAACCTAATCATGTGATCTCTACCAAATTTTGCAACAACAAACCTTTATGTGAGGACCGTTCTTTGACCAAGCTACGAGGTCATCAGTCCGATAGTTTGCATATGGCGGCCCTTTATTTGTGCAAATCGATTCCCCCTATCAATTCAAACTCGGCAAAACCGAATTGAACGAAATTTGGTACAGAAGTAGCACTAGCAAAGGGCACCTCATATTCATGTTTAATATCCGTATAGCACGTTGTATTTCAACAAGCTACTACAACCGACATTCAATTATACTCCTTGAAAAGGACAAAGAGTTATAACAATAGCCATGCATTTAGGAGAAAGTAGGCTATATGTTCTTTACTGAACATCTTGTTTGTATAAGAATATCGTTTTAAGTAGATTTCATGAGAAAGCTAACTATTGCAATGGGTAGCCCACTATGCCGCGACTTTCGGAAAGTTTCGACATATCTTCGCGCTTCATTACCCAGACCCCAAAACCACCGTCATTTCAGTTTTATATATAACTAGCAACCCGCCCCGGCTTCGGCCGGTATCTTTAACGTTTAAAGCAGCGTAAAGATCTTATGTGGACACATCTGAACTATGGAAAGTCTACAGGCTGCTCAGTCAACAATTCCTATGTAACTTTGAATGCTTTCAATTTGACTAGCATTTATAAAAGGAATTGTCTCTTAAAACGTTTTCCGATTTTTGAGAGAATTCAATTTTACCAAACTAAGGGCCGTTTTCACCAACGTCAATTTTCTCTTAACTCATCGTTAAAGGTTATTTAACTTTGCACGAGCATTTCACCAAACAGAAGCGCTCGTTAACTTAGCACTAACAAGGAATTATGTTAAATTTCCAAATCTGAACTTTCAACTCTCTAAATTATCTTTAAAGTGGCGGGAAACTGCTGACCTGTGCCTTGCGCATCCCTCAATGGCGGTTTGTTTCTGAGTTGCATTCGAACTTTCATCCATATGAATATAAGATATGTTTATGACAATGAAATTATAAAAGATCACACACATTACTAAGTTTTAATACCAAGAAAGAGGAATACAGAAATTTAAAAAAAATAGTATGTCCGAAGTGGGCTTCGAACTCCTTCCAGCGCTCCATGATAAATTGAGAGTCTGCACCGCCACGAAGACAACTGGGCAAGCGCGTCCTTTGAAGCTATGTATTCACACAACTGCCAGTTTTCCTAAATACTTTGTTCATATCATTTTAAGCTTTAGCCATGAATAAGATCTTCAGTATTTCCCTTGCTTTATAATTAAGTTCCAGAAAATCTCAAAGAAGCATTGCAAACAACGATCAGTGCTAGACGCTTCTTCTTCTGTCCGCCATGTTTCTCCAGGGTGAAACCTAGTGTACGCATGTGCGAGAACCGTAAAGCGTATTTAAGTAATTGCGAACCCGAATGGTCTCGTGAAATGCATCGAACATGCTGTTGTTGTTTGAGTCTTCAGTCTTTTGACTGGTTTGATGCAGATCTCCATGCCTCCCTGTCCTCAGCTAATCGTTTCATCTCTACATAGCTACCACACCCTACATCCGAGGCAATCTGTTTAACATATTCTAACCTTGGTCTACCCCTACAGTTCTTGTCCTCGACCCTTTCTTCCATAAGTTTCCTATTGCTGGGTGTCTTAGTATGTGTCCTACCAGCCTATCTCTTCTCTTAATTAGCAGTCGCCAGAAACATCTCTCCTCTCCCACTCGTCTCAATACCTCTTCGTTTGTAACCCTATATACCCATCTGATCTTTCATCATTCTCCTGTAACACCACATTTCAAACGCTTCAATTCTCCTCTTTTCTGTTGCACCAATAGTCCAAGTTTCACTTCCATAGAGCGCCACGCTCCAGACAAAGGCTTTCGAAAATGACTTCCAATACCTAAATCTATATTAGTGCAGGAATATTAGACAGAATTCGGGCAAAGTGAGGAAAATTAGTTTATCAAGCTAAAAATTGGTGGAGAGGTTCCTTGAATAGGCTGGATCAAAATACTAAAAGTCCCAAAAAATCTCTCATAGGGAACATGCCGCCATCTTGGAAAAATGGCCGCTATCATGGATTTCGTATCCAGCATCGCATTGAACGTCATAACTCGGTACCTAAGGGTGATAGGGGCATGCGGTTTGGTCAGGATAACTTACCAGAATGCAGGCTATCATTTTAACACTACTTAACCTAGGTAACAATCGATATAAATCACGTAAACAAACTCTCATAGGTTAGCGTTCAAAGCCATCTTGATGTTCAATGTCGATTTTTCACCTTTTACAGTCATTAGATTGAAAAACGTACCAAAATAAATGTTGTTAAGCACATCAAAACACACAAAAATATGTAATCAGCACTTTCTAAAAACAAAAATTACGGGTGTGAGAAGTTGTCAAACATGCGCATGCAACTCGTGGAGCGGCGCGCCGAGGAGGGGGGGCTTCACAAAGCCGGTGCAACTGGTGATGTAAACATATTCTGTAGGCGCAACTATGCCCCTTTTTTAATGATAAATAAACATTTGATACTTTTATACAGAAGGATAGCATCTTATAACCTAATAAATAATAAAAAACAATAGCTAATTAATTTGTTAATACAGTAACTTGGCGCACTAAAACCTGTGTGCCAGTCCCCAAGCCCTCCTCTCCTTGGGTTAACTACTCCGCTGATGTTACTGCCGTCCTTCCGAAGGACGTGGTGTCCATCCACACTGTTCGATCGTGAGAACGATAATGGGTTCGTCACAGTCAGTGTCCATGGACCATGTAGCGAACAATCGAAAGTTACCAGCTGCGAGTGAAGTGAAGCGAGAAGAATATAGATCACAACCAAGTTCATCACCTCTCACCCGTGAAAGGTGCTCATATTGTATTCCTGTTCCGGTCCCGTGGTCTCCTACATCAGAAGCGGAAACGAAATCAAGAGAATAAAATCCGAACAGATTTTTTTAGGGAACGAATTCGGCAGCTTAACTACTGTAGCGATCAAAGTGTACTCAGGCATTGTGGAAAGGAAAGTTCGATCATTGGCCGAGAGTAAGATGGATGGAAACCAAACTGGCTTTAGACCACAACGAGCATGTCGGGATCAAACTCTCAGTATGCTACGAGAGGAATAGACATTTATGCTTGCGTTTCTTAGATCTAGAGAAGGCGTACGATAGAATACCAAATGGAAACGATGCTGAGGATCCTGAGGGATAATGGTATTGAGAGATGGCTGCTACAAGCAATCAAAAGCATCTATTGTAAGTTGATACTCAGGCTGCAGTGAGAGTTGATGTTAGGATCAGTTCTTGGTTTAAAGTTGTTACAGGAGTCAAGGAACGCTGTAATCTTTCATCGCTACTGCTTGTACAAACAGTTTTTCCAGCAAGTGTTCAATGTGAGCTCCATTCGTCACATGGCACACATCGGCCTTGCTCGGTGTTGCTGGAGTAATTGTTGCAACAACAGCTTCAATCCTGTTCCTTAAGTCGGTTAGGCACATACACATGATCCTTTACGAACCCTCAAAGCTAAAAATTGCATGGCGTCAGATCGGGTGAACGTGGAGGCCATGCGAAACAAGCACTGTCTTCCGGAACGTAATACGGAACGCACGTTGCACTGTAATTACGGATTCAGTCCTTGCAAACTGTAAAACACAAAGAACTGCTCCCTAGTCGCCATCTTGGCGCATGCGCACAGGTACGAATACTTGTGGGACAAACTGATTGAGCTGCTCTTTCATTTGACGCGTTATTTATAATCGTACGTTTACTGTACTAAATACTACAAAGCCTTAAAACTTCGATATACACCCTGCATTGTATCTCTACTTAGTTTAAAACATTGTCTCCGTTTCTTGGATATGACGGGTTATCTCGAGAACCATTGGATGGATTCTGATGCGCTTTTCACCATTCTGTCAAAGATTTCTCGAAGAAGGTTTCTGTAAACAAAAACATTCATTTATGACCAAAGGAAGTGGAGCATTAACGATTTCAATGAATCGAATCGAAAAGAAACCCACCGTCCGTGCGCCTTTTAAGCTTACTTTACGCTGGGTAAACCGTTCAATAAATCTATATACTATGAGTTTAAGAATTGTTCAGCATGACAGCATATCTCTATCTTTAATAAATCACCCGCTATAAGTGCTTTTACGTTTTAATTTTTTCCAACAATCTCCATTCAGTGGAAATTAAAATTACTAGCTTCAGAGCGAGTTTATTACCTCAACTTCGGCCAGCGCCAAACTGTCGAGTCGTGTCGAGTTAAGACTTAAGAGAAGAGTATATGTGTTTGGCGTTTCGCTGTTCACCTCGGCTAATTACGTCTGGGACCTGCCGTCCGTGCTCCTTTTAAGCTTACGCTGGGTAAACCGTTAAAGATACCGGGCGAAGCCGGGGCGAGTTGCTAGTTATGGGCAATTTGCTGAAGGGCATAAACTGGCTGCGTGGGATTCAATTCATTGGAAAACAGGTAAACAGTATTGCTTATGCTGATGACATGGCTATAATGACGGACTCTGTTCAATGCTTCTAATAATAGATTCAGTGATGAACGATTTCAAAGTGAGAGGTGTAGAAGCGGTACGTGTGAATCTATAGGAAAATGTAGCTTCCCATGTTTAGTTATATATCTCAGAAACTACAACAGATATTTCCTTGAATGTTCTTTTGGTATATTCAGAGTACATACGTCATTATTTGGGTAGAATTTGAAGCTTCTATGTTGAATATTGTATGTCAGAGAGAGCATTTCAAAAAGAATCTCTATATATCTAAAAATGAAAGTTTGTGTGTTTTTTCTGAATTTCTACGAAAATTTGTTCACACTGATTTAAGACGGTTGCGCGCAAAAACAAAATTTTTGTCTGTCTGTCTGTCTGTCTGTCTGTGTACAACTATGTACGCCAATCACTCGAGAACGGCTGAGTGGATCAACGTAAAATTTGCTACAGATGTCCATCAGAGGCACGAAAGTAATCATTCATGTAACTCTTCTCCATACCTCTCATAAAAGAGGGCCTACCCTCTTAAAATGCTTGCTGAAATGGGCGTAGAAAGACGATAAAAAGCTCATGTTCAGCGTCTCAATGTGAGAAACAAAACTCGGGAGCCCTACGGGTCCCGAAAACCACATTTTAAGGTTCCAAAACCAACAGTTTTGGACAGCTCAGTGTATG
The DNA here is from genome assembly GCA_946902985.2 of Meconema thalassinum. Taxonomy (NCBI): domain Eukaryota; kingdom Metazoa; phylum Arthropoda; class Insecta; order Orthoptera; family Tettigoniidae; genus Meconema; species Meconema thalassinum. The sequence goes on from OX336401.1 coordinate 176,126,295, forward strand.
CGGGGCTTGGAAGGGACGGATCCAAACAGAGTTGAGTCACAAATTGATTCTGATCTCCAGCAAGTTGAATTTATGATCCAATCCGCTGCTGGTGATGTGTCTAGTACATTATACTGAGCTAATCTGATTACAGTTCCTCAAGTGAATATATGACTGCTCAGAGTAAGCTGCTTGTGTTAGGTCGGGAGGGACCATCTCCTACTGGCCCACTTGGTCTGTTCAACAACCATGGGGTGGCAACTCCAGCTATCTGATATGGCATCTAGCGGTAAAATTGAGAAACTTACCAAGTAGGGTACATTTGTCACGTGGTGACTGTTTGTATATGGTTTCTTGTATTGGTAAGCAGATCGCGGTAAATTCTTCGTGTCTTTATACATAAGTAATAAGTTTTACTCGTTGATAGAGTGCAAAATGAGTAAAAGCAAAGTATATTGCTCAGTTCACGGCTGTAAGTCGATGTATAAGAGGGCTGTGTATATACGTTTTCATCACTTTCCGAAAGATGCAAATAGCATTAGCCGAAAGGTGACGATACCAAATAAATACGGTCAACAGGAGCGGGTTGGACCACTCACCACTACACACACTGACGACAGGACGGGTTGTTCACTGTTACGCCGAGCCAAGCCGTACCAAGACAGCCAAGCACAGTCTCGCCGAGCCAAGCCGTACCAAGACAGCCATGCCTACACCAGCCGAGGACAGCCAAGCTTCATCAGTCAGGTATCCTTCCCCGCTCCCTAGTTCATTTCCAATAACCCTACCAACCACAATCACCTCGCTCTGCGATATCCGAGCCATTCCTCTACGAGTCACATAGGCCTAATTTGACTTCGCAGGGTTAATACTTACCATCCAAATCAAGCAATTCCTGTCTCCCCCGAGTTTTAATACAAGTTAAACTCACCCCTTCGCCCTACCAAGCAGCAAATAATTTCTAGAGTCTATGGTACAGTGAGCAAACTCAAATATAGCTTTTAAACGTAACAGCGCCATGACTCGAACTGCTCAAAAACAAATACCAGCAGACAATCGATGCTTGATAATAAGCAACTGACATATAAAATCCAGTGGAACACAAATTAGATCACGTGTATCGCACAGTTATACATATATATACAATTAAAAATAACACTGTCATTATTTTAGGGTCCACATTTACTGATTATAACCGAAAAATAAAAAGTGTTCCATATCAAACGCGTGTTATTGAGTATTTTTACTCTACTTATCCAGACCGACCGCAGCGCCCCAAGTGTTCGTTTGAGTTGCCAATAGGCTGGTTCACAATTCGTCCGGGAACGAGAACATGAACGGGAACGAGAATGGGAACGAGAATGGGAACGAGAAGGAAGCTGAAGTGCATGCTACCTTACGGGCTGGACATCTGTGGCACTCGGAGTAGAAGCGAGGCGGGGTGTAGGCCTATATGCTGACTGGAGCGTACGGCTGATTCCCACCGGCCTTGAGTGGCTGAGCCGTCAGGGCTGACCCTTCCAACATGTACGGTACTCGCTACCTCCCATTGATGTATATGAGAGATTCGCCACATGATTTCGGAGCATTGCAGTTCAATCTGGCGGCTGATTTTCCTCTTATATAAGGTGCGTTCAAAAAGTAACGAGCTGGAGGCTGTAATGCGCAAACCGGTGACGACATCGGCTAATCGTGGTGTGTGTAACGAGGTGTGGTTCCGACCAGAGCGTGGAAGGTCACAGCCCGTCGCTAGAGGGCACGCGTGCACTTCTGGTGACGATAGCGAGCAGCAGCATGCATCAATCGTCCAACCAAGACAAAGACAGGAGGCCATTCGACATGCTTCCTGGTGTGGTTGAAGACTGTGGGGCACCCATTGGGCACACACTTTGCGCAAGTGCAGTCGTTCCTTCATGATGGTGTGCACACTTCCGACGCTCAATCCGACCACGGCGGCTATGACTTTCACTGTCACTCGGCGGTCCTGGGTAAAGAGTGCATCAACCAGCTGGACGTTGTCATCGGTAATGCAGGGGGGTGCCCAGACCAGGCATCAACGGCTAACGACACCCGTCCTTCCCTGAAGCGCTTGTGCCACGCCTTGACCCTTGCAAGGGACATGCAGTGTTCGCCGTACACTTGTGACATTCGACGATGAATGTCCGTTCCCCCTATTCCTTCCTTCGTTTGACGCCTCCATGTCACTGTTTGCAATGCGACTGGCAGCGTTGAACGATTGATGCATGCTGCTGCTCGCTTTGTATCGTCACGTGACGTACGTGCCCTCTAGCGACGGGCTGTGACCTTCCACGCTCTGGTCGGAACCACACCTCGTTACACATGCCATGATTAACCGATGTCGTCACCGGTTTGCGCATTCCAGCCTCCGGCTCGTTACTTTTTGAACGCACCTTATAGTACAACGATTGCGTCCACACAGTTTCAAGATAGGTTTCCACTTGTCTTACCTGATACTTCCCTTGCGAGTACCACACTTGTAAAGGAAGTTTTTGGGAGCCGCAAAGGACACACAACACGAGTCAGATGACCTCTTTCCACGTCTCTGGCTGGGATGAGGAACTGTCCTCCTAAATTCATTCAGAATATTCATTACGGTTCTCTTTTTGTTTCACCAGGCTACTAGGCTGAAGCCAGTCGCTGAGTTACGACCAGTAGTACGGAGACCCACCCATACTTATATATCTATATCGAGATATGCCATACGGTGAATTACGTACTCGTGGGCGCGAGAATTTGGGTGCGCATAAATAACAAGATCACTGCTGTGACTGGTTCACGCTTGTACTGTACTTTCCACTGATTCCAATACCTTAAATTGCTCACTAATCGATAGGCTATAGCAGCAAATCCAACTGTAGCTCCGGACAATATGTGAAGCTCTAAGCTCCTCCTTGTCCCTCTAGTTCAGGTGTGCCCATACTGTTTGACACTTTGGGCACCACCCTCATACCATAACAAGTACCCGAGCACCTTTAAATAGTATAATAATAATAATAATAATAATAATAATAAAACAAATCATTCGGAAAATACTGGGAGCAAGACTCACAACTGACGGGTACCGACTACAGTCAATCAAGACAACTGAAAAATACTCAAACATCGAAGTCGACTTCAAAAAAAGACGATTGAAATTCTTCGGGCACATAAGTAGACTGCCGAATACACGACTAACCAAAAGAATACTAGATTACATATCATCACTCAAAAGTAAAACACCATGGACGAAAGTAGAAAAAGACATGCGAACTGCTAACATCAGACAGAGACTCCTTCCGTAACAAAGTGAACAACTGGGAAGTCCAACCAGAGCAAGCAAACCCTACAGCTTACAGACCTCAATGGTCTGACGAAACAAAATAGGCAAAATAAGAAAACGTCATGAATTGAGTCAAAGTGCTTAACGCTTTCCAATTTTGGGAAATTACGCTGTAAATAAATAAATAATATTAACAATAATAATAATAATATTAATAATGTGCGCTTCAGAGTGTCTAATTTGAAATAAAAAGGGGAGCTGCAAGAACTCGAGAAAAATGAAAGGAAGATTCTGAGGAAAATTCTGGGACTTCAGAAGATTTCTGATGGAACTTGGAAGAAGAGGAAAAACGAGGAGCTCTGCAAGTGTTCTGAAAAGATCGCGGGCACAATGCGGAAAAGAAGGCTGAAATTCTATGGACACCTGGTAAGATTGGACGAGAACCGACTGAATCTTCAATTACATCATGGGATTAAAGGCCACCTCTAAGTGGGTAGAAGAGGTCAAGATGGATGCAGCAGAAGTTAGAATTACTCCAGAGTCGATCCACAATAGAAGTGAGTTTAGAAGAAAGGTAGACAGTTTAAAATAATTTGAAGAGAAACCAATTACAAAGAGATCCGTGCGGATCATTTCCGAGGAGGAGAGAAAAACAAGCAGTTCCGTGACGAACTAAAGAGCCTACTTTTCTTAAAATTTAAGATCCATGCCAATGATTAATCTATATGGATCTATCTAGAATAATGACGAAATTAAGTTGGTAATATTGAAATTTCTAATTAGTTCGAAATACTATATGCCTGGCATAATGTAGCCTAATAGAGAACTACAGTTGGCAGCCCTGGTGACTGAATATATTCTTAGTTCCATCTCATATGGTACAGAATACAAAATTTGGTTGAAGGCCAATGGATAGCATGGACGTTACATGCAGTTAAACATTGGATCTAACAGCGCGCGTAAAATCATGTTGGCAACAATGACATACATGTATTGGTCAGAAATAATCTGAAATAATATGATCTATTGTTGTGTCAATTTTGAATGAAATCCATTAGTTAGTATAGAAATGACATGCATTTTAAAATTGGACCTATCAGCAGGCTATCGTGTTGGCAGCACTGGCGTAGGCCTATATTATTTACTCCAAACTAATCTAGAATGCCAGGTACTATGCGTGTGCAAAGTTTAGAGCTATTGGCTTGCATACTTTCCCATATATTGATATTAGGATAACAAAAATTGAGACAGTATTTATTAACAGTAGGCAGCCTTGGTTACTCTTAAGAATCGGCATAGTCATATCTGTTATGGTTCACATAGCACACACGAAATTTGGTTGAAATCCAAATGATAGTATAGAAGTTGCATGTATTTCAAGTTGGACCTCTCAGCAGGCTTAGAATCATGTTGGTAGCACTGACGTATATAAGTTACTCCAAATTAATATAGAATGTCAGGTGCTATACGTGTGCATAGTTTAAAGCTGTCGGCTTGCATACTTTCTGATATATGGGTAATTGGATTAAAAAAAGTTGAGAGCATTTATTAACAGTTGGCAGCCCTGGTGGCTCTTAAGAATATGCTCAGTCATATCTGTTTATGTACACATAGCACATACGAAATTTGATTGAAATCCAATTGATAGTGTAGAAGTTATATGCATTTAAAATTTGGACCTCTCAGAAGGCTTATAATCATTTTGGCAACACGGCCATGTATGGCCTCCTGGAAATTAAACTGAAATATTATTATCTATACGTGTGCCAATTTTGAAATAGCTCCCATTCATACCTTCCAAGATATCCAACATGGAGCCCAAATTTCAATTGCGATTTTTCAGCAGTTGGTAGCACTGACATAATTTTCAAATATGGCCGTGAGATATTCAGGTATAAATCTTTACTCCTACCAAATTTTGTTTCGATTTCTGCAGCCGTTTAGGAGTTGATAGGGGGTGGGGACCACACACAGCCAGCCAGCCAGCCAGACATTTGCCCGATCTCATAAGTCTACTTTTTCCTCATTTTTGCAAAATGTGAAAAGTAGGCTAATAAGGAGCGAAGGAATGAAGAGAAGGAACGCCATGAAGGCTTAAGTTCTATGCGGCCCATAGTTGGCCAAATTCGAAAGAAGAAGAATAGTATTCGTATTACGTCCCTTTTAACAACTGTGGCTTTTAGAGACGCTTGCGTGCCGAAATCTTGCCCCGAAGGGGATCTTTATCGTGGCAGTAAATCTACTGACACGGCTCCCTCGCATTTGCGCACCCTGAAATGCCAGGCTTCGATCCTGCAACCTTGGGATTAGAAAGTGAGCCACGCAGTCAGCCCTGGAACAGAGGGAAACACAGAGAGTCTTCAGTCACCCAAGGCCCAGGTCGGTTGCGCTTGAATTCCAGGAAGCTGTGACAAGGAACTGTTCAGGACCAGCCTGACGAGAAGTCACTGGTTCGACCACATTCCCCTTCTCTGATGTGCCAGGTCAATACTGGTTCCACCTAGAAGACAAGTGCGCTCTTCAGAACAAACTTCGGAACAACGGAATGTATTATTGGGTTGAGGTGTCACTTCATTCAAATCCTCTGCTCTGCACACACGACTACGTGGTCGTAGTAATAGAATAATGCGAGATTATCCTGAGAAACCAAACCAAGCCCTTATAGAGCCCTGGCCTACCAAACGATCGCTGCCAAGCCAATAGATTGCGGGATGACGCATGGTCAGCTTGCCTTGATTTCCATGACCGGGGCACCGTCTCACTGTCAGACAGCTACTCAATTGTCCTCATGAAGCTGAGTGCACCCCGTGCCAGCCCTCACGTCAGATAGTAAAATTCCTAACGGCGGCCTAGAAATCGAATCCGGAACCCCGGGTGAGTGGCAGACGCAATATTCAAATACAACGGAACTGGCGGAATTATCCTCAATACTCCCCAAAAATAAGAAATAAGTAAAAAAGTAAAAAATAAAAATAAAAAATAAAAAAACATTTGAAATTAGAAATTAAAAATTATAAATTACAATATTTAACAAAATTGAATAAAAGATTTAAAGAAAACCTATATCAATAATTAATACACACAGAGACACAGGTTATCAGACGAATTCTACACACACCCAAGTACACGGGGCTACATAACCATGATTTCGCGAAACCCCTAAAGAATTAACAAAAACAACAACAACAACAACAAGATAATTGAAAGAAAAATTCAATACAATACGTGATTCTACTTTAATAAGGTCTTCTTCAGTTCATATTAAATAAGGTCAATCTAAATCAAAATACGTGCATATTATCTTAAAAATAGAGGCTAATGATATAAGTTATATGTTATGAATTTTATTAAATTAACCTATGAATTAAAACTTTCTAAAATAATCAAATGTAGCGTTCAATGATATTATAGCACACTTTGTTAAAGTTGTTGAAAACATTAACTCATACAATAATTATGTAAAATACTTGGCATAACAAGGTGGAACAAATTATCTTAAAGGTTCTCTCAATAATTATTTTGCCACATTAATTACTAGTCATAACTAACTTAAAAGGATACTTTGATATGGAATAATCTTACGATCTGAATGAATTGTAATATTATGTAAATATTTTTAGTACTAAAAATGGTGTCGATAAAATTCTATGATAAGGCTTTATACGTAAAAATTAATTCCTTACACAGTTCTATCTATGCCATTGTTGACTGATTAATATCCCACACAGTTTTATCTATGAAGGCTAAGTGCCATTGTTGACTGATTACTATCCCACACAGTTTTATCTATGAAGCCTAAGTGCCATTGTTGACTGATTAATATCCCACACAGTTTTATCTATGAAGGCTAAGTGCCATTGTTGACTGATTGATATCCCACACAGTTTTATCTATGAAGGCTAAGTGCCATTGTTGACTGATTAATATCCCACACAGTTTTATCTATGAAGGCTAAGTGCCATTGTTGACTGATTACTATCCCACACAGTTTTATCTATGAAGGCTAAGTGCCATTGTTGACTGATTAATATCCCACACAGTTTTATCTATGAAGGCTAAGTGCCATTGTTGACTGATTAATATCCCACACAGTTTTATCTATGAAGGCTAAGTGCCATTGTTGACTGATTAATATCCCACACAGTTTTATCTATGAAGGCTAAGTGCCATTGTTGACTGATTAATATCCCACACAGTTTTATCTATGAAGGCTAAGTGCCATTGTTGACTGATTAATATCCCACACAGTTTTATCTATGAAGGCTAAGTGCCATTGTTGACTGATTAATATCCCACACAGTTTTATCTATGAAGGCTAAGTGCCATTGTTGACTGATTACTATCTTACACAGTTTTATCTATGAAGGCTAAGTGCCATTGTTGACACGTTAATATCTCACACAGTTTTATCTATAGAGGAGATGTGCCATTGTTGACTGATTACTATCTTACACAGTTTTATCTATGAAGGCCATGTGCCATTGTTGACTCATTAATATCGTACAAAGTTTTATCTATAGAGGAGATGTGCCATTGTTGACTTATTCCTTCTTCCTTTATAACTTTGAAAAAGGGTCCAGCTTTTGTCCCAAAACGTGTCGGTTTTTTCAAATTTCAACTTGACCTAAATAGCCCCAAAGCTACCGTAAACCAGGGCTGTTGTCTTTTTCAAGTTCCGATGGACTGTATAAAAACAACAGATTTACATACCAAACTGATTTTACTACTCTATGTTTGCTTGTTTTATTCTTATGTCTCAACATAATCGCCAAAACTATTGAAACATTTGTCGTATCGTTACACCAGCTTGTTGACAGTGAACTCTGTTGGTCATTTAAATAACTACTTGTATAACTCCACTGCCAAATCCTGACCGTAATGAATCATAATTGTTATTTACCGTGGCGGAAGCAATCCACTGCCTACTTGATGCGAGCTGCGCTCTATACCGGCCAGTTAGTGAACCCATGCCAGCAATGTTAGTGAAAATGGCCTCGTTTTTCCGATCAGCGAACTGCCAAGTATAGGCGCGATTAAAAATTAAGTGTGCAGAAGGTATATTAAATGTGTTTCTCCCAGTGATATATTCAGACCAACGAAGTTTCAATTATTGTTAGTAGTCAGCGTTAATATACTGTCATCCGATGTTATAAGTGCCTTGGTTTTGGTCCAGCTGTGATAAACAACAGTGCTGCTCCGAGTGTTCAGATGCTCATAATATCAGTGAGTGTCCGAAAACCAGGATTGAATGTGTTAATTGCAAAGTACAAAATCAACGAAATATCGTGAGATGCCTTCCGGAAAATCTAAATACTCAACATCCTGCTACTTCAACTGCCTGTCCGATATTCAAGAAAATATATGATATTGTCAAATCGATAATTAACGATGGCTGATCTGTGCATTTATCAAGAAAACTTGCATAAATCTATTGTACCTACGCAGGAACTTCTCTTAAACTACGATCTTAATGAAAGATCCATTTTATGTACTGTATACGAGAACCCAATCTTAGAAATAACAAAGGCTTTGGACAAGTTTTTCACGTTTATACCGCCTGGAGAGCGAATTCGTGCAGCTGTTTTATCCAAATCAGATAAATTCATGTTGTTATCTCAGTAATCTAGAATTTTATAAACAATTGTGTGAAGTTTTCAAGAAACCTTGTTGTTATAAGCAATTCTTAACATTCATTCAGCACATCTATAGCAAATTGAGCAATTAATCTTTCTTTTTAAAATATGCTCATTAACTACAGCCCTAATGTAAAATAGGGCTCCATGCAGTACTGGATATTCAATAAATAATATACTGAATTCCTACGTTGTTTGGAGTGTTTGTTGATGCGATATAGATTCCACATAGCCATATGGCCGACAGTACATCGAGTGCTTACATTAAATAAGAATACAGCAAAAGTATGAAGATTTAATAAATCGTAATTGTTTTCAGCAAATATGATAAAATGAATATTTTCACACCAAAGAACGACAACTTGAAGATGATTTACTGTTGAAATATCTTAAATGGGGTCTCCAAACCTTGAACTAAACTGTATGCGATATACATTCCCCGTAGCCACACGACCTACAGTACGTCGTTGTACCGATCTCCGCCACCACGCGCACTCATTGTTTCCGTCCCATGCACATCCGTCCCTTTTCCAAAATCACTCCCAGAAACATGTCCAGCTACCGAGCGGAAAGATGTTACACATAAAAAGTAAACATTTAGTAGTAAAATCAGTTTGGTGTCAATCTGTTATTTTTACACAGTCCATCGGAACTTGAAAAAAAACAACATCCCTCGTATTATGGTTTTTAGTTGATCCAGAAATTAATATAACTGTGTAATCGATACTTCTGAATGTTTGTAGTAGCCTTCACTCGATATCATGATCCCTCAGGATACTCAGGGTGTCCAATTATTTTAGTTTTCCAGACGGAGTAGCGAGAATGAATATTTTGAACCTGTTCGACGTACTGCATCCCACACAAGTTAACACATTTATTTCTTGTGATTTTATGACCAATTCGGGGACAGGTTTATAATAACCTTTAACCACACCCTGATCGAGGTTTTAAAATAGCCCAGTTTATTTATAACCTGTAATGGTGCGACCACGAGGTGTCTGGCTCTGTATGGTCAAGAGTTGGGGCACACCCTCCTAGCGACACCTGCCACCGTAAATACATCACAACTGGAGGGAAACCAACAATTTAACAGTGCACCTCGAGGAATAGCAACAATCACACAAAACGAATCGATTAAATATTTATTATTATTATTATTAGTGATTCAAGCCCACTAAAGAGCGCTTATGAATAGTACTTGTGCGATGCTTTCCTTGTTCTCAGTCCAGCCAATAACTTGTCCTTCCTCTCCTGTGTGAGGACTTTGGGTGGTGAGGACCAAGAGTTAACACTATCACTAAATTAGGAACGGTCAAGAATAAAATGCCAGCGTTATTCAAGTCTTGTTTCCCTTCATTAAGCCACAAGCTGCCAGCCTTGAAGCCATTAATAAAGTTGAAGGTCTTGTTGGTGATTCTATCGTTTCCCATCCGGAAGAGGTGCCCGTAGTCGTCTCCGTCGAATGGTAGAGGTGGCTGGTTCCAACTGACGGTGTTTTCTTTAAGCCGATAAGAGCCATCTGGGAGCAATCTTGGTCCATGAATTTTTCGAAGGATACGTCTCTCGACTTTCTCCAAATCATCCATGTTGCATTCCTTGTTCATCAAGAGGGTCTGGTTGGTTGGTTGGTTCTTAAGTTTAGGGGCTGCGACAACGTAGTCATGTAGCCCCGTGTACTTTGGGTGTGTATCTGATAACCGGTGTTGATTGTGATGACTGTAATAATGTGTGTTATCTGTTTCTTAATTTAAGTACTGCAACTTGGAATTTTTCAAATAGTTCCTACTTTTGCCACCAAGTGCCACCGTCAACGACTACTAGGCCAAGTTCAGAACTTAGCTACTAGACGCCACCGAAGTCGGCTCTTGGCAACGAACGTAGAAACCTAAGAGCGTTGTTTACATTCTTAACCTATCCAATTTAGCTTCACACAGGTGTAATTAGTGGAAGGTTCTTTAACATGCCTTTTTAACCTACATTTCTCATTTTGCAAAATAACGACCTGTTTGCTTATTTCGTTACCGTTAAAAGTAGTGACGTTACAGTTACTCAGTTTATTTAGTAACGTCTTTACCCCCGTTACTATTAAATGTATCGGTTACAAGTAACTTTTCACACAAAGTAAATGTAATGCCTTTTCCCAAACATGTAGGTGTGTTTAAGAAAAGACTGACTATTTGTGTAAATACTCCAGTTTAATTGTTGTATAATTGTTATTGAATTGTTATGTATAATTATTTATTTGTTATGTATATACAATTTGCCACCGGGGGACACACCCCCCATTGCAAATAAATGAATGAATGAATGAATAAATCTATGACATGCAAGAGGGTCTCTGCTGCATATAAAAACTGTGGTCTAATAACGGTTTTATAATGACAGATCTTTGCATTTTATGAAAGGCGGAGGTAGATTTCACCGGACAAACTTGGGGATAGGCGAAAATAGGCAGAATATGCAGATTTTCGTAGAAGGATCAGACCTCATTTAATGCGAGAAGGTATTTTATAATTGGAGCTTAATTAACTTTGTTTTTCGTCATTTTATGCTTATTTTAAACATTTTATTGTCTTATGGGAACGGTAACCTTCTTGTCATTTGGGGTCCATTTTTATACTTGTGGTCACACTGTCCTTATGCTAGGTTTCGACACTGATGTGCAACTATGTAACGGTCTGTTACTTCTTCACGCAAAATTATATCTACCGCAGAAATTTTGGTTGGTTCCTCAGTTTAGGGGCTGCGACAACGCGGTCATGTAACCCCGTGTACTTTGGGATGGCTGTATTAGTCTGTAATTCAGGTAAGGACTGCAGACGGTCAATTTCAAGCAGTAGTTACTAATGTTGCTACCAGGTACTACCGTCAACGACACCTAGCTGTGAACTTGGCTACTAGATGCCACCGCAACCAGCAACTCGCAACGAACGTTGGAACTTCCCCTCCAAAGGAAAGCATACTGAGGGATTTTTGGCGCTCTTAGAAAATCCGACGACTTCGGCCGGCTTTGAACTCGCGACCTTGGGCATAAACATTCAGCATGCTACCAGTTACGTCACCGAAGCCGCTTCACACTTAGATGGAAATCTGAATATGATCTCGTGCAAGTGCGTTATCTTGGCAACGTCTGATGGCTCATCCCTCATCAATTTAGTAGTGTTGCCATGGCAACCACTGATAGGTCTTGGCATTTTCTTATAATTCCGAAATTATTTTTCTCATCCCTTGGCATAATGGTGGGTTATATCAAAAATTCTTTCAGACAAAAGTTTTAGGTAATTATTATGGGAATATTGTCCATTTTGTACGGTTTTGATATTGTGCCTATTAAGAGAGATATGATTAATGTTTCCCGAAAAACCCACTTTTTCCCACCCCTTTGGTCAATGGTTGGTGCTATAAAAAAAACTCTTCAAACATACATTTTTGGGCTTTATCCGACACATAGTATGAATGTTGAACGGATTCGATATTTCACATATTAAGAGAGTTATAGCAATATTTCACTTTTTCGAAAAAAAAGCCCCCCATTTTCACCCCCCAACGACCGATTTAGCCCAGTAACGAACTCGACCGAGATTTTATAGGTATACGTATTCGGTAAAAAATTCAAAGTGATTGGTACAAAATTACGGCAGTTATCGTGTCCACAATAAACTGATATACATATACATACATAAATTATATATAACTTTTGAACTGACGGTGGTTTTGGGGCCTGGGGATGTGAAACGCGAAGATATGTCGAAATTTTCCGGAAGTCGAAACATGGTACCCATTGCAATAGTTAGCTTTCTAACGAAATCTACCTCTGGTTGGTTCCTCAGTTTAGGGGCTGCGACAACGCGGTCATCTAACCCCGTGTACTTTGGGTGAGTGTAGAATCTGTCTGATACACGGTGTGAATTGTAATGGCTGTATTAGTCTTAATTCATGTAAGTACTGCAGACGGTCAATTTCAAGCAGTAGTTCCTAATGTTGCTACCAGGTACAACCGTCAACGACACCTAGCTGTGAACTTGGCTACTAGATGCCACCCCAACCATCAACTCGCAACGAACGTTGGAACTTCCCCTCCAAAGGAAAGCATACTGAGGGATTCTAGTGCTCTTAGAAAATCCGACGACTTCGGCCGGCTTTGAAACCGCGACATTGGGCATAGACATTCAGCATGCTACCAGTTACGTCACCGAAGCCGCTTCCCACTTTATCAGGCGGCTTTGGTGGCGTAGTCGGTAACATGCTGAGCTTCTATGCCCAAGATACCGGGTTCAAACCCGGCCGAAGCCGTCGGATTTTTTAAGAGCGTTAAATATCCCTCAGTATGCCTTCCTTCGGAGGGGAAGTAAAGCCGGCGGTCCCATGTCATAGATTTATGGCATGTTAAAGATCCTTCCACTAATTGCACCTGTGTGAAGCTAAATTGGATAGGTTAAGAATGTATACAACGCTCTTAGGTTTCTATGTTCGTTGCCAAGAGCCGACTGCGGCGGCGTCTAGTAGCTCAGTTCTGAACTTGGCCTCGTAGTCGTTGACAGTGGCGCTTGGCGGCAAAAGTAGGAACTATCTGAAAAATTGTTAGTTGCAGTACTTAAATTAACAAACAGATAACACACACTAATACAGTCATCACAATTAACACCGGTTATCAGACAGATTCTACACACACCCAAAGTACACGGGGCTACATGACCGCGTTGTCGCAGCCCCTAAACTTAAGAACCAACCAACCAACCACTTAATCAGATGGAAATAATGAATCTGATCTCGTGCAAGTGCGTTGTCATGGCAACGTCTGATGGTCCATGCCTCATCAATTTAGTAGTGTTGCCATGGCAACCACTGATAGCTCTTGGCATTTTCTTATAATTCCGAAATCATTTTTCTCGTCCCTTGGCGTAATGGTGGGTCATATCAAAAATTCTTTCAGACAAAAGTTATAGGTAATTATTAGGGGAATATTGTCCATTTTGTACGGTTTTGATATTGTGCCTATTAAGAGAGATATGATTAATGTTTCCAGAAAAACCCACTTTTTTCCACCCCTTTGGTCAATGGTTGGTGCTATCAAAAATCTTATTTGACATAAATTTTTGGCACTTATCCGACACATATTATGAACTTTGAATGGATTCGATATTGCACGTATTAAGAGAGTTATAGCGAAATTTCACTTTTTCGAAAAAAGCCCCCCATTTTCACCCCCTTCGACCGATTTAGCCCAGTAACGAACTCGACCGAGATTTTATAGGTATACATCTTCGGTAAAAAATTCGAAGTAATTGGTGCAAAATTACGGCAGTTATCGTGTCCACAAGAAACTGATATACATATATATATACATATATATATACATAAATTATATATAAACTTTTGAACTGACGGTGGTTTTGGGGTCTGGGGGATGTGAAACGCGAAGATATGTCGAAATTTTCCGGAAGTCGAAACATGGGACCCATTGCAATAGTTAGCTTTCTAATGAAATCTACCTAACTGTGGTCTAATAACGGTTTTATAATGACAGATCTTTGCATTTTATGAAATACACCGCTTTTGTAGTAGGTAATAATAGTAATAATAGTAATAATAATAATAATAATAATAATAATAATAATAATAATATCGTATGGCCTCGGGTGCCAGGTCAAGCTTTGTTATTTGACACCCAAAGGGTAGCTTACATGTCGAATTTCGTTGTTCCTTGAAGCACTATGAAAGTCAAGGAGGTTAGATATCTAAGCTCCTTGAACACTATAACGCTTTCTAGTAGAGAAATGAGGAACTTTGTGTTGGCGGAAACTCCCGAGATTAATTTTGCCATTATGAACACGGCCTACTGAATTCAAATGGGTTCGTTAACATGCCAACATCGTATGACATGGTGGCGTAATTTTTGCAGCCTTTCAAAAATCGCTTACCACGGCCAGGAGCGAACCTGCAAGCTTGGGGGTTAGTAGTCCGCCACAATAACCACTCGCCCACCGTGGCAAGCGTTGTAGCCGGTAACGTGATAGATAATAAGCTGGATTAATTATTTATTAAATTAATTATAACATTATTAAAATGCGCTTTTGAATATTTCAAAACGAAGTGATGAAGTGGTATTTTTCAGGATAGGGCAAGTTATTTAACTACGTCACAGTTACCGTACCGTTACTTTAAGGAAATAAGAACAGCGTTACATTTACTTTGTGTGAAAAGTTACTTGTAACCGATATATTTAATAGTAAGGGGGGTAAAGACGTTACTAAATAAACTGAGTAACTGTAACGTCACTACTTTTAACGGTAACGAAATAAGCAAACAGGTCGTTATTTTTAACCTACATTTCTCATTTTGCAAAAATTAGGAAAAAGTAGACTTATGAACTCGATCGATCTGTCCCCCTATCAACTCTTAAACGGATGCAGCTATCAAAACCAAATTTGGTAAGACTAAATATCTATACCTGAATATCTCATGGCCATATTTGAAATTGACGTCAGTGCTACCAACAGCTGAAAAATCACAATTGAAATTTGAGCTCTATCTTGGATATCTCAGAAGTTATGCATGCGAACTATTCCACGATCGGCACACACATAGATAATAATATTCCAGATTGATTTCAAGAAATCCATACTTGCCAGTGCTGTCAACATCATTCTAAGCGTGCTGATAGGTCCAATTTCTAAATGCATGGAACTTCTATAATATCGATTGGATATCAACCAAATTTCGTATGTATAGGTACTATGTGTACCATAACAGATATGACTGTGCGTATTTTAAGGAGCCACCAGGGCTGCCAACTGTTAATAAATGCTCTCTCTATTTGTTTAATCCTAATATCAATATATCAGAAAGTATGCAAGCCATCAGCTCTAAACTGTGCACACGTATAGTATCCGACATTCTAGATGAACTTGGAGTAACTAATATACCTCAGTGCTGCCAACATGATTCTAAGTTTTTGCTAGTTTCAATTTTAATTACATGTAACTTCTATACTTACAAATGGATTTTATCCAAAATTGGTACTATAATAGATCGTAATATTTCAGATTAATTCTGAGCATCACATACATGACATTGATCCCAAGATGATTTTTACGCGCACTGATAAATCCAATTTCAAACAGCATGTAACGTCCATACTATTCGTTAGACTTCAACCAAATGCTGTCTGTATGCGCACTGTATAGCTTATCAGATGGAACTACGAATATCTTCAGAGTCAGCAGGGCTGCCAACTGTAGTAAGTTTCTCTATTAGGCTACACTGTTTCAGGTGTATTTCACTGCAGTACATAGAAATTTTAGTAATACCAACTTGATTTCTTCATTATTCTAGATAGGTCTATATAGATTGGCATGAATCTTGGAACGATCAATGAGTATCTCAAATTTTAGCCTCCTTCCAATTTTTGCAAAAAATGAAAGTAGACTTATGAGATCTACACTGGTCTAAAGTTCGTGTGTATTTCTGTCTGTCAGTACTTCTGTACCCCCCTCCCCTATCAATTCAAACCGAAACCTTGTTGATCAAAATCTGGTATAGAGGTAGCAATAGCGACCACCCAAATGTTGAAAGTTTAAATCTCATTATGACTAAACTGATCATCGGATCTCTACCAAAATTTGTTAAAATATACCTTCATATGAGATGCGTCTAGCTTACAAAACTACGAGGTCATTACTCGAACAATTTCAAGACGGGGGCCGTGTGAATTATGTAAGAAACATAATCCAAAAACCTTTGACCCACCAGTTCCGCTTATAGAACAGAGGGTGATTTAAACTGTCCTCAAGCACGTGACCCGTTGGAAATTATTCTTCTTATTCTTATCCTTCCCTTCTTCTTCTCCTTTTCGCGCAGCCGCCATCTTGAGGTTATGTACACAATTGAACCAAATGACATGTCATTGCATCACAATGTGTATAATTATATGCTGTACCGAGATAGTTAAATTGGGAGGAAATTCTATTTAATGTTTCATCTTCGCTTGGCCACCACGTTCGATTTTATTAGAGACACACACAAAGATATGCACCCACACACACGGACAAAAGGTGATCTCATAATCCTATTTCTTCCCAAAATGAAAAATAAGCTTTGGCTAAAGGAGACTTAAAATTGAATGTGGTTAGATTGCGTATTGGTCAGGATGTTAAGGAAAACTACGCACAAAAAGATTCAATTCCCTCGTTACGCTGAGAAATAACGAATCATGTATATGTTATTTTATACGTTCTTTCAAAAGAAATATATTTATCGAAGATAATATTTGAAGTGACGTGTTTGATATCTCTGAGTATCATCGGTGCTACCAACATAAAATATTATTATCAAGAAAAATCCATAACATATTACTAAATTCAAATTTCTTCAAAACTGCTATTTTATGAGCGGGATTGATCTCGGCCTATTTGGTTACCATGACAACAGGGCTTCCAAAATGGGTCATTGCTATGAATTTCATCAAATGTTGACTCATAATAATAATAATAATCCTAAATTAATTTCATTTATTCCAATCAGGTGAACAACTATTTCCAACACAAGATATTCCACCTCCTCCAGAACAATTCCCCGCATGAATTAACAGTCGAATGATCGTAATTCCTTACAGCAGTTAAAATTTTCCAAGAACAGGTACTTCAATGTATTATAGCGTGACAAGTAATATAACTTGCTCGTGAATAGGGAGCATATTAGAACAAATGCCCGCGTGCCCCAGGGCTCCGTCCTCGGCCCACACATATTGACCTTGTATCACTGCTGCCTGTCACAAGGTCACGAAACATGGACACTTAATTTCAGTGGACATTCGAGCGGACCGCCTTGGCAATTACAACAAGCTTTACTGTTCCTTCATATATTCAGCCAGCTATAATTAGTGGAGAGGACCAGCGGAACACAGCCAGACACCACTGTCAGCCAAACTTTCTCTTGGCACATGCAACATTCCAGTCACGGAGATAGTTGTTCGCGTCCAAAAAAAATGCAAATATATTCACAGATAAATTCGTCTATGATGAATAAATTATGTAATAATAACAATATTAACATATGTAACAAAAATACTTTTCTATGAACACAAACTTTCGTCACTACAACACTGTCATCAAACCAGTACCGCTATATGCATCCGAATGCCTTATCCTACCCGAGAAATGTTTGCTCGCGAAGTTAGAGAGAGAAGAAAGAAAGAAAGAAAGAAAGAAAGAAAGAAAGAAAGATCCTACACATCATACTTGCCCGGTCTACAAAAATGGCATCTACATCAGAAAATCCAGGCAAGAAATATACTCTAAGATACAGAAGATCACAGACACAATACGAAAACGCAGAGTTTGTTACTACGGTCATATACGAGGGATGATCGACTCCCGATGAACGAAACGTATCTTCAGTATCTTTGACTCAAACCAAAAACGACAATGCCATGGTACGTTAACTTCCAGAAAGATCTTAAAGAAATGGGGATACGAGCAGAAGATGCACAAGACCGAAATCTTTATGGAGCAGCCATCAAGACGTTTGGGACTTTCCGGGACGAAAAACGGACTACTGGTGCGAAATGGACAGAAGAACGTCGTGCTAAACACAGTGAGCTCTTGAAGACAATGTGGATCAAGCGAAAAGAGAACAAATGCCAGAATTTAAAATTAGACTTATAGTGGTTCCCAGTTGGCCGATTAGCGTCATTGAATAAATGAATAGCAATAATAATAATAATAGTAGACTAATAATGCGTACCAGACGTTTAAATGTAGGGTAGGTAGGACACTTTAGCCGTAGTGAAGGCAACCTGCCTATGGGATGAAACCCCCTAAATTAAATTCACTGCCGCAGGCGGCTGCTAACGACGTCTGATCCCCATGACTGGAGTGGTCGGAATCATATCCTGGCCGTAGATATAAAAAGCACACCATCATTACGATGAGACGAAATAAGAAAAGTGAAACTAAAAGGCCGCTACCCGAGGAGCGTTGGGGCACACTTGGAGTCATCGCTGGGGGTGACAGCATACAAGCCGGTGGTGATTAGGAGATGAACAGGCGGGGTCCTGATCGGAGAACACCCCAAACATGTTAAAATTATTATTTATTTGACAGAAAGCACCAATGTGCGTACATACTAGTTTAATATAAGGTGAGTTCAAAAAGTAACGAGCCGGAGACTGGAATGCGCAAACCGGTGACATCGGCTAATCCTGGCGTGTGTAACGAGGTGTGGTTCCGACCAGAGCGTGGAAGGTCACAGCCCGTCGCTAGAGGGCACGCGTGCACGTCACGTGACGGTACAAAGCGAGCAGCAGCATCAATCGTCCAACGCTGCCAGTCGCATTGCAAACAGTGACATGGTGGCGTCAAACGAAGAGCAAAGATGTGTTGGTTGGTTTCTGACAGCGAAAGGAGTAGGGAGAATGGACATTCATCGCCGAATGTCACAAGTGTACGGCGAACACTGCATGTCCCTTGCAAGGGTCAAGGCGTGGCACAAGCGCTTCAGGGAAGGACGGGTGTCGTTAGCCGATGATGCCCGGTCTGGGGCACCCCCCCTGCATTACCGATGACAACGTCCAGCTGGTTGATGCACTCATTACCCAGGACCGCCGAGTGACAGTGAACGCCATAGCCGCCGTGGTCGGATTGAGCGTCGGAAGTGTGCACACCATCCTGAATGAACGACTGCACTTGCGCAAAGTTTGTGCCCAATGGGTGTCCCACAGTCTTCAACCACACCAGGAAGCATGTCGAATGGCCTACTGTCTTGGTCTTAGTTGGACGATTGATGCATGCTGCTGCTTGCTTTGTATCGTCACCAGAAGTGCACGCGTGCCCTCTAGCGACGGGCTGTGACCTTCCATGCTCTGGTCGGAACCACACCTCGTTACACACGCCACGATTAGCCGATGTCGTCACCGGTTTGCGCATTCCAGCTTCCGGGTCGTTACTTTTTGAACGCACCTTATATATAAAATTATTCATTCCGTACTATATTCCTTAAGAGATTTGATTCTGTTCAGACATGCGTTAAAATGATATCGTTCACATACATTATCTCTCAGCCTACACCTACAATCCTCATTTGGCTTGTGATAATCAGCCTTCGTGCATAGTTTGTGGTGGAAACCGTGAAGTGATAGTCTTGTAAAGCGCTTCTTAGTTCTTGGTTTGGTCCTGTCCAGCTCCGGTTGAGCATGGCTTCTGTTATGAAAATCTCTGACCATATTTCTCCACTTTTTTGTCTCCTCCTAGTAAGATGTTCCTCCACATTAGGCGTTGTTGGCAATGAAAGGTCATATCTCCAGTCTTCAATGAGGAACCTTTCTAGGCCAGTCTAGATGGTGCAGTTTTAGAGACACCCAGGATTCTTTTTTAGGAATCCGGCTTTTACTCATTCCAGGAACTCTAAGTCTGACAATGTGAGTCTTTCCCAAATAAGCCATAGGTGAGCATCGTCTCAACAAGATTCTGAAATCTAAGTTGAATGGAAGGAACACCTTCAAGACCATCAATACGTATGTCATTCCAGTACCGACTTACACCTTCGGTACAGTAAAATTCTTATTAAGACACGCACCACCTTAACGAAACACAGATGTCTACACCCGAGGTCAGCAGTTGAACGACTGACATCACAACGCCAGAGAGGTGAACGAGCGATTACTGATATTGAACTCCTAAATGCAAAGCAGGTCTACTTTCTGAGCAAGAAGAACTCTCCCCTGCATCAGGCCGGAATGTGAAAGAAATTGATGTTGGTTGGTTGATTGGTTCCTTAGTTTATGGGCTCCAACAACGCGGTCATGTAGCCCCGTGTACTTTGGGAGAGTGTAGAATCTGTCTGATAACCGGTGTTAATTGTGATGGCTGTATAAGTGTGTGTTATCTGTGATTCAGGTAGAAGGACTGTAGACGATTTTTTTTCAAGTAGCTCCTACTTTTGCTACCAAATGGTACCGTCCACGACACCTAGCTGCGGACATGGCTACAAAATGTCATCGCAGTCACCACCTGGCGGCGAACGTTGGATTAATAAAGCGATATCAAACTAACCCACAAATTTTACCTTCCACAAGTTTAGTTAGTGGAAGGTTCTTTTACATGCCATAAATGTATGACAAGGGCCCGCCGACTTTACTTTCCCTCAGAAGGAAGGCATAGTGACGGAATTTTAACGCTCTTAAAAATTGTACGAGCCTCACAGTAGTCGCATATGATGTGTAACATGTGACATGTTACCTGCGTGCCTCGGGAGCGCATATCCCTTGATGGCAGTGAACTCTGTTGGTCATTGAAATAACTACTTGTATAACTCCAGTGCCAAATCCTGACCGTAATGAATCATAAATGTTATTTGCCGTGGCGGAAGCAATCCACTGCCTACTTGATGCGAGCTGCGCTCTATACCGGCCAGTTAGTGAATTCATGCCAGCGATGTTATTGAAAATGGCCTCGTTTACCCGATAGAGCGCACTGCCAAGTATAGTCGAGATTAAAAATTAGGTGTGCGGAAGGTATATTAAATGTGTTTCTCCCAATGATATGTTTAGACCAACGAAGTATCAATTATTGTTAGTAGTCGGCGTTAATATACTGAATTCCCAAGTTGTTTGGAGTGTTTGTTGATGCGATACAGATTCCACATAGCCACATGGCCGACAACACATCGAGTGCTTACATTAAATAAGAATACACCAAAGTATGAAGATTTAATAATCGTAATCGTTTTCAACAAATATGATAACATGAATATTTTCACACCAAAGAACGACAACTTGAAGATGATTTATTGTGGGAATTTCTTTAATGGGGCCTCCAAACCTTGGGGTAAACCGTATGCGATTTACATTCCCCATAGCCACATGGCCTACAGTACGTCGTTGTACCGATCTCCGCCACCACGGGCGCTCATTGTTTCCGTTCCATGCACTTCCGTCCCATCCATTTACATCCCATCCACTTCCGTCCCTTTTCCAAAATCACTCGCACAAAAATGTTCAGCTACCGAGTGGAAAGACGTTACACATCAAAAATCCGATGACTTGGGCAGGGTTTGAACCCGCGATCTTGGGCAAAGAGGCTCAGCATGCTACCAACTACGCCATCGGAGCCGCTTAAAGAAATTGAACAAAACGAAAAGAAGTGGGGAAACAATAATGTTTCATGGTGCAATTATCAGTGTTTGATGCTAGGCACGTAATCGTCAAGTACTGATACGTGAAGAAGCGCGCGAAACACAGTGTAGTGTGTCTGACGACCAACAGTTTGTTTGTTCGTGTGTTTACATTACGCCCGGTGTGCTAGTGATCCCAACTTGAGTCGGCCAGAAGGAACGCGTTACACAAGAGCCTCGTTTATCCGGATTAAGTAAAAAACAAATAGCCTACATGTTATATAATGTACATTCCTGTCCTTAACGTTTTAAATGATTTTGTCGACTTCGTCGTTACGCTGGGGTCTGGCGTTACGTTACGTCACGGTGACGGAACGAAATTTACCCAGATGCACTGAGGTGTGTGACGTCATAGTACCGCTTAGTGCATGTGTTCCCCGACAATCGCTACTTCGTTAGTATAAGACAAAAATCCCCGATTCTTGGATGTCACGGGTAATCTCGAGAACCACTGGATGGATTTTGATGCGGTTTTCACCATTCTGTAAAGGGTATCTTGAGGAAAGATTCTGTAGAAAATAATTTATGTATGATCAAAGGAAGCCAAGCAGTAACGATTTCAGTGAAAAAGTCGAAAACAAACTTGGCGTCCGTGCGATTCTTAAGCTTACGCCGGGCAAACCGTTAAACATATGAATATACTATGAGCGTAAGAATTGCTCAGCATGAAAAGTTCTACAAAAAAGTCCGTGAGAGCATATCTCTATCTTCAATACATCGCCCACTATAAGTGTTTTTAGACTGGAAGGAAGGGGCACGTCCCCACGCGCTTGACCTTGCTTTGTCCTTGGTTTGCACTTGCCGTTCACGAGTAATTTGAAACAAGATAAGCAAGATAAGTATTATGCAGATAATTTTCTAACATATCAAGAGTCGCGAGATACAAAGTCTAGTCTTTCAGACTGACTGCCACTTTTTTGTGAGAAAAAAGGACAAGGAACAATGCATCCAAGATGGAGTCTTTTGAGTGTTATTTGTAATACCGTATGTGTTTTCTTGTAAATAATTATCTTTCATTTTCCCAAAAAGTACGAAGTGACGTTTCTGTTCGTAACATCTGGCGACCGTGACAGGATATAGAAAGGAAAATGAGCGATATTCGAAATTTGATCAGAAAACTTGGTGTGTACCGTGAATCGTTAACGAAAATAGTTGCTTCACTTCAAGTTTTGTTGGAGAAAGAATTAAAGGATTTGGTAGCTATCCGAGGAGATTATGCCTTGGTGGAGTAGAAGACTAACCTCATAAATAGTCTGAACCAGGAGATCTTTCAACGCCTCATGGAAGATGCGGTGTCAGAAGTAGACTGAGTCGATGACTATAAACGCAAGTTTCATAATATGTTAGCGGCGGCTGTTTCCGAAGCTCTTGCAATGGAGAGAAAACGTGAAGACGAAGTCCAGTCAACGATAAGCACAAGTAACACTCTAACCTAAAAAGTAAATATCGCCTTCTAAAGATCAAATTCCGTAAACTTGGTGGAAATCTACGAGATTGGTCAGGTTTCTGGAATCAATTTCAAAAGATTGATGAAGATGAAGAGTTAGATCATCATCATCATCATTTCCCCTTTTCCAGTTGACACTGGGTGGGGGCAAATATGGTTCCTCTCCACTGTTCTGTCGTTCCAGTGCTCGTCTTGGTGGCCTTACTTCAATCATATCCGTTTGACATGTCCAAACCTTCTCAATCTGTTTTGCTCCAGTTTGTCATTTAGTTTCTGTACTCCCAGTTCTTTCCGTATATCTTCATTTCTCACTCTGTCTCTCTTCGTTTTCTGGACCATACTTCTCAGGAATCCCATCTCAGCTGCTTGTACTCTGCTCTCATCCCTCTTAGTCATTGTCCAAGTTTCTGCTGCATATGTCATTATAGGAACATAATATGCTTTGTACATAACTTCTTTAGCCTTAATTCGTATATCCTTGTTCCATACCAGTCCCCGTACCTGTTGGTAGAAAGCACTCCCGAGTTGTATTCTTCTGCTAATTTCCAAATCTAGTCTTCCATCTTCAGTCAGTTCACTTCCCAAGTATTTGAAGTGTTTCACCACTTCCAATTCCTTATCTCCTAGATTACTCCTTTTCCTTCTTAGAGTTAGATAATGCCGATAAATACCAATATCTTATCCAATCAACAATGCCAAACTGCAAAGCTCGTGACATCGTTGACAGTTTTCCAGCCACAAGTGGAAATTACCCTAAAGCAATAACAATGTTGTCCTACCTGTGTTTGGAGTTCCCTTCCGGCTGCTGCTCATTGAAGGAGTGTCTGCGTCGGTCGCGGTCCTTCCGTCTCCTCAGCCCCTTACCCTCGCTGTGGTAAGCGGGGTGGGAGCGGTCCAGGGGCGTGGCGACAGGTGGCGGGGTGGGGCGAGTGGGGGTGGCATCGCGAGCACCAGGGCGGAGATCTCTGAACCAGCGGCCAAGTGCTCCAGACTCGCCACTGTTCGCTTCACACCTGTAGAAAACACAAACATCTAGGTTATCACTAAGGACCGGACATTTATGCACTGAAAACCATAAAATATGCAGGCATTTATGCACTAAAATGTAGAAAATATGCATTAAAAATTCACAAATATGTTTTATGTTCGACCCTGACTATTATATGTCAGAAAACTGTATCATAATGACGGTCATTATAACACTATTTTTCATTATGAAACAGTTTCTCCCACCAATCAGAGGTCAAGAAACATTTGTTTGACCAATTAGATAATTAGATGCGCTGAGTTCCACGGCCTTCTAATTTAAATTTCAATGCCTGGCCTAGTGTCATAGTAGGGTAATCGAGGCGGCCATGGTCAAAGACAAGGCATTCTCTACGTCTCATGTGCTCTGTTCAGTACATAAAACTGGCGAAATCTCGACAGATATTTATGAATATTTATGTTCGAACATAAAATAGTTATAATTATCGTCGAACATAAACAGTCGTATGCAACTCGCCTATAATGGTAATTAAGACACTCGTATGGAAATTATAAAACTCGCACACGCTCGTTTTATAAACATACTCGTGTCTTAATTATTGCCATTATAGGCTCGTTGCATAATGTACTATTCTGCTTCTCTTCTCTTTAAGCATTTTGAGTTAAGGAAATGCACACTAAGAATAAAGTAACACATTAACTGAAGAAACTCCTCACAAAACTAACCCATGATGATGATGATGATGATGATGATGAATATGATGATAATTGTTGTTTTAAGGGGCCTAACATCTAGGTTATCGGCCCCTAATGGTCTGGGTGATAGCGAAAATGTCAATGAAGTGGAAACCAGAACGAAAATTAAGAGAGAAGGGAAATACTTACAAAAAGGAACTCAGATGGAAACTACTCACAAAATGGAGAGCAGTAATACTTACAAAAAGGGAGTTTAGAAAGAAAATACTCACAAAAGGAATAGATTGACACAAAATGTTAAGTTCAAAATATGTACAAAATGCAATTCAGAATTAACTACCTGCAAAAAGCGGTTTAGGTTGAAAATACAAAATGCAATTGAAATTGCTTACAAAATGTATGGTAGATTCAAACTTCTCATTTGGATGGACAATACTTACAAAATGTAATTTAGATTCAAAATACCCACAAGAATGTAATTGAGAATTAACTACTTGCAAAAAAAAGCGATGTAGGTTGAAATAACAAAATGCAATTGAAATTCAAAATACTCACAAAAGCCCCCCCCCCCCCCGATGTTGAAAGACTTACTAAAACGCAATTTAGATTGGCAATCCTTACAAAATGCAATCGAGGTTGAAAAACACTCACAAAATGCAACGTAGATCGAAAAGACTTACAAAATGGAGTGGAGAAGCAAAAATAACCGTGCGGGAATCTTAAAGGGAAAAGGAAATATAATGAAAAGAAAAACAACAGGAAAGTGAAAGAGGAGAGGGTCCGGCTCACAGGTAAGGGACAAAAGGGGGAAACCGGACCCAACTGAGGAATCCCTCGGGGTCGCCAACTCCCGAACTCACCAGCCGTGAGCCCCTGAGGGTGTAGCACTTTCTAGGGCGCACCAGAAGTGGTGGGGCTACCCACACCCTGCCTCCTTGAGGACCTTGAGCAGAAGGCAGGAGATAACAGGAAAAGAAAAAGAAGGCAGAAGGAGGGTATCAGAAAAGATGAGACAAGGGCCAATTAAAGCGGGAAAGGAAGAGACTCCCTAGGCCTCGGATACCCTAATACCGTCGGGGTCGGGAAAGAACAAGAGTTGACCAAGGGAAGTCGACAGGAAAGAAGACAAGAGAGGAGCCCGGCACAAGTAAGTGGAAGCAAAGCCAGACTCAGCTGGGGTCCCGTGGTCGCCAACCCACGTACCACTAGATGTGAGCCCATGGGGGAAAACCAACCCAGGGCTACTGGCTGTGGAGATGGTGAAAGGAATGTCCTACCCCATTCCTTTCTTCAAATAGCCAGGCAGCATGCTTGCGTAAAATATTGAGTTACTAATCTAGGAAGTTGCTTGCAAGGGATGTCCAACACGCAGGCGAAACCTATTTTGTTCAAGATGTTATAAATTATACTATGTACAGAATATGCATTTGCATATGCACATATGCATTTTAAAATTTCGAGGACTCATTTTCACGTGCCGGTAATAATATGGAAGTATATTTAATGCTCCATTAATATTTTGTTTTTCTTCGATAATGTCCTGCATGGAATTGTTATGAATAAGCCTACTTGACAGTAAAGGGAATTCCTATTGTGGTCTATGAAATGCTAGCTCAGTTACCGTATAAAAACATCGATATATATTACATTGATCACTGCATTACCGCAATGTGGGTTAATATCTGAATAGCCATTGTGCAGAAACTTAATACCGTCTTTGCCGACTAGTTACAATGTTCCATATTAAAGCATAACATCATTTAAATACAGATACGAAGAATTTTAACATGTGGTTTGTGTTTCAATCAGTTGACACCAGAGTTCGCATGTGGGTTTACCGTTCAGTATGAAAGTGTTGAGCAAAGTTACTCGGGGAGTGGATGCCCATCACTTTTATCCAGAGGTTGAAAAACAGTATCT
Organism: Meconema thalassinum; assembly: GCA_946902985.2. Classification (NCBI taxonomy): domain Eukaryota; kingdom Metazoa; phylum Arthropoda; class Insecta; order Orthoptera; family Tettigoniidae; genus Meconema; species Meconema thalassinum. The sequence continues at coordinate 176,153,407 of OX336401.1, forward strand.
TAATAAATCATAATTGTTTTCTGCAAATAGAACGACAACTTGAAGATGATTTATTGCAGAAATATATGTAATGGCGTCTCCAAACCTTGAAGTAATCCGTATGTTATATACATTCCACATGGTCCCACTGCCAGCTGGAGCGCATCCCTCCTTGCTGCTTTCAAAATCACTCCCACAAAAATATCCAGCAACCGAGTGGAAAGATGTTACATATCAAAAATCCGGTCCCTACATACCAGTCATCGTTTGGATAATAGTATGGAGAAATGAGAATGAAATGGAAACTAACTACAGGCTTACAGACTAGAAGAAGAAATGGATCACAAAGGAAGAATTAAGGTACAGTAAATAAAAAACAGGAGGAAACCAAATACCCTCAACCCTCAAAGATTGAGGAACTCGGAAAGAAGTCTAGCTATGAAAGGCAGACAGGAAGCGAAAGAGAGGAGGGTCCATCCCAAACGCAATAGAAAACAAGTAGTTCCGTGAAAAACTGAAGCCTATTTTCATATATTCTACTTATGTTAATTGCCTCTATCAACTGAACCCGAGGGAGTCAAGCTGACTGGTATCGAACGTGGATCTCGGAGATAAGTTGAGCTCAGAATGAAGGTTCCACCAGGGAACGAACCCGAGATCTGTTGAGGGAGTTTCGTTGTAAAAACCCCTGGATGAAAGTATATATTTAATCACTGGTGTGATATCAGTTGATACTGACATTATTTATTGAAATAATGCAGGGAAAATGAGTGGAATACAGCATTATCGGACTACATGAAGTAGGCTATGCTGGACTTGGAACACAGAAGTGGAGAGTTTGACAGTTTACTAATGGCCCCAGAATTGTAGGAGGAGACTCATGGAGCCATGTCAATCTCGTTGACCTACTTAAGTCGTCTGCAAGAGGTCGGGGGGTTGAATAATGACCCTGTTCTTCCCCGTTTGAGAATAAAAACGAGAATGGAAGGGGAAGATCCCAAGGAAAATCATTGAGTACTCGTGATTGGAGCAATGCAATGACATGAGAGTTGCACACAGGTGAATCTTTAGCCAGGAGGCTAATTACAGAGCCATCATACTGTGTAATCAAGGCATATTTAATGGAGTGCGCATGAACACAGGACTATTGGTGTTCGCGGCGTGACCTGACTATGTCGCCGGGGATTTCCACATGACGCCGCGTCCCCACGCCATGGATAAGGCAATTAATATTAATTAATTGGCCGATCGATCCTCGAGCACGCATGCATTTTTGTGACCAGCGAAGAAAAAGGAACAATATGAATATTATTCCAAGACCAGAATCATCCTGGAACAGAAGATGACACTGCGAGGGACTCTGAGACCTACTTTTTCGTGAGAAACGGATATAAGGGAGTAGACCCTTGGCAGAGGTCAGTTGTTGGCGGCAGTTATCGGTTGGCAGTTGTGTTTGGAAGTTGTACCAGAATCTAGCGCGGAGCGCCCAGGCGCGCGAACAAAGACTTAAACATTTTACTGGTAATCAGTATATTAGCCGTGCAGTGTAATGAACCAGTGATAATATAATCATGCACGGTCATGACATAATAATGAGTACGGTAATCAATAAACTTGATTATGCGAAATGCATATTACCGAAGTTAATATAGGAGGCTCGGACTTCAGTTTGGGAAGCCGTGCAGTAAGACTGTTATATACTGTTTATTAAGGACTGTCTTGCCGTATGTGTAGTCGGCAGTACGAGCAATTGGTAGTGTTCACATAGGAAGTTCCGTGTGATATACTAGGCAGAACTGCTGAAAGTAATAATTTATGTAAATACAATGTACAATGTTGAGCGCAGTGAAAAGTAGTGATTGGTTATACATATCTTAAGTATACCAATAATTAGCGTTCATGACGATATGTAAGCATGTTAATGCAATATCAGGAAGGTTATAAAGGGATAATCGATAGACTGTTGGTGAATCCGTAGGCAGATGATCGGGATGTTCAATCAGGAGGTAGTAAGACCGAAGAAGAGGCCGTCCGCACCTGCAATTCTGATATCTTGCCAGGAAATTTCAACCAGTCAGGAATATAAATTGTGACGTGTGTTTGTGCAGTGATCTTATGTAACATATCTTTTAAAGTAATAATATAACAAGTGTTATAAAGTGTCATGTGTTTTGGAAGCATTAGCTTCATCATAGAAATGGAAAAGTGTCGTGTGTTGATGAATCAAATGTCATATAAGATGTGTATTAGCAGTATGGAAATGTCTCGCTAATTATCCAAATGGCAGGCGACACTGGAAGATATGGGTGGTTGGAGCCACGTGGATAAGCCTATGTAAGTACCCCACAAATCATGTTTTTATAGGAGGTATAGCCACTGCATGTAATGTGATATCAGAATGATAAAATATGCCAGTAAGAATCAATATTAGGAGGTATACCCTCAAGTGTTTATGGTTGTTTTGATTTCAGTGAAGTTAAGATGTTGTTATACATCAGAGAGTGGATTAATCGTTACCACTATTAATAAAATGGCAATTCAGTTTTGCAAAACTTAACGTAACGAACACGGATGTTAGATTATTGAAACGGTTACGTTGTGTCGGGTTAAGGTAATTTATGTCAGTAATAATAATTATAATAATGATAAAAGGTATAATTGAATGCATCAGGATAAAAGGTTGTAAGCAAGATATATTTACGCTAATTGGAATATTTATCTAGCCAAGCAGTAGATTATATTGTACCCGATACCTAGTTTAGCTATCGGCTACGCCAGCAGACATTAAGCTGTAGTTGAGGTTTTGGAAAGAATTAAGAAAAGATAGCGCACCGATCGCGTCAAGAAGAATGTCAAGATGACGTAGGAGGTCTAGAATCAAGGAGGCATTGAAATCTGTAAGAAGATGGAATTATGGATAGAGATGTGAAGCTTTATTGAGATATTTATGGGATTATAGCAATTAAACATCTTAGAAGAGGATATATAACATGCATTATATGTGGAAATAATTTTATGGAAGTAAGTTATTTTATAACGGAATAGCCGAGATGATACGGGTTCGAGACTATGACCGTGACGTGAGAGCACTGTGGTGGGGGACTATACCACGTGTCCGCCCCAAGCACATAAGGTAGTGAAGACAGTGTCAGCAAGTTCAGTCGAGCTCAGTCAGACGAGCAGGTAGGAGCAAGCTCTATAGCGCAGCGAGACGCACAGTGAAGGTCACGTAACATACAGAAACTGTCACGGCAAAAGTGTAGGCGACAGTGCCTGCATCACCGAGCAGCGAAGGCCGAGCGGGTCATTGATCCAGGCGGGCTGGCCGAGGAAGCGATTACAGACGGCCGGGATATGTCAGAACCGCACTGTAAGCAGTTGAAGACTTTATTATAAGCTTCATTTCAACACAGTTTGAACTTTGCTTTTATATGAATAACTTTAACTATGCTGTTCTATAACACATTCAAAGCGACTTTAACTATTTCAATTATACGGAATGTTGTTAGCATAGGCACAGATGAACATTAAATCGTGCATTAATAAGATTTTTATCTTATGCAGTTTTCATGAATTACCTAATACAGATAACTACAGGGTGTTTCGTAATCTTGAACACTCTCAAGTAAAATTTTTATTTTACGGAAGTGGAACTTAGCAGTCATTTGAGATTGAACTTACAATACTCAAACTGAACATTTAACGGAACAGTGGCGTAACTTAGAAGAGGAGTAGGGGGTCCGCTGTTTCCATGAACTTTTCCGAGAAGGAGTTGGACAATATCCGCTATGGGTAATCCGAAGTTCAACATGTCCGAGTAGACGCAAGTAGAGACAAGATGGCACCGCAGAGCGATGGATTCGATTCCTGACGAGAGGAGTCCAACAGCTGATTCACTTGGGATTTCGAAGGCAATAGTCATTTCATGGATGAAATGATATTCACGCCGATCTTTCGAGAAATTCTTTATGTAGGGAAAATCGACGATCTTGGAAATTTATTACAGCTGATTATGAAAGGTACTGTAAGAGTTATGTCTACCTGATACGATTATTTTCATGAATACTGGGCACACATGTATATTTTTCTAATAGGAGTGATTTGATTATTAAGACATGGTTTGAATTTATATACTTCGAATTTGCTAGAATATGGAGTGACCATATGATATGGCAGGCATCATTATACGAAATTCTCACCATTGGTTGGCTTTATTAAGCAGATGTTTGGTCTTTTAGACATTTTTCCAGCTAGGATATTTTTCATGAATAGTTTTTTTTTGTGTAACGAGTATTTCGAACTCGTGATCTGCAATTGATTATCAAAAATTACTTCGTCAGTTCATTGCATACTAGCGAGTGTGTATTATTCATCAGTAGGGATTTTTTTCCATTGGATTGTTTGGAGATATTAAGAAGTTATTCACTTTAGTGAATGAACATCGCTTTTATATGACAACTAGAAACTTGTTGATTCCTATCTGGTACATTCACTCATATAGACTACGAGGTGGGGTCTTTCGTATTTATACGATTGTATGGTGGCTACTCATCTTACCCATCGTTTAGGGAACTATCATCCAAGTCGACGGGGCGAGGTCTTTCGTATTTATACGACTGTACGGTGGTTACACATCTTACTCGCCATTGAGGGACTCATTTTTATCATCCGAATGTACACGAGATGTAAGTGAATTAAACGAGGAACTACTAGTCACATATCAGTCGAAATTTTGTTAAATAAAGTAACGATAAATGTCAACAGGATTGCATTTAGTAATTCTTGTTTGCCAATCCAATATTTTGTTGCTATACTCTTTTGAGAGTAATTTCAGTTTAACAGCTGTTACAGCTGATGCTTTTGATGATTTTTATAATTGTGTTTGATACCTTTGAGAAGGATTTAAAGTAATTGAATCTTATAAGATAAATCATTAATGGTCAGATTTATTTTAAGGCAGATCAGTATTGCAGATTTTGATGTGAGAGATTATAGCACATTGGTGTTTTTCTGCGATGTGAGTTATAAGAATTATAAGAGAATTTATGCTATTTGAAAGCAGATCTTAAATTACTGAAGTAATATTTTTCCAATTGTTTAAGAAGTTGTCTATATGTGATCAGATTAATTACAGTTATTGGAGATTGTGTGCGTTGATAATTTGAAGCCAGTTATATATTTTTTGTAGATCATGCAACATGGTTAAGTGGAGTTTGTGGTAGGCATTTTGTGGAAGTTGCCATGTGATAGTTGCAACGTTGATAATGTATTTTGAAGCAGACATGAGGTCGTCGTACCCAGTCTAGCGTAATTGTTGAGATTCATGCTGTATGTGCTGAATATTTATGGAGTTTTGTGGAATAATTCTTGTATTCAAATGTGATATTTGAAGTATTGAAGAAATGTAATGTCGTTGTGGATAGTTAGATCCAACGTGATGTCGTGGAGACAATAATATTTTTTGGCATGATAATTAAATACGAGATATAACTTGGAAGTAATAAAACTGTAAGACAACGTTCTATAAACCATATTAAACAATTTGTTAGGAAATTAAACAAATAAATAAAGTTGATAATACAAGATTTTCTGAAAATAATAATTAACGAAATAATAATCTGAGATTTAAGCATATTAACGATCTGACCTAATGAAATAAAAATCAGAATGACTAGATGAAATAATGAAAATCTAAATAATCAGATGATTGAAATTTAAATAAGTTGACAAATTAAATTTTTAAATAAATCGATGAATTAAATAGATGGATGAATTAAAGATTGAATAAATAAACTGATTGAAATAAATTAATAGACGATTGTAATGATGATGAATAACTGAATTAGAAGGTGATAATTAATTAAAGAAGCTGATGATTAATGAATTTATATGGAATTAAATAAATTTATTTGAGAGATAATTTGAAGGAATTGCAACTTGAGTTGAGAATTTAAATGATGTAATGGTGATGAATTAAGGATTCTGACAGGAACATGTAGAATTTTGAAGTGAGAATTAATGTGAGAAATATTTAATTTTGATGATGACGATAATGATGACCAATAAGCTATGAATTTTCTGTAATTCACAGATAAGAGATTGTTAATGACGATGTAAATAGTGTAAATTAATTATTCGATGTTTAGGAGCATTTGATTAACATGTTCAACATTCAAATTATGCCATGCAAACCATAAATTTACGTGATATTTAATATGTGTGATTATTATATGTGTATGTTTAGACAGATTAATAACTTTATTAAATCCACATTGATGTTAAATTAAAGAGAAATTAGGTCTCAGGTTTCACAAATGTCAGTGACGAAAGACATAGTGCTACAGTGATCCTGAGAACCCGAGAGAACTTTATAAAATTTTTCTTGTTATGTGGATAAAAATAATTTTGGAATAGAAAGGAGATGGTTCGATTTTTGGACAATGACAATTTAACTTTGGCATTCGACCATACTCTTAGGTAGGAGTTATATTTAAAATGTCTGTCTGACTATCAAAGTAAAATAAATTTGTTTTTATCTTAGTTGTAATCTGATGATGGTGTGATGTTCCTTTTTCTTTCCTTGTCTTGAGTAAGGCTTATCCGGAAAGGAAGTGGTTTGCTAGGAATTCAGTTGATGGCGCGCATTTATATTTGCATTATTTCTATTAACTTAAGCCCGTAACGACCCTAGAGATACTTTGTCTCGTGATACCCACTGCTTTTTCGATAACTCAGCTGAATTTCCGACACATTCCTTATTTGACTAGAGGTTCATTTAACTCCGCTCTGTCCCGGAACTCCAGGAATGCGATGTTATAGCAGATGGGTCATCGCATCCCCAGGACGAACGGGTACAGAGAGAGAGGGAGAATTTTGAATAGAAAGGAGATGGTTCGATTTTTGGACAATGACAATTTAACTTTGGCATTCGACCATACTCTTAGGTAGGAGTTATATTTAAAATGTCTGTCTGACTATCAAAGTAAAATAAATTTGTTTTTATCTTAGTTGTGATCTGATGATGGTGTGATGTTCCTTTTTCTTTCCTTGTCTTGAGTAAGGCTTATCCGGAAAGGAAGTGGTTTGCTAGGAATTCAGTTGATGGCGCCCATTTATATTTGCATTATTTCTATTAAACTTAAGCCCGTAACGACCCTAGAGATACTTTGTCTCGTGATACCCACTGCTTTTTCGATAACTCAGCTGAATTTCCGACACATTCCTTATTTGACTAGAGGTTCATTTAACTCCGCTCTGTCCCGGAACTCCAGGAATGCGATGTTATAGCAGATGGGTCATCGCATCCCCAGGACGAACGGGTACAGAGAGAGAGGGAGAATTGGCTTTATCCAACTAGTGGGGCTTTTCGATTTTGTTTATTCTATGGAATCACATCAGATTTAGATTACTGAGAGATTGATCTCAAGTTCATTTAAGTGTGTTACAAAATTTATTAAACTTAGTCAGACAATGTACTTGTGTGCCCAATCCAGTGTTCATGTTAATCGTATTAGTATAATATCATGTTAGTTATAAGACATTTTTTCCTATACCCAAGTGAATGCAGGAATTGAGACATTGTGATGTGTTGTTGTCTAACGTCTCTATATTAAACCTATATTGAAATATAATTATGTTGCCGGAAGATTTAGCGAAGGTGTTAGGAGAGTTACAGACGGGTATGTCTGGTATTGCAGAAACTATTTCTAAGATGGAAACGGAAGTTAAAGAACAAATTAATAATTCAGAAGCTAGATTAGAAGCTAAATGTAAAGAGAATGTACAAGCATTACAAACTAGTAATGAAGATAATTTAAAATCATTAGAGACTAGACTACAGTCAACTAGTGAAGAGAATTTAAAATTATTACAGTCAAATAGCAAAGATGAGTTGATGTTATTAGAGACTAGGCTACAGTCAAATAGTGAAGCTAACTTGAAAGACAATTTTAAGTCATTAGAAGAAAGATTACAGTCAAATACTGAAAGTCATTTAAAAGCTAGTGAAGCTAACTTGAAAGATAACTTTAAATCATTGGAAGAGAAATTACAGTCTCGTAGTGAAGAAACTAATACTGAATTAGAAAACAAGTTAACTAGATTAGAGAATAGTTTAACTTTAAAGAATAATGAGATGCTGAAGACTTTACAATTAGACATAATTGCAGTAAACATGAAAGGAGAGGAAAATGTTCAAATATTAAGAAAAAATATTATTGACTTAGAAAGTAGAGGAGAAGAAAATATTTTTACTTTAAGAACAGACGTTATGTCCATACAGAAAGACATTAAATCAGATGTATCGAAGTTGAGATTCGACATCGATGGTTTAGTGGCAGATGTAGGCAACATTCAAGATTGGTCTACCGAAGTATCTTTCGAGACTAAGATTAAAGGTCTAGAAACGAATCTAGGTAACGAGATTAAAGATTTAAAGACAGTAATTGGGACCATTAAAGAGGAAGTCTTGGGAGAGGTCAATTCTAATTTAAAATCATTAGAAAATCAATTGCAGAAAGATATTAGGAAGATAGACGATGATATAGAGCAAAAGGTTAATGAAAACTTAGCTTTATTTAAAAATAGAGTCGGTGCAATCGTGGAAGAACGGTATAGTGAGGTCGATGCCGAAGCAAAAGAGAAACGTGAAGGGTTAGATGAAAAATTAATCGCAGGTATGGCAAACTTAGAAGCGAGGTTTACGGAAAACAAGGAAGCGATGAAGATAGATTCAACTCTATTTAGAACAGATGTTGATCTGTTAAAAGAACAAGTCGCGTCAGTAAAGAACACGTGCGAAGGAGAAATTAACAAGTTAAGAATCGACTTAGACGAGAGTAACAAAACGCAGGATGTTACATCGTTAGATGAACTGAAAACTCAGGTCAAGACCGTGGAGAAATTAGCAGAAGACAGGATAACTAAACTAGAATCCATGTTTAACAGTTTCACCAGTCAGAATATCACATCAGGGGAAACATTGATAAATCAGACAGCGATAGACCGCAGTATGACTAATCAAGAAGCGAGCATGGGAGACGACCGTCAAATGCAACCGAATGTGACATTCGAAAGGGCTAGTTCAACCCCTCAGGATAATCCAAGTTCGAATAGGAGTACGTTGGGTCCAAGCGAACGATACTCAAGTCCAGTCACCATTATTAGGAACCTGGATGACAAGCCGAGAAAGTTTTCGGGAAATACAGGAGTCACACCAGTCGAATTTCTGCGAGATATTCGAGACTATATGGCGGAACACAGGGTAGCCAAAGAAAGAGAGCTAAGGATAGTCGAACGCGCCTTAGATGGATCTGCACTTACGTGGTTTAGAGCGTTCAGAAGCAATTTTTCGAACATGGAGCAATTTGCCATAGCTTTCTTGAGGAGATTCTGGAGTGCCGAGGATCAACTTAACGTAAGAGCGGAGATGTACTCAAAACGCTATTCTACGTCACATCCGACGCATTATGCCAACTATTTCACGTCACAGCTGGCTAAATTACAGTTCCTTATTCCTCCATTGCCAGAAGAAGAGCTTTTGCAAGCTATAGCGAGACAGTTACCGATTGAGGTACAGCGATCACTGATAGCGTCGGGAGCCAATACACTGGAACACTATGACGACATTTTACGGCGATTGGACTATACAAGCGCACAGGTCACGCCTAGAAATACCAGAAACGACAACAGAAACACGCAAGAAGTGAATGCGGTAGTCGTAGACAATGCAGCTCAAACGGACAGAAGGGATTCCTGGGAAAACCGACGGAACGAAGGGAATCGAGGAAACATCCGTAACGCTCGAGGAAATGATCGATATAGAGGACCATATGAAAGGCCATACGATCAAGAAGCGAGAGATAGCCGATATAGGAATTATAACCAGAATTCCAGATATCAGGACAGGAATCGATATAACAATAGATATCGGGGCAGGAATAACTGGAGCCAAGGTCAACAGTATAATGGGAACGACGGGCAGGATGGCCGAAGAAACGATCCTAACGACAGACGGGATAATCGTGGACATGAGAGGTCGAGACAAGAAGATAGACAGCCTAGTGCACCACTCGAGGAGACAGTGAGAGATGTCAATCGAGCAAGCACGAGTGGCGAAGGAAAAAAAAAACGTCAAATTAACTCCAGAGAAAAATGCAAATCATTGGGAATCGATCGTCATCGTGGAAACGTATCAGGTCAAGGACGAGGATTTAATCGAGGAGGAAGACATAGTACAGCGGGAAAATAGACATGAATTGCCAGTTATTAGTGTGGAAGCCATGGGAGAAGAAATAAAGACACTTGTAGACACAGGGGCTATGGTGAGCTTGATATCCATAGGTTGCCTGGATGAATTGAAATTATTAGGAGGAATTACAATGTTGCCAACTGTTGTTAGCAAAATTCAAGGGGTGATCCCAGACAGGAGTATGAAATGTAAAAGTCAGGTACTTTTAGATGTTGGGATTGGAACCAGAAGTTTTGAACAGATGTTCCTAGTAGTGGGTCAACTACATTTTGACATGATCCTAGGAGTGGATTTCCTAAGTGAGAGTGGCCTGATCATAGATATGCAGAGTAGGCGCATGTACTTTCAAGAAGGGGTCATGGAAAATCAGGAATCGGAGATGACATTCTTTAGAGAGGATATATTGGATGAGATTGTATGCAGCGTTGAAAGGTCTATAGAAGATAAAATTGGCATGACAAGTAAAATAAATCCAGAAATTAAGGGGCAGTTTGATCAAGTAATTTCAGAATATGAGGACATATTCAATGACAAACCAGGTCTCATAGAAAATTTTACCTACAGCATCAAGTTGATGGATGACAAACCATACCATAAAAATTTATATCCCATTCCGGATAAATGGAAGGAGGAAGTTAGCATAATGATAAGCGACATGGAGACAGATGGAATAATTAAAAAAATGCCAACTGCTTATTTGAATCCTTTAGCTGTTGTCAAGAAACCTAACGGTAAGCTGAGGATATGTCTAGATGCTAGAGCCCTTAATGAAAGAGTTCTTCCTGAACATGATAGACCACCTGTTATTCGTGAATTGTTACGCAGATTCAGAGGAAGGAGTGTCTTCTCGACAATCGATCTGACTAGTTCATATTATCATGTTGAGCTAGCAGAAGACTGCAAACAGTACACAGGGTTCTTGTTTGACCATAAAACATATGTATTCAATAGGTTACCTTTTGGAGTGAAAAATAGTGGTCCGGTGATGATCCGAGCACTAGATGAAAATTTGTCAGATGCAGTTAAGGAGCATGTGGTAAGCTATATTGATGACCTGATTATAGCGTCTGAGACAGCGGAAGAACATATCAGGCACCTTCAAATGCTTTTTGAAGATCTTAGTAGAACGAACTTCAAGGTGAATTTCGATAAATGTCAGTTCTTTCATGAAGAAATTGAATTTCTTGGACATAGAATCGATGGAGATGGTTATAGGCCCAATCCAAAGAAGATCATGGCAATTTCAGAGTTTCCAACACCACGAAAGATTAAAGAGGTACGGCAGTTTTTAGGCATGTGTCAGTTCTTTTCAACACATTGTCCTGAATATACTGAGACGATGGCATCTCTGCAGGATTTATTAAGGAAGGGAAATCGATGGAAATGGGACGATAGATGCAATCAAGCGTTTTTAGCGGCCAAGAAAATGCTGATCCAAAATATCAAGCTTGAGTATCCTGATTTTACAAGAAGATTTTTTGTAGAGACAGACGCATCCAAAATAGGTATTAGTGGAATCCTATATCAGTTGGATGATGACAAGAAACATAGGTATTGAGCTTTCACCAGTCGCAAGCTTAGGAATTGTGAGAAGAATTACTATGCAACTGAGTTAGAGGCATTAGCAGTGGTTCATGCTCTCAAAACGTGGAAGAAGGTGTTGTTTGGACATGACATAACAGTGATCACAGATCATAAAGCTCTCCAATTTATTATGAAGACAGACTTAGCGAGTGACCGCATCACCAGATGGGCTCTGTTCTTACAGCAATTTAACCCAACTGTTGTACATAGACCTGGGAAGTTAAATCTGTTAGCAGATGTGTTGAGCAGAAACCCTTGTGAGGAAGTAATTGTCAACCATATAAATTTGATTCAAGAGGATAATGGTACTCTGGAAAAGTTGTAGTTGTTAGCGCAAACTCAGAAGAGATATGCACCTTTGCGAAGAATTTACCGTTTTTAACACGCAGAATGGACAACGCTGATCCGGATTTTCAAAGAACTGAGATAGAGGCTAGAAAATATCATATTATGGGAGGTGTTATATGCCAATATATCGACCAGGATCATACTAAACTTAGAGTAGTGATCCCACCCAAGCTTGTCAAACCAGTTATTTGGATGATACACCGAACTGCAGCTCATGTAGGTGTAGACAAGACTTTGGCTCTCGCGCAAGAAACTTTCGTTTGGAAACAAATGGGACAAACGATTCGCGACGTCATAAAGACCTGCGACAGTTGTCAGCGAAGTAAATACTCATCTAAGTTAATGAAAGAAGTTCCTAGATCAATATTACCCAGCAAGCCAAGAGAACTTTTCGCGACGGACATTTTCGGTCGATTCCTCGTTCGACGAAAGGAAATCAGTTCGTTTTGGTAACTGTTGACGTATTTTCGAAGAATGTATCTCTATGCCCTATACAGAAAGCTACATCCAAGTACGTGATAAACAGACTTGAGAAAACAGTTATTCCGAGCATGGGGAAACCTGAAGTTTTGTTGAGTGACCATGGATCGCAATTTACTAGTATGGAATTTTCTACTGCTATGGAACGTTTAGGGATAAGGCATGTGTTTAATTCTGTACGGTATCCAGAGGGAAATCCCGCCGAAAGAATTATGCCGGAGATAAGTAAGCTATGTCGCTTATATGTGCCAAGGCAACACCATAGATGGATGGAAGTGATACCCATCATTAGCCAATGCTTGAATTCCACAGTACATGAAAGCACAGGACAGATTCCGTCCATGCTTCATCATGGATTGAAACCGGATAGACCATGGGACCGAGTCGTGAGGGCACCAGTAGATCCTCAACCCACACAAGAAAGAAGAGTCGAGATGGCAGGAGAGAGGCTCAGAAGACAGGCGGAGAAGAGAGCCAGGAGACAGGCAGGAAGGAGGTTCCACGAGCCATTTCAAGAAAATGATGAGGTGCTGATTAGGAAACCAGTCACTTCGAACCTTCAGCTGAAGATCTACCATAAATTCGCTCCATTGTACGCTGGACCGTTCCGTATTGAACAAACATACCAGAATAATAGCTACAAGATTGTCAGAATGGATACTGATGAAGTTGTAGGAACTTTTAATGCAGCTAGCATCAGGAAATACCATCATGCTGAGTAAGGGGATTGTAGAGCTATCGTGTACATGTATTATATATAGAATGCCTGAGAGTGTATTTTTTTTCTCAATCCTGATTAAAAAAAGGAGATGTACGGGAGAGATGTACCCGATACCTAGTTTAGGCTATCGGCTACGCCAGCAGACATTAAGCTGTAGTTGAGGTTTTGGAAAGAATTAAGAAAAGATAGCGCACCGATCGCGTCAAGAAGAATGTCAAGATGACGTAGGAGGTCTAGAATCAAGGAGGCATTGAAATCTGTAAGAAGATGGAATTATGGATAGAGATGTGAAGCTTTATTGAGATATTTATGGGATTATAGCAATTAAACATCTTAGAAGAGGATATATAACATGCATTATATGTGGAAATAATTTTATGGAAGTAAGTTATTTTATAACGGAATAGCCGAGATGATACGGGTTCGAGACTATGACCGTGACGTGAGAGCACTGTGGTGGGGGACTATACCACGTGTCCGCCCCAAGCACATAAGGGAGTGAAGACAGTGTCAGCAAGTTCAGTCGAGCTCAGTCAGACGAGCAGGTAGGAGCAAGCTCTATAGCGCAGCGAGACGCACAGTGAAGGTCACGTAACATACAGAAACTGTCACGGCAAAAGTGTAGGCGACAGTGCCTGCATCACCGAGCAGCGAAGGCCGAGCGGGTCATTGATCCAGGCGGGCTGGCCGAGGAAGCGATTACAGACGGCCGGGATATGTCAGAACCGCACTGTAAGCAGTTGAAGACTTTATTATAAGCTTCATTTCAACACAGTTTGAACTTTGCTTTTATATGAATAACTTTAACTATGCTGTTCTATAACACATTCAAAGCGACTTTAACTATTTCAATTATACGGAATGTTGTTAGCATAGGCACAGATGAACATTAAATCGTGCATTAATAAGATTTTTATCTTACGCAGTTTTCATGAATTACCTAATACAGATAACTACAGGGTGTTTCGTAATCTTGAACACTCTCAAGTAAAATTTTTATTTTACGGAAGTGGAACTTAGCAGTCATTTGAGATTGAACTTACAATACTCAAACTGAACATTTAACGGAACAGTGGCGTAACTTAGAAGAGGAGTAGGGGGTCCGCTGTTTCCATGAACTTTTCCGAGAAGGAGTTGGACAATATCCGCTATGGGTAATCCGAAGTTCAACATGTCCGAGTAGACGCAAGTAGAGATAAGATGGCACCGCAGAGCGATGGATTCGATTCCTGACGAGAGGAGTCCAACAGCTGATTCACTTGGGATTTCGAAGGCAATCGTCATTTCATGGATGAAATGATATTCACGCCGATCTTTCGAGAAATTCTTTATGTAGGGAAAATCGACGATCTTGGAAATTTATTACAGCTGATTATGAAAGGTACTGTAAGAGTTATGTCTACCTGATACGATTATTTTCATGAATACTGGGCACACATGTATATTTTTCTAATAGGAGTGATTTGATTATTAAGACATGGTTTGAATTTATATACTTCGAATTTGCTAGAATATGGAGTGACCATATGATATGGCAGGCATCATTATACGAAATTCTCACCATTGGTTGGCTTTATTAAGCAGATGTTTGGTCTTTTAGACATTTTTCCAGCTAGGATATTTTTCATGAATAGTTTTTTTTTGTGTAACGAGTATTTCGAACTCGTGATCTGCAATTGATTATCAAAAATTACTTCGTCAGTTCATTGCATACTAGCGAGTGTGTATTATTCATCAGTAGGGATTTTTTTCCATTGGATTGTTTGGAGATATTAAGAAGTTATTCACTTTAGTGAATGAACATCGCTTTTATATGACAACTAGAAACTTGTTGATTCCTATCTGGTACATTCACTCATATAGACTACGAGGTGGGGTCTTTCGTATTTATACGATTGTATGGTGGCTACTCATCTTACCCATCGTTTAGGGAACTATCATCCAAGTCGACGGGGCGAGGTCTTTCGTATTTATACGACTGTACGGTGGTTACACATCTTACTCGCCATTGAGGGACTCATTTTTATCATCCGAATGTACACGAGATGTAAGTGAATTAAACGAGGAACTACTAGTCACATATCAGTCGAAATTTTGTTAAATAAAGTAACGATAAATGTCAACAGGATTGCATTTAGTAATTCTTGTTTGCCAATCCAATATTTTGTTGCTATACTCTTTTGAGAGTAATTTCAGTTTAACAGCTGTTACAGCTGATGCTTTTGATGATTTTTATAATTGTGTTTGATACCTTTGAGAAGGATTTAAAGTAATTGAATCTTATAAGATAAATCATTAATGGTCAGATTTATTTTAAGGCAGATCAGTATTGCAGATTTTGATGTGAGAGATTATAGCACATTGGTGTTTTTCTGCGATGTGAGTTATAAGAATTATAAGAGAATTTATGCTATTTGAAAGCAGATCTTAAATTACTGAAGTAATATTTTTCCAATTGTTTAAGAAGTTGTCTATATGTGATCAGATTAATTACAGTTATTGGAGATTGTGTGCGTTGATAATTTGAAGCCAGTTATATATTTTTTGTAGATCATGCAACATGGTTAAGTGGAGTTTGTGGTAGGCATTTTGTGGAAGTTGCCATGTGATAGTTGCAACGTTGATAATGTATTTTGAAGCAGACATGAGGTCGTCGTACCCAGTCTAGCGTAATTGTTGAGATTCATGCTGTATGTGCTGAATATTTATGGAGTTTTGTGGAATAATTCTTGTATTCAAATGTGATATTTGAAGTATTGAAGAAATGTAATGTCGTTGTGGATAGTTAGATCCAACGTGATGTCGTGGAGACAATAATATTTTTTGGCATGATAATTAAATACGAGATATAACTTGGAAGTAATAAAACTGTAAGACAACGTTCTATAAACCATATTAAACAATTTGTTAGGAAATTAAACAAATAAATAAAGTTGATAATACAAGATTTTCTGAAAATAATAATTAACGAAATAATAATCTGAGATTTAAGCATATTAACGATCTGACCTAATGAAATAAAAATCAGAATGACTAGATGAAATAATGAAAATCTAAATAATCAGATGATTGAAATTTAAATAAGTTGACAAATTAAATTTTTAAATAAATCGATGAATTAAATAGATGGATGAATTAAAGATTGAATAAATAAACTGATTGAAATAAATTAATAGACGATTGTAATGATGATGAATAACTGAATTAGAAGGTGATAATTAATTAAAGAAGCTGATGATTAATGAATTTATATGGAATTAAATAAATTTATTTGAGAGATAATTTGAAGGAATTGCAACTTGAGTTGAGAATTTAAATGATGTAATGGTGATGAATTAAGGATTCTGACAGGAACATGTAGAATTTTGAAGTGAGAATTAATGTGAGAAATATTTAATTTTGATGATGACGATAATGATGACCAATAAGCTATGAATTTTCTGTAATTCACAGATAAGAGATTGTTAATGACGATGTAAATAGTGTAAATTAATTATTCGATGTTTAGGAGCATTTGATTAACATGTTCAACATTCAAATTATGCCATGCAAACCATAAATTTACGTGATATTTAATATGTGTGATTATTATATGTGTATGTTTAGACAGATTAATAACTTTATTAAATCCACATTGATGTTAAATTAAAGAGAAATTAGGTCTCAGGTTTCACAAATGTCAGTGACGAAAGACATAGTGCTACAGTGATCCTGAGAACCCAAGAGAACTTTATAAAATTTTTCTTGTTATGTGGATAAAAATAATTTTGGAATAGAAAGGAGATGGTTCGATTTTTGGACAATGACAATTTAACTTTGGCATTCGACCATACTCTTAGGTAGGAGTTATATTTAAAATGTCTGTCTGACTATCAAAGTAAAATAAATTTGTTTTTATCTTAGTTGTAATCTGATGATGGTGTGATGTTCCTTTTTCTTTCCTTGTCTTGAGTAAGGCTTATCCGGAAAGGAAGTGGTTTGCTAGGAATTCAGTTGATGGCGCCCATTTATATTTGCATTATTTCTATTAAACTTAAGCCCGTAACGACCCTAGAGATACTTTGTCTCGTGATACCCACTGCTTTTTCGATAACTCAGCTGAATTTCCGACACATTCCTTATTTGACTAGAGGTTCATTTAACTCCGCTCTGTCCCGGAACTCCAGGAATGCGATGTTATAGCAGATGGGTCATCGCATCCCCAGGACGAACGGGTACAATATTAAGGGACGAGAAAAGAGTTAATATTAGAAGATATTGTGTTAATGGGAATATAATTATGCAAGGAAATGGAAGAGCTTAACAGTGAATTGAATTTGTGGCTTGTGTATAAGCTTGTAGAGTAACGGATAGAGTTCTCTTAATAATTAAAGGGGGAGATCATAGCAACAGATTATGGAGCCACGTAATCTATTCGACGTGTGAAGTCTCGTATAGCCTTGGGCGTACAGAGATATTTATTTATGCCGGAGTGTATTTAGTGTGGTACCCTAACTCCGATGATGGATATGGATTGTTCCGGGTTCGAATCCTGTGGTAGGTGAGGGGAGAACATTGGAAACCTCTGCGCCATACCTGATCGACCGAGAACTTATTATTGAATGATTCGGCTCTTGTGAAGCGAATCTTATTGACGGCAGCTGCTGACTGACCGTAGCATTTATTAAGATACCGGCTACCCACTAGACCTGTGTTTGATGAATCTCGTGCCTTCATATAATGATACGGACCTGTTGAGGCCGTTATTAATATCCTAAGTTTAGGAATAAATATTTAAGCACATCCAGAACCTATTGCATAATATTCAGTTTAAATCATATGGGATCACGTGGATCATTGTGACCACAATATTGTATTCAGAATCGTAATACTGCTTGGGAAGATGAAAGCCAGGAGTCAGGAAGGCGAGGGACGGTTTACAGCTGTAACCACCCCACGCCATTCCATTGTATACAGGCAGCTCCAAGGGGCTGAGTTGTCAAACGAACCGTGAAGGCTAGCGTTTTGAAAGGACAGATTTGAGACCTTGCTTGTAATGAAAGGAAGCATTGTTATATTGTGTAATGAATGTGTGTGGTTTAAAAACACATTGCCAATCATAGATCACCCTGATGATATAAAATTTTAGCAATCTTACGAATGGTCGGAAGTTGCATTTTGTACTGACACTGACACGAGTTTATGAAGTTGGGCACTTGACGCCACAGGCTACGCTCGCAAGGGTAGCTTAATAATACCATCCGACACAGCGATAACATAAGTTGGAATTGAAATCACAATAGCATGCAGTGGAACTATAAAAAGAGGGAAATGGAGGGGTAAATTTACATAATTGTGGAGTTGCAAGTAGATTGTAGTGCAACCCATGAGTTGGCTAATGCATGTAAGCATTTGGTGGGAGAGAGAGATATAACACAAACAGTACACATGATGTAAATTAAGATGTGTTGTAAGAAACAAGTAATTTTGTGAATTTAAAGAAGTCACACTAGGTGACATGAGTGTAAAAGTACAGTTTTTGTGAAACGTTACATGTGCATCAGCGCACTTGAGTGAAGTTTAAAGTCCACCTAATGGTAAAGGATTGAATAATGATATGGATTTAATTTGTTAAACTATGTGAATAATTAGTGGATTGTGGGAGTAACTTTGTTTGTTTGTGTATTATATTTGTTGGGATTGTGTTCTTTTTATGTTTGAAGCCATGAGTTTTACTGAATTAAAGTCTTTAGAGTAGAGTTGTGCCTTATCATTGTAGAGTTGATACCTTTTAGTCTCACATCAAAAATATGCAACTGCTCAGTGGGGGAACGGTACACGCCGAGAACTGAAGCTAGCTGGAGGCAGAAGCATGTTTTCCATGGAAATTACTTACATGGGTACACAACATATAAAACTTCAGTTCGATTGCTGTAATAGATTCGTAGATATCGAGAACCGACTAAATATTGCAGATGGTCGCCATGTTGGATTTTAATATATGTAGGTCTTAGAGTTATGTACTGTTACATGAAGATTATTGTGTACGTGCAGTATTCAAACATCAATCGTATGATTAGGACACAAGGAGTGAAAACGAGATTTAAAATTTCGCACAGCTGCCATCTTGTGGTTATGGAAACAATTGAACTAAATTAGATACCAGTGCATTACAATGTGTACAAACATTTGCTGTACCAGATTTCAGTGCGTTTGGAACATTAAATCGGGAGAAAGGTCTATTTAAATTTTTCAAATTCGCTTGGCCGCCATATTCATTTTGTAGTTAACCGGTTTTTGAAAGTCTTGTAGATGAACTTCCTGTAGTGCCCTTTATCTCCGTACAAAATTTCAGGGTGATACCGCTAATAGTTTCAGAGATATAGAATGCCGGTGAAATATTTTGCACAGCCGCCATCTTGAGGTTATGTAAACAATTGAACGAAGTTTGATGTCGGTGCATTACAATGTGCATAAACATTCACTGTACCAAGTTTTATTGCGTTTAAAACTCAGCAATTCTTCTAGGTTTGTGCCGTGTCTTGTGTGGGTGGGGTTTCGCCTAGGACAACAAGCTGGCTCATCGGCGGGATCTTGGTGTCTCCGCCCGGACCTCCACAGGAGTAACGAACAGCGCTCTACCTCCCTTTATAAAGAGTGCAACTGCACTCCTTGACTGCGAGAACCAAAAGCTCAAGCAGCCTGCGCATAGTAAATGCAATTTGAACTTATTGACTTGCCTTCATAGATATAAATTATACTGTATATCAACTTTTGAACTGACGGTGATTTTGGCTTCTGAGAGATGTGAAACGCAGAAATGTTGCGAAAGTCGTAAAATGGTGTCCAATGCAATAGGCAGCATTCTAATGAAATCTACTTAAAATGGTAGGAACCTGTCCAAGCTCAAGGATCTCATTCCCGTGCCGTGAGCGCTTCAGGGTGTAGCACACACTCTGCCTCCTTGAGGGGCTTTAGCAGAAGGCAGGTGATACTATGATAAGAAACGAAGATCTCTTAGAATGGGGGTATCAGGATATATGAGACAAGGGTCAATTAGGGCGGGAAAATAAAAGACGCCCTAGGCCTCGGATACTCTAATACCGTCGACATCGGAAGAAAACAAGAGTTGACGAAATAAATAAATGCATAACTAACTAAATAAAATAAATATCTGTGCTATTAACAGAGATTAATATGGACTGTCTTTTATGCTTCATATTGCCAATACAAATTTTGCTGTAACACATTCAATAGCCATCAGGACCTCATTTTTATACTATCTGTTTAACGGGTGAGGTTTCCAGTGATCTACTACACCACCGCTACCTAGATACTCAAACATACACAGGTCTCCTCCCTCTTGTCTAAGCTCAGTAATCTACTACACCAACGCTACCTAGATACTCAAACATACAAAGGTCTCCTCCCTCTTGTCTAAGCCCAGTGATCTACTACACCACCGCTACCTAGATACTCAAACATACACAGGTCTCCTCCCTCTTGTCTAAGCTCAGTGATCTACTACACCACTGCTACCTAGATACTCAAACATACACAGTTCTCCTCCCTCTTGTCTAAGCCCTCTAAGCTCAGTGATCTACTGCACCACTGCTACCTAGATACTCAAACATACACAGGTGTCCTCCCTCTTGTCTAAGCTCAGTGATCTACTGCACCACCGCTACCTAGATACTCAAACATACACAGTTCTCCTCCCTCTTGTCTAAACACAGTGATCTGCACCACCGCTACCTAGATACTCAAACATACACAGGTCTCCTCCCTCTTGTCTAAGCTCAGTGATCTACTACACCACTGCTACCTAGATACTCAAACATACACAGTTCTCCTCCCTCTTGTCTAAGCTCAGTGATCTACTGCACCACCGCTATCTAGATACTCAATCATACACAGGTCTCCACCCTCTTGTCTAAGCTCAGTGATCTACTGCACCACCGCTACCTAGATACTCAAACATACACAGGTCTCCCCCCTCTTGTCTAAGTTCAGTGATCTACTGCACCACTGCTACCTAGATACTCAAACATACACAGGTCTCCACCCTCTTGTCTAATCCCTCTAAGCTCAGTGATCTACTGCACCACCGCTACCTAGATACTCAAACATACACAGGTCTCCACCCTCTTGTCTAATCCCTCTAAGCTCAGTGATCTACTGCACCACCGCTACCTAGATACTCAAACATACACAGGTCTCCACCCTCTTGTCTAAGCTCAGTGATCTACTGCACCACTGCTACCTAGATACTCAAACATACACAGGTCTTCCCCCCTCTTGTCTAAGCTCAGTGATCTACTGCACCACCGCTACCTAGATACTCAAACATACACAGGTCTCCACCCTCTTGTCTAAGCTCAGTGATCTACTGCACCACCGTTACCTAGATACTCAAACATACACAGGTCTCCACCCTCTTGTCTAAGATCAGTGATCTACTACACCACCGCTACCTAGATACTCAAACATACACAGGTCTTCCCCCCTCTTGTCTAAGCTCAGTGATCTACTACACCACCGCTACCTAGATACTCAAACATACACAGGTCTCCTCCCTCTTGTCTAATCCCAGTGATCTACTACACCACCGCTACCTAGATACTCAAACATACACAGGTCTCCCCCCTCTTGTCTAAGCTCAGTGATCTACTGCACCACCGCTACCTAGATTCTCAAACATACACAGGTCTCCACCCTCTTGTCTAATCCCAGTGATCTACTACACCACCGCTACCTAGATACTCAATCATACACAGGTCTTCCACCCTCTTGTCTAAGCTCAGTGATCTACTGCACCACCGCTACCTAGATACTCAAACATACACAGGTCTCCACCCTCTTGTCTAATCCCTCTAAGCTCAGTGATCTACTGCACCACCGCTACCTAGATACTCAAACATACACAGGTCTCCACCCTCTTGTCTAATCCCTCTAAGCTCAGTGATCTACTGCACCACCGCTACCTAGATTCTCAAACATACACAGGTCTCCACCCTCTTGTCTAAGCTCAGTGATCTACTACACCACCGCTACCTAGATACTCAAACATACACAGGTCTCCTCCCTCTTGTCTAAGCTCAGTGATCTACTGCACCACCGCTACCTAGATACTCAAACATACACAGGTCTTCCTCCTCTTGTCAAAGCTCAGTGATCTACTGCACCACCGCTACCTAGATACTCAAACATACACAGGTCTCCTCCCTCTTGTCTAAGCTCAGTGATCTACTGCACCACTGCTACCTAGATACTCAAACATACACAGGTCTCCACCCTCTTGTCTAAGCTCAGTGATCTACTGCACCACCGCTACCTAGATACTCAAACATACACAGGTCTCCACCCTCTTGTCTAAGCTCAGTGATCTACTGCACCACCGCTACCTAGATACTCAAACATACACAGGTCTCCACCCTCTTGTCTAAGCTCAGTGATATACTACACCACTGCTACCTAGATACTCAAACATACACAGGTCTCCTCCCTCTTGTCTAAGCTCAGTGATCTACTGCACCACTGCTACCTAGATACTCAAACATACACAGGTCTCCTCCCTCTTGTCTAAGCTCAGTGATCTACTGCACCACTGCTACCTAGATACTCAAACATAGGTCTCCACCCTCTTGTCTAAGCTCAGTGATCTACTACACCACTGCTACCTAGATACTCAAACATACACAAGTCTCCCCCCTCTTGTCTAAGCTCAGTGATCTACTGCACCACCGCTACCTAGATACTCAAACATACACAGGTCTTCCCCCTCTTGTCTAAGCTCAGTGATCTACTACACCACCGCTACCTAGATACTCAAACATACACAGGTCTTCCCCCTCTTGTCTAAGCTCAGTGATCTACTGCACCACCGCTACCTAGATACTCAAACATACACAGGTCTTCCTCCCTCTTGTCTAAGCTCAGTGATCTACTGCACCACTGCTACCTAGATACTCAAACATAGGTCTCCACCCTCTTGTCTAAGCTCAGTGATCTACTACACCACTGCTACCTAGATACTCAAACATACACAGGTCTCCACCCTCTTGTCTAAGCTCAGTGATCTACTACACCACCGCTACCTAGATACTCAAACATACACAGGTCTTCCCCCTCTTGTCTAAGCCGTCTAAGGTTGTACTACACGGAATATTAGTCGTGAAAACTTGCGATTGTATTCTGGGTTATATTTACAGCATATTCGTTAAAACGTGGTAAAGAAGACCTCTGTCTCGAGTGGTGTTGTCATGGATTGTGAAGAAGCTAGAGACACGTGACCTTGCGAAGGACATTGGCCGCTGGTCCACGCTGTGCGATCAGTGACCAGCCAGCTTCTTGTACAGTAAGTTACTGTTATACCACATGCTCTCTGGAATACCAAGACACATTTAAATCGAGATTCACAACTACAAATTGTCATTGTCTGTAGCATCGCTAGAGGAGGGTTGCCAACCTGCCACAATTAGCATGGAATTTGTATATGTGTACTGTCAGTGAGGTATGCAAGATTTCCTTCTTCAAGGGAGTCACTAATAGAATAGGGTAATTGTTTACATTATTAAAGGGGCAGATAACCTAGCTGTTCCGCCCCTTAAAACGACAGTCATCATCACAATTAAAATGATATTTCGATTAATATTCATAAAAAACATAATTAAATAACCGTTCTCTTTGCATGAAAACTATTTTAGGCCTCTTATTTTTTCCACACAATAAAAAAAAAAAAAAAGATACGAGCCTTACAGTAGTCGCATATGATGTGTAACATCTGACATGTTATGCTACTCGTATACTACACAGCTTGGACATTTTTAAAATGTTAATTTAAGCTCCGTTTTCATACTGGTACTATGATGAATGAAAAAAAAAATGAAAATCCACAGCCTGCTTCCAGTCTCCGACCGGGTCAGGAATGGAATGAATGAAGCCCCCATCTAGCGGCGAGGATATGAACTGTGCCGGCTGCCGAGGCCTGACGCACTCCTCTGGGGCAATGATTAAATGAATGACAGATGAAATGAAATGATAGGGGAGAGTGTTGCTGGAATGAAATTTTGACAGGGAAAACCGGAGTACCCGGAGAAAAACCTGTCTGCCTCCGTTTTGTCCAGCACAGATCTCACATGGAGTGACCGGGATTTGAACCACGGACCCAGCGGTGAGAGGCCGGCGTGCTGCCGCCTAAGCCACGGAGGCTTATTATGATGAATGTATAGATTGAATTGGAGATATGCTACTGTCACACTTGTTTGAACAAACATCACATATTATACTGTAAATTAAGAGGAGGAGCCTATCTATAGACTACTAGAAATAATGTTCAATACAATCAAATTTCCCAACTCCTGCTTGGTGCAAACTATTGTAATTAAAATTAGATAAATCGTAATTTCATGTAGATGCTGTTAAAATGACGCATAATGTTATGATAGATATCGTTTAAATCGATAATCTGGTAGCAAAAGTAATTGCCGGGACTGGAGTTCGAACCTGAGAGCTCATGATTCGCAGACCAAGACGCTATCCACGCGGCCATTTCAACCACAGACATTTAGGGTACAAGACAGTTACTTATTTTCATGTGCCGGTAATAATATGGAAGTAATTTTTTATGCTCCATTAATATTTTGCTTTCTTTTTCGATAATGTTCATGCGTGGAATTGAGTTTTAAATTAGTTATGAATACGCCTACTTTACAGTAAAGGGAATTCCTATGAAAGGCTAGCCCAGTTCCCGCATAAAATCATCGATATATATTACATTGATCACCGCATTACCGCAATGTGGGTTAATATCTGAATAGCCTTTGTGCAGAAACATAAACCGGCTTTCCCGGCTAGTTACAATGTTTCGTATTAAAGCATATCATCATTTAAATACTGATACGAAGGCTTTTAACATGTGGTTTGTGTTTCAATCAGTTGACACCAGAGTTCGCATGAGCGTTTACCGTTCAGTATGAAAGTGTGGAACAAAGTTACTCGGGGAGTGGATGCCCATCACTTTTATCCAGGGATTGAAAATCGGACTCTTAATAAATCATAATTGTTTTCAGCAAATATGATATAATAAATATTTTTACACCAAAGAACGACAACTTGGAGATGATTTATTGTAGGAATATCTGTAATGGCGTCTCCAAACCTTGAAGTAATCCGTATGTGATTTACATTCCACATGGCCGACAGTGCCAATCTCCGACACCGCGTGCTCATTGTTTCCTCTTACCATCGCCAGCTGGATCGCATCCCTAAAGCAGCCAGGAGGGATGCGATCCAGCGGACAGTGCGTCCGATCCACTAGCGTCCCATTTTCCAAAATCACTCCCACAAAAATATCCTGCAACCGAGTGGAAAATTGTTACACATCAAAAATAAAAATAAATTATAAAAAGTATTGAAAACAGTAACTTAACTGAATATTAAAACTGAAACGATGCAGTGGTACCAACATGACCAGGGCCCGGAGGTTGATGTCGTAAGAAGGTTTAAAATATGCACTTAACATTTTCAAAAATGACTGTAGTAAATGACCTAAAAATTCGAAAAAAGGCACTATAAAATGGATAAAATGATCTTATAATAATAAACTCACAAATATTTCAAAAAAAGGTTTATGTTCACTTTAGTCTGAGTTGCACTGCACTACGAATGATATTCTGATGTTGTCAAATGTAAATTATCTGCGGTTATCAGCCAACAAGTAACGCTGCGTTCAACATCAACTGATGTGGTCGGAGCGTACTTTAAGTGAGGAAGGTCGTTTGCTGCTAAATCCTCCTCAATCCCATCCGTCCAGCAGTCTTCACCAGAAAGAATGTCTGAGATTTTACATAATGTTTTATACCCGGTGTTTTTGGCCAGCACTTTTTTCAGTTTTGATGCAATACCTGCAGAA
Source organism: Meconema thalassinum (assembly GCA_946902985.2). Lineage (NCBI taxonomy): Eukaryota > Metazoa > Arthropoda > Insecta > Orthoptera > Tettigoniidae > Meconema > Meconema thalassinum. The sequence goes on from OX336401.1 coordinate 176,179,660, forward strand.
ATTTCGCCACGATTGTTGCTAAGACTAGTTTCCACCCGGTTGATTAAGGAAATGGAATCAATATTTCAATATTTTAAATTATCTTGTATCAGCTACTAACTTCTTCTCTCTGAGAGACGTAACTCCCTCATATAAAGCTGAGACATGACTAAATTGGAGAAAAATGACCTCAAAAGGCCGATTTCTCTAATATAAGACCCAAAAATCTACCAAACATAAAACAATGATCTTAAAATGGAAAAATAGCAAAAAATGCTAAATATGCAAAATAAAAATTACATATTTGAAGACGGGATGGCTCGTCAGGAGTTTCTATGAACTTCAGCATTGTTTTAGACAGCTCAGTAAAAAGATGACATGTCATCAACATCCGGGCCCTACTCATGACCTTAGTTACGTGGTTGCTTAAAATATTGATATTATGTGAGAGAAAGTAATGTTTTGCTCTCCGTGCCAATGCTCTCAAAATCTGCCCATATTGATGACTTAATCTGTATCATTAATTGTAATAAATTGCAGAATCTCCTCATGTACTGAATTATCTTGAACTAAACGCACACACACAATTAAAGCTACCCGAAGCGACGTGAAAAAGGTTACCGATCGCACACCTCAACAATAAAACTGATCCATGGAGCTCCAACACTGAAGGAGGAGTCTCACTGTGAGTAGAGTGCAGGACATTTACCAAGTGAGGAACGTGATCACTTTTAACATACATACAGGAGATAAGACGCCTCACTAGTGGTAATGTAAAACAGCTGATAGATGGGACAATATAAAGATTCAAGTAAAGAAAATTAATGGCTCTGGGAGAGGGAAGGGTGGGTGGGGGGGGGGGGGGGGGGGGGGAGGAGGTTGGGGTGGACGCCACTGTGTTACTGTATACAGGCCCGTATTTAGGGCTCCTGACGCCTTTGCGCAAAATCCTTTGCTACCTCCGACTTGGAATACGTAGATTTATTAAAGTTTCCTTAACATATGAGCCTGTTCTTTCACCTGTGTATGTACAATATTTAACTATGAGTAGCATACACTATACATATCGACTACGTTTATGTTCGACCCTGACTGTTATATATCAGAAAACTGTATCATAATGAGGGTCATTATAACACTATTTTTCATTATGAAACAGTTGTTTCTCCCACCAATCAGAGGTCAAGAAACAAGTTGTTTGACCAATTAGATAAGGATATCATCACACCTGCACTGAGTTCCAAGGCCTTCTAATTTAAATTTCACTGCGTGGCCTAGTGTCATAGTGGGGTAATCGAGGAGGCCACGCATGCGCTCTGTTCAATGCATAAAACTGGCGAAATGGCGACGGATATTTATGAATATTTATGTTCAAACATAAAATAGTTATAATAATCGTCGAACATAAACAGGTACTATTATTAAAATTACTAATGGAAAAAAATATGCAAAGTTAGTCCGTTATTAAGTGGCGGAACAGTCAGGTCATCTGCCCCTAGAATTTACTTCAAATTTTAACAGCTATCCTTCGCAGCCAACGGCCAAACACCAATTATTTAAATAACAAGGAGTTCCTGATTGGCTTTTCATTTGCAAACAAGTTTTGGATTTATTCATTACAATTTGAATTTCAAGTCAGAATCAAAAGCAACAACACAAAGATGACTAAAACGATCATTTATTTGATTTTTTATTAAAGTGTATGTTTCACAAAACTCAAGCTCCTAAACCAGAGGGAGTTAGAAGTTGTGGTTTGTACAAAAATCTTTCTTTCTTTCTTTCTTTCATGAAATGGCAATGGATATATAATTATTTGTTTATTAAGTGATTTTAAACAAATAAACAAGACGATAGCCCCTGGCAGAATTGTGTCGCGTACGGCCCACATAACTGTGGCGGGGACTCACAAGTAACCGATCGTAACAAATGAGCATTGAAAAGAAAGAGAATTACCCGTAGCGGTGACTATATGCACTCTGATAAATAAATAAATAATAAAAGTTAGGTAAGCAAGTCAGTAAACAAGTAGACTAAACAAACACATAGAGAAATAAATAAAAATCAAAACCAAAGAGAAAAAAGAAAGATATAAAAAAATGCAGAAAACAAAAAACATAAACAAAATACAAAAAATAGAAATCAAAGAACAAAATACAAAAAACAAAATACAAGACAAAAAACAAAACAAAAAATCAATATACAAAAAAGCAAAATACAAAAAATATACAAAATTCAAAATACAAAAAAACAAAACGAAAATAAAAAACAAAATACAAAAACAAAAGAAACAAAAACAATATAAAAAAACGAAAATCAGAAAACAAAAGCAAAATACGGAAAACAAAAGCAAAAAACATAAAACAAAAACAAAATACTAAAAACAAAATACAAAAGACGAAAAAAATATACAAAACACAAAAACAAAAGAAAATACAAAATACAAAGAGCAAAAAGAAAATCCAAAACAAAAAATAAGAAACAAAAATACAAAAACAAAATACAAATAAAAAAATATTACACAAACCAAAAAAAATATCCAAAAACACAAAACAAGACAAACAAATAAATAAACACATAAAGTATGCCTGTTAGGTAAGTGATAATAATAATAATAATAATAATAATAATAATAATAATAGGTAAGTTATAGTAGTAAACGAACAAATAAAAGAATACATAAATAAAGTAACGAGTTGTAGTTTAGAAGCCAACTCCCACCAGAAATGATTTGCCCAGTTTAACCTTCAAGGTGATCTCATCATCCACTGCCCTCTGAACCTTGCTGGCACATAACGGGAGCGCAGGAAGGAGGCCATGAACAAAGATCAATGTTGCTTGGCCAATGGAAATAGCAACACAATTTGACTGTTTCATAACAGGCTTTAATGAAGTTGCATTTGAAACATCAATATCCACATGCTAGGGTGTCCAGCAGTTTCTCACTCCAGGGTCTCGTCTGAATTAGAGAAAGATTCTCATGTATTTCTCAAGAAATATTGACCACACTTTAAATAATATTAATAGTTATTTCACCTTCAGACGTCACACCATCACGTGACATTGTTCACACTGCACTGTTGTGGACGATGTGTGGGACTGCCATAGCATTCATGTGCATTTGAAGTTGTAAGGTTCGTTGCTTTATGCAATAAAACGTAATGCAAAGCGTTATACATCTCCGAGGTGCAAACATAGACCTGACACAATACATACAGTAAACTCCCGATTATCCGCGGAATTGACTGGCGTGGATACCGCGGATAAGCCGCAAAATTGCTGGTAATGGTTAAACAAAGGACGAAGGCACTAAAAACAACACACAAGTGCTATAAATAAGTTTATTATACAATAAAAGGACGTATATGATAACAAAACTCAGTCGATGTTATGTGTGTTATTAAAAAGTCTTGTTTACTGTTTAACAAATCAATCGGTCATTTGCTTTTGCTTTTTCGTAGTGAAATACTTTTTCTTTATTTTTGATTTGAGTTTTCTCAACACCATCTTGTCACAAAGTGATGCGTCGTCCTGCTCTTCAAGGTATTCAAGAATCCTGTCAAAGTGTCCTAATGCTGCATCATGAGTAACGGTCCTCTGCATTTGTGTTTCCTCATTGTCTTCCGATTCAATCCCTCGTACTTGATATATGATGTTTTCATCTGTACACGTTTTGTACTGTACATTATTAAGTGTACTGTAATGTATTTGCGATTTACGATTTTTATTACGTTTAGGTATTTAGTAATTCTATTTCAATTTTTTGAAATAATTTTCGGTTTCAAAACCTTTCTTTTTATAAAAATGTTATCCTACAGGCACCGTGGATAATCCGCAATGCGGATAAACCGCCCGCGGATAATCGGGAGTTTACTGTATTTAACACTTGTCAGTGTCGTTTACCAATAATTACCTGCAATAATAGCTAAATGTCATCAGGCTACTTCTGGATGAGTGACCTAGCTTGTCATCACGCTACTGCTAATGTTTATAGCAATACGCCCCGGCTTCGCCCGGTATCTTAAACTGTTTACCCAGCGTAAGCTTAAAAGGCGCACGGACGGCAGGTTTTTCTTCGACTCGATTCACTGAAATCTTTACTGCTCGGCTTCCTTTGGTCATAACTGATTATTAGCCTATTTTCAATTTTGAAAAAATAGGCTTATGAGATCACCTTTTGTCCGTGTGTGTGTGCGTGTGTGTGTGTGTGTGTCCTAATAAAATCTAAACGGCTGGGCCGATTTCAATGAAACTCGGTAAGTTTATAGCACTATTCCCGGCAACCTCGACCGTGCCCTTCAAATTTTGTTACGTCTCACCAATCCAACATGGCGGCTGTGCGAAATATTTCACTAGCATTCAATATCTCCGAAACTATGAGACTTTAAAAAACCTGGTAACTACAAAACTAACATGGCGACCAAGCAAAGTTGAAACATTTTAATAGACTTTTCACGAGATTTAACTCTCTGAGTGCAGTGAAATGTGGTACAGTAAATGATTATACTTATTGTAATGCATTGGCATCTAATTTAGTTCAATTGTTTACATAACCTCAAGATGGCTGCTGTGCAAAATTTTAAAATTAAGTTTTTATTTCTTGTGTCGTAATCAAGCGATCGAAGTGAAAGTTTGAATGATGATCCTAGGCAATAATTGTCCTTGAATGGTACATAACTCTATGGCCTATACATATAACAATCCTAAATGGCGAGCTTCCGAAATATTTAAACGGTTCTCATTATCTATGAATCTTTTACAGCAACCAAACTGATTTTTTTTTATGTTCGTAGAGACTATGAACATATGTTCACCTATAGGACTTTCAGTAACCTGGTGACACAAATCCAACATGGCGGCGAAGTATAAATATTTAAATGGACGTATCTCGCGAATTAACTATCCGAGTGCAGTGAAACGTTGCACGTTAAATGATTATACAAATGTTGATCCACTGGCATCTAATTTATTTCAATTGTTTGCATAATCACAAGATGGCTGCTGTGCGTAATTTTAAAATCTCGTTTTTACTTCTTGTGTTCTAATCATGCGATTGAAGTATGAATACTACACGTACACAATAATCTTAATGTAATAGTACAAAAATAAAAATCCAACCTGGCGACCATCTGAAATATTTAGACGGTCCTCAATATCTACGAATCTGTTACAGCAATTAAACTGAAATTTTGTATGTTGATAGAGGCAATTAACATGAGCAGGATATATGAAAATAGGCTGTATAATTCTTTACGGATCTACTTGTTTTTCTACAGAATACTTCCTCGAGAAATCCTTTACAGCAGGGGTTCCCAACCTAGGGGGCGAGGGGCTTTATCAAGGGGGGCGTTCCGAATTAAGTTTTTTTTAAACTCGAATACTACAATTTTATAAAATAAACATTTTTCGAATCTCTCCAAGTGATTGTCGCACTATGTCAGTCGTTCAAAGGCACTGGTAATTGCCAACTGTCGGCACAAACCTCTACGGAGCCGCGAGGTTGGAGGTGAAGTAAGGAATTTGCTCTGTTGTAAGGAGCAAAATGATGCCAATTTTATCGTCTGGTTGGCATATCTTTGTGATTTCTTTGAAGCTTTGAACAGTTTGAACTTAAAGCTCCAAGGCTAAAACTCCAATATTATGAATTCCTGGAAAAAAAAATACAGTTATGGAAACGCCGGCTTCCGTTGAACAACTTCTCATCCTTTCGCCGCCTTAATGAAATTTTGCCGGAAAATGAACATCAAATACCAAACCAAACATACCGAATCTTAGCAAGAGAAAACAGTGTCAACCCTCCCACTGACATTTGTTGACTAATTTAAGGATTTGTTGTAAAAGTGTGTTCTTTGTATTGTGCTAAAATGAAGTTAGTAGGCAGATAGGCCTATTCCATTATGTAGTGTTATTAGGTTAGGTCTATATCCTCTGCGTCAATCGAAGAGGTTATAGAAGCGATGAGTGGCGTGGAGGGAAGAGGGGTGGGGCGATGAACTCCCGAATCTGAAAAAGGGGGCGTCAGCTGACAAAGGTTGGGAACCACTGATGTAATAGATATAAAGCGCGTACTTCATATTACTTTTTCAGAAATAATTATTCCATTATGTAGTGGTATTAGGTTATAAAAGCGACGAGTTTAGGGGTGGGGGGGCGATGACCACCCGTATCTGTAAAGGGGGGCGTCAGCTGGCAAAGGTTGGGAACCACTGCTTTACAGAATGGTGAAAACAGCAACAAAATCCATCCAATGGTTCTCGACATTACCCGTGACATCCAAGAATCGGGGACTGTTTAATACTAAGTAGAGATAGGCTGAAGAGTCTACATTTGTGAAATCAAGATTGCAATTTGCGTAGTTGGTAGGATGCTGAGCTATGCCGAAGGTCGTGGGTTCAAACCCAGCCGAAATCGTTGGATTTCTTTTAAGAGCGTTAAAAATCCCTCAGCCGACTGGTCCATGTTATAGATTTATGGCATGTAAAGGAACCTTTCACTAACTTCAACTGTGTAAAGCAAACTTTGTACAGTAGGTTAGATTCGATTAATGCTCTTAAGTTCCAACGTTCATCGCCAGGTGCTAGTTTCGATTGAATCTAGTAGCCAAATTCGCAGCTAGGTGTCGTGGACGGTAATATTTGGTACAAAATGTAGGAACTAGTTTCAATTATCGTCTGCAGTCCTTGTCTGTCTGTCTGTTAGGTAGTCAGCCCGAAGGCTGGTTGGATCCTCAAAAAGCACCGCCGTTACGTTATGTGAGTAGATACCCACAAAAACCCAAGGCAGCACTATATTGAGGCATTCTAGGCAAGAAGAGGAGTGAGGTAGTTTGCCATTGCTTTCCTCACTGAGTCAGAACAGTAGTCCTAACCCTATGAGTAGAACCTTTCACAGCATCCACAGGCACTGACTGTGCCCTGAATGCCATTACTAAGCCCCACCCATACCTCAGTAGCTTCCATATAATCACAGCCATGAGTGAGACTGAGACATCAGTGAAAAGCCACCTCTTACTCTAGCCTGTGCCAACTGACAAATGCAAATGTACTGTATTCATCAAGAGATGGCAAACAGGCCCCTGCAGTCCTTACTTGAATTTAAAAAACTGATAGCACACACTAATACAGCCATCACAATTAACACCGGTTATCAGACAGATTCTACCCAGACCCAAAGTACACGGGGCTACATGACCGCGTTGTCACAGCCCCTTAACTAAGGAACCAACCAACCAGACTGCAATTTGCCACTGCTGTGGATAATTCTGTTTCTTTTTAATGATCATTTGTTACGATCGGTTACAAGGCTTTTGTGTGGAGTAGAATTGGCAAACCATGGAAAACCCCTTCTTGTCAGAGCAGGGAATCGAACCTGAGGGTTTAAGGTGGTGGTTGAGAAACGAAAGTTAACGCCACTGCTGGTCCGAGCAGCTGACGAGCTGGACGGGACAAAGGATGCCCGAGCTTGGCCTTGACAAGTAACCAGGTCTGCCAACATTCTACAACTTCTCCTCCTACCGGCTTACGGTATCGCTGGCGCTCCGCCTAGCCTCACCTTTCAAGTGCATTCGGCAACTGGCTTCTTGCTTCATGGCCGGTACTGTACTTCAGTCAACGAAACGGATCGTTACTTCAATTTTGTAACTTTCAATCGGTCGACACAATTACTGGAATTTGTGGAATAATAACCTGAAATAAATATCACTGTTGTTGATTCTATTAGGGGCTTTGCGACATCGTGGTCATGTAGCCCCGTGTACTTGGGTGTTGGTAGAAATTGTATGATAACTAGGGCTCGGATGTTAATGAAAAATCATATTTTTTAGCCTATTTTCATTTATGAAAAAATAGGCTTAGGAGATCACCTTTTGTCCGTGTGTGTGTCCCCCTAATAACAACTAAACGGCTGGAGCGATTTCAATGAAACTCAGAGAGGTCATAGTACTATTTAGATCGACCCCGACCGTGCTCTTCAAATTTTATTACGTCTCACCAACCCAACATGGCGGCTGTGCGAAATATTTCACCGGCATTCTATTTCTCCGAAACAATAACTGATATCACCCTGAAATTTTGTAGGGTGATAAAGGACACTGCTAGAAGTTCACCTATGAGACTTTCAAAAACGTGTAAACTACAAAACGAACATGGCGGCGAAGCAAAGTTGAAACTTTTAAATAGACTTTCCTCACGATTTAACCATCCAAACGCAATGAAACTTGGTACAGCAAGTGATTATGCACATTGTAATGCACTGCCATGTAATTTAGATCAATTGTTCACATAACCTTAAGATGGCGGCAGTGCGCAATTTGAAAATTAAGTTTTTATTTCTTGTGTATTAGTCATGCGATCGAAGTGAACGTTTCAATAATGAATCTACGCAAAAGTAGTCATCTAACAGTACATACTGTATCTCTACGGCCTACATATATAAAAATCCAACATGGCAACCGTCCGAAGTTCTCAATATCTACGAATGTAGATTATGGAAATAGGGTTTAGCTCTTCACGGAACTAGCCTACTTGTTTTCTATTTTCATGCCCGATTGGAAATCAAGTGATTATCGTCACAATACAGTGGTTTTTATTTGTCATATAATAGTACATTATGCAACGAGCCTATAATGGCTATAATTAAGACGCGAGTATGTTTATAAAACGAGCGTATGCGAGTTGCATAATTTCCATACGAGTGACTTAATTACAATTATAGGCGAGTTGCATACGTCTGTTCATGTTCGACGACAATTATTATAACTATTTTATGTTCGAACATAAATATTCATAAATATCTGTCGAGATTTCGCGAGTTTTATGTACTGAACAGAGCGCATGGGACGCAGAGAATGCCTTGTATTTCACCATGGCCTCCTAGATCACCCCACTATGACACTAGGCCACTCAGTGAAATTTAAATTAGAAAGCCTTGGAAGTCAGCGTGGGTGCGATGCTAACCTTATCTAATTGGTCAAACAACTGTTGAGGGTGTGATTGGTGGGAGAAACTGTTTCGTAATGATAATAGTGGTATAATGACCATCGTTATGATACAGTTTTCTGACATATAATAGTCAGGGTTGAACATAAATGCATACTTCGAACATTTTTACCATTAGGTCATATTTTGAGCATTTTTAGTAAGAACGTCATATTTCCGTAGTTTTTGTCGGCAGCTGTAGCCTAGGTGTGCAATCGTCCTGAACTTACCGAACAACAAGTAGTTCCGTGAAGAACTATACAGCCTATTTTCATATATCCTACTTATGTTAATTGCTACTATCAACATACAACATTTCAATTTGCTGTAATATATTCGTAGATATTGATAACCGACTAAATATTTTGGATGGTCGCCATGTTGGACTTAATATATGTAGGTCCTAGAGTTATGTACTGTTACATGAAGATTATTGTGTACGTGTAGCATTCAAACGTCAATCGCATGATTAGGACACAAAAAGTAACAACGAGATTTTAAAATTTCGCACAGCTGCCATCTTGTGGTTATGGAAACAATTGAAATAAATTAGATGCCATCAATTAACATTTGTATAGGGGTTTACTGTACCAAGTTTTACTGCACTCGGATGGTTAAATTGCGAGAAACGTCCATGTGAATATTTATACTTCGCGTCGCCGCCATGTTGGATTTGTGATCAACAGTTTATTGAATGTCCTATAGGTGAACTTATGTTCATAGCCCCTACGAACATAAAAATATTCAGCTTCATTGCTATAATAGATTCGTAGATATTCAGGGCCGTCTAAATATTTCGGATGGTCGCCATGTTGGATTGTTAAATGTATAGGCCATAGAGTCGTGTACCATTCAAGGAAAATTATTGCGTAGGTTCATTATTCAAACTTTCACTTCGATCGCATGATAACGACACCAGAAATAAAAACGTGATTTTAAAATTCGCACAGCCGCCATAGTTAGCAATTTAGTCTTGAAGGGATTGTCGCTTGGATTTATAATTAAAAAGATTTATATCAGACATTTTCAGGTCAAATTTTATCTTTTTTGAGTGATATTTGCTTGCGTATTCGGGGTATTCCTAGGTCTTAAACATCCAAGCACTAATGATAACCAATGTTATTGTCATGGCAGTGGCGTACGCAGGATTTCCTTCTAGGGTGGTTCATTATTATAACAGGGTAGTAATGTACATTATTAAAGGGGCAGATGACCTTGCTGTTCCGTCCCTTAAAACGACAGTCATCATCATAAATAAAATGACATTTCGATTAATATTCATAAAAAATAAAATTTAAATAACCATTCTCTTTGCATGAAAACTATTTCAGGCCTCCTTATTCCTTCAGCACAATAAAACATGAAGTTCCGTGACGAACTAAAGAGCCTACTTTTCTTAAAATTTAAGATTCATGCCAATGATTAATCTTTATGGACCTCTCTAGAATAATGACGAAATGAATTTTGTAATATCGCCATTTATAATTAGTTCGAAATATATCTGGCATGATGTAGCCTGATAGAGCACTACAGTTGGCAGCCCTGGTGACTGAATATATTCTTAGTTCCATCTCTTAAGGTACAGAATACAAACTTTGGTTGAAGTCCAATCGATAGCATGGACGTTACATGCAGTTAGACATTGGACCTATCAGCGCATGTAAAATCATGTTGGCAACAATGTCATGCATGTGTTGGTCAGAAATAATTTGAAATATTATGATGTATTGTTGTGCCAATTTTGGATGAAATCCATTTGTTAGTATAGAAGTTACTGGAATTTAAAAATTGGATCTATCAGCAGGCTTAGAATCATTTTGGTAGCACTGACATACATTAGTTGCTCCAAATCAATCTAGAATGTCAAGAACTATACGCGTTTAAAGTTTAAAGCTGTGGGCTCGCATACTTTCTGATATATTGGTATTTGGATAAAAAATAGAGAGAGTATTTATTAACAGTTGGCAGCCCTGGTGGCTCTTTAGAATACGCTCAGTCATATCTGTTTATGTACACATAGTAGCCTACATACGAAATTTGGTTGAAATCCAATTGATAGTGTAGGAGTTATATGCATTTAAAATTTGAACCTATCAGTAGGCTTAGAATCATTTTGGCAACACTGTCATGTATTGTCCCCGATAATCCGGATAGTAGGCTGTCAGAAATCCGCCCCCTCAATCGGATTGCCAATAATCAATCGCACCGGCACAGCTACATCAATGAAAATGGCACTGACAGATACTACCGAGATTAGAGCACAGTAGTTAACATGAAATTATTGTGGAACACACCAAAATATACGCGGGTTCATACTTACCTTTTACTTACCTATTCAATTTAATCTCGGGTCTGGGTTTTCAACTGGATCACTTAATAGTATGCCCTCACAATAACCTCCACCACGATATTTAAAATGAACCAAGTCGAAAACAAGAAAATTTAAACTGCACAATAATTTATTTCACATAAAGAAAAATATAATTTAACAAAATTTAACAACAAAATATACGTGGCAATCAGAAGCCATTGTCAATGCAATCATGTCCTCCTGTAGGACTTGTAGACTTCACATACAAAATTTCAGCTTTCTCTAGCTCAAAAGAACGTAATAATAACAATGCACTTTGGAATGGATAAGGGAGCTGGGACGAGACATATAGCATTTGTTTCCTTGTTCATGAACTTCACATTTTATTTATAACCGCAAGGCTGCTATGTAGATGACCTTGGCCTCTAACATTCAGTTATCTGGCCACCTGCGATACACCCTGCACCGTGTCGCATGCTTGCTTCGTCAAATGGATGCACCTGTCCAACCAATGTTAGCATATGCTAGTTACCTCAGAGCCTAGCTCCTTTTCAATACACTTTAAATGTTCACATCTCAACTCAAAAATTATCACGCAAATCTTTTAAATGCTCCGTTCAAATATCAATGGATTACTCTAATAATCCCAAATCTTGTTTAATTGTATATTCCAATTGTTTAACAAGCGTTGTTTGGAGTATAATAACGAAAACGCTTAATGTTTATAACAAAATGTTCATTAATTATTTATAACATTTTAATTTGTTTATAACATTGTCAAACGACAATTGAAAAATTTATACACGCCTCTATTAATCCCGTTCGTTTCAAATTATTATTAAAGATATTTACATAGTTATTTACATTATTTATATTATTTATATTAGAAATACATTAAACCACACGTTTATCCGGTTGATAATTACTTAAATCGTGGTGATCTATCGACCAATGAAGGTTAGTTATATTTAAATTTTATATTCAGGTTTAATAAGATTTAATAATTATTATTATTTGTGACGGTAACCTCCATTCAAAATCGTTATCTCAAATTATTTAAACACTCTTGTTAATTTTAACAGTAACTTCACATGAATAATTTTCAATGGACCTGAACAATACACTCAGCGGAAAAATACCTCGCTCAAAACACACAAAATTGCACAAAAATTGGCCCATAATTCATCATATATCTCATTATATATGGCATCAAAATCTTCCACAATACACACAAAAAACCTCCACTTACAAATTCATCAACATTATCAATATTACTGTGGGAACCTCCTTCACTTATTACAGGGCATTATTCATCAGCGACTTTTACACGTCCACTGAACTAACGATTATACATCCATAGTTCCTCTTTAAAAAATCTTATATTCATCAATTGTATCGAAAACTGTTATTATATTTAACCTTCGTGGGTTTCATTCATGAATCGATATGAAGTAAAAATTTGCCAGTCACAAATAAATTTAATAGCAAATACGATTAGACACGCCTCCCTGGTCTATCAAAATTGAGATTAATATCATCAAAGTATCGCAGTATAAAAATACTATCTTCAATCAAAGTTCATCTAAACTGCATAAATAATCGAATAGAATACAATTAGACTGTGGACTGCCAACATTATTGTTCCAATCTAGAATTGAGAAAAACTCCTATCAAATGTTCATTACTATAGTGTACTCAATAAATCGTACTCAAAGTTCATATTTCATAAAATTGTCTATAATGCAATGGTATTTCAGAATTGACGATAAATATCTATGTTGCAATCATGTTCATAAAACGACTAGTATTTCCAAGATCGTCGATAAAGTAGTAGATTTTAACGCTCTAAAATCTTTTAATCATTCTTCTTTCTTGAGGATGACAGAAAATTGGTCAAAGTAATTTACTGAATAGAATTACTTTAATAAAATGACACGCTGTCTGAATTCAAATTTACCATAGAGAATCGTTAACTTTACAGTCAAATCGTGACTACAAAAATATGCAAATTACTGAAAGAATATATATTATCAGTCTCAACTGATCCAAAAATTATATAAATATGCCAATGACATAATAATGTCTCAATAAATCGTAGAAAAATGCATAAATCAGCAAGGTGTACAGAGTACAGAAATATCAAGCAAGAATATGGGGCAAAATATATGGGACAGAAAATATGGGAAAAATGGTTGCTCAGATATCGCTAAATGGCTCAAATAAATCAAGAAACGTTCACGACTACCTTATCTGTTGATTGAAGTTCTAGAGGAAAATTTCCAAAGAAGACTGCTGTTGGTTCCATTTCACCACCGTAAAGATGTGCTCCGACCTCGAACCTGGAACCTGCGCCCTCGGAGAATAGAACAGCTTCCTCCTCCGGAAATTGCACTGCTCCGTGTAGACGATAGACATCCTTCTGGCGAAACTCTTCTGTGTGAGCCGGGTCCACCCTGGCCTCTCTTGAAAATTCCCTGAAGTTCTGGTAGAAATTCGCCATGAAGTTTATTGCAAATATTTCCGCAGAAATGTTCATAATTGTGGAGTATGAAGATATTTCCACTGCCATTTGATGTAATTCAGCGATGGATTACGATGCATGAGTGTAGTTGGATGTTCACTACATGCTCGCTTTTGTAGAATGACGATTAACGAAGCTCCATGCTGCTATTTCACTCCATTGATATATGTCCCAATTGCATTAAAGTTTTAGTCTTCCATCTCCACTTCCGTTATAATAATAGTCGAAAGTACTGCCAGATTATATAGTTCCATTGTAGAATGTAGCGTTATATCACCAAATGTAATCTTCAGTATCACGGTTGCAATACATGTGTCAGACGTAGCGTAGAATGTGGTATTATAAAAGTGCTTCTCAGGTGTCGAGAAAATCACTTTTGTCTGCAGTCTTAAAATGCGAATATCTTCCAAAGTATAATAGTGAAAATGTTCAACTTTCGTACACGCCTCAATAATGTAATGCACAATTGAATTAGCATAAATGCAGTAGCTAACTTTTGATAGATAATCTTGTAGACTCGTTTATGTGTGCGCTCCAACTTCGCCTAGTTTTAGTAACCGTAAAATTGTACTGCTGCACGCTCAGTGCTTGTTCGATGCTGTGGGCTCTACCACACTTGCTAATGACGACTTGCTTCACTGAATAACTCGAAGTCTGACAATATGAGAATCAGAAAAATGAGCCATGAGAGCCTCCTCTCTGCTGTGCAAGGCCTTTTATCAACTTCTTAAGGGGCGTATCCATCCCTTCCATAGCTTGTTCCTCCGTCATTGCTAGAAGTTCTAACTTTGGCTATACTTGACGGATTTTCAAATTTCAAAAACTCATAATTTCTTCAAAATTCCAAATCAATGCCATAACTGAAAATAGATTTCCACAATTTTGCATGCCAAAAGTAATTAAATATGGTAGTTTCAGTAATCTCCGTCTCCCTCCAAACTATCATTCATTGGTTCGAGCCTTTCCTCCAATAGCGTAACTTCTTCCTCAGCACAATTCCTTGTTTCCCTGCGACTGTGTCGTAAATCTCAGATCCTTCTCGAACAAAATCATGACGTCACCAAGAATCTCAGCTCATCCAGCCTACTTGCATGAAGTCTGCGTCATCCGTGCCTACGTCATGAATATACACGTCACAACTATGACGGCCATAACTTTATTCACATATACCAATACAGCCACCGTGGTCTCAGTATAATTCAATTTACGGGGGCATTCTCCCTTCACCACGTTTTAAAAACAGTTGCAAATTGTTTTTAAACTCTGTGTTATAAATATCTGAATTCACTTGAACACGAAATTTAATTATTATTGGCTTACTCTTGGATAATATTTCCTCTATGTTCCTTAATCATAAGTCTCTTCTTGTCTGGGTTGTGTGTGGCTAATGCATTCTCTCCTCTCTACTTTCTCTTCTGTCCTGTATTCCTGTTTTCCAAATTCTGCTGGCTTGTAGAAGGACCAGGATCGATCACTACATCCTGTCTTTTCTTCTGGTTTTCAGCTTCCTTCTCTCTTAACTCCTTCAAATATTGCTGACTTTCTTTCTCTCTCTCTTGATACTTGTCCGGTGTCATAACCTGACCTTGAGAATTCTGATTCCGGTTCTGGTACTGGTTATTTCTGTTGTAGTTCCTATTGTACCCATTGTTATTATAGTATCTACCTCTTCCGTTATTATAGTTCCCTCTATTGTTATGCCAGCCTCGTCTTTGCTGATATGGACGGTAACCTTGTGATCCGTTGTTGCGAAAATAATTGTTCCTGTGAGGACCTACATTTTCAGTTTTCTCTTCAGCAGGCGTATCAGTTTGCTGAACTTGATCCATGTAGACTGTATTAATGTCTTTGAATTCGTGCCTCTGACCTTTTTGAACCAAATTTGGCATTGGACTCGTGTAATCAAGCCTTCTCAATAGTTCGTCCATACTGGTCAAATCCCTGATATTTGACGATATAATAAGCCTTCTTACCTCCATAGGTAGCATACGTGAAATAGCATCTATCAACTGCTCTGTCGACAATGGGGGTTGTAAGAATCTCAAGCACGATAACTGGCTCGTGAAGAAATCAGCGTACCGTGTTGGAAGAGTACCTGAATACTTCCTCGAGTATACCTCAGCTCTTAATGAATTTTGTGCTTCTATTGACCAGAATCGTTTTATCAGTGCCTCTGAAAATTCATCGAAATTACTAAAAGTGTACCGAAATGCTCTGAACCACTCAAGGGGTCCTCCAGCTAGAAATCTTTCTACGATTCTCATCTCTCTTTCTCTAGGAATATGGGCTTCAATAAAATAGTCTTTCAGGTTTCTGATATACTCTATCGGTGTTAGACTATCTGTATTACTAAATTTCTGAGGCTTGTCCTCAAAGTTTCGGATGACTGTCACATTTCTTGGATATGAATCCATGTAATTCTTCCCACTATCACGATATTTCCATTCAGGTTCAATATTCCTATCCTCTTCTTCTTCCCGGAATCTGAATATACGTTCCTCAGGACTAATATCTCTCTCTTCTGTAGCGAGGTTACATCTTCTCACGTAATTCCTATTATCTTCACAAGTCAACCCTTCTGGATCCTTATCTGTGATTTCCGTGATGACTTTCCTAATCAACTCTTCTTCATGCTAGCTTCTCCTAGTTTCAAATTATGAAGTTTGCTCGTAGTTTCATTGACATCAGAGACAACCTTATGAATTTGTTCCTCTAACGCGGTTTTTAATGCTTGCACGTCCTGACCTATCTGAGTTCTATCCTCTACCTGCTTTTCGGATAGCGAATCCATCCTTATACTCAAATCCTTTCTAATTTGAACTACCTCATTATTTATATCTACTTGTGTACTGGCAAGTTTTCGTTCAATTCGCTCCTGAATCTGATTGACATGTTCCCCACTTGACCTGTTCCATTCATCTTTCCAAACCGTTACATTTGCAGTTAACATTTCAGCAATATCTACTTCAATGTCTTCCTTAAGTAAACGATTATGATCTAAGACTTGGGTCCTCATGACCTCTACATTATGTTTTAATCCAGCTAGAGAAGCTGTTGTCCTAACAGACTCGTCAACCAACCTAGTTGTTAAAGCACTAATGTTACGAGTACAAAGCGTTTTTGAAGTTTCAATTTCTTCTCTAACCTTATTAACATCAGTTTGAACTTTGGCAATGTCTACAAAAACTGTATTAACTTCTATTTGCATCTTATTGATATCGCTTTGCATATCATTAACATCAGAATGAATATTATTTATGTCTACTTGAACGTTTGACACATCGGTTCGAACATTTCTAATCTCTCTTTGAACTTCTTCTACCTTGTCTTGTACAGTAGCAACATCATTTCTAACAACGATTACTTCTGCTCTAGCACATGAAATATCACCCCGGACATTAGCAACATCAAGATTCAACATAGTAAGGTCTTTCTGGACTGAATCAACTTTTCCCTGTACATTGGAAACATCAATCTTAACATCTGAGACATCCTTGTGGACATTGGATAAATCTACTTTAACATCTGAGACATCCTTGTGAATGTCAGTCACGGCATTCTGGATTCCCTGGGTACTGGTCTGTAAACGCGACACATTATTTTCCAAGTTTGCAGAACTGGTCTGAAGAACTTTCATATTCTCCTCCATTCGACTAGTATTCCTAGCTTCCATCTCCTCCAACATCTTTCTTATACTCTCATCTGCCATCTCAATAATATTTCAATAATAGACTGCGTCAGGGACATACATCAAACAGAGCAAGATAACAACATCTGAGCAACATTTTTCACCATATATAAGTTTGAGCAATTTTCTGTCTTAAATCTAACTTATTGATATCGCTTTGCATATCATTAACATCAGAATGAATATTATTTATGTCTACTTGAACGTTTGACACATCGGTTCGAACATTTCTAACTTTCGTAGACACTTCATGTTGAAACAAACTCAAGCACATGTTCAAATTTCCTTGGTTCATTCTAAACATCCTAACACAAATAATTTACATTTACAATCCAAATAGTTTAATTTTATCTTTAATATGACTAAACATGTCATAAGCCGGTCAAATAAAATAAGACTCAAGATCATAGGCGATTTTTCTAAGTTTCCAGCCTATTTAACCTCTCTCAGGTGGTATAAGATCTGATCTTTTCTGAGTGTAATTTTCCTAATACAACACAACATTTAATCCCTATATAATCATACTCTCAAATTCTACAATTGCCCAAGACATCTAACAAAGAATCAACCTCTTTATTTGAGTCTTCACAATCCCATAGACATCGATAACTTGGTAATCCAATGTTATTCGAACACTCCACACGTTGATTGTACCAATTCAACTGGCGTTCAACCTGGTAATCCAGTTTTGTCGAGCCCCACGAAATTGCGGTGCCAATCCTACTGTCCCCGATAATCCGGATAGTAGGCTGTCAGAAATCCGCCCCCTCAATCGGATTGCCAATAATCAATCGCACCGGCACAGCTACATCAATGAAAATGGCACTGACAGATAACTACCGAGATTAGAGCACAGTAGTTAACATGAAATTATTGTGGAACACACCAAAATATACGGGGGTTCATACTTACCTTTTACTTACCTATTCAATTTAATGTCGGGTCTGGGTTTTCAACTGGATCACTTAATAGTATGCCCTCACAATAACCTCCACCACGATATTTAAAAAAAACCAAGTCGGAAACGAGAAAATTTAAACTGCACAATAATTTATTTCACATAAAGAAAAATATAATTTAACAAAATTTAACAACAAAATATACGTGGCAATCAGAAGCCATTGTCAATGCAATCATGTCCTCCTGTAGGACTTGTAGACTTCACATACAAAATTTCAGCTTTCTCTAGCTCAAAAGAACGTAATAATAACAATGCACTTTGGAATGGATAAGGGAGCTGGGACGAGACATATAGCATTTGTTTCCTTGTTCATGAACTTCACATTTTATTTATAACCGCAAGGCTGCTATGTAGATGACCTTGGCCTCTAACATTCAGTTATCTGGCCACCTGCGATACACCCTGCACCGTGTCGCATGCTTGCTTCGTCAAATGGATGCACCTGTCCAACCAATGTTAGCATATGCTAGTTACCTCAGAGCCTAGCTCCTTTTCAAAACACTTTGAATTTTCACATCTCAACTCAAAAATTATCACGCAAATCTTTTAAATGCTCCGTTCAAATATCAATGGATTACTCTAATAATCCCAAATCTTGTTTAATTGTATATTCCAATTGTTTAACAAGCGTTGTTTAGAGTATAATAACGAAAACGCTTAATGTTTATAACAAAATGTTCATTAATTATTTATAACATTTTAATTTGTTTATAACATTGTCAAACGACAATTGAAAAATTTATACACGCCTCTATTAATCCCGTTCGTTTCAAATTATTATTAAAGATATTTACATAGTTATTTACATTATTTATATTATTTATATTAGAAATACATTAAACCACACGTTTATCCGGTTGATAATTACTTAAATCGTGGTGATATAATCGACCAATGAAGGTTAGTTATATTTAAATTTTATATTCAGGTTTAATAAGATTTAATAATTATTATTATTTGTGACGGTAACCTCCATTCAAAATCGTTATCTCAAATTATTTAAACACTCTTGTTAATTTTAACAGTAACTTCACATGAATAATTTTCAATGGACCTGAACAATACACTCAGCGGAAAAATACCTCGCTCAAAACACACAAAATTGCACAAAAATTGGCCCATAATTCATCATATATCTCATTATATATGGCATCAAAATCTTCCACAATACACACAAAAAACCTCCACTTACAAATTCATCAACATTATCAATATTACTGTGGGAACCTCCTTCACTTATTACAGGGCATTATGCATCAGCGACTTTTACACGTCCACTGAACTAACGATTATACATCCATAGTTCCTCTTTAAAAAATCTTATATTCATCAATTGTATCGAAAACTGTTATTATATTTAACCTTCGTGGGTTTCATTCATGAATCGATATGAAGTAAAAATTTGCCAGTCACAAATAAATTTAATAGCAAATACGATTAGACACGCCTCCCTGGTCTATCAAAATTGAGATTAATATCATCAAAGTATCGCAGTATAAAAATACTATCTTCAATCAAAGTTCATCTAAACTGCATAAATAATCGAATAGAATACAATTAGACTGTGGACTGCCAACATTATTGTTCCAATCTAGAATTGAGAAAAACTCCTATCAAATGTTCATTACTATAGTGTACTCAATAAATCGTACTCAAAGTTCATATTTCATAAAATTGTCTATAATGCAATGGTATTTCAGAATTGACGATAAATGTCTATGTTGCAATCATGTTCATAAAACGACTAGTATTTCCAAGATCGTCGATAAAGTAGTAGATTTTAACGCTCTAAAATCTTTTAATCATTCTTCTTTCTTGAGGATGACAGAAAATTGGTCAAAGTAATTTACTGAATAGAATTACTTTAATAAAATGACACGCTGTCTGAATTCAAATTTGCCATACAGAATCGTTAACTTTACAGTCAAATCGTGACTACAAAAATATGCAAATTACTGAAAGAATATATATTATCAGTCTCAACTGATCCAAAAATTATATAAATATGCCAATGACATAATAATGTCTCAATAAATCGTAGAAAAAGGCATAAATCAGCAAGGTGTACAGAGTACAGAAATATCAAGCAAGAATATGGGGCAAAATATATGGGACAGAAAATATGGGAAAAATGGTTGCTCAGATATCGCTAAATGGCTCAAATAAATCAAGAAACGTTCACGACTACCTTATCTGTTGATTGAAGTTCTAGAGGAAAATTTCCAAAGAAGACTGCTGTTGGTTCCATTTCACCACCGTAAAGATTGCTCCGACCTCGAACCTGGAACCTGCGCCCTCGGAGAATAGAACAGCTTCCTCCTCCGGAAATTGCACTGCTCCGTGTAGACGATAGACATCCTTCTGGCAAAACACTTCTGTGTGAGCCGGGTCCACCCTGGCCTCTCTTGAAAATTCCCTGAAGTTCTGGTAGAAATTCGCCATGAAGTTTATTGCAATTATTTCCGCAGAAATGTTCATAATTGTGGAGTATGAAGATATTTCCACTGCCATTTGATGTAATTCAGCGATGGATTACGATGCATGAGTGTAGTTGGATGTTCACTACATGCTCGCTTTTGTAGAATGACGATTAACGAAGCTCCATGCTGCTATTTCACTCCATTGATATATGTCCCAATTGTATTAAAGTTTTAGTCTTCCATCTCCACTTCCGTTATAATAATAGTCGAAAGTACTGCCAGATTATATAGTTCCATTGTAGAATGTAGCGTTATATCACCAAATGTAATCTTCAGTATCACGGTTGCAATACATGTGTCAGACGTAGCGTAGAATGTGGTATTATAAAAGTGCTTCTCAGGTGTCGAGAAAATCACTTTTGTCTGCAGTCTTAAAATGCGAATATCTTCCAAAGTATAATAGTGAAAATGTTCAACTTTCGTACACGCCTCAATATTGTAATGCACAATTGAATTAGCATAAATGCAGTAGCTAACTTTTGATAGATAATCTTGTAGACTCATTTATGTGTGCGCTCCAACTTCGCCTAGTTTTAGTAACCGTAAAATTGTACTGCTGCACGCTCAGTGCTTGTTCGATGCTGTGGGCTCTACCACACTTGCTAATGACGACTTGCTTCACTGAATAACTCGAAGTCTGACAATATGAGCATCAGAAAAATGAGCCATGAGAGCCTCCTCTCTGCTGTGCAAGGCCTTTTATCAACTTCTTAAGGGGCGTATCCATCCCTTCCATAGCTTGTTCCTCCGTCATTGCTAGAAGTTCTAACTTTGGCTATACTTGACGGATTTTCAAATTTCAAAAACTCATAATTAATTTCTTCAAAATTCCAAATCAATGCCATAACTGAAAATAGATTTCCACAATTTTGCATGCCAAAAGTAATTAAATATGGTAGTTTCAGTAATCTCCGTCTCCCTCCAAACTATCATTCATTGGTTCGAGCCTCTCCTCCAATAGCGTAACTTCTTCCTCAGCACAATTCCTTGTTTCCCTGCGACTGCGTCGTAAATCTCAGATCCTTCTCGAACAAAATCATGACGTCACCAAGAATCTCAGCTCATCCAGCCTACTTGCATGAAGTCTACGTCATCCGTGCCTACGTCATGAATATACACGTCACAACTATGACGGCCATAACTTTATTCACATATACCAATACAGCCACCGTGGTCTCAGTATAATTCAATTTACGGGGGCAGTATGTCCTCCTGAAAATTAAACTGAAGTATTATTATCTATGTGTACCAATTTTGGAATAGTTCCCATCTATACATTCCAAGATTTCCAACATGGATCTCAAATTTCAATTGCGATTTTTTAGCAGTTGGTAGCACTGACATCATTTTCAAGTATGACATTGAGATGTCCCGGTATAGATCTTTACTCATACCAAATTTGGTTTCGATTGCTGCAGCCGTTTAGGATTTGATAGGGGGGGGGGGGGGGAGGGACACACACACAGACAGACAGACAGACAGAAGGACAGACAGACAGACAGACAGACAGACAGACATTTTCCCGGATCGATCTCATAAGTCTACTTTTTCCTCATTTTTGCAAAATGTGAAAAGTAGGCTAAAAATGAAAAAGAAATCTTAAAAAGTATGGAAAACAGTAACTAAATATTAAAACTGAAACGATGCAGTGGTATCATGACCATAGTTACGTGGTTCAGGCGCGGATACAAGGGGGCGGGGTCACGGGGGGCATGCCCCCCCCCCCCCCCAACTGAGACCAAATTATTTTGCAAACTCACAAAACGAAAACACAATAACCAGACAAATAAAACTTAACAAATTTTAACTGCAAAACAGATTTTTCATTTTATTCAATACTGAAAATATTTTTATTGCAATTATTATGTTCTGTTACAACTGTACATATTTACAACTTCACACCTGTTATATAAAAACGATTATTTATATAACAAAATCAACTCGTCTATTTTGTTTAGCAAACCTTGTGATTACCGAATCCATGTCTATAGTGATGTCACGATGAATGTGCAGCAATGCACGGTTAGGAATTTGGGGATTTTTTCGCACCAAAAAATTTTGCCGACGTCCAAACTGCAAGCTTGGTTGGCAATTTAAGCTGTGACTTTCTCCCTTTGTCGGTACCAACTCGACTTGCCGAAACTGTAACGTACTTTGATACTTTTCTTGAAGTTCGATATTAAAGTCGCAAAACACGCCGTTGCAATTTGTACGAATATTTTTGGTGCGCTAAACGCATCAAATTTCTGTCCATGTAGCTTGCAAACAAATTGGTCTGGTTTTGTACGTTTGGTTATTTTGTGATTGCGTTGTTAGTGATACCATTTTTCTTAACAATTTCGATTCTGTGACACCCCGTCAAAGCCAAACTCTAGATCCGCGCCTGACGTGGTTGCTTATAATATTGATGTTATGTGAGAGAAAAATAAAGTTTTGCTCTCCGTGTTCCTACTGACTCTCAAAATCTGCCTTCTTGGTCACTTTATCTGAATCATTAATTGTAATAAATTGCAGAAACTCCTCATGTACTGAATTGTCATTAACGAAACGCACACACACAATTAAAGCAACCCGAAGCGATGTGAAAATGGTCACCGATCGCACACTTCAACAGTAAAACTGATCCATGGCTCGCTCCAACACTGAAGGGGGAGTCTCGCTATGAGTAGAGTGCAGGACATTTACCAAGTGAGGAACGTGATCACTTTTAACATATATACAGGAGTTAAGACGCCTCACTAGTGGTAATGTAAAACAGCTCATAGCTGGGACAATACAAAGATTCAAGTAAAGATATGTCTCGGGGAAGTCAAACCCTGAAAGCCCCCTGTCGGTACGCCACTGTATTAGTGTGTGTATTTGTAATTGCAGTAGGATTTGGGTGGCTTTAAGTTAAGTACCATCCCGGTGATCCGCGCTCGTATTTACCTAACAATGCCGAGGAATAAAAAGCACTGAAATCGTTAATGCTCGGCTTCCTTTCTCTTCAGAAACCTTCTTCGAGAAATCCTTTACGGAATGCTGAAAACAGCGTCGCGTTGTTCTCAAGATTACCCGTAACAGCAAAGAATCGTGGTCTTTGTTTCATACTAACAAGGGAAGTACCCCAGCTCGAACGGCTAAAACCGACTGGCGGTGCGCTTAACATACGAAGATATGTATGTTCTACTACCTATCACGGGCATTTATCTGTAAAACCCTGCATTAGTGTACAATCAATGTTTGGAAGTTACGGCGTCCAAAGATTGCAGAAACACAATTTGCAGCAGAAAGTACCATGCAACAGGTATTTCGGACCATTATATTAGGGAATATCCATTCCAAGCCATTGGTTAGACCTTGAGCATATATGTGATAACTAGAGCTCGGATCGATATGCTCGATAAAATCTCCAGATATGCTCGAAAACCATGTGTTTTATGCTCGATAGATATGCTCGATTAACCATTATATGCGGTTAAATATGCAGAATATGGTCGAAAAGCCCCGTTAAAAACTATAGAAAGGAAAGTGAAACGAAAAAACCAATAACATACCTTTATATACGAGCTTTATTTTCTAATTGTATGTATGATACACTGCAATAAACTCGCATTCAAGTTTTTCAAGTATATATAAGAGAAGTGCTCTTATAAAATATACAGTTTAAAAGTTCATTTACAAAATGTTCAGAATTAGGCGAGTCAATGAAGTAGATCTGCATTGGTCGGTACAACAAGAATTTTTTATGTTTTCGGTTTTGAATGATTTTCTTAAATTAGTCAATAAAAGTTTCACCGACAGTCGTGGCTACGCTGGCTAACGCGCAGCATTAGGCCATGGGACCAAGCTCTCTGCTGACTCGGTAGACGCGTGGGTTCGAGCCCCAGGTCGGCCGTCCTTGAAATGGTTTTCCGTGGTTTCCCATTTTCAACACCAGGCAAATGCTGGGACGGTACCTTCTGACAGGCCACGGCCGCTTCCTTCCACATCCTCGCCCAGTTTCATTCACCATCATTCATTTCATCTCTCATTAACTCCTCTCCTGAGGTTGGCGTCAGGAAGGGCATCCGGCCGTAAAAACCATCGCCACAAAGCCCTCCATCGCATCTCATCCCCGACCCCGTTGGAAAACGGGAATAATAAGGGGTAGTCATACAGTCAATAAAAGTTTCAATGACGAGTAGGACCTCACTAAAGGTTAAAAACCTGCGGTTCTGTTATTCGCACCAGATAGGTTTTTCAATGATTATTTCTGTTTTCGAACCTTAAGGATGGACAGGGCCCGAATTCGGGGGGGGATTCGAAGAAAAACAAACTATTTAGACGAAAACCACAAGAATATGCATTTATATGCTTCTATTCTGAAAACCGCGGTTTTATGCATTTATATGCTCGATAAATTCCAATTCTGTTGGTCCTAGAGAGGTGAAAATACCACCAAAAGGCTTCTTTGAATGTGTACTATCCAATAAAAAATATGCAAATATGCTCGAATCCGAGCCCTAGTGATAACATTACAAAAAGATTGCAGGAACACAATTCGCAGCAGAAACTACCGTGCAACAGGAAATTCAGACCATTATATTAACAAGAAACGGGTGCAGTATCACCTGGCAAAAGGTTGAACACTTGCTTGCAACAAGAAATCTTAACACATGCAGTACCGTGTTGACATAATAGAAGATAGTGTGTTGTCCTTCATTCGACGTCGAAGTGTAAATGTGGAGTTGCAATGACGTGATTAAAACCCAGCGGAATGGAACACTTAACAAGGGCAATATGTAGACATACTCCATTTACGATGTTCCCGCATTGCAATAGTCCAAACTCAAATGCCACGGTGATCACATTATCACATACTCAGATGGCGCTGGCTTTTACAGATGAATGGCATTGATAGCTATTGACATAGGTAAGTTACAACTGTATACTTTAAACCCACTTTCAGTCGGTTTTCGCCGTTCGAGCTGGGATACTTCCCTCGTAAGTAGAGATAAGGAAACTTACTAAATAAGATTAATTACATATCTATACTACGGTGAGTCAGTACAGGGATGAAAACAGCTTAAAGATAAAAGCAATAAACGCAAGAAAAACAGATACTACAGAACTGATCTCAGGTGCTATTGTTTCTAGCAGCTCCCTGCAATGTTTGAACGAAAAAACAAAAGATTCTGGTTTTCTAGCAACTGGGTGCTCCTTCAATTGTTTCTCTTGCATTGTGGGCAATGAGATCCCGCCAGGTGTCCAAAGCATTCATCTTTCTTTAATTAAGGCAAAGAGCTTGTAACAATGGCAGAGAGAACTTGGAATGCGATGACGTAAGTGAAGCGTGAAGACAGTGCTCGGTGAGGTGAATTGGAGAAATGAATGCTTTGATTCAGTTCAGTTTGCTCTGTTAAAAGAAGGCCTGTTTACAAGAAGATGGATGCATGGACAAAAGGGAATTGTGAAGGTTAAGTATCTGATGCAAATGAGTGCTGGACTGAAGAAGAATATTCTCGAAATTCCAATACAGACGTGATCAACAAATTGTTAGAACTAGCGGACCTATGCGTGAACTCTCGTGTGATTATTGGTTGATGATGATGATAATTGTTGTTTTAAGGGGCCTAACATCTAGGCTATCGGCCCCTGATGGTTTGGGTGATCGTGAAGATGAAAATGAAATGTAAACTTAAAACTAAAATTAACTACCAACCTACATACTAGAAGAAGAAATGTAAAACTAGAGAAGAATAAGGCAAATAAAGGACAGGAGGAAAAGAAATGCCCTCAACCCTCGAAGAATGCGGATTGAGGGACTTGGAAGGGAGGAGAGCCATGAAAGGCAGATAGGAAAGTGAAAGAGGAGAGGGCCCGCCCCGAAGGTAAGGGACAAAAGGGGAAAACGGACCCAGCTCAGGAATCCCTCGGGGTCGCCAACTCCCGAACTCACCAGCCGTAAGCCCCTGAGGGTGTAGCATTATCTAGGGTGCACCAAACGTAGTGGGGCTACATGCACCCGGCCTCCTTGAGGGCCTTGAGCAGAAGGCAGGAGATAACAGGAAAAGAAAAAGAAGGCTGACCCCTCGCAGAAGGAGGGAATCAGAAAAGATGAGCCAGGGGCCAATTAAGGCGAGAAAGGAAGAGACTCCCTAGGCCTCGGATACCCTAATACCGTCGGGGTCGGAAGAGAACAAGAGTTGACCAAGTGAGGTCGACAGGAAAGAAGAAAGAGAGGAGCACGGCACAAGTAAGTGGAAGCAATGCCGGACTCAGCTGGGGCCCCGTGGGTGATTATTAGTATGCGGCCTCCAAGCTAAACTGTTTTTAATGTTTAATTCATTTTTTTTTGAATGACACTAAGAGCATGTTCATAACCTGGTGAGCACAAATCCAACATGGTGGCGACGAGAAATTTAAATATTCAAATGTGCGTTTCTCGCGATTTAACCATCCGAGCGCAGTGAAACTTTGTATGGTAAATGCCTATTCAAGTTTTAATCCACAGGCTTCTAATTTATTTCAATTGTTTTCATAACCACAAGATGGAGGCTGTGCAAAATTTTAAAATATACTTTTTATTTCTTGTGTCCTAATCATGCGATTGAAGTTTGAATAATACACCTACACAATAATCTTCATGTATTAGTACATAACTCTATGGCCTACATATATAAAATCCAACATGGTGACCATCCGCAATATTTAGTCGCTTCTCAATATCTACGAATCTATTACAGCAATCAAACTGAAATGCATGTTGATAGAGGCTATTAACACAAGTAAGATACTGTATATGAACTTAGGCTGTTTAGTTCTTCACGGAAATACATGTTGATGTGTAACATCTTTCCACTCGGTTGCTGGATATTTTTGAGGGAGTGATTTTGAAAAACGGGACGGAAGTGGATCGGAACGATCGAGGTGGTACCAGCTGGCACACTTCCGTTCGAAGTGTGCTCGAACGGAAGTGTGCTAGCTGGCAGTGATGGATCGAATGGAAGTGTAAGACGCACTGCCAACTCGATCGATCGATCCAGCTGGCAGTGGTAAGAGAAACAATGAGCGCGCGGTGTCGGAAATTGATACCATGACGTACTCTCGGCCATGTGGAATGTATATGACATACTGAATGGAAAACGCTCATGCGAACTCTGGTGTCAAGTGATTGAAACAAATGACATGGTACATGTTCGAAGTCTTCGTATCAGTATTTAAATGGTAAAATGCCTTAATATCAAACAATGTAAGTAGTCGGCATTGCCGGTATTATGTTTCTGCACAATAACTCTTCAAATATTAACCCACATAACGGTAATGCAGTCATCAATATAATATAATCGTTGTGGTTATACGAGAATTGAGCAAGCCTTCATGAACTATTGCTGACTATATTCTCTTTACTCACAAGAGGGCCTATTCATAAGGCATTTTAAACTCAATTTCACGCAGGAACATTATCGAAACAAGCAAAATATAAATGAAACTTAATTCCGTAATGCAGTATTATTGGAACGTGGAAATAAGTCACCATCTTGTGCACAATATTTGCGTAGTCGAAAGAGCCGTGGGGTTAGCGCCTATGATTGTGAATCTACAGATCTTTGGTTCGAATCCCGGACGGGGTAGATATTTTTGCTACCAGATTATCATTTTAAACGATATTTATCATATCAATATGACTCATTTTAACAGAATCCATAAGAAATTACGTGTTGGTCTGTGAAGAGGACCTGTTTATTAGGAATTTAAGGTTATGAGCGGTGTCGCGTCTATTAATCTAGTTGATCCATATCGTATTCTTTATTTAGGCTAGTGCTGATGGAAGATACAAATCATCTAATAAAATGAGTTCCGTATTATAAACTACAATATCTGTAAAACACTCCCTTTTACAATAGATTAATATTTGTGCCAATAATAGTATAAAATTCCGGTGTATCAACAATTTCACGTGAGGTTTCTTCTATGTCAGATATGCGACTACTGTAAGGCTCGTAATTTAAAAAAAACTTGTTCTACAGATTTAAATGAAATTAAAGCTTGACGGTTTTAATATAATCTTTGATTGTTTATCTTCAGTTTGTGGAAAGCAGATTTTTGAATTTCTCAAAACGGAAGTATATAATTTGATTTTAGCATGTAATAGCGCTCGCAGTGATAGATTTAGGCCACAAAGGATTGGTCTAACGCTTGGTGTCCACGACTAGTCAGTTTATAATGTCACACCACGCCGCCAACATGCAAGAGGCGTTTGGTTAAGACGCAAAACATTCAATAGCAGAAAGTGGTGAGATTCAGCGACGAACCTGGAACGAGAATGATCAACAACTACAAATGGAATTACTTCAATGAAACGCAAACCTCGCCAACAGAATAGGAAGACTCGAATGGTGTCTTTGTGTTTGGGATTGTAACTACAACGGTTGATCCGATATCCTTTACATTTGCGGAAATTATCGTCACTTGTGTACCACATGTTAGATTTTGGTAACGATTAGTGCATTGGGCGCATGCGCGATGCTATCCTTACCTAATTGGTCAAACAGCTGTATCGTAATGAAAATATTGAGCTCTGATTGGTGGAGAACCTCAATCATAATGAAACTTGAAATATAATGAGCCTCATTAAGATAGCCTACAGTTTTCTGGCATGGTCGAACATAAACCTTTCTATAATATCTTAAATATTATCTTAGCTCTGTCATACGTCCTTCCATCCATCACCATTCACACGAGACAGGCAGCAGTATTCAACAAGAAATCTCGGCATGTGGCCTTAAATATTTCTTTTTTGTTTTAGAATTTCTGATATCGGCAGGAATTGCATTCTATAGTAGGGATCTAGATCAGGCGTGCACAAACTTTGTATAAGTGGGGGTCAAGTTTATTTGTACAAAAAACCAACAGAATTCTTATCATCAAGAAATGAAAATAATGGGAAAATTCTCATCATTAACAAAATATATATATTCACGTTTTCAAGAGAATAAAATACTTATCCGTGGACTGCGTGAACTGACTTCGAGGGCCGAAAGCAGCCCGCGGGTTGGATACCCCTGATCTAGATGGTTTATTGAGACAATTTCAGCGAGAAACCATCTTAACCTTGTGCTAGTTTTACCCGTAACTCGTTGCTTAATAACAGAAAATATTACTCATGGCGATTTATGCAAATCAGCTGAGTCGAACGTTCATTGTTGGTGATATAATCTTTCGCGCCATTTGGTATTGTGTGCATTATCAAGGTTATTTAAACACTTAGTATTGGAGGGGAACTTGATTTATTCACTCTCTTCAGGGTTGAGTGAAATTTCATCATTTGTCGTGAAACAAGCTTGGAGTCAAGATGTGACGTGCGGTTGGAGCAAAATGGTGCAACGTGTTTTGAAAGGGAGTTTCTCCTCTACCTTTCGCTCAGAGAGGTTAGCTGACTAGACTGACCGCTGGAGTGAAAATGAAAATCCACAGCCTGCTTCCAGTCTCCGACCGGGTCAGGAATGGAATGAATGTAGCCCCCATCTAGCGGCGAGGATATGAACTGTGCCGGCTGCCGAGGCCTGACGCACTCCTCTGGGGCAATGATTAAATGAATGACAGATGAAATGAAATGATAGTGGAGAGTGTTGCTGGAATTAAATTTTGACAGGGAAAACCGGAGTACCCGGAGAAAAACCTGTCTGCCTCCGTTTTGTCCAGCACAGATCTCACATGGAGTGACCGGGATTTGAACCACGGACCCAGCGGTGAGAGGCCGGCGTGCTGCCGCCTAAGCCACGGAGGCTTCGTACTTGTCTGATAACCTGTGTTATTATATTGGCTGTATTAGTGTGTGTATTTGTAATCCCGATGAGGAGTAAGCTTATTAAATTCTTTATGTTCGACGATGTGGTATGTAAATAATATATGTAAGAAAACTGTATCATAATGGGGGTCATTATAACACTATCTTTTCATTATAATACAGCTTCTCCAACCAATCAGAGCTCAATATTTTCATTCATTGGCCAAATAGCTAAGGATAGCTTCTCACATGCACTCAAAATCCAACATGTTGGACATGAATTACATGACTTGAAAGTTGACAATGTAGCCTATCATTGTACTTACAATGCATAAACAAACTGGGCAATAGCACTGTACTGTGCCCGTTTAGACCTGAGTCCGCACGACCACATATGCATTTTACCAAGAATCAGTCAGCACGAGAGTCAAAATATCCCGGGGCGCCAGATGGGTTAAAGCTAATCGCAAAAACGACATCAAATGAAAAAAATGCTTTAATGATTTTTGGCTCAATGCAACAATAAGGATAGAAGGAGATTCAACTGGGCATAACACATCAAGTAAAATTATCTCATTTTATTCTGAAGTTAAAATTGACTGCAAAATAAGAATGCTCAAAGCGGCATCATTCACGTGTGGCGACCCACATTACTATTTACAAAATGCTTGCCACGGTGGGTGAGTGGTTATAGTGTCGGACTACCAACCCCAAGATTGCAGGTTCGCCCCTGACCGTGGTAAGTGATTTTTGAAAGGCGACAAAAATCACGACACTCATGTCATACGTTGTTGGCATGTTAAAGAACCCATTTGAATTCAGTAGCCCGTGTTCAATGGCAAAATTTATCTCGGGATTTTCCGCCAACACAAAGTTCCTCCATTCTCTACATGACAGCGCTGTAGTGTCAAGGAGTTTAGATATCTAACCTCCTTGACTTTCATAGCGTTCAAAGGAACGACGACATTCGACATGCAAGCTACCCTTTGGGTGTCAATTAACAAAGCTTGCACCAGGCACCCGAGGCCATACGATATTATTATTATTATTATTATTATTTACACAATGTACAGAAATTTTCCAACACATTGGACAATTATCTTTGGAAACACAAGTCTGATTATCAGTCCTGTAGACTGTGTTCCAAAACTATATCCATTATTTATGATTAAATCCAGTTCAAATTTAATTGTCTCTACTGGAAATACTGTAGTTCACTGGTTGAATTTTTACATAATATTAACACTCGTAGAATAATTGTTCGTAGAATTTTTAACTTTCACTTATTTTTCAAGTTTCAAAAAAAAAATATTGTCAAAAAATATTGTGATCTCTGAATCAACACAAATTATTTACACATATTAATAACAACATCTGAAAAGTATTTGACCATTGAGCATAGCATCGAAGAAATTGTGCGAAGCACAACAAAATTAATTGTTATTCTGACATTAAACATTTCGAGAAGTGACTCGATTATGAACTTCAAGTTCCTAACAAAATATATGATTTCTGAATCATCAACTATCAATAAATTGTTGGACCATTCAACTATTCGATTCTCCACATGGAATCATCATTAAGAAAAATATTTATATTTGTGGCCATTTTTAGTAACTTTCACAACTTGCAATTCTTCGACAGAATGCGGAAATAAGAATTGTAGCTTCATAATAAATTCATTTAGTTCATGGCACTAGGATAGAAAACATCCTTCAAATTATTCGTGGTTATAGAATTATTTTTAATTGGCAGTGGCCCATTCTATTATTTGTGTAAGAACACAACATTCCAACAACAACGGCAAAGGTCTTCCTCTGAAGAAGAATAAAATACTATCATGACAAATCCGGGTTCTAGCAAAATCAAAGTCTAAATGGAATTCGTAAACAAGGTTGAAATAACAACTGATGGTTTTTAAGAAATAACCTTCGGGTCATTCATACGACGCAATGTGTAGTTCCAAAACTCCTTCTTTAACACTGAGTCATCGAACCTCCTATTTGATTGATGCTCGAATAAAAACCTCCTCATTCCTGCAACTTAAACACGCGCACCTGGGAATGGCATTTCAACTACTCCACACACATAAATTTTCTTCCCAAAATGTATACCATAAATCAAGCCTCTGCTTGTTATCAACACTGGAAGATTAATAAACTTACAAGTTTATTTTATTTTACCATTCAGTTCAACCCGTGAATTTACCATACTTATGATAATCTTTCTTTCACTTTCGAATGTGTATTTACGTCATGATTTTATATAAATACAAAAATATCCTAATTGATACAAATATCATTTGCTTCCCGTTTCATGCCTCTCCGTGTTATCTGAAAAATATACTTTGCTCATTGCAAATATTAACTGTTCAACCAGAACTGTAATGTTGGTTGAATGCGGGCTTGCGCTAACCACTCTCCTTCGGAAAATCACCTGTTCCAAACTAGAAATGATTAAACTACTTCATAGGCTCTCTCTCAATAAATGTGATTATTAGAAAATATAAGATCCAAGAATTATTTAGAAAAATTATGAAGATCATTATTATTATTATTATTATTATTAGTGGATTATTATTATTATTATTAATATTATTATTTATATTATTTTAAATGTGTTTAATTTTTATTTCATTATG
Source organism: Meconema thalassinum (assembly GCA_946902985.2). NCBI lineage: Eukaryota > Metazoa > Arthropoda > Insecta > Orthoptera > Tettigoniidae > Meconema > Meconema thalassinum. The sequence continues at coordinate 176,212,964 of OX336401.1, forward strand.
TGAGAATCCACATGTTCGATTCTTCGAATATGGATAAAGTATCCATCTCTCAACAAAAATAATTATTAACTTTTACAGTTACATCGGCTGTTTTCCGTGACTATCAAAAAATATGAAACATTCAAATAAATGCTCGTTCTGCTCGGTCATCGATCCTAAACTGTTCTGAGTGCTGAAAATACTCAGAATAACTCTTAATATGTCTTGCGTAAATCATTGCAAGATTTAAATACGAAGAAAAATAAATGTGTTGGTCATCTGCAGAAAAATAGTTTGTTCCAATTAGCTAGGCATAATATAAAGTCAAAAGTGGCTTACATTTCTCGTTGGTCTTGAAGCGTAGTGAACCTGGTCTGTACCAGATTTATCCAGATACATGCCCTATCGGACACGCACGTATAATCCTTGTATCGGCCGCCATTATATACCCACAATCTGTCTAACACGACATAGTGGAGATATTGCTTGAAGTATGAAGTAACTGCTGATCCATTTTAATGTTGACTTCTATTAAAGCCATAGCATTTCGCTTAAATGGGGTCAGATCTAAGTGATCTATTCTCAAATATGTCAGTTGTAACTTAACTCACGGTAATCTTTTCAGTACAAGAAAACACTGACAGTCTAAACCAATCAACGGCTGTTCTGAAGATCGTTCCCTGGGCATGGCTTATCACCATCTATCATGCGCGAAGCAACATATAGTTTCCCTGCGTTGGCTAATGAACAACACCGTGATAGACTGGCCTTCAATATACTGAAAGATTGGAGTGGTTATCAAGTTACAATTATGAAACTGACTAAATTGGACTAAAATATCCAAGTATTGAATGATTATTACTGGACTGTGACAAAGTACTTTCTAGACAAAGTCTAGCATATGTCCATGTAGAAATAAAATATTTCACCAGTGTCCGTAGAAAAATGACAATCACCTTAGTGATTCTCCCTTCCGGAAACTTACTAAGTTCCACATTTATCGCAGCACTTCTGTGACTATCACAATCTGAAGATAACTTCTGCGTAGATCCGGCAACCATGTGCCTTGGCTCAGCGTAGTAGCACCTTGCTATGCAAGAGCTTGATTCGAAGTGAGCTGAAGTTGCTTGGGCCGGCCGGCTTTTATTCAAAACGGTCAGGGTCACGCTGCATCACGCTGAAATCTAAAAATCATCATATCTCTGGTATCCCTGGTCCGATTTACTTGATACTAAGTGCATTCTCTTTCATTTGGCCGTGCCAGTAATCTGATCCAAGTCTCACGTCTCTACTCCAAGGCTAACTATTTAATCAACAAATAGTCTCGACCTCTGCTATTACTCGCTACGTCACTTGACATGTTCTTGGCTGCATATTCTTTCCATTTCCTTCTGGAAGTAATGTAGCGCGATATTCAAATATCTCAACTTTCAAAAGCGGCTGTAGCCTTTCCCTTGATATCTAGGTGTCTGAATCTTGGAATACCCATTCCTAGAGTTGGGCACAGTACCTTAATATCCGCAACTCCAATTTCTACACATTCGTAAGATTTCGCCAACAATTTTAGTGAATGCTGTTGTTGACATAAACACACCAGAACTTCATGGAAGAAGCAGGCCTATGACGTTAGTTCCACGGAATTTATAATGCAGCTCTCTGTTCAGTAAATGGATTTCTGTGAAACTTTTCCGCCAGATGTCATAACTGTTCTATTTGGGACTCAATTGATTTGCCTTCCGTTGACATTCTATACGCATCGAATTTGAAGAATAACTATTTGATATTTGATATTTTAATTTTAAAGGGTTATTTTGTGTTATTTGACAAAAATAGCAAAATGATCCAACATAGTACCTGTGCGCTATCTGTTGGTGCTACTTCAGGATAAACAATGCTTCAAAGCTTTGGGATTCGTTATTGGGTAGAGATCAAATGCTGAGCCCACTCAATTCCCAAGGAGAAGAATTCAACCAACAGAATCTCGACAGATATTTATGAATATTTATGTTAGAACATATAATACAGTTATAATTATCGTCGAACATAAACAGTCGTATGCAACTCGGCTATAATGGTAATTAAGACATTCGTATGGAAATTATGAAACTCGCTTCCCTCGTTTTATAAACATACTCGTGTCCTAATTATTGCCATTAGGCTATAGGCGAGTTGCATAATGTACTGTTATACAAATCCAAGGACTCATTTGAAATTTAATGGACATATTTTAGACACTCCTATTCGTACAGTAGATGGAGCTGATGACCAACATGACCTAAATAAATTAACAATTAACAACATCCTGCCTTCTGCTCGAGACCCTAATGGAAGCAGGGTGCGAGAAATAGGCTACCCCCCCACCCCCGAATGGTGCTACACCCCTTGTTGTTGTTTGAGTCTTCTATCTTTGGACTGGTTTGATGCATACCTCCATCGCTCGCTGTTCTGAGCTAATCGTTTCATCTCTACATAGCAACCGCAGAACATCAGAGATAATTGTAACCTTGGTCTAACTCGACAGTTCTTGTCCTCGACCCTTCCTTCCCTAACAAAGTTTGTTATCACTGGGTGTCTTAGTATGTGTCCTAACAACCTATCTCTTCACTTCATTAGCAGTCGCCAGAAACATGTCTCCTCTCCCACTATCTACTCTATCTACCCATCTGATCATCATTCTCCTGAAACACCACATTTCAAATGCTTCTATTCTTCTAGTTTCTGCTGCACCAATAGTCCAAGTTTCACTTCCATAGAGCGCCACGCTCCAGACAATGTCTTTTGAAAATGACGTCCTAATACCTAAATCTATATTCGATGTCAACAGATTCCTTTTCTGTGCAAATGCTTTCCTTGCCTGAGCCAACCCAGCCTACGTCTTATATCCACTTTGCTTATTAAGTAACAGAAATCCCCTACGTCCTTTATCTTTTCGCCTGCACATTTGAAGTCAATAAGTGTTTCTGATTCCTTTCGGCTGCATTTCATTTTGTTTTTCTTGTTCTACATTTATTGGTTTTTATCGTGAATTATTTTCTCAAGATGGAGTCCGTACCATTTAGAAACTCATTCAATTTGTCTAAGATGACAATGGCATCAGCAAATCTGAGAATTGAAATTATTTCTCCTCGAATCTTTACTCGTCAAATACATTGCTAGAAAACAGGGACGTTCGTGGAAAAGTGAAAGGTGATGGGTATCGTTTTATCTCTCTTCCGTTGCTGCGCCCGAGTGTCGCTACTGTCATTTTAGGATGTCACCGGTGAACCTCTGGATGGATTTTGATGCGGTTTTAACAATTCGGTAAAGGATATCTTCTGGAAGATTTCTGTAGAAAAGAATTTATTTATGATCAAAGGAAGCCGAGCAATAACGATTTCAGTGAAAAAGTCGGAAAAAAAAGTGACAGTCAGTCTGAAAGACTAGACTTTGTATCATTTTAAATGCTACGAATGCTGAAAATGCTAGAAAGGCTGGAGGCTTCTCGCTTTGCTCGAAGCCAAACACTCTTGACATGTTAGAAAAGTATCTGCATAATACTTATCTTGTTTCAAATTACTCGTGAACGGCAAGTGCAAACCAAGGGCAAAGCCAGGTCCAGCGCGGGGACGTGCCCCTTCCATCCAGTCTTAAAACACTTATAGTGGGCGATGCATTGAAGATAGAGATATGCTCTCGCGGACTTTTTTGCAGAACTTTTCATGCTGACTAATTCTTACGCTCATAGTATATTAGCGGGGTGGAATTTTCACCTGGAAAATCACGTGGTGTCAGGAAGGGCATCCGGCCTTAAATCCCCGGCCAAAACCCAAATGAGCCTGGTTGGCTCCGGCGACCCCAATTAATTGGGAAAAGCCGAAGGGAAAGAAGAAGATAGTATATTGATATTTTTAACGGTTTGCCCAGCGTAAGCTTAAGAAGCGCACGGACGCCAAGTTTGTTTTCGACTTTTTCACTGAAATCGTTACTGCTTGGCTTCCTTAGATCATACATAAATTATTTTCTACAGAATCTTTCCTCGAGATATCCTTTACAGAACGGTGCAAACCGCATCAAAATCCATCCAGTGGTTCTCGAGATTACCCGTGACATCCAAGAATCGGGGATTTTTGTCTTATACTGACGAAGTAGAGATTATTTAAACACAAAATGTGCTAAATGTTCCGGCATAACTCATCAAAATGACAGTGTTTCGCCCCGGTGTGCAATTGGGCTCTTCAGTTAGTTAAAGCACACCTCACCAAGACACTGTCTAGTACACACTGGGAAGGCCATTGCAAGACGTATTTGATACATGTGTATTCACGTCACGAGAGATTGTCGGGAACACATGCACCAAGCGGTACTATGACGTCACACACCTCAGTGCATCTGTCCGTCCGTCACCGTAACGTAACGCCAGACCCCAGCGTAACGACGAAGTCGACAAGATCATTTAAAATGATAAAAAATTAACATGGCGTCCGTGCGCTTGTTAAGCTTACGCTGGGCAAACCGTTAAACATATCAATATACTATGAGCGTAAGAATTGGTCAGCATGAAAAGTTCTACAAAGAAGTCCGCGAGAGTATATCTCTATCTTCAATACGTTATTACGTTTTCATTTCTTCCAACAATCTCCATTCAAATACTGAGGCGACAGTTTACGAGCTGGCTAGGGGTGAGCCTATCACTCCAGTTAAAGCCTAGCTAGGTGGCGAACATATTACCCCACATACAGCCAGCAGCAAACTGTCGAGTCGTGTTGAGTTAAGACTTCAGAGAAGAGTGGTTGTGTTTGGAGTTTCCCCGGAAGTGCAACTCGGCTTTCCTTCATTTCGACTGTGAACTTTCCGTTCCGCAAAATACATAATTAAAATACATACGACGCTGAAATTTTGCAAGAGCGATAGCTTAAACAAATCAGTCCGGGAATTCGTCGTCGCGCTCAAATATCGTAGTTGCAAACACCCAATATTTATGATGTGTAACATCTTTCCGCTCACCGTCAGTAGTGGCTACGCTGGCTAAAGCGCAGCATTAGGTCATGGGGCCAAGCTCTCTGCTGACTCGGTAGACGCGTGGGTTCGAGCCCCACCGTCGGCCGTCCTTGAAATGGTTTTCCGTGGTTTCCCATTTTCAACACCAGGCAAATGCTGGGACGGTACCTTCTGACAGGCCACGGCCGATTCCTTCCACATCCTTGCCCAGTTTCATTCACCATCATTCATTTCATCTCTCATTAACTCCTCTCCTGAGGTTGGCGTCAGGAAGGGCATCCGGCCGTAAAAAACCATCGCCACAAAGACTTCCATCGCATCTCATCCCCGACCCCGTTGGAAAAACGGGAATAATAAGGGGTAGACAAACATACAACATCTTTCCACTCGGTAGCTGGACATTTCTGTGGGAGTGATTTTGGAAAAGGGACGGAAGTGCATGGGACGGAAACAATGAGCGCGCGTGGTGGCGGAGATCGGTACAATGACGTACTGTAGGTCGTGTGGCTACGGGGAATGTATATCGCATACAGTTAGTTGAAGGTTTCGAGACACCATTTAAGATATTCCTACAGTAAATCATCTTCAAGTTGTCGTTCTTTGGTGTGAATATATTCATTTTATCATATTTGCTGAAAACAATTACGATTTATTAAATCTTCATACTTTTGCTGTATTCTTATTTAATGTAAGCACTCGATGTACTGTGGGCCATATGGCTATGTGGAATCTGTATCGCATCAACAAACACTCCAAACAACGTAGGAATTCAGTTATCAACGCCGACTACTAACAATAATTGAAACTTCGTTGGTCTAAACATATCATTTAATATAGACTACCTTCCGCACACCTAATTTTTAATCGCGCCCATACTTGGCAGTGCGTTGATCGGCAAAACGAGGCCATTTTCAAAAACATAGCTGGCATGGGTTCACTAACTGGCCGGTATAGAGCGCAGCTTGCCGGCGTCCCGCAGGGCAGTATATTAGGTCCGATCCTGATCCTAGTATACATTAATGATATACCCAGATCACACGACACCACAACAGCAATCTTCGCAGACGACACAGCTATCTTGGCAAAATCCAGGAACCCGGAGACAGCAAAGCGTCGTCTGCAAGCACACGTGACACGACTCGAACCCTGGCTCACCAGAAACCAAATACAAGTAAACCTCACCAAAACACAAACACTACACTTTACATGGAGACAAGCCCACCCAGCTACACCAATAAAACTATTCAACACAGACATAATAAATGCTAACACTTACAAATACCTAGGCATCACACTCGATAGCAAACTCACACTCAAACATCACCTGAATATCACAATACAAAAGGCCAAAGCTGCAATCCTCTCAGTTTACCCCCCCCCCCTCATACACCCTACAGGCCTCCTCAACTCCAAGAACATTTTACTCACACACACAGCACTCATTCGCCCAGTAATCACTTATGCCTACCCAGCTATAGGCTTCCAACCAGCCAGCCACATACAGCAACTCCAATACACACAAAATTGGCTGCTAAGACTGGCACTAAAACAGGCCACTAATGACACATCCATTGCATACAGACACAAAACACTAAAAATTCCATATCTATTCGACTACCTAACACACACAACTAGAAAATTCTACAACAAAGTACACACGCACGAAAACCCACTCATCCGACAACTAGGCAGATAAAATCCTGACCCTCACAGAACACGTTAACGACAACCCAAGCATGTCCTCATCATCCGCGAGATGCTTGAAAATCCACCATAAAACCCCCCACCAAAATCAAGAAATTTCAGACAAGGTCAAAACTCGGTCCGATGACCACACCAAAAAACGCAATCAGTCAAATAGGGTGCCTGCCTGGGGGCTAGCCATGGCTCGCTCACTCAGGATGGCATGCTACGTGACTGGAACAAGCGCCAAATAAGTCAGCAAACATTACCAATTAATCCCAAAACTACTACCAAGACACAATGGCAAAGGTCATCCTCTGGGATGATAACCACACAATCAAACACAGTGAACACACTCTACACCAAACAAAAGGGCCGTTTTTACACATGCGGCAACCCCTAAAGGAAATGCCCTGAACATCAACATCTCGTCACCATAGGGGAAAACCCGCAGGAGCACCTTCTAGCACTTCTAAGCACTTCTAGGCAAAACAACTTACACGACCAACTAAAGGTGAGCATGGCCATGGCAAGTTGAGCGTAACTACAGGTTATATAAGAGCAATACGAGCAACATTAGTACTGCACACGTACGTAAACTAAAATTAACCTAATCTCAAATACACCCAAGCACACACGCCTAACAAAAAACACGTCTACCATAATTCACACTAACACAGGCAGCGCCGGACCAAATACCACGGTGCGGCGCGGCCCAAACCCACACAACAAGCTACACATCCAAGATTAACACCTCTTGATTCAGGGTATAAGGAGCACAATAGAGCACCAGTCCCTGCACACACAGGTCATCCTATGGATGACCTCTCCAGCCCGAGATTAGAAGTAGGCAGTGGATTGCTTCCGCCACGGCAAATAACAAATATGATTCATTATGGTCAGGATTTGGCAGTGGAGTTATTTCAATGACCAACAGAGTTCACTGTGAACAAGGGATTTGCGCTCCCGGGACACACATAGTAGGATAACATGTCACATGTTACACACCATATGCGACTACTGTAAGGCTCGTATAATTATTTTTTTCTTTAATTTCCTTCATTGCTTGTTCAATGTATATATTGAAAAGTATGTGTGATAAGTTGCAGACTTGTCTTGTCTGTACGTTCTATACAAAAGTGAAAAAATGTAAGTAGATGACCTCTGCTTGATCCTTAAAAATAACAATCACTACCTTTAAAGGGACATTGTGTAGGTTATGACAGTGACAAACACATCTAATATATTTAAACCGTTGCTGCTGTGGGAAAGTCAAAGAAAAAGCTAGAAGTAGTCTCTAGAACATTTTAACCGAGAGTGTCATTACTTAAAAATTCCTGGGCAATGTCCCGCCCTTATCTCGGTACAAGTTACTGTGATTAAGTAGCGTGAATCAAGTGTATATCTGGTGTCCTCCACATATACTTGCATACACAATTGTGTGACATATTTATAATAGGACTATTTAACGGTACGCTCAGCTATGAATGGCGCGGGGAGCCCAGATAACGATCCTAAGTTATTGAGAGGAATCTCTCGGTCTCCGTTATAACCACCACCATTTTTAATACAGGCATTTATAAAGCACAGTCATGGCCGCGACCTGGGTCAAGTACCTAACACATCTTGGTTAACAAGACATACCCGAGAGCTCATGAAGGGGGCAGATCATGTGCCTCCATCATTACAGCAACCAATTATCTTGAAACCTTAAGACGGGTTCTCAAATGGCTCTGGAACGAGGATGGAAATGGGGAAAAGAGAATGGGATGTTTGTCGGGACTCCAATTCACAATATTAGCCAGGGAACGGGAACAAGAACGGGAACGGGAAGATTGCCTGGCTCCAGTTTCCAATATTAGCCTGGGAACGAGAACAAGAACGGGACGCTTGCCTGGCTCCAGTTCACAATATTAGCCAGGGAACGGGAACAAGAACGAGAACGGAGAGATTGCCTGGCTCCAATTCACAATATTAGCCAGGGAACGGGAACAAGAACAAGAACGGGAAGCTTGCCTGGTTCCAGTTCACAATATTAGCCAGGGAACGGGAGCAAGAACGGGAACTGGAAGCTTGTCTGGCTCCAGTTCACAATATTAGCCAGGGAACGGGAACGGGAACAAGAACGAGAAGCTTGTCTGGGCTCCAGTTCACAATATTAGCCAGGGAACGGGAACGGGAACGAAAACAAGAACGGGAAGCTTGTCTGGGCTCCAGTTCACAATATTAGCCAGGGAACGGGAACGGGAACAAGAACAAGAACGGGAAGCTTGTCTGGGCTCTAGTTCACAACATTAGCCAGGGAACGGGAACGGGAACGAAAACAAGAACGGGAAGCTTGTCTGGGCTCCAGTTCAGAATATTAGCCAGGGAACGGGAACAAGAACAAGAACGGGAAGCTTGTCTGGGCTCCAGTTCACAACATTAGCCAGGGAACGGGAACGGGAACGATAACAAGAACGGGAAGCTTGTCTGGGCTCCAGTTCACAACATTAGCCAGGGAACGGGAACGGGAACAAGAACGGGAAGCTTGTCTGGGCTCCAGTTCACAATATTAGCCGGGAACGAGAATTTGATTGTGATCGATATAGCCTACATTCTTTTTGATGTGTAACATCTTTCCGCTCAGTTGCTGGATATTTTTAATGTGTAACATCTTTCCACTCGGTTGCTGTATATTTTTTGTGGGGGTGATTTTGTAAAAAGGGACGGAAGTGGGACGGAAATGGGACGGAAACAATGAGCGCGCGTGCTGGTGGAGATTGGTGCAACGACGTTTTGTCGGCCATGTGGCTATGTGGAATGTAAATCGCATACGGTTTACTTCAAGGTTTGAAGGCCCTATTACAGATATTCCTACAATAAATCATCTTCAAACTGTCGGTCTTTGGTGTGAAAATATTCATTATATAATATTTGCTGAAAACAATTTTGGTTTATTAAATCTTACTAATCTTATTTAATGTAAGCACTCGAGGTACTGTCGGCCAAAATACAGCACTATTATATCATATTTGCTGACAGGATTTGTCACTGGAGATTTACAAGTAGTTATTGCAGAAATAAAAGTTATGAGAACTTACCGACGGTAATAACACGAAGGAATCCTGTATGTTTGCTGGCACAAGGCAGCACTATGAGTTCATTCTTAAAAAAATGCAAGTAATATGGAATTATTCCAATAACATGTCAGTTGTTACACGTCATATGCGACTACTGTAAGGCTCGTAAATTTTGTTTATATGTAGGCCATATTAATTTTTGGGCTTTTATCATTTTATTAATTCTTTCTCGCTAGGCTGGTTTCTCATCCAAGATGTAGGTTATCATTTCTCCTAAGTATTTAAATCGCTTCACTATTTTTACTTTCCCCTGATATACTATTGTATGACTGAAGACTGGTGGATTTGTTGCCATTATCTCAGTCTTTTCGAATGATATCTGGAGTCCAATTTGTTGTGCTATATTTTGTAGGCTTGTTATTTGATTTCTGGCTTCTTGACTGTTGTTTAGCTAGTAACGCGAAGTGGTCTGCGAATTTAAGTTTATTTGATCTTTCTTGGTTCAAATTCTTATGCTTTTAGAATTTTCCTTGTTCCATTCGCTCATCACGTATTCTAAAGCACAATTGAAAAGTAAAGGCGATAAACTATCTCCCTGTCTTAACTCTCTTTTAATCGTAAATGACTCAGATATTTCTCCTCTGAATTTGACTTTAGATTTGATGTTTGTTAGGGGTAATTTTATAATTATTATTAATTTGGGATGAAGTCGGAAAATCCTTACGTCCTTTTATAGGTCTTCTTAGGCTATTTTCATTTATGAATAAGAAGACTTAAGAGATCACCTTTTTTCCATGTGTGTGTGCGTGTGTGTGTGTGTGTGTCTCCTCTCCGCTAATAACTTCTAAACGGATGTTTGCGATTTCAATTATACTCGCTAAGGTCATAGCACCATTTTGGCCGACCCCGACCGTGCCCTTCAAACTTTATTACGTCTCACCAATCCAACATGGCGGCAGTGCGAAATATTCCACGGGCATTGTGTATCTCCGAAACTATTACCGATTACCGATATCACCCTGCAATTTTGTACGGTGATAAACGGCACTACTAGAAATTCACCTATGAGACTTTCAAAAATTTGTTAATTACAAAACGAACATGACGGCCAAGCAAAGTTGACATTTTTAAATAGACTTTTCTCGCGATTTAACCATCCAACGCATTGATACTTGGTTCAATAAATTTTTAACACAATGTAATGCACTGGCATCTATTTAAGTTCAATTGTTTACATAACCTCAAGACGGCGGCTGTGCGAAATATTTCACCGGCATTCTATATCTCCAAAACTATTACTGATATCACTCTGAAATTTTGTACAGTGATAACGGGCACTACTACAAGTTTATCTGTGTAAAAAGATCCTGTAAAGTACAAAACTAACATGGCGGCCAAGCGAATTTGAAACATTTTAATAGACTTTTCTTGCGTTTTAACCTTCTGAGCGCAGTGAAATATGTTACAGTAAATGTATATACACATTGTAATATACTGCCATCTAATTTAGTTCAATTGCTTACATGACCTCAAGATGACGGCTGTGCGAAATTTTCTAATTAAGTTTTTATTTCTTATGTAGGCCTATTAATCATGCGATCGAAGTGAACATTTGAATAATGATCCTACGCAATAATCGTTATCTAATTGTACATAACTCTATGGCCTACAAATATAGAAAACCAGCATGGCGACGATCCGAAATATTTAGACGGTTCTCATTATCTACGAATCTATTACAGCAATTAAGCTGAAATTTTGTATGTTGATGGAGCCAATTAACATAAGTAGGATGTATGAAAATAGGTTGTTTAGTTCTTCACGGAACTACTTGATTATGGGCAATTTTGTAGGTCTTCAACTTCCGAGCCCTGGTATTTGTATTGCGCTGTGTGTTGTGTTTTTAACAACTTTTACCCAAGGGCCCTGTAACTGCTCATTCTTCTGTATATTGGAAGATGGGATATTATATTATGGTGACTTGATGCGGGTGGCGAGTAGAAAGTTACTCTGAGCCAATAAGAAGAGTGTGAGGTATATCGATACGATACCCCTATATGGGGAGTCGTGATTCACACGTACTGAACATCAACAGGAAGTCATTACCGCAATGCACGATCAACGGATTAGCATTTAATGAAAAGTGAATTTCAAATGTTCTGGGTATTAGTTCCCCTGGACATATTACCTCGTACATACTGTTTCGTACTGAGGAATCTTATTGATTGTTATTTATTAAAACCCAGATGGCAATATCGACAATGATGCAATAATTCTAAACGATGAAGAACAAGTAGTTCCGTGAAGAACTAAACAGCCTATATTCATATATCCTACGTATGTTAATTGCCTCTATCAACATCAGGCGCGTATCTAGAGTTTGGTTTGGTGTGGGGGGGGGGGGGGGGGGAGGGGGTCAGAGAATCGAAATTGTTAAGAGAAATGGTATCACTAAAAACGCAATCACAAAATAACCAAACGTACACAACCAGACCAATTTTTTTGCAAGCTACATGGATAGAAATTTGATGCGTTTAGCGCACCAAAATATTCGTACAAATTGCAACGGCGTGTTTTGCGACTTATACATCGAGCTTCGAGAAAAGTATCAAGGTACGTTACAGTTTCGGCAAGTCGAGTTGGTACCGACAAAGGGAGAAAGTCACAGCTTAAATTGCCAACCAAGCTTGTAGTTTGGACGTCGGAAAATTATTTTGGTGCGAAAAAAGCCCCAAATTCCTATCTGTGCATTGCTGCACATTCATCGTGACATCACTATAGACATCGATTCGGTAATCACAAGGTTTGCTAAACAAAATAGACGAGTTGATTTTGCTATACAAATAATCGTTTTTATATAACAGGTATGGAGTTGTAAATATGTACAGTTGTAACAGAACAAAATAATTGCAATAAAGATATTTTCAGTATTGAATAAAATGGTAAAAATTGTTTTCAGTTGAAATTCGTGAAGTTTTATTTGTCTGGTTATTGTGTTTTCGTTTTTTGAGTTTGCCAAAAAATTTGGTCTCCGTTTGGGGGGGGGGGGGCATGAACCCCGTGACCCCCCCACCCCCACCCCTTGAATCCGCGCCTGATCAACATACAAGATTTCAATTTGATTGCCATAATAGATTCGTAGATATTGAGAACCGTCTAAGTATTTCGGATGGTCATCATGTTGGAGTTATACATGTATATATGTAGGTCTTAGAGTTACGTAGTATTAGATGACTATTATTACATAGTTTCATAATTCAAACGTTGACTTCGATCGCATTATTAGGGGACAAGAAATAAAAACTTAATTTTGAAATTTCGCTCAGCCGCCATCTTGAGGTTATGTAAACAATTGAACTAAATTAAATGCCAGTGAATTACAATGTGTATAAACAATTAAGTACCAAGTTTCACTGCGTCTGGATGGTTGAAATTTACATAGAGAAATTTATAGCAGTGCCCGATATCACTGTACAAAATTTCAGAATGATATCAGTAATAGTTTCGGAGATATGGAATGCCAGTGAAATATTTCGAACAGCTGCCATGTTGGATTGGTGACACATAATGAAATTTGAAGGGCTCGGTCGGGATCAGCCGAAATGGTACTATGACCTTACGGAGTTTCATTGAAATCGCTCCAGCCGTTTAGAAGTTCTTAGTGGGGGGACGACGATACACACATATACGCACACACACACACACACACACACACACACACACACGGACAAAAGGTGGTCTCATAAAATGAAAATAGGCTTAAAAAATGCTACTTCAGGAAATATGACATATAATGTACAGGTAAAATCTAATTATTGATTAAAAATGAGGAAAAAGTAGACTTATGAGATCGATCCGGGCAAATGTGTGTCTGTCTGTCTATCTGTCCCCCTCTATCAACTCCTAAACTGCTGCAGCTTTCAAAATCAAATTTGGTATGAGTAAAGAGCTATGCCTGAATATCGCAGGGTCATATTTGAAAATGACGTCAGTACTACCAACTGCTGACAAATCACAATTGAAAATTGAGGTCTGAGCTGGATATCTCGTAAGATGTGCATGGGAATTGTTCCAAAATTGACACACATATAGATAATATTACATCAGACTAATTTACAGGAGCCCATACATGAGTGTTGCCAACATGATTCTATGTCTGCTGATAGGCCCAATCTTTAAATGCATGTAACTGCCATACTATCTCTTGGATTTCAACCAAATTTCGTACGTGATTTGCGCACCGGAGCAGATATGAATATGCATTTTTGTAGTGTCAATAGGGCTGCCAACTGTTGAGAAATGCACTCTATACATCTTTATCCTAATCTCAATATATCAGAAAGTAAGCAGGCCAACAGTTCTAAACTTTGCATACATATAGTACCTGCAAATGTAGGTTCATTTTCAGTAACAGATAAATCACAGTGCTGCCAACATGATTCTACGCGTCCTGATAGGTATAATTCTGAATCACATGTATCTTCCATACTAATAAATGAAGTTCTTTCAAAATTGACCCATATATTGTACCCGATTGTCATCATGTGGACCATGTGTTCGTATCCCAACTAACTCACGGTCTTTCGAGGTATGGGACGTTCCTGCCCACCATACGACCACATGTTCAGGATTTGAGTCTACCAGGTAACTACTCTACAGGAAATACACAACATTTTCCTAAAGGTAACACATTTACTGGTCTAAAATCAATGGCTATACAACAAATACAAAACAAAGGACAATTTACATTTGATTCCCACAAATAAAATAGGGTTGTTCTGTGAGCTTTCTTCGTAAAATAGTGCTGCACTGCACTCAAATCTAATTCTAACATCCTGTCAATGATATTTTCAGACTTCCATGGGTTTCCATAGTGTTCAACAACTAACACAACTTTAGTTAATGGGAGTATCATAACACAAAAATCACATATCACATAAAATGATACTAATAAAACATTTTCCCATTTCTTATGGCATTTACCTTGATTAACATGAATACATTACTTTCTGCAATCATTAACAGATATTTTTTTGTGTTGCGTGAATCATCTTCCCTCCTTCCATGCATATGAACGCCTTAGGAAAAGTGGTACTTAATTTTATAGTTTCACCATATAACGATTTTCTGGGTCTTGTCGGGCTTATCATTGTTACAAATGTGTCATGTTCTGGGAAGAACACATACCCGTCTGCATACATTAGCAGGAATGGCAAAATGCACTCTAAAAGAAGATGCCTACATTATTTTGGTTCAGCTTTTCTCCTCAGAGAATAATTGAGCCAAATATTATCTGATTTCTATGATTCAACAACGTATGTGAGTTGCAACCCACCGTTCAATTCACTTGGCATCATCAAAATAATCATATCTTACTTGCATATTTAAATATCGAGATTTCTCAGTGTCCTAGTGTGACTAATTTACAAGGGACCGGTCGGACGACCTTCCTCCCCCTTAGCAGGCACTAAAATTCGTTCCAGCTGGCTCTCCAAGATGGCCGCTACAGAAATGGTCTACCATTCCCCTCTCTCTCACTCTGTCAAGATCAAGGTCAGGTTTGTTTACAAAGTGCAGACTAGAGTAACACTGAGTGTGGCTCCTAAATAATTGAGTCAATTTAAATATTTAACATCTATCCTTATAGTGTCTTGGGCTCAAACTGGCTCCTTAATTAACATTCATGGCTGGGGTGGCATTCTAGTGATAGTCTTGCCGTTCTATGGTGACGACTAGTGGCTTTTAGACGCGCATCATAGTGAAAATCCAACGACTTTCACCAGCAGCTGTCAATAAAATATAAGGAAACCTGCGTTCCTAAACGACGAATATGATCCTCTACCTCACAGGGTGGGTCATTAACACACACATGCTCACAGCGTCTCGACGGACGTCAATAGTGGCATAATTCAAGCAAGCGTTGGATACAGACAGGGTCTGTCCAATTCGCTGCGAAATAATACAGTATGCTCAAGGGCGATACTACTCGTAGATTTGGCCAACTTCTCACCTAACGTGCAAGCTATACTAGTTTGTCCCCGCTATATTTATTACGTAAACCACTGGATTCTACGTTAATTCTGCACGCTTACAAGCGGCTCAAACAATACTTCACATATATGACTCCATTATTAAGGCACCCGCGTTCTCTGTCATACCACTTAAGCCAAAGCTTTACATAGCTCCTAACACAAATGTAACAAAATTTACTGGCTTACTTTACTTTAATGGTCCTCAAACAATAATCCTAAGGATTGACCATATCAAATATTCATTCATATTTCACTGACACTGAAAAAGCTCTCGTATTTCTTTATATTTCACGTTATACTCTCACTGTTTACCAAATACAGTATCTTTACATTAGACATGACACTATTTGAACATTATTTAGGCCAAAAATGCCTATTACTTTACTGTTTGCCGACCCATAATATTATTTATTATTATCATTTAACGTTACCGTTACATCCATCACTATTTTTGCCTGAATGGCCTCAAACAAATCACCTTCCAAGCCATATTTTATTCAAGACGAGTGGTGAAAACTCGTTCAGTAAGTGACTATTACATCTTACTCAAAGTGATAAATCGTTACATGGTGAACTACTTAGTTATAATTACATTATAAAAATGGGTACTCACTTTTTTTCCTCTTTGCTGGATAGTGCCAGCGCCTCAGCTGTAGCGCTACCATGACGCTTGACTTAAGCCATCATGTTATCCTTGACACAACACTTAGATTCATACACTTTCCACATGATACACATATTTTTATCAGTGGTTTTTATCATTGCAATACACTGCATATTAATCACTATACACATGAACACTTTAAAACACTATTTCACAATTTATATACATTTATCCACTACTTCACATGTTGATCCTTAAATTGGACTTCTCCTACGCCTGATCTCAGAGATGCGCTGCAATTATGACAACCGCTGGTCTCCGTGACAATCTAACAGCGTTTTACGGACGTTCAATCCTCGTTCCCTACAATCTTGTTCAGCTCACTATCCAAATTAGGTGGCAATGGTTTCCAAGCTCCCATCATTGTAGTGTTTCTGATGATGCTGTCATATATAATTCTGACAATACCTCCCGGTATAAGAACTGTTCAAAACATTATAAGTTCCTTTTCGCTGTGGCGAATTTATATTTGCGTCAGATAATATGTAAATATCTGTAATACTTTACTTTCGACGCACTTCATGATTATTTACGAAGCTTTATAACTTGCTTCTATTGTTCTCCAACGACGGCGCGTTGATACTTTAACATTTGGCGCGCTACTAGCAACGTCTTAGTTACGTGTGTACTGTAGAAGACTGGTAAAGAACTGGTGACGAACTGCAGAAGACTTGTGATGAACTTAGAAGAAGACTGACTTGGCTTGCCTCGCTCCCCCTATATAAAGGTTTCTCGTACAAAATAGTCCACTGGACACACGAGAGCGACTCCTTTCTTGAAATAATGCCTCTTCAGCCGAAATGACATCTACATCTTGTTTATTTAGGTGTGGAGGTTTCAAAAACATTCGCTTGCCGGCGATCGCTTCGGCCAATTAATTACAATTAATTGCCTTAAATCAGCGCGTGGGCACGCTATCATGGTACTTCCCCGTTGACTGGTCACTAAGTCAATGCTCTTGAGCGTAGGGTAGGTTGTGATGCATTCATTTGGAGATAAAGGCCTTAATTTAGGTGAAAAACCATTCCTAAATGACCTCTCCGTGAATATATTCACCTGGGTGTATATTTCAATGCATTTCAATGCTCCATTTAGCTGTAATCAATTTATTTCCATGTGCAGTCGATCCCGCCATAGCTTGCACCGTTGTCAAGCGGTGGATACCCGAGTCATTAATTCTGAGCTGTCTCTCCGCTCCAGACGTAAGTAGTTCGGTAGGCGCCTAGACTACCCCGCCCACTTGCTAAGGGTCATTTGTAAAACTTCAAACTGGCCTTCTCTCACTTTCGTATGCTCTGAAAATGTATATTTCCTTGCATTTGGCTACAGTTCTTCCCTTAAATTGCTATGATATTCACCTATAGATCGTGAAATCACGCTACATTCTTATATGCCAGTATACCTCTCATTGCTCTTTGGGTTCCCAATAATTGCTCCCCCGCAGAGATCAATGGTTCGACTCTAGGCATAACCATGTGCCTGGTCTTATCTGATGAGACCTGAGTTCGATGCCAGACTGCCGTGGCCAGTTGGGCACAATATAGATCATAATATTTCAATTTAAGTTTGAGCATCACATTTATAGCAGTGTCGCCAACCTGATTTTATGCATGCTGATAAATTCAATATTTAAATACATGTAACGTGCATTCTATCTGTTGGACCTCAACACATGTGCATTGTGGACCTTAAGATATGGAACTAAGAATTTATTTAAAGTGACCAGGATTGCCAACTGTTGATATATGGTCTCTATAATTTGAAGAAAAGTAGGCTCTTTAGTTCCTCACGGAACTACTTGTTTATTAACACATCCTTTTTATTCTATACCTCTTTAAAAAGTTAGAAATAGCAAGCAGTTTCCTGACGAACTAAAGAGCCTACTTTTCATTAAATAAAAGATTCATGCCAATTATTATCTATATAGACCTATTTAGAATAATGACGAAATTAAGTTGGTAATACTGACATATTTAATTAGTTCGAAATATTCCTGAAAATGTATAGCATAATAGAGCACTACAGTTGGCAGCCCTGGTGACTCTGAATATATTCTTAGATGCATTTCTTAAGGTACAGAATGGACATAAAAAATTTGGTTGAAGTCCAATGTAGTTAGACATTGGATCTATCAGTGCGCGTAAAATCATGTTGGCAACAATGTCATGTGTGTGTTGCTCAGAATTAATCTGAAATATTACGTTCTATTATAGTGCCAATTTTGGATGAAATTCATTTGTTAGCATGGAAGTTACATGTAATCAAAAATTGGACCTACAGCAACGTATAATCCTTACTCGAAATTAATCTAACATGTCAGGTACGTGTGCAAAGTTTAGAGCTGTTGGTTTGCATACTTTCTGATATATTAGGGTAAATAAGAATAGAGAGAGCATTTATTAACAGTTGCCAGTCCTGGTTGCTCTTAAGAAGACGCATAGTTAACTTATGTCTGTTATGGTACAAATAGAACATACGAAACTCGGTTGAAATTCACCTATGGGACATTATCCCCGCAAATGTCGAAGGTTTTCGACAAGATTCGAGCTTGTGTTTGCAACATTAATTTGTTGGTGATAATGTTTTCTTGTGATTCTGTTGGTACACTGACTTGGTCTGGCGAAACGAAAGGTAAATAACACATTGGTGGCGAGTGAACTCAGAGGCCTGCAGGCTGAGGTGAAGGAATCTCGCATCACTTCCCGGATGTTCTAATAAAGTTAAGCCACGGGCCATCCTCCACTGATGGGTGTGTGGAAGGTGTTTCCAGTCCGTGCTGTGTCTTGCGATCATAAACTAACACATTTAATTGCGTCAAAAGAAACAGCGTTACTCTTTACACCGTTTTCCATCAAATTAAATGACGCGAATCAATGTTATAAAGCTATCAGGCTACAGTAGGATATCTCTAGACTCGGTAGATGAGTGGGTGCCAACACTACTGTCGGCCATCCTTAAGATGACTTTCCATGATTGCACATTTTCAACTCCAGAGTTGAGGAGTAAGGCATTACTTTTGCCGTAACGGCTGGTTTACAATTGGAACGGGAACGGGAAGCTTGTCTAAGCTCCGGTTCACAAATGGTCCAGGAACGAAAACAGGAATGGGAAGCTTGCCTAAGCTCTGGTTCACAAATGGTCCAGGAACGAAAACGGGAACGGGAAGCTTGTCTAAGCTCTGGTTCACAATTGGCCCAGGAACGGGAACGAGAACGGGAACGAGAAGCTTGGCTAAGCTCCGGTTCACAATTGGCCCAGGAACGGGAACGAAAACGGGAACGGGAAGCTTGTCTAAGCTCTGGTTCACAATTGGCCCAGGAATGGGAACGAAACCGGGAACGGAAAGCTTGACAAGCTCTGGTTCACAAATGGTCCAGGAACGAGAACGGGAACGGGAAGCTTGTCTAAGCTCTGGTTCACAAATGGTCCAGGAACGAAAACGGGAAGCTTGTCCAAGCTCCGGTTCACAAATGGTCCAGGAACGAAAACGGTAACGGGAAGCTTGTCCAAGCTCTGGTTCACAAATGGTCCAGGAACGAAAACGGGAACGGGAAGCTTGTCCAAGCTCTGGTTCACAAATGGTCCAGGAACGAAAACGGAAACGGGAAGCTTGCCTAAGCTCTGGTTCACAATTGGCCCGGGGACGGGAACGAGAATGGGAACGGGAACGGGAAGCTTGTCTAAGCTCCGGTTCACAATTGGCCCAGGAACGGGAACGGGAAGCTTGTCTAAGCTCTGGTTCACAAATGGTCCAGGAACAGGAACGGGAGCGGGGAGCTTGTCTAAGCATTGTTCACAATTGGCCCAGGAACGGGAACGGGAACGGGAGCGGGAGCGGGAGCGGGAGCGGGAAGCTTTTCTAAGCTTTGGTTCACAAATGGTCCAGGAACGGGAATGGGAACGGGTAGCTTGTCTAAGATCTGGTTCACAATTAGCCCAGGAACGGGAACGGGAGCGGGAAGCTTGTCTAAGCTCTGGTTCACAATTGGCCCAGGAACGGGAACGGGAGCGGGAAGCTTGTCTAAGCTCTGGTTCACAAATGGTCCAGGAACGGGAACGGGAAGCTTGTCTAAGCTCTGGTTCACAAATGGTCCAGGAACGGTAACGGGAGCGGGAAGCTTGTCTACGCTCTGGTTCACAAATAGCCCAGGAACGGGAACGGGAAGCCTGGCTAAGCTCTGGTTCACAATTGGCCCAGGATCGAGAACGAAAACGGGAAGCTTTCCTAAACTCTGGTTCACAAGGAGTAAGGAACGGGAATAACTATAATAATAATGTCATTGGTTTTATGTCCATTTAAACGACTGCGGTTTTTAGAGACGCCAGGGTGCCGGAATTTGCCCCAAAGGGGATCTTTAACGTGCCAGTAAATTTATTGACATGCCTCGCTCGCATTTGCGCACCCTGACTGGGCCAGGATTCAATTCTGAAACCTAGGGCACAGCAGGCGAGAACGTTACCATTGCACCGCGCAGCCAGCCGGGAGTAACTATAGGCTAATTGCTATTACATGGGACAACAAACTGCGCGGGTGTTTTGAGGACCTGGATATTATCTCCTATTAGTCGGGTGGTTCACGTGCTATCATCGCTTTGTGTACTTAATGAATGAATGAATGATCGAGTGGCCTCCGGAGAGGCCGAGTACAGGTCTTTCTAGTTGACGCCCGCGGGCGACCTGCGCGTCGTAATGAGGATAAAGTGAAGATGAAGATGTCACACCCAGTCCCCGAGCCACGGGAATTAACCCCAGGAGATTAAAATCCCCGATGGCCTTGCCGGGAACCGAACCCGGGGCACTTCAGGCCAAAGCTTAGCGCGCTAACCATTTATCCACGGAGCCCGACGCTTTGTGAACTGCCATCATGTCTCCCATTGTGAACTACTAATTACAAATAATAACGATAATACTAAGGATAATAATAGTAACACGAATTATTATAATACTAACAAGGATAGTACTATTAATAACAACATTAATAATAATAATAACATTAATAATAATAATAATAATAATAATAATAATATGCTGATACGATTATTATAATATGATGTTGATTACCATTATGAGTTGTTTCCGTGCTCCTTTGTGCAATACAGATGTTAGAAATAACGGCGAGTTCCTCTTGATTTTGAGTGTATGCTCCAAACAAATAAGACTCGTCACAACATCTTACTGATTGCAACATTTTGGAACAAATACAACGTTTCGAGTGATTGGTTTGACTATCCTGCATTTCAGGATTGAACTGTGTGAGGAAACTACAGGATCATCGAAAAATAATGCCTAGATATTAAATAATTGCTATTAAAAACTATTACAGGTAATGCCATGATTTTAGTCTTAAAATGCGCGGAAAAGATAACAATTTTTTCATACGTTAGACTAGTAAGTTTCAATGTGAACTCATTCTGTCGTTCTGCCGACATCTAATGTGTGGTGCGGGTTACTTCATGATCAAGTTATTGCACATTTCCTTTTCGCTGAAGAAACAATTACAAGCCTAATTTACCTCGACATGCTTGAACAGTTTGTGTTCGCTCAAATAGAAGACAGCCTTCGCGCAGTACGCGATACAGTCGACGCAGATCTGCAGAGCAACAGACAAAGCTCACATCGAAACTTACTAAGGCATGACGAACAAGTAGTTCATTGCCACTATCAACGTACAACATGTCAGTTTGATTGCTGTAATAGATTCGTGGATATCGAGAACCGTGTAAATATTTCGGATGGTCACCATGTTGGATTTTACTATACAGGCCTTACAGTTATGTACTGTTGGATGAGGATTATTATTGCGTAGGTTCATCATTCAAACGCTGACTTCGATCGCATGATTAGGACACAAGACATAAAGACTTAATTTTAAAAATCGATTTTAAATTTAAATCTTGATATTAGATAAACAATTGAACTAAATTAGATGTCAGTGCATTACAATGTGTATAAACATTTGCTGTACCAAGTTTCACTGCGTTTGGATGGTTAAATCGCGAGAAACGTCTATTTAAATGTTTCAACTTCGCATGGCTGCCATGTTAGTTTTGTACTTAACAGATTTCACATAGGTGAACTGCTAGTAGCACCCTTTATCCCCGTACAAAACTTCAGGATGATATCAGTAATATTGTTTCGGAATATATAAAATGCCGGTGAAATTTTTCGCACAGCCGCCATGTAGGATTGGAGAGACGTTATAAAATTTGAAGGGCATGGCCTGGGTCGGCCAAAATAGTAGTCTACTATTGCCATACCGAGTTTCATTGAAATCGCTTCAGCCGTTTAGATTTTAATAGGCAGGAGAGGGGTGGGGGAGACACACACACACACGGACAAAAGGTGATCTCATAAGGCTATTTTTTCATAAATGAAAATAGACTAAAATGTTATCTTCTCCACGCATTTAAAGGCTAAAACCAATACATTGCCTTTAATAGTTTATTTTATAGCAATTATTTAAAATCTAAGCTTTATTTTTTGATGACGCTGTGTTATGCGGATGTTTCAGACAAACTGGATCGGTGTTGGTGCGTTCAGTGGGGTACAGACCTACCCCATAGTCATCAGCATCAAACGCCCGACACACTGACCTCCATTTACGTGATGCGCCCTTGTACAGTTGCATTGGTTGTCAACAAGAAATCACACATGTCTCCTTTATAATTATTTCTTTTCTTACAACCAGACCCAATGTACTTAGTAGTTTTTGACGAGGCACCATAAACACACTCTTATTTTGCCTAACAATTGAACCATTGAATGGTACGTGTAACTTACTGCTGACTCAGCAATTCTGTCGCCAGGTGGAAACAGGATACCTCCGTTTTAATTGCATTTTGTTGAAGTCATCATTTATGGAAATAGCATCCAAGTCTTGCCAAATCATCAGTAAGCACATTATCCATCTCCGTAATATTCTTGTAGCCAGGGCTATATCATCGGCATAACAAAACTTCAGCTAGATCAGATATGTACATGTTGAAGAGAAGCGGAGTCAACACTGATCCCTGTGGAACCCCATTATATATTGTACATATTACTAGCGGACTCGTGTGAGAACTCTCGCATAATGGCTTGTGTACGTTCCATGTGTACAGGCTCGTGCTATGCGGGCTGTACGCGACACAGTTCAGCCAGGGGCAGTTTGTGAGGATTTGTTTAAAAGCACTTCATAAACAAATAAATATATTTCCGTTGACTTTTCAAGAAATGCAAGATTTTTCCTGTACTATTGAGACGATTTCACCTTCTAACTCCCTCTGGTTTAGGAGCTTGAGTTTTGTGAAACACACACCTTAGCGTGTTATATAATCATTTAAATCGCACTCTGATCTTTGACGAAGCATAACCAAGTATTGTATTGCTGTTCCACGTGTAGCGTATGAAATGCAACAAACAAATACAGTCAACCCCCTCAAATCCGAACTAGTTGGGGCTGTAGAATGTTCGGATTAGCCAAAACATATCCATAACTTGTAGCAGTTTATGAGGATGCTGGAGAAGGTTGTCTGGAGGAGTGGGCAAGTTGTCAGATGAAGAATGTAGCGAACATGAAATAGTGAGTCTGGTCCAAAGTCAAGATGACGGCAATGTAGCTAGTGACAGTGAGGAAGAAGAAACTTCGGCAGACAATGTGACTTATACTGTACTCAGGCTGCATCTGGTCTGGACATCGGATTGCGCTTCGTAGGACAACATGCAGCAGCCTCGCCAATTGATGTCATGTTCATGCGACGTTGGCGCGCATTTGCCTCGGCGGGAAGGTTTTCGTCACTTCGACAATTGAAGATAACTGATAAGTGAAAGATTAAGTGATATTTTGTGTGTTTCTATTGCTATTTCATTGCTTTTGCGAAGTGATTAATCTAAGGAATTGCAATAACCAACTTTCCCATTTTTCAATCCTGGATGAGAAACCGTAAGTATGTAGGCAAATTTACACTTTGTTAGGTGTGCTAACTGTACTTCTTTGTCAATTTTTCAACTCATTCATTTATTCATTTATTTGCAATTAGGGGTGTGTTCTTCAGTGGCAAATTGGGTATACATAACAAATAAACTATAATAATAATAATAATAATAATAATAATAATAATAATAATAATAATAATAATAATTATTATTATTATTATTATTATTATTAAACGCCAAAATTAGACATTACTGCACTGTTATTCGATCAGAGGCTCTGTATGCGGCAGAGACTCTAATAATGAACAAGAAAGGTCTAATGGAAAAACTAGAGGCTAAAGAAAGGAAGATTTTGAGGTAAACCCTGGGTCGCATCTAGGAAAACAGCGAGTACAGAAGGCGTCACAACCACGAATTGTACAAGCACGTGGAGAAGATCAGGGACACGATTCGAAAAAGAAGGATTGCCTTTTATAGCCACGTGACAGGAATGAGCCCAGGCAAGATATGAAAACGGATATTGACCTACTTTCAAGATAAGAAAACCAAAGGGGCATGATTCACGGAAGTTGAGTAAGATCTACGTTAAATGGAAATTTCCCCTAAAGATATCCAGGAGCGTGTTCCACTTCAGGAAAAACTACGTACGCACAAAGGTTTCCAGGAAAAGCCGAAGCTGAAGACAGGGAAGGCGTGGTCCCAAGAGAGAAAAGAACAACACCGGAGACGAATGCGGGAACATTGGGCGGTAGTTAGAGCTCGGAAGAAGAGACAGTTGAACTGACGTGGTCCCTAGTCGGCCCAATCGAAGAAAGAATAATAATAATAATAGTATGGCCTCTGTGCCGGGTGGATGTTTTTTGACACCCAGAGGGCAGCTTGCATGTCGAATTTTGTTGTTCCTTGGAGGACTATGAAAGTCAAGGAGGATAGATATCTAAGCTCCTTGACATTAAAGCGCTTCCTTGTGTATAAAGCAGGAACCTTTGTGTTGGCGGAAAATCCCGAGATTAATTTTGCCATTATGAAGACAGCCTAATGAATTCAAATGGGTTATTTAACATGCCAATAACGTATGTCGTGATTTCTGTCGCCTTTCAAAAATCACTTACCATGGCCAGGAGCGAACCTGCAAGCTTGGGGTTGGCAGTCTGACACGATAACCACTCACCCACCGTGACAAGCACTAATAAACTATTATACATAACAATTAAACTGGAGTATTTAAACAAATCGTCGTCAGTCCTTTCTGAATCACACCTACTGTGTATGTTTGGGGAAAGGCTCTAAGACTGCGGCAGGTGGAGAGTTCCAATTATCAATGGCCCGGTTTACGAAAGAATATTTACCATAATTTGTTCGCTGTGGTCGGCCCTTAACTTTGAAAGGATGATCACTCCTGCTCATATAAATGGGTTTTCCCATACGTTTGCCAAGCTCACCCCATGCTGGTTGATTTGTATACGTGTAGAATATATTACTTTTTAATGACTAAATAAATATGTTTCTCTTGTTTGCGTGTGATTTTTGAATTTAAAATTGTCGAAAAAAGGAAAACGCATTCAAATTACCCGGGATTTTGGATTTGAGGGGTTTCACTGTATATCGAAACTTGATGGATTTTCCGCTAAAAGTGCGCTTGTATAACAGTTATGTCACATCAGCGTGCTCACTTTAACGCGTACTGCCGTTTAAGGTAGATACGCACTACAGATAATTTAGCGGTGCCATGAATCAGAGTGCGGACAGAAATAGCGTATGGTTATTTTAACATCACAGCTATTACTTTTGAAAATAGGCCACTATTCAATAATTTCACGAATCTAGAAAGAACACCGGAACTTCTGTAATATGTTACGAAACGGAAGAAATTGAACTTAACACAGTTCCTTTTAAGAAATTGAGGGCAAGTTATGTATTACGTTTGGTATCGATGTGGGCGTATTTCAATTATCTGTATCCTCCAATAATCCTTCTCACATGAGCAGAACTAAACAGCGACTACATTCTTCATCTTGTCCTTGTGCAGCGTGAAGTTCTATCCAGTAATTATTAGCGCCAAGTCTCACATCCATAAAACAAAAGTGGAAAAGAGGAATATTTCACAAAATTATGCCCAGCTGCCAGTTACTGTATTTCCTTCGACTTTCGGCGCCATACAACAAACTGAACATTACTTAACTTTTTTCAAATGAATTTTTGAAGTTAGCTCGAATGAAAACGAAGCAATAATGCTTAATAACACATGTGTAAATGATTAAAGCTTACTTTAGTAAACAAAAACAAAACTGGGATTCAAACCAGGGACCTCGTAGGTGAGAAAGAAGAGTGCACCACGGGGCAAATAAATAAAAGAATAAATAAATAAACAAACAAACAAATAATCAAATAAACACATAAACAAAAAAATTAACAAATAAGTAAATAAACAAATAGTTAAATAAACAAATAATTAAACAAATAAATAAATGAATAAATAAACTAACAACTAAGTTAATAATCAAATAAATAAACAAATAAACAAATAAATAAACAAATAACAAATAAATAAACAAATAACAAATAAATAAACAAATAAATGAGCAAATAAATAAACAAATAAACAAATAAATAAACAAATAACAAATAAATAAACAAATGAACTAATAAACAAATAAATAAACAAATAAATGAGCAAATAAATAAACAAATAAATAAACAAATAACAAATAAATAAACAAATGAACTAATAAACAAATAAATAAACAAATATATAAACAGATAAAAAATAAACAAATAAATAAACAAATAAATAAACAAATAAACTAACAAATAAGTTAATAATCAAATAAATAAACAAATAAACAAATAAATAAACAAATAAAAAACAAATGAACTAATAAACAAATAAATAAACAAATACATAAACAGATAAAAAATAAACAAATAAATAAACAAATAAATAAACAAATAAACTAACAAATAAGTTAATAATCAAATAAATAAACAAATAAACAAATAAATAAACAAATAAAAAACAAATGAACTAATAAACAAATAAATAAACAAATACATAAACAGATAAAAAATAAACAAATAAATAAATAAATAAATAAACACATAATTAAATAAACAGATAAATAAATAAATAAACAAATAAATAAATAAATAAACACATAATTAAATAAACAGATAAATAAATATACAAATAAATGAATAAGTAAATAAATAAATAAATGAATGTATCAGCCGGTTGTAATGAACAGAGGTCCCTTGTGATGAGATAGTGGACATAGCCTAACGTTATTTGTGTGTGGGAGGTCTGTACAGCCACACCCCAGGGGTGTCCAGTGAGGGCAACAGGTGTATACTAGGGGGAACGAGGAAGGGAAGTAAGGAGAAGAGAGAAGGACGGAAACGGGTAAGAAGAGCAGAAAGAAAGAAAAGGAGGCGGAAAGGGAGGAGGATAGAGCAGGAGGAAAGGGAAAGAGGAGGATCAAGGGGTAAGAGTCAGAAGAGGGGAAAGAGGAAAAGGAGGATCAGGGAGAAAGTATAAGATGAGAGTAAGGAGGAAAACGAACAAGGAAGAGAAAGAAGAGGGGAGCAGGAAGATGAAGAAAGAGGAGGAGGAGGAGGGGGATGAAGGGAGTAATGGAGGAAACGGGAGGATAAAGAGAAGGAGGATAATGTAAGCGAGAACAGGATCAAGGAGGACAGGACAGGAGAGACTGTGAAGGCGCCTTGTCATGGTCACTCAATAAATACTGTGTATCAATAACTGTGGGCTTGGGAACAACTCACTCCGCTCAGTGGTCTAGCCCCCCCCCCCACCTTC
This sequence comes from Meconema thalassinum, assembly GCA_946902985.2. NCBI lineage: Eukaryota > Metazoa > Arthropoda > Insecta > Orthoptera > Tettigoniidae > Meconema > Meconema thalassinum. Next base: position 176,241,089 of record OX336401.1, read on the forward strand.
TGAAACATGACATATCTAGCCTCCCCCTTCGTTATTCTTCTTTCCTTTCTTAGCACTTCTCATAGGCTACTTTGCAAAAAAAAAAAAAGTAGTACCGTTAAGAACTATACAGCCTATTTTCATATATCCTACTTATGATAATTGCCACTATCAACATACAAAATTTCAGTTTGATTGTTGTAATAGATTCGTAGATATTGAGAACCGTATAAATATTTCGGATGGTCGCCATGTTGGATTTTTATATGTTTAGGCCATAGAGTTATGTACTATTAAAGGAAAATTATTGCGTAGCTTTATTATTCTAACTTCCACTTCGATCGCATGATTACGACACAGGAGAAGAAAACTTAATTTCAAAAATTCGCACAGCCGTTATCTTGATGTTATGTAAACAATTGAACGAAATTAGCTGCCAGTGCATTACAATATCAGTTACTGTACCACATTTCTCTGCGCTCAGATGGTTAAAACGCGAGAAAAATCTATTAAAATGTTTCAAATTCGCTTGGCCGCCATGTTCGTTATGTACTTTACAGGTTTATGAAAGTTATGTAGATAAACTTGTAGCAGTACCCTTTATCAACGTACAAAATTTCAGGTTGATATCAGTAATACTTTCCGAAATATAGAATGTCAGTGAAATATTTCACACAGCCGCCATTTTGAGGTTATGTAAACAATTTCACTAAATTAGACGGCAGTGCATTTCAATGTGTATGAACATTTGCTGTAGCAAGTTTTATTACGTTTGGATGGTAAAATCGGAGAAAAGTCTATTTAAAAGTTTCAAATTCGCTTGGCCGCCATGTTGGTTTTGTAGTTACCAGATATTTGAATGTCTCATAGGTGAACTTCTAGTAGTTCCCTTTATCACCGTACAAAATTTCAGGGTGATATCGGTGATAGTTTCGCAGCTATTGAATGCTGGTGAAATATTTCGCACAACCGCCATGTTGGATTGGTGAGACGTAATACAATTTGAAAGGCACGGTCGGGGTCGGCCAGAATGGTGCTAGAACCTTACCGAGTTTCATTGAAATCGCTCCAGCCGTTTACAAATTATTAGGGACACACACACACGCACGCGCACACGCACACGCACACACACACACACACAAAAGGTGATCTCATAAATGAAAATAGGCTAAAAAATAGGCGAATCAAAAGTCTACAGTATTTGCGTCTGTCTAATTACTACAACTACCTTGGGTGCCGGGTGCATGCTTTGTTATTTGACGCCCTCAGGGCAGCTTGCATGTCGAATTTTGGAAAGTCAAGGAGGTTAGACATCTATAGCGTTTTCTAGTAGGAAGGCATACTGAGGGATATTTGACGCTCTTGAAGAATCCGACGACTTCGGCCGGGTTTGAACCCGTGCTTGGGCATAGAAGCTCAGCATGCTAGCCACTACGCAAAGAGGTGGACACATTCCTTTGTTTTGCTATGTTGCACAACCTTATACAGACACAGGTTCGATTCCCGGCTCTGCCAAGAAATGTAATGCTGGTCTGAGGGCTGGAACGGGGTACATTCAGTCATCCTAGAAGTGGTTTTGCGTGGATTCCCACTTCTACTCCAGGTAGGCTAAATGCCGGGATGGTCTAACTCAGGGTTTCCCAAAACGTTTTCTGACCATCGCCCACTTTCAAGATTTTTAATTTGTTTTCGCCCAAGGCATTTCAAAAAACGCACAAATCTTAAAATTACTAACACATGCATTCAAATACATACACACATATAAGTTGAGAAATGAGGATTTTTACGAACGTTTTCCTTAATAGGTACATCATGTTTATTTAGGTATAAATATGTACATTAAACATTTCCAAATAATAGCTCTAAAAAGGAATAACAATCAATGAAATGAATTAAAGAAAAAATTAAAACTACATGAATTTTTATATGTAATTAATTAAACGACATGAATACCTATGTCTAATTAATCTGAGCGATGGGATTGATGAGTTTCGATCAATTTGTTGATGTCAGGAGCCTTTTTTGATAGAAAAATTCAAGATCTCCTCGCTTTTCAATTTCTAGATTTCGTGGCGAGATTTGATATAATTAAATTACTTGCTTGCAATTTTATTTTATTTCTTGTTTTTATAGGCAAAAACTTCTCGGTAAAAAGTGAATTATTTGCCCACCACTTTTTTTCAAATCGCCCATCGAATTCACATTCTGTCAGTTTCGCCCACTGGTGTCCTAAATTCGCCCAGTTTGGGAATCTCTGGTCTAACTTAAGGCCACGGCCGCTTCCTACCCAAATCCTACTCATTAACAAACACACTCACTAGTACAGACATTACAGTGACACAGGTTATCAGACAAAATCTTCACACGGGGTTACATGAATATCACAAAGCCCCTGAAATAATCACCAACCAGCCTCTTATTATGCTGCACCGGCCTAAGTCAAGTTAGCTGCCATCACTCAAGATAATTGGAAGTATATGTGGCGTAGTTGGTAGCATGCTGAACTGCTGTGCCCAAGATCGCGGGTTCAAACCTGGCCGAAGTCGTTGGATTTTTAAGAGCGTTAAAATCCTTCAGTATGCCTTCCTTCGGAGGGGAAGTAAAGCCGGCGGTCCCATGTCATAGATTTATGGCATTTAAAAGATCGTTCCACTAACTGAACTTGTGTGAAGCTAAATTTTTAGGTTAGATTTCGTTGAAACGCTGTATCAAAGTTGTAACGTTCACCACTAGGTACCATTGACATCTGGTAGCGAAAGTTAGAACTACTTGAAATTGAACGGAACGTGTAGCTCACCCGATGGGTTTCCGCATTGAAGCAGCTACAGGCTCCCTAGCGAACCGAAAATGTCCTCGGACACTCCCGGCTTTAAAAGCCATACGCTGAATGAATAAATAAATAAATAAATAAATAAAAATCCGTTGCCTGATTATAACTAATATTCCACTTTGTGCCTCGCGGTTGCCCGAATAATCAGCGAATGGTAGGCTGGATGCAGTTGCAAGAACGCTCGAATGCAGCGCCAATGGTGCGTGACGGAGAAACCGAACGACCTTGACGTGTGAGGGATGGGATATTCCTGGAAGAAGATTAATAGCATTAATCTAGCTCCAAAATAAAATACCTTTTTGTGCAACAAGCCGTATCCTCTAATTAGTGTAGCCTGCACTTGTATAAATTTAATGAATTATCTTCTTGGAAAAACATCACATCTTTGGAACGGTAACAAAAGACTGTCATTATTAATAACAATGCTCGGTAATAATGTTGACAAAAAAAAATGAGTAATGCTACTTTATGAAACTGGAATTCTGCAGCATTTAACTTGTATTAATAGGAGATTTTCCGCTTTGTCCTTCTCTCATACCAATTATCGCATTTCTCTTCTTTTTAATCGTCGTTGTTGTTGTTGTTGGTTGTAACTCTTCAGTGGGTCAACAAGAACTTTCCCAATGATCATCACCACCATCATCATCAGTGTAAGTTATCTGTAGGTTTGCTCTCTCCACCTTATCCGGTCTTCAGCAGCACGTGATTTACCAATCTTGCTGGAATCCAGCATCTGGAACCTTCTTCCTCCTCTTGGGATGTTCCCTTGGACTGTCCCTTCTAATGCACTTTTCACCAAACCATCTCCTCTTAGGCAGTGTCCAATCCAAATCACTTTTAGACTATTTTCAATTTTGAAAAAAAAAAAAAAAAAAAAAAGGCTTATGAGATCACCTTTTGTCCGTGTGTGTGTGTGTGTGTCTAATAACTTCTAAACGGCTGGAGCGATTTCAATGAAACTCAGTAAGTTCATAGCACTATTCCGAACGACCCCGACCGTACCCTTCAAATTATGTTTCGTCTCACCAATCCAACATGGCGGCTGTGCGAAATATTTCACCAGCATTCAATATCTCCGAAACTATTCCCGATATAACCCTGCAATTTTTACGGTGATAAAGGGAACTACTAGAAGTTCACCTATGTGACTTTTGAAAAACTGGTAACTACAAAACTAACATGGTGGCGACGCGAATTCGCGACTTTTAAATAGACGTTTCTCGCAATTTAACCAACCAAACGCAATAAAACTTGTTACAGCATATATTTATACACATTGTAATGCACCGGCATCTAACTTCGTTCAATTGTTTACATAACCACAAGATGGCGGATGTGCGAAATATTTCACCGGCTGCCGGCATTCCATATCTCTAAAACTATTAGCGGCATCACCCTGAAATTTTGTATGGAGATAAAGGGCACTACTGGAAGTTCATCTGTAAGACTTTCAAAAACCGGTTAACTACAAAACGAACATGGCGGCCAATCGAATTTGAAAATTTTAAATAGACCTTTCTCGCGATTTAATGTTCCAAACGCAATGAAATCTGGTACAGGAAATGTTTATACACATTGTAATGCCCTGGTATCTAATTTAGTTCAATTGTTTACATAACCTCAAGATGGCGGCTTTGCGAATTTTAAAATTAAGTTTTTATTTCTTGTGTCGTAATCATGTGATCGATGTGAAAGTTTGAATGATGAACCTACGCAATAATTTTCCTTTAATGGTACATGACTCTATGGCCTAAACATTTAACAATCCAACATGGCGACCATCCTAAATATTTAGACGGCTCTGAATATCTACGAATCTATTATAGCAATCAAACTGAATTTTTTAATGTTCATAGGGGCTATGAATATAAGTTCACCTATAGGACTTTCAATAACCTGGTGATCACAAATCCAACATGGCGGCGACACGAAGTATAAATATTCACGTGGACGTTTCTCGCAATTTATCCATCCGAGTGCAGTGAAACTTGGCACAGTAAATCCTTATACGAATGTTAATCCACTGGCATCTAATTTATTTCAATTGTTTCCATAACCACAAGATGGCAGCTGTGCGAAATTTTAAAATCTCGTTTTTACTTCTTGTGAAGTTTGAATACTACACGTACACAATAATCTTCATGTAACAGTACATAACTCTAGGACCTACATACAGTATATAAAATCCAACATGGCGACCATCCGAAATATTTAGTTGGTTCTCAATATCTACGAATCTATTACAGCAATCAAACTGAAATTTTGTATGTTCAAAGTGGCCGTTAACATAAGTAGGACATATGAAAATAGGCTGTATAGTTCTTCACGGAACTACTTGTTCTTTACCTTATCTTTTTAGCAACATTCTTTTTTTCCTCCTACTTTCTTTAATACTTCCACATTTCTCACTTTGTCCTTCCAACTTGTTCTCCTCCAAAGCCACATTTTGAAAGCCTCCTAAGCGTCCAAGTTTCCGCTCCTTACATCGCTACACTCCAAACTAATCTCTTCATTGCTCCACTGAAGGCTTCTTGTGCTATTGCAATCCTTGTTTTTATTCACTTCTTGTGTAACCCAACTTCCTACTACTACTTGTTCAATTTCACCTTCTAATTTTATTGCAATGTTTTCACCTTTTCCACCTATGACCATACATTTTCTTTTTTTCATGTGCAGTATCTTTCCACTCGGTTGCTCGATATTTTTGTGGGAGTGATTTGAGAAGAGGGACGGAAATGGGACGGAAACAATGAGCGCGCACGGTGGCACAAATTGGTACCACGATGTACTGTCGGCCATGTGGCTATGTGGAAAGTATATCGCATACGGTTTTCTTGAAGTTTGGAGGCCCCATTAAAGATATTCCTAAAATAAATCATCTTCAAGTTGTCGTTCTTTTGTGTGAAAATATGAATTATATCATATTTGCTGAAAACAATTATGATTTATTAAACCTTCATAATTTTGCTGTGGAATGTATATCGCATACGGTTTACTTCAAGGTTTGGAGGCCCCATTAAAGATATTCCTACAATAAATCATTAGTACCACATGCACACCGGTCAGGATTTGGCATTGGAGTTTTACAAGTAGTTATTTCAATGACCAACAGAGTTCACTGTTAACAAGGGATTTGCGCTCCCGGGACACACATAGTAGGATAACATGTCACATGTTACACACCATATGCGACTACTCTCAAGTTCCTAAACTTTTCTCATTTATTTTCATCCCAAATATTTTACAAATTATATCTAGGTTAATATAAATAATAAATAAGTAAATTAACATTCCTGTCTTACAAGGGGAAGATACGATTCATGGGTCACCGATTCGAACCATCTTTAGTACACGTGTAGGCCATGACTAGGCGTATATCAGGTGCAAGTAGTAAGGTGCGCTTTTCAGCCGTTACCGAGAAATTAATTAATTGCAATTGCAATGCGTCTATGTGCGTTGTACGTTATCAGCAAGCCAACGAGCGCGTGGTGCTGCCGCAAGGGCCCTGCTTCGTAAGCGCGGGATTGCTGGATCGAATCTCACTAGTGAGCCGTTGCAGTAAGGTGCTTTTTGTTTTGTTTTTTAATGTAACCATTGGCAACTTCCAACCAATACGCATACCACGAGTCACTGCTTGCGGGGTGCGGGGTGGCCTGATGGTTCACAGACGGAACAGACTGGTCATTCAATGTATGCTGGTACACCTGACCGTGTATAATACCAATGTATTTGCAATGCCGATACTGTACATTATGTAATGTGACAAACGTTGACCCCCATACGATGATTTCAGAATCCCTTTTCCCGCTCACATAACACGTTATCACAATTGATTGCAAAATAAACATTGTTCACGACACATACATTTCTACGAATTGCTAATGTTTACACAACAAAACACAACACAAGCCACTGCAAAAGCTCACCTGAGGGATTCGATCCAGCGATCCCGCACTCAGGAAGCACGGCTCTTACCGCTGCACCACACGCTTGTTGGATTCTTGCTAGCATATAACGCACATGGACGCCGCACTGCAAATGAAATTAATTAATTTCTCGGAAATAGCTGAAAAGCGCACCTTACTACTTGCACCTGTTATACGCCTGGGCATGCCCTACACTTGTTTGAATCTGTGACCCATGCATCGTATCATCCCCTTGTTAGTATTAGTTGTGATCACTATTAAAATGAAGGAAATTTAGTGATCACCGCCTGGGATATGAATTATACTGTAACCTTTATGCATTTAATACATAGTCCTACTGTATTTCCATATTTCTTTGTTACACAGTCGTATTTTTTAAACATATCTCCATCAATGTTTTCTTGTAAACAAATTTAAAAAAAATACATATATTTAATGCAACCTCTACTTTGTATAAAACAAAGTCCGCGATTGTCGGATGTAACGAGTAATCTCGAGAACCATTGGATGGGTTTTGGCTCGGTTTTCACCATTCTGTAAAGGATATCTCGAGAACCATTGGATGGGTTTTGGCTCGGTTTTCACCATTCTGTAAAGGATATCTCGAGAACCATTGGATGGGTTTTGGTTCGGTTTTCACCATTCTGTAAAGGATATCTCGAGAACCATTGGATGGGTTTTGGTTCGGTTTTCACCATTCTGTAAAGGATATCTCGAGAACCATTGGATGGGTTTTGGTTCGGTTTTCACCATTCTGTAAAGGATATCTCGAGAACCATTGGATGGGTTTTGGTTCGGTTTTCACCATTCTGTAAAGGATATCTCGAGAACCATTGGATGGGTTTTGGCTCGGTTTTCACCATTCTGTAAAGGATATCTCGAGAACCATTGGATGGGTTTTGGCTCGGTTTTCACCATTCTGTAAAGGATATCTCGAGAACCATTGGATGGGTTTTGGTTCGGTTTTCACCATTCTGTAAAGGATATCTCGAGGACCATTGGATGGGTTTTGGTTCGGTTTTCACCATTCTGTAAAGGATATCTCGAGAACCATTGGATGGGTTTTGGTTCGGTTTTCACCATTCTGTAAAGGATATCTCGAGGACCATTGGATGGGTTTTGGTTCGGTTTTCACCATTCTGTAAAGGATATTTCGAGGACCATTGGATGGGTTTTGGCTCGGTTTTCACCATTCTGTAAAGGATATCTCGAGGACCATTGGATGGGTTTTGGTTCGGTTTTCACCATTCTGTAAAGGATATCTCGAGAACCATTGGATGGGTTTTGGCTCGGTTTTCACCATTCTGTAAAGGATATCTCGAGGACCATTGGATGGGTTTTGGCTCGGTTTTCACCATTCTGTAAAGGATATCTCGAGAACCATTGGATGGGTTTTGGTTCGGTTTTCACCATTCTGTAAAGGATATCTTGAGGAAGGTTTCTGTAGGAAAACAAAGGAAACTGAACAGTAACGATTCAGTAAATCGAGTCGAAAAATACAAAATAAAACCTCCCTTCCGTGCGCCTTTTAAGGTTACGCTGGGTAAACCGTTAAAAATATCTATATACTATGAGTAGGGCCCGGATGTTGATGACATGTCATCTTTTTACTGAAACAATCCTGAAGTACATAGAACTCCAGACGGGCCACCCCGTCTTCAAATATGTCATTTTTATTTTGCATCTTTTAGCATTTTTTTTAGCCTACTTTCGATTTTTGCAAAAAATGAAAGTAGACTTATGAGATCAACACAGGGCGAAAAAAGTGTGTCTGTCTGTGTGTGTGTATGTGTGTGTGTGAGTCTGTGTGTGTGTGTGTGTGTGTATGTGTGTGTGTGAGTCTGTGTGTGTGTGTGTGTCTGTGTGTGTGTAAGTGTGTGTACTCTGAATGTCTGTCCCCCCCTATCAATTCGAACACGGTGAATGCGAATTGAACGAAATTTGGTACAAAGGTAGCACTAGCAAAGGACACCTCAGTGTCATGTTTTATTTCGCCGCCATCTTTACTAAAACTGAATGGCGGCCACTCAAACGTTCAAAACGTAAAATCAAATAACGACTAACCAAATCATCCGATCTCTACCAAATTTGGTAACAACATACCTTCGTATAGGATGCGTCTTGTGACCGAACTACAAGGTCGTCCGCCATACCCTTTCAGGATGGCGGCCGTGCGAATTATGCAAACTTTATAATCCATATCATGGGACCCACCAGTTCCGATTATCGAGCCGAGAATCGTTTTAACTGTTCTAAAGGAAGAGGCACATTCGAAATTAAAAGTTTATTTTGTAATACTATAGTGCAGATGTGATTTTAAAAAGCTGAGCTGATTCAGTAATAAGACAAGATGGCAGCGGATATCTTGTGCCTGACTTATATTTCACTAATTTGAGTATTGAATGCAATATAGCGTACTGATACAAAATAAATAAACTTTGTATGAAATGCTTTATGTATAAATAATATACTCCAGTGATGAAATCGTTTAGTATAAATCATTATTTGCTAACAAGTTCTATGTAAGTCATTTTATATAGAACGATATTCGTTGACACAATTAGCTCAGTGGTAGAGCGTTAGCATATCGCTCAACTGCCTATGGATCAAACCCGATCAGAGCTAGATTTTTTGCTTGAAATGTTATATGTTTATTGTTTTGTAATGACTCAGATGTTTTAAAATTAAGCGTTATATTGTGCATATTATGGTGTAAAATATATATTTAATTATAATATAATTCGCCAGCAGATTTACTCGAGACATCTAGCTGCCAAAAAGGTAACTGCACGCCGACACACATACTTGAAAAGTTTCTTCTTCTGGCCGCTAGAATGCACTCGCTCTGTTAGGATTATATTGTTCGATATTTCACCACTAGAAGTCACGACTAGTCTACGTGGGGCTCCATTGATTAATATACCATTGGCATTCTATGCGCATCGAATTTGAAGAATGACAAGATGATACTACGATACATTTTTACTTTTTATTTTAAAGGGTTTGTAACAGCCTATTTTGCGTTACTTGAAAATGTTATTTGAAGTAAAGAACAAAACGATTTCACATAGTAACTGAGTTCAAGCCGTTGGTGTTAGTTCAGGTATTAATTACTACTTTTATTTCAGGCAAATAGCAATCGAAAATATCCACATAGTTTGTATACACACGTCCCTGTAGGGTCATGGAAAGATTTGTTAATTCAATTAGGGTTTTCGATTCCCGGTCAATGCATGTGAGATTTTTGAAGTGAAATGCCATGTCCTGTGGTTAGGATTCCACGTAAAAAGGAGGTCCCGTGGCTCATAATCACAAGATTCACGGCCACGTAAAACTACAATCTTCCTTTCTTTTTTTTCAATTAGGGTTGTGAAAGCCCTGCACAACCAGACGTGTAAAGACATGCCTCAACTCAAAGTTGGATGTTGCCCACGGCAGGTCGTATATGTAATAATAATAATAATTTTTTTTTTTTTTTTTTTTTTAGGGCAAGAAATGCATTTAGGCACAGAGTGTCGGGCTCCTGCTGCTGAGTAGCAGACTACCGACTAAAACTCCCCCTTTACTTCTGAACACTAGCCTGGAACCGTTTAGCACATTAAAACAATAATAATAATAATAATAATAATGTTATTGGTTTTACATCCCTTTTAACTACTGCTGCTTTTAGAGACACCGGGGTGCCGGAATTTTGGCCCGAAGGGGATCTTTAACGTGCCAGTAAATGTACTGACACGGCTCCCTCGCATTTGTGCACCCTCAAATGCCAGCTGACTGCGCCAGGATACGAACCTGCAACCTAGGGCCCAGCGAGCGAGAACGTTACCGCCGAGCCACGCAGCCAGTCCGGTCGATTATGTCTCCAGATCCATAACATTCTTGATATACTTCTTATCTTTCTTTCTTTCTTTCTTTCTTTCTTTCTTTCTTTCTTTCTTTCTTTCTTCAATGATGGTAGCAGTTTTTATCTAGATTGTGGCGTTTGGTAGAGGTAAATCGTTTCTATGGCCTTCAACAAAGAATAGTTCTATTATACTCTTTGATAATAACAACGAGTTATAACTATACTCATACATTTAGGAGAAAGTAGGCTATATGTTCTTTACTGAACATCTTGTTTTTCCTATTTTTCCATTTTAAGAGCATTTTTTTAAGTTTGGTAGATTTTTTGGTCTTATTTTAGAGAAATCGGCCTTTTGATGTCATTTTTTCCCAATTGAGTCATGTCACAGCTTTATATGAGGGAGTTGGTCTCTCAGAGTTAAGAAGAAGCTAGTAGCTGATACAAGGTAATTGAGTCATGTCACAGCTTTATATGAGGGAGTTTGTCTCTCAGAGTTAAGAAGAAGCTAGTAGCTGATACAAGGTAATTGAGTCATGTCACAGCTTTATAAGAGGGAGTTGGTCTCTCAGAGTTAAGAAGAGGCTAGTAGCTGATACAAGGTAATTGAGTCATGTCACAGCTTTATATGAGGGAGTTGGTCTCTCAGAGTTAAGAAGAAGCTAGTAGCTGATACAAGGTAATTGAGTCATGTCACAGCTTTATAAGAGGGAGTTGGTCTCTCAGAGTTAAGAAGAGGCTAGTAGCTGATACAAGGTAATTGAGTCATGTCACAGCTTTATAAGAGGGAGTTGGTCTCTCAGAGTTAAGAAGAAGCTAGTAGCTGATACAAGGTAATTGAGTCATGTCACAGCTTTATATGAGGGAGTTACGTGTCTCCGAGTTAAGAAGAAGCTAGTAGCTGATAATATTGATTCCATTTCCTTAATCAACCGGGTGGAAACTAGTCTTAGCAACAATCGTGGCGAAATTGCTGCGGGTATTGCATCAAAACTGAAAAAAGTGCCGGACAAAAACACCGGGTATAAAACATTATGCTAAATATCAGACATTCTTTCTGGTGAAAACTTCTGCACGGATGGGATTGAGGAGGATTTAGCAGCAAACGACCTTCCGCACTTCAAGTACGCTCCGACCACATCAGTTGATGATGTTGAACGCGGCTTTTCGAGATATAAAAACTTGTTGGCTGATAACCGCAGATCATTTACATTTGACATCAGAATGACATTCGTAGTGCAGTGCAACTCAGACTAAAGTCAACATAAACCTTTTGTTAAATGCTAGAAATCTATTTTGATTGACTTTTCAGTTTGAGCTTAAGATCTCATTTTTGAAATATTGGTGAGTTTATTTTTATAAGATCATTTTCTCCATTTTATAGTGCAGTTTTCGAATTTTGGAAATATTGGTGAGTGAAGATCATTTTCTCAATTTGATAGTGCATTTTTTGAACTTTTAGGTCATTTATTACAGTCATTTTTGAAAGTTTTTAGTGCATTTTTTAAACTTTTTTACGGCTTCAACATTCGGGCCCTAATTATGAGTGTGAGAATTGTTCAGCATGAAAAGTTCTAAAAGAAAAGTCTGCGACAGCATGTCTCTATCTTTAATACATTACCCACTATAAGAGATTTTACGTTTTTATTTCTTCCAACAATCTCCATTCAGTGGAAATTTAAATTATCGGTACTTAGCATCCGAGCGAGTTTACGAGCCTATCACCCAGCTTCGGCCAGCATCAAACTGTCGAGTTAATATTTCACAGAAGAGTGTATGTGTTTGGAGTTTCGCTGTTCACCTCGGCTTTGTGTCTGGGACCTGCCGTCCGTACGCCTTTTAAGCTTAAACTGGGTAAACCGTTAAATATACCGGGCGAAGCCGGGACGAGTTGTTAGTAATTGTATATATATATATATATTTTATTCTAGGAGTAAAAGTAGGCCTATATCGAATTATCGTTTTCAGTGACAGAAAATATGGCAAGACAGGGCAAGTTTACAGTGATGTACATAAATTTGCTTTTGAGCAAAGAAAACTTTCTAAAGTATGTGGCACATTACTCACTCACTCACTCACTTTTGAATTTATTATTTTTCTAAGCTACTATTATTTAAGTTATTTAATTTATATATGAATTACAGCCAATGGTCATAGCTGGGCATTTTTAATTGAACTCCCGTAGTTTCCCAGCAAGTTCAATTTCAAGTAGGCCTAGTTCCAACTTTGGATAGGCTACTGACACCTTGCGGCGAAAGTTGTAACTTTATAGAGCGTTTCTAACCAACCAAATATAACCTACACATTTTTGCCACACACTACCAATTGTAGTGGTGGGTTCTTTTACAAGCCATAAATCTATGACATGGGCCCGACGACTTGACTTCCCCTCCGAAGGAAGGCATACTGAGGGACTTAACGCTCTTTAAAATCCGACGACTTCGGCCGGGTTTGAACCCGAGATCTCGGGCATAGCAGTTCAGCATGCTACAGACTACGCCACCGAACGAGTCCGGTGCTTTGGGGTCTGCATGAGACTTGTTCTGTAACAAATCTGTCGCTCCGGTGACATACCCATTACAGTTGATATGCTCAATGCAATGAAGATTTAAGTTATTTATGAACACTGTTTTTTCAATGTTACCTATAGTTGTATGGTTACGTAACAAAATGCTTCAGCCTGAGGAACCTAATTCAATATTATTGGCAAACTTGCTTTTAGTCTACTTTTCACATTTTACAAATATGAGAAAAAGTAGACTTACGAGTTTGATCCGGGCAAATGTGTCTGTCTGTCCTTCAGTCTGTCTGTCTGCGAGTTATATCCTCCTATCAACTCCTGAACGGCAGCAGCAATCGAAACCAAATTTGGTAAGAGCAAAGATCTTTACCTGAATATCTCATGGCCATATATGAAAATGATGCCAATGCTACCAACAGCTGAAACATCGCAATTGAAATTTGAGCTACATGTGGATATCTTGGAAGATATGTATGGGAGCTATTTCAAAATTGTCACACATATAGATAATAACATTTCAGCAATTCTTCCAGGTTTGTGCCGTGTCTTGTGTGGGGTTTCGCCTAGGACACCAAGGTGGCTCATCGGCGGGCTCTTGGTGTCCCCGCCCGGACCCCCACAGGAGTGACGAACTGCGCGCCACCTCCCTTTATACAGAGTGCAACTGCACCACTTGACTGCGAGAACTAAAAGCTCAAGCAGCCTTAACCTCCCTATGAAGGCCTCCAAAAAGATGGTATATTGGCTTTCACGGCCGGTGAATTAAAACTCAGCAATTCTTCTAGGTTTGTGCCGTGTCGAAACCAAATTTGGTAAGAGCAAAGATCTTTACCTGAGCCAGCTTGGTGTCCTAGGCGAGACCCCCACACAAACACGGCAAAAAACTAGAAGAATTGCTGAGCTTTAATTCACCGACCGTGAAAGCCAATATGCCAATAACATTTCAGTTTGATTTCCAGGAGGCCATACATGCCAGTGTTGCCAAAATGATTCTAAGCCTGCGGATACGTACAATTTTTAAATGCATATAACTTCTACACTATCAATTGGATTTCAACCAAATTCCGTATGTACTATGTGTACATAAACAGATATGACTGACCGTAGCCTATTCTTGTGAGCCACCAGGGCTGCCAATTGTTAATAAATGCTCTCTCTTTTTTTTTAAATCCAAACACCAATATATCAGAAAGTATGCAAACCGACAGTTTTAAGCTATGCACACGTATGGTACCTGACATTCTAGATTAATTTGGAGTAACTAATATCCGTCAGTGCTACCAACATGATTCTAAGCCTGCTGATAGGACCAATTTTTAAATACATGTAACTTCTATACTACTGTAACTATTGGAATTTCATCCAAAATTGGCACAACAATAGATCGTAATATTTCAGATTATTTCTGACCAACACATGCATGACATTGCTGCCAACATGATTTTACGCGCGCTGATATATCCATGTAACTTTCATACTATCCATTGGACTTTAAATAATTTAGCATTCTGTACCTTAAGAGAAGGAACTAAGAATATATTCAGTCACCAGGGTTGCCAACTGTAGTGCACTATTATACTACATTATGCCAGATATATTTCGAACTAATTGGAGATTTCGATATTACCAACTTAATTCCGTCATTAATCTAGAAAGGTCCACATGAAAAATCCACAGCCTGCTTCCAGTCTCCGACCGGGTCAGGAATGGAATGAATGAAGCCCCCCATCTAGCGGCGAGGATATGAACTGTGCCGGCTGCCGAGGCCTGACTCACTCCTCTGGGGCAATGATTAAATGAATGACAGATGAAATGAAATGATAGTGGAGAGAGTTGCTGGAATGAAATTGTGACAGGGAAAACCGGAGTACCCGGAGAAAAACCTGTCTGCCTCCGTTTTGTCCAGCACAGATCTCACATGGAGTGACCGGGATTTGAACCACGGACCCAGCGGTGAGAGGCCGGCGTGCTACCGCCTAAGCCACGGAGGCTTTAGAAAGGTCCACATACTGTAGATTATTCATTGGCATGAATCTTAAATTTTAAGAAAAGTAGGCTCTTTAGTTCGTCACGGAACGACTTGTTTTTATCCTGTCTGTGAGAACATCCTTGATTATCATCTTGGACGGAGCTCTAGTTGAGTTGGAGATATTGATCTCCAAGCAATTATTGCGATTTGAATGTATCTGGCAGTGTTATTAAACCCAGGACCGTTACCATTAATACACCGTGGAGTAATACATCGAGTGTGAACAAGGTCGTGTCCTTGCAGGCTATAATCTGTGTGCCTTCTAAGGAAATCCATTTATCAATATCAGCAATTAAAGAGAGTTCACACCAGAGCAAAACACAGGGAATGGTTCGTATCTCAGGAAGTACATCATTTGTGTAACGATACGGAGTTCCTACATCATCCGCATAACGCTAAACAAAAAGGTACATCAACGATGGTTTATTAACAGATTGCATCTGACAGTTTTACCAACATTCTGCGTCCATAACAATAAAGGTTTATGTTCGACGATGTCGAAATGTAAATATTATACGTCAGAAAACTGAATCATAACGGGGGTCATTATAGTACTATTCTTCATTATGAAACAGTTTCTCCAGCCAATCAGAGCTCATTCATTGACCAATTAGGTAAGGATAGCTTCGCGCATGCGCTCAAAATCCAACATGTCGGACATGAATAACATGATTTGAAAGTTCAAATTGGATATCGGATCAACCATCGTAGTTACAATCCCAAACACAAAGACAAAATCAACACGAACCTTTACGGTAACAAGAAAATACTATGACATATGCAAGAAATTTATGAATCTACGTCCAGAAGTTAGCAACACGGCATCCTTCTACATAAATTACCGACATGGAAAGTGCACCTCCCATATGTTCACATAAATAAATTGGCGAATATGAGACAAGAAATAGCAATGTACCTTAATATCCCAAACTCCAATTTCTACCCAGCGCATTGCTTTCAAACGACTTCGGTGACAATATTAGTGAATGCTAGTTTTGATCGGCACTAGACATCATGCAGGCTGTAAACAATAGCGTTGCCAAGCAAAGTAAATGGTTTCTGCTTTCGAAGTTCTTTGACCCACGCATGCGCTCTGTTCAGTCAGCAAACCACTCAGCGCGCTCTGTTCACTAACTGAAGTAACTGAATCCCACAGATATTTATGAATATTTATGTTAAAACTTATAATAAAGTTATAATTATCGTCGAACATAAACAGTCGTATGCAACTCGCCTATAATGGTAATTAAGACACTCTTATGAAAATTATAAAACTCGCTAACGCTCGTTTTATAAACATACTCGTGTCTTAATTATTGCCATTATAGGCTCGTTGCATAATGTAATATTAAGTTCCTTCGCTACACTGAGAAATATCGAATCGCGGATTTACTATATTTTATGTGATTTATCGCTATATACCTATACTGCCGGCCCCGTGGTGTTGGGGTAGCGCACCTGCCTCTCACCCGGAGGCCCCGGGTTCGATCCCCGGCTCCGTCAGGGATTTTAAAACTGACGTGAGGGTTGGAACGGGGTGCACTCAGCCTCGTGAGGACAATTGAGTAGCTGTCTGACAGTGAGACAGCGCACCGATCACGAATACCAAGATTAACGGCCGAGGGGACCCGACGCGCTGATTACGCGTCACCCCAATATCTGCAGGCCAAATGGCTGGGCAGCGGTCGCTTGGTCGGCCTTAGCCCATCATGGGCTGGATAGTGCCAGGGGTTGTTTTTTTATTTTTATATATCCCTATACTCGTATTAATTGTGAACGTTTGTGTGTGTCCGTGTGGTAGTATGTTGTTACCTCTTCACACTAAAAAGGCTGGAATGATTTAGATGAAATTTGAAATGGAGATAGCTTATACCCTGGATTAATACATGGACATCGTATCTTAGATTGAAAGCAAACCGAAGACACGAGTTCAATGCTTGTTGAAGTTTCATTGTTTGTCCACGAGTCGCGTCAAAGAGAATGACGTCACAGTAGTCTAGAATTGGTAGTATTAGTTGATTAATACTTTAAACAGTTTGTGCAGTGCATCAATTTTGATAATCTGATGTAGGACATAATTATGACAAGAAAGAAAACTATCGCTTAAGAACTATAACATGTTATATACACACTACAATCAACCATTTAGATATAGGTTACATCATGTTAAGAAAAATGGTATCATGACATCGTCATCTTGGCCGACACGCCTGAGTATTTGAAAGAGTATTTGAATGGTATGGACTCCGTCTTGAGGAAAGATGAAAATTAATAAATGTAAAACAAAAATATTGGAATGCAGCCGAAAGAAATCAGAAACCCCTATGGACATCAAATTGGCAGGTGGAAAGCTGAAGGAAGTAGGAGACTTCTGTTACTTAGGAAGCAAAATAACCAGTGAAGGACGAAGCAAGGAGGATATAAAACGTAGGTTGGCTCAGGCAAAGAAAGCATTTCTACAAAAAAGGAATCTGTTGACATCGAATATAGATTTAGGTATTAGGAAGTCATTTTTGAAAGCCTTTGTCTGGAACTTGGTGCTGTATGGAAGTGAAACTTGGACTATTGGTGCAGTAGAAAGGAAGAAAATTGAGGCGTTTGAAATGTGGTGTTACAGGAGAATGATTAAGATCAGATGGGTAGATAGGGTTACAAACAAAGAGGTATTAAGACGAGTGGGAGAGGAGAGATGTTTCTGGCGACTGCTAATGAAGAGAAGAGATAGGTTGGTAGGACACATACTAAGACACCCAGGAATAGCAATCTTAGTTATGGAAGGAAGGGTCGAGGACAAGAACTGTAGGGGTAGACTAAGGTTAGAATGTGTTAAACAGATTGCCTCGGATGTAGGGTGTGGTAACTATGTAGAGATGAAACGATTAGCTCAGGACAGGGAGGCATGGAAAGCTGCATTGGTTGGTTCCTCAGTTTAGGGGCAGAAACATTAGCGAATGTCGAAAGATGGTTCGTTGGTTGGTTCCTTAGTTTAGGGGCTGCGACAACGCGGTCATGTAGCCCCGTGTATTTTGAGTGTGTCTAGAATCTGTCTGATAACCGGTGTTAATTGTGATGACTGTATTAGTGTGTGTATCTGTTTTTTTAAATTTGAGTACTGCGACTTAGAATTTTTCAAATAGTTCCTACTTTTGCCGCCAAGTGCCACCGTCAACGACTACTAGGCCAAGTTCAGAACTTAGCTACTAGACGCCACCGCAGTCGGCTCTTGGCAACGAACGTAGCAACCTAAGAGCGTTGTTTACATTCTTAACCTATCCAATTTAGCTTCACACAGGTGCAATTAGTGGAAGGTTCTTTAACATGCCATAAATCTATGACATGAGACCGCCGGCTATACTTCCCCTCCGAAGGAAGGCATACTGAGGGAGTTTTAACGCTCTTAAAAAAACCGACGGCTTTGGCCGGGTTTGAACCGCTATCTTGGGCATAGAAGCTCAGCGTGCTACCAACTACGCCACCGAAGCCACCGACACATTGCTGATCGTTTTATGTCAGGACATTGTTTAAATTGAAGTCCAAGCATTACAGAATACAGATGAGCCTTCCGCGGCCTTCCTCTTCCTTTCTTCCCCAGAACTTTTCCTTCCAGGAACTCATCATGACGTAGCGCGTGGCCAACGAATGTTGCTTTCCTCTTTTATAAAGTAGTGATGAATTCCCTTGTTTCGACCACTTCCTTTAGGACCCATTCGTTAGTCTTTTTCCCCGTCCACCAATTGCACCTGTGTGAAGCTAAATTATATAGGTTAAAAATTTGACAAACGCTCTTTGGTTCCGACGTTCGTCGCCAGGAGCCGACTG
Source organism: Meconema thalassinum (assembly GCA_946902985.2). Lineage (NCBI taxonomy): Eukaryota > Metazoa > Arthropoda > Insecta > Orthoptera > Tettigoniidae > Meconema > Meconema thalassinum. The sequence goes on from OX336401.1 coordinate 176,260,034, forward strand.
CGATGGCATCTGGTAACCAAAGTTCTGAACTAGTAGTCGTTGACGTTGGCGCTTGGCGGCAAAAGTCGAAACTACTTGAAAAAATGTCAATGTCTGCAGTCCTTACTTGGATTGAAAACAGATAACACACACTAATACAGTCATCACAATTAACACCGGTTATCAGACAGATTCTACACATACCCAAAGTACACGGGGCTACATGTCCGCGTTGTCGCAGCCCCTAAACTGAGGATCCAACCAACCGTCAGTACAGCTTAATTTCAGCTTTCTTCCCCGCACCCACATTTCCGCTGCTTCCAGGCAATGCTGAGATATTTAAGGGTGTTTGCCGGTAGATTCGCGATGGTTCTAGAGCCTGGTAACGGTTCCTAGCCAACACAATTAAAGAGTGTGAGCATTGACGCGGTACTTTCCAGCCGCACGAATTAGTCGCAATGAACACCTCCGCTGACAAGAAAATAATGACTTATTGTTTACTGCCGAACCAATTAATGCTACTGTTTTTACAGGGAGAGGGTGAAATTAAAATATAAAAACCACGTAGTTCCGTGAAGAACTACAGTATATAGCGAAAATATCCTACTGGTCTCACATAGCACACGAGGAATGAAAACAAGATTTTAAAAACATTGCACAGCCATCATTTTTAAGTTCTCATAAAATTCCATTAAATTAGACGTCACTATATTAAGGCTTGTATCAAGATATACTGTGCCAAGTTTCAGAGTGCTGGATGAAAAGTGGCGAGAAGAATGCGTTTAAATAGTTAACTTTCGCGTCACCGCCATGTTGGTTTTGTGCTCACCAGGTTATTGAATGATCCATAGGTGAACTTATGTTAATTGCCTCTATCAACATACAACATTTCCGTCAATTGCTGTAATATATTCGTAGATATTGAGAACTGTCTAAATATAAGGTGCGTTCCAAAAGTAACGAGCCGGAGGCTGGAATACGCAAACCGGTGACGACATCGGCAAATCGTGGCGTGTGTAACGAGGTGTGGTTCCGACCAGAGCGTGGAAGGTCACAGCCCGTCGCTAGAGGGCACGCGTGCACGTCACGTGACGATACAAAGCGAGCAGCAGCATTCATAAATCGTCCAACGCTGCCAGTCGCATTGCAAACAGTGCTATGGAGGCGTAAAACGATGAGCAAAGAGGTGTTGTTTGGTTTCTGACAGCGGAAGGAGTAGGGGGAACGTACATTCATCGCCGAATGTTACAAGTGTACGCCGAACACTGCATGTCCCTTGCAAGGGTGAAGGCGTGGCACAAGCGCTTCAGGGAAGGACGGGTGTCGTTAGCCGATGATGCCCGGTCTGGGGCACTCCCCTGCATTACCGATGACTACGTCCAGCTGGTTTATGCACTCATTACCCAGGACCGCCGAGTGACAGTGAACGCCATAGCCACCGTGGTCGCTCCACGACAATGCACGACCTCATACGGCCAACACAGTCGCGGCACTCCTGCAGAAATTCAAATGGGAGGTTCTCTGCCACCCTCCATACAGTCCAGACCTCTCTCCCTGTGATTACGCCATGTTTGGGCTCTGCGGGGCCAACGATTCACCTCGGACGCCGACGTCCAGCTGTACGTGCGGAACTGGTTTACATCGCAGCCCAGGGAATTTTATGAGACAGCCATTCACCGCCTCGTGTCACAGTGGGACAAGTGCCTCAACAGCCAGGGCCAATACTTCTAACATACAGGTACTGGTTTCTGTGATTATGCCTCCGGCTCGTTACTTTATGAGCGCACATTGTATGATCTCCTTTGCATCCGGCAGTAACTCCAGGAGTTCTGAAACATTCTTGGAAGCCTAAAAGTCACTCACAACAGATAGCGCTTCTCCAAAAGTGTGTATTTTAGCTCCCTTTCTTTGCCTTCATCATCGTCCATTTCTTCCAGGACTTCGCACCTGCTGCTTCGGCAGCAATATCAGCTACTCTTCAGTCGTTAATGTTTCCTAGAACTTTAGTCCAAGTACAGTCGCGCTCAAAATGGAGTACTGTAGCTTTGCATTATAGATAAGATAATCCTTCTTAGTCAGGTTATTTACGCCTACAGTTCTGGAATTTCTTTCCATTTCCGAGTTACATTATTTAAATGACTCATGGTGTTTCCGTATTGATATGTTAGAATAGTTATTAACAAGAAATGAACATCTGCCTGAATCAATACAGATAAAATTAATTATTTAACTTGTTTACAGTACATGTTTCGGGGATTAATTATATTTTATCCCCTTCATCAGCTGTTGAAAAAGAAAAAACAAAGCGTAGCACAGTAATAATATACGTATTTAAAACCTAATATGGTGCACCATAAAATTTAGGGTATAAGAATAGAATAAAATGAAGAGAAACAGCTGCTCATGACAAATAGTAGTTCCTTGAAATGGTAGATATGTAACACCAATACTTCACCAATCCGTGTAGCTCTACAACTAATGAAGAGCCTGTATGCTTAAAGATCCAAATATAGCCTTTTCAAAACAAAGCGGCTTTAAGAAACCCGACGTGATGGAAAGTGATCATAGGTTAGTTTAAAGCATATGGTGTATGTGGTGAGGACAACGTTACATTTAGAAAGTGATTTGTCACGAGCAGCTGATCACCGTCATCATCTGTTGCTCTTCATTTTATTATGTTCTTATACCCTAAATTTTATGGTGCACCATATTAGGTTTTAAACACGTATATTATTACTGTGCTTTTTCAACAGCTGATGAAGGGGATAAAATATAATTAATCCCAGAAAAATGTATTGTAAACAAGTTAAATAATTAATTTTATCTGTATAGTATTGATTCAGGCAGATGTTCATTTCTTGTTAATAACTATTTCCGAGTCTTCCTGTTTACAGTGTCATTTTGCATCGGAAATACCTTCGTTCCGGATTTTGGTTTCAGTTTGTCCAGGTTTCCTGTATATAAAGGGTTCGGTTTAGCCAGGTTTTACTGTACACAGGGTGTAACAAAAGTGTACGGCGCAAAATGCAGGACACATTCCTCGCACGAAGACGAAGAAATTTTGTTATATGAACATGAGTCCGGAAACGCTTTGTTTCCATGTTACACCCCATTGTCTCCTACGCATAAATCATGGAAAACACACAAGAACAGAACATACCACATGCAGCTCTTGCTCACAGGAGATGTTCAATATGCCCTCCGTGTACATCCATCAACTCGCCGTCGTCGTGAATCTCGGATGCGCTGATGTATCCCTGGTGTATTGGCAGCCTTCCATAATACGGGCACGCAGACTCTGAACATCTGGTACAGAGGTTCGATACACAAGAGCTTTCGTATGTTCCCTCAAATAAAATTCCAGTGGGTTTAGGTCCAGAGGGCGTGGAGGCCAAGCAATTGGTCCACCTCTACCTATCCATCTGTCACCGAATCTCTGCACTTGTGTACACTGCAATCGCACGTGCCACGCCTGTGTCGTACTGATCACAAGGACAGTTGATGTTACCGCATGGCAACACGGCCATGTTAAACAAAACACTGGCGGTGCACGTACGATAACGACAACGTAACCAGACGTAACCAAGAGTGCATGTTCCCCATGATTCGAACGTTCTGTTCTTGTGTGTTCCCATGATTTATGCGTTGGAGACAATGGGGTGTAACATGGAAACAAAGTGTTTCCCGACTCATGTTCATATAACATAATTTCTTCGTCTACGTGTGAGCAATGTGTCCTGCATTTTGCGCCGTACATTTTGGTTACACCCTGTATACATTGAACCCCGCCTAGTCATTGGACAAATTAATGTTGACCGACTGAAGATTAGCAACTGATAGAAGTGTGTAACCCAACCCTGGTATTTATACAGATGAGCACAGTGACCGTGACGACCTTTCATTTCACGGTCTGGACTCTGCGCTGTGTCAATACAACTTATTATACTTTCCGTCTCGCTGCTTCGTCAAGCTTGGCTGCTTCCCTTTAGGGGGTGTCAGTTCTTCCAATTTATGTCCTTGCCCTCATAAAGCTGGAGAGATACGTGTCCTTTCTGTGAGCGCGCTCAAACTGGATCAGCGTGCCAACTCTTGCTTCCCATGCGCGAATGTGGATATCCTCGGATAAACCCTAGGATATCCGCAGAATTTCTCGCCATGCGGATATAGTTTGCATGGCTAAGCGGATAAGCTGCAGATAATGTTTAGATTAATTTTGCTTTCGCTTAGATTGTATGAGAATAACTAGCTGTACCCGGCATGTGTTGCAATGCCAATGAAAGAAAGTGTTGGCGCTGTAATTTTTTTCTTCAAGAAACATTTGTGGGAGCGTGTTTAAACAATTCGAGCGCTGTCACAAATTATTAAAATTTACTCTTGCGCTACCTACTGTGAAATGGATTTACTAAGCCAGATACCTTCCCTGGAGTGTACACAACATTTCACCCAAGTTTCATCGCAATGGGATGAATGGTATATGAACACATGTGGGTCATTGTTGAAACGAATAGCACACCAATTTATTGAAGCTACTCGCGCGCTACCTACTGTAAATTGGATTTACTATGCCTATGACTTTCCCGGAAGTGTGCACAACAACTCACCAAAATTTGATCGCAATCGGATGAATGGTTTATGAACGCATAAACGACGAACAGACGAACATCCTTTTATATATAGTCTATGAGATAGACAAGTGAGAGAAACCAATTCTCTCAATTACTGTTGACTTTTGCCAAAAGAAACATCCTTTATACCGCGCTTGCCTGCGAGGATATATCTGACAGTATTAGCCACCCGCTGCTTTACTTGCCGTTACTCAGAGGGACAAAACTTAGTCAAGGGGAACGACTTTCTCCTCAAATGTCTAAATATGTTGCTTTAATACTTTATCTAATAAATTAAGAATATATTGTAATAGCAGCGGATGTGGATACCAGTCGTGCGGATGGGGGACGGATGTGGGTGACGTCGGCACAGGGCTCCTCGTTCATCGTTCTCGAGTCCCGTTCCTTCTCTTCTCGAGTGCACATTCGTCTAGTGCGTCTCTACCTTAAAAGAAAGTATGGGATTAAATGTAGTATTTGCCTCTCACTCGCACTCCTATGTCCTGCAATTTGCTTCGTCCTCTTCTACGCCGGCGATGTTGCCATTTCCCAATAATTGAAAGTAACAAATCTAAGAAAATGTTTGCGTGGACTTATAGAGAATTTCCCGCTCTTTATGATGATGTAAAAATAAAAGCCATAAATAATTAACACATGACCCAATTTTCACAATTACGATATTTTAGCGCGAATCTATATTTTTACATTTATAAAACTTATCACGCTATAGATAATGAACTAATGATCGCAACAGATCAAGAATTTATTTTTAGATTGCCTGATGTTGGTAGAAGATATCCTACTTCTCAGGGCAGTAATTACTTTCTCTCCTGAAATACTGTCATTTGAGTAACTTCTCGAGAGAGTGTTCAGCTTTCTGTTCCAGCCTTTTTGAAATCTTTTTCGATTTCGACGAACCATGTGGGTTTGGATTTGTAACTGTTGAGTAAGTTGAAAATCTGTTTAGTTAGTCTATTGTTGTTCATTCTGTAAGTGTGTCTTCTCTTCCTCGTTAGGTCAGTTAGTTTTTCCATTTTGAGATGTATTTTAAGAGCGTTAAAATCCCTCAGAATGCCTTCCTTCGGAGGGAAAGTAAAGCCGGCGATCCCATGTCATAGATTTATGGCATGATAAAGAAACGTCCACTAATTACACTCGTGGAAGGTAAAATTTGTAGGTTAGTTTGATAACGCTATATTAGTTCCAACGATCGCCGCCAGTTGCTGGCTGCGATGACATTTAGTAGCCACGTCCGCAGCTAGGTGTCGTGGACGGTAGCATTTGGTAGCAAATGTAGGAACTACTTGAAAAAAAATCGTCTGCAGCCTTACTTGAATTACAGATAACACACAGTAATACAGCCATCACAATTAACACCGGTTATCAGACAGATTCTACACACACCCAAATTACACAGGGCTACATGACCGCGTTGTCGCAGCCCCTAAACTGAGGAACCAACCAACGAACCATCTTTCGACCTTCTCTAATGTTTCTAGATCTGCAATTCTTGTTAGTTTAAGTGTTTCTGCCATATGCAGAGTTTCCGGTCTGGCCACTGTTTGGTTGTGTCTTAATTTCGTGTTCCAGAATAAGATTCTTTTGAAATATATTTTGTCATATGAAACATCCTTTCCATGTTGTGCACTTGCAGAGCCTTCTTTATGGTAAATATTGTATTTCTTCGCAGTGGTGTAACTAGAGTATGTTTCTGTATTCAAGAACAACTCTAATTTTACCATTTCGGTCGTATGGTGCATTCTTACTTCATACGCATATCGATAATTTTCCTGATCTCGTTATGTACTCGTTCTACCGCGATGTTCAATCTCGCTAATTTTCACACACACTGACGCTAATCGGGTCAGTACTTTTTGCGAGGAACTCTAACCGCAGATATTACATCCGGAACTCTCCCCGCTGTGACCGCACAACATGGACCATGGTTCTCATCAGATACGGTGCAGTCTCATTGAGAGAGGTCATAGAATGTCAGAATCAGAGATTAACCCTCTTAGTGCCAAACCATTTCATGAATTACTTGCCACGAATGCCAAGCCATTTTCAATGGTCATGCAGACTATTCGATAAAAAATCAGAAATACCACATTTCCAACGATAGAATCAGTATTTTTTGCTTTCCATTATAACCAATACCTCATTCATTCAGTCATTCATTCATTCTCTCATACATGATGTTCATAAAAGTAAATACGGCATCTAAACCTTTTTAATGGAGGTTATTTAGATAATTGTTCACTTTTTCCATTTTTTTGTGTAAAAATAAGTTTTGAGCCTAGATTAAGTACACCTAAGAGACATATTCGAAGAAACACTACGTTTCCAGCCGTAGAAAGTTCTTCTGTAGGCAGAAAACAAGAGGAAACAACTGCACCGCAATTTTGGCGGGAACGCACGTGATTGGTGGAGCGCAAAGGGCGGGCGTGAATACAAACTCAAACCTTTCGCGTGACGGACTTCGAAGGAAGAAAGTAGACACCGTACAAGCAAGCTTGGAACCTCACCTTTCCAACAGTATGAAATAATCACGGACATATGCCTTCAGAAATCTACAACTATAAGATAAACAGCGCGCTGATTGAATCGGCTTTGGCACTTTTGACGCGAGCAGCGAGAGCCGATCTGATCGGCGCGTGGAACTGAGAGGGTTTCCAGTGTTGCCTTATTGATTACACACGTCAATACGAATTTTGAGTCCGGGTTCTCTATGTCTGATTTTGATATGAATCCACCCCCAGAGCCAAATAATTTAAAAACAACGTAATGTCATGAACATTTTCTTAAAGAAAAAAGCAATTTTTCGGATTGTTGACAAACGATTGTATTATGTAGGTTTATAATTTGTGAACATTTATCTTGACTTGTGTACAATACTTAATGTTAGGCCGAGCATTGAGAGGTGGAAATAAAGCGTATCAAACATGAAAACGTGTAGGTTTGCTTTCATTTATTGTCTTATTTTGCCCCCCTCCTCCCGCACAAAGCAAAAAATATACACAAACCCAAAAACCACAAAGCAAAAAACAAAGTTTAAAAGCAGGAAACAAACACAAAAATAAAGCAAAAAGCAAAGAGCAAAAGCAAGAGCAGAAAGCAAACCCAAAACCAAAATAAAACACAAATCAAAATTCAAAAACAAAAGCAAAAAACAAACACAAGACAAAATCCAAAAACAAAACAAAATTCAAAAAAAAGCAAAAAACAAAGACAAGGCAAAATCCAAAAACAAACACAAAACATAATCCAAAAACAAAAGCAAGAAAGAAATACAAGACAAAATAAAAAAGCAACAATCAAATACAAGACAAAATCCAAAAACAAACACAAAACAAAATCCAAAACAGAAACAAATACAAGGCAAAATCCAAAAACAAACACAAAACAAAATCCAAAAACAGAAACAAAATTCAAAAACAAAATCAAAACACGAGCTTATGAAGGAAGGCTCTTACCGCTGCACCACACGCAGGTTGGCTTAACGCACATGGACGCCACCCTGCAATTGCGAATAATTAATTTCTCGGAAACGGCTCAGAAGCGCACCTTACTACTTGCACCTGGTCATGTCCTACACGTGCACTAAAGATGGTTGTAATCGCTGACCCATGCATCGTATCCTCCCCTTACAAGTCGTGGGATATATCCACGCAGACAAGCGCAGTTATAAAGGAATTTTTCTTGACATAAGTCAACACTAATTGAGGGTATTTGCTTCTCTCACTTCTCTAATATCCTCATACAATCCAAGCGATAGCAAACAGGGAAATAACAAGAAGCCGCAGATCTTAGCAAATCAAATAAGTTACAGTCAGTCTGAAAGACTAGAGGATATATCATTTCAAATGACGCATGCTACAAATGCTACACATGTTAGAAAGGCTCAGGAGGGCTCTTTCAACATACTCCATTACCCTTTAACTTAGGCATCCCGCGCGGGGAACGGAGAGCGGAGGTGCACTCGGCTGCATGACGTCACGCGCTCTACGTCTCCGTATCGCATAACGCCATAGCCCAGGAGTAAACTCAGACTCGGTGCATATGGACTGAACAGCAAGATGACGTCACACGATCAAGTGCAACCTTCGTACATTTCCACTCCGTAACCGTAACGCATAACGGTAGACCAAAGCATAACTATGAAGTCGAAAGCATAACGATGAAGTCGACAAGATCATTTGAAATGATGATATAAATGATCAAAAAACAATGCAGTTCAACATTGTATTGTAAAAACTATCCGCAAATTTACCCTAAACATTATCCGCTATCCACACAGCCATGCAAACTACATTCGCGGGGGGCTTTACCCATGGTTCAGCAGTCTATAGAGCGTCTCAACCTTAAGAGACAGTATGGAATTAAATGTAGTAGTTGCCTCTCACTCGCACTCATATGTCCTGCAATTAGCCTCGTCCTCTTCCACTCCGGCGATGTTGCCATTTCCCAATATATAAAAGTGACAAATCTAAGAAAATGTTTGCGTGGTCTTGTAGAGAATTTTCCGCACTTTATGATGGTGTAAAAATAAAAGCCATAAATAATTAACACATGGCCCAATTTTCACAATTACGATATTTTAGCGCGAATCTATATTTTTGCAGATATAAAACTCATCACGCCATAGATAATGAACTAATGATCGCAACAGATCAAGAATTTATTTTTAGATTGCCTGATGTTGGTAGAAGATACTCTATTTCTCAGGGCAGTAATTATTTTCATAGTAAGAAAGTTATGATTTTTTTTCTTAAATGTCACTTGAAAAATCTGAGATGTTATCACACGAAAGTCACGTAGCGACAAACTTTTTTGCTATTGACTTTACGTTGGTGACTAAGCGAGAAGAAATGTTCATTAATATGTGAAAACGTTTTTAATACAAACCCGAGCTCGATATCAGATAGCATTCATAAGTTATTGCACTTATTCCTCCCGCCCAGCGCTGACGCTGCGTAAGTTTGTTTACTCAAGCCAGTATCTCCCCGACTGATGGTGTGATGGTGTGAAGTTCAACTGTGCAAATGAAGTGGTCCTTGAGTTCTTTATAAATTGTCCGCCTCGTTGCGTACCGTAGTGGCTAGCATTCCTCGTTGTCACCGTGCTGTCACCGTGGAGGCCCAGGTTTGAATCCCGGCTCCGCCAAGAAATTTAATTCTGGTCTGAGGGCTGGAACGGGATGTACTCAACTTCATGAGACAAAACTGAGAAGAGGCGGGTTCGATTCCTACCTCAGCCATCCTGTAAGTGGTTTCCGTGGTTTGCCTTTGTTCATCCCGGGAATAACATATTATAATATTATCATATTCATGAATAATTGAAAAATATAAAATGTTATAATGTGTGCATTAAACTAGCGCTCTGAGGTTCGGCGTATCATATCTAAATATTGTAGCGTTGTTCGCTGCAAGGTATGAGCTACAGTTATATACAACAAACAAATATTTTGGAAATTTCCCGAGTTTTGCGTGAAAGCACGCCTGTATACGAGTTATATTACATCATGTGCCCGCCCTTGCAGAACTTTGTATATGCAGTAGATCTGGCATCAGCACGCCCCATTTAATGCGTACTGTCTTTTAAGGTAGAGACGCACTATAGAGGGTTTCTCAGTGAGCCATGACACTTGACGCACCCAGCAGTCATGTCTGCTGTTTAAAGTGAAGAGCGTTGTGTAATGTTCAGACTCACTAATTGGCGCACTTCCTTCCTTCACCTCCACCCACACGCACTGCTTAGGTCAAAGGATACAGAAACTGCACGAGATGACAACATCTTATCTTCCAACAGATTACATTAAAAAAAAGATAGTATATTGGCCTTCACGGCCGGTGAATTAAAACTCAGCAATTCTTCTAGGTTTGTGCCGTGTCTTGGGTGGGGTTTCGCCTAGGACACCAAGCTGGCTCATCGGCGGGCTCTTGGTGTCCCCGCCCGGACCCTCATAGGGAGGTTACGGCTGCTTGAGCTTTTAGTTCTCGCAGTCGAGTGGTGCAGTTGCACCTAATATGAAGGGAGGTAGCGCGCAGTTCGTCTCTCCTGTGGGGGTCCGGGCGGGGACACCAAGAGCCCGCTGATGAGCCAGCTTGGTGTCCTAATCGAAACCCCACACAAGACACGGCACAAACCTAGAAGAATTGCTGAGTTTTAGATTACATTCAGTTTTCAGTCTTAGTCTCAGGTAAATATTTTTTTCTGGGTTTGGGAATACCCCATCTCATTTGGGTACAATCGTGTTGAACGACTGAAAAGCACCAAACTTTCGTTTATTAAGGCAACATTGAAAATGGCTTCAAACACCATAATCTTTTAAATGGTTTGAATGCAGACCTGCCTGGCCAACATGGCGACCATCCGAAATATTTAGTCGAATGCATTACGGTAGCCGTTAGTAGAAAAAGTAGGAACTACTTGAAATTGGTCGTCTGCAGTCCTTACCTGAATTACAGATAATACACACTAATACAGTCATCACAATTAGTATTTGTTATCAGACAGATTCTACACACACCCAAAGTACACGGGGCTTCATGACCGCGTTGTCGCAGCCTCTAAACTGTGGAACCAACCAACCAATTCTTATCAAAATATCAAACATCTTACTCCAGTCAACGTTATCAAAAGCCTTAGTTACTTCTACACAGTAACCTAATCTGCCCTAGTGTTTAATTTGGTTATGTCTTCCGTTCCGACCAGCAAGTCAGCCAACATTCAAATTGGAAGTCACACCAGTATAGACAACTTTTCAACAACAATTATTTTAAGAATATTTCTAGAAGTTATGTTTTTTTTCTGCGAGAAAAGTAGGTGTAATGGAGCAATATTGGTGTGTGGACCGATTAAGGTGAAGACTCGCTGTTCGTGTGGGGCGGTAACCTTTAATTACTCCTACATACAATTACAAGCCCGCAGCACTGTGTCACCACATTCAGTCACGCCATTGCTGTCCGTGGAGCGATATGGTGCAAACTCTGAAGCAATAGACGCATGCACTTGGATGAAGCCCTGTGCACATTACAGTTTATAGCCTGCGTTACCTTAAACATAAACCAGACACTTATCAACATCACTACAAACACGATGATTTTAGCCTTATTGTCATTTATGAAACAAGATGTTCAGCTATGAACATATAGCCTACTTTCTCCAAAATGTATGGGTATACTTATTTATAACTCTTTGTCCTCACCCCTAGATCAATCACCTCCACCACCATGTATTTTCTGTTTTCTCTTATATTGATAATTAGCCAGTAAGTGTGTTTCTAAATCAATATTATATACTTCATGATGATTGAATATCAATACTACTAACTTATTGTAAAGCATTCACGTCCGTTAATCTCGATATTAAACCTCCCAACTTCAGAATCCTTCGTTTTAGGTATCTTTCCCTTTAAAAATCCGCGGCGATCAGAGTCGATTGGTGCTGCAACCTAGCAGTGAATTAATATAATTATATCTTGCAGCCTCTGAGTGTTCAATGGGCAGGCAGTTTAAAGCATTGAACTCCACAGTTCAATGGTTTAACTCTAGAGCAACCAGGAGGGACGCGATCCAGCTGGCAGTTCTTAGAGCTAATCGGAGCGCGGTCGTGGCGAGAAGTTGAAATATTACAAAATTGCCATACTTCAGGAGGCCAGGGATTTACAAAGCGGAATGTTTTGGAACAATTACCCACGTAACGCACAAGATGTCAGCAACATACAGAGGCATTGAGAAAGCTGTGTATCTTGTATATATATATTCTCCTTTTTCTAATGTCTTCTGTTTATGTGCGATGCTGGGGCTGTGATTAATAATAAAAGAGTGTATAGCCTCTCCTTTGAGCTAAATGGCATTTTATTTATTATCTGTGTAAAGAGCTCGTCTACATCATTTGTAAAATAATTCAAGTGAAAAAAAAAAAGAAGCTAACTCTAATTGGTTTCGATCCACTTTGTCACGAAGTCCGACAATTCGTTAAATGTTAATGCAGAAAGATTTCTGACAATTAAAGAGGCCAAACACCCTTCGTGGCTGAGCAGTACCAGACTGGAGCCTATTCATTTTATTGGTTATGTGAGAAAATGTTTGAGGTTTTGGCTGGATTTGTGAATTGTTTCACAAAAGCATCTGAAAAATGACATTTAATGTTTAAACTAGTATTACAGGGTGGAATCCTGTTTTAGTTATTGTTAATTATTGCTTTAAGGGGCGGAACAACGAGATCATCTGCCCAATTCCTATTTTATTATGCATTAAAATGAACTACAATGAATTGCTTCCTATAAGGCGAAAGAGACTTTGAGAATAGCACAATCCCAGAAGCTGTACGATTCTTGCACCGAGATATGGATCCCACAGATGATGACTATGAATCTCGAAAGATTATTTTTTGTATCAAGGAATTTTATGCAAATTTTTGGATGCAGACCACGTTAAACTTCGGATCGTGGTACCACCAAAATTAAGACAACCTCTCATTTGGCTAGCACATAGAGCAACAGGACTCGTAGGATAAGTTCATGGCCGAAATCTCAAAATTGTGTAGACTGTACCGTTCGCAAGAACACTGGAAGTGGATGGAAGTAATTCCAATAGGGGCCGCGTCCATAAACAGCACGGTTCATGAGAATACGGATCAGATTCCGTCACTGTTACATCTTGGAGTGAAACCAACTAGGCCTTGGGATAATGTAGTCGCCATGCCACCAGAAGTAATGCCGAATCGAGAAGGAAGGGAGAACGATCGGTTTGATGTTTTCAATCTAGATAGGCTAGCTTGTTTTATGAATGTCTTATTACAAAACACAAAACATAACTTAGGAACAAACAAAAAAACATAAAATAAACAAGAACAAAAATAAAAAGCAAAAAACAAAAGACATGGTAAAACAAAAAACAAAAAATAATAAATATAAAAACGAAAAAAACATAAAACATAAAAAATAAAAATACAAAAGCAAAAAACGAAAAATATAAAAACATAACAAAACAACAAACGAAAAAGTAAAATAAGAGAACAAAAAACGAAAAATCAGAATAAAACGAAAAAAACAATTAAAAAAGTAAAAATACACAAAACGAAAACAAAAATATAAACCAAAATACAACATAATGTAGCAAAAAACAAAAACAAGAAATTAAAACAAACCATACAAAAACAAAAACAAAAATATACAACATAATGTAGCAAAAAAAAACATACAGCAAAAAATACAAACCAAAAAAAATAACAAATAACTAACAAAACAAAAACAAACCAGAAACTAATAAAAACGAAAAAAACTGATACAAATCAAAGAACAAAATAAAACAATTGAGAAACATAAAACAAAGAAAGTGTAAGTGGAAAATTAAATTTAAGATTTAAAATAATGTTTAATATAATTTCCGTGATATACATTCAAACCAGTTGTCAGGATTTTTTTAAAGTTATTATTTTAGACAATGACGTTAATTGCGTAATTAATTGAAAACCAAGTAGATTATGTAAATTTCAGCGGTTAAGGGCATTTTATTTAGTGTTTTTGGTGAGTTTTAAGTCCACCACATCCGCTCCCTTGGACATTCAAAAGACATCGATAGAGATACAATTGTATTTATATAGATTAGGACTGACAATATAACCCGAGTTGAGTAGAGCTCCTTGAACTATGCCAAATCCAGGAAATGTCGCCTGGTTTGAGATCGTCTCAAATGTCTTGCATTCCTAACTTAATTAAGAAGTAGCCTACTCCCTCGAGGGCAAAAAACGACAGCCTATTGCTTCACCTTAATTAAGAAGTGTAATGCTCAGCTCGGTCACCACACCGATTGGTCACGCACGGAATGAAATTACGTCGCAAAGAGTTTACATGTGGTAGTGACGAAACATCTTCCTTAATGAGGCCATCTTTCATTTGCCAACTTGGATATATTTAGATCTCTCAAGAAACAACATTCGTAGATCAGTGTCTCCACTATCGCTAAACAGTCGATCATTTCTAATCGATAGTCTCTTGGTAGGGTAACACTGGATAGGTTGCCAATAATAATGAATTGAAAAGATCTCCCTCGGAGTGAAGAAAGAGCCAAAGCATTATGACCATTGCCTACTGCAAGACTGAATGCTGCCTGATGACGTCGCAGTAAAGAAAGTACATAAACAGAGGGGCCAGTCCAATTGCGCCACTAGTAAAATCGGACAAACTTTTGACGCCAGTATGATCTGGTCCTTCGATAATTCATAGTCCGGTTGAGCCTGTGATAGCTCATTAGCAACTTCCCCTCTCTTCCCCCACTGTGCAGCCAACACATTGTTTGCTTACTGTTCACATGTTCCAACCGTTCGTCATATAGACTGTTGGAGGGGATGTGACTCCCAGTTTGACTGTCCCAGGGCTGTCATTTACTACCAAGTCACATATAATATGACCTAGCTTCTTCTTCTTTCTCTTCTAAGGGTCTACAGTTCATTGTAAACAATATGACCAAGCGTTAAGGATTATTATGATTATTTAGCGTATGGCATGGTACATCTACATAATTACAAGCTAAGGAACACATTAAATATATTATACACTAGCATTTAAAAGGAAAATAAATACTAAAAACAATTTTGATGAGGAGACACGATAGCCTACTGTATGTCTTCATATTTCACAAATATGGACATCCATGAGATGTGATCGATGAACTGACAGCACTAAATTAACCCTAGTGTAAGCTCTAACATTTTACCCAATTTTCATTGCATAAACATGTGAATGAGAAAATAAATGAAAAAGCAAATGAACAAATTCCAAAGAATAACCCAACCTATTACAGTAGATGGGTTGAGAACCAGTAATTAATTGTTGGAGATATAATAGTAATAACGTAATGCGTTTAGCGTCCCTTTTAACTTTTTTAAAATAATTAAAGCGTAGTGTTTGTTTCTGTGTTTCCTTCTTCTAGATCCCAATGCATTTTGTACAGCCCTGCATGGCAGAGTGTTTTCAGGAACTCAAGAGCCAGTCGGTCATTCTGCAAGTACAAATAAGAATATATTAGCGGCTTCGGTGGCGTAGTTGGTAGCATGCTGAGGTACTATGCCCAAGATCGCGGGTTCAAACCCGGCCGTAGTCGCAGGATTTTTTAAGAGCGTTAAAATCCCTCAGTATGCCTTCCTTCGGAGGGGAAGTAAAGCCGGCGGTCCTATGTTATAGATTTATGGCATGTTAAACAACCTTCCACTAATTACACCTGTGTGAAGCTAAATTGTATAGGTTAAGAATGTTAACAACGCTCTAAGGTTCCCACGTTCGTTGCTATATAAGAGCCGACTGCGGTGGCGTCTGGTAGCTAAGTTCTGAACTAGTAGTCGTTGACAGTGGCGTTTGGCGGCAAAAGTAGGAACTATTTGAAAAATCCAAAGTCTGCAGTCCTTACTTGAATTAAAAAACAGATAACACACACTAATACAGTCATCACAATTAACACCGGTTATCAGACAGATTCTACACACACCCGAAGTACACGGGGCTACATGACCACGTTGTCGCAGCCCCTAAACTTAAGTACCAACCAACCAACCAGAGTGCAGGACATTTACCAAGTGAGGAACGTGATCACATTTAAAATATACAGGGTGTCTTTTATGTACGTTTGGAGAATGATAGGTCGTGTAGGGGACGGGTGTAGAAGTAATTTGAGATAGGGAACTTGGGGTGGGAGCGGCCTCCTTAACCCCTAAAATAAGGGTTGATTCAGGCCCTCCACCCTGTCAGTTGGGCAACCGACCCAAGCCTCTAT
Organism: Meconema thalassinum; assembly: GCA_946902985.2. Lineage (NCBI taxonomy): Eukaryota > Metazoa > Arthropoda > Insecta > Orthoptera > Tettigoniidae > Meconema > Meconema thalassinum. Next base: position 176,276,391 of record OX336401.1, read on the forward strand.
TACCATTCACAATCCTTTAACTCTTGGCAAGATTCATTTCACCATGTAGCGCTTACGTAATGGATAGCGTTGCGGTGCGAAAGGCCGGTAGTCCCGGGTTCTTGCCAAGAGTTAAAGGATTGTGAATGGTATTAGAGGCTTGTGTCGGTTGCCTAACTTACAGGGTGGAGGGCCTGAATCAACCCTTAATTTAGGGGTTAAGGAGGCCGCTCCGACCTCAAGTTCCCTGTCTCAAATTACTTCTATACCCGTCTCCTACACGACCAATCATTCTGCAAATGTGCATAATAGACATCCTGTATACATGAGTTAAGAAGGTGGTAATGTAAAACACGTGATAGATGGGATAATATATGGATTCTAGTAAACAAAAGTCTCTGGGCGATTGGGGGGGGGGGGGGTTAAACCCTAAAACCCCCACCGTAGATACGCCACTGGGCCCCAATGGCGTTCGGAAAAGTTTTGAATACCTGGAAAGAGACGGACTCGCGTGCTGTCTCCAGGAGGGCAATGCACTCCGTAGTGCATGTTGGAGTCAAACACCATATTGATGGATGACGCTGTCTCGCTAATTTGATGATGACTGGGATGTTGGTCCATTGTCGCGCGTCGTCAGGCACGACAGCTGCATACAACGACACTTCCGGCTTAGACCCTTCATCTGCAATGTATCCTGGTCATTGCTGTTTAGCCTGTGCATTAATAGATCCCGGATCATTCTTCAAAAGATTTGAAAAAGTTATAATTTTTAGCCTATTTTCATTTATGAGGAAATATGCTTATGAGATCACCTTTTGTCCGTGTGTGTGTGTGTGTGTGTGTGTGTGTGTGACCCCTCTAATAACTTCTAAACGGCTGGAGCGATTTCAATGAAATTTGATAAGGTAATAGCGCCATCTTGGCTGACCCCAAATGTGCAATTCAAATTTTATTACGTCTCACCAATCCAGCATGGCGGCTGTGCGAAATATTTCACCGGCATTCTATATCTCCGAAACTATGACCGATATCACCCCAAAATTTTGTACGGTGATAAAGGGAACTACTACAAGTTCATCTATGGAACTCTTTAAAAACCTGTTAACTACGAAACCAACATGGCAGCCAAGCGAATTTGAGACTTTTAAATAAAATTTTCTCGCTATTTAACCATCTAAACGCAATGAAACTTGGTACAGCCAATGTTCATACACATTGTAATACACTCGCAACTAATTTAGTTCAATTATTTACATAACCTTAAAATGGCGGCTGTCCGAAATATTTCACTGGCATTCTATATCTCTGAAACTATTACTGATATCACTCTGAAATTTTGTACGGTGATAAAGGGCACTACTAGAAGTTTATCTACGTTTTTTTCAAAAACCTCAAACATACAAAACGAACATGGCGGTCAAGCGACGTTGAAACATTTTAATAGACTTTTCTCGCGATTTAACCATTGACTATCCATATTGTAATGCACTGGCATCTAATGTAGTTCAATTGTTTACATACTATCAAAATGGCGGCTGTGCGAAATTTTAAAATTAATTTTGTATTTCTTGTATCGTGATAATGCGATCGAAATGAAAGTTTGAATAATGAACCTACGCAATAATTTTCTTTTAATGGTACATAACTTATGTCTTATACATATAACAATCCAAAATGGCGACCATCCGAAATATTTAGACGGTTCTCAATATCTACGAATCTTTTACAGCAATCAAACTGACATTTTTTAATGTTCATAGAGGCTATGAACATAAGTTCACCTATAGGACTTTCAGTAACCTGGTGAGCACAAATCCGGCATTGTGGCGACGCGATATATATATATTTAAATGGACGTTTCTCGCAACTTAACCATCCGAGTGCAGTGAAACTTGGTACGGTAAATGCTTACACAAATGTTAATCCTGTCGTCAAATTTATTTCAATTGTTTTCATAACTACAAGATGGCACCTGTGCGAAAAATTAAGATTTCGTTTTTACGTGTTGTGTCCTAATCATGTGATTGAAGTTTGAATACTACACGTACACAATAATCTTCATGTAACAGTACATAACTCTTAAGATCTGCATATATAAAAATCCAACATGGCGACCATCCGTAATATTAGGCGGTTCTCAATATCTACGAATTTATTACAGCAATCCAACTGAATATTTGTATGTTGATAGATGCAATTAACATAAGTAGGATATATGAAAATAGGCTTTAGTTCTTCACGGAACTACTTGTTTTAATGTTGGCTGGTCACTCCAAAAAATCACCATTTTCAGAGATACAACTTCTACAATACTTTGCCCAATTGAACGAAATCAGGAAATAAGTTATATATCAGACGTAAGAGCTCAGTAAAGAAATCGCAGAGCTCAAGTGCCACATGTTTACAGTAGGTTTTAGGTGACACATTATGATTTCGTTATGTGGTCCTAAACTTTTGACCTGTACTGTATAATGAATGTATACTTATTATTATTATTATTTATTCGGTTGTAGGGTAAACAAGAGATATAGTGTCTCAAGAAGAGTCAATATTGAGTGCGAAGGGGCCAAGTATCTTTGCCGTTACTCAAGCAACGGAAGATAAAGATGATGTACTGTTGAAGTGACTCTGCATCTCCAAGCACCAATCACGAGTGAGTGTCCTCTCCAACACCCCACCATGTGACGACAAACGAGCTCTTCATCACATGCTTTATGTCTTAGCAATAAAAGTAACCACATTTGAATTTAGTAACTTTTTAGGGATTTTCTTTTGTTGACACTAAAATTTTAGGTTGGTAACAATGGGTTTTCAAATCAAAATTTACATACTGAGACACTAGAAGAAAACATGATAATCTGAACGGATTTTAGTAACTTTAGGGACTTTTAAGTCCAACACTTTCTCGCGACCGATAGGCGTACGCACTTTCAATAACAGTTGTTAATAGCAACATATAGATGTCTCTACCGAACACTTGTTGCCTTGGTAACCATAGCAGGGGCTCTTCAAATAACACGTTTGAAGAAATTTAAATTTAGTAACATTTAGTAAGAAGTCGTCGGATGTTTTATGAGCGTTAAAAATCCCTCAGTATGCCTTCCTTCGGAGGGGAAGTAAAGCCGGCGGTCCCATGTCACAGATTTATGGCATGTTAAAGAACCTTCCACTAATTACACCCATGTGAAGCTACATTGTATAGGTTACGAATGTAAACAACGCTCTTAGGTCCCAACATTCGTTGCCAAGAGCCGACTGCGGTGACGTCTGGTAGCTAAGTTCTGAACTAGTAGTCGTTGACGGTGGCGTTTGGCGGCAAAAGTAGGAACTATTTGAAAAATTCTAAGTTGCAGTCCTTACTTGAATTTAAAAAAAAACAGATAACACACACTAATAGTCATCACAATTAACACCTGTTATCACACAGATTCTACACACACCCAAAGTACACGTGGCTACATGACCACGTTGTCGCAGCCCCTAAACTGAGGAACCAACCATCTTTGTCCACGCTAATTACATACATGCCCACATCTAGCTGACTGATCGCACGTCTTATTTTTTTAATGCAGACATTTATTTTATTTTCAAAACCGACAGTAGTGGCTACGCTCGCTAAAGCGCTGCGTTAGGTCATGGGGCCAAGCTCTCTGCTGACTCGGTAGACGCGTGGGTTCGAGCCCCACCGTCGGCCGTCCTTGAAATGGTTTTCCGTGGTTTCCCATTTTCAACACCAGGCAAATGCTGGGACGGTACCTTCTGACAGGCCACGGCCGCTTCCTTCCACATCCTTGCCCAGTTTCATTCACCATCATTCATTTCATCTCTCATTAACTCCTCTCATGAGGTTGGCGTCAGGAAGGGCATCCGGCCGTAAAAACCACCGCCACAAAGACTTCCATCGCATCTCAACCCCGACCCCGTTGGAAAACGGGAGTAATAAGGGGTAGACATACATTTATTTTATTTTCAAGACGGGTCAGGGAAGGGATTTTGAATGGAAATCGGTCGTGGAGCTGTTAAAAGGAACCGTTCCGGCATTTGCCTGGTGGTGAAAATGGGAAACAAGAAAAAACATCTTCAGCATGGCCGAGGAAGGATTCGAACCCACTCTCTCGCGATGCCAGCGAGGCACGAGGTAGCGCGTTACTTTGTGTTCATAATCAAGAACTAAAGAGGTTCAAGAGGAGGATATCCTGTGGTTACCATGGCAACAAGTGTTCAGTAGAGACGTTGAAAGTTAGTACGTCTATCAACCGCGAGATAGTGTTGTACTAAAAAAGTCGTTCAAAATTTCATTTTTCCCCCGCGTCTCCGAGTGTTATTTCAAATTTTAAATAGGTGTTACCAACATAAAATTTTAGTATCAGCAAAAAATCCCTAAATGTTACTAAATGCAAATTACTTCAATCTCACGAACACCCTGCTATGGCAGTTCAAGGGAAGGCGACCACAGGGTAGATGTCCTAGCAGATGGACTGACCAATTGAAGACCTTGGTAGTCAAACAATTCTAAGGGGCGACACACCTGGCACAGACATTCTCCAATACTCTGTTAAATCGCTCATTGCGATTGCATTAAGCCCGGAGATCAGAGGTTCGAATTCTGTCGCTGACACGGATATTCTGAGTGTGGGTCTTATCCCCTGGGGGTTCCCCATACTCCATCTAGGCAAATGCTGGGATAGTATCTTACTTCAAGTCCCTTATACAGTTACACACGCTAATACAGTCAGCACACCCTGTCAAGGGTATATGGATACAGGAAGAAGAAGAGGTAAAGAATACGAAGAAGAAAATTAGAACAGGAAAAGACGACGAAGGAAAGAAAAAGAAGAAGCAGTAGAAGAAGAAAAGAACCTGAAAAAAGCTGGAATAGGAAGAGATGAAGAAAAGAATAATAATGTTATTGGTTTTACGTCCTTTTTAACTACTGCGGCTTTTACAGACGCCGGGATGCCGTAATTTTGCCCATAAGGGGATCTTTAACGTGCCAGTAATTTTACTGACAGGGCTCCCTCACATTTGCGCATCCTCAACTTCGCCTGGACACAATCCCCCAACCTTGGGCCCAGCAAGCGAGAACCTTATCGCTGAGTCACGCAGCCAGCCATAAAAGAAGAAGAACGACAAGAAATTAACAAAAAAAAGAAGAACAAAAATTAAGAAAAGAAAACTAAGTAAAGGAAGAAAAGAAGGAAACGAAGAGAAAAAGAAGAAAAAGAAAAATAAAAGACGAGGAAGAAGAAGAAAACAAAGAGACGAAGAAGAAGAAGTAGAAGAAGAAAAGGCGAGAAGAAGAAGACCATAAAGAGAAGAAGAAGGCAACTACAGTAGAAAATGTAAAGACAAAGAAAATAACATGAAGAAAAGAAGAAACAGCAAAGACGAGTAAAAGAAGACGACGAGGAGAGGAAAATGTTAAGACCGAAAATAGGGAAAAACGTAAAGACGAGGAAAAGAAAAAAAAAAAGTCCTCTCGGCACGCCGGAAGGCGGAGGTAGATTTCACCGGACAAACTTGGGGATAGGCGAAAATAGGCAGAATATGCAGGTTTTCGTAGAAGGATCAGACCTCATTTATTGCGAGAAGGTATTTTATAATTGGAGCTTAATTAACTTCGTTTTTCGTCATTTTATGCTTATTTTAAACATTTTATTGTCTTTTGGGGACGGTAACCTTCTTGTCATTTGGGGTCCATTTTTATACTTGTGGTCACACTGTCCTTATGCAAGGTTTCGACACTGATGTGTAACTATGTAACGGTCTGTTACTTCTTCACGCAAAGTTATATCTCCCGCAGAGATTTTGGTTGGTTCCTCAGTTTAGGGGCTGCGACAACGTGGTCATGTTACCCCGTGTACTTTGGGATGGCTGTATTAGTCTGTAATTCAGGTAAGGACTGCAGACGGTCAATTTCAAGCAGTAGTTACTAATGTTGCTACCAGGTACTACCGTCAACGACACCTAGCTGTGAACTTGGCTACTAGATGCCACCGCAACCAGAAACTCGCAACGAACGTTGGAACTTCCCCTCCAAAGGAAAGCATACTGAGGGATTTTAGTGCTCTTAGAAAATCCGACGACTTCGGCCGGCTTTGAACCCGCGACCTTGGGCATAGAAGTTCAGCATGCTACCAGTTACGTCACCGAAGCCGCTTCACACTTAAGATGGAAATACTGAATCTGATCTCGTGCAAGTGCGTTGTCATGGCAACGTCTGATGGCTCATCCCTCATCAATTTAGTAGTGTTGCCATGGCAACCACTGATAGCTCTTGGCATTTTCTTATAATTCCGAAATCATTTTTCTCATCCCTTGGCGTAATGGTGGGTCATATCAAAAATTCTTTCAGACAAAAGTTTTAGGTAATTATTAGGGGAATATTGTCCATTTTGTACGGTTTTGATATTGTGCCTATTAAGAGAGATATGATTAATGTTTCCCGAAAAACCCACTTTTTCCCACCCCTTTGGTCAATGGTTGGTGCTATAAAAAAACTCTTCAAACATAAATTTTTGGGCTTTATCCGACACATAGTATGAACGTTGAACGGATTCGATATGTCACATATTAAGAGAGTTATAGCAATATTTCACTTTTTCGAAAAAAAGCCCCCCCCCCCCATTTTCACCCCCTTTGACCGATTTAGCCCAGTAACGAACTCGACCGAGATTTTATAGGTATACATATTCGGTAAAAAATTCAAAGTGATTGGTGCATAATTACGTCAGTTATCGTGTCCACAGGAGCCTCCGTGGCTTAGGCGGCAGCACGCCGGCCTCTCACCGCTGGATCCGTGGTTCAAATCTCGGTCACTCCATGTGAGATCTGTGCTGGACAAAACGGAGGCAGACAGGTTTTTCTCCGGGTACTCCGGTTTTCCCTGTCAAAATTTCATTCCAGCAACACACTCCACTATCATTTCATTTCATCTGTCATTCATTTAATCATTGCCCCAGAGGAGTGCGTCAGGCCTCGGCAGCCGGCACAGTTCATATCCTCGCCGCTAGATAGGGGCTTCATTCATTCCATTCCTGACCCGGTCGGAGACTGGAAGCAGGCTGTGGATTTTCATTTCATCGTGTCCACAAGAAACTGATATATATATATATATATACATAAATTATATATAAACTTTTGAACTGACGGTGGTTTTGGGGTCTGGGGGATGTGAAACGCGAAGATATGTCGACATTTTTCGGAAGTCGAAACATGGGACCCATTGCAATAGTTAGCTTTCTAATGAAATCTACCTAAAAGAAGAGACAAAAACAATAATAATAGTGAGATGAAAAATAAGTAGAAAAGACGAAGAAAAGTTTTAAACAAGATGTTCAGTAAAGAACATGTAGCCTACTTTCTCCAAAATGCATGGGTATTGTTATAACTCTTTGTCCTTTTCAAGGAGTATAATTGAATGTTGGTTGTAGTAGCTTGTTGAAATACAACGTGCTATATGGATATTAAACATGAATATGAGGTCCCCTCTGCTAGTGCTACCTCTGTACCAAATTGCATTCAATTCGGTTTCACCGTGCTTGAATTGATAGGGGGAATCGATTTGCACACTTACATGGCTGCCATCTGCAAACTGTTGGGCTGATGACCTTGTAGTTTAGGCAATAGCGCTCGCCATAGGAATACATATTGCTGAAAAATTTGGTAGAGATCGGATGGTTAGGTTAGTCGTAATTTGATTTAAGCTTTGAACATTTGGGTGGCCGCCATTACGTTTCCGTCAAGATGGCGGCATTATAAAACATGACGCTGAGGTGCCCTTTGCTAGTGCTACCTCTGTACCAAATTTTGTTCAATTCAGTTTCACCGTGATTGAAAAGATTGGGAGAATAGATTTGCACACATACATGGCCGCCATGCGCAAGTATTGGGCTGATGACCTTGTTGTTTGGTCAAAAGATTTTTCTTACTAAAAGGTATAATGTTGCGAAATTCGGTAGAGATCTGATGATTAGGTTAGTCGTAATTTGATTTAAGCTTGTAACATTTGGGTGGCCGCCATTACGTTTTAGTGAAGATGGCGGCGATATAAAACATGACACTGAGGTGTCCTTTGCTAGTGGTACCCCTGTTCCAAATTTCATTCAATTCGGCTTCACCGTGTTTGAATTGATGGGGGGGGGGGGGATAGACATTCAGAGTACACACAGACAGACACACCATTTTTGGCCCTGTGCAGATGTCATAAGTCTACTTTCATTTTTGGCACAAATCGAAAGTAGGCTAATAAGTAAATATAAAAAAATAAGAACATAAGAAAAAAGAAAAGAAGAAAACGTCAAGACAAAGAAATAAATAAGAGGAAAAGACAAAACGAAGAAGAAGGAAAATCCAAGAATATAAGAACAAGAGAAAAACAAACGAAGAAAAGATGAAAAAGTAAAGACGAAGAAAGTAAAAAGAAGAAAGGCAGAAAGAGGAAATACGAAGAAACGAAGAAGAACAAGAAAAAGAAAGAAGAAGTGGCTAAACCGAACTGCACATAATACGGATCATGAACAATTAAACCAGTTCTCACTTCTCATTATGAACGACATCAATATTATTTGGTTGAGAGCATCATAGTGGGCGGGGTTCGAGCCAGTGATGTTCTGCTCCATGGAGCAAACAAACTTGATAAGAGGTGGGAGTACCCGGCGCGCCATATGGAGAGCATGAAGGCCAAACAGTGTGACCAACTCCCGCTAGAGTCTGTGGATTTCGAACGCTATCAGTATAGCGGCACAAGCAATATATTAGGATTCTACATAAGGCTAACATTCTGTCTGAAAGTTTTAAATAATCCATTACACAAAGTATTTATCCTGGACGAGGAGCATAATGGCAAAATGTGTTTGTAACATTGGTTCAAGTATAGGCCGCGATACGTAGCCTATGTGTCTAGGGGATTCTTTTAGTGTAGTCAATGACGTCACGGATGAAGTGCATACGTTGATGTTCGTTTGTTTCATGGTGTGACTTGAATTGCCACCATATTATCAATCAGTGCGTCGCTACATGCCGATGTAGTCACATGTGTTCAAGTGCAAGGTTCATAATTTACTGTTAGTTGTTCAATTTAATAGTACAGTTGTACTGTTCTCTTCTATAGCCATGGCGAGACAAAGTCATTGGCCGCTACTAAGTTAGACGACTCTCTGGATGAAACCATTGGCCGCTACTAACAATAAGTTAGACGACTCTCTGGATGAAACCATTGGCCTCTACTAAGTGAGACGACTCTCGGGATGAAACCATTGGCCGCTACCAAGTTAGACGACTCTCTGGATGAAACCATTGGCCGCTACTAAGTTAGACGACTCTCTGGATGAAACCATTGGCCTCTACTAAGTGAGGCTTTTATGAATGAAAATCCACAGCCTGCTTCCAGTCTCCGACCGGGTCAGGAATGGATTGAATGAAGCCCCCATCTAGCGGCGAGGATATGAACTGTGCCGGCTGCCGAGGCCTGACGCACTCCTCTGGAGCAATGATTAAATGAATGACAGATGAAATGAAATGTTAGTGGAGAGTGTTGCTGGAATGAAATTGTGACAGGGAAAACCGGAGTACCCGGAGAAAAACCTGTCCGCCTCCGATCTGTCCAGCACAGACCTCATATGGAGTGACCAGGATTTGAACCACAGACCCAGCGGTGAGAGGCCGGCGTGCTGCCGCCTAAGCCACGGAGGCTTTAAGTGAGGCTTTTATAATGATACAAATAATTATGGAATTGCTGTTGTAATATATGTTTATGTTCGACCCTGACTATTATATGTCAGAAAACTGTATTATAATGAGGCTCATTATAACACTATTTTTCATTATAAAACAGTTTCTCCCACCAATCAGAGCTCAAGAAACAGTGTTTGACCAATTAGATAAGAATAGCATCGCACCTGCGCAGAGTTCCAAGGCCTTCTAATTTAAATTGCACTGCGTTGCCTACTGTCATAGTGGGGTAATCGAGGAGGCCATGGTCAAATACAAGGCATTGTCTGCGTCCCATGCGCTCTGTTCAGTATATAAAACTGGTGAAATCTCGACAGCTATTTATGAATATTTATGTTCGAACATAAAATAGTTATAATAATTATCGTCGAACATAAACAGTCGTATGCAACTCGCCTATAATGGTAATTAAGACACTCGTATGGAAATTATAAACATACTCGTGTCTTAATTATTGCCATTATAGGCTCGTTGCATAATGTACTATTTATCCTCTACTGTCTACAACTCACCCACCTATAATCATGGGACAAATACAATATTGCCAACCTCACACATTCAGTAATACTCATCAATAATCTTTATCCACACCAATGGTAGGTAGACCAATAATTGCTAGGCAAATAATATATAAACCCTTGGTTTTTGCCATGCACAGTGTGGGCATTCACGCATCAATAACCAAAGGGTTGAGTGATCTCGAAGACAACGCTCATGCAAGCCCAAATTTCACCTTGACTAAGAGATATTAATTTCGTATCCCTCGAAATACCGTTGGTTATAACAAGATGTGGTAGCCAGTAGCTGAAACCTAAGCCGGTAAACCGCTGTGATGTTATCTGTGTGGGCCAGTGCAATTGAGTGGAAGATATTAGACTTCCAGGAAGTGAGAGGCCAGGGGATGTTAGAGGAGAACGCTTCTGACAGCTCAGTCGTCAGGATCTAATGGGATCATCCCTGCATCGCATCGGTCTCCCTACTCTCAAGCTTCCAACATTTTAAATATTATACGAATATTATAGATTTTCTCTTTCGTATTTTGAAATTGAATGAAGCCAACGTTTAACCTTTTTCTGTGCAAAGAACTACCGGATAATTCAGGAACTATACTCGGATTTCTCCAAATTTAAACTTTAAAAAGCAGATTATAGTCCCTTTCACCTTAAATAAGTTACTAGCAATGTAACTTTACCATTTGTCCCCCATCACTACAAACATGGTGATTATATAGTCCACGGCATCGTAAATATGTCACTAACAATGTAACCTTACCATTTGTCCCTCATCACTACAAACACGGTGATTATATAGTCCGCGTCACCTTAAGTAAGTTACTAACAATGTAACCTTACCATTTGTCCCTCATCACTACAAACATGGTGATTATATAGTCCGCGTCACCTTAATAAGTTACTAGCAATGTAACTTTACCATTTGTCCCCCATCACTACAAACATGGTGATTATATAGTCCGCGTCACCTTAATAAGTTACTAACTATGTAACCTTACCATTTGTCCCTCATCACTACAAACATGGTGATTATATAGTCCGCGTCACCTTAAATAATTCACTAACAATGTAACCTTACCGTTTAAACACGGCGTACCAGGAATCAGATGATGGTGGTTCCAATTATCTATCTTGACAATGCTAATGTTCGTAAAGCCATGTTTCTTCTTCTGGTTGGTTGGTGGTTCCTCAGTTTAGGGGCTGTGACAACGCGGTCATGTAGCCCCGTGTACTTTGGGTGTGTGTAGAATCTGTTTTATAACCGGTGTTAATTGTGATGGCTGTATTAGTGTGTGTTATCTGTTATTTTAATTCAAGTAAGGACTGCTGACTTTGCATTTATCAAATAGTTCCCACTTTTGCCACCGAACGCCACCGTCACCGACTACTAGTTGAGATCTTAGCTACTAGACGCCACCGCAGTTGGCTCCTGGCAACGAAGAAAGGAACCTAAGAGCGTTGTTTACATTCTTAACCTATATATAATTTAGCTTCACACGTATGTAATTAGTGGAAGGTTCTTTTACATGCCATAAATCTATATGGGCCCGCCGGTTTTACTTCCCCTCCGAAGGAAGGCATACTGAGGGATTTTAACGCTCTTAAAAATCCAACGACTTCGGCCGGGTTTGAACCCGCGATCTTGGGCATAGAAGTTCAGCATGCTACCAACTACGCCACCGAAGCCGCTGTTTCTTCTTCTCATGAACTATAACTGATATAATGCTTGCCACGGAGGGTGAGTGGTTATCGTGTCGGACTACCAACCCCAAGCTCGCAGGTTCACTCCTGGTCGTGGTAAGTGATTTTTGAAAGGCGACCAAAATCACGACACGCATGTCATATGTTGTTGGCATGATAAAGAATTAATCTCGGGATATTTCGCCAACACAATTCTCTACTAGAAAGCGCTATAGTGTCAAGGAGATTATATACCTAACCTCCTTGACTTTCACAGCGCTGCAAGGAAATCATTATGTCCTAATCTGTAGGTTTATATTGCAAAACTCATTTACAAAATAACTATTTCACTTGAGTTTTTGTAAAAAGAAGCAACTGAAAAATAAACATTAAAATAAGTAAAAAATACTCCACCGCTGGGCCCGAGGTTCAAATCCCGGTCACTCCATGTGAGATTTGTGCTGGACAAAGGAGAGGCAGACAGGATTTTCTCCGGGTACTCCGGTTTTCCCTGTCAAAACGTTCATTCCATCGACACTCCCACTCTTATTTCATTTCAACTGTCATTCATTTAATCTCTGCCCCAGGGGAGTGCAACAGGCGTCGGCAGTTCATATCCTCGCCGATAGATGGGGGGTTTATTAGTTAATTAGTTATTAATGTTTTAAGGGGTCATCTGCAACTTGGGGACTCATTCATTCCATTCCTGACTCGGTTCGTTGACTGGAAGCAGTCTGTGGATTTTCATTTAAAATGAAAAAAATCAAAAATGAATGTTGAACGTAAATATACCCGTGATGCAGTATTGCAATTGTACGGAAGAATTTGCCGGTCCTGTGGTGTTGGGGTGGATTGACAACCTCTCATCCAGAGGCTCCGGGTTCGATCCCCGGCACCACCCGGGATTTTAAAATACTGTTGTGCCGGCTGGAATTGGGTGCACTCGGCCTCGTGAGGAGAATTGAGTAACTGACTGACGGCCCCTGTCACCCCGCAATCTGTTGGCCATGGCAATTCATGGACTATGGCTTCACGGGCGGTGCCACATAATTTGCTTTGAAAATGTGAGGCTTCTACTTTTAATGAGAGCTGAAAATAGTTATTGTTTATGTTTTATTTTGAGGGGCTTGGTGATCATGGTCATTTAGCCCCGTGTAGTTGGGTGTGTGTAATTTTGTGTTATAGAGATGGCTGTATTAGTGTGTGTGTAATGCAGATGAGGATTGGGAAAGAGACGGCCATGGCCTTAAGTAAGGAATCATGCCAACATTTTCTTGGAGTAGAAGTAGGAAACCACGGAATGGCTGACGTTCGGATCAAATCTGCCTCTTCCCAGTTTTGCCTCACAAGGCTGCGTGTACCCCGTTCCAACCCTCAGACCAGTTTTTTTTTTTTTTTTTTGCAGAGCCTGGAACCAAACCCGGACCTCCCGAATAGCAGCCAATAATGCCAGCCACTACACCTTTAAAATATGGGTCTGAAAATATTCCAGTTGAATGGCTGGGATACAGTGGGATCCCCCTCAAATTCTTAGAATATTCCGAATAAAAAAAACACACAAACACAAACACAAACACACACACACACAAAGAGTTAGGTCAGAGGAGCATGGAGGCCACACCAGCAAGTTCTGATCATCATGCCCACCATGGCTGATCTATCGGTTTCCCATACTTGTGTTTTATTCACAAACATCGGAATGGACATGCGTTGGAACACCAACCTGTTGGTAGAATAAAGCAAAACTTTGCTAAATAACGACTGAATGTGGCTTCGGTGGCGTAGTGGGTAGCATGCTAAGCTTCTATGTCCAAGGTCACAGGTTCAAACCCGGCCGAAGTCGTCAGATTTTTTAAGAGTGTTAAAAATCCTTCAGTATGCCTTCCTTCAGAGGGTAAGTTAAGCCGGCGGTCCCATGTCATAGATTTATGTCATCCAAAAGAACCTTCCACTAATTACACTTGTGTGAAGCTAAATTATAGGTTAGATTTGACTAACGCTCTTAGGTTCCAAAGTTCGTCGCCAGGAGCCGACTGCGGGGGCATCTAGTAACCAAGTTCATAACAAGTTGTCGTTGATGGTGGCGTTTGGCAGCAAAACTAGGAACTACTTGAAAATTGAATGTATGCAGTCCTTACTGGAATTAAAAACAGATAACACACACTAATACAACCATCACAATTAACACCGGTTATCAGACAGATTCTACACACACCCAAAGTGTCGTCGCAGACCCTAAACTGAGGAACCAACCTACCAAACCCTGATGCTGTGATCCAGCGGTATGAAACCGCACCAATCATTTGTAATGAATGACTAATGACCGTGTATTTCGAAAACAGTGACCTTAAAGTTAAAGGCTGTTCGAAGAACGGTCTTTCTGTGAATTAAATTATACGTATAATGGAGGTAGTAAAGGTAATAGATGATTATTGCTAATAGCGTCATACATGCTTAAGTCAGCTGATTCACGTCTGGTGCAGGAGGCCATGTTACAGTACCTGGCGCCGTATCAGGGGGCCATGACACCTATTTACCTGACAACCTCCCTCTGAGAATGATGAAGGGGCCTGCAAACATAGCGAATTCCAGGAAGACGCAAACATGTCCTGAAGAGAAAGTTCTCACAATACATTGCTGTGTTGTTCACTAGTTATTTCTTATCGACATTAATAACCTCTCCAGGGAACGTGAAAATGTTTGTGGAGATTTATCATGTGTATGGTCGCTGTGATTTGTTATATACAAGTGTCTATCTACTACTCTCCATGTGATGGATGAGATATTCTTGCACATGATTCTTCAGTAGTCTCTTTTCTTCTCAAACACATTAAAAATCCACTTCGCATTGCTATGTTTACAAGTAATAAAGAAGTATGCATTATAAAAAAAACTCTCTGCACGCCGGAAGGCGGAGGTAGATTTCACCGGGCGAACTAGGGGATGGGTGAAAATGGGCAAAATATGGAGGTTTTAGTAGAAGGACCAGACCTCATTTTATACCTCTCATTATGAGAAGGTATTTTAGAATTGGAAATTAATTAACTTGGTTTATCGTGGTTTTATGCATATTTTTAACATTTTATTGTCTTATGGGGACGGTAACCTTTCCGTCATTTGCGGTCTATATTTATACTGGTGGCCACACTGTCCTTATGCAAGGTTTTGACACTGATGTCTATCTATCTAACGGTCAGTTACTTCTTCACGCAAAATTTTATCTCCCAAAGAGACAGATGAAAAACTGAATGTCGTGCAGTGGCGTTGTCAAGGTAACCTCTGATGGCTCTTCCGTCATCAATTTAGCATTTTCTTATAATAACGAAAACATTTGGGAAAGGGTGGGGGAGGAAGAGAGGGAGATAGGGGGGGGGGGCGCAGATGACCTCCTAGTTCCGCCCCTTAAAACAACAATAACTAACTAACTAACATTTTGGTATTTTCTTGGCGTAACGGTGGGCCATATCAAAAATTCTTTCAGTCCAAAGTTTTAGGTACCGTAATAATTATTGACCATTTTAAACTGTTTTGCTGGACAGACCATCTCAGCAACACCATATGTGGGGGGGGGGGGAAATCAAGACCGCCAATCGACCACTTGATATCAGAAAATTTCCAACCAATTACGAAATAAGAAATTAGAGAGGTTATAAGAAAATCAAAGGATTTAAAAGCACCAGGTCCAGATCATTGCAATGAACATCTCAAAGCAGCAGGTCCAACGATGGTTGACGCCTGGACCCTTCTTTTATACGGATGTCTGAGACAGGGTCACATTCCCTCCTAATGGAGAATATCCAAAATAAAGATGTTATATAAAGGGAAAGAAGACGCAGGCAACCCCAACTAATATAGAGGCATGTGTTTGTGTTTGAGTCTTCAGTCTTTTGACTGGTTTGATGCAGCTCTCCATGCCTCCCTGTCCTGAGCTAATCGTTTCATCTCTACATAGCTACCACACCCCACATCCGAGGCAATCTGTGTAACATATTCTAACCTTGGTCTACCCCTACAGTTCTTGTCCTCGACCCTTCCCTCCATAACTAAGCTTGCTATTCCTGGGTGTCTTAGTATGTGTCCTACCAACCTATCTCTTCTATTCATTAGCAGTCGCCAGAAACATCTCTCCTCTCCCACTCGTCTTAATACCTCTTTGTTTGTAACCCTATCTACCCATCTGATCATCATTCTCCTGTAACACCACATTTCAAATGCTTCAATTCTCCTCTTTTCTGCTGCACCAATAGTCCAAGTTTCACTTCCATAGAGCGCCACGCTCCAGACAAAGGCTTTCAAAAATGACTTCCTAATACCTAAATCTATATTCGATGTCAGCAGATTCCTTTTTTGTAGAAATGCTTTCTTTGCCTGAGCTAACCTACTTTTTATATCCTCTTTGCTTCGTCCATCACTGGTTATTCTTCTTCCTAAGTAACAGAAGTCTCCTACTTCCTTCAGCTTTTCACCTGCCAATTTGATCTCCATAGAGGTTTCTGATTTATTTCGGTTGCATTCCAGTATTTTTGTTTTACATTATTTTATTAATTTTCATCATGAATTCTTTCCGTAAGACGGAGTCCATACCATTCAAAAACTCATTCAAATCCTCAGGCTTGTCGGCCAAGATGACGATGTCATCAGCAAATCGCAGAGTTGAAATTATTTCTCCTTGAATCTTCACTCCCACTTTAAATTTTTCTCTAATTTCTTTCATTGCTTGTTCAATGTAAAGATTGAAAAGTATGGGTGATAAGTTGCAGCCTTGCCTTACACCTTTCTGAATACCAGCTTCTCTCTCAAGTCCTTCAACTCGAATGACTGCTGTCTGGTTTCTGTATAGATTGTATATCACCCTCCTATCCCTGTACTTTATTCCAATCGATTTCAAAATGTCAAACAATTTAGTCCAATCAACGTTATCAAAAGCCTTTTCTAAGTCTACAAAAGCCATGAACGTTCTCTTATCTTTCCTTATTCTACCTTCCAAAATCAGCCCAAGACTTAGAACAGCTTCCCTTGTTCCTACATTTCTCCTGAAACCAAACTGGTGTTCACCCAACTCCGTTTCTATCTGGCTTTCAATCCTCTTGTAAATTATTCTAGACAGGATCTTTGAAGCATGAGTAATCAAGCTGATTGTATGGTAATCTTCACATCTGTCAGCTCCCACTTTCTTTGGTATAGGGATGATTACATTCTTCTTGAAATCAGGGGGTACCTCACCTGTCTCATAAATCCTACACACCAAGTGAAATAACCTGACCAGACCTTCATCTCCTATGCAGCGTAGCAACTCAATCGGTATATCATCTATGCCTGGTGCTTTGTTCCTGCTTAAGTCTTCCAAAGCTTTGTCAAATTCTGATCTCAATATTAAATCTCCTTTCGCATCCACATCAATTTCCTCCTCTCTTTCCATTACATGATTCTCAATCTCCTTTCCCTTATACAAACTTTCTATGTAAGCTTTCCATCTCTCAACCTTTTCTTCCCAATCTGTTAGAGGCTTTCCATTTGTGTCCTTAATATTACAGCACTTAGTCTTCTTTTCCCCAAAAGTATTCTTAATCCTTCGATAAGCTGTGTCTACTTTTCCTAATTTCAGACAATTTTCTATACCTGCACATTTCTCTTTCAACCATTCTTCTTTCGCTTCCTTGCACTTCTTGTTAACCTCATTTCTCAGACGTTTGTATTCTGCTTTCCCCTTTTCATTTCTTACATTCTTGTGTTTCCGCCTTTCATCCATCAATTCTAGTATATCCTGAGTGATCCACGGTTTTCTACCTATTCTTTCTTTCCTACCAATGTGTTCTTCTGCGGATTTTGTTATTTCATTCTTCAAAAGTGCCCATTCGTCTGCAATTGAAGTTTGTTTAGGGTTTTTCATTAGTCCTTGCTTTATACTCTTCTTGAATCTTTCGTTTACATCCTTCTCTTTCACTCTGTCTATTGCCCACCTTTTTGGCTTTTGACTTTTCTTCAGTTTCTTCAACTTTAATCTGCATTTCATTACAACCAGATTGGGGTCAGAGTTTATGTCAGCACCAGGGTATGTTTTACAATCCAAAATCTGGTTTCGAAACCTCTGCTTCACCATAATGAAGTCGATTTGGTAACGCCCTGTATCTCCTGGTCTCATCCACGTGTATATTCTTCTATTGTGGTTATTGAATAAGGTGTTAGCTATGACCAACTCATGCTCGGTGCAGAATTCTACCAGCCTGCTTCCTCGATCATTCCTTTCACCTAATCCGAAATCTCCTACTATCTTCCATTCTCTCCCTTTTCCTACCACAGCATTCCAATCTCCCATTACTATAACATTTTCATCACCCTTGATATACCTCAGAATTTCGTCTATTTCTTCGTAGACCTTTTCAACATCCTCATCATCAGCTTGACTGGTAGGCATATAGACTTGTACCACTTGCATTGCTTTGGAAAATACCTTACTGAAGGTACTGACAAAAATACTGACACAGAGGCTAACACATCTAGTAAAATCAATGATTCCAGAGTTCCAATTTGGATTCAGATCTCGAAGATCTACATTACAAGCAGTCATATATCTGATGGACGATATAACAGAAGCTTTGCGTCACAAAAAAGGGAAACTGTTGACACTTTTCGTGGATTATAGCAAAGCATTTGATCTACTAAACCGGAGACGTATCATACGTAAGCTGGAGGACATGATTGGCGAGGAACACTACATCACCAAGATAACAAAATACATCCTGCACGATAGCAGTATAATATAAGACGATGGTATCTGCTTCTCGAATGAAATTCAAAAAATCGTCGGGGTACTCCAAGGAGATCCCCTAAGCCCCAAATTATTCAACATAGCCGCTGCAAATATATCGGAGATCATCACAACAGAAGCAGTAACACTTGACGTGTACACAGACGATCTTCAAATATCCTCCACTTCCAGAGAGGATCTTCAAAAAACACTCAGCCAGTTAGTAGTATGGGCAAGAGAAAGGGATCACGAAAGAAAACTTCACAGGATAGTGTCTCTCATACTTCGGGAAGGTGGTAGACGAGTCGCAGATGATACTTTAAAAATGAATGAAATTCCACTGCGGTAAGTGAACGGATTCAAATATCTGGGAATAATCCTGCAGACACACAGAACCGTTTTCAACAGCCACATCAGAAACAGAGCAACACACGCCATAAAAGGAATGCTGGACATACAAAACATAAGCAAGCTCTCACTTGACACAGCGATGAAGCTCTTCAACCCCATAATTACATGCGGTTTGGAAATAATCTGCGAAAATTTAAACAAAACCAACTTTAAACAAACAGAAAAGGTCAAGGTAACATATCTGAAAAGGATACTCTGTGTCTCCAACTTCTCCCCATCACGTCTAGCTTATGAGCTCATCAGCGAGACTTTCTACACAGAGTGGCGCTGTGTACGTCATGCCAAGGAGATTGAAGTGAAGACTTCTATTCGGTCCGGGACGCTGTGTACGTCATGCCAAGGAGATTGAAGTGAAGACTTCTATTTGGTCCGGGACGCTGAGTACGTCATGCCAAGGAGATTGAAGTGAAGGCTTCTATTTGGTCCGCGACGCTGTGTACGTCATGCCAAGGAGATTGAAGTGAAGCCTTCTATTTTGTCCGGGACGCTGAGTACGTCATGCCAAGGAGATTGAAGTGAAGACTTCTATTTTGTCCGGGGCGCTGTGTACGTCATGCCAAGGAGATTGAAGTTAAGGCTTCTATTTGGTCCGTGACGCTGAGTACGTCATGCCAAGGAGATTGAAGTGATGACTTCTATTTTGTCCGGGGCGCTGAGTACGTCATGCCAAGGAGAATGAAGTGAAGACTTCCATTTTACCGAGACGCTGTGTACGTCATGCCAAGGAGATTGAAGTCAAGGCTTGCATTTTGTCCGTGGAGCTGTGTACGTCATGCCAAGGAGAATGAAGTGAAGGCTTCTATTTGCTCCAGGACGCTGTGTACGTCATGCCAAGGAGATTGAAGTGAAGACTTCTATTCGGTCCGGTGCACTGTGTTCGTCATGCCAAGGAGATTGAAGTGATGACTTCTATTTTGTCCGGGGCGCTGAGTACGTCATGCCAAGGAGAATGAAGTGAAGACTTCTATTTTTCCGGGGCGCTGCGTACGTCATGCCAAGGAGATTGAAGTGAAGGCTTCTATTTGGTCCGTGACGCTGAGTACGTCATGGCAAGGAGATTGAAGTGATGACTTCTATTTTTTCCGGGGCGCTGAGTACGTCATGCCAAGGAGATTGAAGTGAAGACTTCTATTTTATCCGGGACGCTGTGTACGTCATGCCAAGGAGATTGAAGTCAAGGCTTACATTTTGTCCGTGGAGCTGTGTACGTCATGCCAAGGAGAATGAAGTGAAGGCTTCTATTTGCTCCAGGACGCTGTGTACGTCATGCCAAGGAGAATGAAGTGAAGGCTTCTATTTGCTCCAGGTCGCTGAGTACGTCATGCCAAGGAGATTGAAGTGAAGACTTCTATTCGGTCCGGTGCACTGTGTTCGTCATGCCAAGGAGATTGAAGTGAAGACTTCTATTTTACCGGGGCGCTGTGTACGTCATGCCAAGGAGATTGAAGTGAAGGCTTCTATTTGCTCCAGGACGCTGTGTACGTCATGCCAAGGAGATTGAAGTGAAGACTTCTATTTGCTCCAGGACGCTGTGTACGTCATGCCAAGGAGATTGAAGTGAAGACTTCTATTTGGTCCGGGACGCTGTGTACGTCATGCCAAGGAGATTGAAGTGAAGGCTTCTATTCGGTCCGGTGCACTGTGTACGTCATGCCAAGGAGATTGAAGTGAAGACTTCTATTTGCTCCAGGACGCTGCGTACGTCATGCCAAGGAGATTGAAGTGAAGACTTCTATTTGGTCCGGGACGCTGTGTACGTCATGCCAAGGAGATTGAAGTGAAGACTTCTATTCGGTCCGGTGCACTGTGTACGTCATGCCAAGGAGATTAAAGTGATGACTTCTATTTTGTCCGGGGCACTGAGTACGTCATGCCAAGGAGAATGAAGTGAAGACTTCCATTTTTCCGGGGCGCTGCGTACGTCATGCCAAGGAGATTGAA
Organism: Meconema thalassinum; assembly: GCA_946902985.2. Taxonomy (NCBI): domain Eukaryota; kingdom Metazoa; phylum Arthropoda; class Insecta; order Orthoptera; family Tettigoniidae; genus Meconema; species Meconema thalassinum. The sequence goes on from OX336401.1 coordinate 176,297,394, forward strand.
GTGAAGGCTTCTATTTTATCCGGGACGCTGTGTACGTCATGCCAAGGAGATTGAAGTGAAGACTTCTATTTTATCCGGGACGCTGTGTACGTCATGCCAAGGAGAATGAAGTGAAGACTTCTAATTTACCGGGACGCTGTGTACGTCATGCCTAGGAGATTGAAGTCAAGACTTCTATTTTATCCGGGACGCTGTGTACGTCATGCCTAGGAGATTGAAGTCAAGACTTCTATTTTATCCGGGACGCTGTGTACGTCATGCCAAGGAGATTGAAGTGAAGGCTTCTATTTTATCCGGGACGCTGTGTACGTCATGCCAAGGAGAATGAAGTGAAGGCTTCTATTTTATCCGGGACGCTGCGTACGTCATGCCAAGGGGATTGAAGTGAAGGCTTCTATTTTATCCGGGACGCTGAGTACGTCATGCCAAGGAGATTGAAGTGAAGGCTTCTATTTTATCCGGGACGCTGTGTACGTCATGCCAAGGAGAATGAAGTGAAGACTTCCATTTTTCCGGGGCGCTGCGTACGTCATGCCAAGGAGATTGAAGTGAAGACTTCTATTTTATCCGGGACGCTGTGTACGTCATGCCAAGGAGATTGAAGTCAAGGATTATATTTTGTCCGGGGCGCTGAGTACGTCATGCCAAGGAGATTGAAGTGAAGGCTTCTATTTTATCCGGGACGCTGAGTACGTCTTGCCAAGGAGATTGAAGTGAAGACTTCTATTTTATCCGGGACGCTGAGTACGTCATGCCAAGGAGAATGAAGTGATGACTTCTATTTTACCGGGGCGCTGTGTACGTCATGCCAAGGAGATTGAAGTTAAGGCTTCTATTTGGTCCGTGACGCTGTGTACGTCATGCCAAGGAGATTGAAGTGAACACTTCTATTTGGTCCGAAGCGCTGAGTACGTCATGCCAAGGAGATTGAAGTGAAGACTTCCATTTTGTCCGAGGCGCTGTGTACGTCATGCCAAGGAGATTGAAGTCAAGGATTATATTTTGTCCGGGGCGCTGAGTACGTCATGCCAAGGAGATTGAAGTGAAGAGTTCTATTTGGTCCGAGGCGCTGTGTACGTCATGCCAAGGAGATTGAAGTGATGACTTCTATTTTACCGGGACGCTGTGTACGTCATGCCAAGGAGATTGAAGTGAAGAGTTCTATTTGGTCCGAGGCGCTGTGTACGTCATGCCAAGGAGATTGAAGTGATGACTTCTATTTTACCGGGACGCTGTGTACGTCATGCCAAGGAGATTGAAGTGAAGAGTTCTATTTGGTCCAGAGCGCTGAGTACGTCATGCCAAGGAGATTGAAGTGAAGACTTCCATTTTGTCCGAGGCGCTGTGTACGTCATACCAAGGAGATTGAAGTCAAGGATTATATTTTGTCCGGGGCGCTGTGTACGTCAGAGAACTAGTTTGGTAACAGGAAATATAACTCCATTTCATTCTTGGCATCTTATTACCATAATAAAAGTTAAAACTCAATTCCACTGCTTACATTAACAAGTCACAAGCAACAGGTGACATGTTGGTCTGAAGCTCCGAGAGTTCACGGCCATTCATAATAACGAAAATAAAAACCAATTGAGGATGTAACGTAAAAACTCTTCTCACTCGCAGAGCATAAGAATCTTCACTACTATGGGCGACCACGGGACTCCTGCTGAGCATGGCATTGCTTCTACTTACTCGTGCCGGGCTCCATTAATTCATATTCCCTGTTGATCCCTTTCTTGGTCAACTCTAGTTCTCATCCGACGATATTGGAATATCAGGATGTTAGGGTGTCTTTCAATATCCTGCCTCGCCCCTTATAGGGTACTGTCTGTATATTAACACCCTATCATAAGGGGAATTTATATTAACAAATAGTGCTGGTGGTTAAATCGTTCAGCCTACTTTGAAGGTATTCTCTTGTGTCCATTTCTCTGAAAAGCGAACGCAGTATTATTTCTTAGTGTAATTGGCCTATGGCACTGGATAAATATCTAACAAACAAAAAAATGACAACCATAAAAAATGCTCCTGAATTCCTTGTAACAGAAATTGTTGACATAAAGAGGGTAAGGAAGTTCAAATATTTAGGGGAAATTATTCAAGAAAATTGTTTGAAAAAATCGACTCTAGGAGAAAAAATACGAAACATGGAGAGAGTGCATGGCATAATTAGGAATACCTACAACAAAAAGTGTCTGTCTAAATATCTTAAAATACAGCTCTACAACACCGTAGTCAAACCGGAATGCTGAACTACAAATTGGATGAATTAGAAGTACTGTAGTAGAGAGAAGAATTGTAAGCAAAATGCTCAGCCCTGTAGAAACTTTAGAATTCTGGAAATTAAGAAGTAATGATGAAATATATCGAAAAACAGAAAACATATCAGAAACCATACGAAAGGGAGATTGCTACAGGATGGGTGACAGCAGGTTAACATTCCTGTGGAACAACAACCTGGGTACAACAAGTCAAAAGGATTTGGAAAGAAACAACATCAGACAAGATACACCACAAAGAGTGCTAAAAATGGAAGGCTTCCAAGGGAGGAAGGGAAAGAAAACCGGCTCGAAATGGTCCGAGGAAAGGAAGAGGAAACATAGTGAGATGATGGAGGAATCCTGGAGGAGGAAGAAGGAACAGCAAAGGACAAAGCATTGGAATTGGCTCGTGGTCCCTAGACTACCGAAACGAAACGAAAATAATAATAATAATAATAATAATAATAATAATAATAATAATAATAATAATAATAATAATAATAATAATATTGAATTACTGTAAAAATCTAAATTTAAAATTTTTAAAAGAAATAGTACAGGGATAGGAGGGTGATCTACAATCTATACAGAAACCAGACAGCAGTCATTCGAGCCGAAGGACATGAGAGAGAAGCTGGTATTCAGAAAGGTGTAAGGCAAGGCTATAACTTATCACCAATACTTTTCAATCTATACATTGAACACGCAATTAAGGAAAAAATGTTCAAAGTATGAGTGAAGATTCAAGGGGAAATAATTTCAACGCTGAGATTTGCTGATGACATCGACATCTTAGCCGACACACCCGGATTTGAATGAGTTGTGGATTCTGTCTTGAGGAATGAATTCATGATGAACATTAATAAATAATGGAAAACAAGAATATTGGAAAAACAGAAACCTCTTTGGACGTCGAATTGACAGGTGAAAAACTAAAGTAAGTAGGAGAGTTCTGTTGCTTAGAAAGCAAAATAACCAGTGATGGACGAAGCAAAGAGGATATCACAGATAGCACAGGCAAGGAAAGCATTTCTACACAAAAAGGAATCTGTTGACATCAACTTAATATAGATGTAGGTGTTAGGACGTCATTTTTGAAAGCCTTTATCTGGAGCGTGGCGCTATATGGAAGTGAAACTTGGACTATTGTCACAGAAGAAAAAAAAGGTGAATTGAAGCGTTTGAAATGTGGTGTTATAACAGAGTGATGAAGTTCAGATGGGTGGATAGGGTTACAAATTGAGAGGTATTAAGACGAGTGGGAGAGGAGAGAGGTTTCTGGTGACTGCTAATGAGAAAAGAGAGAAGTTGGTAGGACATTATTCATCACTGCTCACTCTCTGCCCGTTTGAGCATAATCCCCAAAATTACTTCATTTTGAAAAAGTAATGATGGTTTTAGTTATTTCATTAATGTTAAAAGCAGTGAAATTACAAGTAACTCGTTAATCATGAACCCTGACATTATTCCTAAGTTTGACCTGATCGAGGCAATTAGCCTGGACTAGAGATACGTGCCGTAATTTTCGAGTCTCAAACCCGAGACCCCGCCTTGGCCGCGGTCACGAATTATTAGATCATGATGTACTACCAAGAATGACCGCTCCAGATCTTTAGGGCACTCAGCTAGAAGGTCACAAAGATCTGCCATGTTGTTTTGACAACCAATCAACAATATAAATAAATATAGGTTATGACCCCGCCTTCCACTACCTCCAATTATTCAATAGTCAGAGAGAAAATAAAACAGCAACGGAATCAGGACTCACGAATCGAGACGGATTTGTCATCACGACACTAGCGACTCTACCGTTAGCTTCTTAATACTGTAATAATTCTTAACGGAAACCAACAACTGCAATATCCACTGAGAGAAATAACAGGCTTCAGGATATTGAAATATTTATCCTTAGAGGTGGTGAATTATAGCATTTTGAAATGGGAACGATGAAGATCAGACGGGTAGATAGGGTTACGAATGAAGAGGTATTAAGACGAGTGGGAGAGGAGAGATGATTCTGGTGACTGCTAATGAAGAGAAGAGATAGGTTGGTAGGACACATAGGAATAGCAAGTTTAGTTATAGAAGGAAGGGTCGAGGATAAGAACTGTAGGGGTAGACCAAGGTTAGAATATGTTAAACAGATTGCCTCGGATGTAAGGTGTGGTAGCTATGTAGAGATGAAACGATTATTTATTAATAGGTACTGTTACAGTTAGGCAAAACCTGGTGGTAACAAGATATTTACATGCAGTATATCTCAATTTCTCTCCATAATGTCTCTGGGTTCCCTGAATGCAACATTTAATTTCTTCTTGAAAACTTTTAAACTGTTAGGAAAAGGTTCTAAAACTTCTTCAGGTAACTCATTCCATGTTTGAATACCCCTTTTTATAAAAGAATACTTAGCTAAGTTTTTTTTTTAATGATAGGCCTAATTTTGAATTCGTGATCTCTCCTACCCATATAATCAGGCTCATGCATTCTATTTCGCCACTCATTCCAAGCCGGCTCGCCAGTGTAGATTAGCTGAGGACAGGGAAGCGTGGACGGCTGCATCAAACCAGTCGAAAGACTGAAGTCTCAAACAACAACGAAATCAGAAATTTAGCAATTTATAGCACTTTGGAAATAAAACATGTAATTTGGATTAAATCTGAAAAATGAGTACCTACTGTTTATCGAAATTATAATTACACTTGTAAAAGGTTTGGTTGGTTGGATTCTCAGTTTAGGGGCTGTGACAACGCGGTCATGCAGCCCCGTGTACTTTGGGTGTGTGTACGATCTGTCTGATAACCGGTGTTAATTGTGATGACTGTATTAGTGTGTGTTATCTGTAATTCAGATAAGGACTGCATACGATCAATTTCAAGTAGTTCCTACTTTTGCTACAAATTGCTACGTCAACGACACCTAGCAGAGAATTTGCCTACTATACGTCACCACAACCAGCACCTGGCTACGAACGATGGAACTTAGAGCGTTAATCAAACCTAACTTACAAATTTTAGCTTCACACAATTTCAGTTAGTGGAAGATTCTTTTACATGCTATAAATCTATGACATGGGACCACCGGCTTAACTTCCCCTCCAAGGCATACTAAACGCCACCGCCAACGACACCTAATTCTGAACTTGGTTACTAGATGCCACTGAAGTCGGCTCTTGGCGACGAACGTTGGAACCTAAGAGCGTTAGTTTATTCTACCCTATAATTTAGCTTCACACAATTGTAATTAGTGGAAGGTTCTTATACATGCCATAGCTATACTGTATGACAAGTAAGGTTAATGTATCAACATTCTTCATGTCATTGTTTAACTTAATAATAGCGATTCATTGACATGATGCTGTTTCCCGCGAAAAGATGTGCGCGCCACCATTTTCGATCAGAGCCACTGCCCTGGAAACATCTTTTCGCGGGAAACAGCATCGCTATTGTTAAGCGAAACAATGACATGCTATAAACAGTAACTAGCCCTATCATTTAAATAGAAGTAATGTTGCATTTTTCAAGTGATCGTTTTTTTATGACGGTCAGTGTATTTTTCTATTTAGAAGTAAGGAAAAAATAGGTTAAAACCTAAGAATCAGATCCTTACTACTGAGAAGCCAGTGAGATATCGACTTCCCGGACGGAATGTAGGAAGTAGGAGTGAATTTTGAAACATGTTACATACTGTGCAACGGTACTCTCGTTATAAGTATCGTCTTATCGGTTCCAATCTTGGACTGAAAGGTGAACGTGAAATGTCCACTGTGATAGCAAGCAAGGCCAACAGACAATGTGCTCGTGAGATGGCCTCCGCCTACAATCACACCCATTGCATGCATGATACCTGTCCTCAACGGAGCGTTAATGCAGCCAATGGTCATAGCTGCAACTTGTCAGAACGTGTTTCTAAATAACCAAATAAAACTCTATCTTCGGCTTTTCCCAATTAATTGGGACGTCGTAGCCAACCAGGCTCATTTTGGTTTTGACCCGAGATTTGGGGCCGGATGCCCTTCCTGGCACCACGGGATTTTTCAGGTGAAAATTCCACCCCGCTGTGACCGGGATTCGAACCACGGCCAACGGGGGGAAAGACGAGAAGCTAAGCCACTGCGCCATCATGCTCCCCTTCTAAATAGCCAAATATCACCTACAAATTTTGCTACACACTACCAATTGTAGTTAGTGGAAGGTTCTTTTATGTGCCATGAATCTATGAGATGGGCCCGCCGGCTTTACTTCCCCTTCCAAAGAAGGCATACTGAGGGATTTTAACGCTCTAAAAATATCCGACGTCTTCGGTCGGGTTTGAACCCACGATCTTAGGCATATCAGTTCAGCATGCTACCAACTATGCCATCGAAGCTGAACGGAACGTTAATACTCATTGGTAGCGCTCGAAATTTGAGGAAATATCCTATTTTTCTCGAGTGCCCGAAATCGAAGCCAAACATAATATAGTTCATTTAGGGTCATTGTTGGACGGAGAATGGTTGGTATTAGTTGTCCTCTTTTGCCTTCATTGACGTTTATTGGCTTATTGCTCATTTTTAACCCTTTTTTTTAGATCTTAACGGCTTTTTTTTGGTACTTCAACTATTTTCGACTACATTTTTGCATGTTTGAACCATATCTGAAAGGAGAGAAAACTATTCTTGGACGACAGAAGACAAGTAAGTGGCGCATCATGATTCTAGAGACAGTCAAAATTTGCAACTAACGAAATCACGAAAAAATTAAAACAAAAAAACATTGGCTTAGGACATGTTTTATATAAAAAATATCTAATAATTACACTCGCAAAACATCTGACTCGCGAATTTAACATTTTTAAATGTTAAAATTCAGCAATTTTTCCAGGTTTGTGCCGTGTCTTGTGTGGGGTTTCGCCTAGGATACCAAGATAGGTTCATCAGCAAGCTCTTAGTGTTTGTGCCGTGTCTGTGTGGGGTTTCGCCTGGGATACCAAGACGTCAAATGCAGACTAGTATAAAACAAGTGCAGATTAGTCAAACAAAAATAGAAGCGGACATTGATAACATTCAGTCGAAAATTGTTCAGGTTGAATCCAGTCAAAGTCAAATGCAGGCTAGTCAGAACCAGATGCAAACATGTCAAAATATTATTGAAGTTAAAGTCACTAGTGTACAGACAGATGTAACTAACATCCAGTCTAAAGTTAGCGTTGTAGAAGCTAACCAAAACCTTATGCAAATCCAGATCAATGAAATAGAGAAAACTAATAAATATTTCCAAATGGAAATTAGATTAGATTTAGACGTCAGTAAACGGTTAGCAAAGGATAATTTGGAAGCTTTGCAACTACAATTCACTAACGACACTATCCATACACAGGTTTCGATAGATCAATTGAGAACTGAAATGATCATAATAAATTATGGAAAGATGACTTTGACATAGATTTTAAGGCAATTGTTAAAGAAAACAGATTTATTTAGAAATGGTATGCTTAGGATTAATGAAGATTCTTTCAATGATCTGAAACAGGAAATGGAACAAAAACTTGCCACTAGCGAATTAAACGCTAACAAGGATTTAATCAATGTGAGGGAGGACGTCAATAAGATGATTCATGTTCTTCAAAATTCTCAAACTGATAATTTAACAGATATTGAAATTAGATTAAACTCCACAGAAGTTCAAGTTGATCGGAATAAATTAGAGATAAACGAAGTCGGGAAAAAAGCGTCTTTTGAGATAAATGTAGTTTCAACGCAACTTGATATCATTAACTTAGGGGGCAATTGTAACACAAAAGACTTAAGGAAGCAAATGGGGTCATTCTGGAAGGCCGACCTTCAAATTGCGATAGGGCAGATGGTAACCAGGATCCAGGAAAGAAATGGGATTATACTGTTGGAATATCTTACTAAAGGAGTTCGTCTTCAGTCTAGAGCGATGGGACAGTTCGGTCCGGTACTACCCAATTTGACTCAGTCCAAGTTGATACAGTCAATGGATTAGAGAAATAACCCCAGAAAGGGATAAAGATAAAGATAAAAGAAAAGGAAGAACAAGAAATTAGAGATAACATGTAATTCTGCACCACCATTGGGATATACCAAGAAAGAGAGATAAGGAAGAGGCTAGTGAAACTGTAGCCGAGGAAACGTTCCGAATAGCTCGATGCTTCGGGAACAACTGTTATGAAATTACCAGCATATATGGAAGAGATATTATAGGTCGCTTCAATGCCAAAAACATGCGCAGATACTACAAGAAGTTAGTTTAACTCTGTATTGTAGCGGTTATCTGGAATGATGAAATAAAAGTCTAGCCAGCTTTTATTTGAGGTATTAGGAGAGAGATGTACCGTTTTTTTTCTTTGGCCTGATTTACGGTACATTTTCCTTTGCGAACCGCTGCCGCAAATGACAGGGTTTGACCTAGTTTGGAGTGCGCGAATAGCCATGTGATCATTCGGCTCAGCTGGAGTTTCAACGACAACCTTCGGAAGAGTGTTTCTCATTTAGACCACGAGGAGCGCGGGAGACCTCGATCCTTGCAGTAGTGGGAAGATTGACATTTATATTCGAACATTATATGGAAATGAGACACAGTTATGAAGTACGATATTACAGCAGAGGGAGACGGTGTTGTCTTGCTTTTATGGAAATAGCCTTTGTAACGTCAAGAATATGGATGTATTAAATCGACCAATTACAGGTAGATCGTTACGTCATGCGCAGGAGTGACAGCGTGCCAGCTGTGGCCTGCGAGCGAACACATACGGGCGACAGACAGATCATTTTTATACTCAGACGAATGTACATCTAAGCAAAGATTCGCATCGCTATGTTGTTTCGGGCAGCAAGAAAAAGTGCCAAGTTATCACAAGTTCACGGCGGTGCCAGTTTATGGTTATACTTCGTGTTGTGACGTATAGGGGCCAATATACATCAAGTTCAGTGTCGAATAAGAACTTGAATTTTCAGAGTGCCTGGCATTGTATGCGGGCGACATTCAGTTATAGGGATACGTCTCATTTCATGTTATTTAAATGCATGTGTAGATGAGAAGCGAAGTGCAGTGACACATTATGGGGCTTGTTACTGAAGTCTATGCTCACTGAGAAGGTGTTCGTTCTTTTACTCACACCAAGACTATTGCAATTCAGCGGCATGTACGTTCCGAGTGAAGATAGTTAACCATGTATAGTGCATGGAATCCTGAGGTGTTGGGAGAGATGTTTTCGATGTATATAAACATATTAGCCATGTGCGGCTAGGTATTTGAGTGTGGACACCGCTCTCCAAGCAAATGCAGTGGACGTTACGAGTGACTACAATGCTATCTGCGAAGTGGAACATAGCCTACTCGCGATACGGGCTATTGGCTTGTGGAAAAACTTTTGGTAACATGCAGCCGGAAATAACTGAGGCTACCGTCGTGTGTCCTCCTGATTATCGCGATGTTGCATACACGCACGTGATTTATTTTCGGGCCGGGTTGGAACTATTCGAAATTCGGGCTAGGACAATTTCCGAGATGAGGAAGCAGTTTGTTTACCATCAGTGGACTTGGGACATTGGAGTAAGAAATTCCCAGTGCGTTCATTGGAAATTGGAATAGATCCGTGCAGTCCTGCTATACCATGTTGGAATCAGATGGTGGGCATTCTTATGCTTCATATCGCCTTCGAGAGTCTTCAGCCAGGTAGAGGAATATTTTTTCACGTAGCGTTGCAAAGTAGATAGTCCAGTGAAAACACATTGCCACCTGTTATACATTTTGAGTAGTATGATTGTAAAGTGAAGTTTATGCATGACCGTCCCATGGTCTGTGTGACTTCATTTGCAGTCGAGTTTAGGCCTGGTTATTCAGGTGCACTAATTTCATAATATTTTATTATGAATTCATTGTTTATTTTTCAGCTTAATCATTTAATTAATTAAATTCATTAAATTTATTCCGAACTTGTTGATTGTGGAGAACAGATCTACATAGGGGAAGAAATTTACGTTATTCCAAGGGGAATTTTCTTTTTTTAGTGGATTTGATATTTTCCACTTTTTTTTAGTACTTCTTGTTTTTTTTATCAAGCTATGGCTTGAGGGGTTGTCGTTCTATTATCTTTGTGTTCGACAATTGCGAGATTCGAATTTGCCTATGCGTTTTTGCATTATAATTATTACAATACAGTATAGTATGTGAAGTGTGATCATTCTTTTAGAATGGGGATTTTTCTCTTGAAAGTGAACGCTGTCATACTGGATTCTAATGTGTCAACAGGAGTTAACTTGAGTCGTTACCTGGATACATGCTGTAGACCAAGTCTGATTTTCGTGAATTCTCTTGAGGGGACATTTCTATTTTTGTCTGATAAACTTTAACTTTAGATTTTGTAGTCACGTGTACTTGGATACACCTTGATGATCTTTTAATTAATTAATATTGCTATAGCTGAATTTTGATTCAGTCTTTCTAGTTTTTCTTGATTAGAACGTTGCTTAAGAGTACTATTTGAAGAACAAGAATATTTTTTTTTTAGATAAATCCAAGGGATTAAGATGGTATATTGGCTTTCACGGCCGGTGAATTAAAACTCAGCAATTCTTCTAGGGTTGTGCCGTGTCTTGTGTGGGGTTTCGCCTAGGACACCAAGCTAGGCTCATCGGCGGGCTCTTGGTGTCCCCGCCCGGACCCCCACAGGAGTGACGAACTGCGCGCCACCTCCCTTTATATAAGGTGCAACTGCACCACTTGACTACGAGAACTAAAAGCTCAAGCAGCGTTAACCTCCCTATGAAGGCTTCCAAAAAGATGGTATATTGGCTTTCACGGCCGGTGAATTAAAACTCAGCAATTCTTCTAGGTTTGTGCCGTGTCTTGTGTGGGGTTTCGCCTAGGACACCAAGCTAGGCTCATCGGCGGGCTCTTGGTGTCCCCGCCCGGACCCCCACAGGAGTGACGAACTGCGCGCCACCTCCCTTTATATAAGGTTCAACTGCACCACTTGACTACGAGAACTAAAAGCTCAAGCAGCCTTAACCTCCCTATGAAGGCTTCCAAAAAGATGGTATATTGGCTTTCACGGCCGGGCGGGGACACCAAGAGCCCGCCGATGAGCCTAGCTTGGTGTCCTAGGCGAAACCCCACACAAGACACGGCACAACCCTAGAAGAATTGCTGAGTTCCAAGGGATTAACTTTAAGGGGAAGCGAATTCTTATGTGACTGTAAATACAACTCTGTAAGGCAAGCTTTTTGTAATCCATGTTAAATTTATGATGCATTGAAATGAGAAAACATAATAGTTAAGAAACACAGCTGAATATATCTCATTACTAGTTATTGAATAAAATAATCACCATGTCGGTGATAATGTATGAAGAAACGTCAATGGGCGTATAATATTATATTTACGGTAGTACTCGTTGGAGTACGTTAATGTGATGATGCTAGTGAAAGCATAATGTGTAATGCGATTATAGAAGTATAATATTTGTGATGTTGGTGGTAATGCCCACTTGTATTCAGAAATCGAGGTCATGTGTGACCATTATAATGACAGTATTTCAGTGCAAGGTTATACTAATTTCCGAATGTTTTTGAAAGAACATAGTGTTTGTTCTCTTTTGCATTTCTTGTTACGATTTATTGATAAATTGGTAATTCCAATTATGGATCTAGTTTTTGTCAAGCCTCAGAGTTTTTTTTGTGTGTGTGTGGCATCCCCATTTAATTAATTCTTCGGTTGTACTCAATTTATAAGATTTAAGCAAATGTTAGATATGATTCATGATCGATATACTACATATTCTGGACGAATTTAAATAAGTACATTACTACTGAGAAATTATTGAATCTTTAGAGATTTTGAATTACGAATTTCACGTCTTTTTGGCTAAGTGCTTGATTGATAAAATAGATTTTGACTACATTGCTAAGGCAATATGAAATGAAAATCCACAGCCTGCTTCCAGTCTCCGACCGGGTCAGGAATGGAATGAATGAAGCGGCGAGGATATGAACGTGCCGGCTGCCGAGGCCTGACGCACTCCTCTGGGGCAATGATTAAATGAATGACAGATGAAATGAAATGATAGTGGAGAGTGTTGCTGGAATGAAATTGTGACAGGGAAAACCGGAGTACCCGAAGAAAAACCTGTCTGCCTCCGCTTTCTCCAGCACAGATCTCACATGGAGTGACCGGGATTTGAACCACGGACCCAGCAGTGAGGCGCCGGCGTGCTGCCGCCTAAGCCACGGAGGCTTGCTAAGGCAATATAATTTATACAATATCAGTTGTGACAAAGCACCAATGAGGAGTGCAGAGTTACCTGTTTGGGAAGGCATTTACATCTGAGGGTGTAATAATATTAACAATGATTTCGCTGTAAATAAGTATATATATATGAATTAATTCGCGTGTTTGAGAATGTTGGAATCGGTGGAAGAACCATAAAGGTGATTTATTTGTTGTTTTTTTGCTTTTTATTGGATCACCTGTTGTTCATATTATTAATAATTTCAATTGAGGGTCAAATGCATTCTTGGTCCATGGGGACTGCTGATGCATTTATTGGCATGATATTAGTGCCTACTTTCTTTGTTTTTGTGTCCAGCCAAGGACGTTTTGGTCTGACCTTCTGTCAGATTTTCTTTTTGGAAATAAATATTTTTGTCATTTCTTTTAATCGCGCGATGTGATGATTTACAGAAGTATAAAGAGGTCGCATTAGGAGGGCCACAGCTAGATATTTCTAGAGTTTCCCACACTCCTGAGAGGGTGATTTCCCACGATTCTCGTGTTCTTAGAGCAGTTTGCTGCTATGCTTTGGTCTTGCCTAATGCCACCTCTGTTAGGATTTGCTGTACCCTGATACTCCCTTCTCCATTTGGTAGGATCTGGGGATTTTTCTGAGCCGGGGGTTTTCAGGTTCTACGATCCAGTTACCATCGAGGGATATCAACAGGTAAAGGGTAGGTATTTTCGGGTACAGTACCTTCTTCAAGGCCACGGCCGCCTCCTTCCCTCTTCCTTGCCTATCGATCCTGACCATCCATTCCCTTCCCTCATGAGGCTCCTGTTCGCTTTGCAGGTGAGGCCGCCTGGGCGAGTTGCCAATCCCACCTCACCAGTTGTATCCCTTCCGATTCGATGTTCCCAGCTTTAGGACACTGCCCGTAGAGGCGGTAGTGGTGAGTTCCCTCGCTGAGTCCGTGGGTTCCACCAACCTAGAGGGTAAACGACTAAAAAAAGAAAGATATAATAATATAATAATGTTATTGGTTTTACGTCCCTTTTAACTACACTGGCTTTTAGAGACGCCGGGGTGCCGGAATTTTGCCCCGAAGAAGATATTTAACGTGCCAGTAAATGTACTGACACGGCTCCCTCGCATTTGCGCACCCTCAAATGCCAGCTGACTGCACAAAAAAAAAAGAAGAAGAACTCAATGTATACAGGTACTGTATTTATCTATTTATTATATAAATACAATTATCTATTTTTCATTCATTCGCTCATCTATCACCATCTGACAATTTAACACCAATTTCGCTGTAACCCTCTATCAAAGTTCCAACGTTCACCCCTAGGTATCAATGACATCTGGTATCGAAAGTTACAACTACTTGAAAATGAACGGAACTTGTAACTCACCCCAAGGGGCCCCTTGAAGCAGCTACAGACTCTAGCGTGCCTAACATGTCCTCGGACATCCCGGCATAAAAGCCATACGCTAAATAAATAAATCTCATCTCATCTCAAAATGTCCCGAAAATCATAATGCTTGTTCTGAAAAGGTCTTAATCGTGCGCGACTTCTGATCATTGTTCAAGAGTTTTCTTGGCGTTAACATAACAGGGCATTGTTGTTTACGGCTATGACTTTCAATATTATTGGTAACAGTGCGCTTCTTTTCAACTATTATTATCGTCCGCCATGTACAGAGTTTTGGGTCACCCTATGTGGGACATATACATTCCTCCAAGCTGCCTGCCCTTCACCGAAGCGGATCCGACATCCCCCGAACGTCACGACAGTTCGACAGCGCACTTTGTCATCGCACATGTGACAAATCGTCGCCGACATAATCAAATTAAACTGGTTGTCTACATTCTTCACGACAAACCTGTTGGTCATTTACCTCCAAGACCAACGACTGCCCCCTCTGCCCTCAGCAACACGCACAGGCGTGATTCGTTTGTTAGGGTAAAAACATACTCAGGCATCGCATCAAGAATCAGTTTAATCCCCAGAAATATTGAGGAATCTGACGAAGAATACAATATATAGATTTCTGTGATTTAAAATAGATGAGTTCAGTAGCGACATCTGTATGTTGCTATAAGCATGCACACGGTGGTTACCATGGCAACAAGTGTTCGTCATCTAGACCTATACATTCTAGTTCAGTAGTGGCATCTATATGTTGCTATAAGCGTGGACACGGTGGTTACCATGGCAACAAGTGTTCGTCATCTAGACCTATACATTCTAGTTCAGTAGAGACATCTATATGTTGCTATAAGCGTGCACACGGTGGTTACCATGGCAACAAGTGTTCGTCATCTAGACCTATACATTCTAGTTCAGTAGTGGCATCTATATGTTGCTATAAGCGTGGACACGGTGGTTACCATGGCAACAAGTGTTCGTCATCTAGACCTATACATCTAGTTCAGTAGAGACATCTATATGTTGCTATAAGCGTGCACACGGTGGTTACCATGGCAACAAGGGTTCGTCATCTAGGTCTATACATTCTAGTTCAGTAGAGACATCTATATGTTGCTATAAGAGTGCACACGGTGGTTACCATGGCAACAAGTGTTCGTCATCTAGGTCTATACATTCTAGTTCAGTAGAGACATCTATATGTTGCTATAAGCGTGCACACGGTGGTTACCATGGCAACAAGTGTTCGTCATCTAGGTCTATACATTCTAGTTCAGTAGAGACATCTATATGTTGCTATAAGCGTGCACACGGTGGTTACCATGGCAACAAGGGTTCGTCATCTAGACCTATACATTCTAGTTCAGTAGAGACATCTATATGTTGCTATAAGCGTGCACACGGTGGTTACCATGGCAACAAGGGTTCGTCATCTAGGTCTATACATTCTAGTTCAGTAGAGACATCTATATGTTGCTATAAGCGTGCACACGGTGGTTACCATGGCAACAAGTGTTCGTCATCTAGGTCTATACATTCTAGTTCAGTAGAGACATCTATATGTTGCTATAAGCGTGCACACGGTGGTTACCATGGCAACAAGGGTTCGTCATCTAGGTCTATACATTCTAGTTCAGTAGAGACATCTATATGTTGCTATAAGCGTGCACACGGTGGTTACCATGGCAACAAGTGTTCGTCATCTAGACCTATACATTATAGTTCAGTAGAGACATCTATATGTTGCTATAAGCATGCACACGGTGGTTACCATTGCAACAAGTGTTCGTCATCTAGACCTATACATTCTAGTTCAGTAGAGACATCTATAGGTTGCTATAAGCGTGCACACGGTGGTTACCATGGCAACAAGTGTTCGTCATCTAGGTCTATACATTCTAGTTCAGTAGAGACATCTATATGTTGCTATAAGCGTGGTTACCATGGCAACAAGTGTTCGTCATCTAGACCTATACATTCTAGTTCAGTAGGGACATCTATATGTTGCTGTAAGCGTGCACACGGTGGTTACCATGGCAACAAGTGTTCGTCATCTAGGCCTATACATTCTATTTCAGTACAGACATCTATATGTTGCTATAAGCGTGCACACGGTGGTTACCATGGCAACAAGTGTTCGTCATCTAGGTCTATACATTCTATATGTTGCTATAAGCGTGCACACGAAAGTTACCATGGCAACAAGTGTTCGTCATCTAGGTCTATACATTCTAGTTCAGTAGAGACATCTATATGTTGCTATAAGCGTGGTTACCATGGCAACAAGTGTTCGTCATCTAGACCTATACATTCTAGTTCAGTAGAGACATCTATATGTTGCTATAAGCGTGGACACTGTGGTTACCATGGCAACAAGTGTTCGTCATCTAGACCTATACATTCTAGTTCAGTAGAGACATCTATATATTGCTATAAGCGTGCACATGGTGGTTACCATGGCAACAAGTGTTCGTCATCTAGACCTATACATTCTAGTTCAGTAGAGACATCTATATGTTGCTATAAGCGTACACACGGTGGTTACCATGGCAACAAGTGTTCGTCATCTAGACCTATACATTCTAGTTCAGTAGGGACATCTATATGTTGCTATAAGCGTGCTCACGGTGGTTACCATGCCAACAAGTGTTCGTCATCTAGTCCTCTACATTCTAGTTTAGTAGGGACATCTATATGTTGCTATAAGCGTGCCCACGGTGGTTACCATGGCAACAAGTGTTCGTCATCTAGGCCTATACATTCTAGTTCAGTAGAGACATCTATATGTTGCTATAAGCGTGGTTACCATGGCAACAAGTGTTCGTCATCTAGGCCTATACATTCTAGTTCAGTAGAGACACCTATATGTTGCTATAAGCGTGAACACGGTGGTTACCATGGCAACAAGTGTTCGTCATCTAGGCCTATACATTCTAGTTCAGTAGAGACATCTATATGTTGCTATAAGCGTGGACACGGTGGTTACCATTGCAACAAGTGTTAGTCATCTAGGTTTATACATTCTAGTTCAGTAGGGACATCTATATGTTGCTATAAGGGTGGACACGGTGGTTACCATGGCAACAAGTGTTCGTCATCTAGACCTATACATTCTAGTTCAGTAGAGACATCTATATGTTGCTATAAGCGTACACACGGTGGTTACCATGGCAACAAGTGTTCGTCATCTAGACCTATACATTCTAGTTCAGTAGGGACATCTATATGTTCCTATAAGCGTCCACACGGTGGTTACCATGCCATCAAATGTTCGTCATCTAGACCTATACATTCTAGTTCAGTAGAGACATCTATATGTTGCTATAAGCGTGCACACGTTGGTTACCATGGCAACAAGGGTTCGTCATCTAGGCCTATACATTCTAGTTCAGTAGGGACATCTATATGTTGCTATAACGTGGACACGGTGGTTACCATTGCAACAAGTGTTCGTCATCTAGGTCTATACATTCTAGTTCAGTAGGGACATCTATATGTTGCTATAAGCGTGGACACGGTGGTTACCATGGCAACAAGTGTTCGTCATCTAGGTCTATACATTCTAGTTCAGTAGAGACATCTATATGTTGCTATAAGCGTGGACACGGTGGTTACCATGGCAACAAGTGTTCGTCACCTAGGTCTATACATTCTAGTTCAGTAGAGACATCTATATGTTGCTATTAGCGCGGACACGGTGGTTACCATGGCAACAAGTGTTCGTCATCTAGGTCTATACATTCTAGTTCAGTAGAAACATCTATATGTTGCAATAAGCGTGCACACGGTGGTTACCATGGCAACAAGTGTTCGTCATGTAGGTCTATACATTCTAGTTCAGTAGAGACATCTATATGTTGCTATTAGCGCGCACACGGTGGTTACCATGGCAACAAGTGTTCGTCATCTAGGTCTATACATTCTAGTTCAGTAGAGACATCTATATGTTGCTATAAGCGTGCACACGGTGGTTACCATGGCAACAAGTGTTCGTCATCTAGGTCTATACATTCTAGTTCAGTAGAAACATCTATATGTTGCTATAAGCGTGCACACTGTGGTTACCATGGCAACATGTGTTCGTCATCTAGGTCTATACATTCTAGTTCAGTAGGGACATCTATATGTTGCTATAAGCGTGCACACGGTGGTTACCATGGCAACAAGTGTTCGTCATCTAGGCCTATACATTCTAGTTCAGTAGAGACATCTATATGTTGCTATAAGCGTGCACACGGTGGTTACCATGGCAACAAGTGTTCGTCATCTAGACCTATACATTCTAGTTCAGTAGAGACATCTATATGTTGCTATTAGCGCGCACACGGTGGTTACCATGGCAACAAGTGTTCGTCATCTAGACCTATACATTCTAGTTCAGTAGAGACATCTATATGTTGCTATAAGCGTGCACACGGTGGTTACCATGGCAACAAGTGTTCGTCATCTATACCTATACATTCTAGTTCAGTAGAGACATCTATATGTTGCTATAAGCGTGCACACGGTGGTTACCATGGCAACAAGTGTTCGTCATCTAGGTCTATACATTCTAGTTCAGTAGCGACATCTATATGTTGCTATAAGCGTTCACACGGTGGTTACCATGGCAACAAGTGTTCGTCATCTAGGTCTATACATTCTAGTTCAGTAGCGACATCTATATGTTGCTATAAGCATGCACACGGTGGTTACCATGGCAACAAGTGTTCGTCATCTAGACCTATACATTCTAGTTCAGTAGAGACATCTAGATGTTGCTATAAGCGTGCACACGGTGGTTACCATGGCAACAAGTGTTCGTCATCTAGGTCTATACATTCTAGTTCAGTAGCGACATCTATATGTTGCTATAAGCATGCACACGGTGGTTACCATGGCAACAAGTGTTCGTCATCTAGACCTATACATTCTAGTTCAGTAGCGACATCTATATGTTGCTATAAGCATGCACACGGTGGTTACCATGGCAACAAGTGTTCGTCATCTAGGTCTATACATTCTAGTTCAGTAGCGACATCTATATGTTGCTATAAGCATGCACACGGTGGTTACCATGGCAACAAGTGTTCGTCATCTAGGTCTATACATTCTAGTTCAGTAGCGACATCTATATGTTGCTATAAGCGTGCACACGGTGGTTACCATGGCAACAAGTGTTCGTCATCTAGACCTATACATTCTAGTTCAGTAGAGACATCTAGATGTTGCTATAAGCGTGCACACGGTGGTTACCATGGCAACAAGTGTTCGTCATCTAGGCCTATACATTCTAGTTCAGTAGAGACATCAATATGTTGCTATAAGCGTGCACACGGTGGTTACCATGCCAACAAGTGTTCGTCATCTAGACCTATACATTCTAGTTCAGTAGAGACATCTAGATGTTGCTATAAGCGTGCACACGGTGGTTACCATGGCAACAAGTGTTCGTCATCTAGGTCTATACATTCTAGTTCAGTAGGGACATCTATATGTTCCTATAAGCGTGCACACGGTGGTTACCATGCCAACAAGTGTTCGTCATCTAGACCTATACATTCTAGTTCAGTAGAGATATCTATATGTTGCTATAAGCGTGCACACGGTGGTTACCATGCCAACAAGTGTTCGTCATCTAGACCTATACATTCTAGTTCAGTAGAGACATCTAGATGTTGCTATAAGCGTGAGCACGGTGGTTACCATGGCAACAAGTGTTCGTCATCTCGACCTATACATTCTAGTTCAGTAGGGACATCTATATGTTGCTATAAGCGTGCACACGGTGGTTACCATGCCAACAAGTGTTCGTCATCTAGGTCTATACATTCTAGTTCAGTAGCGACATCTATATGTTGCTATAAGCATGCACACGGTGGTTACCATGGCAACAAGTGTTCGTCATCTAGACCTATACATTCTAGTTCAGTAGCGACATCTATATGTTGCTATAAGCATGCACACGGTGGTTACCATGGCAACAAGTGTTCGTCATCTAGGTCTATACATTCTAGTTCAGTAGCGACATCTATATGTTGCTATAGACATGCACACGGTGGTTACCATGGCAACAAGTGTTCGTCATCTAGACCTATACATTCTAGTTCAGTAGAGACATCTATATGTTGCTATAAGCGTGCACACGGTGGTTACTATGGCAACAAGTGTTCGTCATCTAGACCTATACATTCTAGTTCAGTAGAGACATCTATATGTTGCTATAAGCGTGCACACGGTGGTTACTATGGCAACAAGTGTTCGTCATCTAGGTCTATACATTCTAGTTCAGTAGAGACATCTATATGTTGCTATAAGCGTGCACACGGTGGTTACCATGGCAACAAGTGTTCGTCATCTAGACCTATACATTCTAGTTCAGTAGAGACATCTATATGTTGCTATAAGCGTGCACACGGTGGTTACAATGGCAACAAGTGCTCGTCATCTAGGTCTATACATTCTAGTTCAGTAGAGACATCTATATGTTGCTATAAGCGTGCTCACGGTGGTTACCATGGCAACAAGTGCTCGTCATCTAGGTCTATATATTCTAGTTCAGTAGAGACATCTATATGTTGCTATAAGCGTGCACACGGTGGTTACCATGGCAACAAGTGCTCGTCATCTAGACCTATACATTCTAGTTCAGTAGAGACATCTATATGTTGCTATAAGCGTGCACACGGTGGTTACCATGGCAACAAGTGCTCGTCATCTAGGTCTATACATTCTAGTTCAGTAGAGACATCTATATGTTGCTATAAGCGTGCACACGGTGGTTACCATGGCAACAAGTGTTCGTCATCTAGACCTATACATTCTAGTTCAGTAGAGACATCTATATGTTGCTATAAGCGTGCGCACGGTGGTTACCATGGCAACAAGTGCTCGTCATCTAGACCTATACATTCTAGTTCAGTAGAGACATCTATATGTTGCTATAAGCGTGCACACGTTGGTTACCATGGCAACAAGTGTTCGTCATCTAGACCTATACATTCTAGTTCAGTAGAGACATCTATATGTTGCTATAAGCGTGCACACGGTGGTTACCATGGCAACAAGTGCTCGTCATCTAGGCCTATACATTCTAGTTCAGTAGAGACATCTATATGTTGCTATAAGCGTGCTCACGGTGGTTACCATGGCAACAAGTGCTCGTCATCTAGGTCTATACATTCTAGTTCAGTAGAGACATCTATATGTTGCTATAAGCGTGCACACGGTGGTTACCATGGCAACAAGTGCTCGTCATCTAGACCTATACATTCTAGTTCAGTAGAGACATCTATATGTTGCTATAAGCGTGCACACGGTGGTTACCATGGCAACAAGTGCTCGTCGTCTAGGTCTATACATTCTAGTTCAGTAGAGACATCTATATGTTGCTATAAGCGTGCACACGGTGGTTACCATGGCAACAAGTGTTCGTCATCTAGACCTATACATTCTAGTTCAGTAGCGACATCTATATGTTGCTATAAGCGTGCACACGGTGGTTACCATGGCAACAAGTGTTCGTCATCTAGACCTATACATTCTAGTTCAGTAGAGACATCTATATGTTGCTATAAGCGTGCACACGGTGGTTACCATGGCAACAAGTGCTCGTCATCTAGACCTATACATTCTAGTTCAGTAGAGACATCTATATGTTGCTATAAGCGTGCACACGTTGGTTACCATGGCAACAAGTGTTCGTCATCTAGACCTATACATTCTAGTTCAGTAGAGACATCTATATGTTGCTATAAGCGTGCACACGGTGGTTACCATGGCAACAAGTGCTCGTCATCTAGGCCTATACATTCTAGTTCAGTAGAGACATCTATATGTTGCTATAAGCGTGCACACGGTGGTTACCATGGCAACAAGTGCTCGTCATCTAGGCCTATACATTCTAGTTCAGTAGAGACATCTATATGTTGCTATAAGCGTGCTCACGGTGGTTACCATGGCAACAAGTGCTCGTCATCTAGGCCTATACATTCTAGTTGAGTAGAGACATCTATATGTTGCTATAAGCGTGCACACGGTGGTTACCATGGCAACAAGTGTTCGTCATCTAGGTCTATACATTCTAGTTCAGTAGAGACATCTATATGTTGCTATAAGCGAGCACACGGTGGTTACCATGGCAACAAGTGCTCGTCATCTAGGTCTATACATTCTAGTTCAGTAGAGACATCTATATGTTGCTATAAGCGTGCACACGGTGGTTACCATGGCAACAAGTGTTCGTCATCTAGGCCTATACATTCTAGTTCAGTAGAGACATCTATATGTTGCTATAAGCGAGCACACGGTGGTTACCATGGCAACAAGTGCTCGTCATCTAGGACTATACATTCTAGTTCAGTAGAGACATCTATATGTTGCTATAAGCGTGCACACGGTGGTTACCATGGCAACAAGTGCTCGTCATCTAGGTCTATACATTCTAGTTCAGTAGAGACATCTATATGTTGCTATAAGCGTGCACACGGTGGTTACCATGGCAACAAGTGTTCGTCATCTAGACCTATACATTCTAGTTCAGTAGAGACATCTATATGTTGCTATAAGCGTGCACACGGTGGTTACCATGGCAACAAGTGCTCGTCATCTAGACCTATACATTCTAGTTCAGTAGAGACATCTATATGTTGCTATAAGCGTGCACACGGTGGTTACCATGGCAACAAGTGTTCGTCATCTAGGCCTATACATTCTAGTTTAGTAGAGACATCTATATGTTGCTATAAGCGTGCACACGGTGGTTACCATGGCAACAAGTGCTCGTCATCTAGACCTATACATTCTAGTTCAGTAGAGACATCTATATGTTGCTATAAGCGTGCACACAGTGGTTACCATGGCAACAAGTGCTCGTCATCTAGGTCTATACATTCTAGTTCAGTAGAGACATCTATATGTTGCTATAAGCGTGCACACGGTGGTTACCATGGCAACAAGTGTTCGTCATCTAGGTCTATACATTCTAGTTCAGTAGAGACATCTATATGTTGCTATAAGCGTGCACACGGTGGTTACCATGGCAACAAGTGCTCGTCATCTAGACCTATACATTCTAGTTCAGTAGAGACATCTATATGTTGCTATAAGCGTGCACACGGTGGTTACCATGGCAACAAGTGTTCGTCATCTAGGCCTATACATTCTAGTTCAGTAGAGACATCTATATGTTGCTATAAGCGTGCACACGGTGGTTACCATGGCAACAAGTGCTCGTCATCTAGACCTATACATTCTAGTTCAGTAGAGACATCTATATGTTGCTATAAGCGTGCACACAGTGGTTACCATGGCAACAAGTGCTCGTCATCTAGGTCTATACATTCTAGTTCAGTAGAGACATCTATATGTTGCTATAAGCGTGCACACGGTGGTTACCATGGCAACAAGTGTTCGTCATCTAGGTCT
The DNA here is from genome assembly GCA_946902985.2 of Meconema thalassinum. Classification (NCBI taxonomy): domain Eukaryota; kingdom Metazoa; phylum Arthropoda; class Insecta; order Orthoptera; family Tettigoniidae; genus Meconema; species Meconema thalassinum. The sequence continues at coordinate 176,320,705 of OX336401.1, forward strand.
ATACATTCTAGTTCAGTAGAGACATCTATATGTTGCTATAAGCGTGCACACAGTGGTTACCATGGCAACAAGTGCTCGTCATCTAGGTCTATACATTCTAGTTCAGTAGAGACATCTATATGTTGCTATAAGCGTGCACACAGTGGTTACCATGGCAACAAGTGCTCGTCATCTAGGTCTATACATTCTAGTTCAGTAGAGACATCTATATGTTGCTATAAGCGTGCACACGGTGGTTACCATGGCAACAGGTGTTCGTCATCTAGGTCTATACATTCTAGTTCAGTAGAGACATCTATATGTTGCTATAAGCGTGCACACGGTGGTTACCATGGCAACAGGTGTTCGTCATCTAGGTCTATACATTCTAGTTCAGTAGAGACATCTATATGTTGCTATAAGCGTGCACACGGTGGTTACCATGGCAACAAGCGCTCGTCATCTAGGTCTATACATTCTAGTTCAGTAGAGACATCTATATGTTGCTATAAGCGTGCACACGGTGGTTACCATGGCAACAAGTGCTCGTCATCTAGGTCTATACATTCTAGTTCAGTAGAGACATCTATATGTTGCTATAAGCGTGCACACAGTGGTTACCATGGCAACAAGTGTTCGTCATCTAGACCTATACATTCTAGTTCAGTGGAGACATCTATGTGTTGCTATAAGGGTGCACACGGTGGTTACCTTGGCAACAAGTGTTCGTCATCTAGGCCTATACATTCTAGTTCAGTAGAGACATCTATATGTTGCTATAAGCGTGCACACAGTGGTTACCATGGCAACAAGTGTTCGTCATCTAGGTCTATACATTCTAGTTCAGTGGAGACATCTAGATGTTGCTTGCTTAGTTTCTATGTTGGAGATCTCACTTAACATAAGATGCCGATCAGACAAGTGTGATAGTGTAATAGGTTGGGTGTGGATCTCAAGCAGTAATAGGTCAATCATTGAGAAACAATTGTAAATAATACTGTAGCGTGGACCTTGGAGTGTTAAACACGCAAAGTGTTTCCATTTCACTAACCTTGGTCCTACCCGTGATTACTGGCTCCTTGCTTATTGAATCAAGACAAAGGAGAGGTGCGCTATTCGGCACAGCGCCAGTACACCATACATTCCGACCAAGGAAGATATAGGAGCCGAGTACCCACTCTCTGTGTGCGATATTAGGTTCAACACTCTTTGAATTCCGACCAAGGAGCTTAAAAGAAAGAGTATCCACTCTCTGCAATAGTTCCGCCCCTTAAAACAGAAATAACCAAGTAACTATCTGCAAGCGATATTCGGCTAAATGCTCTCTGATTCCGACCAGACAAAAACACAAAAATTAAAAAAAAAAAAGGACCAAAATTCAAAACATCCAATTAAGATACACAGGAAACTAATACAAAAATGAAACGAAACGCACAAAACTAAACATCATAAAACTAAAATCAAGAAACAAACAATAAAGATAACCAAAAGCATAACTAAACTAAAAATAAAAACAAAACATAATTAAAAATTATAACACAATAAACATAAAAACAAACGATAGAATAGTCTAAACAATGAATGAACCAAAACAAAACAAAACACGTTAAAATTAATTCTGCGTGTACTCAGTAGCAAGGTTTGGTTAATCGGAGGGAATGTTATTGCCTTAAGGTAGAAGTAAATACAAAATAAATCCCTGTGTGTTTCATGGTTTTTACTGTCCATTTGAAATGGCTGTTTCATTAAGTTCCACCGCGCGAATTGTGCTACAATGTTCCAAAGCTTTGGGATTTGTTATTGGGCAGAGATCAAAAGCTGAGCCCACATAATTCCCAAGAAGAATTCAACTGACAGAATATTTATGTTAGAACATATAATAATGTTATAATTATCGTCGATCATTAACTGTCCTATGTGCTATTAAACAATAGGCCTATTATTAACTAAAATGCTTTTCAATTTATTTATAATACAATTAACATTTAAAATAATATCCTCATCATAACGAATGAAATTGTAATAGTACATTATGCAACGAGCCTATAATGGCAATAATTAAGACACGAGTATGTTTATAAAACGAGCGTAGGGAGTCTTATAATTTCCATACGAGAGTCTTAATTACCATCATAGGCGAGTTGCATACGACTGTTTATGTTCGACGATAATTACTATAACTATTTTATGTTCGAACATAAATATTCATAAATATCTGTGGGATTCAGTTACTTCAGTTAGTGAACAGAGCGCGCTGGGTGATTTGCTAACTGAACAGAGCGCATGCGTGGGTCAAAGCACTTCGAAAGTAGAGACCATTTACTTTGCTTGACAATGCTATTGTTTACAGCCGTCCTGCTCTAGCATTCACTAATATTGTCACCGAAGTCGTTTGAAAACAATGCGCTGGGTAGAAATTGGAGTTAGGGATATTAAGGTACAGTGCTATTTCTTGTCTCATATTCACCAGTTTGTTTATGCAAACATTAGGTACGGTGAACACTTTTCATGTCGGTAATGGCTAGAAGGATGGTGTTGCAAATTTCTGGACGTAGATTTATAAATTTCTTGCATATTTCAAAGTATTTTCCTGTTACCGTAAAGGTTCGTTCTGATTTTGTCTTTGTGTTTGGGATTGTAACTACAATGGTTGATCCGATATCCAATTTGAATTTTCAAATCGTGTAATTCATGTCCAACATGTTGGATTTTGAGCGCATGCGCGAAGGTATCGTTACCTAATTGGTCAATAAATGAGCTCTGATTGGCTGGAGAAACAGTCTCATAATGAAAAACAGTACTCTAATGACCATCATTATGATACAGTTTTCTGACGTATAATATTTACATTTCGACATCGTCAAACATAATCAATATTCAAAGGTTCTAAAACTGATACTGTCTGAAACTGAATAAAGTTCGATTGATCGATCGACTGCTCCACTAGAAATGGATAACATTATCGCAAATGTGCGGAATCAGTGAACGACTTTAACTACTGGGTGCACTGGCTTAGGATATGTGCACAATACTGGTCACCCCTCACTCAGTAGATTGATATGTGTTAAGTGCTGTCACGGGAAACTTAATCTACTTAATGTATGCGTCCACCCCGTCTGGCTCCCCTAAGAGGCTTCTGGAATTTCATCTCCCAACTCCCACATTCTTGTTGTAGTCGCCAGCTGGTGGACGGGACCACATGTCCCTGATCCTCAGTTAACAGAGTCTGTACATTCATTTCTTTTGGACTTTTTTGACAACATTGGTTTCGTTGATTATTATTATTATTATTATTATTATTATTATTATTATTATTATGTCGCTGTTACAAGGGGCAGAACAGTAAGGTCATGTGACTCTCCTAGCAGCTCATATTTAAAATTTAGCTTTTTAAAAAATTTGAGTTAAATGCCGAAAGAAGATAACTGCTTAATATAAATAATAGTACATTATGCAACGAGCCTATAATGGCAATAATTAAGGCACGAGAATGTTTATAATTTCCATACGAGTGTCTTAATTACCATTATAGGCGAGTTGCATACGACTGTTTATGTTCGACGATAATTATAACTATTTTACGTTCGAACATAAATATTCATAAATATCTGTCGAGATTTCACCAGTTTTATGTACTGAACAGAGCGCACGAGACGCACAGAATACCATGGCCTCCTGGAATACCCCACTATGACACTAGAAGCAACGCAGTGAAATTTAAATTAGAAGGCATTGGAACTCAGCGCAGGTGCGATGCTATCCTTATCTAATTGGTCACACAACTGTTTCTTGAGTTCTGATTGGCGGGACAAACTGTTTCATAATGAAAAATAGTGCTAAAACGAGGCTCATTATGATACAGTTTTCTGACACATAATAGTCATGATCGAACATAAACATTTTTTAGAACTTAAACGGTTGATTCTGGTTCCGTATTGATCAACTAATTGTTTTTCTTTGTTGTGTGGCCTCCTCAGAGGCCGAGTGCAGGTCTTTCTAGTCGACACCCGTGAGCGATCTGCGTGCCGGGATGAGAGATGGGGTGGATAAAGATCAATGAAACTGGGCAAGGATGTGGAAGGAAGCGGCCGTGGCCTCTCAGAAGGTACCGTCCCAGCATTTTCCTGGTGTTGAAAATGGTAAACCACGGAAAACCATTTCAAAGACGGCCGGCGGTGGGGCTCGAACCCACGGATCTACCTAGTCAGTAGAGAGGTTCGCCCCATCACCTAATGCTGCGCTTTAGCCAGCGTAGCCACTGCTGTCGGTAATTGAGTAATACATAGGTTGAAAGTTCCGCATAATCAATACTTTTATTAAATAAAGATCACTGTGTTGTCATTGGTGGGACATGTTTCAAGGCCTTATTGTTTTGACCCCTTCATCAGCCGATATGATTAAATAAATGTAAAAGACAAAAAAATTTGTAACGTAACACTAAAAAAAGCCTTGATGAACCTTATATAGTGCACCATAAAGAAGGGTGGGAAAGTGAATGCTTAAAACAACACATTATATGGAAAAAACGTGGCTAAAGTCTTGAAAACATGCAGACGCCTCACTATGGTCAACAGACGCCGTGCAGAGCCAATACAGAACATTTTATGCACTGTTCCTGTAAGTCTACTAAATTATAGTAGCGGGGAAAATGTTATTAAGCAACTATATTTTATACAAAAGTGAAGAAAAAGTAACGATTTGTTACTTGGACAATTGTTACTGTAACATCATTACTATTTTTGACAAATAACTGTAACGGTAAGTTCGTTATTATTTCTGGGCAGTAACAAGGTAACTCACCAAAGGAGCTGAACCAATAGAAAACACAAAGTTACATGATTCTGCACAAGGTGCTGCATAACTTTATTGTTTAAACTTTCACAGTTTTCATTGTAACATTACCAAACTTAAATCACTTACATAGAGAGTTTCTGGCATCTATTGTTATAATTTATAATTAAACACCTTCGTTAGTTTTTGAGTTGTTGAGCATTTTTCTATTTAAATAATGGTCCCATTAAAACGAGCGAACAATGGAACAGGTCTCCAAGATGACGGCCTTCTGTATGGTGATATGTAGACCAGGATGTATTCCCAATGTTTCAAGATTGCGAGCCAATGATTTAGGGATGATGCCGGTAGAAGAAATGACTATGGGCAGAACCACTACACTTTCCTATCTCCACATTTGCCGTATTCCCTCAGCCAAGTGCAGATACTTGGTGATCTTCTGACAGCAGGTTTGTTGCACTGCGATGTCAATGAGAAGGGTTCTCTCCCACTCTTGATCCCCAAAAGCCATATCTGGCCGGTTTGCTGGAATGGTTTCATCAGTATTAACTGATCGGTCCCATAACAACTTCTGACTATTGTTATTATTATTATTATAAAACATCTGAAATGTTTAAATGGCATGTGGTCTCATATTACATGGCCTCTACAAGCTTAACAACAGCCGGAATGACTAAACTATAATCATTTTCTGAAAGAGAAAGAATTGCGCTATTTTGGCACCGGTATGAATAAAACAAAAAAATGCATTTGCTTCAAAATCCGAAAAAAAACCAGTCATACCACCCCTTAATAATAAAAACTTACTGCGTGTCGGACAAGCGGAACGTTCACTCACCTGGAACAAGACAAAATATTACATTAAGACTTGTAGTGTTTAGGATCTTTAGGTGCGAATTTCACTTGAAAAAAGGAAGGGAAAGGAAACGAGTAGTTCCGTGAAGAACCCTTCATCCTATTTTCATATACCCTATGTAAATTGCCTCTATCAACATACAAAAGTTCAGTTTGATTGCTGTAATAGATTCGTAGATATTGAGAACCGTCTAAATATTTCGGATGGTCGCCATGTTGGATTGCTATATATGTAGGCCCTAGAGTTATGTACCATTAGATGAAGATTATAGCGTAAGTGTATTACTCAAAGTTCAATCGCACAATTAGGACACAAGAAATAAAATAGAGATTTCAAAATTTCGCACAGCGGCCATCTTGTGGTTATTGAAAAAAAAATTGATGCCAGTGAATTAACATTTCTATAAGGATTTACTGTACCAAGTGTCACTGCACTCGGATGGTTAAATTGCGAGAAACGACCATGTGAATATTTATACTTCGCGTCGCCGCCATGTTGGATTTGTGATCACCAGGTTATTGAAAGTCCTATAGGTGAACTTATGTTCATAGCCCCTATGAACATTAAAATAAATAGTTTGATTGCTGTAATAGATTCGTAGATATTGAGAACCGTCTAAATATTTCGGATGGTTGGATTGTTATATGTATATGCCATAGAGTTATGTACTGTCCCCGTAAATCCGGATAGTAGGCTGTCAGATACCCCCCCCCCTCAATCGGATTGCCAATAATCAAACGCACCGGCACAGCTACATCAATGAAAATGGCACTGACAGATACTACCGAGATTAGAGCACAGCAGTTAACAAGAAAATTATTATGGAACACACCAAAATATACGGGGGTTCATACTTACCTTTACTTACCTATTCAAATTAATCTCGGGTATGGGTTGCCAACTGGATCACTTAAAGTATGCCCACACAATAACCTCCACCATGATATTTAAAATGAACCAAAACGGAAACAAGAAACTTTAAACTGTACAATAATTTATTTCACATAAAGGGGATGATTCTAACAAAAATTCAACACAATACACGTGGCAATCAGAAGCCATTGCCAATATAATCATGTCCTCCTGTAGGACTTGTAGACGTTACATACAAAATCTTATCTTTCACTTGCTTATAAAGAACGTAATAATAGTAATACACTTGGAATGGATGCGGGAATTGGGACAAGACACGTAGCAATTGTTTTCCTCTTTCATAAACATCACACTTTATTTATAACTGCAAGCCTGTTACGTAGTCGACCTTGGCCTCTAACATACAGTTGTCAGGCCAGCTGCGATCCACCCTACATCGTGTCGCATGCCCACGTCGTCAAGTGGACCCACCTGTCCAGCCAGTGTTAGCATATGCTCGTAACCTCAGAGCTTAGCTCCTTTTCAAACGCTTTAAATGTCCTCAACTCAACTCAAATATTATCACGCAAATCTTTTAAATGCTTCAATCACATGTTACTGGATTACTCTAATAATCCCAAAACTTGTTTAATGGTATAATCCACTTGTATAATTAGCGTTCTTTAGAGTATATTAACAAAACTCTTAATGTTTATAACAAATGCTCCTTAATTGTTTATAACAATTATAAATTGTTTATAATATTGTCAAACGACAATTCGAAAATCTATACACGCCTCTATTAATTCCTTTCATTTCACATTATTGTTAAAGATATTTACACAATTATTTACAATATTAATATTTATTTTAGAAATACATTAAACCACACGTTTATCCGGTTGATAATTACTCAAATCAGGTTAATATAATCGACCAATGAAGGTTAGTTATATTTAAGCTTATATTCAGGTTTAATAAGTTTTAATAATTATTATTATTATTTGTGACGGTAACCTCCATTCAAAATCGTTATCTCAAATTATTTAACACTCTTGTTAATTTTAACAGTAATTTCACATGATTAATTTTCAAAGGACCTGGACAATAAACTCAGCGGAAAAATACTTCGCTCAAATGCACAAATTGCATAAAATAGGCCCAGAATTCATCATATATTTCAACATATATGGCATAAAAATCTTCCACAATACATACAAAAAACCTCCACTTATAATCTCATCAACTTCATTAATATTACTGTGGGAATCTACTTCACTTATTCAAGGGCATTATTCATCAGCGACTTTTACATGTCCACTGAACTAACGATTATACATCCATAGTTCCATTTCAAAAATTCTTATATTCATTCATTGTTTCAAAACTGTTATTATTTTAACCTTCGTGGGTTTCATTCATGAATCGATATGAAGTAAAAATTTGCCAATCACAAATAAATTTAATAGCAAATACGATTATACACGCCTCTCTGGTCTATCAAAATTGAGATTAATATCTCCTAAGTAATATAGTATAAAAATACTATCTTCAATCAAAGTTCATCTAAACTGCATAAATAATTGAATAGAATACAATTAGACTGTGGAATGCAAACATTATTGTTCCAATCTAGTATTGAGAAAAATTCCTATCAAATGTTCATTACTATAGTGTATTCAATAAATCGTGATCAAAGTTCATATTTCATAAAATTGTCTATAATGCAATGGTAATTTCAGAACTGACGATAAATGTCTATGTTGCAATCATGTTCATAAAACGACTAGTATTTCCAAGATCGTCGATCCAGAAATAGATTTTAACGCTCTAAAATCTTTTAATTATTCTTCTTTCTTGAGGATGACAGAAAATTGGTCAAAGTAATTTACTGAAAAGAATTACTTTAATAAAATGACACGCTGTCTGAATTCAAATCTGCCATAGAAAATCGTTAACTTTACAGCCAAATCGTGACTACAAAAATATGCAAATTACTGAAAGAATATAAATTATCAGTCTCAACTGATCCAAAATATTTAACTATGCCAATGACATAACAATGTCTTAATAAATCGTAGAAAAAGGCATAAATCATCGAAGTGTACTGAGTACAGAAATATCAAGCAAGAATATTGGGCAAAATATAGGACAGAACAAAAATATGGGAAAAATGGTTGCTCAGACATCGCTAAATGGCTCAGATAAAACAAGAAACGTTCACGACTACCTTATCTGTTGATTGAAGTTCTAGAGGAAAATCTTCCAAAGAAGACTGGTGATGGTTCCATTTCACCAAAAAGATGTGCTCCGACCTCGAACCTGGAACCAGCGCCCTCGGAGAATAGAACTGCTTCCTCCTCCGGAAATTGCACTGCTCCGTGTATACGATAGACATCCTTCTGGCAAAACTCTTCTTTGTGAGCCGGGTCCACCCTGGCCTCTCTTGATAGTTCCCTGCAGTTCTGGTAGAAATTCGCCATGAAGTTTATTGCAGTTATTTCATATTTGTGGAGTATGAATATGTTTCCACTGCCATTTGATATAATTCAGCGTTGGACCACGATGCATGAGTGTAGTTGGATATTCACTACATGCTCGCTTTTGTAGAAAGACGATTAGCGAAGTTCCATGCTGCTATTTCACTCCATTGATATATGTCCCAATTGCATTAAAGTCCTTAGCCTTCCATCTCCATTTCCGTTATAATAGTTGAAAGAACTGCCATATTATATTGTTCCATGTTAGAATGCAGCGTTGTAACACCAAATGCAATATGTAATATCACGGTTGCACTACACGTGTCAGCCGCAGCGAAGAATGTGATATTTTAAAAGTGCTTCTCAGGTGGCGAGAAAATCACTTTTGTCTGCCGTCTTAAAATGCCGATATCTTTCAAATTAGAATCTTGAAAATGTTCAATCTTTCTACACACTTTAATATAGTACTGCACAATCGAATTAGCTTAAAGGCATTAGTCAACTCTTGATATATTATCTTGTAGACTTGAAAATGTGTGCGTTTCAACTTCGCCTAGTTTCAAACACCGTAAAATGGAACTGCGGCGCGCTCGAAGCTCGTTCGATGCGGTGGGCTTTACCACACGCTAAAGACAACTTGTTTCACTTATTCACTCGAAAACGACTATATGACATCAGAAATATATATGCGGTATGAGATATATCTGCGATATGAGAGCTCCTCTCTGCTGTGCAAGACCTTTTATCAACTTCTTAAGGGGCGTATCCATCCCTTCCATAGCTTGTTTCTCCGTCATCGCTAGAAGTTCTAACTTTGGCTATACTTGACGGATTTTCAAATTTCAAAAACTCAAAAATAATTTCTTCAAAATTCCAAATCAATGCCATAACTGAAAATAGATTTCCACAATTCTGCATTCCAAAAGTAATTAAATATGATAGCTTCAGTAATCTCCGTCTCCCTCCAAACTATCGTTCATTGGTTTGAGCCTTTCCTCCAATAGCGTAACTTCTTCCTCAGCACAATTCCATGTTTCCCCGCGACTGCGTCGTAAATCTCAGATCTTTCTCGAACGAAATCATGACGTCACCAAGAATCTCAGTTCAAGCAGCCTACTTGCGTGAAGTCTGCGTCATCCGTGCTTACGTCATGAATATCCACGTCACAACTATGACAGCCATAACTTAATTCATATTTGCCAATACAGCCATCGTGGTCTCAATATAATTCAATTTACGGGGGCTGTACCATTAAAGGAAAATTATTGCGTGGGTTCATTATTCACATTTTCACTTCCATCGCATGATTACCACACAAGAAATAAAAACTTAATTTTAAAATTTCGCACCGCCGCCGTCTTGAGGTTATGTTAACAATTGAACTAAATTAGATGCCAGTGCAATACAATGTGTATAAACATTTATTGTACCATATTTCACTCCGCTCAGATGGTTAAATCGCGAGAAAAGTCTATTAAAATCTTTCAACTTCGCTTGGCCGCCATGTTCGTTTACTATTCTACAGGTTTTTACAATTTACAAATATAAACTTGTAGTAGTGTCCTTTATGACTGTACAAAATTTGAAGGTGATATCGGTAATAATTTCAGAGATATTGAATGCTGGTGAACTATTCGCACAGCCGCCATGTTGGATTGGTGACACGTAATGAAATTTGAATGCCACGGTTGGGGTCGACCAAAGTGGTGCTATGATCTTACCGAGTTTCATTGAAATCGTCCCAGCCGTTTAGAAGTTATATATAAACACACACACACACACACACACACACACACACACACACACACACACACACACGCACGCACACGCACAAAAGGTGCTCTCATAAGCCTATTTTTTCATAAAATGAAAATAGGCTAAAAACGCCAAAAAAGCGCAAACAAAACCAAAAAGAGAAACCAAACAAAAACATAAAACAAAAACAAAAACGCAAACAAAATCAAAATAAATAACGCAAAAAAAAACGCAAGCGAAAAAAATGCTCAGAAAAACGAAAACAAAAAGGAAATACGTAAACAAAATCGAAAAACAAAAATTGCAATCAAAGCCAAAAACCAAAAACATCGCCAACAAAAACAAGAAAGGAAATAAATAGTCTACTTAACAAACAACAAAAATCCAAAACGCGAAGGAAAGGAAAACTAAAAACTAAAACAGGAAACAGAAACGCAAGCAAAAACAAAAATAAATTAGCCTAAAATAAAATAAATAAGAATAAGAGCAGAGAAGTTGTGCCACATTGCCGAAGGTAACCATTGCTCTGTAAGACGGATGGAATAGTGCAGCAGAGTGATAATGTGCTTCCGCACACTCACAAGAAAATAATTCCGCGATTGGCGACCTCAATCTTTGGTTATAATATATAATACAGTAATTTACTTGGACAAGAGTATTAAAGCGAAGGGTATTAGTATTATTTCAATCTCTTGAATAACTAAGAAAACAGTAATACTGAGAGTATATTATTGACGAAAGTAATTTTAAACCCACGATGCAGGTATCGTAAATTATAATTCTTTAATCACATTGGTCACGATTGATTTCATGTCACTGTTATATCATCACGAATCAAAAAGTCATTTCCTTGCAGATTTCTCATTCTACTGATTGTAGGTGCATCGCAACGGATTACATTTCAGATATTCAAGAAATGTAATTCTGGTCTCATGACGCAGGGTTCTATTCGCTCCTCAGCCATCCTACGAGTAGTTTCCATTCCACACGTCTACTCCATGCGAATGCTGATGAGGTACCTGAATAAAGCCACTGCCACCTCCCACCTAAATCCTAGCCTCAATATTAAATACTTATTGTTGTTGTTGCCGGCCCCGTGGTGTGCACCTGCCTCTCACCCGGAGGTCCCAGTTCCGTCAGGGATTTTAGAAACTGACGTGAGGGCTGGAACGGAGTGCACTCAGCCTCGTGAGGACAATTGAGTAGCTGTCTGACAGTGAGACAGCGCCCCGGTCACGAAAGCCAAGATTAAGGGCCGAGGGGACCCGATGCGCTGATCACACGTCACCCCAATATCTGCCTGCCAAATGGCTGGGCAGCGGTCGCTTGGTAGGCCTAGGCCCTTCACGGGCTGTAGTGCCAGGGTTTATTATTATTATTGCTGATTCATTTACAGGCTTAGGATCATTGTGGTCATTTAGCCCCGTGTACTTGGATGTGAGTGTGTATTTGTAATTGACAATAGGATTGGAAAGGAGGCGGCCGTGGTCGTAACTTCGGAACAATCCCGACATCCTGGAGTAGAAGTGGGAAACCATGGAAAACCATTTCTATGATGTCTGAGGTGGGAATGGAACTTGGGGCCTCAGGGGTGACTGCCAAGAATACTAGCCACTGTGCTACGAGGTGGTCATCTACAAATACACCAGTCTACTAGTACGGCCTCGCCATTATAAAGACACAGATCATCAGATACACACATACAAGTACACGATGGCGCAATACCCCTTAAAACCAACAACAACAATTATGAAATATAAAACAGCAAAAGAAACAAATGTTACGGGGAATAAACCGATATAATTTGTCTTTTAAGCTACCCCACAAATAAACAAGATGTTCAATATATAGCCCACTTGCTCCTAAATGCATGGGTATTGTTATAACTAGGGTTCGGGAGTTTCAGACCTAAGGAAGTACAAAATATGCCCTAAAACTAGCTAAATATGACCTAAATCTATAAAATATTACCTAAAACCTATGAAATATGACATGAATTTTTGGTATGGGTAGAGTATCACTAACATACAGTAAACGTCTTAAGTGCCAAAACGTGATCAGCGATAATACACCAGACACATTTAATCATACAAACTGACAGCTACAGTAGGCCTACATTGAAATGTTCAACATTCATTCAGTATCATAGCCTTGACATGCAGTTCTTGCTCGGTTTTCCTAAAACAAAAGAAAACAAGAAGTTCCGTGAAGAACTATACAGCCTACTTTTCATGCCAATGATTATTCTACAGAATATGAACCTATCTAGAATAATGACGAAATTAAGTTGCTTATATCGAAATTTCCAATTAGTTCGAAATACTGTATACCTGGCATAATGTATCCTAATAGAGCGCTACAGTTGGCAGCCCTGATGACTGAATATATTCTTAGTTCCGTCTCTTAAGGTACAAAATTTGGTTGAAGTCCAATGAATAGCATGGACGTTACATGCAGTTAAACATTGGATCTAACAGCGCGCGTAAAATCATGTTGGCAACAATGTCATGCATGTATTGGTCAGAAATAATCTGAAATAATATGATCTATTGTTGTGCCAATTTTGAATGAAATCCATTAGTTAGTATAGAAGTTACATGCATTTTAAAATTGGACCTGTCAGCAGGCTTAGAATCATGTTGGTAGCACTGACGTATATAAGTTACTCCAAATTAATATAGAATGTCAGGTACTATACGTGTGCATAGTTTAAAGCTGTCGGCTTGCATACTTTCTGATATATTGGTATTTGGATAAAAACATAGGAGCATTTATTAACAGTTGGCAGCCCTGGTAGGTCTTAAGAATACGCTCAGTCATATCTGGTTATGTACACATACAACATACGAAATTTGGTTGAATTCCAATTGATAGTATAGAAGTTATATGCATTTAAAAATTGGACCTATCAGGAGGCTTATAATCATTTTGGCAACACTGCCATGTTTAGCCTCCTGGAAATTAAACTTAAATATTATGATCTGTACGTGTGCCAATTTTGAAATTGCTCCCATTCATACTTTCCAAGATATCCAACATTGAGCTTAAATTTCAATTGCGATTTTTTAGCAGTTGGTAGCACTGACATCATTTTCAAATATGGCCGTGAGATATTCAGGTATAGATCTTTACTCCTACCAAATTTTGTTTCGATTGCTGCAGCCGTTTAGGAGTTGATAGGGGGACACACACACACAGCCAGACAGACAGACAGAAGGACAGACAGACAGACAGACAGACAGACAGACAGACAGACAGACAGACAGACAGACACACATTTGCCCGATCTCATAAGTCTACTTTTTCCTCATTTTTGCAAAATGTGAAAAGTAGGCTAAAAATATATCCACTACACTATTCGGAAATCCTGTGTTTGAAACTCGACGCAGATAACACGTACCTTGTTAACGACGCCTCAATTTTAACAAAACACTGAAATTATAACCAAATATGACCTCATATCACTAATATATGACCAAATATGATCAAAACAATAAAACTGGCCGAAATATGCATTTATAGGCAGCATCAAATTGCTTTCAACGTGGTCAGGGACCCTTCATTCAAACCCATTTTTCAGATTTCGGGTAAAATGAGATCAGGAAAAAAATATGACTTTTCCCTAACATCCGAACCTTAGTTATAACTCTTTGTCCTTTTCAAGGAGTATAATTGAATGTTGGTTGTAGGAGCTTGTTGAAATACAACGTGCTATATGCTACGGATATTAAACATTAATATGAGGTGCCCTTTGCTAGTGCTACCTCTGTACACAATTTCATTCAATTCGGTTTCACCGTGCTTGATTTGATATGGGGAATCGATTTGCACACATACATGGCCGCCATATGCAAACTATTGGGCTGATGATCATGTAGTTTGGTCAAAGTATGCTTCCTAAATAAAGGTATGTTGTTGCAAAATTTGGTAGTGATCAGATTATTAGGTTGGTCGTAATTAGATTTAAGCTTTTAACATTTGGGTGGCCGCCATTACGTTTTCGTCAAGATGGCGGCAATTTAAAACATGACAAAGAGGTGCTCTTTGCTAGTGCTAACTCTGTACCAAATTTCGTTCAATTCGGTTTCACAGTGTTTGAATTAACAAACGCGCGCACACACGCACGCAAGCACGCACACGCACACACGCACACACACACACACACACACACAATTTTTGGCCCTGTGTAGATCTCATAAGTCTACTTTCATTTTTTGTAAATATCGAAAGTAGGCTAAAAATCACACGTTGTTTAGTCCGGGCTTGGAGGCGGCCACAATCCTGCACTGATCACAGAAGGGAATTACAACGTGTAAACGCTAATTTATTTACACGGTACAACGCCTTTCTGCGAGCTGAGGAAGAACATTTCTAGCATCTTCTGTGAAAAGGTAAGTTCTTTAATCATGATTTGTTGGTGAATTTACCATTAATTAATATACTCTGTTACGGTTCCTACCTCCGCGCAATCTGTGGCCCGAGTTCGGTTGGCTGATGGAAGGAGGGCGCGTGCCTGGTGTCTGGCCCGCTCCAGCAAAAAAAAAAAAAAAAAACCTTGTAAAATGCTCAGATCTTGACAATGAATAAGGTGAGCCGCAGTAGGTTCGTAACATGATATTATTACCAACAATACTCAGTCATATAATCCAACAATACATTTGCTATTATATGTTGAAGAATGTGCGTCATTATTGAAACTACTGTTTAATGATTAAACAAAAATGTGCATGAGGATATTTTGCGTTGGATTCCTAATAAAGCCAATGTACAACGTACATTCTTCACTACTGTGGTGTTCCTCTAAGTGACGTTTTACAATGTGTGTCGGTCTCGGTATCACGATGTTCAAAGCAGCAGCCCTAAAAGTTCCCCGCCGGAAGTTTGGAAGTGGATTAAAAAGACCCCTGATGATGTCACGTGTTAGGCAAGACAAGGCCTTCCTCAAGGTAACTGGCTGCAGCTTGCAGTTTTACTTTCAGGTGGCCATGGTAATACTAGAGCACTCTAGTCTCTCCTCTGACCATACTCTCAGTATAGAGGGCGGTGGGAATCAAAACTAGCCTCACACAAGTACTTTCAGGTGGCCATGGTAACACTAGAGCACTCGAGTCTCTCCTCTGACCATACTCTCAGTATAGAGGGCGGTGGGAATCAAAACTAGCCTCACACAAGTACTTTCAGGTGGTCATGATAAGACATGGGATGTACGCCAGCCGATTAGAGTCCCCGTCTGCGTCAAGGGAACACTAACCAGGCATCCTAAACCACAGTTTACGTGCGGTAGGGTGCCCAGTTGTTTCCACTCCTCCTGCCACAGCATCCTGCAGATTCCCATTTAGCATCCCATACTAGATCATACCGAGACCTTTAATTTCTTGGCAGAGTTGAAAATCGAACCCGGGACCTCTGCGGTGGCAACCATCATTGCTGTCCAATCATGGGGCGGTCGTGCAAGGATGTGAGGACTACATGTGATTTTAAGAAACCAGATATGCAAAACAAACAAAAAACAAGTAGTTCCGTGCAGAACTGTACAGCCTATTTTCATATACCCTACTTATGTTAACTGCCTCTATCAACATACAAAATTTCAGTTTGATTGCACGAATAGAATCGTAGATATTGAGAACCAACTAAATATTTCGGATGGTTACCATGTTGGAATTTATACATGTAGGTCCTAGAGTTATGTACTGTTACATGAAGATTATTGTGTACGTGTAGCATTCAAACTTCAATCGCATGATTAGGACACACGAAGTAACAACGATATTTTAAAATTTCGCACAACTGCCATCTTGTGGTTATGGCAACAATTGCAATAAATTAGATGCCAGTAGATTAACATTCGTGAAAGGATTTACTGTACCAAGTTTCACTGCACTCGGATGGTGGAATTGCGAGAAATGTCCATGTGAATATTTATACTTCGCGTCGCCGCCATGTTGGATTTGTGATCACCAGGTTATTGATACTCCTATAGGTGAACTTATGTTCATAGCCACTATGAACATAAAAATATTCAGTTTGATTTCTATAATAGATTCGTAGATATTCAGAGCCGTCTAAATATTTCGGATGGTCACCATGTTGGATTGTAAAATGTATAGGCCATAGAGTCATGTACCATTAAAGGAAAATTATTGCGTAGTTTCATTATTCAAACTTTCACTTCGATCGCATGATTACGACACAAGAAATAAAAACGTAATTTTGAATTTCGCACAGCCGCCATCTTGAGGTTATGTAGACAATTGAAATAAATTAGATACCAGTGCATTGCAATGTGTATAAACATTTCCTGTACCAAGTTTAATTGCGTTTGGAACATTAAATCGCGAAAAAGGTCTATTTAAATTTTCAAATTCGCTTGGCCGCATGTTAGTTTTGTAGTTAACCGGTTTTTGAAAATCTTATAGATGGACTTCCAGTAGTGCCCTTTATCGCCGTACAACATTTCAGGGTGATACCGCTAATATTTTCAGAGATATAAAATGCCGGTGAAATATTTCGCACAGCCGCCATCTTGTGGTTATGTAAACAATTGAACGAAGTTGGATATCGGTGCATTGCAATGTGTATAAACATTTACTGTACCAAGTTTTATTACGTTTGGTTAGTTAAATCGCGAGGAACGTCTATTTAATTGTCGCAACTTCGCTTGGCCGCCATGTTGGTTTTGTAGTTACCTGATTTTCAAGAGTCACATAGGTGTACTTCCTTTATCGCCGTAAAAAAAAAAAAACCAGGGTGATATCGGTAATGGTTTCGGAGATATTGAATGCTGGTGTAATATTTCGCACAGCCGCCATGTTGGATTGGTGAGACGTAACAACATTTGAAGGGCACGGTCGGGGTCGCCCGGAATAGTGCTATGAACTTACCGAGTTTCATTGAAATCGCTCCAGCTGTTTAGAATTTATAAGGGGGGGGGGGGGGCACACACACCTCACACACACACACGCACACACACACGGACAAAAGGTGATCTCATAAGCCTTTTTTTTTTTCAAAATTGAAAATAGGCTAATCATGATGGCGATGGGAATGTCTTTATTAATGTCATTTCTGGCGACTAATTATCTGAAACCAGTGAAACTTGGAACAGCAAATATATTTATTTCGAGTGAAATATTTTGTTAAATAAAATGTCTATTGTTGTTCAATTGTTTTAAAGAATTCAGATTGCAATAGTGTGAAATATTATACACGTGACATTATTAGCCTATTTTCATTTCATGAAAAAAATAGGCCTATGAGATTACCTTTTGTGTGTGTGTGTGTGCGTATGTGTGTGTGTGATTCGTGTGTGTGCCCCCCCCCCCCTAATAAAATCTAAACGGCTGGAGGGATTTCAATGAAACTGGCCGACCCTGACCGTGCCCTTCAAACTTTATTGTGTCTCACCAATCCAACATGGCGGCTGTGCGAAATATTTCACCAGCATTCAGTATCTCCGAAACTATTACAGATATCACCCTGACATTTTGTACGGTGATAATGGGAACTACTAGAAGTTCACCTGTGGGACTTTCAAAAACCTGGTGACTACAAAACCAACATGGCGGCCAAGCGAAATTGAGACTTTAGAATAGACTTTTCTCGCGATTTAACCATCCAAACGTAATGACACATGGTACAGCAAATGTTTATACACATTGTAATGCAATGGAGTCTAATTTAGTTGAATTGTTTACATAACCTCAAAATGGCGGCTGTGCGAAATATTCTATTGACATTCTATAACTACGAAACTATTACCGATATCACCCTGAAATTTTGTACGGTGATAAAGGTCACTGCAAAAATTTATCTATTAACTTTCAAAAATCTGTAAAGTACAAGACGAACATAGCGGCCATGCGAAGTGAAACATTTCTCGTGATTTAACCATCTGAACGCAGTGAAATGTGGAACAATAATTGATTATACATATAGTAATGCAATGGCATCTAATTTACTTCAATTTTTTACATAACCTTAAGATGGCGGCTGTGCGAAATTTTAAAATTAAGTTTTTATTTCTTGTGTCGTAATCATGCGATCAAAGTGAAAGCTTGAATAATGAAGCTAGGCAATAATTTTCCTTTAATGGTACATAACTCTATGGCCTATACATATAACAATCCAAAATGGCGAGCATCCGAAATATTTTGACGGATCTCAATATCTACGAATCTTTTACAGCAATCAAACTGTTTTTTTTTTATGTTCATAGAGGCTATGAACATAAGTTCACCTATAGGACTTTCAGTAACCTGGTGAGCACAAATCCAATATGGCGGCGACGCGAAATATAAATATTTAAATGGATATTTCTCGCGATTTCACTATCCGAGTGCAGTGACACTTTGCTCGTTGAATGCTTATACAAATGTTAATCCACTGGTATCTAATTTATTTCAATTGTTTTCATAACCACAAGATGGAAGCTGTGCGAAATTTTAAAATCTCGTTTTTACTTCTTGTGTCCTAATCATGCGATTGAAGTTTGAATACCACACGTACACAATAATCTTCATGTAATAGTACAAAAATAAAAATCCAAACTGGCGACCATGTGAAATATTCTCAATATCTACGAATCTATCACAACAATCAGACTGAAATTTTGTATGTTGATAGAGGCAATTAACATGAGTAGGATATATGAAAATAAGCTGAATAGTTCCTCACGGAACTACTTGTTATTGTATCTTATTCAAGCGATTAAATTGAACATTCGTATAATAAACTTTATCCATTGGCAGTGAATTATCTAGCCACTTTCCATAATTATAGAAGCCGTGCGCATTAGTTAGTTATTGTTGGTTTAAGGGGCGAAATAGCGAGGTCATCAGCCCCTGCTGCGCATAGAACTCGTGCGATTCGCTACTGAACGATGTCATCTCTACCGAAACTGTAAGTTTTATATTCTAGCACGTAATTATTTTAAATGTAGTGGTGGTGGTGGTGGTTACTTTAAGGGACTGACAACGAGGTCATCTGCCCAATTTTTCTAATGGAGGTACCGTAAATTATAAACTACACACATGTTAATTTCCGAAAATGTTCTATTGAACCGGGCTTAAGGAACCTTAATAGACCGCTACACTACACTACCGGTAAATAATCCTTTAGTTTTGTATGCATGTGTTGTAGATGTCGCCTCGTCATGTGACTTCGGACACATGTTCTCAGTGTTGATGTGAGTTATATTGAGCAACGATGAACGCTTTGATTTAAGACTACCATAGTAAAACCATTTTGTTTAATGTTTATTTTGGTTGGTTTGATTGGTTCCTCAGTTTAGGGGCTGCGACAACGCGGTCATGTAGCCCTGTGTACTTTGAGTGTGTGTAGAATCTGTGTGATAACCGGTGTTAATTGTGATGACTGTATTAGTGTGTGTTATCTGTTAATTTGTATTTTAATCTGTACTTAGTATTGTGCCCAACTGGTCACGGCAGTCTGGTATCGAACTCAGGGCCTTATCAGAGAAGACCAGGCAAATGGTTATGCCTAAGGTCGAACCAGTGGTCTCTAAGGGGGAGCCATTATATGGAACCCACAGAGCAATGAGAGGTCTACTGACACATAATAGTCTAGCATGATTTCACGATTATTTAGGTGCAAATCATAGCAATTGAAAGGAGAAATTATAAGCAAAATGCAAGGGAATGTACGTTTTCAGTGCATACGAAGTCGAGAGAGGCTAGTATTGAAGTCTGACAAATGACTTTAACAAGTAGGCGGGTTAGACCTGGCGCCTACGGAACTATTTCCATCTAGGGCGGTCAGACAGCTCAAAATTAATGACCCGGGAATCCACCGGTCGACAACGAGCAAAGCTTTGGCGGGACCAAGCCCACAAGAAATTAATTAATTACAGATAAATGGAGCATTGTAATGCAATGAAACATACACATAGATGAATGTATTCACGGAGGAGTAATTTAGGAGTGGTTTTTCACCTAAAATTACGCCTATTTCTCAAAATGACCGCATTACAACCAAACTCACGCTCGACAGCATGGATACTTTAACCAACCAGCGGGAAATCCCCACCGTAGCATCCCACGCGCTGAACTAAGACAATTAATTGTAATTAATTGGCCGAAGCGATCGCCGGCACGCGAGTGTTTTTAAAACTTCCACGCCTAGATAAACAAGATGCAGTTGTTATTTCGGCTGAAGACGGAGTATTTCAAGAAGGGAGTCGCTCTCACGTGTCCCGTGAACTATTTTGTGCAAGAAACCAATATAAGGGAAGAGCACCCTACGCCAAGGGACACTTGTTGGTCATTTTGTTGGTCAGTTGTAGGTCAGTTATGGTTCAGTTGGAAAGCAGTTGAAGACGTCAGACGGTCGCTCGAGTTGGAAGTTAGTCCTTTGTCTACAAGCGCTCTGCAGTAAGCACGCCAATTATTAAAATATCAGCGTACCGCCGATGAAGACAATGGAGGCAAATTGTAAGCTTCATCAGTAATAATGAAGTGCATAAAAGGTAACAAAGTGCAGATATTGCTTTATTATCTGACACAGATATAAATTCGCTACAGCGAATAGGAACTGATAATGTTTGGAACAGTTCGTATACCGGAAGGTATTGTCAATTATATGACATCAGCATTAGGAGCACTCCAGTGATGGGAAAATGGAAGTTATCGCCACATATCCAGGACAGTGAGATGAACGGGAGTGCAGGGAACTAGGATCGAACATCTATAAAAACGCTACTAGATTTCACGGAGACCAGCGGTTATCATAAGTCATCGCATCTCTGAGGTCAAGCGTAGGTGAAATCCAGATTAAGGATCAACATGTGAAATGATAGATGAAGTGTATAAATTGTGAAATAATAATTTAAAGTGTTAATGTGTTTAATGATTAATATTCAGTGTTTATCAGTGGTAAAGGCCACTTGTGGTAATATGTGTATCATGTGTAAAAAGTGTGAATCTCAGTGTTGTGTATTGGATATCATGATGGATTAAGTCAATCATCATGGTAGAGCTCAGGCGGAGATACTGGTACTTTCCACCCAGAAGGAAACGTGAGTAAACATGCAAATAATAACATTATAATGGCATAGTTCACCATGTAACGATTAATCACTTTGAAATTAAAGAAGTAATAGTCACTTACTGAACGAGTTTTCACCACTCGTCTTGAATAAAGTATGACTTGGAAGGTGATTTGCTTAGGACCATGTAGGTCAAAAATAGTGATGGATCTAAACGTTAAAATAATAATAATAATAATAATAATAACTGGGGTCGGCAACCATAAAGTAAGGGCAAAGTTGGCCTAAGTAAGGTTCAAATAGTGTCATGTCTAATTTAAGATACTGTCATTTGGTAAACAGTAAAGAATGTAGTGTGGAATATCGCGAATACGAGAGCTTTTCTCAGTGTCAGTGAAAATTTGAATAGATATTTGAAATTAAAGTAAGCCAGTATATTTATACATTTGTGTTAGGAGCTATGTAAAGCTTTGGCTTAAATAATATAACAGGAAGAACGCAGGTACCTTGATAGTAGTGGGGTAGTGGGGGAGCTGCTTACCTTTTTATTGAGCCACCCTCGTATTTGCCCCGAACCTGATATCTCGCTAACCAAACATGGGATTAGAACATACAGGGTGTCCTAACACTGCTAGTAATGCCCCCTACTTTCCTATAGCCTCTTTATTTAATGAAAATACAAAAACTAAAAGATCATTCGCGAGTAGTGGGGTAGTGTTGGTTTCCTCAAGTCGAGCTCGTGCTTGAATATGTATGGCTATGTTGGGAAAGGGTTAGGTGGTGGGAAAGGAGTAGGGTCGAGTGAGGGGTCGTTTAGATGGCATTTTTTCCTCTCTAGGTGATGGTGAGGTTATTTTTTAAAATGGATGGAATTGGGAAAGGCCATTTGGGGTAAACATGTTGTTTTGACATTTTGGCGATGAATGTTTTTTTATACGCATGCGCACTTGAGGGGTTTTGTAAGAGGGCGGGCTTTTTAAATGATGATTTATAAATGAGTTTTTTAATATGTATTTAAATAAACCAAAAAAAACTAACAGGTCATTGGCTTTTTACTATCTCGCTAACCAATAATCGGATTTAAACGTATGAGGTGTCGTAGGACTCGTGGTGAACTCTCTTTTTCTATCGAAGGGGTATATTCACATGAAAATAAAAACTACCCTTACCCGGGGGATGAAATAGTAATTTATTTTTGTATGCTTACGAACTTGGCGGTTTTTGTAAAAGAGCGGGCTTTTTAAATGATGATTTATACATGAGTGTTTTTAATATGTATTTAAATAAACCAAAAAAAAAACTAATAGGTCATCGGCTTTTTACTATCTCGCTAACCAATAATCGGATTTAAACATATGAGGTGTCGTAGGACTCGTGGTGAAATCCCCTTTTCTATGGACGGGGTATATTCACTCAAAAATAAAAACTACCCTTGCCCGGGGGATGAAATAGTAATTTATTTTTTGTACGCCTGCGCATTTGGTTTTTTTTGTAAAAGAGCGGGCTTTTTAAATGATGATTTATAAATGAGTGTTTTTTTAATACGTATTTAAATAAACCATAAAAACTAATAGGTCATCGGCTTTTGACTATCTCGCTAACCAATAATCGGATTTAAACGTATGAGGTGTCGTAGGACTCGTGGTGAACTCTCTTTTTCTATCGAAGGGGTATATCCACTCGAAAATAAAAACTACCCTTACCCGGGGGTTGAAATAGTAATATTTTTTGTATGTGCGCGCACGGACGGCTTTTGTCAAAAGGACTTAACTATACGTTAGTTAATATTTTCTGAACCCCTCATGGGATTTTGCCATAGGCAGTATTATAGCCCTGGGGGGTAACGCCCCGTTTTTGAATGTAGGATTTATTTTTGTCGAAAGGGCCTAACGACACTTTTGTTCATATCTCGCGAACCAATCATGCTAGGGACTTGTATGAGGGGTCCTAGCACTTGGGGCAACATTCCCTGTTTGGGGGTGAAACTACCCCCCAAAATTGAAAAATCCCTATCTCGGAAACGAAGAATCCTAAAATTAAGTGTGATAGCTTAAAAAATAGGGGATGATATAGGCTTTTACCTCGATGGATCATTTCACCCCTAAAACAGTAAATAGTCATGTTATGGGAGAAAAACGTGTTAAACACCTAAAAATGATAAATGAACCTAAGATCTTTTGTTTTTGATGAAAAATAGCAGAGGGGTGAAACTACCCCCCAAAATTGAAAAATCCCTATCTCGGAAACGAAGAATCCTAAAATTAGGTGTGATAGCTTAAAAAATAGGGGATGATATGGGCTTTTACCTCGATGGATCATTTCACCCCTAAAACAGTAAATAGTCATGTTATGGGGAAAAAACGTGTTAAACACCTAAAAATGATAAATGAACCTAAGATCTTTTGTTTTTGATGAAAAATAGCAGAGGGGTGAAACTACCCCCCAAAATTGAAAAATCCATATCTCGGAAACGAAGAAGCCTAAAATTAGGTGTGATAGCTTAAAAAATAGGGGATGATATGGGCTTTTACCTCGATTGATCATTTCACCCCTAAAACAGTAAATAGTCATGTTATGGGGAAAAAAACGTGTTAAACACCTAAAAATGATAAATGAACCTAAAATATTTTGTTTTTGATGAAAAATAGCAGGGGGGTGAAACTACCCCCCAAAATTGAAAAATCCCTATCTTGGAAATGAAGAAGCCTAAAATTAGGTGTGATAGCTTAAAAAATAGGGTATGATATGGGCTTTTACCTCGATGGATCATTTCACCCCTAAAACAGTAAATAGTCATGTTATGGGGGAAAAAACGTGTTAAACACCTAAAAATGATAAATGAACCTAAGATATTTTGTTTTTGATGAAAAATAGCAGGGGGTGAAACTACCCCCCAAAATTGAAAAATCCCTATCTCGGAAACGAAGAAGCCTAAAATTAGGTGTGATAGCTTAAAAAATAGGGGATGATATGGGCTTTTACCTCGATGGATCATTTCACCCCTAAAACAGTAAATAGTCATGTTATGGGGGAAAAACGTGTTAAACACCTAAAAAATGATAAATGAACCTAAGATCTTTTGTTTTTGATGAAAAATAGCAGGGGGGTGAAACTACCCCCCAAAATTGAAAAATCCCTATCTCGGAAACGAAGAAGCCTAAAATTAGGTGTGATAGCTTAAAAAATAGGGGATGATTAGGGCTTTTACCTGGATAGGTCATTTCACCCCTAAAACAGTAAATAGTCATGTTATGGGGAAAAAATGTGTTATACACCTAAAAAATGATAAATGAACCTAAGATCTTTTGTTTTTGATGAAAAATAGCAGGGGGGTGAAACTACCCCCCAAAATTGAAAAATCCCTATCTCGGAAACGAAGAATCATAAAATTAGGTGTGATAGCTTAAAAAATAGGGGATGATTAGGGCTTTTACCTGGATAGGTCATTTCACCCCTAAAACAGTAAATAGTTATGTTATGGGGGAAAAATGTGTTATACACCTAAAAGCATAAGCATCTTTGTGAAACCATGCTTTAATGGACATGTGTATGGAGGATGATTGTTGTTATTATTATTATTAGGTAATTATGGATTAATGTGCGGATAGATAACTAACCTGTGGGGAGCGTGATGGCGCAGGTGCTTAGCTGCTCGTCTTTACTCGGGCAGGTGGGGTTCAAATCCCGGTGACGGCGGGGGTTGGAATTTTCACCTGAAAAAAATCACGTGGCGTCAGGAAGGGCATTCGGCCTTAAATCCCCGGCCAAAACCAAAATGAGCCTGGTTGGCTCCGGCGACTCAAAATAATTGGGAAAAGCCGAAGAAAGAAAAAAATGATAACTCACCAGTAATAGTAAACATTGGTTTGAGGTGTTGAAGAAGTCAGGATGGCCAACCCTTTACCCTGGTTCACGAATGGACCCCAAAAAGTTTTACCTGTCAAGACTCAGTCTACCCTGTTGCAGCCTTGTGAAAAAAAATCGAACCGGGGCCTCTGTAGTGACAGTGGAGCTATATTCATGATGATTTTTAAACAAACATAGGCTTGCCTACTACCGCTGTGTTGAATCTGCACAGAGACTCTGGCTTTGGTTTGCGTAGTGTGCCTTGCTGATAACAGCACAGCGACCTTGTCAGGAAGTTTCATATTACTCATTTGCTTGATAGCGGACATGCTATGCACATGACTAGATCGTTGTTAGGTTTGACAAAGGCTTAGTGAAGCTTATGGCAACCTTGAAATGAATGTCATGGTATAGTCGGGGTTGGAAGCCAAGACCTTAGGGTTGACAACCAAGTAGGTTAACCACTACACGGTGATATGGTGAAATAATAATGTAACAGAACATATAGAAACGTTTTCTATAGTTTAACGAATTGGCATACCATGAGAGGTGTAGGTAATGGAAATTGAATCCTTAGCTGATGATTATACTACTTTCCATGCCCACGTATAAGCTATCATGTTAGAAAAAGAATGGTATGGCTTGTTTTAAACGGAGAATAATCATTGTGTTTACTGTGAAACACAAATCTGAATTTAAAATTAATTTAAAATAATTAATTTAAAATTAACTAATTTAAAATTAGTTTAGTACGCTGAAGTTAAAATGAATAATGATCACGTTACAGACAGCCAGTTTCAAAGCCATGAGAACTAAGTGAACAAAGTATAAAATTCATGAGCCAGTGAGGAATTCAACATGCTGTCCTTTGGACAAGAGAGAAGCGTTCTACAGCGACCCTCAATGGTTTGGGACATCGTAAAGATGAAAATTAAATCTAAGCTACTACACGCTTATATACTAGAATAAGAAATGGAAAACAATTGGTCAAATAAAGGACAGAAGGAATAAAAAATGGCCCTCAACCCTCAAGCATAAGGATTGAGGGAGTTGGAAGGAAGGAGAGCCATGAAAGGCAGATAAAAAGTATACTAGGAGTGGCTTTGCCCCAGAGGTAATGGATAAAGAGGAGGAAAACTGGACTCAGCTCAGAAATCCCTTGGGGTTGCCAACTTCCAAACTGATCAGCCCTTGAGGGTGTAGCCATAGGCAGAGTGCATCGCAAGTCGTGGGGCTAAATACACCCTACCTTCTTGAGGGGGCTTGGGCAAAAGACAGGAAATAACATGAAAATAAAAAAGCAAGGCTGCCTCCTCAGGATATCAGAAAAAATAAATAAACCAGGGCCAATGAAGTTTCAAAAGGAAGAGACTCCCTAGGGCTCGGATACTCTAATCATGTTGGGGTCGGTAGAGAACAAGAGTTGAGCAAGTGTGGTCGACAGGAAATAAGAGAGTGAGGAGCCTAGCACAAGTTAGTGGAAGCAATGACGGTCTCAGCTGGGACTCCGTGATCGTCAACCTACATGACACTAGATATGACGCCCAGGGGTGGAATTAAAGACCTCTTTTTGTTTTTTATCACTGGCTTTTAAGAACGCTAACACATGGCATGCCTTATAATGCAATACTGGTCCTAGGGTATGCAAAAATTGTATTAGAAACTCAGCTAATAATAGAGTGCTTGCCCATGATTTACCTTAAATTTTCCTAAAATCCACTACATTTTCCGCAAATTGACCAAATGACACAACATTCCAGCAAAATTCAACAAATGACTACCAGATTTATTGAAATTCCATTGATTTACCTAAGCATGGTTTAAACTACCTCAAATTCATATAAAATTAGACGAATATAGATGAAAATTCACTAAAATTTACCGAATTTAGCCAAGTGGTGTACAAACCATGAAATTTATCCAATTTTTATTAAAATTGACTACATGTACTCGAAAATTCCATAATATTCCCTTTACATGTATGCTTTTTGTTGTTGTTGTTGTTGTCTCGTTTACCACACTCCCTGTAGACAATCACCTCAACATGACTTTCTCCTAGACTAGGAGCTTCACATTCGACATGATAGCTGAGTTTCATTTCCCATAAACTTGTCTCTGAGGTGGGTGTCAGGAAAAGGCATTCAGCTGTAAAAACCACACCCTCACGTAGACTTTCATAACCTCTTACGTTGAGGTTCCTTACACTAACGACATTAAATGATTGAACGGTTTCCTTTTCACAATTCCTGTCTATACTTTCCTCTTTAAGGTTGCAAGATGTTTGCAAGATTCCTAAAATGCAATTAAATGTAATAAATACCTTAAGATGGTTTCATTTGTTTAATGATATGGTGTTGATGATGGATATATACGTTAAGACTAATTTTTGTTAGGTCTTGACTGGCCTTGCAATTAGAAATTGACAAACCAAACATGGGTTATCTACCAGGGGAACACTTTGACCACTATATTGGTTATTTACCAGTAAGTACAGTTCTAGTAATGAGACAGAAATCCAACACAAACAATGAGCGCGCAATGCGGCGGAGATTGGTACCACGATGTACTGTCGGTTATGTAGCTATGTGGAATGCACATCATATATGGTTTACTTGAAGGTTTGGAGATTCCATTAAAGATATTTCTACAATAAACCATTTTCAAATGGTCATTCGTTGGTGTGAAAATATTTATTATATGGTATTTTATGAAAACAATTATGATTTATAATTTATATGTTTATTGTATTCTTATTTAATGTAAGCACTGGAGGCACTATCGACCAAAATACAGCACTATCTGGAATGTATATTGCATACTTGAAGGTTTGGTGATCCCATTAAAGGTATTCCTACAATAAATGATTTTTAAGTTCTCGTTTTATGGCATGATTATTTAATATATGCTATTTGCTAATAGGATTTGACACTGGAATTATTTTACAAGTAGTTATTTTAATGACCAACAGAGT
This sequence comes from Meconema thalassinum, assembly GCA_946902985.2. NCBI lineage: Eukaryota > Metazoa > Arthropoda > Insecta > Orthoptera > Tettigoniidae > Meconema > Meconema thalassinum. Next base: position 176,349,240 of record OX336401.1, read on the forward strand.
TTAATGTTAACAAGGCACAGCTCTATTTGAAATTTTGAATAACATGTTGCATGTCATACATCATATGCAACTACTGTAAGGCTTGTGATTTATTTAATGCCTTTAACCCTATATTAAACACGCAGTTTGCAATACTGATAACTGCAATGTTAGTGAAAAAAAATTGAAACAAAACAAAAATCAGCATTGAAAAACCAAAAAGTGGTTGAGCATATATATAGTGGGGAAAAGAAAAGTTTTGTAAACACTAATGTCCAACAAGATTAATTAAATCAGTAACTGTCAGGGTGGCCGAGTGGTTAAGGCGTTTGACTTAAGATCAAATTTCCAAATATATAAGGAAGCAAGGGTTCAAATCCCTTCCCTGACATAACTATTGCTTGAACATGCAAGAAAACAAGAAATATACACAAACTATGTTTATCAATTTAATCATTTTTTTACAAGAGATAGACACACAGAATACAGCTCTTTTGGTTTATCAGTTCTTTTAAACATAACACTTGTTGAAAATTATTTTTTAGGGGATGGGGGTGTTGCTACGTTGACCCATTACACAATAATAGCAGCTTTACGAAGTTCATTTTCTATATTTAATAGCTCTTTCTCATAACCAATATGGCCAAGCTGTTTACAGGCATGCAAGAGCTGTAGACGTTCGACTAATATATTAGGATCGTTCCATTTACTATTTTTTATGAATCGTTTCAGAATCTCGGGAAGCAGTTCATTATTATCACCATGATTATGATTATCATCCTCATTATTATAATCATTTTCATAATGATGATCATTATCATCGTTATCATTACCATCATAATTTCCACCTTTGTCCACAGACTGTTCAATGGATTGAGTTTCCTTTGATAGTGTTGAAAGCTTCTTTTTAGATGTGCTAGAATGCTTTAACATTGTTATGTTATTATTACCACTATTACCTTTCCCCACTAACTTCTTGATGGGGTATATTGTCTCTGATAGGGTTGAGGGCTTTTGAGATGTGGGTGCATGTCTGAACATGGGTTTCACAGGAGGTGTCGAAGGTTTCTCATTAAACAACTCGCTAACAGTATGAGTGCGTTGTAGTGTATTAAACTTGAGGTTAATATTATCTTGAGCAGTACTATTTTTCTCTTGGACTTGGTTTCTTGCTTTGGTTTGGGTTTTCCTTACATTTAGACTAGCGTGATTATTAAGTTTACATTCATGATTGTTTGAAGAAAGTACGTCGAATTCTTTTGTTTTAAGCATTCCTCGACACTGTTTCGATCGTTGCTTTGAACAGCGCCAAATAATAGTTCCATTTTTATTGCTTCGTTTCACAATATATGAATATCCTTTATAGTATGCATAAGGCTTACCATACCTAGTCACTGATACTTCCATATCAACTGTCAAGCACAAACTAATCTCTAGTAAAGACAACTCGGTAATAACAACAATAGTTTAATGTGGGAGCATATATACATGCAAAAAGTGGGAGCAAAGGTGGGGGGTAAAAAGTGGGAGCAAAAGTGGTAGCAAATGTGGGAGAAAAAAAATAACTGTGAGCAAAAAGTGGGAGCAAATATGGGATCAAATGTGGGAGCAAAGCAAATATAAAAAGTGGGAGCAAATATGCTAAGAAATATGTCAACAAATATACCAGCAAAAGTAAATACACAAGTCAAGATAGATTAAAGTGCAAAGAAAATATGGAAGCAAATATGAGAGCAAAAATTGTGTTTTTCTAAAACAACTAGACATAACAAACTTAGTCATAACCTAACCTAACCTAACCCAACCTAACCAAACCTAACCTCACCTAACCTCACCTAACCTAACCTAACCTCACCTAACCTCACCTAACCTAACCTCACCTCACCTAACCTCACCTCACCTAACCTAACCTAACCTAACTTTACCTAACCTAACTTGACTGAACTTTACCTAACCTAACCCATCATAACTTCACCTAACCTAACTTTACCTAATCTAACTTCACCTAACCTAACGTTCAACTCTCAGATCAAAATTAAATTCTAGGCATAGTTGAGTTGGAACCCAAGACTTCAGGGATAACACACAAGTATACTAGCCACTACACCGCAAAATGGGCAAATTATCATGCAACACAACATAAAGTAAAAGTTTCCTGTAGTGTAACTCATTGGCTGTCAACCATAGTTTGGGAATTCAAACCCAAGACCTCAAGACTTTTGTTTTGAACATTATCAGAAATATTATTCCATTTACATTTTGCTGCTGCTTATAGTTATAAGAGTTGGCATTAATATGGGAAGCAAAAAAAAAGTGGGAGCAAATGTGGGAGCCAATATGGGAGCAAATATAGGAGCCAAGATGGGGGCAAAAGTGGGAGCAAATGTGGGAGCCAATATGGGAGTCAATATGGAGGCAAATATGGGAGCAAATGTGTGAACTAATCATCTCACCTCGGATATCGCCAGTGAGTACTCATATCCACCGCAAGGTAGCGGAAACATACTTTGTGTGTTGTATGTATCTATCTTACAAAGTTTGACTGCATGCAAAACGTCCTTGTATAAGCTGTGCATATAATTTTCATATACAATTAAGACCAAGTGTTCAGTACTAACATGTATAGCCTTGTCTAGGGTATATAGAGGATCGTTAGCAAGAAAGACTGACTAACCCAGGAGTGTAAAGCCTTGCCATATGCAGTAAGCATCTGTTGGCAGAAATGGTTCCTAATAATAACGGACTTAATGAATATGAAACGTGTTTTGAGTGTCGTCTTAAATCCTATTTTATACGTTGTGATACGTGTAAGGATTTAAGACGACACACAAAAGACAACACCCAAAATACGTTTGTGTCGTCTTAAATCCTTACACGTATCACAACGTATAAAATAGGATTTAAGACGACACTCAAAACACGTTTCATATTCATTAAGTCCGTTATTATTAGGAACCATTTCTGCCAACAGATGCTTACTGCATATGGCAAGGCTTTACACTCCTGGGTTAGTCAGTCTTTCTTGCTAACGATCCTCTATATACCCTAGACAAGGCTATACATGTTAGTACTGAACACTTGGTCTTAATTGTATATGAAAATTATATGCACAGCTTATACAAGGACGTTTTGCATGCAGTCAAACTTTGTAAGATAGATACATACAACACACAAAGTATGTTTCCGCTACCTTGCGGTGGATATGAGTACTCACTGGCGATATCCGAGGTGAGATGATTAGTTCACACATTTGCTCCCATATTTGCCTCCATATTGACTCCCATATTGGCTCCCACATTTGCTCCCACTTTTGCCCCCATCTTGGCTCCTATATTTGCTCCCATATTGGCTCCCACATTTGCTCCCACTTTTTTTTTGCTTCCCATATTAATGCCAACTCTTATAACTATAAGCAGCAGCAAAATGTAAATGGAATAATATTTCTGATAATGTTCAAAACAAAAGTCTTGAGGTCTTGGGTTTGAATTCCCAAACTATGGTTGACAGCCAATGAGTTACACTACAGGAAACTTTTACTTTATGTTGTGTTGCATGATAATTTGCCCATTTTGCGGTGTAGTGGCTAGTATACTTGTGTGTTATCCCTGAAGTCTTGGGTTCCAACTCAACTATGCCTAGAATTTAATTTTGATCTGAGAGTTGAACGTTAGGTTAGGTGAAGTTAGATTAGGTAAAGTTAGGTTAGGTGAAGTTATGATGGGTTAGGTTAGGTAAAGTTCAGTCAAGTTAGGTTAGGTAAAGTTAGGTTAGGTTAGGTTAGGTGAGGTGAGGTTAGGTGAGGTGAGGTTAGGTTAGGTGAGGTTAGGTGAGGTTAGGTTAGGTTAGGTGAGGTTAGGTGAGGTTAGGTTTGGTTAGGTTGGGTTAGGTTAGGTTAGGTTATGACTAAGTTTGTTATGTCTAGTTGTTTTAGAAAAACACAATTTTTGCTCTCATATTTGCTTCCATATTTTCTTTGCACTTTAATCTATCTTGACTTGTGTATTTACTTTTGCTGGTATATTTGTTGACATATTTCTTAGCATATTTGCTCCCACTTTTTATATTTGCTTTGCTCCCACATTTGATCCCATATTTGCTCCCACTTTTTGCTCACAGTTATTTTTTTTCTCCCACATTTGCTACCACTTTTGCTCCCACTTTTTACCCCCCACCTTTGCTCCCACTTTTTGCATGTATATATGCTCCCACATTAAACTATTGTTGTTATTACCGAGTTGTCTTTACTAGAGATTAGTTTGTGCTTGACAGTTGATATGGAAGTATCAGTGACTAGGTATGGTAAGCCTTATGCATACTATAAAGGATATTCATATATTGTGAAACGAAGCAATAAAAATGGAACTATTATTTGGCGCTGTTCAAAGCAACGATCGAAACAGTGTCGAGGAATGCTTAAAACAAAAGAATTCGACGTACTTTCTTCAAACAATCATGAATGTAAACTTAATAATCACGCTAGTCTAAATGTAAGGAAAACCCAAACCAAAGCAAGAAACCAAGTCCAAGAGAAAAATAGTACTGCTCAAGATAATATTAACCTCAAGTTTAATACACTACAACGCACTCATACTGTTAGCGAGTTGTTTAATGAGAAACCTTCGACACCTCCTGTGAAACCCATGTTCAGACATGCACCCACATCTCAAAAGCCCTCAACCCTATCAGAGACAATATACCCCATCAAGAAGTTAGTGGGGAAAGGTAATAGTGGTAATAATAACATAACAATGTTAAAGCATTCTAGCACATCTAAAAAGAAGCTTTCAACACTATCAAAGGCAACTCAATCCATTGAACAGTCTGTGGACAAAGGTGGAAATTATGATGGTAATGATAACGATGATAATGATCATCATTATGAAAATGATTATAATAATGAGGATGATAATCATAATCATGGTGATAATAATGAACTGCTTCCCGAGATTCTGAAACGATTCATAAAAAATAGTAAATGGAACGATCCTAATATATTAGTCGAACGTCTACAGCTCTTGCATGCCTGTAAACAGCTTGGCCATATTGGTTATGAGAAAGAGCTATTAAATATAGAAAATGAACTTCGTAAAGCTGCTATTATTGTGTAATGGGTCAACGTAGCAACACCCCCATCCCCTAAAAAATAATTTTCAACAAGTGTTATGTTTAAAAGAACTGATAAACCAAAAGAGCTGTATTCTGTGTGTCTATCTCTTGTAAAAAAATGATTAAATTGATAAACATAGTTTGTGTATATTTCTTGTTTTCTTGCATGTTCAAGCAATAGTTATGTCAGGGAAGGGATTTGAACCCTTGCTTCCTTATATATTTGGAAATTTGATCTTAAGTCAAACGCCTTAACCACTCGGCCACCCTGACAGTTACTGATTTAATTAATCTTGTTGGACATTAGTGTTTACAAAACTTTTCTTTTCCCCACTATATATATGCTCAACCACTTTTTGGTTTTTCAATGCTGATTTTTGTTTTGTTTCAATTTTTTTTCACTAACATTGCAGTTATCAGTATTGCAAACTGCGTGTTTAATATAGGGTTAAAGGCATTAAATAAATCACAAGCCTTACAGTAGTTGCATATGATGTATGACATGCAACATGTTATTCAAAATTTCAAATAGAGCTGTGCCTTGTTAACATTAAACTCTGTTGGTCATTAAAATAACTACTTGTAAAATAATTCCAGTGTCAAATCCTATTAGCAAATAGCATATATTAAATAATCATGCCATAAAACGAGAACTTAAAAATCATTTATTGTAGGAATACCTTTAATGGGATCACCAAACCTTCAAGTATGCAATATACATTCCAGATAGTGCTGTATTTTGGTCGATAGTGCCTCCAGTGCTTACATTAAATAAGAATACAATAAACATATAAATTATAAATCATAATTGTTTTCATAAAATACCATATAATAAATATTTTCACACCAACGAATGACCATTTGAAAATGGTTTATTGTAGAAATATCTTTAATGGAATCTCCAAACCTTCAAGTAAACCATATATGATGTGCATTCCACATAGCTACATAACCGACAGTACATCGTGGTACCAATCTCCGCCGCATTGCGCGCTCATTGTTTGTGTTGGATTTCTGTCTCATTACTAGAACTGTACTTACTGGTAAATAACCAATATAGTGGTCAAAGTGTTCCCCTGGTAGATAACCCATGTTTGGTTTGTCAATTTCTAATTGCAAGGCCAGTCAAGACCTAACAAAAATTAGTCTTAACGTATATATCCATCATCAACACCATATCATTAAACAAATGAAACCATCTTAAGGTATTTATTACATTTAATTGCATTTTAGGAATCTTGCAAACATCTTGCAACCTTAAAGAGGAAAGTATAGACAGGAATTGTGAAAAGGAAACCGTTCAATCATTTAATGTCGTTAGTGTAAGGAACCTCAACGTAAGAGGTTATGAAAGTCTACGTGAGGGTGTGGTTTTTACAGCTGAATGCCTTTTCCTGACACCCACCTCAGAGACAAGTTTATGGGAAATGAAACTCAGCTATCATGTCGAATGTGAAGCTCCTAGTCTAGGAGAAAGTCATGTTGAGGTGATTGTCTACAGGGAGTGTGGTAAACGAGACAACAACAACAACAACAAAAAGCATACATGTAAAGGGAATATTATGGAATTTTCGAGTACATGTAGTCAATTTTAATAAAAATTGGATAAATTTCATGGTTTGTACACCACTTGGCTAAATTCGGTAAATTTTAGTGAATTTTCATCTATATTCGTCTAATTTTATATGAATTTGAGGTAGTTTAAACCATGCTTAGGTAAATCAATGGAATTTCAATAAATCTGGTAGTCATTTGTTGAATTTTGCTGGAATGTTGTGTCATTTGGTCAATTTGCGGAAAATGTAGTGGATTTTAGGAAAATTTAAGGTAAATCATGGGCAAGCACTCTATTATTAGCTGAGTTTCTAATACAATTTTTGCATACCCTAGGACCAGTATTGCATTATAAGGCATGCCATGTGTTAGCGTTCTTAAAAGCCAGTGATAAAAAACAAAAAGAGGTCTTTAATTCCACCCCTGGGCGTCATATCTAGTGTCATGTAGGTTGACGATCACGGAGTCCCAGCTGAGACCGTCATTGCTTCCACTAACTTGTGCTAGGCTCCTCACTCTCTTATTTCCTGTCGACCACACTTGCTCAACTCTTGTTCTCTACCGACCCCAACATGATTAGAGTATCCGAGCCCTAGGGAGTCTCTTCCTTTTGAAACTTCATTGGCCCTGGTTTATTTATTTTTTCTGATATCCTGAGGAGGCAGCCTTGCTTTTTTATTTTCATGTTATTTCCTGTCTTTTGCCCAAGCCCCCTCAAGAAGGTAGGGTGTATTTAGCCCCACGACTTGCGATGCACTCTGCCTATGGCTACACCCTCAAGGGCTGATCAGTTTGGAAGTTGGCAACCCCAAGGGATTTCTGAGCTGAGTCCAGTTTTCCTCCTCTTTATCCATTACCTCTGGGGCAAAGCCACTCCTAGTATACTTTTTATCTGCCTTTCATGGCTCTCCTTCCTTCCAACTCCCTCAATCCTTATGCTTGAGGGTTGAGGGCCATTTTTTATTCCTTCTGTCCTTTATTTGACCAATTGTTTTCCATTTCTTATTCTAGTATATAAGCGTGTAGTAGCTTAGATTTAATTTTCATCTTTACGATGTCCCAAACCATTGAGGGTCGCTGTAGAACGCTTCTCTCTTGTCCAAAGGACAGCATGTTGAATTCCTCACTGGCTCATGAATTTTATACTTTGTTCACTTAGTTCTCATGGCTTTGAAACTGGCTGTCTGTAACGTGATCATTATTCATTTTAACTTCAGCGTACTAAACTAATTTTAAATTAGTTAATTTTAAATTAATTATTTTAAATTAATTTTAAATTCAGATTTGTGTTTCACAGTAAACACAATGATTATTCTCCGTTTAAAACAAGCCATACCATTCTTTTTCTAACATGATAGCTTATACGTGGGCATGGAAAGTAGTATAATCATCAGCTAAGGATTCAATTTCCATTACCTACACCTCTCATGGTATGCCAATTCGTTAAACTATAGAAAACGTTTCTATATGTTCTGTTACATTATTATTTCACCATATCACCGTGTAGTGGTTAACCTACTTGGTTGTCAACCCTAAGGTCTTGGCTTCCAACCCCGACTATACCATGACATTCATTTCAAGGTTGCCATAAGCTTCACTAAGCCTTTGTCAAACCTAACAACGATCTAGTCATGTGCATAGCATGTCCGCTATCAAGCAAATGAGTAATATGAAACTTCCTGACAAGGTCGCTGTGCTGTTATCAGCAAGGCACACTACGCAAACCAAAGCCAGAGTCTCTGTGCAGATTCAACACAGCGGTAGTAGGCAAGCCTATGTTTGTTTAAAAATCATCATGAATATAGCTCCACTGTCACTACAGAGGCCCCGGTTCGATTTTTTTTCACAAGGCTGCAACAGGGTAGACTGAGTCTTGACAGGTAAAACTTTTTGGGGTCCATTCGTGAACCAGGGTAAAGGGTTGGCCATCCTGACTTCTTCAACACCTCAAACCAATGTTTACTATTACTGGTGAGTTATCATTTTTTTCTTTCTTCGGCTTTTCCCAATTATTTTGAGTCGCCGGAGCCAACCAGGCTCATTTTGGTTTTGGCCGGGGATTTAAGGCCGAATGCCCTTCCTGACGCCACGTGATTTTTTTCAGGTGAAAATTCCAACCCCCGCCGTCACCGGGATTTGAACCCCACCTGCCCGAGTAAAGACGAGCAGCTAAGCACCTGCGCCATCACGCTCCCCACAGGTTAGTTATCTATCCGCACATTAATCCATAATTACCTAATAATAATAATAACAACAATCATCCTCCATACACATGTCCATTAAAGCATGGTTTCACAAAGATGCTTATGCTTTTAGGTGTATAACACATTTTTCCCCCATAACATAACTATTTACTGTTTTAGGGGTGAAATGACCTATCCAGGTAAAAGCCCTAATCATCCCCTATTTTTTAAGCTATCACACCTAATTTTATGATTCTTCGTTTCCGAGATAGGGATTTTTCAATTTTGGGGGGTAGTTTCACCCCCCTGCTATTTTTCATCAAAAACAAAAGATCTTAGGTTCATTTATCATTTTTTAGGTGTATAACACATTTTTTCCCCATAACATGACTATTTACTGTTTTAGGGGTGAAATGACCTATCCAGGTAAAAGCCCTAATCATCCCCTATTTTTTAAGCTATCACACCTAATTTTAGGCTTCTTCGTTTCCGAGATAGGGATTTTTCAATTTTGGGGGGTAGTTTCACCCCCCTGCTATTTTTCATCAAAAACAAAAGATCTTAGGTTCATTTATCATTTTTTAGGTGTTTAACACGTTTTTCCCCCATAACATGACTATTTACTGTTTTAGGGGTGAAATGATCCATCGAGGTAAAAGCCCATATCATCCCCTATTTTTTAAGCTATCACACCTAATTTTAGGCTTCTTCGTTTCCGAGATAGGGATTTTTCAATTTTGGGGGGTAGTTTCACCCCCTGCTATTTTTCATCAAAAACAAAATATCTTAGGTTCATTTATCATTTTTAGGTGTTTAACACGTTTTTTCCCCCATAACATGACTATTTACTGTTTTAGGGGTGAAATGATCCATCGAGGTAAAAGCCCATATCATACCCTATTTTTTAAGCTATCACACCTAATTTTAGGCTTCTTCATTTCCAAGATAGGGATTTTTCAATTTTGGGGGGTAGTTTCACCCCCCTGCTATTTTTCATCAAAAACAAAATATTTTAGGTTCATTTATCATTTTTAGGTGTTTAACACGTTTTTTCCCCATAACATGACTATTTACTGTTTTAGGGGTGAAATGATCAATCGAGGTAAAAGCCCATATCATCCCCTATTTTTTAAGCTATCACACCTAATTTTAGGCTTCTTCGTTTCCGAGATATGGATTTTTCAATTTTGGGGGGTAGTTTCACCCCTCTGCTATTTTTCATCAAAAACAAAAGATCTTAGGTTCATTTATCATTTTTAGGTGTTTAACACGTTTTTTCCCCATAACATGACTATTTACTGTTTTAGGGGTGAAATGATCCATCGAGGTAAAAGCCCATATCATCCCCTATTTTTTAAGCTATCACACCTAATTTTAGGATTCTTCGTTTCCGAGATAGGGATTTTTCAATTTTGGGGGGTAGTTTCACCCCTCTGCTATTTTTCATCAAAAACAAAAGATCTTAGGTTCATTTATCATTTTTAGGTGTTTAACACGTTTTTCTCCCATAACATGACTATTTACTGTTTTAGGGGTGAAATGATCCATCGAGGTAAAAGCCTATATCATCCCCTATTTTTTAAGCTATCACACTTAATTTTAGGATTCTTCGTTTCCGAGATAGGGATTTTTCAATTTTGGGGGGTAGTTTCACCCCCAAACAGGGAATGTTGCCCCAAGTGCTAGGACCCCTCATACAAGTCCCTAGCATGATTGGTTCGCGAGATATGAACAAAAGTGTCGTTAGGCCCTTTCGACAAAAATAAATCCTACATTCAAAAACGGGGCGTTACCCCCCAGGGCTATAATACTGCCTATGGCAAAATCCCATGAGGGGTTCAGAAAATATTAACTAACGTATAGTTAAGTCCTTTTGACAAAAGCCGTCCGTGCGCGCACATACAAAAAATATTACTATTTCAACCCCCGGGTAAGGGTAGTTTTTATTTTCGAGTGGATATACCCCTTCGATAGAAAAAGAGAGTTCACCACGAGTCCTACGACACCTCATACGTTTAAATCCGATTATTGGTTAGCGAGATAGTCAAAAGCCGATGACCTATTAGTTTTTATGGTTTATTTAAATACGTATTAAAAAAACACTCATTTATAAATCATCATTTAAAAAGCCCGCTCTTTTACAAAAAAAACCAAATGCGCAGGCGTACAAAAAATAAATTACTATTTCATCCCCCGGGCAAGGGTAGTTTTTATTTTTGAGTGAATATACCCCGTCCATAGAAAAGGGGATTTCACCACGAGTCCTACGACACCTCATATGTTTAAATCCGATTATTGGTTAGCGAGATAGTAAAAAGCCGATGACCTATTAGTTTTTTTTTGGTTTATTTAAATACATATTAAAAACACTCATGTATAAATCATCATTTAAAAAGCCCGCTCTTTTACAAAAACCGCCAAGTTCGTAAGCATACAAAAATAAATTACTATTTCATCCCCCGGGTAAGGGTAGTTTTTATTTTCATGTGAATATACCCCTTCGATAGAAAAAGAGAGTTCACCACGAGTCCTACGACACCTCATACGTTTAAATCCGATTATTGGTTAGCGAGATAGTAAAAAGCCAATGACCTGTTAGTTTTTTTTGGTTTATTTAAATACATATTAAAAAACTCATTTATAAATCATCATTTAAAAAGCCCGCCCTCTTACAAAACCCCTCAAGTGCGCATGCGTATAAAAAAACATTCATCGCCAAAATGTCAAAACAACATGTTTACCCCAAATGGCCTTTCCCAATTCCATCCATTTTAAAAAATAACCTCACCATCACCTAGAGAGGAAAAAATGCCATCTAAACGACCCCTCACTCGACCCTACTCCTTTCCCACCACCTAACCCTTTCCCAACATAGCCATACATATTCAAGCACGAGCTCGACTTGAGGAAACCAACACTACCCCACTACTCGCGAATGATCTTTTAGTTTTTGTATTTTCATTAAATAAAGAGGCTATAGGAAAGTAGGGGGCATTACTAGCAGTGTTAGGACACCCTGTATGTTCTAATCCCATGTTTGGTTAGCGAGATATCAGGTTCGGGGCAAATACGAGGGTGGCTCAATAAAAAGGTAAGCAGCTCCCCCACTACCCCACTACTCTTGATAATGGAGTCATATATGTGAAATATTGTTTAGCCGCATATAGCGTGCAGATTAACGTAGAATCCAGTGATTTACGTAAGATAAGCACGGGAAAGACTAGTATAGCTTGCGCGTGAGGTGAAAATTGGCTTAATCTTCGAGAAGTATCGCCCTTGTGCATACTGTATGTGTTACGCAGCGATTTGGATAGATTCTGTCTATTGCCAACGCTTGCATTGAATTATAGCCACTATGGACGCCCAGCGAGGCGCGGTGAGCATTTTTACTTATGGTCTGCCCGAGAGGTAGAATCATATTCGTCGATGAGGAACGTGGTTTCCAAAAATATATGTAAATGACAGCTGCTGATGATAACCATGGGGTTTCATTATGATGCGCGTCTTATAAGCCACAAAGTAATCACCTTAGAACGGCAATGCTATCATTAGAATTCCACCCCTGCCATGAATGTTTAATAGGAGCCATTTGAGCCCAAATACACTGTAAAGTTAGGTGTTAAATAATTAAATGACTCAATTACTTAGGATTATGCCTAGCGGATCTTTATTGTTATATAATTGTAAACAAGGTGGCCTTGACGGTAAAGAGAGAGACAGGAAATGTAGACCATTTCCGTGGCAGCCATCTTGGAGAGCTGTCTGGAACTAATTTTATGACCTGCTGAGGGGAGGGAGGTCGCTCGACCGATCCCTTGTCAATTACAGTCACAATAGGACACTGAGAGGTCTCGGTATTCAATAATGCAATTAAAAAATGAGTATTTTAGTGATGCAAATGGAATTAACTGGTATATGGCAACTCACATATGTGGTTGAACCATAGAAATCAGATGATATTTGGCGAAGTTATCCTCTGAGGGGGAAGGCTGAACCAAAATAATGTAGGCATCTTCTTTAATGTGCATTTTGCCAGTTTATGCTAATTTAGGGAAAAACGGGTATGTGTTTTTCCCAGAACATGACACAGTTGTATCTATAATAAGTCCGACAAGACCCAGATAATCGTTATATGGTGAAACTATAAATATTCTATCCATGTTTATGTTTATTTTATGATTAAGAAGCATGACTCATTTTCCTAGAGCGTTCATAGGGATGGAAAGAAGGAAGATGATTCGCACGACACAACAAAATATTTGCTAATAAATGTAGGAAACATTGAAGTAATGCTAATTAAAGTAAATGTCGTAGGAGACGGAATAATGTCTTAGAAATTCATGTTTTTGTGACATGTGGTTTTTGTGTTAAGATACTTCCATTAAATAAAATTGTGTCACATGACGGACACTATGAAAACCTTGTAATCTGAACTATTATTGACAGGATATTAGAAGTAGGTTTGAGTGCATTGTAGCGCTATTTTTAAGGAGAAAGCTCACAGAATAACCCTATTTAGTTGTGGGAATTAATTGTAATTTGTCCTTTGTTTTGTATTTGTTGTACAGCCATGATTTTAGACCAGTAAATATTTTATTCATAGGAATGTTGTGTATTTCCTGTAGAGTAGTTACCTGGTAGACTCAAATCCTGAACATGTGGTCGTGTTGTGGGCAGGAACGTCCCATACCTCGAAAGACCGTGAGCTAGTTGGGATACGAACACATGGTCCACATGGTGACAATCGGGTACATGGGGGAGTTGTCTCTGTACTTGGATTGAGTCACAGGTAATTACTTAAGTCGGTCAAGGTATTAATGGTAGAAGCAAATATAGCATAGAAATTAGGACAGAATAGGAAGACCGCATCCCATTTGTTAATAAGCCACCACATTAAAAATAATTGTTAATCCTCCATAAGACATGCTTATATAATTGTAACTTTCATAAACCATAGCCATAGATAACACATATAAAATAACATGACGCTGATATGTGGGGCCAGTTCAAAATACAGGTAACCTCCACTTAAGCATCATGAGCATGGCATAAATAAGCATGTTGACTACCCTAAATTTAACATGTCACCCACCTGTGAGTGTAAAGATTACCATGACAGATAAGATTAACATGGCACCCACGTGTGATATGACCTACATAGATTAACATGGCGCCCGTACGTGGTTGGCTTATGGGATTCAGAAAAACCCCATAATAATAGCATGGTTTTCATGGGGAAAACCATAGAAATAATTTTTTTTCCTCAAACTTGGTTTGAGCGATTGTGAGTCTTTCTAGATGATGTTCAGACGTCAGACAAATGTTGTCAGACGGGTACGAGGGTCTATACCCATTCCATAGTTAGTTTTGACATTTTATAATATGTTGTTGTTGTTGTCGCGGGATCGGAATCCTTTCTTTCCAATAGAACGCGCCAGTGTCTTCAGCTAGGGCCTACCTGAATCTCAAATTAAGTAGTACAGGATGGCCGGAACGGAAGAGGTACTCAGGTGTATCGCCGAGTTAAGGGAACATTTCGATGTTACTAATGATAAAAGTAAGGAAGAATCCAAAGCATTTAAAGATGAGGTAAGCCAGATGTTGGCTACAGTCAATACTAGACTAGAGGCTAATCAAGCCGAAATAAATACTAGACTAGAGGCTAATCAAGCCGAAGTAAACAATAGACTAGAGGCTAATCAAGCCGAAATAAATACTAGACTAGAGGCTAGTCAAACTAATGTAAACACGCAGTTAGAATTAAACCTAGGAGAGGTTAATAAGAAAATGGACGACGTTAAAGAGTCTGTCCAGAGACAGGTAACTAAGAATATTGTTAGCGTGATCTCAGAAATGCAAAATGATAACGAAAAACGCTTTGAGTCTATTGAATTAAAATTAGAAAGCAATTTGCAAATGTGCAGAGAGTCACAGCGTGAAATTAACGATAATTTAAACAGTATGTCCCGGGAGCTCAAAGACATTCAAAGTCAGAATGAAGCTAACACGAAACGTCAGTTAGAACAATTTAACACGTTTACTCAGACCGTGGATCATAGGTTCGAGGATAATGAACTAAAATGGAATACGCGAATGGCAGGTTATGCCAAGGCTGTGGACGAAGCTTTAAAAAAGCAGGACCAGAATATCCTTGACCAATGCAAGGAAATGCAGGAAATAAAGACGTCTGATCGAGATAATAAGGAAATAATGTCTAATATGAAGATACAAGTTGGAAAAGTGCAGAAAGAGTTGGAAAACACTCAGAATGACTTAGCAGTTCTCCATAAAAGACAGGACGAAGACCAAGGAGAAATCACAAAAATAAGGACTGAAATATCTCATATACAAGGTCACATTCAACGGGAAGTTACAGGCTTACGCGAAGAGTTAGAGCTTCGAGAAGGCTTAAAGACTGAAGCCAGTGATAAGACTCTTGCCGAAGTAAGAGAAAGTCTAGCAGGGGAAATTATCCACCTGAAGGAAAACCTTAAGGATAATAAAGAAAAGGTATTTTCTATGGCAGAAAGAAACCGAGATCGCCTCGAGAAAATAGAACGAGAGGTATTAGCTCGTTTGGAAAGGACTGAAAACAGGCACAGCCAGTTAGAAACGAGAATGATAGCGCAGGAAGAATCCATGTTGCGGAATCCTAGGTCTAGCGAAGGAAGTATAGACGAGAATAGGAGGAATAAATGGGCAGAGATAGAAATACAGCCCACTCCAAAGAATGCAGCAATGCCAAGTGACAGCCCGTATGCCACACCTGGTATGCCAATGGCTATGTCAACACCGCAGGAAAATGCTGTACAGAACCAAATAGTCACAGTTATAAGGGCTAGTGATGAAAAACCAAAGAAATACTCTGGGAGTAATTCTAATATGACACCCAAGTACTGGCTTAAAGAAGTTTCCGAGTACTTGAATGATGCGAAAGTACCGCCAGAGCGCAGGTTGAGAGCGATTGAAAAACTCACCGAAGGAGAGTGTGCTCTATGGTTTAGAAGTTTTAGGTACACGTTCGACACCGTTGAGGAATTTCGCCAAGCATTTTTAAGCAGGTATTGGAACGCGAGCGTACAACAAAACCTCAGACTGGACTTGTATTCCAGGCGTTACAGTACTAGTAACCCGACCAAGTACGGAGAGTTTTTTGTGAACCAATTATGCCGTTTTCGCGAGCTCGACGAAGGACTCAGAGAGTCAGACTTATGCATAGCAATAGCTAAGCAGCTGCCGTATGAAGTGCAGCGCCTGCTAATCTCAGCAAACGCCAAAACTGCAATCGATATGGAGGAGGTGCTGAGACAACTTGATTTAACCACAGTGCAGCACGCAAGACAAAGCCGACATGTGGAACAAGTTAATATGACGAATACGCCGATCGAGCCAACGAAGGTGCAGACGAAATGCAAGTCTACAAGCACCGAAACAGAAAAATCCGACTGGCAGCGCGAAGGACGCGAAAACCAAAATTGGAGGCCAGCGTATCGAGGAGGTTCGAACCGTGGTAACCGAGGAAGGAAAAACTGGAATCAGCGTGGTACCAGAGACCAGCAGCTGGACAACAGAAGAAATTACGGCCGAAATGGGAATAACCAAGGATGGAGATCCCAAGAGCAGAGTCGTGGGTTCGATGAAGAGGCGGAAGAACGCTATCATGCATCTTTAAGATACATGGAAGAGCGCGGAGATGATCCAAGACAATCGCGAGTTCACTGGGATGAAGCGATTCGAAATAGAAGGTCACCCGACATATATCAAAATGATGATGGTGCCAAAAGTCTGGAACTTCAACAGCATGAAGACAGGCAGAAGAACTCCACAAAGAATGGAGCAATTGAAAAAAAAAAAACACCAATTTTAAATGACCAGAGAGAGATAGGTTCAGGATGGAATACAGTAAATGTTATTAACTGGATTGCCAAACCTGAGGAGCTTATCGAAGACCTCGATGAAAGAACGGTCAATGTAAGAAGGGAACTACCTATTATTATTGTAAACATTGCGGGAACGAAAGTAAGAAGTCTCATCGATACAGGATCAACAGTGAGTTTGATAACCCAGGCATTATACAATGAAATCCAGAGTAAAATCCACGTATTGAAAATACCCATTTCAAGCGTGAAAATAAAAGGTGTCATACCAGACAAAGTTATGATATGCAGATACCAAGTATTTTTAGATCTGCAGATAGGGAACTCTACATTCTCACAGAGCTTCCTACTTGTAAATAAGCTGCCATATAACCTTATTGTTGGGATGGATTTCATAAAAGAGTATAAAGTTATTATAGATCTCTCGCAAGACATTGTAATGTTTCGCGCAAGTGAGGGAAAGGAAGACTTAGAACTCTCATTAAGGCATAATGAAGCGAGACAAGAAGAATACGTATGGCATACATACGGAGATATGACTGGGGAGGCAGTGTCGACAATAGAAGATATTGAGGAAGAGTTGGCAACACTGGCCGCAGACATTGAAAAAGATCTCGAACCAAAATTTGAAGAATGCCTGGAAGAGAAGATTGAGGAAGCTAAATTTGGTCCAGAATATAAGAAAATGCTAAGGGAACTACTATTCGAGTATAAAGGAGTCTTCGATTCGAAACCTGGCCGGATCAAGAATTTCCAGTATGCGTTTCAAGTCAGCGATTGGACGCCATTCAAACAGAAGCCGTATCCTGTAGCTGAGAAACATTATTTAAAGGTCAAAGAAGCGATACAGGAAATGCTAGAAGCAGGCGTCATTGTAAAGACAGCCACACCTTATGTCAGCCCATTGGTAGTTGTACCGAAACAGGATGGAAGTGTGAGGATATGCCTGGACCTACGAAATTTGAATTCCAAGGTTATACCGGAATTTGATAGGCTACAGTTCCACCCATTAAGGAGCTACTCAGAAGGTTCAAAGGAAAGACTGTATTCTCAAATCTTGATCTAACGGCAAGTTTTCACCATCTTGCTCTGGAAGAGAAAACAAGTCTGTTAACCGGATTTTTATTTGACCAGCACACGTACTCCTACGTCCGTCTTCCATTTGGATTAAAAACAGCAGGTTCAGCGTTGATACGAGCGCTAGATAGGAACCTATCCGAAGAAGTAAAAGCTACAACCATATGCTACGTAGATGATATACTACTGACCTCTGAAACAGTTGAAGAACATGTCAGAGATCTACGCAAGTTGTTATATGACCTAAGTCAGGCTAATTTCAAGGTCAATATAAAGAAGTCTAACTTTGCTCAGAGAGAAGTTAAATTTCTAGGTCATGTAATCGATGCACAAGGAGTTAGGCCTAATCCGGGAAAACTGGAAGTCATAAAACGTTTCCCGAGACCAACGAAGGTGAAGAACGTCAGGCAATATCTGGGCGTTATTGGATTCTTTTCGAACCATTGTCCGAAGTACACCGAGACTGTAGCACCACTCCAAGACTTACTTAAAAAGGGAGGAAGATGGCGATGGACGGAGCAATGCGAGGAAGCCTTCGTGAAATCTAAACAGATGTTGTTAGATTATGTGAAATTGGGATATCCTGACTACACTCAGAAATTTATCATCCAGACTGACGCATCCTTCGTAGGCATTGGATCTATGTTGTATCAGGAAAATAAGGACAGGCCAGAGGAGAGAACTTATATCTCATTCATCAGTAGAAGGTTGAGGCCTAATGAAAAGAATTATACGGTCACGGAGATCGAATTACTTGCGATACTGTATGCATTACAGTATTGGCACAAGCTGATTTATGGTTTCAGAATTATTTTGAGAACAGACCATAAAGCCCTAACGTTCCTGCTAAAAACTGACTTGTCGAGTCAAAGACTGACAAGGTGGTCCCTATACATACAACAATTTCAAGTGGAAATAGAATATTGCCCGGGGAAGGACAATATCATACCTGATTTGCTAAGCAGATACCCTACAGCAGAGGAAGAAGAAACGCTAGCTATTGAAATAGAAGATAGAGATCAGAAGACCTTAGATGATCTGAGGAACATCACCGTTTTTCAACATGAAGATCCCTGGATACGGTTGATGATAAATTACTTCGAGGGAAAGCTGAATAGAGGAACCCCGATGTATATGGAAGCTGAAGCACTTTCAACGGGATATCTATGGTTTAACCAGATGCTACATAAATGGAGCGACTCTGACCACACAAAACCTAGGATTGTTGTACCACCAGCATTGCAGAGAAGGCTAGTTTGGCTAGCACACCGAGCTTTTGGACATTCAGGTGTAGATAAGACTGTTGCCCTGCTTAAAGAGGCGTTTATTTGGCCTAAACTTAGAGAAACAGTCAGAAATACTATCAGGACATGTGATATGTGCCAACGAGTAAAGCCTAACTCGTACTTAATGAGGCAGAAACCTATACCACTCTTACCAGAGAAGCCATGTCAGCTCCTGGCGCTGGACAACTTTGGGCCCCTGCCTAGAGCTAGAAGAGGAAATAAACACATCCTAGTTGCACTAGACGTGTTTTCCAAAATGGTAGTCCTGTGTCCAATTCAGAAAACCAGTACAAAACAAGTACTTAAGAGGCTGAAGGAAAGAATCATTCCTATATTAGGACAGCCAGAAAACATCTTATCGGATCACGGAAGCTGTTTTACCAGCGTAGAATTTCGCAGGGAGTTGGAAAATCTGGGCATAAGACAGATTTTGTCCACGGTTAGGCACCCGGAGTCGAACTCAGCTGAGAGAGTTATGAGGGAGGTGCAAAAATACATGAAGATATACTGCTCTACTGAGAATTGGAAATGGATTGACGTGCTTGAGATTATTGAATATTGTATCAACAATACTGTGCACGAAGCTACAGGAGAGGTGCCAGTGAGCCTACATCTCGACAGAAGACCCGAGAGGCCATGGAATAATGTCATCCAGACACCCGTCGATGCACAACTTGGACGTGAGTTGAGAATCCAGAGGACGTTCGAGTATCTCAAGAAACAAGCAGATAAGCGACAGCGAAGAAACAGGAGGAAACGCTATCATAGACCGCTACTCGTGGGAGAATACGTCTTATTGAAAAAACCCGCCAGTTCAGATCCAGAGAGCAGGAAATATAAAAAATTCCAGCACGCTTATCTCGGACCCTACCTGATTATAAGGGATCTGCAGAATAACGCATATCGGATTAAAGATGAGGCAACAGGTAGAGAAGTTGTGGTAAATGCAGCTAATCTGAAGTTATATAGTCCACCAGAAGACTATGATGCGAGAGAAGAGCAAGCTACACACATCCAAGTGAACGAGGAATCATTACGTATGCACGGAAAGGTTCTGGAGAAAAGCTTGCAGGCTCGAGAAGGGTCGAAGAAAAGAAAACAGCTCACCAGCCCAGCGGACACGAGGGGAGAGTGCAGCTGTCGACTGCAGGAGTTTTACGACCAGTTGAAGGGAGCCGCTGTGGAGTTAGAGGAGATGAATGAACAATTGAGACAGGAAAACGAAAGTCTAAGAGACAGCAGACAAGAGTGGAGTGGGAAAACGTGAAAGCCCATTGCCGAGAGCAATGACCGCTTAAAGTAAATACTGCAAGGAGTTGATACCAGCTGATAGGCCCGAAAAATTCACTTATGAAATGAATTTTTCGAACTTAGCAGGAGAAAGATGTGCCCAACTGGTCACGGCAGTCTGGTATCGAACTCAGGGCCTTATCAGAGAAGACCAGGCAAATGGTTATGCCTAAGGTCGAACCAGTGGTCTCTAAGGGGGAGCCATTATATGGAACCCACAGAGCAATGAGAGGTCTACTGACACATAATAGTCTAGCATGATTTCACGATTATTTAGGTGCAAATCATAGCAATTGAAAGGAGAAATTATAAGCAAAATGCAAGGGAATGTACGTTTTCAGTGCATACGAAGTCGAGAGAGGCTAGTATTGAAGTCTGACAAATGACTTTAACAAGTAGGCGGGTTAGACCTGGCGCCTACGGAACTATTTCCGTCTAGGGCGGTCAGACAGCTCAAAATTAATGACCCGGGAATCCACCGGTCGACAACGAGCAAAGCTTTGGCGGGACCAAGCCCACAAGAAATTAATTAATTACAGATAAATGGAGCATTGTAATGCAATGAAACATACACATAGATGAATGTATTCACGGAGGAGTAATTTAGGAGTGGTTTTTCACCTAAAATTACGCCTATTTCTCAAAATGACCGCATTACAACCAAACTCACGCTCGACAGCATGGATACTTTAACCAACCAGCGGGAAATCCCCACCGTAGCATCCCACGCGCTGAACTAAGGCAATTAATTGTAATTAATTGGCCGAAGCGATCGCCGGCACGCGAGTGTTTTTAAAACCTCCACGCCTAGATAAACAAGATGCAGTTGTTATTTCGGCTGAAGACGGAGTATTTCAAGAAGGGAGTCGCTCTCACGTGTCCCGTGAACTATTTTGTGCAAGAAACCAATATAAGGGAAGAGCACCCTACGCCAAGGGACACTTGTTGGTCATTTTGTTGGTCAGTTGTTGGTCAGTTATGGTTCAGTTGGAAAGCAGTTGAAGACGTCAGACGGTCGCTCGAGTTGGAAGTTAGTCCTTTGTCTACAAGCGCTCTGCAGTAAGCACGCCAATTATTAAAATATCAGCGTACCGCCGATGAAGACAATGGAGGCAAATTGTAAGCTTCATCAGTAATAATGAAGTGCATAAAAGGTAACAAAGTGCAGATATTGCTTTATTATCTGACACAGATATAAATTCGCTACAGCGAATAGGAACTGATAATGTTTGGAACAGTTCGTATACCGGAAGGTATTGTCAATTATATGACATCAGCATTAGGAGCACTCCAGTGATGGGAAAATGGAAGTTATCGCCACATATCCAGGACAGTGAGATGAACGGGAGTGCAGGGAACTAGGATCGAACATCTATAAAAACGCTACTAGATTTCACGGAGACCAGCGGTTATCATAAGTCATCGCATCTCTGAGGTCAAGCGTAGGTGAAATCCAGATTAAGGATCAACATGTGAAATGATAGATGAAGTGTATAAATTGTGAAATAATAATTTAAAGTGTTAATGTGTTTAATGATTAATATTCAGTGTTTATCAGTGGTAAAGGCCACTTGTGGTAATATGTGTATCATGTGTAAAAAGTGTGAATCTCAGTGTTGTGTATTGGATATCATGATGGATTAAGTCAATCATCATGGTAGAGCTCAGGCGGAGATACTGGTACTTTCCACCCAGAAGGAAACGTGAGTAAACATGCAAATAATAACATTATAATGGCATAGTTCACCATGTAACGATTAATCACTTTGAAATTAAAGAAGTAATAGTCACTTACTGAACGAGTTTTCACCACTCGTCTTGAATAAAGTATGACTTGGAAGGTGATTTGCTTAGGACCATGTAGGTCAAAAATAGTGATGGATCTAAACGTTAAAATAATAATAATAATAATAATAACTGGGGTCGGCAACCATAAAGTAAGGGCAAAGTTGGCCTAAGTAAGGTTCAAATAGTGTCATGTCTAATTTAAGATACTGTCATTTGGTAAACAGTAAAGAATGTAGTGTGGAATATCGCGAATACGAGAGCTTTTCTCAGTGTCAGTGAAAATTTGAATAGATATTTGAAATTAAAGTAAGCCAGTATATTTATACATTTGTGTTAGGAGCTATGTAAAGCTTTGGCTTAAATAATATAACAGGAAGAACGCAGGTACCTTGATAATGGAGTCATATATGTGAAATATTGTTTAGCCGCATATAGCGTGCAGATTAACGTAGAATCCAGTGATTTACGTAAGATAAGCACGGGAAAGACTAGTATAGCTTGCGCGTGAGGTGAAAATTGGCTTAATCTTCGAGAAGTATCGCCCTTGTGCATACTGTATGTGTTACGCAGCGATTTGGATAGATTCTGTCTATTGCCAACGCTTGCATTGAATTATAGCCACTATGGACGCCCAGCGAGG
Source organism: Meconema thalassinum (assembly GCA_946902985.2). Taxonomy (NCBI): domain Eukaryota; kingdom Metazoa; phylum Arthropoda; class Insecta; order Orthoptera; family Tettigoniidae; genus Meconema; species Meconema thalassinum. Next base: position 176,372,020 of record OX336401.1, read on the forward strand.
CGCGGTGAGCATTTTTACTTATGGTCTGCCCGAGAGGTAGAATCATATTCGTCGACGAGGAACGTGGTTTCCAAAAATATATGTAAATGACAGCTGCTGATGATAACCATGGGGTTTCATTATGATGCGCGTCTTATAAGCCACAAAGTAATCACCTTAGAACGGCAATGCTATCATTAGAATTCCACCCCTGCCATGAATGTTTAATAGGAGCCATTTGAGCCCAAATACACTGTAAAGTTAGGTGTTAAATAATTAAATGACTCAATTACTTAGGATTATGCCTAGCGGATCTTTATTGTTATATAATTGTAAACAAGGTGGCCTTGACGGTAGAGAGAGACAGGAAATGTAGACCATTTCCGTGGCAGCCATCTTGGAGAGCTGTCTGGAACTAATTTTATGACCTGCTGAGGGGAGGGAGGTCGCTCGACCGATCCCTTGTCAATTACAGTCACAATAGGACACTGAGAGGTCTCGGTATTCAATAATGCAATTAAAAAATGAGTATTTTAGTGATGCAAATGGAATTAACTGGTATATGGCAACTCACATATGTGGTTGAACCATAGAAATCAGATGATATTTGGCGAAGTTATCCTCTGAGGGGGAAGGCTGAACCAAAATAATGTAGGCATCTTCTTTAATGTGCATTTTGCCAGTTTATGCTAATTTAGGAAAAACGGGTATGTGTTTTTCCCAGAACATGACACAGGTGTATCTATAATAAGTCCGACAAGACCCAGATAATCGTTATATGGTGAAACTATAAATATTCTATCCATGTTTATGTTTATTTTATGATTAAGAAGCATGACTCATTTTCCTAGAGCGTTCATAGGGATGGAAAGAAGGAAGATGATTCGCACGACACAACAAAATATTTGCTAATAAATGTAGGAAACATTGAAGTAATGCTAATTAAAGTAAATGTCGTAGGAGACGGAATAATGTCTTAGAAATTCATGTTTTTGTGACATGTGGTTTTTGTGTTAAGATACTTCCATTAAATAAAATTGTGTCACATGACGGACACTATGAAAACCTTGTAATCTGAACTATTATTGACAGGATATTAGAAGTAGGTTTGAGTGCATTGTAGCGCTATTTTTAAGGAGAAAGCTCACAGAATAACCCTATTTAGTTGTGGGAATTAATTGTAATTTGTCCTTTGTTTTGTATTTGTTGTACAGCCATGATTTTAGACCAGTAAATATTTTATTCATAGGAATGTTGTGTATTTCCTGTAGAGTAGTTACCTGGTAGACTCAAATCCTGAACATGTGGTCGTGTTGTGGGCAGGAACGTCCCATACCTCGAAAGACCGTGAGCTAGTTGGGATACGAACACATGGTCCACATGGTGACAATCGGGTACAGTATAAAACGAAGCCCCCCGATTCCTGGATGTAATCTCGAGAACCACTGGATGGATTTTGATGCGGTTTTCACCACTGTAAAGGATTTCTCAGGGAAGGTTTCTGTAGAAAAACACTCATTTATGACCAAAGGAAGTCAAGCAGTAACGATTTCAGTTAATCGAGTTGAAGAAAATCTGCCGTCCGTGAGCCTTTTAGGCTTACGCTGGGTAAACCGTTAAAAATATCTATAAGCCTATACTATGAGTGTTCAGCATAAAAAGTTCTACAAAATAGTGGGGACAGCATATCTATATCTTTAATACATCGCCCACTATAAGTGTTTTTACGTTTTTATTTCTTCCAACAATCTCCATTCAGTAGAAATTTAAATCACTAGCTTCGAAGCGAGCCTATCACCACAGCTTTGACCAGCATCACACTATCTAGTCGTGTCGAGTTAAGACTTCAGAGAAGAGTATATGTGTTTTGAGTCTCGCTGTTCACCTCGGCTTTTCTGAATTGCGTCTGGAACCTGCCGTCCGTGCGCCTTAAGATAACGATGGGTAAAGGTTGAATATACCGGGCGAAGCCGGGGCGGGTTGCTAGTTATTGTCTAATTCTAAAATACCCTCAACAATCAGTGGTGTAAAGGGGAATGGAACTGAACATCATTATCCTATGCTTAATCACAATGTAGGTCATGTACCTAAAGCTATCACACGGTTAAGAGTCTATAATAGACCGGACGCGTTTTTAGATGTAAAGAACCAGTAGAATATATGAAAATAGGCAATTTAAAGGTTCAATGAACTACGTGTCTCTTTTTACCCTTTTTTCCGATATACTAGTGAATTTGACTTCCATTTACGTACCGGAGAAGTTCCAAAAATTACAGATCAACACAAATTATATGAATATTATAGCCTACCACAATTCCCGGGACAATACTTTATTAATATTAAACAAAACAACCCCTGGCACTATCCAGCCCATGACGGGCTAAGGCCGACCAAGCGACCGCTGCCCAGCCATTTGGCCTGCAGATATTGGGGTGACGCGTGATCAGCGCGTCGGGTCCCCTCGGCCGTTAATCTTGGTATTCGTGATCGGGGCGCTGTCTCACTGTCAGACAGCTACTCAATTGTCCTCACGAGACTGAGTGCACCCCGTTCCAACCCTCACGTCAGTTTTAAAATCCCTGACGGAGCCGGGGATCGAACCCGGGGCCTCCGGGCGAGAGGCAGGCGCGCTACCCCAACACCACGGGGCCGGCCTTATTAATATTATTGTTACTATTATTATTATTATTATTATTATTACTTTGACTTGATGAGTAATTCGTATTATTTTATTTATATCGTATGGCAAAACAAGGATACATTATAAATACATATATCTTACAATTATTAACAGGTGAACATTCAAAACTTAATGTCCAGACTTTTCAGCCAGTCCACTGCCTCTGTAGAGGCACTATGTAGTTCTTGAACAGATCCATTGAATCTTCTTTTAGGGCAGTCCATAACAACGTGCTGGATGGTCTGGGGCACATTATCACAGTCACAGAATGGGTCTTCAGATCTTCCCCACTTGTGAAGCCATGATTTGTCCTGATTCTATTTAGAGATGTCCATTCCCTTCACGGTAAGTTGAAACCAGGAGGAGTTCTACAAGGATAATGAATTAAACCCTGGTGGTCAGGATTTGAAGAGGTCCATTCTTCATGCTAGATCTCATCAGTATCAAAAGGTGTTTCCAGGAGCTTTTTACCTAGCTTCCATGATGGGTTTCTGGACTTTAATCTCTTCGGTTTCTGAGGGTTGCAATCCTGATGTAAGTGATTTGTATGAGAAAAGAAAACGTCCAGCGATGGGAAGTGGTCTTTGTACCAGATTAGAAGCCCTAGGTACACAGCCCTATTTCCCAGATGGTAAGCGTGGCTTTCAACAATCAGTGCTGTGGAGGCGACCAGACCCCAACATTAGTGTCTCGTCATGTTGCTATAGTTCAACACTAGTAACGAGAGCCTAGTATAGTTCGACATACATAACAAGAGTCAGGACTATGTCTCGAGACAAATGTTGGGATGTTGTTAATTTGTCATGGAACATCTTGGTCATCAATCCCGTGTACTTGTGTGTGTCTTCATTTTGTCTGATAACCTGTGTTACTATGGGCTCTGTAGTAGTGGGCATAACTGTACTTATTTGGGTCGGGCAAGGTGAAGGTGCCGCGAGACTTGAAGTAAGGCACTATCCCAACATTTTCCTGGAGGGAATGTGGGAAAACCCAGGGGGAAAACTAAGTAAGCAAAACCAATATTCCGAGTTGTTGCAGTTCTCCATCACAGCCATGGTGCGCGCTTAAACGCGCACGGCTGAGCAGAGGGGTGGTGTCAAAATTAAGGCCATGACCGTCTTCTACCCAAATTACAAACACACCCAAGGGTTATCAGAAAGATTCCATACACTCAAGATAACGGGGCTGCATTACTATGTTGTCGCCAACGTGAACCAAAAACAACAGTTTCACTGAGATTCTGGGAGGAAATGCTAAGAGAGCTGTGGTGTAAGTTCAATAAAATGCCAGGAGGAGTTGTCAAACTCACTAGTGCTGTATAATCGTGACTGCTCCGACACCCACATAATCTCTAACTTACTTTCTTAATTGCAGCCAGCCTGTCTCCATGGATGTTGTAATGTACATTCCTCTGCAACATTCAGCACCAAGTCTGGGGCCAGGTGATTGATAATAATTATTAGTGTCAACATTTGTATGGAAATGGCTATTTGGAATGTTTCTTTAGAATCCATGCAGTGATGAAGTTGCGGGGTGCAGAACCAAAATATAGGCTTTTTATTCATCTATTCGAATTATAAGTATCGCACACCCATCAACTGGGATCTAAGTTTACTTGCCCTTGTTGCCACGGTAACTAGAAGTTTGACATTTGTCACTGCAACACGCTTCAAGGAGTAGGATCTAAGTCCGCTTGCCCTTGTTGCCATGGTAACTAGAAGTTTGACATTTGTCGCTGCAACACGCTTCAAGGAGTAGGATCTAAGTCCGCTTGCCCTTGTTGCCATGGTAACTAGAAGTTTGACATTTGTTTCTGCAACACGCTTCAAGGAGTAGGATTTAAGTCCGCTTGCCCTTGTTGCCATGGTAACTAGAAGTTTGACATTTGTCGCTGCAGCACGCTTCAAGGAGTAGGATTTAAGTCCGCTTGCCCTTGTTGCCATGGTAACTAGAAGTTTGACTTTTGTCGCTGCAGCACGTTTCAAGGAGTAGGATTTAAGTCCGCTTGCCCTTGTTGCCATGGTAACTAGAAGTTTGACATTTGTCACTGCAACACGCTTCAAGGAGTAGGATCTAAGTCCGCTTGCCCTTGTTGCCATGGTAACTAGAAGTTTGACATTTGTTTCTGCAACACGCTTCAAGGAGTAGGATTTAAGTCCGCTTGCCCTTGTTGCCATTGTAACTAGAAGTTTGACATTTGTCGCTGCAACACGCTTCAAGGAGTAGGATTTAAGTCCGCTTGCCCTTGTTGCCATGGTAACTAGAAGTTTGACATTTGTCGCTGCAACACGCTTCAAGGAGTAGGATTTAAGTCCGCTTGCCCTTGTTGCCATGGTAACTAGATGTTTGACATTTGTCGCTGCAACACGCTTCAAGGAGTAGGATTTAAGTCCGCTTGCCCTTGTTGCCATGGTAACTAGAAGTTTGACATTTGTCGCTGCAACACGCTTCAAGGAGTAGGATTTAAGTCCGCTTGCCCTTGTTGCCATGGTAACTAGATGTTTGACATTTGTCGCTGCAACACGCTTCAAGGAGTAGGATTTAAGTCCGCTTGCCCTTGTTGCCACGGTAACTAGAAGTTTGACATTTGTCGCTGCAGCACGCTTCAAGGAGTAGGATTTAAGTCCGCTTGCCCTTGTTGCCATGGTAACTAGAAGTTTGACATTTGTCACTGCAACACGCTTCAAGGAGTAGGATTTAAGTCCGCTTGCCCTTGTTGCCAAGGTAACTAGAAGTTTGACATTTGTCGCTGCAGCACGCTTCAAGGAGTAGGATTTAAGTCCGCTTGCCCTTGTTGCCATGGTAACTAGAAGTTTGACATTTGTCGCTGCAACACGCTTCAAGGAGTAGGATTTAAGTCCGCTTGCCCTTGTTGCCACGGTAACTAGAAGTTTGACATTTGTCACTGCAACACGCTTCAAGGAGTAGGATTTAAGTCCGCTTGCCCTTGTTGCCATGTTAACTAGAAGTTTGACATTTGTCGCTGCAACACGCTTCAAGGAGTAGGATCTAAGTCCGCTTGCCCTTGTTGCCATGGTAACTAGAAGTTTGACATTTGTCGCTGCAGCACGCTTCAAGGAGTAGTATTTAAGTCCGCTTGCCCTTGTTGCCATGGTAACTAGAAGTTTGACATTTGTCGCTGCAACACGCTTCAAGAAGAAGGATTTAAGTCCGCTTGCCCTTGTTGCCATGGTAACTAGAAGTTTGACATTTGTCGCTGCAGCACGCTTCAAGGAGTAGGATTTAAGTCCGCTTGCCCTTGTTGCCATGGTAACTAGAAGTTTGACATTTGTCACTGCAACACGCTTCAAGGAGTAGGATTTAAGTCCGCTTGCCCTTGTTGCCATGGAAACTAGAAGTTTGACATTTGTCGCTGGAGCACGCTTCAAGGAGTAGGATCTAAGTCCGCTTGCCCTTGTTGCCATGGTAACTAGAAGTTTGACATTTGTCGCTGCAGCACGCTTCAAGGAGTAGCATTTAAGTCCGCTTGCCCTTGTTGCCATGGTAACTAGAAGTTTGACATTTGTCGCTGCAACACGCTTCAAGAAGTAGGATCCAAGTCCGCTTGCCCTTGTTGCTATGGTAAGTAGAAGTTTGACATTTGTCACTGCAACACGCTTCAAGGAGTAGGATTTAAGTCCGCTTGTCCTTGTTGCCATGGTAACTAGAAGTTTGACATTTGTCGCTGCAGCACGCTTCAAGGAGTAGGATCTAAGTCCGCTTGCCCTTGTTGCCATGGTAACTAGAAGTTTGACATTTGTTTCTGCAACACGCTTCAAGGAGAAGGATTTAAGTCCGCTTGCCCTTGTTGCCATGGTAACTAGAAGTTTGACATTTGTCGCTGCAACACGCTTCAAGGAGTAGGATTTAAGTCCGCTTGCCCTTGTTGCCATGGTAACTAGAAGTTTGACATTTGTCGCTGCAACACGCTTCAAGGAGTAGGATTTAAGCCAGCTTGCCCTTGTTGCCATGGTAACTAGAAGTTTGACATTTGTCGCTGCAGCACGCTTCAAGGAGTAGGATTTAAGCCCGCTTGCCCTTGTTGCCATGGTAAATAGAAGTTTGACATTTGTCGCTGCAGCACGCTTCAAGGAGTAGGATCTAAGTCCGCTTGCCCTTGTTGCCATGGTAACTAGAAGTTTGACATTTGTTTCTGCAACACGCTTCAAGGAGAAGGATTTAAGTCCGCTTGCCCTTGTTGCCATGGTAACTAGAAGTTTGACATTTGTCGCTGCAACACGCTTCAAGGAGTAGGATTTAAGTCCGCTTGCCCTTGTTGCCATGGTAACTAGAAGTTTGACATTTGTCGCTGCAACACGCTTCAAGGAGTAGGATTTAAGTCCGCTTGCCCTTGTTGCCACGGTAACTAGAAGTTTGACATTTGTCACTGCAACACGCTTCAAGGAGTAGGATTTAAGTCCGCTTGCCCTTGTTGCCATGTTAACTAGAAGTTTGACATTTGTCGCTGCAACACGCTTCAAGGAGTAGGATCTAAGTCCGCTTGCCCTTGTTGCCATGGTAACTAGAAGTTTGACATTTGTCGCTGCAGCACGCTTCAAGGAGTAGTATTTAAGACCGCTTGCCCTTGTTGCCATGGTAACTAGAAGTTTGACATTTGTCGCTGCAACACGCTTCAAGAAGAAGGATTTAAGTCCGCTTGCCCTTGTTGCCATGGTAACTAGAAGTTTGACATTTGTCGCTGCAGCACGCTTCAAGGAGTAGGATTTAAGTCCGCTTGCCCTTGTTGCCATGGTAACTAGAAGTTTGACATTTGTCACTGCAACACGCTTCAAGGAGTAGGATTTAAGTCCGCTTGCCCTTGTTGCCATGGAAACTAGAAGTTTGACATTTGTCGCTGGAGCACGCTTCAAGGAGTAGGATCTAAGTCCGCTTGCCCTTGTTGCCATGGTAACTAGAAGTTTGACATTTGTCGCTGCAGCACGCTTCAAGGAGTAGCATTTAAGTCCGCTTGCCCTTGTTGCCATGGTAACTAGAAGTTTGACATTTGTCGCTGCAACACGCTTCAAGAAGTAGGATCCAAGTCCGCTTGCCCTTGTTGCTATGGTAAGTAGAAGTTTGACATTTGTCACTGCAACACGCTTCAAGGAGTAGGATTTAAGTCCGCTTGTCCTTGTTGCCATGGTAACTAGAAGTTTGACATTTGTCGCTGCAGCACGCTTCAAGGAGTAGGATCTAAGTCCGCTTGCCCTTGTTGCCATGGTAACTAGAAGTTTGACATTTGTTTCTGCAACACGCTTCAAGGAGAAGGATTTAAGTCCGCTTGCCCTTGTTGCCATGGTAACTAGAAGTTTGACATTTGTCGCTGCAACACGCTTCAAGGAGTAGGATTTAAGTCCGCTTGCCCTTGTTGCCATGGTAACTAGAAGTTTGACATTTGTCGCTGCAACACGCTTCAAGGAGTAGGATTTAAGCCCGCTTGCCCTTGTTGCCATGGTAACTAGAAGTTTGGCATTTGTCGCTGCAGCACGCTTCAAGGAGTAGGATTTAAGCCCGCTTGCCCTTGTTGCCATGGTAAATAGAAGTTTGACATTTGTCGCTGCAGCACGCTTCAAGGAGTAGGATCTAAGTCCGCTTGCCCTTGTTGCCATGGTAACTAGAAGTTTGACATTTGTTTCTGCAACACGCTTCAAGGAGAAGGATTTAAGTCCGCTTGCCCTTGTTGCCATGGTAACTAGAAGTTTGACATTTGTCGCTGCAACACGCTTCAAGGAGTAGGATTTAAGTCCGCTTGCCCTTGTTGCCATGGTAACTAGAAGTTTGACATTTGTCGCTGCAACACGCTTCAAGGAGTAGGATTTAAGCCCGCTTGCCCTTGTTGCCATGGTAACTAGAAGTTTGACATTTGTCGCTGCAGCACGCTTCAAGGAGTAGGATTTAATCCCGCTTGCCCTTGTTGCCATGGTAACTAGAAGTTTGACATTTGTCGCTGCAACACGCTTCAGGGAGTAGGATTTAAGTCCGCTTGCCCTTGTTGCCATAGTAACTAGAAGTTTGACATTTGTCGCTGCAACACGCTTCAAGGAGTAGGATTTAAGCCCGCTTGCCCTTGTTGCCATGGTAACTAGAAGTTTGACATTTGTCGCTGCAGCACGCTTCAAGGAGTAGGATCTAAGTCCGCCTGCCCTTGTTGCCATGGTAACTAGAAGTTTGACATTTGTTTCTGCAACACGCTTCAAGGAGAAGGATTTAAGTCCGCTTGCCCTTGTTGCCATGGTAACTAGAAGTTTGACATTTGTCGCTGCAACACGCTTCAAGGAGTAGGATTTAAGTCCGCTTGCCCTTGTTGCCATGGTAACTAGAAGTTTGACATTTGTCGCTGCAACACGCTTCAAGGAGTAGGATTTAAGCCCGCTTGCCCTTGTTGCCATGGTAACTAGAAGTTTGGCATTTGTCGCTGCAGCACGCTTCAAGGAGTAGGATTTAAGCCCGCTTGCCCTTGTTGCCATGGTAAATAGAAGTTTGACATTTGTCGCTGCAGCACGCTTCAAGGAGTAGGATCTAAGTCCGCTTGCCCTTGTTGCCATGGTAACTAGAAGTTTGACATTTGTTTCTGCAACACGCTTCAAGGAGAAGGATTTAAGTCCGCTTGCCCTTGTTGCCATGGTAACTAGAAGTTTGACATTTGTCGCTGCAACACGCTTCAAGGAGTAGGATTTAAGTCCGCTTGCCCTTGTTGCCATGGTAACTAGAAGTTTGACATTTGTCGCTGCAACACGCTTCAAGGAGTAGGATTTAAGTCCGCTTGCCCTTGTTGCCACGGTAACTAGAAGTTTGACATTTGTCACTGCAACACGCTTCAAGGAGTAGGATTTAAGTCCGCTTGCCCTTGTTGCCATGTTAACTAGAAGTTTGACATTTGTCGCTGCAACACGCTTCAAGGAGTAGGATCTAAGTCCGCTTGCCCTTGTTGCCATGGTAACTAGAAGTTTGACATTTGTCGCTGCAGCACGCTTCAAGGAGTAGTATTTAAGACCGCTTGCCCTTGTTGCCATGGTAACTAGAAGTTTGACATTTGTCGCTGCAACACGCTTCAAGAAGAAGGATTTAAGTCCGCTTGCCCTTGTTGCCATGGTAACTAGAAGTTTGACATTTGTCGCTGCAGCACGCTTCAAGGAGTAGGATTTAAGTCCGCTTGCCCTTGTTGCCATGGTAACTAGAAGTTTGACATTTGTCACTGCAACACGCTTCAAGGAGTAGGATTTAAGTCCGCTTGCCCTTGTTGCCATGGAAACTAGAAGTTTGACATTTGTCGCTGGAGCACGCTTCAAGGAGTAGGATCTAAGTCCGCTTGCCCTTGTTGCCATGGTAACTAGAAGTTTGACATTTGTCGCTGCAGCACGCTTCAAGGAGTAGCATTTAAGTCCGCTTGCCCTTGTTGCCATGGTAACTAGAAGTTTGACATTTGTCGCTGCAACACGCTTCAAGAAGTAGGATCCAAGTCCGCTTGCCCTTGTTGCTATGGTAAGTAGAAGTTTGACATTTGTCACTGCAACACGCTTCAAGGAGTAGGATTTAAGTCCGCTTGTCCTTGTTGCCATGGTAACTAGAAGTTTGACATTTGTCGCTGCAGCACGCTTCAAGGAGTAGGATCTAAGTCCGCTTGCCCTTGTTGCCATGGTAACTAGAAGTTTGACATTTGTTTCTGCAACACGCTTCAAGGAGAAGGATTTAGGTCCGCTTGCCCTTGTTGCCATGGTAACTAGAAGTTTGACATTTGTCGCTGCAACACGCTTCAAGGAGTAGGATTTAAGTCCGCTTGCCCTTGTTGCCATGGTAACTAGAAGTTTGACATTTGTCGCTGCAACACGCTTCAAGGAGTAGGATTTAAGCCCGCTTGCCCTTGTTGCCATGGTAACTAGAAGTTTGGCATTTGTCGCTGCAGCACGCTTCAAGGAGTAGGATTTAAGCCCGCTTGCCCTTGTTGCCATGGTAAATAGAAGTTTGACATTTGTCGCTGCAGCACGCTTCAAGGAGTAGGATCTAAGTCCTCTTGCCCTTGTTGCCATGGTAACTAGAAGTTTGACATTTGTTTCTGCAACACGCTTCAAGGAGAAGGATTTAAGTCCGCTTGCCCTTGTTGCCATGGTAACTAGAAGTTTGACATTTGTCGCTGCAACACGCTTCAAGGAGTAGGATTTAAGTCCGCTTGCCCTTGTTGCCATGGTAACTAGAAGTTTGACATTTGTCGCTGCAACACGCTTCAAGGAGTAGGATTTAAGCCCGCTTGCCCTTGTTGCCATGGTAACTAGAAGTTTGACATTTGTCGCTGCAGCACGCTTCAAGGAGTAGGATTTAATCCCGCTTGCCCTTGTTGCCATGGTAACTAGAAGTTTGACATTTGTCGCTGCAACACGCTTCAGGGAGTAGGATTTAAGTCCGCTTGCCCTTGTTGCCATAGTAACTAGAAGTTTGACATTTGTCGCTGCAACACGCTTCAAGGAGTAGGATTTAAGCCCGCTTGCCCTTGTTGCCATGGTAACTAGAAGTTTGACATTTGTCGCTGCAGCACCCTTCAAGGAGTAGGATTTAAGTCCGCTTGCCCTTGTTGCCATGGTAACTAGAAGTTTGACATTTGTCGCTGCAACACGCTTCAAGGAGTAGGATTTAAGTCCGCTTGCCCTTGTTGCCATGGTAACTAGAAGTTTGACATTTGTCGCTGCAACACGCTTCAAGGAGTAGGATTTAAGCCCGCTTGCCCTTGTTGCCATGGTAACTAGAAGTTTGACATTTGTCGCTGCAGCACGCTTCAAGGAGTAGGATCTAAGTCCGCTTGCCTTTGTTGCCATGGAAACTAGAAGTTTGACATTTGTCGCTGGAGCACGCTTCAAGGAGTAGGATCTAAGTCCGCTTGCCCTTGTTGCCATGGTAACTAGAAGTTTGACATTTGTCGCTGCAGCACGCTTCAAGGAGTAGGATCTAAGTCCGCTTGCCTTTGTTGCCATGGAAACTAGAAGTTTGACATTTGTCGCTGGAGCACGCTTCAAGGAGTAGGATCTAAGTCCGCTTGCCCTTGTTGCCATGGTAACTAGAAGTTTGACATTTGTCGCTGCAACACGCTTCAAGGAGTAGGATCTAAGTCCGCTTGCCCTTGTTGCCATGGTAACTAGAAGTTTGACATTTGTCGCTGCAACACGCTTCAAGAAGAAGGATTTAAGTCCGCTTGCCCTTGTTGCCATGGTAACTAGAAGTTTGACATTTGTCACTGCAACACGCTTCAAGGAGTAGGATTTAAGTCCGCTTGCCCTTGTTGCCATGGTAACTAGAAGTTTTACATTTGTCGCTGCAGCACGCTTCAAGGAGTAGGATCTAAGTCCGCTTGCCCTTGTTGCCATGGTAACTAGAAGTTTGAGATTTGTCGCTGAAACACGCTTCAAGAAGTAGGATCCAAGTCCGCTTGCCCCTGTTGCCATGGTAACTAGAAGTTTGACATTTGTCGCTGCAGCACGCTTCAAGGAGTAGGATTTAAGTCCGCTTGCCCTTGTTGCCATGGTAACTAGAAGTTTGACATTTGTCGCTGCAACACGCTTCAAGGAGTAGGATTTAAGTCCGCTTGCCCTTGTTGCCATGGGAACTAGAAGTTTGACATTTGTCGCTGCAGCACGCTTCAAGGAGTAGGATTTAAGTCCGCTTGCCCTTGTTGCCATGGTAACTAGAAGTTTGACATTTGTCACTGCAACACGCTTCAAGGAGTAGGATTTAAGCCCGCTTGCCCTTGTTGCCATGGTAACTAGAAGTTTGGCATTTGTCGCTGCAGCACGCTTCAAGGAGTAGGATTTAAGCCCGCTTGCCCTTGTTGCCATGGTAAATAGAAGTTTGACATTTGTCGCTGCAGCACGCTTCAAGGAGTAGGATCTAAGTCCGCTTGCCCTTGTTGCCATGGTAACTAGAAGTTTGACATTTGTTTCTGCAACACGCTTCAAGGAGAAGGATTTAAGTCCGCTTGCCCTTGTTGCCATGGTAACTAGAAGTTTGACATTTGTCGCTGCAACACGCTTCAAGGAGTAGGATTTAAGTCCGCTTGCCCTTGTTGCCATGGTAACTAGAAGTTTGACATTTGTCGCTGCAACACGCTTCAAGGAGTAGGATTTAAGCCCGCTTGCCCTTGTTGCCATGGTAACTAGAAGTTTGACATTTGTCGCTGCAGCACGCTTCAAGGAGTAGGATTTAAGCCCGCTTGCCCTTGTTGCCATGGTAACTAGAAGTTTGACATTTGTCGCTGCAACACGCTTCAGGGAGTAGGATTTAAGTCCGCTTGCCCTTGTTGCCATAGTAACTAGAAGTTTGACATTTGTCGCTGCAACACGCTTCAAGGAGTAGGATTTAAGCCCGCTTGCCCTTGTTGCCATGGTAACTAGAAGTTTGACATTTGTCGCTGCAGCACCCTTCAAGGAGTAGGATTTAAGTCCGCTTGCCCTTGTTGCCATGGTAACTAGAAGTTTGACATTTGTCGCTGCAACACGCTTCAAGGAGTAGGATTTAAGCCCGCTTGCCCTTGTTGCCATGGTAACTAGAAGTTTGACATTTGTCGCTGCAGCACGCTTCAAGGAGTAGGATCTAAGTCCGCTTGCCTTTGTTGCCATGGAAACTAGAAGTTTGACATTTGTCGCTGGAGCACGCTTCAAGGAGTAGGATCTAAGTCCGCTTGCCCTTGTTGCCATGGTAACTAGAAGTTTGACATTTGTCGCTGCAGCACGCTTCAAGGAGTAGGATCTAAGTCCGCTTGCCTTTGTTGCCATGGAAACTAGAAGTTTGACATTTGTCGCTGGAGCACGCTTCAAGGAGTAGGATCTAAGTCCGCTTGCCCTTGTTGCCATGGTAACTAGAAGTTTGACATTTGTCGCTGCAACACGCTTCAAGGAGTAGGATCTAAGTCCGCTTGCCCTTGTTGCCATGGTAACTAGAAGTTTGACATTTGTCGCTGCAACACGCTTCAAGAAGAAGGATTTAAGTCCGCTTGCCCTTGTTGCCATGGTAACTAGAAGTTTGACATTTGTCACTGCAACACGCTTCAAGGAGTAGGATTTAAGTCCGCTTGCCCTTGTTGCCATGGTAACTAGAAGTTTTACATTTGTCGCTGCAGCACGCTTCAAGGAGTAGGATCTAAGTCCGCTTGCCCTTGTTGCCATGGTAACTAGAAGTTTGAGATTTGTCGCTGAAACACGCTTCAAGAAGTAGGATCCAAGTCCGCTTGCCCCTGTTGCCATGGTAACTAGAAGTTTGACATTTGTCGCTGCAGCACGCTTCAAGGAGTAGGATTTAAGTCCGCTTGCCCTTGTTGCCATGGTAACTAGAAGTTTGACATTTGTCGCTGCAACACGCTTCAAGGAGTAGGATTTAAGTCCGCTTGCCCTTGTTGCCATGGTAACTAGAAGTTTGACATTTGTCGCTGCAACACGCTTCAAGGAGTAGGATTTAAGTCCGCTTGCCCTTGTTGCCATGGTATCTAGAAGTTTGACATTTGTCGCTGCAGCACGCTTCAAGGAGTAGGATTTAAGTCCGCTTGCTTTTGTTGCCATGGTAACTAGAAGTTTGACATTTGTCGCTGCAACATGCTTCAAGGAGTAGGATCTAAGTCCGCTTGCCCTTGTTGCCACGGTAACTAGAAGTTTGACATTTGTCGCTGCAGCACGCTTCAAGGAGTAGGATCTAAGTCCGCTTGCCCTTGTTGCCATGGTAACTAGAAGTTTGACATTTGTCGCTGCAACACGCTTCAAGGAGTAGGATCTATGTCCGCTTGCCCTTGTTGCCATGGTAACTAGAAGTTTGACATTTGTCGCTGCAACACGCTTCAAGGAGTAGGATTTAAGTTTACTTGCCCTTGTTGCCATGGTAACTAGAAGTTTGACATTTGTCGCTGGAGCACGCTTCAAGGAGTAGGATTTAAGTCCGCTTGCCCTTGTTGCCATGGTCACTAGAAGTTTGACATTTGTCGCTGCAACACGCTTCAAGGAGTAGGATCTAAGTCCGCTTGCCCTTGTTGCCATGGTAACTAGAAGTTTGACATTTGTCGCTGCAACACGCTTCAAGGAGTAGGATCTATGTCCGCTTGCCCTTGTTGCCATGGTAACTAGAAGTTTGACATTTGTCGCTGCAACACGCTTCAAGGAGTAGGATTTAAGTTTACTTGCCCTTGTTGCCATGGTAACTAGAAGTTTGACATTTGTCGCTGGAGCACGCTTCAAGGAGTAGGATTTAAGTCCGCTTGCCCTTGTTGCCATGGTATCTAGAAGTTTGACATTTGTCGCTGCAGCACGCTTCAAGGAGTAGGATTTAAGTCCGCTTGCTTTTGTTGCCATGGTAACTAGAAGTTTGACATTTGTCGCTGCAACACACTTCAAGGAGTAGGATCTAAGTCCGCTTGCCCTTGTTGCCACGGTAACTAGAAGTTTGACATTTGTCGCTGCAACACGCTGCAAGGAGTAGGATTTAAGTCCGCTTGCCCTTGTTGCCATGGTAACTAGAAGTTTGACATTTGTCGCTGCAACACGCTTCAAGGAGTAGGATTTAAGTCCGCTTGCTCTTGTTGCCATGGTAACTAGAAGTTTGACATTTGTCGCTGCAACACGCTTCAAGGAGTAGGATTCAAGTCCGCTTGCCCTTGTTGCCATGGTAACTAGAAGTTTGACATTTGTCGCTGCAGCACGCTTCAAGGAGTACGATTTAAGTCCGCTTGCCCTTGTTGCCATGGTAAC
Source organism: Meconema thalassinum (assembly GCA_946902985.2). Taxonomy (NCBI): domain Eukaryota; kingdom Metazoa; phylum Arthropoda; class Insecta; order Orthoptera; family Tettigoniidae; genus Meconema; species Meconema thalassinum. The sequence continues at coordinate 176,387,392 of OX336401.1, forward strand.
TAGAAGTTTGACATTTGTCGCTGCAGCACGCTTCAAGGAGTAGGATCTAAGTCCGCTTGCCCTTGTTGCCATGGTAACTAGAAGTTTGACATTTGTCGCTGCAACACGCTTCAAGGAGTAGGATCTATGTCCGCTTGCCCTTGTTGCCATGGTAACTAGAAGTTTGACATTTGTCGCTGCAACACGCTTCAAGGAGTAGGATTTAAGTTTACTTGCCCTTGTTGCCATGGTAACTAGAAGTTTGACATTTGTCGCTGGAGCACGCTTCAAGGAGTAGGATTTAAGTCCGCTTGCCCTTGTTGCCATGTTCACTAGAAGTTTGACATTTGTCGCTGCAACACGCTTCAAGGAGTAGGATCTAAGTCCGCTTGCCCTTGTTGCCATGGTAACTAGAAGTTTGACATTTGTCGCTGAAACACGCTTCAAGGAGTAGGATCGAAGTCCGCTTGCCCTTGTTGCCATGGTAACTAGAAGTTTGACATTTGTCGCTGCAACACGCTTCAAGGAGTAGGATCTAAGTCCGCTTGCCCTTGTTGCCATGGTAACTAGAAGTTTGACATTTGTCGCTGCAACACGCTTCAAGGAGTAGGATTTAAGTCCGCTTGCCCTTGTTGCCATGGTAACTAGAAGTTTGACATTTGTCGCTGCAACACGCTTCAAGGAGTAGGATTTAAGTCCGCTTGCCCTTGTTGCCATGGTAACTAGAAGTTTGACATTTGTCGCTGCAACACGCTTCAAGAAGAAGGATTTAAGTCCGCTTGTCCTTGTTGCCATGGTAACTAGAAGTTTGACATTTGTCGCTGCAACACGCTTCAAGAAGAATGATTTAAGTCCGCTTGCCCTTGTTGCTATGGTAACTAGAAGTTTGACATTTGTTGCTGCAACACGCTTCAAGAAGAAGGATTTAAGTCCGCTTGCCCTTGTTGCCATGGTAACTAGAAGTTTGACATTTGTCGCTGAAACACGCTTCAAGGAGTAGGATTTAAGTTTACTTGCCCTTGTTGCCATGGTAACTAGATGTTTGACATTTGTCGCTGCAACACGCTTCAAGGAGTAGGATCTAAGTCCGCTTGCCCTTGTTGCCATGGTAACTAGAAGTTTGACATTTGTCGCTGAAACACGCTTCAAGGAGTAGGATCTAAGTCCGCTTGCCCTTGTTGCCAAGGTAACTAGAAGTTTGACATTTGTCGCTGCAACACGCTTCAAGGAGTAGGATTTAAGTCCGCTTGCCCTTGTTGCCATGGTAACTAGAAGTTTGACATTTGTCGCTGCAGCACGCTTCAAGGAGTAGTATCCAAGTCCGCTTGCCCTTGTTGCCATGGTAACTAGAAGTTTGACATTTGTCGCTGCAACACGCTTCAAGGAGTAGGATCTAAGTCCGCTTGCCCTTGTTGCCATGGTAACTAGAAGTTTGACATTTGTCGCTGCAACACGCTTCAAGGAGTAGGATTTAAGTTCGCTTTTACTTGTTGCCATGGTAACTAGAAGTTTGACATTTGTCGCTGCAACACGCTTTAAGGAGTAGGATTTAAGTCCGCTTGCTCTTGTTGCCATGGTAACTAGAAGTTTGACATTTGCCGCTGCAGCACGCTTCAAGGAGTAGGATTTAAGTCCGCTTGCCCTTGTTGCCATGGTAACTAGAAGTTTGACATTTGTCGCTGCAGCACGCTTCAAGGAGTAGGATTTAAGTCCGCTTGCCCTTGTTGCCATGGTAACTAGAAGTTTGACATTTGTCGCTGCAGCACGCTTCAAGGAGTAGGATCTAAGTCCGCTTGCCCTTGTTGCCATGGTAACTAGAAGTTTGACATTTGTCGCTGAAACACGCTTCAAGGAGTAGGATCCATGTCCGCTTGCCCGTGTTGTCATGGTAACTAGAAGTTTGACATTTGTCGCTGCAACACGCTTCAAGGAGTAGGATCTATGTCCGCTTGCCCTTGTTGCCATGGTAACTAGAAGTTTGACATTTGTCGCTGAAACACGCTTCAAGGAGTAGGATTTCAGTTTACTTGCCCTTGTTGCCATGGTAACTAGAAGTTTGACATTTGTCGCTGCAACACGCTTTAAGGAGTAGGATCTAAGTCCGCTTGCCCTTGTTGCCATGGTAACTAGAAGTTTGACATTTGTCGCTGAAACACGCTTCAAGGAGTAGGATCGAAGTCCGCTTGCCCTTGTTGCCATGGTAACTAGAAGTTTGACATTTGTCGCTGCAACACGCTTCAAGGAATAGGATCCAAGTCCGCTTGCCCTTGTTGCCATGGTAACTAGAAGTTTGACATTTGTCGCTGCAACACGCTTCAAGGAGTAGGATTTAAGTCCGCTTGCCCTTGTTGCCATGGTAACTAGAAGTTTGACATTTGTCGCTGCAACACGCTTCAAGGAGTAGGATTTAAGTCCGCTTGCCCTTGTTGCCATGGTAACTAGAAGTTTGACATTTGTCGCTGCAACACGCTTCAAGAAGAAGGATTTAAGTCCGCTTGTCCTTGTTGCCATGGTAACTAGAAGTTTGACATTTGTCGCTGCAACACGCTTCAAGAAGAATGATTTAAGTCCGCTTGCCCTTGTTGCTATGGTAACTAGAAGTTTGACATTTGTCGCTGCAACACGCTTCAAGAAGAAGGATTTAAGTCCGCTTGCCCTTGTTGCCATGGTAACTAGAAGTTTGACATTTGTCGCTGAAACACGCTTCAAGGAGTAGGATTTAAGTTTACTTGCCCTTGTTGCCATGGTAACTAGAAGTTTGACATTTGTCGCTGAAACACGCTTCAAGGAGTAGGATCTAAGTCCGCTTGCCCTTGTTGCCAAGGTAACTAGAAGTTTGACATTTGTCGCTGCAACACGCTTCAAGGAATAGGATCCAAGTCCGCTTGCCCTTGTTGCCATGGTAACGAGAAGTTTGACATTTGTCGCTGCAACACGCTTCAAGGAGTAGGATTTAAGTCCGCTTGCCCTTGTTGCCATGGTAACTAGAAGTTTGACATTTGTCGCTGCAACACGCTTCAAGGAGTAGGATTTAAGTCCGCTTGCCCTTGTTGCCATGGTAACTAGAAGTTTGACATTTGTCGCTGCAGCACGCTTCAAGGAGTAGGATTTAAGTCCGCTTGCCCTTGTTGCCATGGTAACTAGAAGTTTGACATTTGTCGCTGCAACACGCTTCAAGGAGTAGGATTTAAGTCCGCTTGCCCTTGTTGCCATGGTAACTAGAAGTTTGACATTTGTCGCTGCAACACGCTTCAAGGAGTAGGATTTAAGTCCGCTTGCCCTTGTTGCCATGGTAACTAGAAGTTTGACATTTGTCGCTGCAGCACGCTTCAAGGAGTAGGATTTAAGTCCGCTTGCCCTTGTTGCCATGGTAACTAGAAGTTTGACATTTGTCGCTGCAACACGCTTCAAGGAGTAGGATTTACGTCCGCTTGCCCTTGTTGCCATGGTAACTAGATGTTTGACATTTGTCGCTGCAACACGCTTCAAGGAGTAGGATCTAAGTCCGCTTGCCCTTGTTGCCATGGTAACTAGAAGTTTGACATTTGTCGCTGAAACACGCTTCAAGGAGTAGGATCTAAGTCCGCTTGCCCTTGTTGCCAAGGTAACTAGAAGTTTGACATTTGTCGCTGCAACACGCTTCAAGGAATAGGATCCAAGTCCGCTTGCCCTTGTTGCCATGGTAACGAGAAGTTTGACATTTGTCGCTGCAACTCGCTTCAAGAAGAAGGATATAAGTCCGCTTGCCCTTGTTGCCATGGTAACTAGAAGTTTGACATTTGTCGCTGCAACACGCTTCAAGAAGAAGGATTTAAGTCCGCTTGCCCTTGTTGCCATGGCATCTAGAAGTTTGACATTTGTCGCTGCAGCACGCTTCAAGGAGTAGTATCTAAGTCCGCTTGCCCTTGTTGCCATGGTAACTAGAAGTTTGACATATGTCGCTGCAACACGCTTCAAGAAGTAGGATCTAAGTCCGCTTGCCCTTGTTGCCATGGTAACTAGAAGTTTGACATTTGTCGCTGCAACACGCTTCAAGAAGAAGGATTTAAGTCCGCTTGCCCTTGTTGCCATGGTAACTAGAAGTTTGACATTTGTCGCTGCAGCAGGCTTCAAGGAGTAGGATCTATGTCCGCTTGCCCTTGTTGCCATGGTAACTAGAAGTTTGACATTTGCCCACGCTAATTGCAGAGATACCCTCATATCCATGTTAAAATTAGTCAGCCCTTTGAGACCGCGTAACACCCTATCTAGGCTTGATAACCACAATTTGTATAAGTTACATATTTAACAATAACAAAATAACGCATGTGCGATAGACAATGAATTTTGTTAGTCGATTAGTATATAGCGAAATATATTCGATCTTAATTTATGCCATTGAGATATCTATTTCTGGATCTTTGTCATTCCCACCCCCACCCCCATCACAGCCCCTCCTTTCTATCATATCTATCTCTACTTAGTATAAAACTAAGTCCCGATTCTTGGAAGTCACGGGTAATCTCGAGAACCACTGGATGGATATTCATGGGGGTTTCACCATTCTGTAAAGGATATCTCGAGGAAGGTTTCTGTAGAAAATAATTTATTTATGATCAAAGGAAGCCGAGCAGTAACGATTTCAGTGAAAAAAAAAAAACGAAATAAAAACCTGGCGTCCGCGCGCTTTTTAAGCTTACGCTGGGTAAACAGTTAAAAATATCAATATACTATGGGTGTAAGAATATGTTCAGCATGAAATGTTCTACAAAAAAGTCCACGAAAGCATATCTCTATCTTCGATACATCGCACACTATAAGTGATTTTACGCTTTCATTTCTTCCAACAATCTCCATTCAATTACTGAGGCAACAGTTTACGAGCTAGCAAGGAGCGAGCATATCACCCCAGTTACAGCCAGTAGCAAACTGTCGAGTCGTGTTGAGTTAAGACTTCAGAGAAGAGTGGTTGTGTTTGGAGTTTCCCTGGAAGTGCAACTCGGCTTTTCTTCATTTCGCCTGTGAACTTTTCGTTCCGCAGAATACACAGTTAGTAAAGATTGGACGGAAGGGGGATTTGTGTTTCATGTATCTCACGAATCTTAAAAATCGTCTGACTAGAATTTGTTGCACATGCGTCTCCATGATAATATAATTAATAGTCCAGTCAGTGATTTTAACCAATCATGCCGAGACGAAAAACGGATATAGGTCGTAGTTCATCGACATAGATAACAAAAAAAAAGCCCTCATCACATAATGAATTCATAACTGTTCCCGGGCGAAGCCAGGGCGGGTTGCTAGTTATTATTAAAAAATAAATATCTCGAATGTTTAAACTCATATTAAATGGCCTTTCAAGCCGGAATGACTACAATAAAATAATTGTCTAAAAAAGGAAGAATTGAGTTATTTTTGTATGAATAGTATAAAAAACGAGTGTTTCCTTCAAAATCCAGAAAATTCAAAAAGCGCGGCATCCAGCCACGGGTGCCACCTCTCACGCGTTAAGTACCTTATATTAAATGTGAACCTACTGGTTAACAAGAACTGGGTATGTCTATATTCAAAAGGGCTGAGAACAGTAAGGAAAACCCTACTTCTTATTAGCAGCTTCGTTGGCGTAGTTGGCAACATGTTGAGTTTCTGTGCCCAAGATCGCGGGTTCAAACCCGGCCAAAGTCGTCGGATTTTTTAAGAGCGTTAAAAATCCCTCAGTATGTCTTCCTTTGGAGGGGAAGTAAAGCTGGCAGTCCAATATCATAGATTTATGGCAAATAAAAGAACCTTCCACTAACTACAATTGTGTGAAGCTAAATTTTGTAGGTTAGATTTCATTAATGCTCTATTATTTCCAATACTTGCCGCAGTGGGCGAGTGGTTATCGTGTCTGACTGCTAACCCAAAGCTTGCAGGTTCGCTCCTGGCCGTGGTAAGTAATTTTTGAAAGGCGAAATAAATCACGATACGCATGCCATACGATGTTGGCATATTAAAGAACCCATTTGAATTCAGTAGGCAAAGTTCATAATGGCAAAATTAATCTTGGCATTTTGCGCCAACACAACGTTCCTCATTTCTCTACTAGAAAGCGCTACAGTGTTCAAGGAGCTTAGATACCTAAAAAGATGGCATTTTGGCTTTCACGGCCGGTGAATTAAAACTCAGCAATTCTTCTAGGTTTGTGCCGTGTCTTGTGTGGGGTTTCGCCTAGGAAACCAAGCTGGCTCATCGGCGGACTCTTGGTGTCCCCGCCCGGACCCCCACAGGAGTATCGAACTGCGCGGTGCCAGTTGCGGTGGCATCTAGTAGCCAAGTTTGCGGCTAGGTGACGTTGATAGCAAAAGTGCGTACTACTTGAAATTCATCGTCTGCAGCCCTTACTTGAATTTTAACAGATAACTCACACTAATACAGCCATCACTGAATCAGACGGATTCTACACAGACACAAAGTACTCGGGAATACATGACAGCGTTGTCGCAGCCCCTAAACTGAGGAACCAACCAACCAGTACTAAACTTCCGGAGGAGACAGTTTTATGAGGGGAAGTTGTCGTCATGGGAACGCTGCAGATGTTCTCTTGTTTGGTACAGTCGCCATATTGTTCTGTGATTTAGGGTTACATATTCCACGGACCATTTCGTCAGAATAAAGGACACACGAATTTTATGGCCCGGTGTTAGACGGCTGGCCTTGATTTCGCTAATACAAGAGAATGAGATACTCAACATGATTCCATCGACCTCTTTCTGGTAATTCATTGCTGCTTTTGTTTCGTACAGGATGCCGGGCTCGTGTTCTACGGTTAGCCTCTTATTACAGAGGTTGGCATCTGCAACGAACACCAGAAAGAGAGCAGTCCACTCCTCACAGAAGCCTGGACAACTTTATTCAACCAGTGCCTTCAGAAAGGCACGATACCAGAGAAATGGAGATATTCCATTATCAAATTGTTGTATAAGGGCAAGGGCAGGACTGAAGATCCTAACTCTTATCGAGGAATAGCCCTAGAGAACGCCGGCCTCAAAGTGTTGTCCACCCTGTTACTGAGCAGACTAACGACCTTGACAGACTCAATGATACCTGAAGAGCAATTTGGCTTCCGGAAACGGCGCTCAACCAGTCAGGCTATTCAGTGCTTAATGGAAAACATAACCGAAGCTCTTCGCGTCCCCAGAGGAAAGCTATACGTACTGCTCATTGACTATGCAAAAGCTTTTGATTCAGTGGACCGGTCTATATTGTTAGAGAAACTAAATCAACTTATAGGTAGAGAGCACTACCTGAGCAAGATGATTCAGGCCATACTGTCGAGAAACTTTGTCTACATTGATGACAACCTCTCAAGATCAGAGGCAATACATCAGACGACTGGGGTGTTACAAGGAGATCCCTTAAGTCCAATGCTATTCAATGTCACTACAGGGACGTTGTCTAAACCATAGCAAATAAGGAAGTCTTCATTTACATGTATGCTGATGACATTACATTAGCTTCACAATCGTACCAACAGCTTCAGGAAGCGTTTGACAAACTGATCACCTGGGCGGACAGGAACAGCCTGTGTCCGAATGCACAGAAAACAGTTCAGATGACATTTCGCAGAGGAGGGAAGCCTCCTGCGGCAGCACTAATCAAATACCGGGACAAGGAGCTGGTTAGGGTCAACTCCTACAAATATCTTGGCGGACCCTGCAAACGAATGGGAAAGTTTTCACCAAACACATAAGAGAAAGAGCATCTGCAGCGATCATGGCGATGAACCAAATTAAAAGCATTCGTGAGCTGTCCTTAGAGACGGCCATAGCCCTTTTCCACATCAAGATCTCTCCCATCATGACTTACGCAATAGACATTATTTGGGAGCATCTCTCAAAGAGTGATCTAGCTTTGGTGGAAAGTGTGAAAGCGACGTACCTCAAAAAGGTTCTGTGTGTAGCCAAACACTTCATCGAGGTTAACATACGAACTCACACGACAGCCGTTCTACATAGAGGAACTACGCCTGAGAGTGCCAGTGCCTTCTACACCTCAATATCAAGCCTTGCTTCACGAGCTGTACGAGAAGAAAGCAAATATATGGCCAGACTTCTATCGTACTGACGCCAGGATCAACCAAGAATGGATGAATTCAAGCTATGAACTGCGCCATACTATGACACGCTTCGCAGTTCATGGATTCCACCACAAGCTGTGCTACAGGAGGGCGTTCCATCAACCAGACGCAGACTGTATATGTGTACTGTGCGGGGAAATGTGTGAACGCTATCGCGCGGAGATATGCGTCAAAAGAACAATAACTCTTTTGGACCTGTGTACTCAACACTAGGATTTTTATGTATGCACATTGTGCGATATTCCGTTATTATTACAGAGGTGTGCGAATTATTAGACTCGACACCAGATTCCCAAAATTACATTTAGGCCTATACTCTTCACGGCTTAATGACCTAAATATATTTACAAGGTGGTGAAATAACTTCCAATGTTTAAGAAAAGGGGCAGATGGCCTCGTAGTTCCGCCCCTTAAAACAACAATGACTAACTAATGTTTAACAAAGAGTCTTAATTAGCCTATTTTCATTTATGAAAACATTGGCTTATAAGATCTCCTTTCATCCATTTGTGTGTGTGTGTGTCTCTCCTAATAACATCTAAACAGCTGGAGCGATTTCGATCAAACTCGGTAAGGTCATAGTACTATCTTGCCGACCCCAACCGAGCCCTTCAAATTTCATTACGTCTCACCAATCAAAACATGGCGGCTGCACCAAATATTTCACCGGCATTCTATATTTCCGATACTGTTACTGATATCACCCTGAAATTTTGTACGGTGATAAAGACCACTACTAACAGTTCACATATGAGACTTTCAAAAACCTGTTAACAACAAAACGAACATTGTGGTCAAGCAAAGTTGAAAACAACATTTAAATAGACTTTTCTCGCGATTTAACCATCCAAACACAGAGAATCTTAGTACAGCAAATATTTAGACATATCGTAATGCACTGGCATATAATTTAGTTAAATTGTTTACATAACCTCAAGATGGCGGCTGTCCGAAATATTTCTCCCGCATTCTATATCTCCGAAACTGTTACCGATATCACCCCAAAATTTTGTACGGTGATAAAGGGCACTACTAAACGTTCAGCTATGAGACTACCAAGAACCTGTAAAATACAAAACGAACATGGCGGCCAAGCGAAGGTGAAACATTTAAATAGCCTTTTCTCGCGATTTAACAGTAAATGTTTATACACATTTTAATCCACTGGTATCTAGTTTAGCTCTCCACATAACCTCAAGATGGCAGCTGTGCGCTTTTAAAATTACGTTTTTATTTATTGTGTATTATTCATGCGATCGAAGTGAACGTTTGAATAATGAACCTACACAAACATCGTCATCTAATAGTTCATAACTCTAGGACCTACATTATATAACAATCCAACAAGGTGACCATCCGAAATATTTACACGGTTCTTAATATCTATTAATCTATGATAGCAATCAAACAGAAATTTTGTGTGCTGATGAAGTCTATGAAGATAAGTTCACCTATAGGACTTTCAATAACCTGGTGAGCACAAATCCAACATGGCGGTGACGCGAAAAATAAATATTTAAATGGACGTTTCTCGCGATTTAACCATCCAAGCGCTGTAAAACTTGGTAGGTTAAATGCTGATACAAATTCGAATGCACTGGCATCTAATTTATTTCAATTGTTTCCATAACCACAAGATGGCTGCGGTGCGAAATTTTAAAATCTGGTTTTCATTTCTTGTGTCCTAGTAATGCGATTTAAGTTTGAATACTACACCTACACATTATTCTTCATGTAATAGTAAGGAAGCTTGTAGTTTAACGTGACCGTTAATCTCGCGATCATAAGCCACGGGACCTCCGTTTTACGTGGAATCCGAACCACAGGACATGGCATTTCACCTCGAAAATCTCACATGCAGTGACCGGGAATCGAACCCGGTCCGCCTTGGTGAGAGGCATACAGCTTGACCGCTGCGCCACCACGCCCCCCATCATGTAATAGTACATATCTATAAGATCTACATATATAAAAATCCAACATGATGACCATCCGCATAAGTAGGATGTATAACAAGTAGTTCCGTGAAGAATTATACAGCCTATTTTAATATATCCAACTCATGTTAATTGCCACTATCAACATACAAAATTTCAGTTTGATTGCTGTTATAGATTCGTAGATATCGAGAACCGACTAAATATTGCGGATGGTCACCATGTTGGGTTTATATATATGTAGGTCTTAGAGATATGTACTGTTACATGAAGATTATTGTGTACGTGTAGTATTAAAACTTCAATCGCATGGTTGGGACACAAGAAGTAAAAACGAGATTTTAAAATTTCGCACAGCTGCCATCTTGTGGTTATGGAAACAATTGAAATAAATTAGATGCCTGTGGATTAACATTTTTATAAGGATTTACTGTACCAAGTTTCACTACACTCGGATGGTTAAATTACGAGAAACGTCCATGTGAATATTTATACTTCACGTCGCTGCCATGTTGGATTTATGATCACCTGGTTGCTGAAAGTCCTATAGGTGAACTTAAGTTCATAGCCCCTGTGAACATTAAAAAATCAGTATGATTGCTGTAATAGATTCGTAGATATTGAGATCCATCTAAATATTTCGGATGGTCGCCATGTTGGATTGTTATATATATAGGCCATAGAGTCATGTACCATTAAAGGACAATTATTGCGTAGGTTCATTATTCAATCTTTCACTTCGATCGCATGATTACGACACAAGAAATAAAAACTTAATTTTAAAATTCGCACAGCCGCCATCTTGAGGTTATGTAAACAATTGAACTCAATTAGATACCAGTGCTTTACAATGTGTATAAACATATACTGAACCAAGTTTTATTGCGTTTGGTTGGTTATATCGCGAGAAACGTGTATTTAAAAGTCACAACTTCGCTTGGCCGCCATGTTGGTTATGTAGTTACCAGATTTTCAAAAGTCGCATAGGTGAACTTCTAGTAGTTCCCTTTAATACCGTAAAAAATTCCAGGGTGATATCGGTAACAGTTTCGGAGATATTGAATGCTGGTGAAATAATTCACACAGCCGCCATGTTGGATTGGTGAGACGTAACAAAATTTCAAGGGCACGGTCGGGGTCGTCCGGAATAGTGCTATGAACTTACCGAGTTTCATTAAAATCGCACCAGCCGTTTAGAAGTTATTAGGGGAAACACACACACACACACACACATACACACACGCGCACGCACACACACACACACACACACACACACACACACACACACACACACACACACACACACACACACACGCACGGACAGAAGGTGATCTCATAAGCCTATTTTTTCAAAATTGAATATAGGCTAAAAATAGGCTGTATTGTTTTTCATGGAACTACTTCATATATTTTCATGTAAGAAACTCAAAGTAAAATGATTTTTTTACGATTTCCACTAATACAAGAGCTTTGCTACTGCAAAATGCTACTCATTATGTTTTGATTACTTCACTCTACTTTTCTTGTGAATTTATAGCTGAGGGTATTGGGATCGTTTTACTGATGATCCGCTCTTCCAAAGATTCATGAACTACGGATTGAAATCACCTGACTTAAAGAGTATATTCCAAAGTCAATGAAATAATAGAAAAACGGCCAAGATGAGGAATCCCTCCGAATACCAAATTCTGAAAGTCTCCATATATCTATATATATAAAGCTCAATATATATAAAGCTCAATGTTTGTTTGTCTGTCTGTCTGTTATGTATACAAATCCACACCGTTTCACCGATCTGAACCAAAATTTGTATACTTACCCTTCGGAACCCTGCGGGTAACACTGTCCACTTGAAATTTCCGACAGACCACCCCATTCCCTGCATTTAGGCCCTTTGGCCCAAATCTACACCGTTTCACCGATCTCAACCAAAATTTGTATACTTACCCTATGTAACCCTGTGAATAACACTGTCCACTTAAAATTTCGGACAGACCACCCCATTTCCTGCATTTAGGCCCTTTGGAAAACATCTACACCGTTTCACTGATCCGAACCAAAATTTGTATACTTACCCTTTGCAACCCTGCGGGTAACCCTGTCCACTTGAAATTTCGGACAGACCACCCCATTCTCTGCATTTATGCCCTTTGGCCCAAATCTACACCGTTTCACTGATCAGAACCAAAATTTGTATACATACCCTTTGGTACCCTGCGAGTAACACTGTCTGCTAGAAATTGCGGACAGACCACTCCATTCCCGGAAAGAGGATAGGGTCCGTCCCAAAGGCAATGGAAAAAAGGGGTAAAACCGGACCCGCTCAGGAAACCCTCAGGGTTGCCAGCTCCCGAACTCACCAGCCATGAGCCCTTGAGGATGTAGCACTATCCAGGGTGCACCAGAAGTGGTGGGGCTACACACACCCTGCCTCCTTGAGGGTCTTGAGCAGAAGACATGAGATATTAAGAAAAGAAAAAGAAGGCTGACACCTCGAAGAATGAGGCTATCAGGAATGATTAGACAAGGGCCAATTAAGGCGGGAAAGTTAAAGAGTCGCTAGGCCTCGGATACCCCGATACCATCGGGGTCGGAAGAGAACAAGAGTTTGACCAAGGGAGGCTGACAGGAAAGAGGACTGAAAGGAGCCCGGCACCAGTAAGTAGAAGCAATGCCGGATTCAGCTGGGGTCCCGTGGTCGCACACCCACGTCCCACAAGTTGTGAGACCCTGGTGGGTGGAGGGGGGAAGAGGGGGCAGGTGTGAGAATAGCTTGCTGATTCATCGCGAGGTGGCTTGAGAGAAATGTCCAGATCCCGCCGTGTTACCTGGTATTGCTGACTATGCTGATGTTCATACAGGGTCTTTGCTCAAACCACTGTAGTGTTACGAAAGAATGAGTGATTCACCGGTCAATTAGAATAGGACCGGGACCCCTCCCCCCCCCCCCCTCCCCCTGAACGTCTGTCATCATATATCGTCATCATCTGCGATATTCTCAGGTTCGTGCAGCTTGGACCCGAGCAGTACTCGATAAGCTGTTTCACTACACGCATCGAGTATAGGCCTAAGCCAGAAAATAACGTTCGGACTTTGGAAGACATCGAAGGTAGAAATCTGAATTACCTATATCAGATTTAAAATTACACCAAGTTCATTTAGTAGTCATTTTTCATTACCTTATTATTATCATCATAAGGTCAAATGACCTAGATGTTACGCCCATTATACCACTAATCACCACACACAATAAGTCTTTATCGCCTGTGAATTTTGAAATATTTCTTTCTATCACGGCAGTTTGTAAGTTTGTCGTGTCAATTCAACAGTAGTAGCCTATTCATACCATCCTCATCAAAAGAGCAAATGACCTAGATGTTACGTCCATTATACTACTAAGTAACACCACAGTCTTCATCGCCTGTGATTTTTAAAATGTGTATTTCCATTAGTTTGTAAGTTTGATATACCCGTTCAGTAGTCAACGTCTTCATTATCATCCTCATCAAAGGGGTAAATGACCTAGATGTTACGTCCATTATACTACTAAGCAACACCAGAGTCTACCTAGCCTGTGATTTTAAAAATACGTATTTCCATTAGTTTGTAAGTTTGATATACCCGTTCAGTAGTAGTAGTAGTAGTCTTCATAGTCATCCTCATCAAAAGGGCAAATGACCTCTCATTCCTTTAAAGTACGGTATCAATTTTTCCCATTCGTTGATAAGTTACATGTGCCAGTAGTCGCTTCTATGTTCATCATCACTATGTAGAAGATGTTTTGCGTCAGAAGAGAAGACAACTGGATGCTCAGGAACGTTAACGATATATCGACAGCGAAATCTGGAAGCTTCTCTTGGAGGAATTGCTTCAGACATTTATCGTACAGTTTAAACCATAACAAGACGAAACTTTTAACCAGATAGCGATCTAAGTGGGAGCTCTTTGGCAAAAAATAATCAAGTCTTTCCCGAAATGTGAGTCCTAAAAATAACTTTTTCTATTATTTTCTAAGTTTCATGTGTCAGTTATGTAATAATTATCAATATCATCCTGATCAATAGGGAAAATTACCTAGATGTTACGCCCTCAACGTCATTGGGGGAAAATGACCTAGATTTTAAGTCCATTATATTTCTAATCACCACCACAAAGTCTTCTACGACTGAGATGTCACGAATTCTGGGACCGCTATCTCGAATCGGACTGAAGACAAATATCACGAGAATGATCATTATTTTACAGAGCCTTCCCATAGTGACTTAAGTATACACATTGTCACTGGGTTTGATAATGTAAGAAATGAATACATAAATAAATATAATTTATGACGTTGAGTGTTAAGGAGACTGAAATATTATCATCATTCCACCGGGCGAAGCCGGGTACTACTGCTAGTATCTTATATATCTTACTAGCTGAAGTACCCTTGCTTCGCTACGCGTCATAAATAAATTAAAATGTGAAGGTGACAGTTAAAACAGGGGATAGGCGAGGTGCTGCGCAGAGGGAGATTAAGGATGGAACATTTTGTCCAACTACACCGCTCGGCGTTGACCGTGTTTTATAGCACAAATTTAGGTTTTACTCGCTAATCGTTGGAGATACCTTTCGGATAGAAAATGTATTTTTAATCCTCGTATATACCATCAAAAGTTTGCTATTACTTAGCGTTCTCTTTTTATTTGAAATGGAAATATGAAAGTTTGAAACCAAAGGGTGTAGTGACGTCACTAAAATGGTCGCCATCATTAAATAGTGCAAAGTATTAAAATCAAAAGTAACCTATATGTTAACCAGGTAAATCAGCTACTTCCACGTAAAATTCATGTAAATTGGACCAGTGGTACTTGCGTGATTGAGTAATACACAGACACACGATCTCATTTTTAGCCTCGCTTCGCTCGCGTCATAGCCGTGTCATATTGTTATTCAATGAAATGCAGGTTTAACCCCGTTAACACCCCTTTAGAACCTGAATATCCAAAATCCCTCCTTAGTAGACGTTTTCGACACAAAACAAACATATCCCCAAAATATCATTCTTCTAACTTTAATAGTTTTGGTTGGTCAATGAGAGTGAACATCCAAAAATCCTTCCTTAGTGGACGTTCTTCTTCCAGAATTTCACCCCCCACCATAGGCCCCTTAAATTGCATTTATGAAAGAACGGTCGAACATCTATTTTATTTATTTATTTATTTATTTATTTATTTTTAAGCTGATTGATTTCCTCCGAGTTTCAAACTCCTCGCCTATGTCGTTTAAGAGATACACGCTCCGTTAGTAATCTTTCAATCCCCACATTTCATCCCTTTCACCTCATAATATACACTACATCGAAAAACCATTAGACATTTGTCAGTTATTTTTAATGGTTAGTATATAAGCCAAGTATCACATCCCCAAATGAAACGACTCGTGAGATATTGTTATTCAATGAAATGCACGTTTACCCCCTTAACACCCCTTTAGAACCTGAATATCCAAAACTCTTTCCTTAGTGGACGTTTTCGAGATACAACGCACATATCCCCGAAATTTCATGTTTCTAACTGCAATAGTTTTCGCTGGGCGTGATGAGTGAGTGAGTCAGACTGGACATTTTCTTTCAATTAATTTTACCAGAATTTCACCCCTCTCCATGGGCCCCATAAATTGGATTGATGAAAAAATGCTTCAACACCTATTAACTTGTTTTTAAGCTGTCTTTTTTCCCTGAGTTTGATGAGTGAGAGAGTTAGTCAGTTAGGACACTTTCTCTCCCTTTTCCCCCAGAATTTCACCCCACCCCATTGGCCCCTTAAATTAATTCATGAAAAAACGGTCGAACACCGATTTACTTACTTTTTAAGCTGATTCTTTTCCCGCTGAGTTTCAAATTTCTCGCCTATGTTGTTAAAGAGATAGACCTACACGTTCCGTTAGGAATCCTTCAACCCCCACTTATCACCCTTTTCACCTCATAATAATACACCACATCGAAAAACCCTTAGACACATGTCTGCTTATTTTCAAAGATGAGTTTATATGCCGTGTATCACATCCCCCAATGAAACCAATCGGGAGATATTGTTATTCAATGAAATGCAGGTTTAACCCCCTTAAGACCCCTTTAGAACCTGAATATCCGAAAATCCTCCCTTAGTAGACGGTTTTGACATACAATGAACATATCCCCAAACTGTCATGTTTCTAACTTCAATAATTTTGGCTGGACGATGAGTGAGTGAGTGAGTGAGTGAGTGAGTGAGTGAGTCAGGACATTTTCTTTCAATTTTCTTTTTTCAGAATTTCTCCCCTCCCGATGAACCACTTAAATTTGATTTATGAAAAAAAAAACTGTCGAACAGCTATTTACTTACTTTAAAGCAGTTTTTTTTCCCCTGAGTTGGATGAGTGAGTCAGTCAATCAGTTTGGACACTTTCTTTCCTATTTCCCCACCCAGAATTTCACCCCTCCCCAAGGGCCCCTTGAATTGAATTTATGAAAGAAAAAAAAAAACGGTCAAACACATATTTACTTCTATTTATGTTGATTTTTTTCCGCTGAGTTTCAAACTCCTCGCCTATGTCGTTTAAGAGATACACGCTCCGCTAGAAATCATTCAATCCCCACTTTTCACCCCTTTAAGCTCATAATATACACCACGTCGAAAAACCCTCAGACACGTGTCTTCTTATTAGCCTACTTTCGATTTTTGCAAAAAATGAAAGTAGGCTTATGAGATCACTACAGGGCGAAAAAAAAGTGTGTGTCTGTGTGTGTGTACGTGTGTGAGTCTGTGTGTGAGTCTGTGTGTGAGTGTGTGTGTGAGTGTGTGTGTGAGTGTGTGTGTGAGTGTGTGTACTCTGAATGTCTGTCCCCCCCCTATCAATTCGAACACGGTTAAACCGAATTGAACGAAATTTGGTACAGAGGTAGCACTGGCAAAGGGCACCTCAGTGTCATGTTTTATATTGCCACCATCTTTACCAAAAGGTAATGGCAGCCACTCAAATGCTCAAAACGTAATGATGCATTACAACCAAACTAATGATCGGATCTTTACCAAATTTGGTAACAACGTTCCTTCATATGAGGCGCGTCTTGTGCCCAAACTACGAGGTCATCAACCGTACCATTTCAGAATGGCGGCCGTGTGAATTATGCAAACTTTATAATCCTTAACATGGGACCCACCAGTTCCGACTATCGAACCAAGAATCGTTTAATCTGTTTGAAACGACGTGGCCCGTTTGAAATTAAAAGTTTATATTTTAATATTATAGTCTAGAAGTGATTTAAAAAAGCTGAGTCGTTTTGGTTATTTGACAAGATGGCAGCTGATCTCTCGTTCTGACCTATATTTTATTAATTTCAGTATGTTGCATGCAATATAGGCTAGTGGTAACAAATATATGAACTTTCTATGAAATGAACTCGGTTTAAAATATACTCCAGTAAAGAAATCGTTTAGTCCAAGTCATGATTTGCTATAACGTGGTATATGTATTGGTTCCTAACTATTTATTAGAGTGTGCACGATTGGCTGCGTGGTCAGCGCGTTAGTCTTTCACCAGGCTGGCCGTGGTTCAAATCCTATCAGAGTTGGACTTTTTTTCTTGATTTTTTTTTTATATTTATTATTTCTTGAGTACTGAGACGTTATAAAATAAAGCATTATATGGTGCATTTTGAAATGGAAAATATATATTTAATTAAAACAACATTCACCACCGGAGTGACATCTAGGAGTAATTACTTGAACTATATTGGTAACCACAGCCTTCTAGATACGAGCTATGTTCTCTACCGGCCAGTTAGTGAACCCATGTCTACAGTATAATTGCGAAGGTTATTATTTTTGCCGATAGAGGGTACATATCCCCAAGATAAGGCGCGATTATCACGGCATCATCAAGCAGTACCGGTACATTGCCTACGTCACAGACGGGTTTGGTTTACGCGCCATGGCCTGTCTTCCTCGTTAACCGCGCGCGATTACAAATTAGCTGTGTAATAGTTATATTAAATATGTTTCTCCCAGTGATACGTTTAGAGCAACTAGTTGAAATTATTGTAAGTAGTCGATGTTAATAAACTGAATACCTACGTTGTTTGGAGTGTTTACGGATGAAATTGCAAAATGCTGGGGTAAATTATTTGAACGCCATTCCTCAAATCCAGTGTGTCAATTTGCACTTCGAATTGGAAGAAATTAGGAGACAAAGAGTTATAACTATACCCATACATTTAGGAGAAAGTAGGCTATATGTTCTTTCCTGAACATCTTGTTTTTAATGATGAGTTTATATGCCGAGTATCACATCCCCAATGAAACCAATCGGCAGATATTGCTATTCAATGAAATGCAGGTCTACCCCCTTAACACCCCTTTAGAACCTGAATATCCAAAAATACTCTCTCAGTGGGCATTTGCGGCCCTTGAGGAAGCTGCATACCAAATTTCATTCCAATCCGTTCGGTCGTTTCTGAGATTTCGCGATGAATGAGTGAGTGAGTGAGTGAGTGAGTGAGTGGTATTTGACAAATATATAGTAGATAGTGTCAAATCTTTGTTATGCTAAACTCTGTTGACAGTGCTGTGTGAGCAGTTGAGTAACTAACGGGATTTCAAGTAAAGATCCTCATTTTCTATACCGGTAGTGCAGAGCGCAACTGGCATCCAGTCGGCCGTGTCTCGACTTGAGCTATGTTGCCATGGAAATGATCTGCCTTGCCATTCCTTCATGAGTATATTTTATGATTTGATTTGCCTGTGCTTGAGTGCAAAAGGGCCGAAATCACAAGAATGAGAAAGACTATCGAAAATTCATGTAGCCAGCGGTTCCTTCTGGGTCCTAAACTATGTGCATGCAAAATTTGGTTGAGATTGGTGGAACGGTGTAGATTTGTATACGGAACAGACCCACCCACATACATACATACATACATACATACATACATACATACATACATACATACATACATACATACATACATACATACATACAGACTTTCACTTTTATATATAAGATATAACTGTCACTTTCACATTTTAATTTATTTATGACGCGTAGCGATGAAGCCTCCGTGGCTTAGGCGGCAGCACGCCGGCCTCTCACCGCTGGGTCCGTGGTTCAAATCCCGGCCACTCCAAGTGAGATCTGTGCTGGACAAAACGGAGGCAGACAGGTTTTTCTCCGGGTACTCCGGTTTTCCCTGTCAAAATTTCATTCCAGCAACACTCTCCACTAACATTTCATTTCATCTGTCATTCATTTAATCATTGCCACAGAGGAGTGCGTCAGGCCTCGGCAGCCGGCACAGTTCATATCCTCGCCGCTAGATAGGGGCTCAATTCATTCCATTCCTGACCCGGTCGAAGACTGGAAGCAGGCTATGGTTTTTCATTTCATGACGCGTAGCGAAGCACGGGTACTTCAGCTAGTCTATATAGCACAAATTTGTCTGTCTGTCTGTTTGTCTGTCTGTCTGTTATGTATACAAATCTACACCGTTTCACCGATCTGAACCACAATTTGTATACTTACCCTTTGGAACCCTGCGGGTAACCCTGTCAACATTAAATTTCGGACAGACCACACCATGCCCTGCATTTAGGCCCTTTTGCACAAATCTACACCGTTTCACCGATCTGAACCAAAAGTTGTATATTTAACCTTTGGAACCCTGCGAGTAACACTGTCCACTTAAATTTTCGGACAGACCACCCCATTCCCTGCATTTAGGCCCTTTGTTCCAAATCCACACCGTTTCACCGATCTCAACCAAAATTTTTATATTTACCCTTTGGAACCCTGCGAGTAACACTGTCCTCTTAAAATTTCGGACAGACCACCCCATTCCCTGTATTTAGGCCCTTTGGTCCAAATCTACACCTTTCACCGATCAGAACCAAAATTCGTATTTTTACCCTTTGGTACCCTGCGAGTAACACTGTCTGCTTGAAATTGCGGACAGACCACTCCATTCCCTGCATTTAGGCCCTTTGGCCCAAAACTACGCCGTTTCACCGATCTCAACCAAAATTTGTATATTTACCCTTTGGAACACTGCGACTAACACTGTCTGCTTGAAATTTCTGACAAACCACTCCATTCCCTGCATTCAGGCCCTTTGGTCCAAATCTACACCGTTTCACCGATCTGAACCAAAAGTTGTATATTTAACCTTTGGAACCCTGCGAGTAACACTGTCCACTTAAAATTTCGGACAGACCACCCCATTCCCTGCATTTCGGCCCTTTGTTCCAAATCCACACCGTTTCACCGATCTCAACCAAAATTTGTATATTTACCCTTTGGAACCCTGCGGGTAACACTGTCCTCTTAAAATTTCGGACAGACCACCCCATTCCCTGCATTTAGGCCCTTTGGTCCAAATCTACACCGTTCACCGATCAGAACCAAAATTCGTATTCTTACCCTTTGGTACCCTGCGAGTAACACTGTCTGCTTGAAATTGCGGACAGACCACTCCATTCCCTGCATTTAGGCCCTTTGGCCCAAATCTACGCCGTTACACCGATCTCAACCAAAATTTGTATATTTACCCTTTGGAACACTGCGACTAACACTGTCTGCTTGAAATTTCGGACAGACCACGCCATTCCCTGTATTTAGTCCCTTTTTGCACAAATCTACACCGTTTCACTGATCTGAACCAAAATGTGTATACTTACCCTTTGGAACCCTGCGAGTAACACTGTCCACTTGACATTTCGGACAGACCACCCCATTCCCTGCATTCAGGCCCTTTGGTCCAAATCTACACCGTTTCACCGATCAGAACCAAATTTCGTATTCTTACCCTTTGGTACCCTGCGAGTAACACTGTCTGCTTGAAATTGCGGACAGACCACTCCATTCCCTGCATTCAGGCCCTTTGGCATAAATCAACACCGTTTCACCGATCTGAACCAAAATTTGTATACTCACCCTTTGAAAGCCCGCGAGTAACACTGTCTGCTTGAAATTGGGGGCAGACCACTTCATTCCCTGCATTTAGGCCCTTTGGCCAAAATCTACACCGTTCCACCGATCTCAACCAAAATTTGTATATTTACCCTTCGGAACACAGCGACTAACACTGTCTGCTTGAAATTGCGGACAGACCACTCCATTCCCTGCATTCAGGCCCTTTGGCACAAATCAACACCGTTTCACCGATTTGTATACTCACCCTTTGAAAGCCTGCGAGTAACACTGTCTGCTTGAAATTGCGGACAGACCACTCCATTTCCCGCATTAAGGCCCTTTGTTACAAATCTACATCGTTCACCGATCGAAAACAAAGTGTGTATACTTACCCTTTGGAACCCGATGCGTAACACTGTCCACTTGAAATTTCTGACATACCACTCCATTCCCTGCATTTAGCTCAGGAATTCCTCGGGGTTGCCAGCTTCCTAACTCACCAGTCATGAGCCCTTGAGTGTGTACCAGAAGTGGTGGGTCTACACACACCCTGCCTCTCTGAGGGCCTTGAGCAGAAGACAGGAGATATTATGAAAAGGAAAAGAAGGCAGACCCCTCGAAGAATGAGGGTATCAGGAAAGATGAGACAAAGCCAATTAAGGCGGGAAATTGAAAGACTCCCTAGCCCTCGGATACCCTAATACAGTCTGGGTCGGAAGAGAACAAGAGTTGACCAAGGAAGGCCGACAGGAAAGAGAACTGAAATGAGCCCGGCACCAGGAAGTAGAAGCGATGCCAGACTCAGCTGGGGTCCCGTGGTCGCCAACCCACGTCCCACAAGTTGTGAGACCCTGGGGGGGGGGGTCAGTTGTGAGAATAGCTTGCTGATTCATCGCGAGGTGACTTGAGAGTACTTTCCAGAGCCCGCCCTGTTATCTCCTGCTGTCTATGCTGATGCCAGCACAGGGCCGTTGCGAAACAGTGAATGCTTCCCGGTCAATCTAAATAGGACGGGGAACCCCGAACGTGTGTCATCATATTTCGTCATCATCTGCGATCATCTCAGGTTCATGCAGCTTGGAACTATATTCTTTGTCTTTGCCGAGCAGTACGCTCTTTCACTAGACGCATCGAGTACAGGCCTAAGCCAGAAAATAAGGTTGAGACTTTGGAAGACGTCAAAGCTAGACACCTGAATTACCTATATCAGTTTTAAAATAACACCATGTTCGTTTAGTAGTCATTTTTTCATTACCTTATTATTATCATCATAAGTGCAAATGATCTAGATGTTACGCGCATCATACCAATAATCACCACCGCATAAAGTCTTTCTCGACTGTGATTTTTAAAATATTTTTTTTTGGTTGGTTGGTTCTTAAGTTTAGGGGCTGCGACAACGCGGTCATGTAGCCCCGTGTACTT
The DNA here is from genome assembly GCA_946902985.2 of Meconema thalassinum. Classification (NCBI taxonomy): domain Eukaryota; kingdom Metazoa; phylum Arthropoda; class Insecta; order Orthoptera; family Tettigoniidae; genus Meconema; species Meconema thalassinum. Next base: position 176,409,754 of record OX336401.1, read on the forward strand.
TGGGTGTGTGTCTGATAACCGGTGTTAATTGTGATGACTGTATTAGTGTGTGTTATCTGTTTTTAAATTCAAGTAAGGACCGCAGACTTTTGATTTTTTCAAATAGTTCCTACTTTTGCCGCCAAACGCCACCGTCAACGACTACTAGTTCAGAACTTAGGTACCAGACGCCACCGCAGTTGACTCTTGGCAACGAACGTAGGAACCTATGAGCGTTGTTTACATTCTTAACCTATACAATTTAGCTTCACACAGGTGCAATTAGTGGAAGCTTCTTTAACATGCCATAAATCTAAGACATGGGACCGCCGGCTTTACTTCCCCTCCGAAGGAAGGCATACTGAGGGATTTTTAGCACTCTTAAAAATCCGACGACTTTGGCCGGGTTTGAACCCGCGATCTTGGGCATAGAAGCTCAGCATGCTACCGACTACGCCACCGATAATACTGGTAGCCACTTGAGTGATGTGGATTTGAGAGTGCCAGATTTGTTCTCATGGCATCATTTAACTGGACATAATTCCTTATGGGGAAAGGTGTAAAACATTACTAACTAGGGTTACAAAATATGCTAGCAGATGGCCAATAAAACGATTTTGAATAAATCATTGTGACTGATTACTATTCTTTATTTGCTTTCACTAATTTACACACCCCTGCACATAAGAAGTCGCCCTTACTTCGATTACCAGCTACTTACATATTTCTACTCATTTTATTTAATCATGTTTTTGAATAAACGCGTTATTTGTAACGAGGCAGTAACGACGCTACTAAATTATTACATACGTGTCAAGGGAATTGCTTTAGTGGCTTGAATTTCCGCCATATTTCTCAGCTGTACGAGTTTTCAAAACAGTGCGTCGTTACATGGGGATGCAGTCTCATGTGTGCAAAATCGAGGTTCGGTCATGAGTTACGATTGTTCATGAATTAGTTAAAGTTGTTCAATGTAATTGAAAGGTTCAACTGCACTGTTTCTATAGCCATGGTGAGACAAAGCCATTGGTCGCTACTACGTTAGACCGCAGTCTGGACGAAACTATTGGTCGCTACCAGGTTAGACCAAGGTCTGGACGAAATCAGTTTGACACGGTGTGAGTGAGGTTCAGCAGTCTGTCTATTCCTAACCTGAATATATCGACAGTGAGTTCTGCTCACAGTGGGTGTTGTTCATCCAGCTTAAAGCTTGAAGGCCCCATTCCACATTTCCAAATTTGCAGAGTACAGATAAAGAACAAGATGTTCAGAAAAGAACATATAGCCTACTTTCTCCTAAATGCATGGGTATTGTTATAACTCTTTGTTTTTTCAAGGAGTATAATTGAATGTTGGTTGTAGTAGCTTGTTGAAATACAACGTGATATACGGATATTAACATGAATATAAGGTGCCCATTGCTAGTGCTACCTCTGTACAAAATTTCATTCAATTCGGTTTCGCCGTTTTTGAATTGATATGGTGAATCGATTTGCACACATATGTGGCCGCCATATGAAAACTATTGGGCTGATGACCTTTTAGTTCAGTCAAAAAATGCTCCCCACAAAAGGTATGTTGTTGCAAAATTTGGTAGAGATCAAATAATTAGGTTGGTCGTAATTTGATTAAAGCTTTTAAAATTTGGGTGGCCACCATTCCTTTTCCATCAAGATGGCAGCAATATAAAACATGACCCTGATGTGCCTTTTGCCAGTGCTACCTCTGTACCAAATTTCGTTCAATTCGGTTTCATCGTGTTTGGATAGATAGGGGGAATCGATTTGCACACATACATGGCCGCCATCCGCAAATTATTGGGCTGATGACCTAGTAGTTCGGTCAAAAGATTCTTCGTACATAAAGGTATAATGTTGCAAAATTTGGTAGAGATAAGATGATTAGATTGGTCGTAATTTGATTTAAGCTTTTAACATTTGGGTGGCCGCCATCACGTTTTCGTTAAGATGGCAGCGATATAAAACAAAACACTGAGGTGCCCTTTGCTAGTGCTGCTACTTCTGTACCAAATGTTGTTCAATTCGGTTTCACCGTGTTTGAATTCATAGTGGGGGGGGGGGGGGGGGGGAGACAGACATTCAGAGTACACACACACACACACACACACACACACACACACACACACACACACACACAGACACACAATTTTTCGCCCTGTGTTGATCTCATAAGTGTACTTTCATTTATTGCAAAAATCGAAAGTAGGCTAAAAATAGGAAGGCGTCAATGATTGAAGCTGGCAGTGACTAACTTCAATTTTTGATGTGTGACATCTTTCCACTCGGTTGCTGGATATTTTTGAGGGAGTGATTTTGAAAAATGGGACGGAAGTGGATCGGACAGAAGTGTGTAAGACGCACTGCCAGCTGGATCGCATCCCACCTGGCTGCTTTAGCGATCCAGCTGGCAGTGGTAAGAGGAAACAATGAGCGCGCGGTGTTGGAGATTGGTACCATGACGCACTGCCGGCCATGTGGAATGTATATCACATATGGATTACTTCAAGGTTTGGAGGCGCCATTAAGAATATTCCTACAATAAATCATCTTCAAGTTGTCCTTCTTTGGTGTAAAAATATTCATTATGTCATATTTGCTGTAAACAATTATGATTTATTAAGAATCTCTGGATAAACTTTGATCAACACTTTCATGCTGAACGGTAAACGCTCATGCGAACTCTGGTGTCAACTGTTTGAAACACAAACCACATGTTCAAAATCTTCGTATCAGTATTTAAATAATGATATACTTTAATAATGAAACATTGCAACTGGTCGGCAAAGCCGGTATTATGTTGCTCCATAATGGCTATTCAGATATTAACCCACATTGCGGTAATGCAGTGATCAATAGAATATATATATCGATTTTTTATACGGGAACTGGGCTAGCCTTTCATAGGAATTCCTTTTAATGTAAAGTAGGCGTATTCACAACTAATTTAAAACTCAATTCCACGCAGGGACATTATCGAAAAAAAGCAAAATATAAATGGAACATATTATTACCGGCACGTCAAAATAAGTAACTGTCTTGTACTCTAAATATATGTTGTTGTAATGGCTGCGTGTATAGCCCCTTGGTCTGCGAATCATGAGGTCTCGGGATCGAACCCCAGTCCCGGCTAATGTTTTTGCTACCAGATTATCGATTTAAAGGATATCTATCATAACATTATGCGTCATTTTAACAGAATCGACATGAAATAACGATTTTATCTAGTTTTAATTACAATAGTTTGCACCAAGCAGGAGTTGGGAAATCTGATTGTATTGAACATTATTTCTAGTAGTCTATAGATAGGCTCCTTCTCTTAATTTACAATATAATATGTGATGTTTGTTCAAACACGTGTGACAGTAGCATATCTCCAATTCAATCTATACATTCATCTTAGTACCATTATGAAAACGGAGCGTAAATTAACATTTTAAGAATGTCCAAGCTGTGTAGTATATGAGTAGGATAACTTGTCAGATGAATTCACATACATTTCATCTCAATATCATAGTAGGATAACATGTTACACATCATATGCGACTACTGTAAGGCTCGTATCTTTCTTTTTAAATGCATGTTAAGCATCAGCAGTTCAAACTCAGCTTCTCCCGGCGCGCAGACAATAGTTATGAAGCCCTGGGTAGATCAGACGTATTTTTGATTCTCCCAGTAGGTATGTTAGTATCTTTCCGAATTGGTAACACTTCTGACACGAATCAACAGTCAAATCCCTTAGCTAGGAATGTGAAGATAAGCCTTAATCTCCTTTCAGCTCATTGTGAACGTTCTGCTCCAAATAGCTCGCTGATCGTGACCGCTCACGACAATTATAGTCTAACATTGTGAAAGGGGCTCCTCGAATTACTCTAAGTGTTTGCAAACCTTGCCCAGTCCTTACTAAACTTGATCGCTGCATCTGGAACCCAAAACGAGATAAGAGGTCGTAATTTACACACTGGAGCATTAAGCTACTGTGATACTGGGGCTGATTTTGGGAGGTGGTGGCCATAGTTGTATTAAAGGGTGTCACATCTGATGATGATGATGATAATTGTTGGTTTAAGGGGCCTAACATCTAGGTTATCGGCCCCTAATGGTCTGGGGGATAGCGAAAATGACAATGAAATGGAAACTAGAACGAAAATTAAGTGAGACGGAAAATACTTACAAAAGGAATAGATTGAAAAATAAGCACATAATGCAGGCTAGGTTCAAAATACGTACAAAATGCAATTGAGAATCAAAATACTCACTAAAATGCCCTGCTCCTACATTGAAAGACTTACCAAAAAGCAATTTAGATTGTCAATCGTTACAAAATGCAATTGAGGTTGAAAACATTTGCGAAATGCAATTTAGCGAAAAAACTTACAAAATGCAACGTAGATTAAAAATACGTACAAAATGGAGTGTAGATGCAAAAACAATCACTGTAGGGAATTTAAATACACGAAGAGCCAATTAACAAAGAACAGTGCGGGGATCTTAAAGAGAAAAGGAAATAAAATGAAAAGAAAACCCCTCGAAGAAGGAGGGATCAGGAAAGATGAGACAAGTGCCAATTAAGGCGGGAAAGTGAAAGACTCCCTAGGTCTCTGATACCCTAATAACGTCGGGGTCGGAAAAGAACAAGAGTTGACCAAGGGAGGTCGACAGGAAAGAAGACGGAGAGGAGCCCGGCACAAGTAAGTGGAAGCAATGCTGGACTCAGGTGGGGTCCCGTGGTCGCCAACCCACGTCCCAATAGATGATAGCCCCTGGGGGAGGTGTCACATCTAGATTTTCCTCTAATTATTACAATGAAAATTTCTAACCACTGACTTAAAGTGTCTGGCCAATTTGTTGCACTCGGAATAAAAATCGTTTATTTTTTAAATTAAAAGGCGACGCAGAGTTATTACTGCTTGTGTCACATTGCTGTTTCCTCACGGAATAATACGTCTGCCGATACAACTCATGAAACACACTGCACCATATATTATATTGAAATAGCCTACATGTTCCGAACTTTCGATGGAGTCTTCTTCTGAGGTATCTTTAAGGCAAAGACATATTCGAATTAATACGTCGAGTAAAAAGCTATATCTAGGTACAAAATAAACTGTAAATAAACGGATATCCTCACAAAATATTACATTTAACATTTTATTGGATCAATATCCCTCCCTATATTATTCTGCTAAGGTCCCATTAACACCAACCTACAGGTTCAGCATAACGCACTCACTTACTCTTTAAATGCCTCACAATTAAATAAATACCGTAATAATGTATATTTACAATGAAATAATGAAAGAATGCAACACGGTAACCATGGTAACAGAATCTGTAAGACGCAATGCAATTCCAATTATTACATTACTGTGAAAGTTTCCACACGGTTATAAGGTTATCACTGAACCAAATTAAGCTGTAAAATTCATCAATACAAACAGTATAATGCGCTTAAGGGGGTCAAGGGGCACGTGTGAGTGTGGTACGAAAGGTCTTTTTCACCCGACTATAAAGGGTCTCCGAAAACCACATTTAAAGGCCCTTAAATTAACAGTGTCTGTGATATTCCCAGAAAACTAACTTCGCTGTGATATACCTACGAAGGAATGACAAACCCCTAACCACTTCACCAGTAGCTGAATTGATAAACTCTGATTATTCATACCAAGGATAAATCAGTCATAGCATTCATGATTGAGATTTTGCTAAGTGTACTCGTTACAACTAGAATATTCGCGGGCGAAGCCGCGACAGGTAATGCTAGTTATTATTAATCCTGTTAAAAATCAGAACGCTAGTGAAATATGCTCAAAAATGATGTGCATTCAGTTATCAAAATGGTTGAACTTCCTCAAAGCATTTGAATTTCGTATTTCCTGTGACTTATTGCAATTGGATAATATTGGTTAGAACTTGTTGTATATTGGGTTTCCCAGCATTGACAATAGGGAAAGGAAGAATAGACTATCTCAGATATTTAAACCGAGACCAATAATTTTGTTTTCATTTCATTCACTCATTATTCATTGGTTGGTTGGTTGGTTCCTCAGTTTAGGGGCTGCGACAACGTGGTCATGTAGCTCCGTGTACTTTGGGTGTGTGTAGAATCCATCTGATGACCTGTGTTAATTGTGATGGCTGTATTAGTGTGTGTTATCTGTAATTCAGGTAAGGACTGCAGACAATCAAGTAGTTCCTACTGTTGCTACCAAATGCTTCGGATGTGGCTACTAAATGCCATCACAGTCAGCACCTGGCAGCGAACGTTGGAACTAATATAGCGTTATCAAACTAACTAGCTTCACACAATGATTTTAGTTAGTGAAAGGTTCTTTTACATGCCATAAATCTATGACATGGGACCGCCGGCTTTACTTTTCCTCCGAAGGAAGGCATACTGAAGGATATTTAACGCTCCTAAAAAATCCGACGACTTCAGCCGGGTTTGAACACGAGATCTTGGGCATAGAAGCTCAGCATGCTACCCACTACGTCACGGAAGCTCATTTATTCCTTAATCAAATCATTGTTCATTCAATCAATTATTCATGCATGCAATAATTATTCATTCCTTCATTAATTAATTCAATTATTAAATCAATCTATATTGATTAATTCAGTAATCTTCAATTTGATGTCTGTCTGTTTGACTCGAACATCCCCTATTAGCAGTTAACACTGTGACCTTGTCTGCTTCTACACCTCTCACCATAAACTCGTTGAACATAGAATGTAACCACCGCCTTCTAGGTGTACCTATGGTTCTCTTTCCCTGTATAGCAGAGTTCTTTTAATCAACAAATGTGATAATAGTTATTTTTATGTTCGACCCTGACTATTATCTGTCAGAAAACTGTACTATAATGAGGCTCATTATAACACTATTTTTCATTATGAAACAGTTTCTCCCACCAATCAGAGCTCAAGAAACATTTGTTTGACCAATTAGTTAATTAGATGCGCTGAGTTCCACGGCCTTCTAATTTAAATGTCACTGCCTGGCCTAGTGTCATAGTACGGTAATCGAGGAGGCCATGGTCAAAGGCAAGGCATTCTCTACGTCTCATGCGCTCTGTTCAGTACATAAAACTGGCGAAATCTCGACAGATATTTATGAACATTTATGTTCGAACATAAAGTAGTTATAATAATTATCGTCGAACATAAACAGTCGTATGCAACTCGCCTATAATGGTAATTAAGACACTCGTATGGAAATTATAAAATTCGCATACGCTCGTTTTATAAACATACTCGTGTCTTAATTATTGCCATTATAGACTCGTTGCATAATGTACTATTAAGAGACAACTTCCTAAGACTTAAATTGCCGTGGATTTTTTAGGCCATTCAAAAATAAAAACTTACTCAGGAATCAGAACCCAGGTATTGGGATTATGTGACGAAAACTCTATAGTTCATCTACTGTATGTTTGCACTTTTTTGACAGTTCTCGCGGGAACAAACATTCCTACAGAATATATCAATCCGCCTCTACCACGTGCATTCTAGCCAATGAGCTATCACCCACATGGCAGCCAGCAATGGCCGCTGTATTCCGTCAAGGTGTTCAGCTGTTATGAGTTGCCTAAACCTACATTCATCTCGCAATATCAATCCATCGCCCTTTTTAAAGAAACTTGTATTTCTTTGTGACATTTATCAAATAATCGTTCTAACAGCACACCTAAAACCCACTGACAGAATGTTACATCATTGGACGCGCGATGACCAAGAACTTGGCTATGTGAGAGTGGCTCATCATTGCACAGCTCGAGGGAAATGCTTTCTAAGGTATGGTGTAAGATGTCCTTAAGACGATAAGATCATTACTTGACCTGTTGGATTGATATTAAAATAAAACGTACGAAATATTTCACCAAATAAGTTAACTTTTAGACCTACACAACAACTCATATTTTAGACCTACGTTTTTTGCACAAATCATGCCATATGAAAATTATTCACCTGGCCAATGTCCTTGGGGAAATAAATAGTTCTTCTGCCTTTTCTTTTACCTTCAAAAAGAGAGAAATAAAATAAATACCTTGAACCAAAATTCCGTATCTGGTTCCGACTCGATATTCAAAACAAAAATGTCCGACCTGGAGACCTCGCAGGCTACATATTTACTCAACATTTAAGATAACCACTATATAGGCTATTTATCTAAAACGTGAACATGCGTTCAAATGGAAATAATACTTTGAGACGCTTTTGCACAATATTATTAATTATAATTATTATAATTATTATTATTATTATTATAATTTAATATAATTAACACGTTATTTTCTCAGGCGGATGAACACGGTAAAGCGTCCATTACCAACCGCACACCCACGACACGAGCACGTGGTAGTTCAGCTTGATAATGCAACTTTTCAGTCTGGCCAACAGAATATGTTCCCAATATATTCCCAATTACTGGGACAAGCGAAAAAATAACCTGGAAAAACTTACATGTCATTAAAACATGTATATATTTGTTATGGACTACAGGTTATAAATTTAGTCTTTCCTTGTGAAGGTTGGCAACGCTAGCTGTCAAGAAAGTGCAAACTTACAGTAGATGAACTATACCACTGGCCCACACTCGTAGTTATTGCTGAGAAGGTTCATTAAGCCGCTAAAGTGGATCCAGTAAGCAAGAACCAACCGTGCCGTCCTGTTTGGTGATGGCACTTGTTATGTTATGAGCTGGGTCTTCCAGCCCCATGATCCTGTTTACATCCAGGTGTAATTGCGATAAGACGTAGAGTATGAAAAATATTTGCCGCTTTTTCAACTAAACAATAAGTTATTATCCCATCTTCTTTGAAAACAAATGGCTCATCTGTTGTTTATACGAGCGCCTGTGGCACAGGCAACTTATCAGCCAGCACTGTTGCGCGGGTTATCTGATCAGAGCAGGGAAGGAGTCGATGGCATAACAACAATACTACTGTAGATATTCCACATTCTTCCGCTGTTGTTGTTGGTGCGATTGTTATTTTAAGAAGCGTAACAGCGAGGTCATCAGCCCATCCAATGTGGATGATTACAAATGCGATTATTTCCCTTACTACAACTACTTAATCCAGTACGGGCGTGATTGTGCAGTGGACAGGAGTGCCATCAGACCCAATACAGCAGGAAATGCAAGATATTATTCCGTTTTGACTTACAAATTCCTACCAATATAATATTCATGGAACACCCATTGAATTAAGGTCCATGTTTCGACCCTTGGACGGAGTCTCTTCAGCTTATATCGAAGGCAAAATCTATTCTCATTAATACTGTATTTAGAGTAAAAATATTCCGCTATATTTGGGTAGAAAGAAACTAAAAACTAACAAATTAAAAAGAACTTAAACTAAAAACTGAAAACTAAAAGCTAAAAATAAAAATTTAAAAAATGAAAAACTGAAAACTAAAAGCTAAAAAATGGAAAACTTTTTACTGTTTAGTGGTTTCACTAAAAGCAAAAAACAAAAAACACTAAAAACTAAACAGTAAGGAAATCTATAAATATAAAACAATAAACCAAAAACAACAAAAAATTAAAAATAAAAAGTAGAAAATAAAAACAAAAACTGAAAAAAATGAAAACTAAAAAAAGAAAATTAAAAAACTAGAAACTTAAAATATGAAAAACTAAAAATCAAAAAGTAAAATCTATAAATTAAAAAATCTAAAGTAATTAAATCAATAAATTAGAAACAATAAACTAAAAACTAACTAACTAAATAAATACAACTATAACTAACAAAAATAAATAAAAAACTAAATGCTATAAAATAAATCTAAAAAACTGAAAACTAAAAGCTATAAACCAAAACACTAAAAAGTATAAAATTTAGAAGTTGAAAGTACGTAGACAGTAACAATTAAAAAGTAAGAACATTATTAAAAAATCAATAAAAATGAATAAATTAGTGAAATACTAAATGAGTGAGTCAATAAAGGAGTAGGTGAGGTCAATGACCCCGACGGTATTGTACACACGTGTTTGCTCTGAGGTCGCAAACAATAATTATTATTATTTCTGCGCGCTAATAATAGCCTGCTCCGTGCACCCGATAACATCGCAATGCACTGTACACTCCAGGCTCGATACTAGGGACCAACTCCTTACGGTTTTACAAGTCTTAGCACACATTCCCAGTTCAATTATCGACAATTTATGAGATAGAATTGGAGCGAGTGGTGTAATCTCTATATACAGGACGCATTCCTCACACTTAGACGAAGAAATGTTGTTATTTGAACATGGGTCCGGAAACTCTTCGTTTCCATGTTATACCTCATTGTCTCCAACGCATAAATCAGGAAAAGCACACAAGAACCTGCATCACAGGAAATGTTCAATGTGCCCGCCGTCGTAGTGAATCTCGGATACGCTGATGTATCCCTGGAGTAAGCGTTTGGTTTCGTAGCCTTCCATAATACGGGCACAGATACTCTGAACATCTTGCACTGGGGTTTGATACACAAGAGCTTTCAAATGTTCCCACAAATAAAAGCCCAGTGGGTTAAGGTCCGAGGAGCGTGGAGGCCAGGCAATTGGCCCACCTCTACTTATCCATCTGTCACCGAATCTCTGCATTTGTGCACACTGCCATTGCACGTGCCACATCTGTGATGAACTGACCGTAGTAACCCGAGTGCTTGCCAAATTCGTACTGATCACAAGAACAGTTGATGTTACCGTAAGTCGCATGGCAACACGGCCATGTTAAACAAAACACTGGCGGTGCTCCTACGGTAATGACAACGTAACCAGACGTAACCAAGAGTGCATGTTCCCCATGATTAATGAGTTGGGAGACAATGGGGTGTAACATGGAAACGAAATGTTTCCGGACCCATGTTCATATAACATAATTTCTTCGTCTTCGTGTGAGGAATGTGTCCAGCATTTTGTGCCTACATTTTTGTTACACCCTGTATATACCGGGTGAATCAGCCGCCAATACCGACAGCGGTGGCTACGCTCCTTAGGTCATGGGGCCAAGCTCTCTGCTGATTCGGTAGACGCGTTAGTTCGAGCCCCTTGACATGGTTTTCCGTGAATTTCCCCCATTTTCATCACCAGACAAATGCTGGGAAGGTATCTTCTGACAGGCCACGGCCGCTTCGTTCCGCATCTTGCCCAGTTTAATTCATCTTCAATCATTCCATCTCTCATGCCAGTGCGCAGGTCGCCCATGGGCGTCGACTAGAAAGGTGGGGAGACTAATTAAGGAGTACAGAGACGGGGAGGAACCAGGGACAAAGAAAATAACATACACAGAAAAACTAAAGAGGGAAGTATGAGAAAGGATGAGAAGACAAAACCAATGTATTATTATTATTATTCAAATCGCTTATCCTTCCTGCTCTGTTGTACTCACGGACTCGGCGAGGGATCATTCCTCTACCGTCGCAAGGCCGATGTCTGGGAGCTCAGCAGATACAACTGGGGATAGTTACAGGTGACCGCTAACTTGGGTCTAATTAAGGTAGTGTCTTGCAAGGAAGGTGGCTCCGGTCCTGTCCCGGCATTTATCTGGTGGTGAAAATGGAAAACCACGAAAACCATTTTTTGGATGCCCGAGGTGGGATTCGAACCCACGTTGTGCTGATGTCAACGAGAGACGAGAGACACCGTGACTGGTATTATTATTATTCCTAGCCACAGCGCGTGCTGTTACGGATGAGTGCCCACTTGTTAGCGGAACTGAGTGTACCTCCTACCCATAAGTCAGGTCGGGGCGGGACACACTGGTACTGTGAGATGGTCTCGCGAATTATTTGGCTTTTAATTCTTTCCGCGTCGCTACCTTGATCCCTGAGCGTGATAGCGCAACCCAGCAATGATATAAACCAACACATATCCGAGATGCGATCTCTGATTACAATCGAGTATTTATGACGAGAGGAACGTCACAACTTCGGTGGATGCTGTTGTTGATACAATGCATTTCCCTGTGTTGAGACATTTTGGTTATCAGGCCTTGAGGTGTGATGGCTGCTTGCCTTCAAACAAAGCGGGCAGGAATCGATTCCTAGTTAATGCATGTGGGATTTTTCAAGTTCAATTGTCACGTCACGTGTTTTGGATTGCACGTAAAGGGAGTTTCTGTGGCTTATGATCCTGAGTTTAAGAGCCATGGAAATCTACAACGTCCTTTCCTGCCTCCCTAACTCCCTCCCTTTCCTTCCATCCTCCCTAACTCCCTCCCTTTCCTCCCATGCTCCCACCCTTTCCTTCCTAACTCCCTCCCTTTCCTTCCATCCTCCCTAACTCCCTCCCTTTCCTTCCATCCTCCCTAACTCCCTCCCATCCTCCCTAACTCCCTCCCTTCCCTCCCATCCTCCCTAACTCCCTCCCATCCTCCCTCCCTTACCTCCCTAACTCCCTCCCTTTCCTTCCTAACTCCCACCCTTTCCTTCCATCCTCCCTCCCTTTCCTCCCAAACTCCCTCCCATCCTCCCTAACTCCCTCCCTATCCTTCCATCCTCCCTAACTCCCTCCCTTTCCTTCCATCCTTCCTAACTCCTTCCCTTTCCTTCCGAACTCCCTCCCTTCCCTCCCATCCTCCCGAACTCCCTCCCTTTCCTTCCATCCTCCCTAACTCCCTCCCATCCTCCCTAACTCCCTCCCTTTCCTCCCATCCTCCCTAACTCCCACCCTTTCCTTCCATCCTCCCTAACTCCTTCCCATCCTCCCTAACTCCCTCCCTTTCCTCCCATCCTCCCTCCTTTTCCTCCCATCCTCCCTAACTCCCTCCCTTTCCTCCCTAACTCCCTCCCTTTCCTTCCATCCTCCCTCCCTTTCCTTCCATCCTCCCTCCCTTTCCTCTCGTCTTCCTGTGTCTGTAGCGCGGCCCGTGCTATCACAACACACTAACAAGGGGAGGACACAATGCATGGGTCACCGATTCGAACCATCTTTAGTACACGTGTAGGGCATGACTAGGCGTATACCAGGTGCAAGTAGTAAGGTGCGCTTCTCAGCCGATTCCGAGAAATTAATTATTAATTATTCGTAATTGCTGTAGCGCGTTCATGTGCGCTGTACGTTAACTTGAAGCCAAGGAGCACATGGTTCAGCGGTAAGAGCCCTGCTTCGTATGCGTCTTATCACTGGTTCGATTCCCACCGGTGAGCCTTTTTTTTTTTAAACATAGGCAATTCGTACAACTGTAGTTGTCGTGAATAATGTTCATTTTGCAGTCAATTGTAATAACGTGTTCTGTGAGCGGGAAAAGGGATTCTGAAATCATCGTATGGGGTTGAACGTTTGTGACATTACATAATGTACAGTCGGGGCATTGCAAATACATTGGTACAGTATTATAAATACGTTATGTATACGTTTATACACTGAAGGCCCAGTCTGTTCCGTTCATTGCACTTCAGTGAACCATCAGACCACTCCGTACCCCGCAAATAGTGTCTCATGCTATGGGTGTTGGGTGTGTTACCGCTTTTGCTATTCATGACATTCATCAAAACACAAATCTTTCTATTTTTTACACACTCATAATACATAACAATTCCAAGACTTTTTTTCTTCACTGCCTACTTGATATTTGTACTCTCGCACTGCCTTTTTGTTACTCTGTTCTCGCACTGTCTTCTCGATACTCTGTTGCAACAGTTGGAAAGTATTCGGAACTGGCGAGGTCACCTGCACACAAACTAACGATAACGGTGGGCAGGAGGATAAACGGTTCACCCAAGAAACGTTGAATGCCGCATTCGTTCCTTGGCTCTTGAGGTAGCAACATCATAAGGGTGGGAATAATTGTGCGATGTCGGATATTACACGTTATGGTGATGTGCCGGTGCCTACGAAGGCCGATGGAAGTGGACCGCATTCAAATTCCGCGACGAGGATGTAATCTCCTGTAAGATTTATTCCCACTCCCCTTTCCCGCTCACATAACACGTTATTACAATTGACTGCAAAATGAACATCATTCACGACACCTACTGTTGTACGAATTGCCTATGTTTACAAAAAAAAAAAAATGCTCACCGGTGGGATTCGAACCAGTGATCCCACGCTTACAAAGCAGGACTCTTACCGCTGAACCATGCGCTCCTTGGCTTCATGTTAACGTACACCGCACATGAATGCGCTACAGCAATTACGAATAATTAATAATTAATTTCTCGGAATCGGCTGAGAAGCGCACCTTACTACTTGCACCTGGTATACGCCTAGTCATGCCCTACACGTGTACTAAAGATGGTTCGAATCGGTGACCCTTGTGAGTGAGCTAAGGTCACGTGACAAAATGCGCCGTGTACGACTCCTGAGCGGAGCCGAGCTGTCTGTGAAGCTGGCAACACGTCGAGAGTTAACCCACTTTAAACGTAGGATGATCATTGGCGCAAGGTACAAAGCTCATAGCATTTCGGAGATTACACGAGAATTCGGGTTTCTGAGATCAACAGGGTCGAGGGTGGATCTTCAATAATGTTACCATCCACATAAACCCCCGCACGGGACGACCACAGGTATTTAACTAACGGTCAACACGTCACCTGTGAGTCAGGAGCCCATTGTAAGGAGACATAGGGACTATCCTTCCCGTGACGTTTGCTCAGTCTGTGTAGCCTATATCGCACGAGACAGCCAGGGATGAGTTGCGACAAGTGCAATAAACCCCTGGGTGGGCCCTTAACCTTTATAGGCCTGACTAGTTATTTCTAATTTTTACTTTAATTTTTTATTTAAATAATCATTTCAGCTCTAATTTTTATTTTGATTTTAAATATTCAATATTATTTTTAAATACATTTTAAAAATTATCTACTTAATTATTAATTTTATTTTTTTAATTTTATAATCTCAATTTCATTTGAATTTTAGTGTGTTTTATTTTAACTTTTAGTGGGTTTAATTTAATTTTAGTGTTTTTTATTTTAATTTTTAGTGTGTTTTATTTTAACTTTTAGTGGGTTAATTTATTTTAGTGTTTTTATTTTAATTTTTAGCGTGTTTTATTTTCACTTTTAGTGGGTTTAATTTAATTCTTAGTGTTTTTATTATAATTTTTAGTGTGTTTTATTTTAGCTTTTAGTGGGTTTATTTAATTTTATTTTTTATTATAATTTTAGTGTGTTTTATTTTAACTTTTAGTGGGTTTTATTTTAACTTTTAGTGTGTTTTATTTTCACTTTTAGTGGGTTTAATTTAATTCTTAGTGTTTTTATTATAATTTTTAGTGTGTTTTATTTTAGCTTTTAGTGGGTTTATTTAATTTTATTTTTTATTATAATTTTAGTGTGTTTTATTTTAACTTTTAGTGGGTTTTATTTTAACTTTTAGTGGGTTTAATTTAATTTTAGTGTTTTTTATTTTAATTTTTAGTGTGTTTTATTTTAACTTTTAGTGGGTTTTATTTTAACTTTTAGTGTGTTTTATTTTAACTTTTAGTGGGTTAATTTAATTTTAGTGTTTTTTATTTTAATTTTTAGTGTGTTTTATTTTAACTTTTAGTGGGTTAATTTATTTTAGTGTTTTTATTTTAATTTTTAGCGTGTTTTATTTTCACTTTTAGTGGGTTTAATTTAATTCTTAGTGTTTTTATTATAACTTTTAGTGTGTTTTATTTTAGCTTTTAGTGGGTTTATTTAATTTTATTTTTTATTATAATTTTAGTGTGTTTTATTTTAACTTTTAGTGTGTTTTATTTTAACTTTTAGTGGGTTTTATTTTAACTTTTAGTGGGTTTTATTTTAACTTTTAGTGTGTTTTATTTTAACTTTTAGTGGGTTTAATTTAATTTTAGTGTTTTTTATTTTAACTTTTAGTGGGTTTTATTTTAACTTTTAGTGTGTTTTATTTTAACTTTTAGTGGGTTTTATTTTAATTTGTATATTTATGTTTTATTTTGTTGTTTAATTTTAATATTTTTGATTATATATGCTTGTTGATATTTTATCCAGCACCATAAAACTAGACAGATATAATCAGCAAATGAGACATCTTACATGTACAAGGAATGTTGTAATTAGGCTGAAAGTTTCAAATATTAGCACCTTTGATAACAGCCTACAAACAGTAGGTGGCTAATATATAGACCTACTAATCTACGCACCGCCCCTGACAATAGCTAATCACCGCGCCCTCCTGAAAGGTTTGGTAGTTGGGAGGGAGACTATTTCCTCCTCTCCGTAACGGGAGTAATGTATCCCCGATGTGCGCCTCGCAAAGGAATTCAGATCTCAGTGACTATTTGAAGATTGCTATCTCCCAGCACTTAGTGTCACGATAAGCGCTGTTGATATTGAAAGTCTATCGTTACATAATGCGATCAGGCTGTGTTTCAGAGCGTGACAGCGACTGTACTTGCTTGCTCAGGTTACAACTCGCCATTTCAAGTCCTTTTATTAAGGATACGGTATATTATTTGTATTTATTGAGATTAAATTTAAATATTTCAGCCTAATTTTATGATTTTAATGTTCATGTTTGTTATTATAATTAAATGTTTATATGGCAGCTTCGGTGGCGTAGTCGGTGGCATGCTGAACTGCTATGCCCAAGATAGAGGGTTCAAACCCGGCTGAAGTCGTCGGATTTTTATGAGCGTTAAAAATCCCTCAGTATGCCTTCCTTCGGAGGGGAAGTAAAGCCGGCGGTCCCATGTCATAGATTTATGGCATGCAAATGAACCTTCCACTAATCAGACTAGTGTGAAACTAAATGATAGGTGAGTTTGATAACACTCTATTAATTTCAACGTTCGCCATCAGGTGCTGACTGCGATGCCATGTAGTAGCGAAGTCCGCAAGCTAGGTGTCGTGGACGGTAGCATTTGAAGGCAAAGGTAGGAAGTAGTACTTGAAGTTATAGTCTGCAGTCCTTACGTGAATTACAGACTAATACAGTCATCACAATTATCACTGGTTATCAGACACATTCTACACACACCCAAAGTACACGGGGCTACACGACTGCGTTGTCGCAGTCCCCAGTTTCATTATCTCCATCTTAATATTATAATGCTATTTCTTGTTTTACTCCTTATTGTAAGTATCAACCACCTTAGATCAAGGAGATAAAGAAATAACATTTGATTTCACAAATATTAACACTTCTAAAGAAAATTCGCTGAAATATTTCTGAAAGATACAGCTATCAGCATCTCGGACAATATACCTTGGGGCACATGACCTCGCTGTTCCGCTCTTCAAACCTAAAATTACTAATGAACTAGCAATATAACTTGACCATATAGTTGGTGGTTAATATACCGACAATAAAGAGTTAAGCCCTGTGCGGAGAAGCTGCGGATAATGTTTGGAGTAAATTTGCCTTTAGAATACAAAGTTGAACTGGATTGTTTATAAATAATTTTAGTTTTTGCGCACATCTGCGTCTTTCACTTTTCTTGTTATTTTCCCTATTTGCTTTCGCCTGGATTGCATGAGAATAATAGGCAAGTGAGAGAAACCAATGCCCTCAATTAGTGTTGACTTACCAAAAAGAACAAGAAGTTCCGTGAAGAACTATACAGCCTACTGTTCATGCCAATGATTATTCTACAGTATATGAATCTATCTAGAATAATGACAAAATTAAGTTGGTAATATCGAAATAACTAATTAGATCAAAATATACCTGGTATAATGTAGCCTAATAGAGCACTACAGTTGGCAGCCCTGGTGACTGAATATATTCTTAGTTCCATCTCTTAAGGTACAGAATACAAAATTTGGTTGAAGTCCAATGGACGTTACATGCAGTTAATCACTGGATCTATCAGCACGCGTAAAAGCATGTTGCCAACAATACCATGCGTGTGCTGGTCAGAAATAATCTGAAATATTATATCTTGTTGTGCCAATTTTGGATGAAATCCATTTGTTAGTATAGAAGTTACATGTATTTTAAAATTGGACATATCAGCAGGCATAGAATCATGTTGGCAGCACTGCCTTGTATTAATTACTCCAAATTGATCTAGAATGTCAGGGGCTATACGTGTGCAAAGTATAGAGCTGTTGGCTTGCATACTTTCTGGTATATTGATATTACGGTAAAAAATATATACAGCATTTATTAACAGCTGGGAAGCCTCCGTGGCTTAGGCGGCAGCACGCCGGCCTCTCACCGCTGGGTCCGTGGTTCAAATCCCGGTCACTCCATGTGAGATCTGTGCTGGACAAAACGGAGGCAGACAGGTTTTTCTCCGGGTACTCCGGTTTTCCCTGTCAAAATTTCATTCCAGCAACACTCTCCACTATCATTTCATTTCATCTGTCATTCATTTAATCATTGCCCCAGAGGAGTGCGTCAGGCCTCGGCAGCCGGCACAGTCCATATCCTCGCCGCTAGATGGGGGCTTCATTCATTCCATTCCTGACCCGGTCGGAGACTGGAAGCAGGCTGTGGATTTTCATTTTCATTAACAGCTGGCAGCCCTGATTGCTCTTAACAATACTTATAGTCATATCTGTTATGGTACACATAGCACATACGAAATTTGGTTGAAATCCAACTGATAGTATAGTTACATGTATTTAAAAATTGGTACTATCAGCAGGCTTATAATTATGTTGGTAGAACTGACGTATATAAGTTACTCCAAATTAATCTAATATGTCAGAATATACGTGTGAATAGTTTAAAGCTGTTGGCTTGCATACTTTCTGATATATTGGTATTTGGATTACAAAAAATAGAGAGAGAGCAATTATTAACAGTTGGCAGCCCTGTTGGCTCTTAATAATACGCTCAGTCATATATGTTTATGTACAGATATTACATACAAGATTTGGTTGAAATCCAATTAATAGTGTAGAAGTTATATGCATTTAAACATTGGACCTATCAGAAGGCTTAAAATTATTTTGGCAACACTGTCATTGTTGGCCTCCTGGAAATGAAACTGAAATAGTATTATCTGCATGTGTGCCAATTTTGGAATAGCTCCCATGCATACCTTGCAAGATACCACACATGGAGCTCAAATTTCTAGTGCGTTTTTTCAGCAGTTGGTAGCACTGATATAATTTTCAAATATGGACGTGAGATATTCCGGTGCACATCTTTACTCATACTAAATTTGGTTTTGATTGCTGCAGCCGTTTAGGAGTTGATAGGGGGACACACACACACACACACAGACAGACACACACACATTTTCCCGTATCGATCTCATAAGTCTACTTTTCCTCATTTTTGCAAAATGTGAAAAGTAGGCTAAAAATCCTTTATACCAGCGCTTGCCTGCGTGGATACATCCGACATTATTAACCACCCGCTGTATCACATGCCGTTACTCAGAGGGACAAAACTCAGTCAACATTGTTTTGTGATTCACACACAGCCTAGGGGAACGAATTTCTCCTCAAATGTCTCAATATGTTGCTTTAATACTTTATCTAATAAAATAAAATTTGACGCGTTGCACTAGTTCTTACAAACTTACGTAACCTTCACATTCTACATATATTTGTGCATCGTTCATTAACTAAGCCTAGTGAGCAGGATCTGAAGATGAATGCTTCACGTTCGAAACACGTCATACAATAAATACAGTACCCCAATTTGTCCATAAAATATCATTTCATTCACGTGACCCCCCAAGGGTTCGCGACCACTGAACCCCAGCTGAGTCCGGCATTGCTTCCACTTAGGCCTACTTGTGCCAAGCTCCTCCCCGTCTTCTTTCCTGCCGACCCCTCTTGGTCAACTCTATTTCTCTTCCCACCCCCACGGTATTAGGATATCCGAGGCCTAGAGAGTAAATCACTTTCCCACCTTAATTGGCCCTTGTCTCATCTTTCCTGATACCCTCATTCATCGAGGAGTCAGCCTTCTTTTTCTTTTCATGTTATCTCCTGCCTTCTGCTCAAGGCCCTCAAGGAGGCAGGGTGTGTGTAGCCCCACCACTTCTGGTGCACCCTGGATATTGCTACACCCTCAGAGGCTCACAGTATCTCCTGCCTTCTGCTCAAGGCCCTCAAGGAGGCAGGGTGTGTGTAGCCCCACCACTTCTGGTGCACCCTGGATATTGCTACACCCTCAGGGGCTCACAGTATCTCCTGCCTTCTGCTCAAGGCCCTCAAGGAGGCAGGGTGCGTGTAGCCCCACCACTTCTGGTGCACCCTGGATAGTGCTACACCCTCAGGGGCTCACAGTATCTCCTGCCTTCTGCTCAAGGCCCTCAAGGAGGCAGGGTGTACGTAGCCCCACCACTTCTGGTGCACCCTGGATAGTGCTACACCCTCAGGGGCTCACAGTAACTCCTGCCTTCTGCTCAAGGCCCTCAAGGAGGCAGGGTGTGTGTAGCCCGACCCTGGATAGTGCTACACCCTCAGGGGCTCACAGTATCTCCTGCCTTCTGCTCAAGGCCCTCAAGGAGGCAGGGTGTGTGTAGCCCCACCACTTCTGGTGCACCCTGGATAGTGCTACACCCTCAGGGGCTCACGTCTGGTGAGTTCGGGAATTCGCGACCCCGAGGGATTCTTGAGCTGGGTCCGTTTTGTCCCCTTTTTCCTCTGACCTTGGGGCAGGCCCTCTCCTCTTTCCCCTTTCCTATCTGCCTTTCATGGCTCTTCTTCCTTCCAAGTCCGTCAATCCTCATTCTTCGAGGGTTGAGGTCATTTCATTTCTTCCTGTTCTTTATTTGCCTTATCCTTTATTTGTTTACCATTTCTTCTTCTAGTTTGTAAGTCTGTAGTTAGTATTAGTTATAGTTTTCATTCTCATCTTCCACTACCCTAGGGGCTGATAACCTAGATGTTAGGCCCTTTAAAACAACAATTAATATCATCATACCTTTCAGGTTAGGGCATGTTAACACTTGTTTCCTGCCAAATGTACTTGTGAGGACCGATTGGAAAGCATGAGTCCTATTATTCACTTCCCCATGGAGGTATCTATATGACATCTTTAAAAAAAAACAACCAATCATCTCTCAGAAATAAAAGTTAGTAATGAACTTGATGCTTTTCGTTGCTGGGATATCATCGTCCTTTGCTTCTGCACGAGTGAATTGCTTTGTGAAGTAGATATATTCGTTGATAACCTTCACAACTAAATACATTACCGAATTCTAAGAAGGGAGTAGTGCGCAGAGTTACACAATAACGGTCCTGATTACATTCTCGCCCACTCTTTTGTGCGAGAGCGCGATGCATATGTTAAATGACGTCACGATATTGTATCCAGATCACACACAGGGAGCATTGACTGCGCTTCAAAGAAACCAAAAAATGCTCTTGACTGGGCCGGCTCAAGCACCTGGCGAACGATCGAGCGATCTGTACAAACCGGTATTGAGTGTACTGGACTCGCCAACATCCTCTCCTCTTCGCATCATTTATCCTCGCCTGTGTCTAATTCCTTTCCGCTTTTACTCGGTCCATTCTTTCAGAAAAAAAACTATCTAGTTTATCATTTACTCTCGCCCGTGTCCCATTTCTTTCTTCTTTACTCTGTTAATTCTTTCAGAAAAAGCTATGTAGTTTATCATTTACTCTCGCCCGTGTCCCATTTCTTTCTTCTTTACTCTGTTAATTCTTTCAGAAAAAGCTATGTAGTTTATCATTTACTCTCGCCCGTGTCCCATTTCTTTCTTCTCTACTCTGTTAATTCTTTCAGAAAAAGCTATCAAGTTTATCAATTCGCCATCATAAGCCCTGGGACCTCACTTGGAATCCGAACCACAGGACATGCCATTTCAGTTTGAAAATTTCACATACAGTGACCGGAACCCAGTCCGCCGTGGTGAGAGGCAAACCGCTTGACCATGCGCCACCACGCCCCAGCTTGCAGCCTTGAAGTTGAAAGGCAAAGCAATATCAAGTGATTGAGAATGAAATGATTGATAATATTTAGTCTTAAGCCCTCACTTCGCACGAATTTTGGGGAGGTTTTCAGTTCAGCAGATTAGCTTGTGCTCAACATAGGCTACAAAGAAATTGTAATCCATATAAGAAACTTACAAACATTAAGCCTTGAAACGGCTATGAAACTGGTTGGTTGGTTGGTTGGTATCTCAGTTCAGGGGCTGCGACAACGCGGTCATGTAGCCCCGTGTACTTGGGGTGTGTGTAGAATCTGTCTGATAACCGGTGGTAATTGTGATGGCTGTATTAGAGTGTGTATCTGTTTTCAATTCAAGTAAGGACTGCAGACATAGATTTTTTTCAAGTACTTCCTACCTTTGTCGCCAAACGCCACCGTCAACAACTACTAGTTCAGAACTTGGTTACCAGACGCCACTGCAGTCGGCTTCTGGCTACGAACGTAGGAACCTAAGCGCGTTTGTCAAATGTTTAACTATAATTTAGCTTCACGCAGGTGTAATTAGTCGAGGTTCTTTAACATGCCATAAATCTATGACATGGGACCGCCGGCTTTACTTCCCCTGCGAAGGAAGGCATACTGAGGGATTTTTAACGCTCTTAAAAAATCCGACGACTTCGGCCGGGTTTGAACCCGTGATCTTGGGGGCTATGAAACTATTCAAAGTGAAAATACTACCAGTACTAACGTATGGTATAGAAATTATCTGGTCTGACCTTACCAGAAAAAATCTATATACACGAGAAAGTTAAAGCATATTTTATGAAAAGAGTAGGCCTATTGGGGGTATCTAAAATAACCAGATCTCGTCTTGTTTATGTGCTAGCTAGAGTGTCTTTCCTGAGATTCTCGTTCGTCAAACTTCAGCCGTGGAACAAGAATTACAAAATCTAAAAATTAAGCGATCTGAAATTCGCCCGGAATTGTATGGTACAGGGGCCATGATCGATAGAACATGGACGTCGGCAAACTTTGAACTGAGGCATGTATTGATGACACTGTCAGCACATGACTTCCACCACCATCATTGCACCACCAAGACGTACCATACCCCCACAGATACTTGTTTGTGCGAACTCTGTGGACATAAATGTGAACTCTATCATATAGAATGGCGTAAGAAGAGGAAAACAACTTCAACTGAATAATAATAATAATAATATCGTATAGCCTCGGGTGCCGGGTGAAAGCTTTGTAATTTGACACCCAGAGGGTAGCTTGCATGTCGTATTTCGTTATTCCTTGAATCACTATGAAAGTCAAGGAGGTTAGATATCTAAGCTCCTTGAACACTATAGCGCTTTCTAGTAGAGAAATGAGGAACTTTGTGTTGGCGGAAACTGCCGAGATTAATTTTGCCATTATGAACACGGCCTACTGAATTCAAATGGGTTCTTGGACATGCCAACATCGTATGACATGCGTGTCGTATTTTTTCCGCCTTTCAAAGATCACTTACCACGGCCAGGAGTGATCCTAGAAGCTTGGGGTTAGTAGACCGACACGCTATCCACTCACCCACCGTGCCAAGCTGAATGTTTTTGCTTTAAGCACATTTGTGCGCAGTTCATTGTTTTTTAGTTCTGTGTTGATGTTTTTTTGGTGGCAAATTATGAATGGTTATTACATTTTATAATACATACGTTCTACGTATTTTCTTTTATTGTTTGTGCTTACATGACCTGGGGAAGTCTCAACATGCTCTCGCTATGGAGAAGTGTTCGTCCGTAGCAACACGTGTGCGGTTGCTAGGCAACAAGGTTCGCTACACAATCACCCTCACGACTGATCTAGTTTCATGTCGTACAACTAGAATCTGCCCACGCTCTCATGACCTTTCAGTGAACCGGTCCGTTAGCGGTGCGAACCAACACCACCAGGCCATTCAACAACAACAACAACAACAACAACAACAACAACAACAACAACAATAATAATAATAATAATAATAATAATAATAATAATATGTGTATTAAGGCTTTCACGACCCGGATTACTATATAAATAATTCATGTTTTTGGGCTAATACCGTGTGTATTTAGATTAGAACCACACGTTTTGGAGAAACCTTGCCTCCTTTTTCAATGGAATCAAACAATGTGGCCAAAGAAAGTATATAAATGAGATAACAAAAATTACAAAATATATAGATAAATTCCTCTGTTCGTCACCAGAGAGCAGCTGCCAGAAATTACTGTATGGACCATGGTAGAACGGTGGACAGAGTAGTAAGTAAGGAGAAGGTAAAGGAGGCGGGGTGAAAATATAGAGACGCCTCGAAGAATGAGGATGTCCAAAAGAAAGGCGGGGGGGGGGAGGTGGGAGGGTTAGATGGATATAAGGAAACATAAACAAAAGGGAAGTGTATCTGAACGATACCTAACGTCATACAGGCAACGGCGAAAAAACAGATGGAAACTCCTCCAGTGACGAACAAAGGAGATCAAATCTAGACTCTGTAGCCATAGAGGGAAAAGTACAATTTGAAATAGGTGAAGAACAGAAAGACTGAGAGGAACTATCTCCCTAGATCCTTAATAACTGGTAGCCAAGTGTCACTTAGCTGATTGCCACGGTGGGTGAGTGGTTATAGTGTCGGACTACCAACCCCAAGATTGCAGGTTCGCCCCTGGCCATGGTAAGTGATTTTTGAAGGCGACAAAAATCACGAAACTCATGTCATACGTTGTTGGCATGTTAAAGAACCCATTTGAATTCAGTAGGCCGTGTTCAATGGGAAAATTAATCTCGGGATTTTCCGCCAACACAAAGTTCCTCCATTCTCTACTTGAAAGCGCTGTAGTGTCAAGGAGGTTAGATATCTAACCTCCTTGACTTTCATAGCGTTCAAAGGAACGACGAAATTCGACATGCAAGCTACCCTCTGGGTGTCAATTAACAAAGCTTGCACCAGGCACCCGAGGCCATACGATATTATTATTATTATTATTATTACTTAGCTGATATCCAGTCTCTCTGTTAAAATTATTGGGATTTTTACGAATTCCTCGGGGAGTTTCTATATTTTCACCCCGCCCCCTTTACCTTCTCCTTACTTACTACTCTGTCCGCCGTTCTACCATGGTCCATACAGTAATTTCTGGCAGCTGCTCTCTGGTGACGAACAGAGGAATTATCTATATTTATTGTAATTTTTTGTACCTAATCTCATTGATATACTTTCCTTGGCCACATTGTTTGATTCCAGTGAAAAATGAGGCCAGGTTTCTCGGAAACGTATGGTTCAAATCGAAATACACACGGCATTAGCCCAAAAACCATGAATTATTTATATAAGTTAATAATAATAATAATAATAATAATAATAATAATAATAATAATAATAATAATAATCTAAGCTCCTCCACTACACTGATAATAATCGAAAAATTGATGTGCTAATATTATTATTATTAGTTTGGGGCAACATTTGATGTAATATAGTATTCGCCCATTTTGAGAACCTTGTTGCCTTGGTAACCAGATCACTCGTGCAGTTAAAATAACAATTTTGGAGACATTAATTTAGTAACTTCTTTAGTGAATTTTTGTTGGGGTTTTAACCCTTTATGGGATAGTGGCCGCCTGTCATAAGGACAGTTTATGCTTTCAAAGACGCTGATAGTTTAATCTTTAAGCAACATTTCGGAGAATTTTCATGACGAAGTGCTAGTATTTCTAAAAATCAAGTATTATACCTACGTATCTACTCCCCCACGGGCTCACATCTAGTGGGACGTGGGTTGGCGACCACGGGGCCCCAGCTGAGTCCGGCATTGCTTCCACTTACTTGTGCCAGCTCCTCTCCGTCTCCTTTCCTGTCAACCTCCCTTGGTCAACTCTTGTTCTTTTCCGACCCCGACGGTATTAGGGTATCCGAGGCCTAGGGAGTCTCTTCCTTTCCCGCCTTAATTGGCCCTTGTCTCATCCTTTCTGATAACCTCATTCTGCGAGGGGTCAGTCTTCTTTTTCTTTTCATGTTACGTCCTGCCTTCTGCTCAAGGCCCTCAAGGAGGCAGGGTGTGTGTAGCCCTAGCACTTCTGGTGCACCATAGATAGTGCTACACCCTCAGGGGCTCACGGCTGGTGAGTTCTGGAGTTGGCGACCCCGAGGGATTCCTGAGCTGGGTCCGGTTTCCCCATTTTGTCCCTTACCTTTGGGGCGGACCTTCTCCTCTTTCACTTTCCTATCTGCCTTTCATGGCTCTCCTTCCTTCCAAGTCCCTCAATCCGCCTTCTTCGAGGGTTGAGGGCATTTCTTTTCCTCCTGTCCTTCCTTCAGTTTTCCATTTCTTCTTCTAGTATGTAGGTTAGTGGTTGGTTTTAGTTTTAAGTTTGCATTTCATTTTCATCTTCACGATCACCCAAAACATCAGGGGCCGATAACCTAGATGTTAGGCCCCTTAAAACAACAATTATAATCATCATCATACGTATCTACTTGACGTAACGTGCTGGTTAAAAATTTAAGAAAAGACTAATAACATTAACAATTAAAGTATGAAAGTAAAATATGTATGTCTACCCCTTATTATTCCCGTTTTCCAACGGGGTCGGGGATGAGATGCGATGGAAGGCTTTGTGGCGATGGTTTTTACGGCCGGATGCCCTTCCTGACGCCAACCTCATGAGAGGAGTTAATGAGAGATGAAATGAATGATGGCGAATGAAACTGGGCAAGGATGAGGAAGGAAGCGGCCGTGGCCTGTCAGAAGGTACCGTCCCAGCATTTGCCTGGTGTTGAAAATGGGAAACCACGGAAAACCATTTCAAGGACGGCCGATGGTGGGGCTCTAACCCACGCGTCTACCGAGTCAGCAGAGAGCTTGGCCCCATGACCTAACGCTGCGCTTTAGCGAGCGTAGCCACTGCTGTCGGTATGAAAGTAAAATATAAATATAGAATTAACAAGAAGTTCCGTTAAGAACTATACAGCCTACTTTTCATGCCAATGATTATTCTACAGAATATGAACCTATCTAGAATAATGACGAAATTAAGTTGGTAATATCGAAATATCTAATTAGTTCAAAATATACCTGGTATAATGTAGCCTAATAGAGCACTACAGTTGGCAGCCCTGGTGACTGAATATATTCTTAGTTCCATCTCTTAAGGTACAGAATACAAAATTTGGTTGAAGTCCAATGGACGTTACAAGTAGGATAAATAAGCCGGTTCTGGCACAGGGGCTAATGGGCAAGATGGCCGCCGCGCGCAATCACTCTATGTTATTCTTATGGAGGTTTCATTCAGAGCTGGCACAGGGGCTATTGGGCAAAATGGCCGCCACGGCCTGAGACCGTGGATTACGTCACAGGGAGAGGTCGGCCGTGTAGTTGCCAAATGGAATATTTATTATTATTATTATTATTATTATTAGGTAATTGTTAATTGATCATGTATAATCAAGACCAGCCTTATATTGTCCACTTTTTGGTGTAGTGGCTAGCATTCTTGGAGGTCATTCCTGAGGTTCGAATCCCGGCTCTGCCAAGAAATTTAATTTCTGGTCTCATGAGTGGAACGGGGTACACTCAGCCTTGTGAGGCAAAACTGACAAGAGCTGGCTTTTGATTCATACCTCAACAATTCTGCCTAACCCAACTTCACCTAACCTAACCTAACCTAACCTAACCTAACCTATCCTAACCTAACTTCAAAGTCAAAGCAAATATAAAAGCAAATGTGAAAGCACACATAATAAACTAAGTTATAACCTAACCTGACTTCACCTAACCTAACCTCACCTAACCTGTCCTAACCTAACCTAACGTAACCTACCTAATTTAAAATTGCAAGCGAAAAAAATTTAGCAAAAAGTATGAGAAAAAAGTAAGAGCAAATGTAAGAGCACAAATAATAAACTTAGTTATAACCTAACCACACCTAACCTAACCTAACCTAACCTAACATAACCAAACTTCAAAGTGAGAGCAAAAATGTAAGAGCAAATGAGAGAGCACAAATAATAAACTTAGTTATAACCTAACCTAACCTAACCCACAGAAACCTCATTTAAAGATTTTAGATTTTATGTTTTAACATTTTAGATTTTTGATTTTTTTCATTTTACATTTTTTAGATTTTACATTTTACATTTTTGATTTTTTGTATTTTAGATGTTAGTTTTTTTTAGATTTTACATTTTAAATTTAAGATTTTTTGATTTTAGATTTTACTTTTTACATTTTCCGAAAAGAGTAAACTACTAGGTCACATACCTAACCTCACCAAACCTAACTTTGCCAAACCTAACTTAAGCTAATTCAAAGGCTAATGCACATACACAAAGTATATAAGGGTACAAGCAACTATCCTTATGCTAGTTTTATAGGTTACTGTACAATATGATAACTACCCCAACCGTTTTTTTTTTCATTTGTTGTTTACACATATGACAATTTTCCAATTCCCCATTTTCATTTTTTTAAATGTTAGTTTTAAGTTTTTCAATTTCATAACATGGAAACATGGATTTTGCATTATGTTGTTTACACATTTATCAATTTCACAATTTCCCATTTACAGTTCTTAAAATGTCAGTTTAAAGTTTTTCAATTTCATGATATAGAAACATGGATTTTCCAATTTGTTGTTTACACATTTGTCAATTTACCAAATTCCCATTTACAGTTTTTAAAATTTCAGTTTAATGGTTTTTTTTTATTTTGTCAATATGGAAACATGGATTTTCCAATTTGTGTTTTACATGTTCATTTTGCATTAGGAGTGGAGAGAGGTGAGTAGTAATAAAAAATGTACAAGCAGTTTCCATACGGTACAATATTTTTTTATTTAAATACATGTACACTATTTACACATAATACATTTTTATATATATTCCTTATTGTTATAAATTGTACACTTGTTTTTATTTTGTTTTCTATTTTATTTATTTTTGATTATGAATGCCATTTCTTATTTTGTTTTATTTTTATTTTTGTAGTGCTATTGTTTTATTTCCTAAATTGTTTTGTTTTATGTATTTGCTAGTTGCAGGCAGAAGATTTTGATATTCATAACTTAACTCTTTAAGCATGGTTAATGATTGAGTAATGACCATAGGCATGTGTACCTATACCATCAGCATCAATCACTCTTTTATCATCACCAGGACACAAAGCAATTTTGTTTAGTCTTATAGATGATATGTCATGTTGTTTAGAAGCGATAATGTTCATTGGTATTCTTTTTACATTGTTTTTCATGACACAATCCTTATAATCTTGAAAGCTTATACAATTTTTGACAACACCTCTGTTAATACCTTTAATCTTTTTGATTTCTTTACCATTTATGTCTAATGCATACATTTTAGCTCTAAGTCCAACAAATGCTTTTATAATTTGTCCACAAGCCTCGTCTTTAAATTTCCCCAACGTTTTCTTGTTTGATGTAGAGTAACATATGTGATTAGTAGGATAATCTGATGTGTCCAGGTGTTGTAGGAAATCCAACTTGTCTTGATATACATCTGGGGTGTTAACCAAATATATGAACGAGTCAGTATCCATATACATGAGTTTAATATTGTTCATGCCATAATAGGGTAGCAGGACATCATAGTGGTGGGAATACATGAGAGTTTTTGAAATATCCAGTATACACATTCCAATATATATAGGCTTATTGAATACAATGTTACGTTTAGACATGTGGAAAGCAGCTAGGTTAGGGCCATAAATTGTTCTGTCGATAAATGTCGGCTTTGCTATTAGCTTTTCTGCCTTTTTGCTGTCAGTCACAAGACGTATGTCTATTCTTTTACGGATATTTTCCATTGTTTTCCCAAAAATGGCATTGTTGAATAATTTGTACAGATTTTTCTCAAAATCATTTTTGGCTTGTTTTCGAAGGTTGTTATTAAAATCAACGTATGCCTTTAACCAAGGTCTTTGTTTAAACTTTAACACACGATGAATTTTTATCAATTTTATTCCATGATCTAAAGCCTGTTTTAATGCCATGTAGTGAACAACATATCGCCTTCGATTTCCAAGATGAGGAATTAGTTTTTTCAGAGACGAATCCTTAGGTTGTGTACACTCTGGTAGGAAAGGTAAATCGTTGTGTAGATCATGAAGGTCAGATGGGTAATCAACATCAACGTCTAGAATGTATCCCACAGGATCGTCTTTCTTTAGTTTTTCTAGATCAACAGTATCTGGAGAAACCCACTGAAATCCACCATAAGGAAGGGAGTGACACATAGCCCACCCGTATTGGTTGTTGGCATCATCATAGGTAATAAACTGCGATGGTTTCTCAGAATCATAGGTTTCCATGTATTTATTGTTAGCTTCAGCATACCGATGAGACACCTGGCATATGCCTCCACGTATTCCAGACTCGATTAAAAGAATCTGATCGTAATCCTGTAGCAATTCCAGTTCAATGCCTGTGTAAAGGAGCATTGCCTCGAAACTTAAACCAGGCGAAGTAAAAAAGTGTGCAGCATCCACTCGGTGTGTTTCTAGTGTTTTGTTTCTAAAGGTTTCAAAGCTGTCTGCAAGAAGGAGTACATCTGAAGTTAGGTAGAGGTCACTATATTCCCCTAGAGTTTTAATGTTGAACTGATTCCAGACACTTTTGGCATGTTCATAGTCTTCTTGACTAACATCTTCTTGACTTAATTTGTTAAAGAATGCCTCTTTTGGAGGTAAACACGTTTCACTTAACTTTTCCCATGAGTCAATGTAGTCATAACAAAATACCCCTTTACGAGTCATGAGCATTGCATTTTCTTTTCCAAAGTACTTGTCTGTTTCAGGGTATGATGTTAAGTTGGAAACTAAGTTTTCCAAACTACTCGGCATTAACCGAAACGTATCCACAAATCTAAGCTTAACATTTCCTACATATTTGGTAAAGGAAATGTACTTTTCTTTGGAGTTAGCGATAACATCCACTCTCTCAGTAGTACATCCCAATTGCTTTACAATGAAATTTGCGTCGTAGCCACTCATATTATGTAGAAACACAGGAACGGGGTTTCGTGTTTTACACCTCAAATTACAGTTATTGTGAGCACTTCCACGGTATTCCCCTGTAATATGGCAGTGGTCTCGAACTTTCCAGTCCTCTTTGGTGAATGGTTTTCGACACAAATAACAGGTTTCAGAACATTGGAACTCTGCTTCTTGAGCCTGAGTTAAGGCCTTTGGAACATTTAAGCTGTAAAGTCTATCAATTTCATTAGCTATTGAGATCAAACAGTCCATAAACTTTTCTGCAGCGTCAGGTCCACGATAAATAACAGGTTGGCTTGGAAGATTTGTCTTTATGTGTTCCACAGCGGGTGATGGTTTAACGTATATACCAAAGCTCATAGGAACATGACTCTGGTATGGCACTGTATAACTTGCTTCAGGATTGGGCAAACATGTTTGATAGGGTAAGAGTATACTTTCAAAATCTGCATAGATAACGTAAGGTATTCTTAGCATTTTTTCCACGTTTAAAAATTTGACAATGGGGTTTTTAATAGGCATTTCAACCCTAGCAATGTCATGCTGGACACACAAAGCTCTATGTTCTTTCAATTTTTCCATTCCTTGTTGTCCATATTGATTATCAAAGTGAGTAAAACACCGTTTACACGTATATATCTTATGTTCACGGCGGGTAATCTGATGTGCTACTAGTTTATCAAAATCTTTGATAAAGACGTAGTGGTTCTGGCCGGATGATGAACTTAGCAGAAGGAGGTCGCGATGGTCTTGCATCTCTTGATCCACAACCTTTAGAGGGAACAATTTGTTGTCTTGTTCCAATCCAAATACATTAATGGATATATCGTTGGCTTTTTCAAATTTGGGAATGTCAACTAGCGATGTAGGAAACGATATTACAGAAAAATCATACTTGTTGTCCAGGTCCTTGTATTTACTAATGCGATGAGCATTCTTTTTAACCAGTTTTGCTAAAATGGCATACATAAAACACTTTTCATCATTCAAATTTTCAGGATTAATGCAGGCTTTTCTTGCTTGTATAGCTGCTGGTAATGGAATATATGTGCTTCCACGCAAGGGATTGTACTTATTTATTTTCAATCGTACTCCTTCCACTGCTAACAAAGCCCAATTACTGCCTTTTAGCTCAGATTCCTCCATTTCCGTAGTTAACTTTGTAAATTGTGTTTCCAAGAAACTACTTAAGTCCGTTTCCAAAAATAGGGCCTGATTTCGTGTTTTAAATGCACGATCTGTAATTTCATTGGTAGATGTATGAATGAATCTACATTCAGCCACAAGATTAACTTTTATCGACTTGTGCATTGCTAGTTCTTTCTGCATAGCTTGTATTATTTGCTGTTTGGACTCTTTAAGGTATGAATTTAAATCCTTGCACGTATCGCAACGAATGAAATAGGATTTAAGTCGACCTCCAAAAGATGCCTCATATTCAATAAGTCCATTTTTGTCAGGGACCAATGACAGTAGGTAATGTTTTGTAGGCTCTGCTTTTTGTCTTTTAGCTACCGACACAACATTACAACATTCTTCATGACGACGTCCATTGTAGGCATTGTTGAATGTACTACCACAGGTCTTGCACTCATGAAATTCACCACACGATACTTCATGTCGCTTCCTATGATAGTCTCGAAGAAAAGTCTTTCCACACTCTTTACACATATAGCTAGGAATGGCTTCTTCCATTATGATTGTTGATTTCTGCAAACAGCTGCTTACTGCGTATCACAGGGCTAGAGGTTGGTCAGTGAGACGGTCTTTCACGATGTGAACACCGTGAGAGGTAGTAGTCAACTGGTGCTATTCTTGTGAAGGGTCCACTAATATACCCCTAGTCTAGACCAACAGCTCTTTACAGCGTATGACAAGGCTGTATACTGGACAGTGAGACGGTCTTTCACAATGTGAACACTGTAACAAGTAGTAGTCAACTGATTATATACTTGCTAAGGGTTCTCTAATATACAATAGTCGAGACCAACAGCTACTTACTGAGTAATACAAGGCTGTACAATAGTTGTTTTGACAGTCTTTCACGATGTGGTCACTGTGAATGGTAGTAGTCAACTGATGATATTCTTGATAAGGGTCCTCTAATGTACACCTGGTTAAGGGTAACAGCTGTTCACTGCTTATGACAAGGCTAAAGACTGGTTACTTCAACGGTCTTTCACAATGTTAACACTGTGACAGGTAGTAGTCAACTGAAAATATTCTTATGGCCTACTCAAGGTTATCAGGTACTTACTGCATATCAAAAGGCTGTACACTCATGTGTGTTAGGCACTCTTTCTTGCTAAGGACCCCAATATTCCCTACACAAGGCTATACATGTTAGTTCTAAACACTTAGTGGTTAATTGTATATTCAATTTTTGTACAAAGCATATACGAGCACGTTTTTATGAGGTAAAACTTTACCAAATAGTCAAATGCGACACGCAAAGTATGTTGCCGCTATCTAGCGGTGACTATGAGAACTACTTGACCGACCAGCATGCTACCTAGCGCTCCATTTCAATACTCGCTCACTGAACGAACAGCATACTATCTAGCGGTCGATATCAATACTCACTCAACTACCAGCCTGCTACCTATCGGTCAATATAACAACTCACTCAACTACCAACATGCTACATGGCTTTTTTGGTCAGTTTTTTGTTGGCTTATGTTGGCTTTTATTGGCTTTTGTTGGCTTTTGTTGGCTTTTGTTGGCTTTTTGTTGGCTTTTGTTGGCTTTTGTATTAGCTCTTTTATATTTGCTCTTGTTTGTTGGGAAAGTATGTTGGTCTTGGAAAGTATGTCAGTCCTTTTTTTATGGCTGTAAAATGCTTACAGCCATGTTTGTAAGCAGCAACAACAACAACAACACACAAAATTCCAAAAAATATCGAAAGTACTCTAAGTTTTATCAATGACTCTCAACTCTTACACTTACCTCTATCCCATGCCTAGTCAAAAATTAGTGTATTTTTCAAATTTTTCAAAAAATATTTGGAAAGTAAGCTGTATCATTAAACTAAAAATCCTGAAAAGACATATGTTAACTCCAACACCTACTTCTATACCCCTCTCAGTCCAAAAATAGTGTATTTTTCAAATTTTCCAAAACATATTTCCAAAATGGGTTATATTTCCGAAATTTAAAAGTTTACAAAAACGTTTGTTTGACATAAACGAATGGCCTTTGTCCCCTCTACCGTCGTACCAAGTCCCAGGTCTCTAGGACAACAAACATAAAAATTTGAAAATGGGCTTATATTTCCAAAATTAGGAATTTTACAAAAACGTTTGTCTGACGTAAATCAGTGGTCATTACCCCCTCTATCCCCCCACACTAAGTCTCATGTCTCTAGAACAACAAAAATACATTTTTGAAAATGGGCTTATATTTCCAAAATTAGGAATTTTACAAAAACGTTTGTCTGACGTAAATCAGTGGTCATTACCCCCTCTATCCCCATACCATGTCTCAGGTCTCTAGGTCAACAAAAATAAAATTTTGAAAATGGGCTATATTTCCAAAATTAGGAATTCTACAAAAAAGTTTGTCTAACGTAAATCAATGGTCTTTACCCCCTCTATTCCCATACCAAGTCTCAGGTCTCTAGGTCAACAAAAATAAAATTTTCAAAATGGGCTTATATTTCCAAAATTAGGAATTCTACAAAAAAGTTTGTTTAACGTAAATCAATGGTCTTTACCCCCTCTATTCCAACACCAAGTCTCAGGTCTCTAGGTCAACAAAAATAAAATTTGGAAAAAATGGTCACTATTTTGGAAACTAGGAATTCTACAAAAAAGTTTGTTTAACATAAATGAAAGGTCTCTATCCCCTCTACTTGTAAACCAAGTTCCAGGTATGTGAGACAAAAATGAAAAAAGTTCAATTGGGAAAGTAGGCGATTTTTCATATAACCAAACATTCAAAAATGTGTTCATTGGGCTGCAAATAATGGCCTCTATGTCCTTTATTTTTATAATAAAACGTTTTTATTTTTTTCATTTTTTTGAAAAAAGTTCAATTTTGAATTTTTTATAATTTAGAAACTAAAGAGTTTTCAAAAAATTTTGTTTGACATAAATGAATGGTCTTGACCCCCTCTACCCCCAAAATAAATTTCAAGTCTCTAGGACAAGAAATAACAGTAGTGGAGTGGTGGTGCTTCTGCTTCACTTGACACTCCTGTGCCCAATAAACCAACATGGCGGCCACGCCAAGTAAAGCAGAAGCACCACCACTCCACTACTGTTATTTCTTGTCCTAGAGACTTGAAATTTATTTTGGGGGTAGAGGGGGTCAAGACCATTCATTTATGTCAAACAAAATTTTTTGAAAACTCTTTAGTTTCTAAATTATAAAAAATTCAAAATTGAACTTTTTTCAAAAAAATGAAAAAAATAAAAACGTTTTATTATAAAAATAAAGGACATAGAGGCCATTATTTGCAGCCCAATGAACACATTTTTGAATGTTTGGTTATATGAAAAATCGCCTACTTTCCCAATTGAACTTTTTTCATTTTTGTCTCACATACCTGGAACTTGGTTTACAAGTAGAGGGGATAGAGACCTTTCATTTATGTTAAACAAACTTTTTTGTAGAATTCCTAGTTTCCAAAATAGTGACCATTTTTTCCAAATTTTATTTTTGTTGACCTAGAGACCTGAGACTTGGTGTTGGAATAGAGGGGGTAAAGACCATTGATTTACGTTAAACAAACTTTTTTGTAGAATTCCTAATTTTGGAAATATAAGCCCATTTTGAAAATTTTATTTTTGTTGACCTAGAGACCTGAGACTTGGTATGGGAATAGAGGGGGTAAAGACCATTGATTTACGTTAGACAAACTTTTTTGTAGAATTCCTAATTTTGGAAATATAGCCCATTTTCAAAATTTTATTTTTGTTGACCTAGAGACCTGAGACATGGTATGGGGATAGAGGGGGTAATGACCACTGATTTACGTCAGACAAACGTTTTTGTAAAATTCCTAATTTTGGAAATATAAGCCCATTTTCAAAAATGTATTTTTGTTGTTCTAGAGACATGAGACTTAGTGTGGGGGGATAGAGGGGGTAATGACCACTGATTTACGTCAGACAAACGTTTTTGTAAAATTCCTAATTTTGGAAATATAAGCCCATTTTCAAATTTTTATGTTTGTTGTCCTAGAGACCTGGGACTTGGTACGACGGTAGAGGGGACAAAGGCCATTCGTTTATGTCAAACAAACGTTTTTGTAAACTTTTAAATTTCGGAAATATAACCCATTTTGGAAATATGTTTTGGAAAATTTGAAAAATACACTATTTTTGGACTGAGAGGGGTATAGAAGTAGGTGTTGGAGTTAACATATGTCTTTTCAGGATT
The DNA here is from genome assembly GCA_946902985.2 of Meconema thalassinum. NCBI lineage: Eukaryota > Metazoa > Arthropoda > Insecta > Orthoptera > Tettigoniidae > Meconema > Meconema thalassinum. The sequence continues at coordinate 176,445,909 of OX336401.1, forward strand.
TTTAGTTTAATGATACAGCTTACTTTCCAAATATTTTTTGAAAAATTTGAAAATACACTAATTTTTGACTAGGCATGGGATAGAGGTAAGTGTAAGAGTTGAGAGTCATTGATAAAACTTAGAGTACTTTCGATATTTTTTTGGAATTTTGTGTGTTGTTGTTGTTGTTGCTGCTTACAAAACATGGCTGTAAGCATTTTACAGCATAAAAAAAGGGACTGACATACTTTCCAAGACCAACATACTTTCCCAACAAACAAGAGCAAATATAAAAGAGCTAATACAAAAGCCAACAAAAGCCAACAAAAAGCAACAAAAGCCACAAAAGCCAACAAAAGCCTATAAAAGCCAACATAAGCCAACAAAAAACTGACCAAAAAAGCCATGTAGCATGTTGGTAGTTGAGTGAGTTGTTATATTGACCGATAGGTAGCAGGCTGGTAGTTGAGTGAGTATTGATATCGACCGCTAGATAGTATGCTGTTCGTTCAGTGAGCGAGTATTGAAATGGAGCGCTAGGTAGCATGCTGGTCGGTCAAGTAGTTCTCATAGTCACCGCTAGATAGCGGCAACATACTTTGCGTGTCGCATTTGACTATTTGGTAAAGTTTTACCTCATAAAAACGTGCTCGTATATGCTTTGTACAAAAATTGAATATACAATTAACCACTAAGTGTTTAGAACTAACATGTATAGCCTTGGTGTAGGGAATATTGGGGTCCTTAGCAAGAAAGAGTGCCTAACACACATGAGTGTACAGCCTTTTGATATGCAGTAAGTACCTGATAACCTTGAGTAGGCCATAAGAATATTTTCAGTTGACTACTACCCTGTCACAGTGTTAACATTGTGAAAGACCGTTGAAGTAACCAGTCTTTAGCCTTGTCATAAGCAGTGAACAGCTGTTACCCTTAACCAGGTGTACATTAGAGGACCCTTATCAAGAATATCATCAGTTGACTACTACCATTCACAGTGACCACATCGTGAAAGACTGTCAAAAACAACTATTGTACAGCCTTGTATTACTCAGTAAGTAGCTGTTGGTCTCGACTATTGTATATTAGAGAACCCTTAGCAAGTATATAATCAGTTGACTACTACTTGTTTACAGTGTTCACATTGTGAAAGACCGTCTCACTGTCCAGTATACAGCCTTGTCATACGCTGTAAAGAGCTGTTGGTCTAGACTAGGGGTATATTAGTGGACCCTTCACAAGAATAGCACCAGTTGACTACTACCTCTCACGGTGTTCACATCGTGAAAGACCGTCTCACTGACCAACCTCTAGCCCTGTGATACGCAGTAAGCAGCTGTTTGCAGAAATCAACAATCATAATGGAAGAAGCCATTCCTAGCTATATGTGTAAAGAGTGTGGAAAGGACTTTTCTTCGAGACTATCATAGGAAGCGACATGAAGTATCGTGTGGTGAATTTCATGAGTGCAAGACCTGTGGTAGTACATTCAACAATGCCTACAATGGACGTCGTCATGAAGAATGTTGTAATGTTGTGTCGGTAGCTAAAAGACAAAAAGCAGAGCCTACAAAACATTACCTACTGTCATTGGTCCCTGACAAAAATGGACTTATTGAATATGAGGCATCTTTTGGAGGTCGACTTAAATCCTATTTCATTCGTTGCGATACGTGCAAGGATTTAAATTCATACCTTAAAGAGTCCATACAGCAAATAATACAAGCTATGCAGAAAGAACTAGCAATGCTACAAGTCGATAAAAGTTAAATCTTGTGGCTGAATGTAGATTCATTCATACATCTACCAATGAAATTACAGATCGTGCATTTAAAACACGAATCAGGCCCTATTTTTGGAAACGGACTTAAGTAGTTTCTTGGAAACACAATTTACAAAGTTAACTACGGAAATGGAGGAATCTGAGCTAAAAGGCAGTAATTGGGCTTTGTTAGCAGTGGAAGGAGTACGATTGAAAATAAATAAGTACAATCCCTTGCGTGGAAGCACATATATTCCATACCAGCAGCTATACAAGCAAGAAAAGCCTGCATTAATCCTGAAAATTTGAATGATGAAAAGTGTTTTATGTATGCCATTTTAGCAAAACTGGTTTAAAAAGAGATGCTCATCGCATTAGTAAATACAAGGACCTGGACAACAAGTATGATTTTTCTGTAATATCGTTTCTACATCGCTAGTTGACATTCCCAAATTTGAAAAAGCCAACGATATATCCATTAATGTATTTGGATTGGAACAAGACAACAAATTGTTCCCTCTAAAGGTTGTGGATCAAGAGATGCAAGACCATCGCGACCTCCTTCTGCTAAGTTCATCATCCGGCCAGAACCACTACGTCTTTATCAAAGATTTTGATAACTAGTAGCACATCAGATTACCCGCCGTGAACATAAGATATATACGTGGTAAACGGTGTTTTACTCACTTTGATAATCAATATGGACAACAAGGAATGGAAAAATTGAAAGAACATAGAGCTTTGTGTGTCCAGCATGACATTGCTAGGGTTGAAATGCCTATTAAAAACCCCATTGTCAAATTTTTAAACGTGGAAAAATGCTAAGAATACCTTACGTTATCTATGCAGATTTTGAAAGTATACTCTTACCCTATCAAACATGTTTGCCCCAATCCTGAAGCAAGTTATACAGTGCCATACCAGAGTCATGTTCCTATGAGCTTTGGTATATACGTTTAAACCATCACCCGCTGTGGAACACATAAAGACAAATCTTCCAAGCCAACCTGTTATTTATCGTGGACCTGACGCTGCAGAAAAGTTTATGGACTGTTTGATCTCAATAGCTAATGAAATTGATAGACTTTACAGCTTAAATGTTCCAAAGGCCTTAACTCAGGCTCAAGAAGCAGAGTTCCAATGTTCTGAAACCTGTTATTTGTGTCGAAAACCATTCACCAAAGAGGACTGGAAAGTTCGAGACCACTGCCATATTACAGGGAATACCGTGGAAGTGCTCACAATAACTGTAATTTGAGGTGTAAAACACGAAACCCCGTTCCTGTGTTTCTACATAATATGAGTGGCTACGACGCAAATTTCATTGTAAAGCAATTGGGATGTACTACTGAGAGAGTGGATGTTATCGCTAACTCCAAAGAAAAGTACATTTCCTTTACCAAATATGTAGGAAATGTTAAGCTTAGATTTGTGGATACGTTTCGGTTAATGCCGAGTAGTTTGGAAAACTTAGTTTTCCAACTTAACATCATACCCTGAAACAGACAAGTACTTTGGAAAAGAAAATGCAATGCTCATGACTCGTAAAGGGGGTATTTTGTTATGACTACATTGACTCATGGGAAAAGTTAAGTGAAACGTGTTTACCTCCAAAAGAGGCATTCTTTAACAAATTAAGTCAAGAAGATGTTAGTCAAGAAGACTATGAACATGCCAAAGTGTCTGGAATCAGTTCAACATTAAAACTCTAGGGGAATATAGTGACCTCTACCTAACTTCAGATGTACTCCTTCTTGCAGACAGCTTTGAAACCTTTAGAAACAAAACACTAGAAACACACCGAGTGGATGCTGCACACTTTTTTACTTCGCCTGGTTTAAGTTTCGAGGCAATGCTCCTTTACACAGGCATTGAACTGGAATTGCTACAGGATTACGATCAGATTCTTTAATCGAGTCTGGAATAACGTGGAGGCATATGCCAGGTGTCTCATCGGTATGCTGAAGCTAACAATAAATACATGGAAACCTATGATTCTGAGAAACCATCGCAGGTTTATTACCTATGATGATGCCAACAACCAATACGGGTGGGCTATGTGTCACTCCCTTCCTTATGGTGATTTCAGTGGGTTTCTCCAGATACTGTTGATCTAGAAAAACTAAAGAAAGACGATCCTGTGGGATACATTCTAGACGTTGATGTTGATTACCCATCGACCTTCATGATCTACACAACGATTTACCTTTCCTACCAGAGTGTACACAACCTAAGGATTCGTCTCTGAAAAACTAATTCCTCATCTTGGAAATCGAAGGCGATATTTGTTCACTACATGGCATTAAAACAGGCTTTAGATCATGGAATAAAATTGATAAAAATTCATCGTGTGTTAAAGTTTAAACAAAGACCTTGGTTAAAGGCATACGTTGATTTTAATAACAACCTTCGAAAACAAGCCAAAAATGATTTTGAGAAAAATCTGTACAAATTATTCAACAATGCCATTTTTGGGAAACAATGGAAAATATCCGTAAAAGAATAGACAAACGTCTTGTGACTGACAGCAAAAAGGCAGAAAAGCTAATAGCAAAGCCGACATTTATCGACAGAACAATTTATGGCCCTAACCTAGCTGCTTTCCACATGTCTAAACGTAACATTGTATTCAATAAGCCTATATATATTGGAATGTGTATACTGGATATTTCAAAAACTCTCATGTATTCCCACCACTATGATGTCCTGCTACCCTATTATGGCATGAACAATATTAAACTCATGTATATGGATACTGACTCGTTCATATATTTGGTTAACACCCCAGATGTATATCAAGACAAGTTGGATTTCCTACAACACCTGGACACATCAGATTATCCTACTAATCACATATGTTTACTCTACATCAAACAGAAAAACGTTGGGGAAATTTAAAGGACGAGGCTTGTGGACAAATTATAAAAGCATTTGTTGGACTTAGAGCTAAAATGTATGCATTAGACATAAATGGTAAAGAAATCAAAAAGATTAAAGGTATTAACAGAGTGTTGTCAAAAATTGTATAAGCTTTCAAGATTATAAGGATTGTGTCATGAAAAACAATGTAAAAAGAATACCAATGAACATTATCGCTTCTAAACAACATGACATATCATCTATAAGACTAAACAAAATTGCTTTGTGTCCTGGTGATGATAAAAGAGTGATTGATGCTGATGGTATAGGTACACATGCCTATGGTCATTACTCAATCATTAACCATGCTTAAAGAGTTAAGTTATGAATATCAAAATCTTCTGCCTGCAACTAGCAAATACATAAAACAAAACAATTTAGGAAATAAAACAATAGCACTACAAAAATAAAAATAAAACAAAATAAGAAATGGCATTCATAATCAAAAATAAATAAAATAAGAAAACAAAATAAAAACAAGTGTACAATTTATAACAATAAGGAATATATATAAAAATGTATTATGTGTAAATAGTGTACATGTATTTAAATAAAAAAATATTGTACCGTATGGAAACTGCTTGTACATTTTTTATTACTACTCACCTCTCTCCACCTCCTAATGCAAAATGAACATGTAAAACAAATTGGAAAATCCATGTTTCCATATTGACAAAATAAAAAAAAAACCATTAAACTGAAATTTTAAAAACTGTAAATGGGAATTTGGTAAATTGACAAATGTGTAAACAACAAATTGGAAAATCCATGTTTCTATATCATGAAATTGAAAAACTTTAAACTGACATTTTAAGAACTGTAAATGGGAAATTGTGAAATTGATAAATGTGTAAACAACATAATGCAAAATCCATGTTTCCATGTTATGAAATTGAAAAACTTAAAACTAACATTTAAAAAAATGAAAATGGGAATTGGAAAATTGTCATATGTGTAAACAACAAATGAAAAAAAAAACGGTTGGGGTAGTTATCATATTGTACAGTAACCTATAAAACTAGCATAAGGATAGTTGCTTGTACCCTTATATACTTTGTGTATGTGCATTAGCCTTTGAATTAGCTTAAGTTAGGTTTGGCAAAGTTAGGTTTGGTGAGGTTAGGTATGTGACCTAGTAGTTTACCTCTTTTCGGAAAATGTAAAAAGTAAAATCTAAAATCAAAAAATCTTAAATTTTGTAAAATCTAAAAAAAACTAACATCTAAAATACAAAAAATCAAAAATGTAAAATGTAAAATCTAAAAAATGTAAAATGAAAAAAATCAAAAATCTAAAATGTTAAAACATAAAATCTAAAATCTTTAAATGAGGTTTCTGTGGGTTAGGTTAGGTTAGGTTATAACTAAGTTTATTATTTGTGCTCTCTCATTTGCTCTTACATTTTTGCTCTCACTTTGAAGTTTGGTTATGTTAGGTTAGGTTAGGTTAGGTTAGGTGTGGTTAGGTTATAACTAAGTTTATTATTTGTGCTCTTACATTTGCTCTTACTTTTTTCTCATACTTTTTGCTAAATTTTTTTCGCTTGCAATTTTAAATTAGGTAGGTTACGTTAGGTTAGGTTAGGACAGGTTAGGTGAGGTTAGGTTAGGTGAAGTCAGGTTAGGTTATAACTTAGTTTATTATGTGTGCTTTCACATTTGCTTTTATATTTGCTTTGACTTTGAAGTTAGGTTAGGATAGGTTAGGTTAGGTTAGGTTAGGTTAGGTTAGGTGAAGTTGGGTTAGGCAGAATTGTTGAGGTATGAATCAAAAGCCAGCTCTTGTCAGTTTTGCCTCACAAGGCTGAGTGTACCCCGTTCCACTCATGAGACCAGAAATTAAATTTCTTGGCAGAGCCGGGATTCGAACCTCAGGAATGACCTCCAAGAATGCTAGCCACTACACCAAAAAGTGGACAATATAAGGCTGGTCTTGATTATACATGATCAATTAACAATTACCTAATAATAATAATAATAATAATAATAAATATTCCATTTGGCAACTACACGGCCGACCTCTCCCTGTGACGTAATCCACGGTCTCAGGCCGTGGCGGCCATTTTGCCCAATAGCCCCTGTGCCAGCTCTGAATGAAACCTCCATAAGAATAACATAGAGTGATTGCGCGCGGCGGCCATCTTGCCCATTAGCCCCTGTGCCAGAACCGGCTTATTTATCCTACTGTTACATGCAGTTAGACACTGGATCTATCAGCAGGCGTAAAACCATGTTGCCAACAATACCATGCGTGTGCTGGTCAGAAATAATCTGAAATATTATGATATCTTGTTGTGCCAATTTTGGATGAAATCCATTTGTTAGTATAGAAGTTACGTGTATTTTAAAATTGGACATATCAGCAGGCATAGAATCATGTTGTCAGCACTGCCTTGTATTAATTACTCCAAATTAATCTAGAATGTCAGGTGCTATACGTGTGCAAAGTATAGAGCTGTTGGCTTGCATACTTTCGGATATATTGATATTAGGGTAAAAAATATAGACAGCATTTATTAACAGTTGGCAGCCCTGATTGCACAGAAGAATACTTATAGTCATATCTGATATGTTACACATAGCACATGCGAAATGTGGATGAAATCCTACTGATAGTATAGAAGTTACATGTATTTAAAAATTGGCCCTATCAGCAGGCTTAGAATCATGTTGGTAGAACTGACGTATATAAGTTACTCCAAAATTAATCAAACATGTCAGGTACTATACGTGTGCATAGTTTAAAGCTGTCGGCTTGCACACATTCTGATATATTGGTATTTGGATAAAAAATAGAGAGAGCAATTATTAACAGTTGGCAGCCCTGGTGGCTCCTAAGAACACGCTCAGTCATATCTGTTTATGTACAGATATTACATACAAAATTTGGTTGAAATCCAGTTGATAGTGTAGATGTTATATGCATTTAAACATTGGACCTATCAGAAGGCTTAAAATTATTTTGGCAACACTGTCATGGTTGGCCTCCTGGAAATTAATCTGAAATAGTATTATCTACATGTGTGCCAATTTTGGAATAGCTCCTATGCATACCTTGCAGGATATCCAACATGGAGCTCAAATTTCTAGTGCGTTATTTCAGCAGTTGGTAGCACTGACATCATTACTCATACTAAATTTGGTTTTGATTGCAGCAGCCGTTTAGGAGTTGATAGGGGGGACACACACACAGCCAGACAGACAGACAGACAGAAGGACAGACAGACAGACAGACAGACAGACACACATTTGCCCGATCTCATAAGACTACTTTTTCCTCATTTTTGCAAAATGTGAAAAGTAGGCTAAAAATCATAAAAATTAAATGTTAATAATAAATGAAGGCAGGATTGCAGGGAGCATACCGACTCTCATGGAACCACTACAATAAAAATGTATTTCCATCAATGCCAAATAACGACGCTATCGTACAGTAGTCTTACCAGAGGTCTTATACGCTTCAGAAACGACAGCAATCAAGGGACGAACAAAAATCAAGGAATTAGAGAAACAAGAGAGGAAAATTCTGAGAAAGATCTACGGGCCAGATCAGAAAGAGGGAATATGGCAAAAGAGACCGACAATAGAACTGTACAAACAGACAGAGACGATTACAAACAACATAAGGAAAAGGAGGGCTAAATTTTATGGACATATACATAGGATGACCGAAGACAGACTGACCAAGAACAATTTTAATACACAGAGAGTTTGTTTTATATGCGACGGGGACCCTCGCTTGCCCGCTCGCCCGCGTTGCGCGTCTGTCTCCCGCCAGGCACTTTGCCGTTATGCGGCGCTCTCGCGGCATTGAGTATAGGAATTTGTACTTTAATTTATACTTCAATGTGATCCTTGACCAATTGTTTGACGAACTTACTTACGGAGAGCGATTGTCAACTTATTTTCAACAAGATTCTGCCACTGCTCACAATGACAGAATCACGTCGCATTTTCAGTACGAGGATTATAAGTCGGAACGTGTGGCCCCCGCGAAGCCCAGACTTATCACCATGTGACTTTTATCTGTGGGGGACGCTTAAAAATAGAGTGTATGCGAGAAACCCTCACACTATAAATGAGCTAAAAGACTATATTACAGCTGAAATACAGGATCTTCAGAAAGTAATTGACAATTTCATAAAGAGGTGCCAGCGATGTGTAGCAGTGAATGGCGATCATTTTCAGCACCAGCTGTGAACTAGTAAGTACAAATTCCTATACTCAATGACTCAGTGGCGCGCAAGCGCCGCATAACGGCAAAGTGCCTGGTGGGAGACAGACGCGCAACGCGGGCGAGCGGGCGAGCGAGGGTCCCCGTCGCATATAAAACAAACTCTCTGCAGTTACGAATAGCACACTAAAAACCAATTGGGTAAAGGAAACCGTGGAAGACCTCAAGAAACTAATTATCTCTACAGAAGACAGGAGCACATACAGAGAAACACTTGGACAACAGAAGTTTGATCAAACTCCCAAAGAGAGACAACCGGGAAAGAAATGGACAGAGGAGAGAAAGAGGAAGCAGAGTGTGTATATGAGAGGTTTTTGGGAAAGAAGAAGAAAGGGCCACAGTAAAACATGAACATTGATGTGTTGTGACGCTCTCCTTATGGGGAATTAACGAATCAGGAAAATGGAAATGGCGGATAATCTAACTAAGGCCATTTACAACAAGAACTCCATCTCAACAAATGCCCAGTCAAGACATATCAAACAGTCGTCCGTCCAGAGGCTTTGTATGCTGCAGAGTGCCTTGCAATGCATCGCAAGAGACTAACAGAAAATCTGGAAGTGAAGGAAAGAAAAATTCTAAGAAAAATCTTGGGTCCGGTGAAACAAAATGGGGAATATAGGAGACGGCACAACCACGAACTTTACATCCCTGAGGAAAAAATAAACTGATACCATGAGGAAACGGAGAATTGCCATTTACTGTCATATAACAAGAATGAACCCAGCACGATTGACAAATAGCATTTTCACGAACATTCTGAAAAAGAAAACCAAAGGGAGCTTGGTTCACTGAGGTGGACAAGGATTTACAAGAAGTGGGAATTACAGGCAACGATATTTGGGAACGTGCCACCCTTAAACAAAAACTGACAGCACACCGATGTTTCCAAGAAAAACCAAAGCTTCCAACTGGCAAGAAGTGGACTGAGGAAAGGACACAACAGCATAGAGAACTAATGCGAAAATACTGGGAGGATGTTAAAGCTCGATGAAGCAAGAAACAGTTGAAATGGCGTGGTCCTTAGATGGCAGAATCGAAAGAAGAAGAAGAAGCATAACTATAAAAAATATGATTTGAATTCGAAATTATTTAATTAATTCATTCATTAAAAATATCAAAATTAAATATATAAGAACATACATTGAAAATTAAAATAAATACAGTATAAACATCAAAATTAGAGAAACAGAAATAACATTAATAATTAAAATAAATGATGCGTGTGGGCACCATTTGGCAACGCTGTACAGCTTGCCCCGGAGCGGCTAGCTGGTGAACCATGTCTTTTTCCCAGTACAAATACAAACCGATATAAAATAAGTGAATTAATTTACGTATTTCACAGTCATACAGCATAACCTTTTGATGTATAAGGATTACAACGCGAACAAGAACTACATTTTCCAACCACCCCGAGCCGAGAAAAAATGATAACAACTTTGTTTCTTGGACACCCAAAATTTTGATTAATAAACTAGTTATACAACATTCCAATGTGTATTGTGTTAAAATTTGGATTCGATCTGATGACGGGTTTTTGAGATAATTCTTAAATGTGACGCATGGTTGAAACACGCTTAAAAACGGGCATTTTTTGTGTTCCAACTGCGATAAAAAATATTAAAATATACATTAAAAATTTCAAACCTACATGAACTAACGTAAAATAGAACGACGAAAATGATGATGTTATTGGATTTTATGTAGGTCTATTGGTTACTTCACAAACAACCTTCAAACTCGAGTGCACATAATACTTTGGTCGACAGTAGGTACTATGCTATATGGCAAGACCACTACATGGATATCGCCTGTCTTGGCGATGTTTGTGTCCGATGTTTGAGTTCGATAATACTGGCTCCTAACAAACGGGAATGGTGGAACAAGGAAGATTGTGGACTACAGCAGGAAGAGACAGGTCACGGATTATCAGATTGAGGACTGGTTACTCGGCTTGAAGATGGAGTGCTACATCTAGTGGAATGTCGCCAAACAGTACTGGGAACCGATAGGTACCATGGCCCTCCGTTCCGTCCATGTAGTACCTGACTTTATGAAGATTGATTTGTTTTAAGGGACCTCGCTACTTACGGCGTTTCTTCTCCCTGATACTTTAATAAATTAGTGGTGGTGGTGATTGTTACCCCTTATAGGACAGAATCCTTTATACGTTTTTAGGACAAAGCTAATTTTAACTATTTATATGACGGAGCTAATTTTTCAAATATTTATGTTGTAATTATTTATTCATTTAATGTTAATTTTAATTTTGATTATTTAAAATTAATTATTATTATTTTAGCTAGTATTTTTAGCTTATTTTCAAATAGCACTATTCCGGACGACCCCGACCGTGCACTTAAAATTTTGCTACGTCTCACCAATCCAACATGGCGGCTGTGCGAAATATTTCACCAGCATTAAATATCTCCGAAACTATAACCGATATCACCCTGAAATTTTGTACGGTGATCAAGGGAACTACTAAAAGTGCACCTATTAGACTTTCGTAAACCTGATAACTACAAAACCAACATGGCGGCCAACCGAAGTTGCGACTTTAAAATAGACATTTCTCGCGATTTAACTAACCAAACGCAATAAAGCTTGGTACAGTATATGTTTATACACATTGTAATGCACCGACATCTAATTTTGTTCAATTATTTACATAACCTCAAAATGGCGGCTGTGCGAAATATTTCACCGGCATTCTATATCTCCGAAACTATTACTGATATTACCCTGAAATTTTGTATGGAGATAAAGAGCACTACTAGAAGTTCACCTGTGAGATACCGGGTGAGTTAGCCGTGGTGGTTACGGCATGACTGATGGCAGTCGCTCACATCCGGGAGGCGAGGAGGTTCGAATCCCCCCGCCGGCAACCTTGAAGATGGTCTTCTGTGGTTTCCCATCTTCCTTCCAGGCAAATGCCGGGGTTGGTCCCTAACTATAGGCCACAGCCGCTAACTTCCAACTCCTCGTCCTTACATTCCAACTTCCCTCCTTCCCTCCCCAACGGTACTTGTAGCTCACCCATTGGGTGTCCGTCTCGAAGCAGCTACAAAACTGGCGAGCCGAACATGTCTTCGAACACTCCCGGCACTAAAGGCCATACGCTAAAAAAAACCTGTGAGATTTTCAAAAACCTGTTAACAACAAAACGAACATGGTGGCAAAGCGAAGTTGAAAATTTAAATAGACTTTTCTCGCGATGTAATCATCCAAACGCAATGTAACTTGGTACAGCAAATGTTTATACACATTTTAATGCACTGGCATCTAATTTAGGTCAATTTTTTACATAACTTCAAGATGGCGGCTGTGCGAAATTTTCAAATTAAGTTTTTGTTTCTTGTGTCGTAATTTTGCGATCGAATGAAAGTTTGAATAATGAAGCTACGCAATAATTTTTCTTTATGGTATATAACTATATGGCCTATACATACAACAATCCAAAATGGCGACCATATGAATTATTTAGACGGTTCTCAATATCTACGAATCTATTACAACAATTAAACTGAAATTTTGTATGTTGATAGATGCAATTGACATGAGCAGGTTATATGAAAATAGGCTGTATAGTTCTTCACGGAACTACTTGTTTTTCTTCCTGATACTTTAATAAATATGTGGTGGTGGTGATTGTTACCCCTCATTCTAACCCTTTATACGTTTATAGGACAAAGCTAATTTTTAACTCTTCATAGGATTTAAAAATAATTAATTGGTATTCTGCCCGAAGGCAGGTCCTAGCCTCCGAAGAGGCTACCCCCCGCCGGAGTTTACTTGCGGTAGGGTGGCCAAGGCCTTTCCGCTCCTCCTTATGTTGGCCAACAGCGCGCAGTGCCTAGAACCGGCATGCCTTCCAAATTCCGACTGCGCCCAATGTTGCTTAACTGCAGAGTTCTCATGGGATCCGGTGTTTCAACACGGCCCTTCATTGGATGGAGGTAATTTTTCAAATATTTATGTTGTATTTATTTATTCATTTATCTTTAATTTTAGTTTTGATTATTTAAAATTTATTATTATTAATAATTTTATTTTTAGCTAGTATTTTTTATTATATTGAAGTAATTATTGTTGAACTGCTCAAAGTCGGGAGGAAAAGAGCTCTCATCTCTGACCATTGTAATAGTTTATGGATTTATTTTGTTTTCTTTTGAATACTTATTTTTTAATTTTATTACGATCTATTTTCTTAATTTAACTTTTAAACAAGAAGTTCCGTGACGAACTGAAGAGCCTACTTTTCTTAAATTTTAGATTCATGCCAATGATTAATCTATATGGACCTATCTAGAATAATGACGAAATTAAGTTGGTAATATCGAAATTTCTAATTAGTTCGAAATATACTTGGTATAATGTAACCCAATAGAGCACTACAGTTAGCAGCCCTGGTGACTGGATTTATATTCTTAGTTCCATCTCTTAAGGTACAGAATACAAAATTTGGTTGAAGTCCAATGGATAGCATGGTCGTTACATGCAGTTACACATTCAATCTATCAGAGTGCGTAAAATCATGTTGGCGACAATGTCATGGATGTGTTGCTCAGAAATAATCTGAAATATTTTCATCTATTGGATGAAGTTACATGTATTTTAAAATTGGATCTATCCGCATCCATAGAATCATGTTGGCACCACTGAGTTATATTAGTTACTCCAAATTAATCTAGAATGTCAGTCAGGTACTGTACACGTGCATAGTTTAAATCTGTCGGCTTGTACACTTTCTGATATATTAGTATTTGGATAAGAAACAAGATGTTCAGTAAAGAACATATAGCCTACTTTCTCCTAAATGCATGGGTATTGTTATAACTCTTTGTCCTTTTCAAGGAGTATGATTGAATGTTGGTTGTAGTAGCTTGTTGAAATACAACGTGCTATAGGGATATTAAACATGAATATGAGGTGCCCTTTGCTAGTGCTACCTCTGTACCAAATTTCGTTCAATTCGGTTTCACCGTGTTTGAATTGATATGGGGAATCGATTTGCACACATACTTGGCCACCATCTGCAAACTATTGGGCTGATGTTCTTGCAGTTTGGTCTGAATATGTTTCCCACATAAAGATATGGTGTTGCAAAATTTGGTAGAGACTAGATTATTAGGTTGGTCGTAATTACATTTTAGCTTTTAACATTTGGGTGGCCGCGATTTCGTTTCCGTCAAGATAGCGGTGATATAAAACATGACACTGAGGTGCCCTTTGCTAGTGCTACCTCTGTACCAAATTTCGTTCCATTCGGTTTCACCGTGTTCGAATTGATAAGGGGAATCGATTTTCACACAAAGATGGCCGCCATCCGCAAAATATTAGGCTGATGACCTATTAGTTTGGTCAAAGGATGCTCCCTCCATAAAGGTATGTTGTTGCTAAATTTGCTAGAGATCGGATGAATAGGCTAATCGTAATTTGATTTAAGCTTTGAACATTTGTGTGGCCGCCATTACGTTTCTGTCAATATGGCGGTGATATAAATCATGACACTGAGATGCCCTTTGCTAGTGCTATCTCTGTACTAAATTTCGTTCCATTCGGTTTCACCGTGTTTGAATTAATAGGGAGAATCGATTTTGACACAAAGATGGCCGCCATCCGCAAACTATTAGGCGAATGACCTATTAGATTGGTCAAAGAATGCTCCCTCCATAAAGGTATGTAGTTGCAAAATTTGGTAGAGATCGGATGATTAGGTTAATCGTAATTTGATTTAAGCTTTGAACATTCGTGTGGCCGCCATTACGTTTCAGTCAAGATGGTGGCGATATAAAACATGACACTGAGGTGCCCTTTGCTAGTGCTACCTCTGTACCAAATTTCGTTCCATTCGGTTCCACTGTGTTCGAATTAATAGGGGGAATCAATTTTGACATAAAGATGGCCGCCACCCGCAAACTATTAGGCTAATAACCTATTAGATTGGTCAAAGGATGCTCCCTCCATAAAGGTATGTAGTTACAAAATTTGGTAGAGATCGGATGATTAGGTTAATCGTAATTTGATTTAAGCTTTGAACATTCGTGTGGCCGCCATTACGTTTCTGTCAAGATGGCGGCGATATAAAACATGACACTGAGGTGCCCTTTGCTAGTGCTACCTCTGTACCAAATTTCGTTCCATTTGGTTTCACCGTGTTTGAATTAATAGGGGGAATTGATTTTCACACAAAGATGGCCGCCATCCGCAAACTATTACGCTGATGACTTATTAGTTTGGTCAAAGGATGCTCCCCCCATAAAGGTATGTTGTTGCAAAATTTGGTAGAGATCGGATGATTAGGTTAGTCGTAATTTGATTTAAGCTTTGAACATTTGTGTGGCCGCCATTACGTTTCCGTCAAGATGGCGGCGATATAAAACATGACACTGAGGTGTCCTTTGCTAGTGCTACCTTTGTACCAAATTTCGTTCAATTCGCATTCACCGTGTTCGAATTGATAGGGGGGGACAGACATTCAGAGTACACACACTCACACACACACACACACACACGCACACACACACACAGACACACAGACACACACACACACACACAGCCTCACACACACACATACACACACACAGACAGACACACTTTTTTCGCCCTGTGTTGATCTCATAAGTCTACTTTCATTTTTTGCAAAAATCGAAAGTAGGCTAAAAATAGAGAGAGAGCATTTATTAACAGTTGGCAGCCTTTGTGGCTCCTAAGAATACGCTCAGTCATATCTGTTTATGTACGAATAGCACATACGATATTTGGTTGAATTCCAATTGATAGTGTAGAAGTTATATGCATTTAAAAATTGGACCTATCAGGAGGCTTAGTATCATTTTGGCAACACTGCCATGTATGGCCTCCTGGAAATTAAACTGAAATGTTATTATCTATATATGTGTCAATTTTGGAATAGCTCCCTTGCATACCTTCCAAGATGTCCATCATGGAGCTCACATTTCAAGTGTGGGTTTTCAGCAGTTGGTAGTACTGACATCTTTTTCAAATATGGGCTTGAGATATTCAGGTACAGATCTTTACGCATACCAAATTTGGTTTCGATTGCTACAGCCGTTTAGGAGTTGATAGGGGGAGACACACACACACAGCCAGAGAGAGAAGGACAGACAGACAATTTGCCCGGATCGATCTTATAAGTCTAGATTTTCCTCTTTTTTTTCAAAATGTGAAAAGTAGGATAAAAATGTATCCAGTACCTTAGGTCAAACAGGTGCAGAACTAATATCAGATTTTTAGAAATATTAAACCTTGCGTAAGAATATTCCCTAAAATAAGGCAGAAATATTTAACAATCAGTACCTTTGATTATAAAAATCATCAGGATTTGCATGGTTGGCATACAGAGTACTATCCTATTGTACCCGTTCGTCCTGGGGATGCGATGACCCATCTGCTATAACATCGCATTCCTGGAGTTCCGGGACAGAGCGGAGTTAAATGAACCTCTAGTCAAATAAGGAATGTGTCGGAAATTCAGCTGAGTTATCGAAAAAGCAGTGGGTAACACGAGACAAAGTATCTCTAGGGTCGTTACGGGCTTAAGTTTAATAAAAATAATGCAAATATAAATGGGCGCCATCAACTGAATTCCTAGCAAACCACTTCCTTTCCGGTTAAGCCTTACTCAAGACAAGGAAAGAAAAAGGAACATCACACCATCATCAGATCACAACTAAGATAAAAACAAATTTATTTTACTTTGATAGTCAGACAGACATTTTAAATATAATTCCTACCTAAGAGTATGGTCGAATGCCAAAGTTAAATTGTCATTGTCCAAAAATCGAACCATCTCTTTTCTAATCCAAAATTATTTTTATCCACATAACAAGAAAAATTTATAAAGTTCTCTTGGGTTCTCAGGATCACTGTAGCACTATGTCTTTCGTCACTGACATTTGTGAAACCTGAGACCTAATTTCTCTTTAATTTAACATCAATGTGGATTTAATTAAGTTATTAATCTGTCTAAACATACACATATAATAATCACACATATTAAATATCACGTAAATTTATGGTTTGCATGGCATAATTTGAATGTTGAACATGTTAATCAAATGTTCCTAAACATTGAATAATTAATTTACACTATTTACATCGTCATTAACAATCACTTATCTGTGAATTACAGAAAATTCATGGCTATTTGGTTATCATTATCGTCATTATCAAAATTAAATATTTCTCACATTAATTCTCACTTCAAAATTCTACATGTTCCTGTCAGAATCCTTAATTCATCACCATTACATCATTTAAATCCTCAATTCAAGTTGCAATTCCTTCCAATTATTTCTCAATTAAATTTATTTAATTCCATATACATTCATTAATCATCAGCTTCTTTAATTAATTAATTATCACTTTCTAATTTAGTTATTCATCATCATTACCATCGTCTATTAATTTATTTCAATCAGTTTATTTATCCAATCTTTAATTCATCCATCTATTTAATTCATCGATTTATTTCAAAATTTAATTTATCAAATTATTTAAATTTCAATCATCTGGTTATTTAGTTTTTCATTATTTCATCTAGTCATTTTGATTTTTATTTCATTAGGTCAGATCGTTAATATGCTTAAATCTCAGATTATTATTTCGTTAATTATTATTTTCAGAAAATCTTGTATTATCAATTTCATTTATTTGTTTAATTTCCTAACAAATTGTTTAATATGGTTTATAGAACGTTGTCTTACAGTATTATCACTTCCAAGTTATATCTCGTATTTAATTTATCATGCCAAAAAATATTATTGTCTCCACGACATCACGTTGGATTTAACTATCCACTACGACATTACATTTCTTCAATACTTCAAATATCACATTTGAATACAATAATTACTCCACAAAAACTCCATAAATATTCAGCACATACAGCATGAATCTCAACAATAACGCTAGACTGGGTACGACGACCTCATGTCTGCTTCAAAATACATTATCAACGTTGCAACTATCACATGGCAAATTCCACAAAATGCCTATCACAAACTCCACTTAACCATGTTGCATGATCTACAAAAAATATATAACTGGCTTCAAATTATCAACGCACACAATCTCCAATAACTGTAATTACTCTGATCACATCTAGACAACTTCTTAAACAATTGGAAAAATATTACTTCAGTAATTTAAGATCTGCTTTCAAATAGCATAAATTCTCTTACAAATTTTCATAACTCACATCACAGAAAAACACCAATGTGCTATAATCTCTCATCAAAATCTGCAATACTGATCTGCCTTGAAGTAAATCTGACCATTAATGATTAATCTTACAAGATTCAATTACTTTACATCCTTCTCAAAGGTATCAAACACAATTATATAAAATCATCAAAAGCATCAGCTGTAACAGCTGTTAAACAGAAATTACTCTCAAAAGAGTATAGCAACAAAATATTGGATTGGCAAACAAGAATTACTAAATGCAATCCTGTTGACATTTATCGTTACTTTATTTAACAAAATTTCGACTGATATGTGACTAGTAGTTCCTTGTTTGATTCACTTACATCTCGTATACATTCGGATGATAAAAATGAGTCCCTCAATGGCGAGTAAGATGTGTAACCACCGTACAGTCGTATAAATACGAAAGACCTCGCCCCGTCGGCTTGGATGATAGTTCCCTAAACGATGGGTAAGGTGAGTAGCCACCATACAATCGTATAAATACGAAGGACCCCACCTCGTAGTCTATATGAGTGAATGTATCAGATAGGAATCAACAAGTTCCTAGTTGTCATATAAAAGCGATGTCCATTCACTAAAGTGAATAACTTCTTAATATCTCCAAACAATCCAATGGAAAAAATCCCTACTGATGAATAATACACACTCGCTAGTATGCAATGAACTGACGAAGTAATTTTTGATAATCAATTGCAGATCACGAGTTCGAAATACTCGTTACCCAAAAAAAAAAACTATTCATGAAAAATATCCTAGCTGGAAAAATGTCTAAAAGACCAAACATCTGCTTAATAAAGTCAATCAATGGTGAGAATATCGTATAATGATGCCTGCCATATCATATGGTCACTCCATATTCTAGCAAATTCGAAGTATATAAATTCAAACCATGTCTTAATAATCAAATCACTCCTGTTAGAAAAACATACATGTGTGCCCAGTATTCATGAAAATAATCGTATCAGGTAGACATAACTCTTACAGTACCTTTCATAATCAGCTGTAATAAATTTCCAAGATCGTCGATTTTCCCTACATAAAGAATTTCTCGAAAGATCGGTGTGCATAGCATTTCATCCATGAAATGACGATTGCCTTCGAAATCCCAAGTGAATCAGCTGGTGGACTCCTCTCGTCAGGAATCGAATCCATCGCTCTGCGGTGCCATCTTGTCTCTATCAGTGTCTACTCGGACATGTTGAACTCCGGATTACCCATAGCGGATATTGTCCAACTCCTTCTCGAAAAAGTTCATGGAAACAGCGGACCCCCTACTCCTCTTCTAAGATACGCCACTGTTCCGTTAAATGTTCAGTTTGAGTATTGCAAGTTCAATCTCAAATGACTGCTAAGTTCCACTTCCGTAAAATAAAATTTTACTTGAGAGTGTTCAAGATTACGAAACACCCTGTAGTTGTCTGTAATTAGGTAATTCATGAAAACTGCATAAGATATAAATCTTATTAATGCACGATCTAATGTTCATCTGTGCCTATGCTAACAACATTCCGTATAATTGAAATAGTTAAAGTCGCTTTGAATGTGTTATAGAACAGCATAGTTATAAGGTTATTCGTAAAAGCAATGTTCAAACTTGTGTTGAAATGAAGCTTATAATAAAGTTTCCAACTACTAGCAGTGCGGTTCTGACATATCCCGGCCGTCTGAGATTGCTTCCTCGGCCAGCCCGCCTGGATCAACGACCCGCCTGGCCTTCGCTGCTTGGCGATGCAGGCACTGTCACCTACACTTTTGCCGTGACAGTTTCTGTATGTTACGTGACCTTCACTGTGCGTCTCGCTGCGCTATAGAGCTTGCTCCTACCTGCTCGTCTGACTGAGCTCTACTGACTGTGCTGACACTGTCTTCACGCTTATGTGTTCGGCGCAGAGCACGTGGCGTATTCCCCCACCACTGTGCTCTCACGTCACGGTCATAGTCTCGAACCCAGATCATCTCGGCTATTCCGTTATAAAATAACTTACTTCCATAAAATTATTTCCACATATAATGCACGTTATATATCCTCTTCTAAGATGATTAATTGCTATAATCCCATAAATATCTCAATAAAGCTTCACATCTCTATCCATAATTCCATCTTCTCACAGATATCAATGCCTCCTTGATTCTAGACCTCCTACGTCATCTTCACATTCTTCTTGACGCGATCGGTGCGCTATCTTTTCTTAATCCTTTCCAAAACCTCAACTACAGCTTAATGTCTGCTGGCGTAGCCGATAGCCTAAACTAGGTATCGGGTACACTATAAAGGGTTAAGAGCCTAACATGCAGGTCATCTGCTCCTAATGATTTTATTGATAAGTGAAAAAGAACATGAAAAAAAAAATTAAAACTAGAAGAACTGGACAAATAAAAGGAACAAGGGAATGAAAATGCAGATAAAAGAACGTCTTTTAAGGACACCACGTACTCTTGCATGAGGAAAGAAAATCTATTTTTTTGGATTTTGGCGCCATAAAATTCTTCATTCTTTTCTGAATGCAAATATATATAGTTTGTTGGGGCTTTGATACCTACAACTACCTTAAATTCTTTTTTTTTTAGTTAGCGTCCCATTCTCTGAATAATACACTTTTAACTTTCCCAGCTGTTTTCCGTTAATACTCATTTTTCATGTTTAGGTACCAATAACTAGGAAACCATTCAAGATAGAGTGCTAATTCATTTTACATTAACTTGCCTAATGGAGTACTTGAATGTTCAACTATTTTCACTTCCCAAACATAGAAGTCTAGGCATGGATTGGGAAGAGAAAAATTGATACATATTTTTGAATAAATTTAAAAAGAAAGAGTTCGGATTTTTTCTTGCATTCTGTCCCAATAATAATGAAACAAAGTGGTTACTCATCTGCCATGATCCATTCCAATTATGTGAACAAAATTTGAGAATATTTGATTGAAAAACAACTGAGAAATGTGTACCTGAAGCAACTTATACAACATTTTTTTGAAAATGTATCTGTCCAAATTTGTATTCATTTCACACATCCTACAGAAGCAAAGTAGCACCACATGGTCAACTTGAGCTCAGAATATACCGCTTCTTATACACACATCAAAAAAAGTTTTGCATCACCTCGGTTCCAAGAGTTCCGGAACCGTTAAATACAAAGGGAATAGAGATCAACACAAACAACATTTCAGCTCGTTTTATTGCTCATGAGACCCACACATTGCATGTTGTACCATCATACAGCTAGACTTTCAGCATTTGTGGTCCAGATTGCAGTACACACCACTACCTCTAATACCCAGTAGCACGTCCTCTTGCATTGATGCATGCCTGTATTCGCCGTGGCATACTATCCACAAGTTCATCAAGACACTGTTGGTCCAAATTGTCCCACTCCTCAACGACAATTCGGCGTAAATATCTCAGAGTGGTTGGTGGGTCAAGACGTCCATAAACAGCCCTTTTCAACATATCCCAGGCATGTTCCATAGGGTTCATGTCTGGCGAACATGCTGGCCACTGTAGTCGAGCGATGTCGTTATCTTGAAGGAACGCATTCACAAGATGTGCACGATGAGGTCGAGAATTGTCGTCCATGAAGACAAATGCCTCTCCAATATTCTGCCGATATGGTTGCACTATGGGTCGGAGGATGTCATTCAGGTATCGTAAAGCCGTTTCGGAGCCTTCCATGACCACCAGTGGCGTACGTCGGCCCCACATAATGCCACCCCAAAACATCAGGGAACCACCACCTTGCTGCACTCGCTGGACAGTGTGTCTAAGACGTTCAGCCTGACCAGGGTGCCTCCAAACACGTCTCCGACGATTGTCTGGTTGAAGGCATATGCGACACTCATCGGTGAAGAGAACGTGATGCCAATTCCGTGGGGTCCATTCAGCATGTTGTTGGGCCCATCTGTACCGCGCTGCATGGTGTCGGGGTTGCAAAGCTGGACCTCGCCATGGACGTCGGGAGTGAAGTTGCGCATCATGCAGCCTATTGCGCACAGTTTGAGTTGAAACACGACGTCCTGTGGCTGAACGAAACGCATTATTCAACATGGTGGCATTGCTGTCAGGGTTCCTCCGAGCGGCAATCCGTAAGTAGCGGTCATCCACTACAGTAGTAGCCCTTGGGCGGCCTGAGCGAGGCCTGTCATCGACAGTTCCTGTATCTCTGTACCTCCTCCATGTCCGAACAACATCGCTTTGGTTCACTCTGAGACGCCTGGAAACTTCCCTTGTTGAGAGCCCTTCTTGACACAAAGTAACAATGCGGACGCGATCGAACTGCGGTATTGACCTTCTAGGCATGGTAGAACTACAGACAACATGAGCAGCGTACCTTCGTCCTGGTGGAATGACTGGAACTGATCGGCTGTCGTACCCCCCCCCCCCGTCTAATAGGCCCTGCTCATGCATGGTTGTTTACATCTTTGAGCAGTTTTAGTGACATCTATGAACAGTCAAAGGGACTGTATCTTGGATACAATATACACAGTCAACGTCTATATGCCGGAGATCTGGGAACCGAGGTGATGCAAAACTTTTTTTGATGTGTGTATGTGACAAGAATCATAGCTGTCTGTACCTTTAGCATAAACCCAGAAAAGTGATGCCACAAAAATGGACATTTTCATCGTTTAAGAGTACGTGGTATCCTTAACCCTTGGAGAAGGAGGACTGAGGGACTTAGAAGGAAGTAGAGCCATGAAAGGCTGATAAGGAAGGGGAAGAGGATAGGATCCACCACGATATCGATGAAAAATTGGGATAACATTGGGCCCAGTTCAGAAATCTCTCGGGGTCGAAAGCTCCCAAGATGAGCAGCCCTGAGCCCTTTAGGGTGTAGCGGTATTCAAGGTGAACCATGAGTGATATGGCTACGAAGCACCCTGCCGCCTTTAGGGCCTTTAGATCATGAAGAAAAATGAAGAGGTTGGAACCCTCATGTCAGGAAATAATGTTGTTTATTTCTTTTACAGGCTTGGCACCTTGGTCATCAGACTTGTGTGCTTGTTTGTGTGTTTGTCTGATAACCTGTGTTTCTGTAGTGTGTGTCTTCGTTCTTTCCTAGCGTATTTCCCGCGTTGGCGCAGGATGTTGTTGTTCGCCACTTCTTCCTGTCAAGAGCATCTTCAGGTTTGAGGCCACACACCAGTTGGTCTTCTCTGAGTCTATCCATCCACCGTTTCTTTCGGCGTCCGCGGGGTCGATACCCTCTTGGATCGTATCTGAGGCCCGTTTTGTTCACCGAATTCTCATCACTTCTAGTGACATATCCATACCAGCGAAGACGTGCTTCCGTCATTTTGTCTTTAATAATTGTTGCAACTCCCATTTGCTTCCTAACATATTCTTTCTGACATGGTCAAGCTTTGTATAAGGTGCGTTCAAAAAGTAACGAGCCGGAGGCTAGATTGCGCAAATTGGTGACGACATCGGCTAATCGTGGCGTGTGTAAAGAGGTGTGGTTCCAGCCAGAGGGTGGAGGGTCACAGCCCGTCGATAAAGCGCACGCTTGCACGTCACGTGACGATACAAAGCGAGCAGCAGTATGCAATAATCGTCCAACGCTGCCAGTCGCATTGCAAACAGTGACACGGAGGCGTCAAACGAAGAGCAAAGAGGTGTTGTTCGGTTTCTGACAGCGGAAGGAGTAGGTGGAACGGACATCCATCGCCGAATGTCACAAGTGTACAGCGAACACTGCATGTCCCTTGCAAGGGTCAAGAGCTTCAGGGAAGGACTGGTGTCGTTAGCCGATGATGCCTGGTCTGGGGCACCCCCAGCATTACCGATGACAACGTAAGCTGGTTGATGCACTCATTACCCAGGACCACTGAGTGACAGTGAACGCCATAGCCGCCGTGGTCTCGCTCCACGACAATGCACGACCTCATACGTCCAACACAGTCGCGGCACTCCTGCAGAAATTAAAATGGGAGGTTCTCGGCCACCTCCATACAGTCCAGACCTCACTCCCTGTAATTACGCCATGTTTGGGCTCTGCGGGGCCAACGATTCACCTCGGACGCCGACGTCCAGCTGTACGTGTGGAACAGGTTCACATCGCAGCCCAGGGAATTTTATGAGACAGCCATTCACCGCCTCGTGTCACAGTGGGACAAGTGCCTCAACAGCCAGGGCCAATACTTCTAACATACAGGTACTGGTTTCTGTAATTATGCCTCCGACTCGTTACTTTTTGAACGCACCTTGTAATACCCATGGACCAACGCAGCATTTTCATTTTCATACCATGGAGGGCTTGTTCGTGCTTGGTTGAAGCTGGCCAACATTCTGTGACGTAGAGTGCCACTGACTTTATCATGGTCTCGCAAACTTTTCCTTTCAGGTGGATAGGTATTTTATTATCACACACTACTCCAGTGACTTTATTTTATTGAGTCGATGGTCTTCATTGTTAATGGTACCGGGTGAGTTATCCGTGGCTGCAGGAAGTCGCTCACATCTGGGAGGCGAGGAGGTTCGAATTCCCCCGCCGGCAACCTTGGAGATGGTCTTCTGTGGTTTCCCATCTTCCTTCCAGGCAAATGCCGGGGTTGTTCCCTAACTATAGGCCACAGCCGCTACCTTCCAACTCCTTGTCCTTACAATCATACTTTCCTCCCCGGACAACACTCCATACGGGACGGTGCATGTAGCTCACCCCATGGGTGTCCGCGTAGACGCGGCTACAAAATCTGGCGAGCCGAACATATCCTCGGACACACCTGGCACTAAAAAGCATTCGCTAAAAGAAAAAGAAAAATGTTAATGGTACCATTAGTCTGAGTGCCACATTGTAGATATTCGGTTTTTCCTTTGTTGAGTTTTAAACAATTTTTGCCCAGACGATCTATCTAGAACAGAACACGATTCTCGAGATTATCACGAGTTTGATCGGCGAGAAATACATCATCTCTACTTAGTATAAAACCTAGTCCCCGATTCTTGGATGTTACGGGTAAACTCGAGAACCACTGGATGGATTTTGATGCGGTTTTCACCCTTCTGTAAAGGATATCTCCAGGATGATTTATATAGAAAATAATTTATTTATGATCAAATGAAGCCAAGCCGTAACGATTTCAGTGGAAAAGTCGAAAAAAAAACTGGCGTCCGAACGCTTTCTAGCTTACGCTGGGCAAACCGTTAAAAATATCTAAATACTATGAGCGTAAGAATTGTTCAGCATGAAATGTTCTACAAAAAAGTCCGCGAGAGCATATGTCTATCTTCAATACATCGCCCACTATAAGTGTTTTTACGTTTTAATTTCTTCCAATCACGTCCATTCAACTACTGAGGCGACAGTTTACGAGCTAGCTAAGGGCGAGCCTATTATCCCTGTTACAGCCTAGCTAGTGGGCGAACCTATTGCCCCAGATACAGCCAGCAGAAAACCATTGAGTCGTGTTGAGTTAAGACTTCTGAGAAGGGTGGTTGTGTTAGGAGATTCCCTGGAAGTGCAACTCGGGTTTTCTTCATTTCGCCTGTGAAACACAGTCAAGTTAAGATTGGACGGAAGGGCGATTTGTGTTTCATGCACCTCCCCATTCTTAAATTTCGTCTGACAAGAATTCGTTGCACATGCATCTCCATGATAATATAATTAATAGTCCAGTCAGTGATTTTAACCCATCATGCCGAGACGTAAAACGGATATAGGTCGTAGTTCATTGACATCGAAAAATAAAAGCGTTTATCACGTAATGCATTCATAACTGTTCCCGGGCGAAGCCGGGTCGGGTTGCTAGTCCGCATATAAGATTGTTCAAGGGTGAGGTGTTTGTATGCCGGCTGTTACTGTATCCATACACAAAATGAACAGAAGGGGGCGAAAGTGCAGAACCTTGATGAACTCCAACACTGATGGGGAAAATTGGTAAGACTCCAGCTAATTATTTGATTGGGAATGGGGTAGGGGCGCTGAGACATGAGGTAAGGTACAATCTCGGCATTTACCAGAAGGGAATGCGGAATAGAGTCGGGATTCTAACCTCCGACCTCCGGATTTCTGCAGATCCACATCACGACCATAATAAGAGACTTAAGGCACACAGCTACGACGCAGGATTCAAATAAAATGAACCATCCTGTACAGTATATTCTATTCCGATAAATTCACAGATAAATTTCACGGTCGACATTAAACAAGTTGTTACATAAGTCAGTCAAAAGTTGCATGGTGACTTTGTGTTAAGGTTGTAGACCTGTTCCCAGTCTCGAACCTGGTCCACTTAGTATGCAGCCCAGCACTTTGGCGAGGTGATGCTATCGTCATTATCGAGAGGATTGCTACCGAGTGGCAACTACACACTCTAGTACACTCGGCACAGCTCACAAGTGGGGCACTACAAGTACACACAGTGCAAAAGGTAAGTGTAGTTTTCGCTGAGGTAAGGTCGTGTTTTAGTGATGTATGATCAGGACCCAAATTAAGATTTAAGGACAGAAGGTAGGTTATCGCTATTAGCTCGCAGCCTATTTTGACAAAATTCAAACTTATACAGCTGGGCACCCATTCACAAAAGGTTGTTGAATTTTTCGCCATAAACTTGTAGAGTGTTGCCGACTGTGATAAAACATTTAAAACAAGCAGTTCCGTGACGAACTAAAAAGCCTACTTTTCTTCAAATTAAACAGACCATATATCAACAGTTGGCAGACCTGGTGACTCTAAATAAATTCTTAGTTCCATCTCTTAAGATCCACAATGCACATGTAAAATTTGGTTGCGATCCAACAGATAGAATGCATGTTACATATATTTAAATATTGAATTTATCAGCATGCTTAAAAGTAGGTTGGTGACACTGCCATAAATGGGATTCTCAAAATTAAGTTGAAATATTATGATCTATATATGTGCGAATTTTGAAAGAACTTCATTTATTAGTATGGAAGTTACATGTGATTCAACATTAAACCTATCAGCCCGCGTAGAATCATGTTGGCAGCACTGTCGTATATCGGTTACTGACAATTAACCTACATTTGCAGGTACTATTTGTATGCAAAGTTTAGAACTGTTGGCCTGCATACTTTCTGATATATTGAGATTAGTATAAAGATGTAGAGTGCATTTTTTAAACAGTTGGCAATCCTGTTGACACTAAAAAAATGCATATTCATAGCGCAAATCACATACCAAATTTGGTTGAAATCCAATGGATAGTATTGTTACGGCTGTGAGTTTGTGTCATCACTCGCCGCGTGAGTCACAACTGCCCCAGGGCTGGGCTGTGCCCTGCCTCCTGTATTGCGCGCGCCTTATGCAACAGGCCTACTAGGACAAAGGGATAGTCCAGAACATTCGTGACTGGACCAGCGCTGGAAACCTCGAGAAGCCGTGGACTCTGGATGGATCTAGAAGCATTTATTGAGTCACCGGCCGGCTATATAAGAGTGACCCGTCAAGCAGTGGTTGTTGTGTTTTACGAGCTAGTGTGAGCGATTATCGTGAGCGACAGAAGTGTGGTGACTTGCGAAACCCCTAGTGGAGCGGGGAAGTGAGACTCCTACAGAGGAACTGTGTTTTGAGCGAGTGAAGCTGATTCTCTTGACACCGAAGAAGTGATTGTGGTGCTTGTGAAACAGTGAGTGACAGAGCTAGTGCAGCTATTCCGAGCTAGCGTACGGGGCCACCTCATTACGAGGGATTAACTGTGGTCTGTTGACAAGTGAAAGGGGAAGTATTCTCGACTTGAGGAAACTGGAGTAAGCAAATAATTGCTATTTGCTGTTGAGTAGTGTATATTTCTGGCCACAATAAAGTTAATTATTTCTTTAAGCGGTAATTGCTGTTGTGCTTCCTACCCACCGTAATCCAGTTAACAAAAGTGCCACTAGGGGTGGCACGTAACAACTGGTGTCAGAAGCCGGATTACGAACTCAAGCACAACACCTGACGGTCCTGGTTTCAAAACCCGAGCAGGTCATTTTCTCTAATTTTCCTGTGAGTGCATGCCCTTTACAAGACAAACAACTAAAATGGAGGAGAAATTGGCAGCACTGCTAGAAAAGTTAAATGGCATGGAAACCAAGATGGAAGACGGCCAGAAGAAGATGGAGGATGGCCAGAAGAAGATGGAGGATGGCCAGAAGAAGTTAGCAGAGGACCTGAAGGACAGCCAAAATAAGTTAGCAGAGGACCTAACCGCCAAATTTCTGGATGGCCAGAAAAATCTGGAAGAGTGTCTGCTGACGAAATTAGAGGAGAGCCAAAGGAAATTAGAACAGGGCCTACGTGAGGAAGTCGCAGCAGTGGAAAAGAAGTTCGACGCCTTACAAGTGGAAGACGCCGAGCTGCGCCAACGCCCGCTGATGGGGGTGGAGGAGAAATTCAACGCCTTACAAGTGGAAGTTGCCGAGCTGTGCCAACGCCCGCTGATGGGGGTGGAGGAGAAATTCAACGCCTTACAAAAGGAAGTTGCCGAGCTGCGCCAACGCCCACTGACGGGGGTGAAAGAGGAATTCAACGCTCTACGAGAGGAAGTTGCCGAGCTGCGCCAACGCCCGCCCACCGTTGCACCGGGAATATCAGGAACGGGACATAGCAGAGTGACGCCCCCAACCTTCGATGGAAAGGTCCCGTGGAGCACCTACTTACGTCAGTTCGAGGCAGCCTGTTCCATAAATAACTGGAACAACACAGAAAAGGCTACAGCTCTCATTGTAGCGCTGATAGGCGACGCCCTTAACGTCCTTCAGGCCATCCCGACTGGATCCCAGGACTACGCTGCACTGATCGCCCATATGGAGTCCCGATATGGAGATAGCCAACTTCAGCAGGCCTACCAGATGCAGCTCCGGACCCGGGTACAGAAGAACGCGGAAACCCTGCAGGAGTTCGAGATGGACATCGCACGCCTCGTAAGGCTCGCCTACCCAACAGCGCCGGCCGACTTTCTGGAGCAGATAGCGACGCAGACTTTCACCGACGGGCTACGGGACTCGGACACTCAACAGGCGCTGCGACTCGCGCGCAATAAGACCCTGACAGATGCGCTGAGCCACGCACTTGAATTCGAGACGGCAAAACAGGCATCCAGAATGCACGCGCGGGTGCGTCAAGTGGACGTCGACGAACCAGCAAAAACCAACGAGACCAAGCCCCTCGCCGACGAATTGATGGAGGCGCTAAGCCGTTTCTTCGATAGTCGCGGCACCACCAGCAACGACACAGCCGGAAGACAACCGGAGAGGCGGCCCGGAAGAGGACTACCGACCTGCTGGGCCTGCGGTAAGAAAGGCCACCTGAGCAAGGACTGCGGTGATCGCCGCCGCCGAGGGTATCCGACGGGAAATCAGTCGTCTGAAAACCGCGCGGCCCAGGGAAACGAGTATTAGCCAGCCTTGGGGGGCAAAGGTTGGCTTGTGACAGTCGTCAAGCCCCGGCAGTCCAAGTGCGTGTGACGAAGTTACGGAGGGACAATAGCAGCCTGATGGTCGACGGAGTCATCAACGGAGTGAGCTGGCCCATGCTGATCGACACGGGAGCATCGAGGACCATCGTCAATCCCACTGTGATCCCGAAGTGGAGAGTGCAACCCACACAAAGGAACCTCCAGCTAATAACCGCGACCGGAGAGACCGCACCGGTACATGGCGAAGCATCACTGGAGTTCGTCATTGGTCGACGGGTGATAAAGCATCCAGTGCTTGTGGCAGACGTATCAAACGAAGTGATCATCGGACTGGACTTCCTGGACCAGAACAACATCATCTTGGACCTGAGTACCAACACTCTGCACTTCGGAGGTGAGGAACTTGCTTTGCAACCAGCGCACGAGGCCGTCACCGCACAACGAGTAAGGCTGAGAGAGGACGTCATCGTTCCTGCCAGGACGGAGGTCAGCGCCGCCGTAATTGTCGACGGAACTGCTGAGGGAGGTGGCGGCTGTCATCGAGCCAAAATATGAGGACATCCAGACAAAAGGATTGCTAGTTGCCAAGACCCTCATCAACACGACGTCTCGGCCGTACGTCCGCCTGTCCAACCTGAACGACTACGACATTACGGTTCACCGGGACACCAACCAAGGAGTCTGCGATCCCGTTACCTGGATTGCCCGCATCACCGACACGACGGACGGACACCTGCAGACGGACAACCGAAGAAGACGCACGCTGCCAGAAGAACTACAGAAGCTGTACCAAGGATCCCAGGACCATTTAGACGGGGAACAATCACGCCAATTTCAGGACCTGCTACGCGAATTCCAGGACGTCTTCTCCGTGGGGAGCAAAGACTTCGGCAGGACAAGCTTGGTCCAGCACAGAATCGACGTTGGGGACAGCGCACCGATTAGGGCCCCATTCCGACGAGTCCCGCTCGCCAAGCAAGCCGAAGTCGACCGGATGGTAGAAGAGATGAAGGAGCAAGGGGTGATCGAGCCATCACATAGTCCTTGGAGTTCTCCGGTCGTGCTTGTGAGGAAGAAGGACGGTTCCACCAGGTTCTGCGTGGATTACAGGTGGGTGAATGACGTCACGAAGAAGGACAGCTACCCTCTACCCCGGATCGACGATACCCTGGACACCATATCAGGGTCGAGATGGTTCTCCACCTTGGATTTGAAGAGTGGCTACTGGCAGGTGGAGGTCCACCCTAAGGACCGCGAGAAAACGGCGTTCTCTGTGGGCAGCGGGCTCTGGCAGTTCACCGTCATGCCATTCGGTATGTGCAACGCCCCTGCGACCTTCGAAAGGCTAATGGAGTCCATTCTGAGGGGACTACACTGGAAGACCTGCCTGGTCTACCTAGACGACGTCATCGTTCTGGGGAGAAGCTTCGAGGAGCACTACAGCAACCTGAAGGAGATCTTGTTGAAGCTACGGGCTGCCCAGCTGAAGTTGAGCCCCAAGAAGTGTCAGCTCTTCCAGAAGCGGGTCCAGTACCTTGGGCATATCGTCTCCGAGGAAGGGGTGCGCACCGACCCAGAGAAGACCGCAGCTGTGAGGGAGTGGCCAGTTCCGAAGGACAAGTCCCAACTACGAAGCTTCCTGGGACTCTGCACTTATTACCGTCGCTTCGTGAGGGGATTCGCCGACATCGCCAAACCTTTACATCGACTGAATGAGAAGGACCAACTCTTCACGTAGACAGCAGAATGCCACAGTGCCTTCGAACAACTCAAGCAGGCTCTGTGCACCACGCCTATTTTGGCCTACCCCAGACCTGGAACAAGGTTCATCGTCGATACCGATGCCAGCGACTTTGGCATAGGGGGAATCCTGTCGCAAGTAGTGGACGGCGAGGAAAGAGTAGTGGCCTACTTCAGCAAGGCCTTGTCAAAGCCAGAAAGGAACTACTGCGTCACCAGGAAGGAGCTGCTCGCCATCGTGAAGACCATTGAACACTTCCACAAGTACCTGTACGGGCAAGAATTTCTCATCAGGACCGACCATGCATCCCTGCGGTGGCTCCTGAACTTCAAGCAGCCCGAGGGTCAACTCGCGCGGTGGTTAGAGAGGCTTCAACAGTACAACTTTGAGATTCAGCACAGGAAAGGCCAACTGCATTCTAACGCCGACGCCCTGTCACGAAGACCATGCCCCGAAGACTGCACCTTCTGTACTAGGAGGGAGGAGAACACCAGGATACAGTGCCGAAGGACTACTGTGGAACTTCAAGGGAGCTGGAGCCGCGAATCTTTCACGCGGGCACAAGCAGAAGATGATGACCTGGGACTGATAGCCGAATGGAAGGGGGCCTGTGTCCCCAGACCCGGGTGGAACATTGTGAGTGACTGCAGCCCAAAGTTTAAGTCCTACTGGGCGCAGTGGGACTCGCAGATTGTAAGGGATGGCCTCATCTGCCGCGCCTGGGAGAGCACCGACGGGAAGACATATCGGGAACAAGTCGTCGTTCCAAAGGCTATGACGGAGGAAGTCCTGAAGGAAGTTCATGGAGGATCATCTGGAGGACACCTAGGGATAAAGAAGACCCTGGAGAAGCTGAGAGAGCGGTTCTACTGGATCGGATGCTGAACAGACGTGGAGAACCACTGCGCGAGGTGCCACGATTGCGCAGCCAGCAAGGGCCCAGGACGAAGACGACGGGGTCCACTGAAGACCTACAACGTGGGCGGCCCCATGGAGAGAGTGGCCATCGATGTTGCTGGGCCTTTCCCGTTAAGCGAGGCAGGGAACCGCTACATATTAGTCGTCAGCGACTACTTTACCAAATGGCCGGAGGCGTATGCGCTCCCTAACCAAGAAGCCGCGACGATCGCAGCGACCCTGGTGAAGGAATTCGTCAGCCGGTACGGAGTACCCCTCGAGCTGCACTCCAACCAAGGGAGGAACTTCGAGTCGCAGGTGTTCCAGAACCTATGCCAGCTGCTGGGAATCCGGAAGACAAGGACAACGCCGCTACACCCTCAGTCCGACGGGATGGTAGAGCGATTCAATCGCACCATCGAGAACCATCTCCGAATAGTTGTCAGCGAGCACCAGAGGGATTGGGACAAGCATCTTCCACTATTTCTCCTGGCCTACCGCGCCGCCGTGCATGAAGCCACCGGGTGCACACCAGCCCGGGCCATGTTTGGGAGGGAGCTCCGTCTACCCGTCGATCTTGCCTTCGGCCGACCTGGGAATGATCCGATCCCGGTAAGCCAGTATTGTCAAGAACTGGTCGACCAACTGGAGGACGTGCACGCGTTCGCGAGGAGGAAACTACGGATCGAGACCGACCGAATGAAGACCCGATACGACCAGCAGACGGATGCCGGAGGATTCCACGAGAACGACCTGGTCTGGCTCTTCAACCCATTACGGAAGAAAGGCCTGTCACCCAAACTGCAGAAGTCCTGGGAGGGCCCGTACCGAGTCGTGAAACGAATCAACGATGTCGTCTACAGGATCCAGCGGAGCCCGAGGGCGAAGATGAAGATCGTGCATCGAGATCGCCTGGCAGCCTACGGAGGGACACAGACGGACCAATGATTGATCGGGACGATCAGCCTTTTTAGGAAGGGGGTGGTGTTACGGCTGTGAGTTTGTGTCATCACTCGCCGCGTGAGTCACAACTGCCCCAGGGCTGGGCTGTGCCCTGCCTCCTGTATTGCGCGCGCCTTATGCAACAGGGCTACTAGGACAAAGGGATAGTCCAGAACATTCGTGACTGGACCAGCGCTGGAAACCTCGAGAAGCCGTGGACTCTGGATGGATCTAGAAGCATTTATTGAGTCACCGGCCGGCTATATAAGAGTGACCCGTCAAGCAGTGGTTGTTGTGTTTTACGAGCTAGTGTGAGCGATTATCGTGAGCGACAGAAGTGTAGTGACTTGCGAAACCCCTAGTGGAGCGGGGAAGTGAGACTCCTACAGAGGAACTGTGTTTTGAGCGAGTGAAGCTGATTCTCTTGACACCGAAGAAGTGATTGTGGTGCTTGTGAAACAGTGAGTGACAGAGCTAGTGCAGCTATTCCGAGCTAGCGTACGGGGCCACCTCATTACGAGGGATTAACTGTGGTCTGTTGACAAGTGAAAGGGGAAGTATTCTCGACTTGAGGAAACTGGAGTAAGCAAATAATTGCTATTTGCTGTTGAGTAGTGTATATTTCTGGCCACAATAAAGTTAATTATTTCTTTAAGCAGTAATTGGTGTTGTGCTTCCTACCCACCGTAATCCAGTTAACGAAAGTGCCACTAGGGGTGGCACGTAACAGTATGGAAGTTACATGCATTTAAAGATTGGACCTATCAGCAAGCATAGAATCATGTTGGAAACACACTCATGTATGGGCACCTGTAAATTAGTCTGATGTAATATTATCTATGTGTGTGTATGTCAATTTTGAAACAATTCCCATACATATCTTGAAATATCCAACATACACCTCAATTTTCAATTGTGATATTTCAGCAGTTGGTAGCACTGACATCATTTTCAAATGTGGCCGTGAGATATTCAGGCATAGGTCTTTACTTTTACCAAATTTGCTTTCGATAGATGCAGCCATTTCGGAGTTGATAGGGACACACACACATGTTTTTTTTTAAGAAATTAAATAAATAACGATGTTTTTCTTAAAACAAACAATGATGATCATAGGCATAACACAAGACAAAATCAAAACATTCATATTTCACACACACACAAGCATATATCAAAGAGGAACTTTTCACACAAGAGTTAAATTGTACAATAAATTACCCCAATATATAAAACTGGCCCCAAAAATAAAAACCTTTGATAGAATGTTGAAAGCTTATCTGCAGTGCCATTGTTTTTACTCTGTAGTTGAATATCTTAGCGTATAAGAGCGATGGAATCTATAATTATATTTTACTTTTCTATTTTAATTGTAACACCTAGCTGTAAGTTGTTGTATTTATAGAACTAAGTTTTCATATTATGATAGTAGAGTAAGGTGTAAATAGTTGTCCAATAAGATTGTATCTCTTAAGATCTGTTATTATAATAAGTTATAAATAGTTATAGTATTAGTAATATATACCTATTACTGCTTTTATTTTATAGATGTAAATTCTGACGTGTCCTATATCAAAAATGCATTGTATACATGTTTTTGATCAAATGGAATTAATAAAATCTATCTATCTACACACAGAGACAGACAGACAGACAGACATTTGCCCGAATCGATCTCATAAAGACTACTTTTTCCTCATTTTTACAAAATGTGAAAAGTAGGCTAAAAATCCTAATGCAATTATTTCACCTACAATGTATAATTTTCGTAAAGTCAAAAAAATTATATCTTTAGGTACACTTTCTCAGGAACTGTTCGAGATAGAATTCTGAGATTTCCTGTGTAACTTTATAAGAAAAGTGTACCTAAAGATGAGCATTGTTTTGGCTTTTCGAAAAATATATATTGTAGGTGAACAAATTGCATTAGGAATTTTTAAAATGTACTATCACAGTCAGCAACACTCTACAAGTATATAGCGAAAATTTCAGCAACCCTTAATGAATAGGAGCCCAGCTGTATTAGTTTGAATTTTGCCCAAATTAGGCAGCAAATTAATACCGATAACCTACATTCTATCCTTAATGAAATACTTTCACGTAACTTAGAAACGTAAAAGAAGATACCAGGCAAGATACCCTAGGTTCCTAGAAACGTCTACATATACAAAAGTCTTTTTGCGAGAGTGTCGAGTTGGTCAGCTTTAAAATTGGGGTTCAGGGGGGCAGTTCGGCGTAAGTACACTATCTTATTTTTCACCCAAAGGCTAAATTATTTTTCAAGGCAGTGACCTTCAATTTTCAAAAGCTTAAACGTTCCCTAAAAGCATATATTAACGCTTAACATCAACAGAGTTTGAGCCTTCAGTCTGTTGACTGGTTTCATACTGCTCTCCATTCCTCCCTGTCTGAAGCAAATCGTTTCATCTCTACATAGCTACCACACCCAAAATCTGAGACTATCTGTTTAACATATTCCAACCTTGGTCTACCCCTACAGTTCTTGTCCTCGACCCTTCCTTCAATAACTAAGCTTGCTATTCCTGGGTGTCTTAGTTTGTGTCCTACCAACCTATTCTCTTCATTAGCACTCGCCAGAAACATCTCTCCTCTCCCACTCGTCTTACTACCTCTTCATTTGTAACCCTATCTATCCATCTGATCTTCATCATTCTCCTGTAACACCACATTTCAAACGCTTCAATTGTCCTCTTTTCTGCTGCTCCATCAGTCCAAGTTTCACTTCTATAGAGCGCCGCGCTCCAGACGAAGACTTTCAACAATGACTTCCCAAATCTATATAGGATTGTCAACTGATTCCTTTTCTGTAGAGATGCTTTCCTTGCCAGAGCCAACCTACTTTTTATATCCTCTTTGCTTCGTCCATCACTGGTTATTTTGCTTCCTAAGGAACAGAGGTATCCTACTTCCTTCAGCTTTTCACCTGACAATTCGACGTCTGATTCTGATTTACTTCGGCTGCGTTTCATTATTTTTGTTTTACATTTATTAATTTTCATCATGAATTCTTTCCTCAAGACAGAGTCCATACCATTCAAAAACTCACTCAAATCCTCAGGCGTGTCGGCCAAGATGATGTCATCAGCAAATCTCAGAGTTGAAATTATTTCTCCTTGAATCTTCACTCCCGCGTTAAATTTTTCTCTAATTTCCTTCATTGCTAGTTCAATGTAAAGATTAAAAAGTATTGGTGATAAGTTACAGCCTTGCCTTACACCTTTCTGAATACCAGCTTCTCTCTCATGTCCTTCAGCTCGAATAACTCCTGTCTGGTTTCTTTATAGATTGTAGATCACCCTCCTATCTCTGTACTTTATTCCAATCGTTCACAAAATGTCAATCAACGTTAACAAAAGTCAGAGATAGGCTAATTAAATCCCAAATACACAATAAGCTTACTGCTTGCGATTAACTCAGATGATCGCTTCTCAGAAACATACACTTACAGCTGCACATCACAGAGCCTCTAGGGATGTACATTCAGTTCGGTAATAGAAACACAAATGTAGGCACAAACAGCAGCCTGCTTCCAGTCTCCGACCGGGTCAGG
This sequence comes from Meconema thalassinum, assembly GCA_946902985.2. Classification (NCBI taxonomy): domain Eukaryota; kingdom Metazoa; phylum Arthropoda; class Insecta; order Orthoptera; family Tettigoniidae; genus Meconema; species Meconema thalassinum. The sequence continues at coordinate 176,482,547 of OX336401.1, forward strand.
AATGGAATGAATGAAGCCCCCATCTAGCGGCGAGGATATGTACTGTGCCGGCTGCCGAGGCCTGACGCACTCCTCTGGGGCAATGATTAAATGCATGACAGATGAAATGAAATGATAGTGGAGAGTGTTGCTGGAATGTAATTTTGACAGGGAAAACCGGAGTACCCGGAGAAAAACCTGTCTGCCTCCGCTTTGTCCAGCACAGATCTCGCATGGAGTGACCGGGATTTGAACCACGGACCCAGCGGTGAGAGGCCGGCGTGCTGCCGCCTAAGCCACTGAGGCTTCGGCTACGATTCATATATAATAACAATTATTTGCTGAACATCAATGTTGCAATCTCTTTTGTTGTTGATTTGAACTCTTAAAAAATACGCTTTTATCCCTAAGTATACTTTATCTTAAAATCAATAATAATGGATCAATCATTCTTAAATCAATGTATATTTTATAAACAGATAAATTGGAAATTATAATTCATTTCTTATTTCTTGTTTGTTTCGTTCGTTAAGCGAGCATCATCAGATCCACGGTGGATGAGTGGTTATCGTGTCGGTCTACCAACCCCAAGCTTTCAGGTTCGCTCCTGGCCGTGGTAAGTGTTTTTGTTTTTTTAAAGACGGCTAAAATTACGACACCTTGCCATACGATGTTGGCATGTTAAAGAACGCATTTGAATTCAGTAGGCCGGGTTTATAATGGCAAAATTACTCGGGAGTTTCCACCAAGACAAAGTTCCTCATTTCTCAACTAGGGAACCTCCTTGGCTTTCATAGTGCTTCAAGGAACAACGAAATTCAACGTGCAAGCTACCCTTTGGGTGTCAAATAACAAAGCTAGCACCCGGCATCCGAGGCCATACGATATTATTATTATTATTATTATTATCAGATCCAAATAACCTCAGTGGCTTAGGCGGCAGCACGCCGGCCTCTCACCACTGGGTCCGTGGTTCAAATCCCGGTCACTCCATGTGAGATTTGTGCTGGACAAAGCGCAGGCAGACAGATTTTTCTCCGGGTACTCCGGTTTTTCCTGTCACAAATTCATTCCAGCAACACTCTCCACTATCATTTCATTTCCTCTGTCATTCATTAATTCATTGTCCCAGGGGAGTGCGACAGGCCTCCGCAGCCGGCACAGTTCACATCCTCACCGCTAGATGGGGGCTTCATTCATTCCATTCCTGACCCGGTCGGAGACTGGAAGCAGGCTGTGGATTTTCATCAGAACCGAATGCGACAAATAGCTCTACAAGACACTACAAAACCTACAGTGACACCACAGACAGTTTCTGACCCCCAAAAACCAAATACAAGAAAACCTGACTGAAAACTTTAAAAGTGAGGTAATTATTGCTGATAAATATTAAGCACCGTAAAAAGAACTATTAATATTAAAGTTGAAAAACTTATGACGATCACAGACTCCCTCCCCCAAACTAATGTATAAAGGTGCAGCTGTGATAAGCCCTTAACTACGGAAGAATGTAAAGTAATATGCGGCAATGACCTACAAGTGCTCCGTTGTGATGATTAAAAGCTATAACTACAACATATGTAATATTATTTGTCTACTATCTGAAATTGGCATCTGGTAGCCAAGTTCGCGGCTAGGTGTTGTTGACGGTAGCAATTGGTAGCAAAAGTAGGAACTACTTGAAATGGATCGTCTGCAGTCCCTACCTGAATTACAGATAACGTACACTCATACAGCCATCACAATTAACACCGGTTATCAGACACACACCCAAAGTACACAGGGCCCCTAAACTGAGGAACCAACCAACTTAATTACAGATAGGCCTACGGTCAAAAAACAAATCAATGTTATAATTGGGGGAGAAGAAACTATCAGCACCGGACGTCCACTGTCACATGGGTGCGCGACTTAGGGGACATTGTGGCTCTGTTGGTAGTGTAGAATGCTGGAACTGTCTATATTCATTCATAGAAACGCGTGCTGTGCAGCTCTCGAACCTTGAAGAGGTCAGACCACGAGGAGGCCATATACGGGCCGACAGGTACGGCCAGTGTTAAGCATGTGTGTGCATTCCACCGGCTAATAACGCGGACCGCACGACGCGATGGGAATATCTGATCTTGGCTGCCTCGCAGCTTCCGGTTTTTAGCGTTCTCACGCATGTGTTTCCATCCACAGCCAGCTGAATTCTGCACGCTCCTTCCAGCTCCAAACAATACAATGTTTGGGATCAACTTATAATCCACAGCCTGCTGAATTCTGCACGCTCCTTTCAGCTCCAAACAATTCAATGTTTGGGATCAACTTATAATCCACAGCCTGCTGAATTCTGTACGCTCCTTCCAGCTCCAAACAATACAATGTTTGGGTTCAACATATAATCCACAGCCTGCTGAATTCTGTACGCTCCTTTCAGCTCCAAACAATTCAATGTTTGGGATCAACTTATAATCCACAGCCTGCTGAATTCAGCACGCTCCTTTCAGCTCCAAACAATTCAATGTTTGGGATCAACTTATAATCCACAGCCTGCTGAATTCTGTACGCTCCTTCCAGCTCCAAACAATACAATGTTTGGGGTCAACATATAATCCACAGCCTGCTGAATTCTGTACGCCCCTTCCAGCTCCAAACAATACAATGTTTGGGATCAACTTATAATCCACAGCCTGCTGAATTCTGTACGCCCCTTCCAGCTCCAAACAATACAATGTTTGGGATCAACTTATAATCCACAGCCTGCTGAATTCTGCACGCTCCTCCCAGCTCCAAACAATACAATGTTTGGGATCAACTTATAATCCACAGCCTGCTGAATTCTGTACCCTCCTTCCAGCTCCAAACAATACACTGTTTGGGATCAACTTATAATCCACAGCCTGCTGAATTCTGTACGCCCCTTCCAGCTCCAAACAATACAATGCTTGGGATTAACTTATAATCCACAGCCTGCTGAATTCTGTACGCTCCTTCTGGCTCCAAACAATACAATATTTGGGATTAACTTATAATCCACAGCCTGCTGAATTCTGTACGCCCCTTCCAGCTCCAAACAATATACTGTTTGGGATCAACTTATAATCCACAGCCTGCTGAATTCTGAACGCTCCTTCCAGCTCCAAACAATACAATGTTTGGGATCAACTTATAATCCACAGCCTGCTGAATTCTGTACGCTCCTTCCAGTTCCAAACAATACAATATTTGGGGTCAACTTATAATCCACAGCCTGCTGAATTCTGAACGCTCCTTCCAGCTCCAAACAATACACTGTTTGGGATCAACTTATAATCCACAGCCTGCTGAATTCTGCACGCTCCTTCCAGCTCCAAACAATACAATGTTTGGGATCAACTTATAATCCACAGCCTGCTGAATTCTGAACGCTCCTTCCAGCTCCAAACAATACAATGTTTGGGATCAACTTATAATCCACAGCCTGCTGAATTCTGTACGCCCCTTCCAGCTCCAAACAATACAATGTTTGGTATCAACCTATAATCCACAGCCTGCTGAATTCTGAACGCTCCTTCCAGCTCCAAACAATACAATGTTTGGGATCAACTTATAAGCCACAGCCTGCTGAATTCTGAACGCTCCTTCCAGCTCCAAACAATACACTGTTTAGGATCAACTTATAATCCACAGCCTGCTGAATTCTGTACGCTCCTTCCAGCTCAAAACAATACACTGTTTAGGATTAACTTATAATCCACAGCCTGCTGAATTCTGCACGCTCCTTCCAGCTCCAAACAATACAATGTTTGGGATCAACTTATAATCCACAGCCTGCTGAATTCTGAACGCTCCTTCCAGCTCCAAACAATACACTGTTTAGGATCAACTTATAATCCACAGCCTGCTGAATTCTGTACGCTCCTTCCAGCTCCAAACAATACAATGTTTGGGATCAACTTATAATCCACAGCCTGCTGAATTCTGCACGCTCCTTTCAGCTCCAAACAATTCAATGTTTGGGATCAACTTATAATCCACAGCCTGCTGAATTCTGTACGCTCCTTCCAGCTCCAAACAATACAATGTTTGGGGTCAACATATAATCCACAGCCTGCTGAATTCTGTACGCCCCTTCCAGCTCCAAACAATACAATGATTGGGATCAACTTATAATCCACAGCCTGCTGAATTCTGTACGCCCCTTTCAGCTCCAAACAATACAATGTTTGGGATCAACTTATAATCCACAGCCTGCTGAATTCCGCACGCTCCTTCCAGCTCCAAACAATACAATGTTTGGGATCAACTTATAATCCACAGCCTGCTGAATTCTGTACCCTCCTTCCAGCTCCAAACAATACACTGTTTGGGATCAACTTATAATCCACAGCCTGCTGAATTCTGTACGCCCCTTCCAGCTCCAAACAATAAAATGTTTGGGATTAACTTATAATCCACAGCCTGCTGAATTCTGTACGCTCCTTCTGGCTCCAAACAATACAATATTTGGGATTGACCTATAATCCACAGCCTGCTGAATTCTGTACGCCCCTTCCAGCTCCAAACAATACACTGTTTGGGATCAACTTATAATCCACAGCCTGCTGAATTTTGAACGCTCCTTCCAGCTCCAAACAATACAATGTTTGGGATCAACTTATAATCCACAGCCTGCTGAATTCTGTACGCTCCTTCCAGTTCCAAACAATACAATATTTGGGGTCAACTTATAATCCACAGCCTGCTGAATTCTGAACGCTCCTTCCAGCTCCAAACAATACACTAATTGGGATCAACTTATAATCCACAGCCTGCTGAATTCTGCACGCTCCTTCTAGCTAAAAACAATACAATATTTGGGATCAACTTATAATCCACAGCCTGCTGAATTCTGAACGCTCCTTCCAGCTCCAAACAATACAATGTTTGGGATCATCTTATAATCCACAGCCTGCTGAATTCTGTACGCTCCTTCCAGTTCCAAACAATACACTGTTTGGGATCAACTTATAATCCACAGCCTGCTGAATTCTGCACGCTCATTCCAGTTCCAAACAATACAATGTTTGGGATCAACTTATAATCCACAGCGTGCTGAATTCTGCACGCTCCTTCCAGCTCCAAACAATACACTGTTTGGGATCAACTTATAATCCACAGCCTGCTGAATTATTTACGCTCCTTCCAGCTCCAAACAATACAATGTTTGGGATCAACTTATAATCCACAGCCTGCTGAATTCTGTACGCTCCTTCCAGCTCCAAACAATACACTGTTTGGGATCAACTTATAATCCACAGCCTGCTGTATTCTGTACGCTCCTTCCAGTTCCAAACAATACACTGTTTGGGATCAACTTATAATCCACAGCCTGCTGAATTCTGTACGCTCTTGCCAGCTCCAAACAATACAATGTTTGGGATCAACTTATAATCCACAGCCTGCTGAATTCTGTACGCCCCTTCCAGCTCCAAACAATACAATGTTTGGGATCAACCTATAATCTACAGCCTGCTGAATTCTGCCCGCTCTTTCCAGCTCCAAACAATACAATGTTTGGGATCAACTTATAATCCACAGCCTGCTGAATTCTGCACGCTCCTTCCAGCTCCAAACAATACAATGTTTGGGATCAACTTATAATCCACAGCCTGCTGAATTCTGCACGCTCCTTCCAGTTCCAAACAATACACTGTTTGGGATCAACTTATAATCCACAGCCTGCTGAATTCTGCCCGCTCTTTCCAGCTCCAAACAATACACTGTTTGGGATCAACTTATAATCCACAGCCTGCTGAATTCTGTACGCTCCTTCCAGTTCCAAACAAGACACTGTTTGGGGTCATCATATAATCCACAGCCTGCTGAATTCTGTACGCTCCTTCCAGCTCCAAACAATACACTGTTTGGGATCAACTTATAATCCACAGCCTGCTGAATTCTGAACGCTCCTTCCAGCTCCAAACAATACAATGTTTGGGATCAACTTATAATCCACAGCCTGCTGAATTCTGCACGCCCCTTCCAGCTCCAAACAATACAATGTTTGAGATCAACTTATAATCCACAGCCTGCTGAATTCTGCACGCTCCTTCCAGCTCCAAACAATACAATGTTTGGGATTAACTTATAATCCACAGCCTGCTGAATTCTGAACGCTCCTTTCAGCTCCAAACAATACAATGTTTGGGATCAACTTATAATCCACAGCCTGCTGAATTCTGTACGCTCCTTTCAGCTCCAAACAATACACTGTTTAGGTTCAACATATAATCCACAGCCTGCTGAATTCTGTACGCTCCTTCCAGTTCCAAACAATACAATGTTTGGGATCAACTTATAATCCACAGCCTGCTGAATTCTGAACGCTCCTTTCAGCTCCAAACAATACAATGTTTGGGATCAACTTATAATCCACAGCCTGCTGAATTCTGTACGCTCCTTCCACCTCCAAACAATACAATATTTGGGGTCAACTTATAATCCACAGCCTGCTGAATTCTGCACGCTCCTTCCAGTTCCAAACAATACAATGTTTGGGATCAACTTATAATCCACAGCCTGCTGAATTCTGCACGCTCCTTCCAGCTCCAAACAATACAACGTTTGGGATTAACCTATAATCCACAGCCTGCTGAATTCTGTATGCCCCTTCAAGCTCCAAACAATACAATGTTTGGGATCAACTTATAATCCACAGCCTGCTGAATTCTGTACGCTCCTTCCAGTTCCAAACAATACAATGTTTGGGATCAACTTATAATCCACAGCCTGCTGAATTCTGAACGCTCCTTCCAGCTCCAAACAATACACTGTTTAGGATCAAATTAAAATCCACAGCCTGCTGAATTCTGTACGCTCTTTCCAGCTCCAAACAATACAATGTTTGGGATCAACTTATAATCCACAGCCTGCTGAATTCTGCACGCTCCTTTCAGCTCCAAACAATTCAATGTTTGGGATCAACTTATAATCCACAGCCTGCTGAATTCTGTACGCTCCTTCCAGCTCCAAACAATACAATGTTTGGGGTCAACATATAATCCACAGCCTGCTGAATTCTGTACGCCCCTTCCAGCTCCAAACAATACAATGTTTGGGATCAACTTATAATCCACAGCCTGCTGAATTCTGTACGCCCCTTTCAGCTCCAAACAATACAATGTTTGGTATCAACTTATAATCCACAGCCTGCTGAATTCTGCACGCTCCTTCCAGCTCCAAACAATACAATGTTTGGGATCAACTTATAATCCACAGCCTGCTGAATTCTGTACCCTCCTTCCAGCTCCAAACAATACACTGTTTGGGATCAACTTATAATCCACAGCCTGCTGAATTCTGTATGCCCCTTCCAGCTCCAAACAATACAATGTTTGGGATTAACTTATAATCCACAGCCTGCTGAATTCTGTACGCTCCTTCTGGCTCCAAACAATACAATATTTGGGATTAACCTATAATCCACAGCCTGCTGAATTCTGTACGCCCCTTCCAGCTCCAAACAATACACTGTTTGGGATCAACTTATAATCCACAGCCTGCTGAATTCTGAACGCTCCTTCCAGCTCCAAACAATACAATGTTTGGGATCATCTTATAATCCACAGCCTGCTGAATTCTGTACGCTCCTTCCAGTTCCAAACAATACACTGTTTGGGATCAACTTATAATCCACAGCCTGCTGAATTCTGCACGCTCCTTCCAGCTCCAAACAATACAATGTTTGGGATCAACTTATAATCCACAGCCTGCTGAATTCTGCACGCTCCTTCCAGCTCCAAACAATACACTGTTTGGGATCAACTTATAATCCACAGCCTGCTGAATTATGTACGCTCCTTCCAGCTCCAAACAATACAATGTTTGGGATCAACTTATAATCCACAGCCTGCTGAATTCTGCACGCTCCTTCCAGCTCCAAACAATACAATGTTTGGGATCAACTTATAATCCACAGCCTGCTGAATTCTGTACGCTCCTTCCAGTTCCAAACAATACAATGTTTGGGATTAACTTATAATCCACAGCCTGCTGAATTCTGAACGCCCCTTCCAGCTCCAAACAATACAATGTTTGGGGTCATCTTATAATCCACAGCCTGCTGAATTCTGTACGCTCCTTCCAGTTCCAAACAATACACTGTTTGGGATCAACTTATAATCCACAGCCTGCTGAATTCTGTACGCTCCTTCCAGTTCCAAACAATACACTGTTTGGGATCAACTTATAATCCACAGCCTGCTGAATTCTGTACGCTCCTTCCAGCTCCAAACAATACAATGTTTGGGATCAACTTATAATCCACAGCCTGCTGAATTCTGTACGCCCCTTCCAGCTCCAAACAATACAATGTTTGGGATCAACCTATAATCCACAGCCTGCTGAATTCTGAACGCTCCTTCCAGCTCCAAACAATACAATGTTTGGGATCAACTTATAATCCACAGCCTGCTGAATTCTGTACGCTCCTTCCAGTTCCAAACAATACAATGTTTGGGATCAACTTATAATCCACAGCCTGCTGAATTCTGCCCGCTCATTCCAGCTCCAAACAATACAATGTTTGGGATCAACTTATAAACCACAGCCTGCTGAATTCTGCACGCTCCTTCCAGCTCCAAACAATACAAGTTTGGGATCAACTTATAATCAACAGCCTGCTGAATTCTGCCCGCTCTTTCCAGCTCCAAACAATACAATGTTTGGGATCAACTTATAATCCACAGCCTGCTGAATTCTGCACGCTCCTTCCAGTTCCAAACAATACAATGTTTGGGATCAACTTATAATCAACAGCCTGCTGAATTTTGCCCGCTCTTTCCAGGTCCAAACAATACACTGCTTGGGATCAACTTATAATCCACAGCCTGCTGAATTCTGTACGCTCCTTCCAGTTCCTAACAAGACACTGTTTGGGGTCATCTTATAATCCACAGCCTGCTGAATTCTGTACGCCCCTTCCAGCTCCAAACAATACACTGTTTGGGATCAACTTATAATCCACAGCCTGCTGAATTCTGAACGCTCCTTCCAGCTCCAAACAATACAATTTTTGGGATCAACTAATAATCCACAGCCTGCTGAATTCTGCACGCCCCTTCCAGCTCCAAACAATACAATGTTTGGGATCAACTTATAATCCACAGCCTGCTGAATTCTGCACGCTCCTTCCAGCTCCAAACAATACAATGTTTGGGATTAACTTATAATCCACAGCCTGCTGAATTCTGTACGCTCCTTCCAGTTCCAAACAATACAATGTTTGGGATCAACTTATAATCCACAGCCTGCTGAATTCTGCACGCTCCTTTCAGCTCCAAACAATTCAATGTTTGGGATCAACTTATAATCCACAGCCTGCTGAATTCTGTACGCTCCTTCCAGCTCCAAACAATACAATGTTTGGGGTCAACATATAATCCACAGCCTGCTGAATTCTGTACGCCCCTTCCAGCTCCAAACAATACAATGTTTGGGATCAACTTATAATCCACAGCCTGCTGAATTCTGTACGCCCCTTTCAGCTCCAAACAATACAATGTTTGGTATCAACTTATAATCCACAGCCTGCTGAATTCTGCACGCTCCTTCCAGCTCCAAACAATACAATGTTTGGGATCAACTTATAATCCACAGCCTGCTGAATTCTGTACCCTCCTTCCAGCTCCAAACAATACACTGTTTGGGATCAACTTATAATCCACAGCCTGCTGAATTCTGTATGCCCCTTCCAGCTCCAAACAATACAATGTTTGGGATTAACTTATAATCCACAGCCTGCTGAATTCTGTACGCTCCTTCTGGCTCCAAACAATACAATATTTGGGATTAACCTATAATCCACAGCCTGCTGAATTCTGTACGCCCCTTCCAGCTCCAAACAATACACTGTTTGGGATCAACTTATAATCCACAGCCTGCTGAATTCTGAACGCTCCTTCCAGCTCCAAACAATACAATGTTTGGGATCATCTTATAATCCACAGCCTGCTGAATTCTGTACGCTCCTTCCAGTTCCAAACAATACACTGTTTGGGATCAACTTATAATCCACAGCCTGCTGAATTCTGCACGCTCCTTCCAGCTCCAAACAATACAATGTTTGGGATCAACTTATAATCCACAGCCTGCTGAATTCTGCACGCTCCTTCCACCTCCAAACAATACACTGTTTGGGATCAACTTATAATCCACAGCCTGCTGAATTATGTACGCTCCTTCCAGCTCCAAACAATACAATGTTTGGGATCAACTTATAATCCACAGCCTGCTGAATTCTGCACGCTCCTTCCAGCTCCAAACAATACAATGTTTGGGATCAACTTATAATCCACAGCCTGCTGAATTCTGTACGCTCCTTCCAGTTCCAAACAATACAATGTTTGGGATTAACTTATAATCCACAGCCTGCTGAATTCTGAACGCCCCTTCCAGCTCCAAACAATACAATGTTTGGGGTCATCTTATAATCCACAGCCTGCTGAATTCTGTACGCTCCTTCCAGTTCCAAACAATACACTGTTTGGGATCAACTTATAATCCACAGCCTGCTGAATTCTGTACGCTCCTTCCAGTTCCAAACAATACACTGTTTGGGATCAACTTATAATCCACAGCCTGCTGAATTCTGTACGCTCCTTCCAGCTCCAAACAATACAATGTTTGGGATCAACTTATAATCCACAGCCTGCTGAATTCTGTACGCCCCTTCCAGCTCCAAACAATACAATGTTTGGGATCAACCTATAATCCACAGCCTGCTGAATTCTGAACGCTCCTTCCAGCTCCAAACAATACAATGTTTGGGATCAACTTATAATCCACAGCCTGCTGAATTCTGTACGCTCCTTCCAGTTCCAAACAATACAATGTTTGGGATCAACTTATAATCCACAGCCTGCTGAATTCTGCCCGCTCATTCCAGCTCCAAACAATACAATGTTTGGGATCAACTTATAAACCACAGCCTGCTGAATTCTGCACGCTCCTTCCAGCTCCAAACAATACAAGTTTGGGATCAACTTATAATCAACAGCCTGCTGAATTCTGCCCGCTCTTTCCAGCTCCAAACAATACAATGTTTGGGATCAACTTATAATCCACAGCCTGCTGAATTCTGCACGCTCCTTCCAGTTCCAAACAATACAATGTTTGGGATCAACTTATAATCAACAGCCTGCTGAATTTTGCCCGCTCTTTCCAGGTCCAAACAATACACTGCTTGGGATCAACTTATAATCCACAGCCTGCTGAATTCTGTACGCTCCTTCCAGTTCCTATTAAGACACTGTTTGGGGTCATCTTATAATCCACAGCCTGCTGAATTCTGTACGCCCCTTCCAGCTCCAAACAATACACTGTTTGGGATCAACTTATAATCCACAGCCTGCTGAATTCTGAACGCTCCTTCCAGCTCCAAACAATACAATTTTTGGGATCAACTAATAATCCACAGCCTGCTGAATTCTGCACGCCCCTTCCAGCTCCAAACAATACAATGTTTGGGATCAACTTATAATCCACAGCCTGCTGAATTCTGCACGCTCCTTCCAGCTCCAAACAATACAATGTTTGGGATTAACTTATAATCCACAGCCTGCTGAATTCTGTACGCTCCTTCCAGTTCCAAACAATACAATGTTTGGGATCAACTTATAATCCACAGCCTGCTGAATTCTGCACGCTCCTTCCAGTTCCAAACAATACGATGTTTGGGATCAACTTATAATCCACAGCCTGCTGAATTCTGCACGCTCCTTTCAGCTCCAAACAATACAATGTTTGGGATTAACTTATAATCCACAGCCTGCTGAATTCTGTACGCCCCTTCCAGCTCCAAACAATACAATGTTTGGGATCAACTTATAATCCACAGCCTGCTGAATTCTGAACGCTCCTTTCAGCTCCAAACAATACACTGTTTAGGATCAACTTATAATCCATAGCCAGCTGAATTCTGCCCGCTCTTTCCAGCTCCAAACAATACAATGTTTGGGATCAACTTATAATCCACAGCCTGCTGAATTCTGCACGCCCCTTCCAGCTCCAAACAATACAATGTTTGGGATCAACTTATAATCCACAGCCTGCTGAATTCTGCACGCCCCTTCCAGCTCCAAACAATACAATGTTTGGGATCAACCTATAATCCACAGCCTGCTGAATTCTGGACGCTCCTTTCAGCTCCAAACAATACACTGTTTAGGATCAACTTATAAATCACAGCCTGCTGAATTCTTCCCGCTCTTTCCAGCTCCAAACAATACAATGTTTGGGATCAACTTATAATCCACAGCCTGCTGAATTCTGAACGCTCCTTTCAGCTCCAAACAATACACTGTTTAGGATCAACTTATAATCCACAGCCTGCTGAATTCTGCCCGCTCTTTCCAGCTCCAAACAATACACTGTTTGGGATCAACTTATAATCCACAGCCTGCTAAATTCTGTACGCTCCTTCCAGCTCCAAACAATACAATGTTTGGGATCAACTTATAATCCACAGCCTGCTGAATTCTGCCCGCTCTTTCCAGCTCCAAACAATACAATGTTTGGGATCAACTTATAATCCACAGCCTGCTGAATTCTGACCGCTCCTTCCAGCTCCAAACAATACACTGTTTAGGATCAACTTATAATCCACAGCCTGCTGAATTCTGCCCGCTCTTTCCAGCTCCAAACAATACACTGTTTGGGATCAACTTATAATCCACAGCCTGCTGAATTCTGTACGCTCCTTCCAGCTCCAAACAATACAATGTTTGGGATCAACTTATAATCCACAGCCTGCTGAATTCTGCACGCTCCTTCCAGCTCCAAACAATACAATGTTTGGGATCAACTTATAATCCACAGCCTGCTGAATTCTGTACGCCCCTTCCAGCTCCAAACAATACAATGTTTGGGATCAACTTATAATCCACAGCCTGCCGAATTCTGTACGCCCCTTCCAGCTCCAAACAATACAATGTTTGGGATCAACTTATAATCCACAGCCTGCTGAATTCTGTACGCCCCTTCCAGCTCCAAACAATACAATGTTTGGGATCAACTTATTATCCACAGCCTGCTGAATTCTGTACCCTCCTTCCAGCTCCAAACAATACACTGTTTGGGATCAACTTATAATCCACAGCCTGCTGAAATCTGTACGCCCCTTCCAGCTCCAAACAATACAATGCATGGGATTAACTTATAATCCACAGCCTGCTGAATTCTGTACGCTCCTTCTGGCTCCAAACAATACAATATTTGGGATTAACTTATAATCCACAGCCTGCTGAATTCTGTACGCCCCTTCCAGCTCCAAACAATACACTGTTTGGGATCAACTTATAATCCACAGCCTGCTGAATTCTGAACGCTCCTTCCAGCTCCAAACAATACAATGTTTGGGATCAACTTATAATCCACAGCCTGCTGAATTCTGTACGCTCCTTCCAGTTCCAAACAATACAATATTTGGGGTCAACTTATAATCCACAGCCTGCTGAATTCTGAACCCTCCTTCCAGCTCCAAACAATACACTGTTTGGGATCAACTTATAATCCAAAGCCTGCTGAATTCTGCACGCTCCTTCCAGCTCCAAACAGTACAATGTTTGGGATCAACTTATAATCCACAGCCTGCTGAATTCTGAACGCTCCTTCCAGCTCCAAACAATACAATGTTTGGGATCAACTTATAATCCACAGCCTGCTGAATTCTGTACGCTCCTTCCAGTTCCAAACAATACAATGTTTGGGATCAACTTATAATCCACAGCCTGCTGAATTCTGCACGCTCCTTCCAGCTCCAAACAATACAATGTTTGGGATCAACTTATAATCCACAGCCTGCTGAATTCTGTACGCCCCTTCCAGCTCCAAACAATACAATATTTGGGGTCAACTTATAATCCACAGCCAGCTGAATTCTGAACGCTCCTTCCAGTTCCAAACAATACACTGTTTGGGATCAACTTATAATCCACAGCCTGCTGAATTCTGCACGCTCCTTCCAGCTCCAAACAATACACTGTTTGGGATCAACTTATAATCCACAGCCTGCTGAATTATGTACGCTCCTTCCAGCTCCAAACAATACAATGTTTGGGATCAACTTATAATCCACAGCCTGCTGAATTCTGCACGCTCCTTCCAGCTCCAAACAATACAATGTTTGGGATCAACTTATAATCCACAGCCTGCTGAATTCTGTACGCTCCTTCCAGTTCCAAACAATACAATGTTTGGGATTAACTTATAATCCACAGCCTGCTGAATTCTGAACGCCCCTTCCAGCTCCAAACAATACAATGTTTGGGGTCATCTTATAATCCACAGCCTGCTGAATTCTGTACGCTCCTTCCAGTTCCAAACAATACACTGTTTGGGATCAACTTATAATCCACAGCCTGCTGAATTCTGTACGCTCCTTCCAGTTCCAAACAATACACTGTTTGGGATCAACTTATAATCCACAGCCTGCTGAATTCTGTACGCTCCTTCCAGCTCCAAACAATACAATGTTTGGGATCAACTTATAATCCACAGCCTGCTGATTTCTGCACTTTCCTTTCAGCTCCAAACAATTCAATGTTTGGGATCAACTTATAATCCACAGCCTGCTGAATTCTGTACGCTCCTTCCAGCTCCAAACAATAGAATGTTTGGGGTCAACATATAATCCACAGCCTGCTGAATTCTGTACGCCCCTTCCAGCACCAAACAATACAATGTTTGGGATCAACTTATAGTCCACAGCCTGCTGAATTCTGTACGCCCCTTTCAGCTCCAAACAATACAATGTTTGGGATCAACTTATAATCCACAGCCTGCTGAATTCTGCACGCTCCTTCCAGCTCCAAACAATACAATGTTTGGGATCAACTTATAATCCACAGCCTGCTGAATTCTGTACCCTCCTTCCAGCTCCAAACAATACACTGTTTGGGATCAACTTATAATCCACAGCCTGCTGAATTTTGTACGCCCCTTCCAGCTCCAAACAATACAATATTTGGGATTAACTTATAATCCACAGCCTGCTGAATTCTGAACGCCCCTTCCAGTTCCAAACAGTACAATATTTGGGGTCAACTTATAATCCACAGCCTGCTGAATTCTGAACGCTCCTTCCAGCTCCAATCAATACAATGTTTGGGATCAACTTATAATCCCCAGCCTGCTGAATTCTGTACGCTCCTTCCAGTTCCAAACAATACAATATTTGGGGTCAACTTATAATCCACAGCCTGCTGAATTCTGAACGCTCCTTCCAGCTCCAAACAATACACTGATTGGGATCAACTTATAATCCACAGCCTGCTGAATTCTGCACGCTCCTTCCACCTCCAAACAATACAATATTTGGGATCAACTTATAATCCACAGCCTGCTGAATTCTGAACGCTCCTTCCAGCTCCAAACAATACAATGTTTGGGATCATCTTATAATCCACAGCCTGCTGAATTCTGTACGCTCCTTCCAGTTCCAAACAATACACTGTTTGGGATCAACTTATAATCCACAGCCTGCTGAATTCTGCACGCTCCTTCCAGCTCCAAACAATACAATGTTTGGGATCAACTTATAATCCACAGCCTGCTGAATTCTGCACGCTCCTTCCAGCTCCAAACAATACATTGTTTGGGATCAACTTATAATCCACAGCCTGCTGAATTATGTACGCTCCTTCCAGCTCCAAACAATACAATGTTTGGGATCAACTTATAATCCTCAGCCTGCTGAATTCTGCACGCTCCTTCCAGCTCCAAACAATACAATGTTTGGGATCAACTTATAATCCACAGCCTGCTGAATTCTGTACGCTCCTTCCAGTTCCAAACATTACAATGTTTGGGATTAACTTATAATCCACAGCCTGCTGAATTCTGAACGCCCCTTCCAGCTCCAAACAATACAATGTTTGGGGTCATCTTATAATCCACAGCCTGCTGAATTCTGTACGCTCCTTCCAGTTCCAAACAATACACTGTTTGGGATCAACTTATAATCCACAGCCTGCTGAATTCTGTACGCTCCTTCCAGTTCCAAACAATACACTGTTTGGGATCAACTTATAATCCACAGCCTGCTGAATTCTGTACGCTCCTTCCAGCTCCAAACACTACAATGTTTGGGATCAACTTATAAACCACAGCCTGCTGAATTCTGTACGCCCCTTCCAGCTCCAAACAATACAATGTTTGGGATCAACCTATAATCCACAGCCTGCTGAATTCTGAACGCTCCTTCCAGCTCCAAACAATACAATGTTTGGGATCAACTTATAATCCACAGCCTGCTGAATTCTGTACGCTCCTTCCAGTTCCAAACAATACAATGTTTGGGATCAACTTATAATCCACAGCCTGCTGAATTCTAACCGCTCTTTCCAGCTCCAAACAATACAATGTTTGGGATCAACTTATAATCCACAGCCTGCTGAATTCTGCACGCTCCTTCCAGCTCCAAACAATACAATGTTTGGGATCAACTTATAATCCACAGCCTGTTGAAATCTACCCGCTCTTTCCAGCTCCAAACAATACACTGTTTGGGATCAACTTATAATCCACAGCCTGCTGAATTCTGTACGCTCCTTCCAGTTCCAAACAAGACACTGTTTGGGGTCATCTTATAATCCACAGCCTGCTGAATTCTACCCGCTCTTTCCAGCTCCAAACAATACAATGTTTGGGATCAACTTATAATCCACAGCCTGCTGAATTCTGCACGCTCATTCCAGCTCCAAACAATACAATGTTTGGGATCAACTTATAATCCACAGCCTGTTGAATTCTTCCCGCTCTTTCCAGCTCCAAACAATACACTGTTTGGGATCAACTTATAATCCACAGCCTGCTGAATTCTGCACGCTCCTTCCAGTTCCAAACAATACACTGTTTGGGATCAACTTATAATCCACAGCCTGCTGAATTCTGCCCGCTCTTTCCAGCTCCAAACAATACACTGTTTGGGATCAACTTATAATCCACAGCCTGCTGAATTCTGTACGCTCCTTCCAGTTCCAAACAAGACACTGTTTGGGGTCATCTTATAATCCACAGCCTGCTGAATTCTGTACGCTCCTTCCAGCTCCAAACAATACACTGTTTGGGAACAACTTATAATCCACAGCCTGCTGAATTCTGAACGCTCCTTCCAGCTCCAAACAATACAATGTTTGGGATCAACTTATAATCCACAGCCTGCTGAATTCTGCACGCCCCTTCCAGCTCCAAACAATACAATGTTTGGGATCAACTTATAATCCACAGCCTGCTGAATTCTGCACGCTCCTTCCAGCTCCAAACAATACAATGTTTGGGATCAACTTATAATCCACAGCCTGCTGAATTCTGTACGCTCCTTCCAGTTCCAAACAATACAATGTTTGGGATCAACTTATAATCCACAGCCTGCTGAATTCTGAACGCTCCTTTCAGCTCCAAACAATACAATGTTTGGGATCAACTTATAATCCACAGCCTGCTGAATTCTGAACGCTCCTTTCAGCTCCAAACAATGCAATGTTTGGGATCAACTTATAATCCACAGCCTGCTGAATTCTGCACGCTCCTTCCAGCTCGAAACAATATAATGTTTGGGGTCATCTTATAATCCACAGCCTGCTGAATTCTGAACGCTCCTTCCAGTTCCAAACAATACAATGTTTGGGATCAACTTATAATCCACAGCCTGCTGAATTCTGTACGCTCCTTCCAGTTCCAAACAATACAATATTTGGGGTCAACTTATAATCCACAGCCTGCTGAATTCTGAACGCTCCTTCCAGCTCCAAACAATACAATGTTTGGGATCATCTTATAATCCACAGCCTGCTGAATTCTGTACGCTCCTTCCAGTTCCAAACAATACACTGTTTGGGATCAACTTATAATCCACAGCCTGCTGAATTCTGCACGCTCCTTCCAGCTCCAAACAATACAATGTTTGGGATCAACTTATAGTCCACAGCCTGCTGAATTCTGCACGCTCCTTCCAGCTCGAAACAATATAATGTTTGGGGTCATCTTATAATCCACAGCCTGCTGAATTCTGTACGCTCCTTCCAGTTCCAAACAATACACTGTTTGGGATCAACTTATAATCCACAGCCTGCTGAATTCTGTACGCTCCTTCCAGTTCCAAACAATACACTGTTTGGGATCAACTTATAATCCACAGCCTGCTGAATTCTGTACGCTCCTTCCAGCTCCAAACAATACAATGCTTGGGATCAACTTATAATCCACAGCCTGCTGAATTCTGTACGCCCCTTCCAGCTCCAAACAATACAATGTTTGGGATCAACCTATAATCCACAGCCTGCTGAATTCTGTACTCTCCTTCCAGTTCCAAACAATACACTGTTTGGGATCAACTTATAATCCACAGCCTGCTGAATTCTGTACGCTCCTTCCAGCTCCAAACAATACAATGTTTGGGATCAACTTATAATCCACAGCCTGCTGAATTCTGCCCGCTCTTTCCAGCTCCAAACAATACAATGTTTGGGATCAACTTATAATCCACAGCCTGCTGAATTCTGCACGCTCCTTCCAGCTCCAAACAATACAATGTTTGGGATCAACTTATAATCCACAGCCTGCTGAATTCTGCCTGCTCATTCCAGCTCCAAACAATACAATGTTTGGGATCAACTTATAATCCACAGCCTGCTGAATTCTGCACGCTCCTTCCAGTTCCAAACAATACACTGTTTGGGATCAACTTATAATCCACAGCCTGCTGAATTCTGCCCGCTCTTTCCAGCTCCAAACAATACACTGTTTGGGATCAACTTATAATCCACAGCCTGCTGAATTCTGTACGCTCCTTCCAGTTCCAAACAAGACACTGTTTGGGGTCATCTTATAATCCACAGCCTGCTGAATTCTGTACGCTCCTTCCAGCTCCAAACAATACACTGTTTGGGATCAACTTATAATCCACAGCCTGCTGAATTCTGAACGCTCCTTCCAGCTCCAAACAATACAATGTTTGGGATCAACTTATAATCCACAGCCTGCTGAATTCTGCACGCCCCTTCCAGCTCCAAACAATACAATGTTTGGGATCAACATATAATCCACAGCCTGCTGAATTCTGCACGCTCCTTCTAGCTCCAAACAATACACTGTTTGGGATCAACTTATAATCCACAGCCTGCTGAATTCTGCACGCTCCTTCCAGCTCCAAACAATACAATGTTTGGGATTAACTTATAATCCACAGCCTGCTGAATTCTGTACGCTCCTTCCAGTTCCAAACAATACAATGTTTGAGATCAACTTATAATCCACAGCCTGCTGAATTCTGAACGCTCCTTTCAGCTCCAAACAATACAATGTTTGGGATCAACTTATAATCCACAGCCTGCTGAATTCTGTACGCTCCTTCCAGCTCCAAACAATACAATATTTGGGGTCAACTTATAATCCACAGCCTGCTGAATTCTGCACGCTCCTTCCAGTTCCAAACAATACAATGTTTGGGATCAACTTATAATCCACAGCCTACTGAATTCTGCACGCTCCTTCCAGCTCCAAACAATACAATGTTTGGGATTAACTTATAATCCACAGCCTGCTGAATTCTGTACGCCCCTTCCAGCTCCAAACAATACAATGTTTGGGATCAACTTATAATCCACAGCCTGCTGAATTCTGCACGCCCCTTCCAGCTCCAAACAATACAATGTTTGGGATCAACTTATAATCCACAGCCTGCTGAATTCTGAACGCTCCTTTCAGCTCCAAACAATACACTGTTTAGGATCAACTTATAATCCACAGCCTGCTGAATTCTTCCCGGTCTTTCCAGCTCCAAACAATACAATGTTTGGGATCAACTTATAATCCACAGCCTGCTGAATTCTGAACGCTCCTTTCAGCTCCAAACAATACACTGTTTAGGATCAACTTATAATCCACAGCCTGCTGAATTCTGTACGCTACTTCCAGCTCCAAACAATACAATGTTTGGGATCAACTTATAATCCACAGCCTGCTGAATTCTGCCCGCTCTTTCCAGCTCCAAACAATACAATGTTTGGGATCAACTTATAATCCACAGCCTGCTGAATTCTGCCCGCTCTTTCCAGCTCCAAACAATACAATGTTTGGGGTCATCTTATAATCCACAGCCTGCTGAATTCTGTACGCTCCTTCCAGTTCCAAACAATACACTGTTTGGGATCAACTTATAATCCACAGCCTGCTGAATTCTGTACGCTCCTTCCAGTTCCAAACAATACAATGTTTGGGATCAACTTATAATTCACAGCCTGCTGAATTCTGCCCGCTCATTCCAGCTCCAAACAATACAATGTTTGGGATCAACTTATAATCCACAGCCTGCTGAATTCTGCACGCTCCTTCCAGCTCCAAACAATACAATGTTTGGGATCAACTTATAATCTACAGCCTGCTGAATTCTGCCCGCTCTTTCCAGCTCCAAACAATACAATGTTTGGGATCAACTTATAATCCACAGCCTGCTGAATTCTGCACGCTCCTTCCAGTTCCAAACAATACACTGTTTGGGATCAACTTATAATCCACAGCCTGCTGAATTCTGCCCGCTCTTTCCAGCTCCAAACAATACACTGTTTGGGATCAACTTATAATCCACAGCCTGCTGAATTCTGTACGCTCCTTTCAGTTCCAAACAAGACACTGTTTGGGGTCATCTTATAATCCACAGCCTGCTGAATTCTGTACGCTCCTTCCAGCTCCAAACAATACACTGTTTGGGATCAACTTATAATCCACAGCCTGCTGAATTCTGAACGCTCCTTCCAGCTCCAAACAATACAATGTTTGGGATCAACTAATAATCCACAGCCTGCTGAATTCTGCACGCCCCTTCCAGCTCCAAACAATACAATGTTTGGGATTAACTTATAATCCACAGCCTGCTGAATTCTGTACGCTCCTTCCAGTTCCAAACAATACAATGTCTGGGATCAACTTATAATCCACAGCCTGCTGAATTCTGCACGCTCCTTCCAGTTCCAAACAATACAATGTTTGGGATCAACTTATAATCCACAGCCTGCTGAATTCTGTACGCTCCTTCTGGCTCCAAACAATACAATATTTGGGATTAACCTATAATCCACAGCCTGCTGAATTCTGTACGCCCCTTCCAGCTCCAAACAATACAATGTTTGGGATCAACTTATAATCCACAGCCTGCTGAATTCTGAACGCTCCTTTCAGCTCCAAACAATACACTGTTTAGGATCAACTTATAATCCACAGCCAGCTGAATTCTGCCCGCTCTTTCCAGCTCCAAACAATACAATTTTTGGGATCAACTTATAATCCACAGCCTGCTGAATTCTGCACGCCCCTTTCAGCTCCAAACAATACAATGTTTGGGATCAACTTATAATCCACAGCCTGCTGAATTCTGAACGCTCCTTTCAGCTCCAAACAATTCACTGTTTAGGATCAACTTATAATCCACAGCCTGCTGAATTCTTCCCGCTCTTTCCAGCTCCAAACAATACAATGTTTGGGATCAACTTATAATCCACAGCCTGCTGAATTCTGAACGCTCCTTTCAGCTCCAAACAATACACTGTTTAGGATCAACTTATAGTTCACAGCCTGCTGAATTCTGCCCGCTCTTTCCAGCTCCAAACAATACACTGTTTGGGATCAACTTATAATCCACAGCCTGCTGAATTCTGCCCGCTCTTTCCAGCTCCAAACAATACAATGTCTGGGATCAACTTATAATCCACAGCCTGCTGAATTCTGCACGCTCCTTCCAGTTCCAAACAATACAATGTTTGGGATCAACTTATAATCCACAGCCTGCTGAATTCTGTACGCTCCTTCCAGCTCCAAACAATACAATGTTTGGGATCAACTTATAATCCACAGCCTGCTGAATTCTGCCCGCTCTTTCCAGCTCCAAACAATACAATGTTTGGGATCAACTTATAATCCACAGCCTGCTGAATTCTGAACGCTCCTTCCAGCTCCAAACAATACACTGTTTAGGATCAACTTATAATCCACAGCCTGCTGAATTCTGCCCGCTCTTTCCAGCTCCAAACAATACACTGTTTGGGATCAACTTATAATCCACAGCCTGCTGAATTCTGTACGCTCCTTCCGGCTCCAAACAATACAATGTTTGGGATCAACTTATAATCCACAGCCTGCTGAATTCTGCACGCTCCTTCCAGCTCCAAACAATACAATGTTTGGGATCAACTTATAATCCACAGCCTGCTGAATTCTGTACGCCCCTTCCAGCTCCAAACAATACAATGTTTGGGATCAACTTATAATCCACAGCCTGCCGAATTCTGTACGCCCCTTCCAGCTCCAAACAATACAATGTTTGGGATCAACTTATAATCCACAGCCTGCTGAATTCTGTACGCCCCTTCCAGCTCCAAACAATACACTGTTTGGGATCAACTTATAATCCACAGCCTGCTGAATTCTGAACGCTCCTTCCAGCTCCAAACAATACAATGTTTGGGATCAACTTATAATCCACAGCCTGCTGAATTCTGTACGCTCCTTCCAGTTCCAAACAATACAATATTTGGGGTCAACTTATAATCCACAGCCTGCTGAATTCTGAACGCTCCTTCCAGCTCCAAACAATACACTGTTTGGGATCAACTTATAATCCAAAGCCTGCTGAATTCTGCACGCTCCTTCCAGCTCCAAACAATACAATGTTTGGGATCAACTTATAATCCACAGCCTGCTGAATTCTGAACGCTCCTTCCAGCTCCAAACAATACAATGTTTGGGATCAACTTATAATCCACAGCCTGCTGAATTCTGTACGCTCCTTCCAGTTCCAAACAATACAATGTTTGGGATCAACTTATAATCCACAGCCTGCTGAATTCTGCACGCTCCTTCCAGCTCCAAACAATACAATGTTTGGGATCAACTTATAATCCACAGCCTGCTGAATTCTGTACGCCCCTTCCAGCTCCAAACAATACAATAGTTGGGGTCAACTTATAATCCACAGCCAGCTGAATTCTGAACGCTCCTTCCAGTTCCAAACAATACACTGTTTGGGATCAACTTATAATCCACAGCCTGCTGAATTCTGCACGCTCCTTCCAGCTCCAAACAATACACAGTTTGGGATCAACTTATAATCCACAGCCTGCTGAATTATGTACGCTCCTTCCAGCTCCAAACAATACAATGTTTGGGATCAACTTATAATCCACAGCCTGCTGAATTCTGCACGCTCCTTCCAGCTCCAAACAATACAATGTTTGGGATCAACTTATAATCCACAGCCTGCCGAATTCTGTACGCTCCTTCCAGTTCCAAACAATACAATGTTTGGGATTAACTTATAATCCACAGCCTGCTGAATTCTGAACGCCCCTTCCAGCTCCAAACAATACAATGTTTGGGGTCATCTTATAATCCACAGCCTGCTGAATTCTGTACGCTCCTTCCAGTTCCAAACAATACACTGTTTGGGATCAACTTATAATCCACAGCCTGCTGAATTCTGTACGCTCCTTCCAGTTCCAAACAATACACTGTTTGGGATCAACTTATAATCCACAGCCTGCTGAATTCTGTACGCTCCTTCCAGCTCCAAACAATACAATGTTTGGGATCAACTTATAATCCACAGCCTGCTGATTTCTGCACTTTCCTTTCAGCTCCAAACAAATCAATGTTTGGGATCAACTTATAATCCACAGCCTGCTGAATTCTGTACGCTCCTTCCAGCTCCAAACAATAGAATGTTTGGGGTCAACATATAATCCACAGCCTGCTGAATTCTGTACGCTCCTTCCAGCTCCAAACAATACACTGTTTGGGATCAACTTATAATCCACAGCCTGCTGAATTCTGCCCGCTCTTTCCAGCTCCAAACAATACACTGTTTGGGATCAACTTATAATCCACAGCCTGCTGAATTCTGTACGCTCCTTTCAGTTCCAAACAATACAATGTTTGGGATTAACTTATAATCCACAGCCTGCTGAATTCTGAACGCCCCTTCCAGCTCCAAACAATACAATGTTTGGGGTCATCTTATAATCCACAGCCTGCTGAATTCTGTACGCTCCTTCCAGTTCCAAACAATACACTGTTTGGGATCAACTTATAATCCACAGCCTGCTGAATTCTGTACGCTCCTTCCAGTTCCAAACAATACACTGTTTGGGATCAACTTATAATCCACAGCCTGCTGAATTCTGTACGCTCCTTCCAGCTCCAAACAATACAATGTTTGGGATCAACTTATAATCCACAGCCTGCTGATTTCTGCACTTTCCTTTCAGCTCCAAACAAATCAATGTTTGGGATCAACTTATAATCCACAGCCTGCTGAATTCTGTACGCTCCTTCCAGCTCCAAACAATACACTGTTTGGGAACAACTTATAATCCACAGCCTGCTGAATTCTGAACGCTCCTTCCAGCTCCAAACAATACAATGTTTGGGATCAACTTATAATCCACAGCCTGCTGAATTCTGCACGCTCCTTCCAGTTCCAAACAATACGATGTTTGGGATCAACTTATAATCCACAGCCTGCTGAATTCTGCACGCTCCTTTCAGCTCCAAACAATACAATGTTTGGGATTAACTTATAATCCACAGCCTGCTGAATTCTGTACGCCCCTTCCAACTCCAAACAATACAATGTTTGGGATCAACTTATAATCCACAGCCTGCTGAATTCTGAACGCTCCTTTCAGCTCCAAACAATACACTGTTTAGGATCAACTTATAATCCATAGCCAGCTGAATTCTGCCCGCTCTTTCCAGCTCCAAACAATACAATGTTTGGGATCAACTTATAATCCACAGCCTGCTGAATTCTGCACGCCCCTTCCAGCTCCAAACAATACAATGTTTGGGAGCAACTTATAATCCACAGCCTGCTGAATTCTGCACGCCCCTTCCAGCTCCAAACAATACAATGTTTGGGATCAACTTATAATCCACAGCCTGCTGAATTCTGGACGCTCCTTTCAGCTCCAAACAATACACTGTTTAGGATCAACTTATAAATCACAGCCTGCTGAATTCTTCCCGCTCTTTCCAGCTCCAAACAATACAATGTTTGGGATCAACTTATAATCCACAGCCTGCTGAATTCTGAACGCTCCTTTCAGCTCCAAACAATACACTGTTTAGGATCAACTTATAATCCACAGCCTGCTGAATTCTGCCCGCTCTTTCCAGCTCCAAACAATACACTGTTTGGGATCAACTTATAATCCACAGCCTGCTAAATTCTGTACGCTCCTTCCAGCTCCAAACAATACAATGTTTGGGATCAACTTATAATCCACAGCCTGCTGAATTCTGCCCGCTCTTTCCAGCTCCAAACAATACAATGTTTGGGATCAACTTATAATCCACAGCCTGCTGAATTCTGACCGCTCCTTCCAGCTCCAAACAATACACTGTTTAGGATCAACTTATAATCCACAGCCTGCTGAATTCTGCCCGCTCTTTCCAGCTCCAAACAATACACTGTTTGGGATCAACTTATAATCCACAGCCTGCTGAATTCTGTACGCTCCTTCCAGCTCCAAACAATACAATGTTTGGGATCAACTTATAATCCACAGCCTGCTGAATTCTGCACGCTCCTTCCAGCTCCAAACAATACAATGTTTGGGATCAACTTATAATCCACAGCCTGCTGAATTCTGTACGCCCCTTCCAGCTCCAAACAATACAATGTTTGGGATCAACTTATAATCCACAGCCTGCCGAATTCTGTACGCCCCTTCCAGCTCCAAACAATACAATGTTTGGGATCAACTTATAATCCACAGCCTGCTGAATTCTGTACGCCCCTTCCAGCTCCAAACAATACAATGTTTGGGATCAACTTATTATCCACAGCCTGCTGAATTCTGTACCCTCCTTCCAGCTCCAAACAATACACTGTTTGGGATCAACTTATAATCCACAGCCTGCTGAAATCTGTACGCCCCTTCCAGCTCCAAACAATACAATGCATGGGATTAACTTATAATCCACAGCCTGCTGAATTCTGTACGCTCCTTCTGGCTCCAAACAATACAATATTTGGGATTAACTTATAATCCACAGCCTGCTGAATTCTGTACGCCCCTTCCAGCTCCAAACAATACACTGTTTGGGATCAACTTATAATCCACAGCCTGCTGAATTCTGAACGCTCCTTCCAGCTCCAAACAATACAATGTTTGGGATCAACTTATAATCCACAGCCTGCTGAATTCTGTACGCTCCTTCCAGTTCCAAACAATACAATATTTGGGGTCAACTTATAATCCACAGCCTGCTGAATTCTGAACCCTCCTTCCAGCTCCAAACAATACACTGTTTGGGATCAACTTATAATCCAAAGCCTGCTGAATTCTGCACGCTCCTTCCAGCTCCAAACAGTACAATGTTTGGGATCAACTTATAATCCACAGCCTGCTGAATTCTGAACGCTCCTTCCAGCTCCAAACAATACAATGTTTGGGATCAACTTATAATCCACAGCCTGCTGAATTCTGTACGCTCCTTCCAGTTCCAAACAATACAATGTTTGGGATCAACTTATAATCCACAGCCTGCTGAATTCTGCACGCTCCTTCCAGCTCCAAACAATACAATGTTTGGGATCAACTTATAATCCACAGCCTGCTGAATTCTGTACGCCCCTTCCAGCTCCAAACAATACAATATTTGGGGTCAACTTATAATCCACAGCCAGCTGAATTCTGAACGCTCCTTCCAGTTCCAAACAATACACTGTTTGGGATCAACTTATAATCCACAGCCTGCTGAATTCTGCACGCTCCTTCCAGCTCCAAACAATACACTGTTTGGGATCAACTTATAATCCACAGCCTGCTGAATTATGTACGCTCCTTCCAGCTCCAAACAATACAATGTTTGGGATCAACTTATAATCCACAGCCTGCTGAATTCTGCACGCTCCTTCCAGCTCCAAACAATACAATGTTTGGGATCAACTTATAATCCACAGCCTGCTGAATTCTGTACGCTCCTTCCAGTTCCAAACAATACAATGTTTGGGATTAACTTATAATCCACAGCCTGCTGAATTCTGAACGCCCCTTCCAGCTCCAAACAATACAATGTTTGGGGTCATCTTATAATCCACAGCCTGCTGAATTCTGTACGCTCCTTCCAGTTCCAAACAATACACTGTTTGGGATCAACTTATAATCCACAGCCTGCTGAATTCTGTACGCTCCTTCCAGTTCCAAACAATACACTGTTTGGGATCAACTTATAATCCACAGCCTGCTGAATTCTGTACGCTCCTTCCAGCTCCAAACAATACAATGTTTGGGATCAACTTATAATCCACAGCCTGCTGATTTCTGCACTTTCCTTTCAGCTCCAAACAATTCAATGTTTGGGATCAACTTATAATCCACAGCCTGCTGAATTCTGTACGCTCCTTCCAGCTCCAAACAATAGAATGTTTGGGGTCAACATATAATCCACAGCCTGCTGAATTCTGTACGCCCCTTCCAGCACCAAACAATACAATGTTTGGGATCAACTTATAGTCCACAGCCTGCTGAATTCTGTACGCCCCTTTCAGCTCCAAACAATACAATGTTTGGGATCAACTTATAATCCACAGCCTGCTGATTTCTGCACTTTCCTTTCAGCTCCAAACAAATCAATGTTTGGGATCAACTTATAATCCACAGCCTGCTGAATTCTGTACGCTCCTTCCAGCTCCAAACAATACACTGTTTGGGAACAACTTATAATCCACAGCCTGCTGAATTCTGAACGCTCCTTCCAGCTCCAAACAATACAATGTTTGGGATCAACTTATAATCCACAGCCTGCTGAATTCTGCACGCTCCTTCCAGTTCCAAACAATACGATGTTTGGGATCAACTTATAATCCACAGCCTGCTGAATTCTGCACGCTCCTTTCAGCTCCAAACAATACAATGTTTGGGATTAACTTATAATCCACAGCCTGCTGAATTCTGTACGCCCCTTCCAGCTCCAAACAATACAATGTTTGGGATCAACTTATAATCCACAGCCTGCTGAATTCTGAACGCTCCTTTCAGCTCCAAACAATACACTGTTTAGGATCAACTTATAATCCATAGCCAGCTGAATTCTGCCCGCTCTTTCCAGCTCCAAACAATACAATGTTTGGGATCAACTTATAATCCACAGCCTGCTGAATTCTGCACGCCCCTTCCAGCTCCAAACAATACAATGTTTGGGATCAACTTATAATCCACAGCCTGCTGAATTCTGCACGCCCCTTCCAGCTCCAAACAATACAATGTTTGGGATCAACTTATAATCCACAGCCTGCTGAATTCTGGACGCTCCTTTCAGCTCCAAACAATACACTGTTTAGGATCAACTTATAAATCACAGCCTGCTGAATTCTTCCCGCTCTTTCCAGCTCCAAACAATACAATGTTTGGGATCAACTTATAATCCACAGCCTGCTGAATTCTGAACGCTCCTTTCAGCTCCAAACAATACACTGTTTAGGATCAACTTATAATCCACAGCCTGCTGAATTCTGCCCGCTCTTTCCAGCTCCAAACAATACACTGTTTGGGATCAACTTATAATCCACAGCCTGCTAAATTCTGTACGCTCCTTCCAGCTCCAAACAATACAATGTTTGGGATCAACTTATAATCCACAGCCTGCTGAATTCTGCCCGCTCTTTCCAGCTCCAAACAATACAATGTTTGGGATCAACTTATAATCCACAGCCTGCTGAATTCTGACCGCTCCTTCCAGCTCCAAACAATACACTGTTTAGGATCAACTTATAATCCACAGCCTGCTGAATTCTGCCCGCTCTTTCCAGCTCCAAACAATACACTGTTTGGGATCAACTTATAATCCACAGCCTGCTGAATTCTGTACGCTCCTTCCAGCTCCAAACAATACAATGTTTGGGATCAACTTATAATCCACAGCCTGCTGAATTCTGCACGCTCCTTCCAGCTCCAAACAATACAATGTTTGGGATCAACTTATAATCCACAGCCTGCTGAATTCTGTACGCCCCTTCCAGCTCCAAACAATACAATGTTTGGGATCAACTTATAATCCACAGCCTGCCGAATTCTGTACGCCCCTTCCAGCTCCAAACAATACAATGTTTGGGATCAACTTATAATCCACAGCCTGCTGAATTCTGTACGCCCCTTCCAGCTCCAAACAATACAATGTTTGGGATCAACTTATTATCCACAGCCTGCTGAATTCTGTACCCTCCTTCCAGCTCCAAACAATACACTGTTTGGGATCAACTTATAATCCACAGCCTGCTGAAATCTGTACGCCCCTTCCAGCTCCAAACAATACAATGCATGGGATTAACTTATAATCCACAGCCTGCTGAATTCTGTACGCTCCTTCTGGCTCCAAACAATACAATATTTGGGATTAACTTATAATCCACAGCCTGCTGAATTCTGTACGCCCCTTCCAGCTCCAAACAATACACTGTTTGGGATCAACTTATAATCCACAGCCTGCTGAATTCTGAACGCTCCTTCCAGCTCCAAACAATACAATGTTTGGGATCAACTTATAATCCACAGCCTGCTGAATTCTGTACGCTCCTTCCAGTTCCAAACAATACAATATTTGGGGTCAACTTATAATCCACAGCCTGCTGAATTCTGAACCCTCCTTCCAGCTCCAAACAATACACTGTTTGGGATCAACTTATAATCCAAAGCCTGCTGAATTCTGCACGCTCCTTCCAGCTCCAAACAGTACAATGTTTGGGATCAACTTATAATCCACAGCCTGCTGAATTCTGAACGCTCCTTCCAGCTCCAAACAATACAATGTTTGGGATCAACTTATAATCCACAGCCTGCTGAATTCTGTACGCTCCTTCCAGTTCCAAACAATACAATGTTTGGGATCAACTTATAATCCACAGCCTGCTGAATTCTGCACGCTCCTTCCAGCTCCAAACAATACAATGTTTGGGATCAACTTATAATCCACAGCCTGCTGAATTCTGTACGCCCCTTCCAGCTCCAAACAATACAATATTTGGGGTCAACTTATAATCCACAGCCAGCTGAATTCTGAACGCTCCTTCCAGTTCCAAACAATACACTGTTTGGGATCAACTTATAATCCACAGCCTGCTGAATTCTGCACGCTCCTTCCAGCTCCAAACAATACACTGTTTGGGATCAACTTATAATCCACAGCCTGCTGAATTATGTACGCTCCTTCCAGCTCCAAACAATACAATGTTTGGGATCAACTTATAATCCACAGCCTGGTGAATTCTGCACGCTCCTTCCAGCTCCAAACAATACAATGTTTGGGATCAACTTATAATCCACAGCCTGCTGAATTCTGTACGCTCCTTCCAGTTCCAAACAATACAATGTTTGGGATTAACTTATAATCCACAGCCTGCTGAATTCTGAACGCCCCTTCCAGCTCCAAACAATACAATGTTTGGGGTCATCTTATAATCCACAGCCTGCTGAATTCTGTACGCTCCTTCCAGTTCCAAACAATACACTGTTTGGGATCAACTTATAATCCACAGCCTGCTGAATTCTGTACGCTCCTTCCAGTTCCAAACAATACACTGTTTGGGATCAACTTATAATCCACAGCCTGCTGAATTCTGTACGCTCCTTCCAGCTCCAAACAATACAATGTTTGGGATCAACTTATAATCCACAGCCTGCTGATTTCTGCACTTTCCTTTCAGCTCCAAACAATTCAATGTTTGGGATCAACTTATAATCCACAGCCTGCTGAATTCTGTACGCTCCTTCCAGCTCCAAACAATAGAATGTTTGGGGTCAACATATAATCCACAGCCTGCTGAATTCTGTACGCCCCTTCCAGCACCAAACAATACAATGTTTGGGATCAACTTATAGTCCACAGCCTGCTGAATTCTGTACGCCCCTTTCAGCTCCAAACAATACAATGTTTGGGATCAACTTATAATCCACAGCCTGCTGAATTCTGCACGCTCCTTCCAGCTCCAAACAATACAATGTTTGGGATCAACTTATAATCCACAGCCTGCTGAATTCTGTACCCTCCTTCCAGCTCCAAACAATACACTGTTTGGGATCAACTTATAATCCACAGCCTGCTGAATTTTGTACGCCCCTTCCAGCTCCAAACAATACAATATTTGGGATTAACTTATAATCCACAGCCTGCTGAATTCTGAACGCCCCTTCCAGTTCCAAACAGTACAATATTTGGGGTCAACTTATAATCCACAGCCTGCTGAATTCTGAACGCTCCTTCCAGCTCCAATCAATACAATGT
Organism: Meconema thalassinum; assembly: GCA_946902985.2. NCBI lineage: Eukaryota > Metazoa > Arthropoda > Insecta > Orthoptera > Tettigoniidae > Meconema > Meconema thalassinum. The sequence continues at coordinate 176,513,801 of OX336401.1, forward strand.
TTGGGATCAACTTATAATCCCCAGCCTGCTGAATTCTGTACGCTCCTTCCAGTTCCAAACAATACAATATTTGGGGTCAACTTATAATCCACAGCCTGCTGAATTCTGAACGCTCCTTCCAGCTCCAAACAATACACTGATTGGGATCAACTTATAATCCACAGCCTGCTGAATTCTGCACGCTCCTTCCACCTCCAAACAATACAATATTTGGGATCAACTTATAATCCACAGCCTGCTGAATTCTGAACGCTCCTTCCAGCTCCAAACAATACAATGTTTGGGATCATCTTATAATCCACAGCCTGCTGAATTCTGTACGCTCCTTCCAGTTCCAAACAATACACTGTTTGGGATCAACTTATAATCCACAGCCTGCTGAATTCTGCACGCTCCTTCCAGCTCCAAACAATACAATGTTTGGGATCAACTTATAATCCACAGCCTGCTGAATTCTGCACGCTCCTTCCAGCTCCAAACAATACATTGTTTGGGATCAACTTATAATCCACAGCCTGCTGAATTATGTACGCTCCTTCCAGCTCCAAACAATACAATGTTTGGGATCAACTTATAATCCTCAGCCTGCTGAATTCTGCACGCTCCTTCCAGCTCCAAACAATACAATGTTTGGGATCAACTTATAATCCACAGCCTGCTGAATTCTGTACGCTCCTTCCAGTTCCAAACATTACAATGTTTGGGATTAACTTATAATCCACAGCCTGCTGAATTCTGAACGCCCCTTCCAGCTCCAAACAATACAATGTTTGGGGTCATCTTATAATCCACAGCCTGCTGAATTCTGTACGCTCCTTCCAGTTCCAAACAATACACTGTTTGGGATCAACTTATAATCCACAGCCTGCTGAATTCTGTACGCTCCTTCCAGTTCCAAACAATACACTGTTTGGGATCAACTTATAATCCACAGCCTGCTGAATTCTGTACGCTCCTTCCAGCTCCAAACACTACAATGTTTGGGATCAACTTATAAACCACAGCCTGCTGAATTCTGTACGCCCCTTCCAGCTCCAAACAATACAATGTTTGGGATCAACCTATAATCCACAGCCTGCTGAATTCTGAACGCTCCTTCCAGCTCCAAACAATACAATGTTTGGGATCAACTTATAATCCACAGCCTGCTGAATTCTGTACGCTCCTTCCAGTTCCAAACAATACAATGTTTGGGATCAACTTATAATCCACAGCCTGCTGAATTCTAACCGCTCTTTCCAGCTCCAAACAATACAATGTTTGGGATCAACTTATAATCCACAGCCTGCTGAATTCTGCACGCTCCTTCCAGCTCCAAACAATACAATGTTTGGGATCAACTTATAATCCACAGCCTGTTGAAATCTACCCGCTCTTTCCAGCTCCAAACAATACACTGTTTGGGATCAACTTATAATCCACAGCCTGCTGAATTCTGTACGCTCCTTCCAGTTCCAAACAAGACACTGTTTGGGGTCATCTTATAATCCACAGCCTGCTGAATTCTACCCGCTCTTTCCAGCTCCAAACAATACAATTTTTGGGATCAACTTATAATCCACAGCCTGCTGAATTCTGCACGCTCATTCCAGCTCCAAACAATACAATGTTTGGGATCAACTTATAATCCACAGCCTGTTGAATTCTTCCCGCTCTTTCCAGCTCCAAACAATACACTGTTTGGGATCAACTTATAATCCACAGCCTGCTGAATTCTGCACGCTCCTTCCAGTTCCAAACAATACACTGTTTGGGATCAACTTATAATCCACAGCCTGCTGAATTCTGCCCGCTCTTTCCAGCTCCAAACAATACACTGTTTGGGATCAACTTATAATCCACAGCCTGCTGAATTCTGTACGCTCCTTCCAGTTCCAAACAAGACACTGTTTGGGGTCATCTTATAATCCACAGCCTGCTGAATTCTGTACGCTCCTTCCAGCTCCAAACAATACACTGTTTGGGAACAACTTATAATCCACAGCCTGCTGAATTCTGAACGCTCCTTCCAGCTCCAAACAATACAATGTTTGGGATCAACTTATAATCCACAGCCTGCTGAATTCTGCACGCCCCTTCCAGCTCCAAACAATACAATGTTTGGGATCAACTTATAATCCACAGCCTGCTGAATTCTGCACGCTCCTTCCAGCTCCAAACAATACAATGTTTGGGATCAACTTATAATCCACAGCCTGCTGAATTCTGTACGCTCCTTCCAGTTCCAAACAATACAATGTTTGGGATCAACTTATAATCCACAGCCTGCTGAATTCTGAACGCTCCTTTCAGCTCCAAACAATACAATGTTTGGGATCAACTTATAATCCACAGCCTGCTGAATTCTGAACGCTCCTTTCAGCTCCAAACAATGCAATGTTTGGGATCAACTTATAATCCACAGCCTGCTGAATTCTGCACGCTCCTTCCAGCTCGAAACAATATAATGTTTGGGGTCATCTTATAATCCACAGCCTGCTGAATTCTGAACGCTCCTTCCAGTTCCAAACAATACAATGTTTGGGATCAACTTATAATCCACAGCCTGCTGAATTCTGTACGCTCCTTCCAGATCCAAACAATACAATATTTGGGGTCAACTTATAATCCACAGCCTGCTGAATTCTGAACGCTCCTTCCAGCTCCAAACAATACAATGTTTGGGATCATCTTATAATCCACAGCCTGCTGAATTCTGTACGCTCCTTCCAGTTCCAAACAATACACTGTTTGGGATCAACTTATAATCCACAGCCTGCTGAATTCTGCACGCTCCTTCCAGCTCCAAACAATACAATGTTTGGGATCAACTTATAATCCACAGCCTGCTGAATTCTGCACGCTCCTTCCAGCTCGAAACAATATAATGTTTGGGGTCATCTTATAATCCACAGCCTGCTGAATTCTGTACGCTCCTTCCAGTTCCAAACAATACACTGTTTGGGATCAACTTATAATCCACAGCCTGCTGAATTCTGTACGCTCCTTCCAGTTCCAAACAATACACTGTTTGGGATCAACTTATAATCCACAGCCTGCTGAATTCTGTACGCTCCTTCCAGCTCCAAACAATACAATGTTTGGGATCAACTTATAATCCACAGCCTGCTGAATTCTGTACGCTCCTTCCAGCTCCAAACAATACAATGTTTGGGATCAACTTATAATCCACAGCCTGCTGAATTCTGCCCGCTCTTTCCAGCTCCAAACAATACAATGTTTGGGATCAACTTATAATCCACAGCCTGCTGAATTCTGCACGCTCCTTCCAGCTCCAAACAATACAATGTTTGGGATCAACTTATAATCCACAGCCTGCTGAATTCTGCCTGCTCATTCCAGCTCCAAACAATACAATGTTTGGGATCAACTTATAATCCACAGCCTGCTGAATTCTGCACGCTCCTTCCAGTTCCAAACAATACACTGTTTGGGATCAACTTATAATCCACAGCCTGCTGAATTCTGCCCGCTCTTTCCAGCTCCAAACAATACACTGTTTGGGATCAACTTATAATCCACAGCCTGCTGAATTCTGTACGCTCCTTCCAGTTCCAAACAAGACACTGTTTGGGGTCATCTTATAATCCACAGCCTGCTGAATTCTGTACGCTCCTTCCAGCTCCAAACAATACACTGTTTGGGATCAACTTATAATCCACAGCCTGCTGAATTCTGAACGCTCCTTCCAGCTCCAAACAATACAATGTTTGGGATCAACTTATAATCCACAGCCTGCTGAATTCTGCACGCCCCTTCCAGCTCCAAACAATACAATGTTTGGGATCAACATATAATCCACAGCCTGCTGAATTCTGCACGCTCCTTCTAGCTCCAAACAATACACTGTTTGGGATCAACTTATAATCCACAGCCTGCTGAATTCTGCACGCTCCTTCCAGCTCCAAACAATACAATGTTTGGGATTAACTTATAATCCACAGCCTGCTGAATTCTGTACGCTCCTTCCAGTTCCAAACAATACAATGTTTGAGATCAACTTATAATCCACAGCCTGCTGAATTCTGAACGCTCCTTTCAGCTCCAAACAATACAATGTTTGGGATCAACTTATAATCCACAGCCTGCTGAATTCTGTACGCTCCTTCCAGCTCCAAACAATACAATATTTGGGGTCAACTTATAATCCACAGCCTGCTGAATTCTGCACGCTCCTTCCAGTTCCAAACAATACAATGTTTGGGATCAACTTATAATCCACAGCCTACTGAATTCTGCACGCTCCTTCCAGCTCCAAACAATACAATGTTTGGGATTAACTTATAATCCACAGCCTGCTGAATTCTGTACGCCCCTTCCAGCTCCAAACAATACAATGTTTGGGATCAACTTATAATCCACAGCCTGCTGAATTCTGCACGCCCCTTCCAGCTCCAAACAATACAATGTTTGGGATCAACTTATAATCCACAGCCTGCTGAATTCTGAACGCTCCTTTCAGCTCCAAACAATACACTGTTTAGGATCAACTTATAATCCACAGCCTGCTGAATTCTTCCCGCTCTTTCCAGCTCCAAACAATACAATGTTTGGGATCAACTTATAATCCACAGCCTGCTGAATTCTGAACGCTCCTTTCAGCTCCAAACAATACACTGTTTAGGATCAACTTATAATCCACAGCCTGCTGAATTCTGTACGCTACTTCCAGCTCCAAACAATACAATGTTTGGGATCAACTTATAATCCACAGCCTGCTGAATTCTGCCCGCTCTTTCCAGCTCCAAACAATACAATGTTTGGGATCAACTTATAATCCACAGCCTGCTGAATTCTGCCCGCTCTTTCCAGCTCCAAACAATACAATGTTTGGGGTCATCTTATAATCCACAGCCTGCTGAATTCTGTACGCTCCTTCCAGTTCCAAACAATACACTGTTTGGGATCAACTTATAATCCACAGCCTGCTGAATTCTGTACGCTCCTTCCAGTTCCAAACAATACAATGTTTGGGATCAACTTATAATTCACAGCCTGCTGAATTCTGCCCGCTCATTCCAGCTCCAAACAATACAATGTTTGGGATCAACTTATAATCCACAGCCTGCTGAATTCTGCACGCTCCTTCCAGCTCCAAACAATACAATGTTTGGGATCAACTTATAATCCACAGCCTGCTGAATTCTGCCCGCTCTTTCCAGCTCCAAACAATACAATGTTTGGGATCAACTTATAATCCACAGCCTGCTGAATTCTGCACGCTCCTTCCAGTTCCAAACAATACACTGTTTGGGATCAACTTATAATCCACAGCCTGCTGAATTCTGCCCGCTCTTTCCAGCTCCAAACAATACACTGTTTGGGATCAACTTATAATCCACAGCCTGCTGAATTCTGTACGCTCCTTTCAGTTCCAAACAAGACACTGTTTGGGGTCATCTTATAATCCACAGCCTGCTGAATTCTGTACGCCCCTTCCAGCTCCAAACAATACACTGTTTGGGATCAACTTATAATCCACAGCCTGCTGAATTCTGAACGCTCCTTCCAGCTCCAAACAATACAATGTTTGGGATCAACTAATAATCCACAGCCTGCTGAATTCTGCACGCCCCTTCCAGCTCCAAACAATACAATGTTTGGGATTAACTTATAATCCACAGCCTGCTGAATTCTGTACGCTCCTTCCAGTTCCAAACAATACAATGTCTGGGATCAACTTATAATCCACAGCCTGCTGAATTCTGCACGCTCCTTCCAGTTCCAAACAATACAATGTTTGGGATCAACTTATAATCCACAGCCTGCTGAATTCTGTACGCTCCTTCTGGCTCCAAACAATACAATATTTGGGATTAACCTATAATCCACAGCCTGCTGAATTCTGTACGCCCCTTCCAGCTCCAAACAATACAATGTTTGGGATCAACTTATAATCCACAGCCTGCTGAATTCTGAACGCTCCTTTCAGCTCCAAACAATACACTGTTTAGGATCAACTTATAATCCACAGCCAGCTGAATTCTGCCCGCTCTTTCCAGCTCCAAACAATACAATTTTTGGGATCAACTTATAATCCACAGCCTGCTGAATTCTGCACGCCCCTTTCAGCTCCAAACAATACAATGTTTGGGATCAACTTATAATCCACAGCCTGCTGAATTCTGAACGCTCCTTTCAGCTCCAAACAATTCACTGTTTAGGATCAACTTATAATCCACAGCCTGCTGAATTCTTCCCGCTCTTTCCAGCTCCAAACAATACAATGTTTGGGATCAACTTATAATCCACAGCCTGCTGAATTCTGAACGCTCCTTTCAGCTCCAAACAATACACTGTTTAGGATCAACTTATAGTTCACAGCCTGCTGAATTCTGCCCGCTCTTTCCAGCTCCAAACAATACACTGTTTGGGATCAACTTATAATCCACAGCCTGCTGAATTCTGCCCGCTCTTTCCAGCTCCAAACAATACAATGTCTGGGATCAACTTATAATCCACAGCCTGCTGAATTCTGCACGCTCCTTCCAGTTCCAAACAATACAATGTTTGGGATCAACTTATAATCCACAGCCTGCTGAATTCTGTACGCTCCTTCCAGCTCCAAACAATACAATGTTTGGGATCAACTTATAATCCACAGCCTGCTGAATTCTGCCCGCTCTTTCCAGCTCCAAACAATACAATGTTTGGGATCAACTTATAATCCACAGCCTGCTGAATTCTGAACGCTCCTTCCAGCTCCAAACAATACACTGTTTAGGATCAACTTATAATCCACAGCCTGCTGAATTCTGCCCGCTCTTTCCAGCTCCAAACAATACACTGTTTGGGATCAACTTATAATCCACAGCCTGCTGAATTCTGTACGCTCCTTCCGGCTCCAAACAATACAATGTTTGGGATCAACTTATAATCCACAGCCTGCTGAATTCTGCACGCTCCTTCCAGCTCCAAACAATACAATGTTTGGGATCAACTTATAATCCACAGCCTGCTGAATTCTGTACGCCCCTTCCAGCTCCAAACAATACAATGTTTGGGATCAACTTATAATCCACAGCCTGCCGAATTCTGTACGCCCCTTCCAGCTCCAAACAATACAATGTTTGGGATCAACTTATAATCCACAGCCTGCTGAATTCTGTACGCCCCTTCCAGCTCCAAACAATACACTGTTTGGGATCAACTTATAATCCACAGCCTGCTGAATTCTGAACGCTCCTTCCAGCTCCAAACAATACAATGTTTGGGATCAACTTATAATCCACAGCCTGCTGAATTCTGTACGCTCCTTCCAGTTCCAAACAATACAATATTTGGGGTCAACTTATAATCCACAGCCTGCTGAATTCTGAACGCTCCTTCCAGCTCCAAACAATACACTGTTTGGGATCAACTTATAATCCAAAGCCTGCTGAATTCTGCACGCTCCTTCCAGCTCCAAACAATACAATGTTTGGGATCAACTTATAATCCACAGCCTGCTGAATTCTGAACGCTCCTTCCAGCTCCAAACAATACAATGTTTGGGATCAACTTATAATCCACAGCCTGCTGAATTCTGTACGCTCCTTCCAGTTCCAAACAATACAATGTTTGGGATCAACTTATAATCCACAGCCTGCTGAATTCTGCACGCTCCTTCCAGCTCCAAACAATACAATGTTTGGGATCAACTTATAATCCACAGCCTGCTGAATTCTGTACGCCCCTTCCAGCTCCAAACAATACAATAGTTGGGGTCAACTTATAATCCACAGCCAGCTGAATTCTGAACGCTCCTTCCAGTTCCAAACAATACACTGTTTGGGATCAACTTATAATCCACAGCCTGCTGAATTCTGCACGCTCCTTCCAGCTCCAAACAATACACAGTTTGGGATCAACTTATAATCCACAGCCTGCTGAATTATGTACGCTCCTTCCAGCTCCAAACAATACAATGTTTGGGATCAACTTATAATCCACAGCCTGCTGAATTCTGCACGCTCCTTCCAGCTCCAAACAATACAATGTTTGGGATCAACTTATAATCCACAGCCTGCCGAATTCTGTACGCTCCTTCCAGTTCCAAACAATACAATGTTTGGGATTAACTTATAATCCACAGCCTGCTGAATTCTGAACGCCCCTTCCAGCTCCAAACAATACAATGTTTGGGGTCATCTTATAATCCACAGCCTGCTGAATTCTGTACGCTCCTTCCAGTTCCAAACAATACACTGTTTGGGATCAACTTATAATCCACAGCCTGCTGAATTCTGTACGCTCCTTCCAGTTCCAAACAATACACTGTTTGGGATCAACTTATAATCCACAGCCTGCTGAATTCTGTACGCTCCTTCCAGCTCCAAACAATACAATGTTTGGGATCAACTTATAATCCACAGCCTGCTGATTTCTGCACTTTCCTTTCAGCTCCAAACAAATCAATGTTTGGGATCAACTTATAATCCACAGCCTGCTGAATTCTGTACGCTCCTTCCAGCTCCAAACAATAGAATGTTTGGGGTCAACATATAATCCACAGCCTGCTGAATTCTGTACGCTCCTTCCAGCTCCAAACAATACACTGTTTGGGATCAACTTATAATCCACAGCCTGCTGAATTCTGCCCGCTCTTTCCAGCTCCAAACAATACACTGTTTGGGATCAACTTATAATCCACAGCCTGCTGAATTCTGTACGCTCCTTTCAGTTCCAAACAAGACACTGTTTGGGGTCATCTTATAATCCACAGCCTGCTGAATTCTGTACGCTCCTTCCAGCTCCAAACAATACACTGTTTGGGATCAACTTATAATCCACAGCCTGCTGAATTCTGAACGCTCCTTCCAGCTCCAAACAATACAATGTTTGGGATCAACTAATAATCCACAGCCTGCTGAATTCTGCACGCCCCTTCCAGCTCCAAACAATACAATGTTTGGGATCAACTTATAATCCACAGCCTGCTGAATTCTGCACGCTCCTTCCAGTTCCAAACAATACAATGTTTGGGATCAACTTATAATCCACAGCCTGCTGAATTCTGTACGCTCCTTCTGGCTCCAAACAATACAATGTTTGGGATCAACTTATAATCCACAGCCTGCTGAATTCTGAACGCTCCTTTCAGCTCCAAACAATACACTGTTTAGGATCAACTTATAATCCACAGCCAGCTGAATTCTGCCCGCTCTTTCCAGCTCCAAACAATACAATGTTTGGGATCAACTTATAATCCACAGCCTGCTGAATTCTGCACGCCCCTTTCAGCTCCAAACAATACAATGTTTGGGATCAACTTATAATCCACAGCCTGCTGAATTCTGAACGCTCCTTTCAGCTCCAAACAATACACTGTTTAGGATCAACTTATAATCCACAGCCTGCTGAATTCTTCCCGCTCTTTCCAGCTCCAAACAATACAATGTTTGGGATCAACTTATAATCCACAGCCTGCTGAATTCTGAACGCTCCTTTCAGCTCCAAACAATACACTGTTTAGGATCAACTTATAGTCCACAGCCTGCTGAATTCTGCCCGCTCTTTCCAGCTCCAAACAATACACTGTTTGGGATCAACTTATAATCCACAGCCTGCTGAATTCTGTACGCTCCTTCCAGCTCCAAACAATACAATGTTTGGGATCAACTTATAATCCACAGCCTGCTGAATTCTGCACGCCCCTTCCAGCTCCAAACAATACAATGTTTGGGATCAACTTATAATCCACAGCCTGCTGAATTCTGAACGCTCCTTTCAGCTCCAAACAATACACTGTTTAGGATCAACTTATAATCCACAGCCTGCTGAATTCTTCCCGCTCTTTCCAGCTCCAAACAATACAATGTTTGGGATCAACTTATAATCCACAGCCTGCTGAATTCTGAACGCTCCTTTCAGCTCCAAACAATACACTGTTTAGGATCAACTTATAATCCACAGCCTGCTGAATTCTGTACGCTACTTCCAGCTCCAAACAATACAATGTTTGGGATCAACTTATAATCCACAGCCTGCTGAATTCTGCCCGCTCTTTCCAGCTCCAAACAATACAATGTTTGGGATCAACTTATAATCCACAGCCTGCTGAATTCTGCCCGCTCTTTCCAGCTCCAAACAATACAATGTTTGGGGTCATCTTATAATCCACAGCCTGCTGAATTCTGTACGCTCCTTCCAGTTCCAAACAATACACTGTTTGGGATCAACTTATAATCCACAGCCTGCTGAATTCTGTACGCTCCTTCCAGTTCCAAACAATACAATGTTTGGGATCAACTTATAATTCACAGCCTGCTGAATTCTGCCCGCTCATTCCAGCTCCAAACAATACAATGTTTGGGATCAACTTATAATCCACAGCCTGCTGAATTCTGCACGCTCCTTCCAGCTCCAAACAATACAATGTTTGGGATCAACTTATAATCCACAGCCTGCTGAATTCTGCCCGCTCTTTCCAGCTCCAAACAATACAATGTTTGGGATCAACTTATAATCCACAGCCTGCTGAATTCTGCACGCTCCTTCCAGTTCCAAACAATACACTGTTTGGGATCAACTTATAATCCACAGCCTGCTGAATTCTGCCCGCTCTTTCCAGCTCCAAACAATACACTGTTTGGGATCAACTTATAATCCACAGCCTGCTGAATTCTGTACGCTCCTTTCAGTTCCAAACAAGACACTGTTTGGGGTCATCTTATAATCCACAGCCTGCTGAATTCTGTACGCCCCTTCCAGCTCCAAACAATACACTGTTTGGGATCAACTTATAATCCACAGCCTGCTGAATTCTGAACGCTCCTTCCAGCTCCAAACAATACAATGTTTGGGATCAACTAATAATCCACAGCCTGCTGAATTCTGCACGCCCCTTCCAGCTCCAAACAATACAATGTTTGGGATTAACTTATAATCCACAGCCTGCTGAATTCTGTACGCTCCTTCCAGTTCCAAACAATACAATGTCTGGGATCAACTTATAATCCACAGCCTGCTGAATTCTGCACGCTCCTTCCAGTTCCAAACAATACAATGTTTGGGATCAACTTATAATCCACAGCCTGCTGAATTCTGTACGCTCCTTCTGGCTCCAAACAATACAATATTTGGGATTAACCTATAATCCACAGCCTGCTGAATTCTGTACGCCCCTTCCAGCTCCAAACAATACAATGTTTGGGATCAACTTATAATCCACAGCCTGCTGAATTCTGAACGCTCCTTTCAGCTCCAAACAATACACTGTTTAGGATCAACTTATAATCCACAGCCAGCTGAATTCTGCCCGCTCTTTCCAGCTCCAAACAATACAATTTTTGGGATCAACTTATAATCCACAGCCTGCTGAATTCTGCACGCCCCTTTCAGCTCCAAACAATACAATGTTTGGGATCAACTTATAATCCACAGCCTGCTGAATTCTGAACGCTCCTTTCAGCTCCAAACAATTCACTGTTTAGGATCAACTTATAATCCACAGCCTGCTGAATTCTTCCCGCTCTTTCCAGCTCCAAACAATACAATGTTTGGGATCAACTTATAATCCACAGCCTGCTGAATTCTGAACGCTCCTTTCAGCTCCAAACAATACACTGTTTAGGATCAACTTATAGTTCACAGCCTGCTGAATTCTGCCCGCTCTTTCCAGCTCCAAACAATACACTGTTTGGGATCAACTTATAATCCACAGCCTGCTGAATTCTGCCCGCTCTTTCCAGCTCCAAACAATACAATGTCTGGGATCAACTTATAATCCACAGCCTGCTGAATTCTGCACGCTCCTTCCAGTTCCAAACAATACAATGTTTGGGATCAACTTATAATCCACAGCCTGCTGAATTCTGTACGCTCCTTCCAGCTCCAAACAATACAATGTTTGGGATCAACTTATAATCCACAGCCTGCTGAATTCTGCCCGCTCTTTCCAGCTCCAAACAATACAATGTTTGGGATCAACTTATAATCCACAGCCTGCTGAATTCTGAACGCTCCTTCCAGCTCCAAACAATACACTGTTTAGGATCAACTTATAATCCACAGCCTGCTGAATTCTGCCCGCTCTTTCCAGCTCCAAACAATACACTGTTTGGGATCAACTTATAATCCACAGCCTGCTGAATTCTGTACGCTCCTTCCGGCTCCAAACAATACAATGTTTGGGATCAACTTATAATCCACAGCCTGCTGAATTCTGCACGCTCCTTCCAGCTCCAAACAATACAATGTTTGGGATCAACTTATAATCCACAGCCTGCTGAATTCTGTACGCCCCTTCCAGCTCCAAACAATACAATGTTTGGGATCAACTTATAATCCACAGCCTGCCGAATTCTGTACGCCCCTTCCAGCTCCAAACAATACAATGTTTGGGATCAACTTATAATCCACAGCCTGCTGAATTCTGTACGCCCCTTCCAGCTCCAAACAATACACTGTTTGGGATCAACTTATAATCCACAGCCTGCTGAATTCTGAACGCTCCTTCCAGCTCCAAACAATACAATGTTTGGGATCAACTTATAATCCACAGCCTGCTGAATTCTGTACGCTCCTTCCAGTTCCAAACAATACAATATTTGGGGTCAACTTATAATCCACAGCCTGCTGAATTCTGAACGCTCCTTCCAGCTCCAAACAATACACTGTTTGGGATCAACTTATAATCCAAAGCCTGCTGAATTCTGCACGCTCCTTCCAGCTCCAAACAATACAATGTTTGGGATCAACTTATAATCCACAGCCTGCTGAATTCTGAACGCTCCTTCCAGCTCCAAACAATACAATGTTTGGGATCAACTTATAATCCACAGCCTGCTGAATTCTGTACGCTCCTTCCAGTTCCAAACAATACAATGTTTGGGATCAACTTATAATCCACAGCCTGCTGAATTCTGCACGCTCCTTCCAGCTCCAAACAATACAATGTTTGGGATCAACTTATAATCCACAGCCTGCTGAATTCTGTACGCCCCTTCCAGCTCCAAACAATACAATAGTTGGGGTCAACTTATAATCCACAGCCAGCTGAATTCTGAACGCTCCTTCCTGTTCCAAACAATACACTGTTTGGGATCAACTTATAATCCACAGCCTGCTGAATTCTGCACGCTCCTTCCAGCTCCAAACAATACACAGTTTGGGATCAACTTATAATCCACAGCCTGCTGAATTATGTACGCTCCTTCCAGCTCCAAACAATACAATGTTTGGGATCAACTTATAATCCACAGCCTGCTGAATTCTGCACGCTCCTTCCAGCTCCAAACAATACAATGTTTGGGATCAACTTATAATCCACAGCCTGCCGAATTCTGTACGCTCCTTCCAGTTCCAAACAATACAATGTTTGGGATTAACTTATAATCCACAGCCTGCTGAATTCTGAACGCCCCTTCCAGCTCCAAACAATACAATGTTTGGGGTCATCTTATAATCCACAGCCTGCTGAATTCTGTACGCTCCTTCCAGTTCCAAACAATACACTGTTTGGGATCAACTTATAATCCACAGCCTGCTGAATTCTGTACGCTCCTTCCAGTTCCAAACAATACACTGTTTGGGATCAACTTATAATCCACAGCCTGCTGAATTCTGTACGCTCCTTCCAGCTCCAAACAATACAATGTTTGGGATCAACTTATAATCCACAGCCTGCTGATTTCTGCACTTTCCTTTCAGCTCCAAACAAATCAATGTTTGGGATCAACTTATAATCCACAGCCTGCTGAATTCTGTACGCTCCTTCCAGCTCCAAACAATAGAATGTTTGGGGTCAACATATAATCCACAGCCTGCTGAATTCTGTACGCTCCTTCCAGCTCCAAACAATACACTGTTTGGGATCAACTTATAATCCACAGCCTGCTGAATTCTGCCCGCTCTTTCCAGCTCCAAACAATACACTGTTTGGGATCAACTTATAATCCACAGCCTGCTGAATTCTGTACGCTCCTTTCAGTTCCAAACAAGACACTGTTTGGGGTCATCTTATAATCCACAGCCTGCTGAATTCTGTACGCTCCTTCCAGCTCCAAACAATACACTGTTTGGGATCAACTTATAATCCACAGCCTGCTGAATTCTGAACGCTCCTTCCAGCTCCAAACAATACAATGTTTGGGATCAACTAATAATCCACAGCCTGCTGAATTCTGCACGCCCCTTCCAGCTCCAAACAATACAATGTTTGGGATCAACTTATAATCCACAGCCTGCTGAATTCTGCACGCTCCTTCCAGTTCCAAACAATACAATGTTTGGGATCAACTTATAATCCACAGCCTGCTGAATTCTGTACGCTCCTTCTGGCTCCAAACAATACAATGTTTGGGATCAACTTATAATCCACAGCCTGCTGAATTCTGAACGCTCCTTTCAGCTCCAAACAATACACTGTTTAGGATCAACTTATAATCCACAGCCAGCTGAATTCTGCCCGCTCTTTCCAGCTCCAAACAATACAATGTTTGGGATCAACTTATAATCCACAGCCTGCTGAATTCTGCACGCCCCTTTCAGCTCCAAACAATACAATGTTTGGGATCAACTTATAATCCACAGCCTGCTGAATTCTGAACGCTCCTTTCAGCTCCAAACAATACACTGTTTAGGATCAACTTATAATCCACAGCCTGCTGAATTCTTCCCGCTCTTTCCAGCTCCAAACAATACAATGTTTGGGATCAACTTATAATCCACAGCCTGCTGAATTCTGAACGCTCCTTTCAGCTCCAAACAATACACTGTTTAGGATCAACTTATAGTCCACAGCCTGCTGAATTCTGCCCGCTCTTTCCAGCTCCAAACAATACACTGTTTGGGATCAACTTATAATCCACAGCCTGCTGAATTCTGTACGCTCCTTCCAGCTCCAAACAATACAATGTTTGGGATCAACTTATAATCCACAGCCTGCTGAATTCTGCCCGCTCTCTCCAGCTCCAAACAATACAATGTTTGGGATCAACTTATAATCCACAGCCTGCTGAATTCTGAACGCTCCTTCCAGCTCCAAACAATACACTGTTTAGGATCAACTTATAATCCACAGCCTGCTGAATTCTGCCCGCTCTTTCCAGCTCCAAACAATACACTGTTTGGGATCAACTTATAATCCACAGCCTGCTGAATTCTGTACGCTCCTTCCAGCTCCAAACAATACAATGTTTGGGATCAACTTATAATCCACAGCCTGCTGAATTCTGCACGCTCCTTCCAGCTCCAAACAATACAATGTTTGGGATCAACTTATAATCCACAGCCTGCTGAATTCTGTACGCCCCTTCCAGCTCCAAACAATACAATGTTTGGGATCAACTTATAATCCACAGCCTGCCGAATTCTGTACGCCCCTTCCAGCTCCAAACAATACAATGTTTGGGATCAACTTATAATCCACAGCCTGCTGAATTCTGTACGCCCCTTCCAGCTCCAAACAATACAATGTTTGGGATCAACTTATAATCCACAGCCTGCTGAATTCTGTACCCTCCTTCCAGCTCCAAACAATACACTGTTTGGGATCAACTTATAATCCACAGCCTGCTGAATTCTGTACGCCCCTTCCAGCTCCAAACAATACAATGCTTGGGATTAACTTATAATCCACAGCCTGCTGAATTCTGTACGGTCCTTCTGGCTCCAAACAATACAATATTTGGGATTAACTTATAATCCACAGCCTGCTGAATTCTGTACGCCCCTTCCAGCTCCAAACAATACACTGTTTGGGATCAACTTATAATCCACAGCCTGCTGAATTCTGAACGCTCCTTCCAGCTCCAAACAATACAATGTTTGGGATCAACTTATAATCCACAGCCTGCTGAATTCTGTACGCTCCTTCCAGTTCCAAACAATACAATATTTGGGGTCAACTTATAATCCACAGCCTGCTGAATTCTGAACGCTCCTTCCAGCTCCAAACAATACACTGTTTGGGATCAACTTATAATCCAAAGCCTGCTGAATTCTGCACGCTCCTTCCAGCTCCAAACAATACAATGTTTGGGATCAACTTATAATCCACAGCCTGCTGAATTCTGAACGCTCCTTCCAGCTCCAAACAATACAATGTTTGGGATCAACTTATAATCCACAGCCTGCTGAATTCTGTACGCTCCTTCCAGTTCCAAACAATACAATGTTTGGGATCAACTTATAATCCACAGCCTGCTGAATTCTGCACGCTCCTTCCAGCTCCAAACAATACAATGTTTGGGATCAACTTATAATCCACAGCCTGCTGAATTCTGTACGCCCCTTCCAGCTCCAAACAATACAATATTTGGGGTCAACTTATAATCCACAGCCAGCTGAATTCTGAACGCTCCTTCCAGTTCCAAACAATACACTGTTTGGGATCAACTTATAATCCACAGCCTGCTGAATTCTGCACGCTCCTTCCAGCTCCAAACAATACACAGTTTGGGATCAACTTATAATCCACAGCCTGCTGAATTATGTACGCTCCTTCCAGCTCCAAACAATACAATGTTTGGGATCAACTTATAATCCACAGCCTGCTGAATTCTGCACGCTCCTTCCAGCTCCAAACAATACAATGTTTGGGATCAACTTATAATCCACAGCCTGCCGAATTCTGTACGCTCCTTCCAGTTCCAAACAATACAATGTTTGGGATTAACTTATAATCCACAGCCTGCTGAATTCTGAACGCCCCTTCCAGCTCCAAACAATACAATGTTTGGGGTCATCTTATAATCCACAGCCTGCTGAATTCTGTACGCTCCTTCCAGTTCCAAACAATACACTGTTTGGGATCAACTTATAATCCACAGCCTGCTGAATTCTGTACGCTCCTTCCAGTTCCAAACAATACACTGTTTGGGATCAACTTATAATCCACAGCCTGCTGAATTCTGTACGCTCCTTCCAGCTCCAAACAATACAATGTTTGGGATCAACTTATAATCCACAGCCTGCTGATTTCTGCACTTTCCTTTCAGCTCCAAACAAATCAATGTTTGGGATCAACTTATAATCCACAGCCTGCTGAATTCTGTACGCTCCTTCCAGCTCCAAACAATAGAATGTTTGGGGTCAACATATAATCCACAGCCTGCTGAATTCTGTACGCTCCTTCCAGCTCCAAACAATACACTGTTTGGGATCAACTTATAATCCACAGCCTGCTGAATTCTGCCCGCTCTTTCCAGCTCCAAACAATACACTGTTTGGGATCAACTTATAATCCACAGCCTGCTGAATTCTGTACGCTCCTTTCAGTTCCAAACAAGACACTGTTTGGGGTCATCTTATAATCCACAGCCTGCTGAATTCTGTACGCTCCTTCCAGCTCCAAACAATACACTGTTTGGGATCAACTTATAATCCACAGCCTGCTGAATTCTGAACGCTCCTTCCAGCTCCAAACAATACAATGTTTGGGATCAACTAATAATCCACAGCCTGCTGAATTCTGGACGCCCCTTCCAGCTCCAAACAATACAATGTTTGGGATCAACTTATAATCCACAGCCTGCTGAATTCTGCACGCTCCTTCCAGTTCCAAACAATACAATGTTTGGGATCAACTTATAATCCACAGCCTGCTGAATTCTGTACGCTCCTTCTGGCTCCAAACAATACAATGTTTGGGATCAACTTATAATCCACAGCCTGCTGAATTCTGAACGCTCCTTTCAGCTCCAAACAATACACTGTTTAGGATCAACTTATAATCCACAGCCAGCTGAATTCTGCCCGCTCTTTCCAGCTCCAAACAATACAATGTTTGGGATCAACTTATAATCCACAGCCTGCTGAATTCTGCACGCCCCTTTCAGCTCCAAACAATACAATGTTTGGGATCAACTTATAATCCACAGCCTGCTGAATTCTGAACGCTCCTTTCAGCTCCAAACAATACACTGTTTAGGATCAACTTATAATCCACAGCCTGCTGAATTCTTCCCGCTCTTTCCAGCTCCAAACAATACAATGTTTGGGATCAACTTATAATCCACAGCCTGCTGAATTCTGAACGCTCCTTTCAGCTCCAAACAATACACTGTTTAGGATCAACTTATAGTCCACAGCCTGCTGAATTCTGCCCGCTCTTTCCAGCTCCAAACAATACACTGTTTGGGATCAACTTATAATCCACAGCCTGCTGAATTCTGTACGCTCCTTCCAGCTCCAAACAATACAATGTTTGGGATCAACTTATAATCCACAGCCTGCTGAATTCTGCCCGCTCTCTCCAGCTCCAAACAATACAATGTTTGGGATCAACTTATAATCCACAGCCTGCTGAATTCTGAACGCTCCTTCCAGCTCCAAACAATACACTGTTTAGGATCAACTTATAATCCACAGCCTGCTGAATTCTGCCCGCTCTTTCCAGCTCCAAACAATACACTGTTTGGGATCAACTTATAATCCACAGCCTGCTGAATTCTGTACGCTCCTTCCAGCTCCAAACAATACAATGTTTGGGATCAACTTATAATCCACAGCCTGCTGAATTCTGCACGCTCCTTCCAGCTCCAAACAATACAATGTTTGGGATCAACTTATAATCCACAGCCTGCTGAATTCTGTACGCCCCTTCCAGCTCCAAACAATACAATGTTTGGGATCAACTTATAATCCACAGCCTGCTGAATTCTGTACCCTCCTTCCAGCTCCAAACAATACACTGTTTGGGATCAACTTATAATCCACAGCCTGCTGAATTCTGTACGCCCCTTCCAGCTCCAAACAATACAATGCTTGGGATTAACTTATAATCCACAGCCTGCTGAATTCTGTACGGTCCTTCTGGCTCCAAACAATACAATATTTGGGATTAACTTATAATCCACAGCCTGCTGAATTCTGTACGCCCCTTCCAGCTCCAAACAATACACTGTTTGGGATCAACTTATAATCCACAGCCTGCTGAATTCTGAACGCTCCTTCCAGCTCCAAACAATACAATGTTTGGGATCAACTTATAATCCACAGCCTGCTTAATTCTGTACGCTCCTTCCAGTTCCAAACAATACAATATTTGGGGTCAACTTATAATCCACAGCCTGCTGAATTCTGAACGCTCCTTCCAGCTCCAAACAATACACTGTTTGGGATCAACTTATAATCCAAAGCCTGCTGAATTCTGCACGCTCCTTCCAGCTCCAAACAATACAATGTTTGGGATCAACTTATAATCCACAGCCTGCTGAATTCTGAACGCTCCTTCCAGCTCCAAACAATACAATGTTTGGGATCAACTTATAATCCACAGCCTGCTGAATTCTGTACGCTCCTTCCAGTTCCAAACAATACAATGTTTGGGATCAACTTATAATCCACAGCCTGCTGAATTCTGCACGCTCCTTCCAGCTCCAAACAATACAATGTTTGGGATCAACTTATAATCCACAGCCTGCTGAATTCTGTACGCCCCTTCCAGCTCCAAACAATACAATATTTGGGGTCAACTTATAATCCACAGCCAGCTGAATTCTGAACGCTCCTTCCAGTTCCAAACAATACACTGTTTGGGATCAACTTATAATCCACAGCCTGCTGAATTCTGCACGCTCCTTCCAGCTCCAAACAATACACAGTTTGGGATCAACTTATAATCCACAGCCTGCTGAATTATGTACGCTCCTTCCAGCTCCAAACAATACAATGTTTGGGATCAACTTATAATCCACAGCCTGCTGAATTCTGCACGCTCCTTCCAGCTCCAAACAATACAATGTTTGGGATCAACTTATAATCCACAGCCTGCCGAATTCTGTACGCTCCTTCCAGTTCCAAACAATACAATGTTTGGGATTAACTTATAATCCACAGCCTGCTGAATTCTGAACGCCCCTTCAGGCTCCAAACAATACAATGTTTGGGGTCATCTTATAATCCACAGCCTGCTGAATTCTGTACGCTCCTTCCAGTTCCAAACAATACACTGTTTGGGATCAACTTATAATCCACAGCCTGCTGAATTCTGTACGCTCCTTCCAGTTCCAAACAATACACTGTTTGGGATCAACTTATAATCCACAGCCTGCTGAATTCTGTACGCTCCTTCCAGCTCCAAACAATACAATGTTTGGGATCAACTTATAATCCACAGCCTGCTGATTTCTGCACTTTCCTTTCAGCTCCAAACAATTCAATGTTTGGGATCAACTTATAATCCACAGCCTGCTGAATTCTGTACGCTCCTTCCAGCTCCAAACAATAGAATGTTTGGGGTCAACATATAATCCACAGCCTGCTGAATTCTGTACGCCCCTTCCGGCACCAAACAATACAATGTTTGGGATCAACATATAGTCCACAGCCTGCTGAATTCTGTACGCCCCTTTCAGCTCCAAACAATACAATGTTTGGGATCAACTTATAATCCACAGCCTGCTGAATTCTGCACGCTCCTTCCAGCTCCAATCAATACAATGTTTGGGATCAACTTATAATCCACAGCCTGCTGAATTCTGTACCCTCCTTCCAGCTCCAAACAATACACTGTTTGGGATCAACTTATAATCCACAGCCTGCTGAATTTTGTACGCCCCTTCCAGCTCCAAACAATTCAATGTTTGGGATTAACTTATAATCCACAGCCTGCTGAATTCTGTACGCTCCTTCTGGCTCCAAACAATACAATATTTGGGATTAACCTATAATCCACAGCCTGCTGAATTCTGTACGCCCCTTCCAGCTCCAAACAATACACTGTTTGGGATCAACTTATAATCCACAGCCTGCTGAATTCTGAACGCCCCTTCCAGTTCCAAACAGTACAATATTTGGGGTAAACTTATAATCCACAGCCTGCTGAATTCTGAACGCTCCTTCCAGCTCCAAACAATACAATGTTTGGGATCAACTTATAATCCACAGCCTGCTGAATTCTGCACGCTCCTTCCAGCTCCAAACAGTACAATGTTTGGGATCAACTTATAATCCACAGCCTGCTGAATTCTGAACGCTCCTTCCAGCTCCAAACAATACAATGTTTGGGATCAACTTATAATCCACAGCCTGCTGAATTCTGCACGCTCCTTCCAGGTCCAAACAATACAATGTTTGGGATCAACTTATAATCCACAGCCTGCTGAATTCTGTACGCTCCTTCCAGTTCCAAACAATACAATGTTTGGGATCAACTTATAATCCACAGCCTGCTGAATTCTGAACGCTCCTTTCAGCTCCAAACAATACACTGTTTGGGATCAACTTATAATACACAGCCTGCTGAATTCTGAACGCTCCTTCCAGCTCCAAACAATACAATGTTTGGGATCAACTTATAATCCACAGCCTGCTGAATTCTGTACGCTCCTTCCAGTTCCAAACAATACAATATTTGGGGTCAACTTATAATCCACAGCCTGCTGAATTCTGAACGCTCCTTCCAGCTCCAAACAATACAATGTTTGGGATCAACTTATAATCCACAGCCTGCTGAATTCTGAACGCTCCTTTCAGCTCCAAACAATACACTGTTTAGGATCAACTTATAATCCACAGCCAGCTGAATTCTGCCCGCTCTTTCCAGCTCCAAACAATACAATGTTTGGGATCAACTTATAATCCACAGCCTGCTGAATTCTGCACGCCCCTTTCAGCTCCAAACAATACAATGTTTGGGATCAACTTATAATCCACAGCCTGCTGAATTCTGAACGCTCCTTTCAGCTCCAAACAATACATTGTTTAGGATCAACTTATAATCCACAGCCTGCTGAATTCTTCCCGCTCTTTCTAGCTCCAAACAATACAATGTTTGGGATCAACTTATAATCCACAGCCTGCTGAATTCTGAACGCTCCTTTCAGCTCCAAACAATACACTGTTTAGGATCAACTTATAGTCCACAGCCTGCTGAATTCTGCCCGCTCTTTCCAGCTCCAAACAATACACTGTTTGGGATCAACTTATAATCCACAGCCTGCTGAATTCTGTACGCTCCTTCCAGCTCCAAACAATACAATGTTTGGGATCAACTTATAATCCACAGCCTGCTGAATTCTGCCCGCTCTCTCCAGCTCCAAACAATACAATGTTGGGGATCAACTTATAATCCACAGCCTGCTGAATTCTGAACGCTCCTTCCAGCTCCAAACAATACACTGTTTAGGATCAACTTATAATCCACAGCCTGCTGAATTCTGCCCGCTCTTTCCAGCTCCAAACAATACACTGTTTGGGATCAACTTATAATCCACAGCCTGCTGAATTCTGTACGCTCCTTCCAGCTCCAAACAATACAATGTTTGGGATCAACTTATAATCCACAGCCTGCTGAATTCTGCACGCTCCTTCCAGCTCCAAACAATACAATGTTTGGGATCAACTTATAATCCACAGCCTGCTGAATTCTGTACGCCCCTTCCAGCTCCAAACAATACAATGTTTGGGATCAACTTATAATCCACAGCCTGCCGAATTCTGTACGCCCCTTCCAGCTCCAAACAATACAATGTTTGGGATCAACTTATAATCCACAGCCTGCTGAATTCTGTACGCCCCTTCCAGCTCCAAACAATACAATGTTTGGGATCAACTTATAATCCACAGCCTGCTGAATTCTGTACCCTCCTTCCAGCTCCAAACAATACACTGTTTGGGATCAACTTATAATCCACAGCCTGCTGAATTCTGTACGCCCCTTCCAGCTCCAAACAATACAATGCTTGGGATTAACTTATAATCCACAGCCTGCTGAATTCTGTACGGTCCTTCTGGCTCCAAACAATACAATATTTGGGATTAACTTATAATCCACAGCCTGCTGAATTCTGTACGCCCCTTCCAGCTCCAAACAATACACTGTTTGGGATCAACTTATAATCCACAGCCTGCTGAATTCTGAACGCTCCTTCCAGCTCCAAACAATACAATGTTTGGGATCAACTTATAATCCACAGCCTGCTGAATTCTGTACGCTCCTTCCAGTTCCAAACAATACAATATTTGGGGTCAACTTATAATCCACAGCCTGCTGAATTCTGAACGCTCCTTCCAGCTCCAAACAATACACTGTTTGGGATCAACTTATAATCCAAAGCCTGCTGAATTCTGCACGCTCCTTCCAGCTCCAAACAATACAATGTTTGGGATCAACTTATAATCCACAGCCTGCTGAATTCTGAACGCTCCTTCCAGCTCCAAACAATACAATGTTTGGGATCAACTTATAATCCACAGCCTGCTGAATTCTGTACGCTCCTTCCAGTTCCAAACAATACAATGTTTGGGATCAACTTATAATCCACAGCCTGCTGAATTCTGCACGCTCCTTCCAGCTCCAAACAATACAATGTTTGGGATCAACTTATAATCCACAGCCTGCTGAATTCTGTACGCCCCTTCCAGCTCCAAACAATACAATATTTGGGGTCAACTTATAATCCACAGCCAGCTGAATTCTGAACGCTCCTTCCAGTTCCAAACAATACACTGTTTGGGATCAACTTATAATCCACAGCCTGCTGAATTCTGCACGCTCCTTCCAGCTCCAAACAATACACAGTTTGGGATCAACTTATAATCCACAGCCTGCTGAATTATGTACGCTCCTTCCAGCTCCAAACAATACAATGTTTGGGATCAACTTATAATCCACAGCCTGCTGAATTCTGCACGCTCCTTCCAGCTCCAAACAATACAATGTTTGGGATCAACTTATAATCCACAGCCTGCCGAATTCTGTACGCTCCTTCCAGTTCCAAACAATACAATGTTTGGGATTAACTTATAATCCACAGCCTGCTGAATTCTGAACGCCCCTTCCAGCTCCAAACAATACAATGTTTGGGGTCATCTTATAATCCACAGCCTGCTGAATTCTGTACGCTCCTTCCAGTTCCAAACAATACACTGTTTGGGATCAACTTATAATCCACAGCCTGCTGAATTCTGTACGCTCCTTCCAGTTCCAAACAATACACTGTTTGGGATCAACTTATAATCCACAGCCTGCTGAATTCTGTACGCTCCTTCCAGCTCCAAACAATACAATGTTTGGGATCAACTTATAATCCACAGCCTGCTGATTTCTGCACTTTCCTTTCAGCTCCAAACAATTCAATGTTTGGGATCAACTTATAATCCACAGCCTGCTGAATTCTGTACGCTCCTTCCAGCTCCAAACAATAGAATGTTTGGGGTCAACATATAATCCACAGCCTGCTGAATTCTGTACGCCCCTTCCAGCACCAAACAATACAATGTTTGGGATCAACATATAGTCCACAGCCTGCTGAATTCTGTACGCCCCTTTCAGCTCCAAACAATACAATGTTTGTGATCAACTTATAATCCACAGCCTGCTGAATTCTGCACGCTCCTTCCAGCTCCAATCAATACAATGTTTGGGATCAACTTATAATCCACAGCCTGCTGAATTCTGTACCCTCCTTCCAGCTCCAAACAATACACTGTTTGGGATCAACTTATAATCCACAGCCTGCTGAATTTTGTACGCCCCTTCCAGCTCCAAACAATTCAATGTTTGGGATTAACTTATAATCCACAGCCTGCTGAATTCTGTACGCTCCTTCTGGCTCCAAACAATACAATATTTGGGATTAACCTATAATCCACAGCCTGCTGAATTCTGTACGCCCCTTCCAGCTCCAAACAATACACTGTTTGGGATCAACTTATAATCCACAGCCTGCTGAATTCTGAACGCCCCTTCCAGTTCCAAACAGTACAATATTTGGGGTCAACTTATAATCCACAGCCTGCTGAATTCTGAACGCTCCTTCCAGCTCCAAACAATACAATGTTTGGGATCAACTTATAATCCACAGCCTGCTGAATTCTGCACGCTCCTTCCAGCTCCAAACAGTACAATGTTTGGGATCAACTTATAATCCACAGCCTGCTGAATTCTGAACGCACCTTCCAGCTCCAAACAATACAATGTTTGGGATCAACTTATAATCCACAGCCTGCTGAATTCTGCACGCTCCTTCCAGCTCCAAACAATACAATGTTTGGGATCAACTTATAATCCACAGCCTGCTGAATTCTGTACGCTCCTTCCAGTTCCAAACAATACAATGTTTGGGATCAACTTATAATCCACAGCCTGCTGAATTCTGAACGCTCCTTTCAGCTCCAAACAATACACTGTTTGGGATCAACTTATAATACACAGCCTGCTGAATATTGAACGCTCCTTCCAGCTCCAAACAATACAATGTTTGGGATCAACTTATAATCCACAGCCTGCTGAATTCTGTACGCTCCTTCCAGTTCCAAACAATACAATATTTGGGGTCAACTTATAATCCACAGCCTGCTGAATTCTGAACGCTCCTTCCAGCTCCAAACAATACAATGTTTGGGATCAACTTATAATCCACAGCCTGATGAATTCTGCACGCTCCTTCCAGCTCCAAACAATACAATATTTGGGATCAACTTATAATCCACAGCCTGCTGAATTCTGAACGCTCCTTCCAGCTCCAAACAATACAATGTTTGGGATCATCTTATAATCCACAGCCTGCTGAATTCTGTACGCTCCTTCCAGTTCCAAACAATACACTGTTTGGGATCAACTCATAATCCACAGCCTGCTGAATTCTGCACGCTCCTTCCAGCTCCAAACAATACAATGTTTGGGATCAACTTATAATCCACAGCCTGCTGAATTCTGCACGCTCCTTCCAGCTCCAAACAATATAATGTTTGGGGTCATCTTATAATCCACAGCCTGCTGAATTCTGTACGCTCCTTCCAGTTCCAAACAATACACTGTTTGGGATCAACTTATAATCCACAGCCTGCTGAATTCTGTACGCTCCTTCCAGTTCCAAACAATACACTGTTTGGGATCAACTTATAATCCACAGCCTGCTGAATTCTGTACGCTCCTTCCAGCTCCAAACAATACAATGTTTGGGATCAACTTATAATCCACAGCCTGCTGAATTCTGTACGCCCCTTCCAGCTCCAAACAATACAATGTTTGGGATCAACCTATAATCCACAGCCTGCTGAATTCTGTACGCTCCTTCCAGTTCCAAACAATACACTGTTTGGGATCAACTTATAATCCACAGCCTGCTGAATTCTGTACGCTCCTTCCAGCTCCAAACAATACAATGTTTGGGATCAACTTATAATCCACAGCCTGCTGAATTCTGCCCGCTCTTTCCAGCTCCAAACAATACAATGTTTGGGATCAACTTATAATCCACAGCCTGCTGAATTCTGCACGCTCCTTCCAGCTCCAAACAATACAATGTTTGGGATCAACTTATAATCCACAGCCTGCTGAATTCTGCCTGCTCTTTCCAGCTCCAAACAATACAATGTTTGGGATCAACTTATAATCCACAGCCTGCTGAATTCTGCACGCTCCTTCCAGTTCCAAACAATACACTGTTTGGGATCAACTTATAATCCACAGCCTGCTGAATTCTGCCCGCTCTTTCCAGCTCCAAACAATACACTGTTTGGGATCAACTTATAATCCACAGCCTGCTGAATTCTGTACGCTCCTTCCAGTTCCAAACAAGACACTGTTTGGGGTCATCTTATAATCCACAGCCTGCTGAATTCTGTACGCTCCTTCCAGCTCCAAACAATACACTGTTTGGGATCAACTTATAATCCACAGCCTGCTGAATTCTGAACGCTCCTTCCAGCTCCAAAGAATACAATGTTTGGGATCAACTTATAATCCACAGCCTGCTGAATTCTGCACGCCCCTTCCAGCTCCAAACAATACAATGTTTGGGATCAACTTATAATCCACAGCCTGCTGAATTCTGCACGCTCCTTCCAGCTCCAAACAATACAATGTTTGGGATTAACTTATAATCCACAGCCTGCTGAATTCTGTACGCTCCTTCCAGTTCCAAACAATACAATGTTTGAGATCAACTTATAATCCACAGCCTGCTGAATTCTGAACGCTCCTTTCAGCTCCAAACAATACAATGTTTGGGATCAACTTATAATCCACAGCCTGCTGAATTCTGTACGCTCCTTCCAGCTCCAAACAATACAATATTTGGGGTCAACTTATAATCCACAGCCTGCTGAATTCTGCACGCTCCTTCCAGTTCCAAACAATACAATGTTTGGGATCAACTTATAATCCACAGCCTACTGAATTCTGCACGCTCCTTCCAGCTCCAAACAATACAATGTTTGGGATTCACTTATAATCCACAGCCTGCTGAATTCTGTACGCCCCTTCCAGCTCCAAACAATACAATGTTTGGGATCAACTTATAATCCACAGCCTGCTGAATTCTGAACGCTCCTTCCAGCTCCAAACAATACAATGTTTGGGATCAACTTATAATCCACAGCCAGCTGAATTCTGCCCGCTCTTTCCAGCTCCAAACAATACAATGTTTGGGATCAACTTATAATCCACAGCCTGCTGAATTCTGCACGCCCCTTCCAGCTCCAAACAATACAATGTTTGGGATCAACTTATAATCCACAGCCTGCTGAATTCTGCACGCCCCTTCCAGCTCCAAACAATACAATGTTTGGGATCAACTTATAATCCACAGCCTGCTGAATACTGAACGCTCCTTTCAGCTCCAAACAATACACTGTTTAGGATCAACTTATAATCCACAGCCTGCTGAATTCTTCCCGCTCTTTCCAGCTCCAAACAATACAATGTTTGGGATCAACTTATAATCCACAGCCTGCTGAATTCTGAACGCTCCTTTCAGCTCCAAACAATACACTGTTTAGGATCAACTTATAATCCACAGCCTGCTGAATTCTGCCCGCTCTTTCCAGCTCCAAACAATACACTGCTTGGGATCAACTTATAATCCACAGCCTGCTGAATTCTGTACGCTCCTTCCAGCTCCAAACAATACAATGTTTGGGATCAACTTATAATCCACAGCCTGCTGAATTCTGCCCGCTCTTTCCAGCTCCAAACAATACCATGTTTGGGATCAACTTATAATCCACAGCCTGCTGAATTCTGCCCGCTCTTTCCAGCTCCAAACAATACAATGTTTGGGATCAACTTATAATCCACAGCCTGCTGAATTCTGAACGCTCCTTCCAGCTCCAAACAATACACTGTTTAGGATCAACTTATAATCCACAGCCTGCTGAATTCTGCCCGCTCTTTCCAGCTCCAAACAATACACTGTTTGGGATCAACTTACAATCCACAGCCTGCTGAATTCTGTACGCTCCTTCCAGCTCCAAACAATACAATGTTTGGGATCAACTTATAATCCACAGCCTGCTGAATTCTGCACGCTCCTTCCAGCTCCAAACAATACAATGTTTGGGATCAACTTATAATCCACAGCCTGCTGAATTCTGCACGCCCCTTCCAGCTCCAAACAATACAATGTTTGTGACCAACTTATAATCCACAGCCTGCTGAATTCTGCACGCTCCTTCCAGCTCCAAACAATACAATGTTTGGGATCAACTTATAATCCACAGCCTGCTGAATTCTGCACGCTCCTTCCAGCTCCAAACAATACAATGTTTGGGATCAACTTATAATCCACAGCCTGCTGAATTCTGCACGCCCCTTTCAGCTCCAAACAATACACTGTTTGGGATCAACTTATAATCCACAGCCTGCTGAATTCTGAACGCGCCTTCCAGCTCCAAACAATACAATGTTTGGGATCAACTTATAATCCACAGCCTGCTGAATTCTGTACGCTCCTTCCAGTTCCAAACAATACAATGTTTGGGATCAACTTATAATCCACAGCCTGCTGAATTCTGCACGCTCCTTCCAGCTCCAAACAATACACTGTTTGGGATCAACTTATAATCCACAGCCTGCTGAATTCTGTACGCTCCTTCCAGCTCCAAACAATACACTGTTTAGGATCAACTTATATTCCACAGCCTGCTGAATTCTGTGCCCTCCTTCCAGCTCCAAACAATACACTGTTTGGGATCAACTTATAATCCACAGCCTGCTGAATTCTGTACCTTCCTTCCAGCTCCAAACAATACAATGTTTGGGATCAACCTTAAGATCATGAACAACATGTCCTCCACACGACGTAAGAATCGTAAACTCAGTACTATCAGCCTATTTCCATGTATCAAACTTATGTTCATTGCCTATGTCAACATTCAAAATTTTAGTTTGATTGCTCTAATAGATTCGTAGATATTAAGAACCGTCTAATATTACGGATGGTCACCATGATGGATTTTTATATATTGAGGTATTCGAGTTATGTACTATTACATGATGATTATTGTATACGTGTAGTATTCAAACTTCAGTCGCATGATTAGGACACAAGAAGTAAAAACGAGATTTTAAAATTTCGCACAACTGCCATCTTTATGGTGTTATCTAAAAAGACAATAAGAGCAAATCTCACAATAAATAATAATATATCTGAACAAGTGTCCTCCTTCAAACACTTGGGCACCATATTGAACGAAAAATGTGACTCCGAAAATGAAATAATATCTAGAATTGAACAGGCCGGGAAACAACTCTTTACCTTGCAGAAATTCTTTCTACGATCGGATCTCAGTCTACAGCTGCGAATCCGCATGATTCGTTGTTACATATTTTCCTTCTTCTATATGGTTGCGAATGCTGGACCATGGATCCTTCTATTGAAACACGAATCGATGCCTTTTAAATGAATCTATATCGCCATCTCCTGTGCATACCTTGGATATTGAAAATTTCAAATATCGAGGTCCTACATCGGATGAAAAAGTTAAAAGAACTGTTACATGTTATAAAGCAAAGAGAGACACAATACCTAGGTCACATCATGCGAAACGAGAGGTACCAGTTATTACAGCGGCTTCGGTGGCGTAGTCGGTAGCATACTGAACTGCTATGCCCAAGATAGCGGGTTGAAACCCGGGCCGAAGTCGTCGGATTTTTTTAAGAGCGTTAAAAATCCTTCAGTATGCCTTCCTTCGGAGG
The DNA here is from genome assembly GCA_946902985.2 of Meconema thalassinum. Taxonomy (NCBI): domain Eukaryota; kingdom Metazoa; phylum Arthropoda; class Insecta; order Orthoptera; family Tettigoniidae; genus Meconema; species Meconema thalassinum. The sequence goes on from OX336401.1 coordinate 176,543,652, forward strand.
GGAAGTAAAGCCGGCGGTCCCATGTCATAGATTTATGGGATGTGAAAGATCCTTTCACAGACTAAACTTGTGTAAAGCAAAATTGTTAGGTTAGATTTCGTCAGAACGCTCTATCAAAGTTCCAACGTTCACCACTAGGTATCATTGATATCTGGTGGCGAAAGTTGGAACTACTTGAAATTGAACGGAACTTGTAGCTCGCCCTTTAGGGTGTCCGCTGGAAGCAGCTACAGACTCAGGCGAGCCGAACATGTCCTCGGACACTCCCGGCACTAAAAGCCATACGATAAATAAATAAATAAATAAATAAATAAATAAATAAACAGCTAATTATTGAAGGAAATATACAAGGAAAAAGATTCGTTGGGAGATGCAGAAATTCATGGTTGAAGGACATTAAAGATGTACATCAGAGGAAGCATTTCATACTGCAATGTCAAGGTCAGTGCTGGCTACCTTCGTTTGGAGACGGCGTCTTAAGAAGAAGATATTCCCTCTACAGTTTACAAACTGGTCCAAAAGTGTTACGTAAAATTTCACTTTCTTGTTTCTCTATGTCCTTAGTTAAAGATCCGCCACCAATGATCACGGTTTCTGATTGAGGTTTGATGACAGTATTATAGTGTCTAAGTTTTGCTTTCCGAGATACTGATTTTTAGCCTATTTTCATTTATGAAAACAAAAAAATAGGCTTCTGATATCACCTTTTGTCCGTGTGTCTGTGTGTGTGTGAGATGGTGTGCCCCCCCCCCCCCCCCCCTAATAACTTCTAAACGGCTGGAGGATTTCAATGAAACGCGGTAAGTTAATAACAAACACTGTTCCGGACGACCCCGACCGTGCCCTTCAAATTTTGTTACGTCTCACCAATCCAACGTGGCGACTGTGCGAAATATTTCACCAGCATTCCATATCTCCGAAACTGACACCGATATCACCCTGGAATGTTTTAAGGTGATAAAGGGAACTACTAGAAGTTCACCCTATGTGTCATTTGAAAACCTGGTAACTACAAAACCAACATGGCGGCCACGCGAAGTTGTGACTTTTAAATAGACGTTTCTCGCGATTTAACCAACCGAACGCAATAAAACGTTGTACAGTATATCTTTATACACATTGTAATGCACCGGCATCTAACTTCGTTCAATTGTTTACATAACCTCAAGATGGCGGCTGTGCGAAATATTTCACCGGCATTCTATATCTCTGAAACTATTAGCTGTATCACCTTGAAATTTGAGATAAAGGGCGCTACTGGAAGTTCATCTATAAATTTTCAAAAACCGGTTAACTACAAAACGAATATGGCAGCCAAGCGAAGTTGAAAATTTTGAATAGACCTCCTCTCGATTTAATGATCCAAACGCAATGAAACTTGGTACAGGAAATGTTTATAAACAGTGTAATTCACTGGTATCTAATTTAGTTCAATTGTTTATATAACCTCAACATGGCGGCTGTGCGAATTTTAAAATTTAGTTTTTATTTCTTGTGTCGTAATCATGTGATCGAAGTGAAAGTTTGAATAATGAACCTACGCAATAATTTTCTTTTAATGGTACATCACTCGATAACCTATACATATAACAATCCAACATGGCGACCATCCGCAATATTTAGATGGATCTCAATATCTACGAATCTATTACAGCAATCAGACTGAATTTTTTAATGTTAATAGGGACTTTGAACTCAAGTTTACCTATAGTACTTTCAATATCCTGGTGATCACAAATCCAACTTGTCGGCGACGCGAAATATAAATATTCACATGGACGTTTCTCGCAATTTAACCATCCGAGTGCAGTGAAACCTGGTACAGTAAATCCTTATAGAAATGTTAATCCAGTGGCATCTAATTTTTTCAATTGTTTCCGTAACTACAAGATGGCAGCTGTGCGAAATTTTAAAATCTCGTTTTTACTTCTTGTGTCCTAATCATGCGATTGAAGTATGAATACTACACGTACACAATAATCTTCATGTAATAGTACACAACTCTAAGACCTACATATATAGAAACCCAAGATGGCGACCATCCCCAATATTTAGTAGGTTCTCCATATCTAAGAATCTATTACAGCAATCAAACTGAAATTTTGTATGTTGATAGAGGCAATTAACATGAGTAGGATATATGAAAATAGGCTGTATAGTTCTTCACAGAACTACTTGTTATTATACCTGTTCCAAGTGATTCTGTAAGCTTTCTGTAAATTTGAAATTCTTTATTTATTTGCTTCGCGGTTTAAACCAGAGGGCTGAATAATTTCTCCCAAATATTTGAATTATTCGTATTATCATTATTATTATTACTAGATGGAATCAAATAAGTATTCAGTCAGTTCCTTTCACTGTGTCCAGACATGGGTCGTGCTCCAACGTGAATGGATGTAGTAGCAGTGTCTTAATAACAGTAATTGATATTTTAAGTGCAAAAAGCCCAATCACGTGGACTGGTTTCTCAGTAAACAAGAGCCTTGAACAGTCTGGTGTAACTTCCGCCAGGCAATGTTAATAATAAGCTTAAGCAACATAACTGTCATGTGGCGTGACGTGTGATAGGCTCAAACATGTCATTTTATTTTTAGCTTGACGGACTCTCCCATCTTTGCTGAAGAATTTGGCGTATCAATTATTGTGCTGAAGTGACATTTGATGCAATGAAATTAGGGTTGAACAAAATGTTTAAGGCTGTACTATAGCTACTAGTCAACCATTATTTTTGTGTTTTCATTAAGTTATATTTTTTGAAACTTCATGTACCATTTCCTCAGAAACTATCTGATCAATGTATTTGAAACTTGCTAGTCTCTAAGACACTAAATAGATCTCCTAGTGGAAGTAATTTATTCTGGTATCTTTATTAGCTTGAAAAGCACTGAACATTATCAGAAAATTTCTGTTTTCAACTAGGATGTAAAAAAACTTGACTCTTGTAAACAACAGAACAATACTTTTACTTCAGTAGCTCAAAAACGGTTTAAATAATATGCATGCACACTTGGTTGGGTCTGGTTTGAGTATTTGCTCAAAAAACGGGACATGAGGGAATTTTTAACAATATATTTTTTAAGATTGTTTTTGTAATGCTCTCTCAGACACACAATATTCAAGATTGAAGCTTCAAATTCTACCCAAATAATGATGAATGTACTCTAAATATACCAAGAGAACATTCAAGGAAATATCTATTGTAGTTTCTGAGATATGTAACTAAACATAGATTCACTCGTCCCGGTTCCCTTAAAGATATTCAAATACAGTGTTGCAACGCAGCTCTTTTGCGGCTAAATCTTGAGCACTCGAAGGTGATTCAAGTACGGTACGAGAAAAAAAAATTATTTAAAAAAATTAAAGCTTTTCTTTATATAGTTTGTGTCAGTGGGTAATATTCTAGGTAACCAACAGCACTGTTTGGCGAGGGATATTAGGTTTTAGGTGGTGCTAAGGGAATAGTAGAGCAAAACAGTTCAGGTTCTTAACATGCTCTATCACATAAACTACTGAATCAATGTAATGGACATTTATCAACTTTTACTTTCATGAGATAGAATAGTTAAGCTACTGAAAAGACAATATCATTCACTGTTACCAACATTATAATAAATTAATTTTTGAAAACAAAATATTAAGCACACGGTACATTTACTGTATGACCTAACAATTCACTTTAAAGGGTTGAAAATTAACACAATTGGAAAAGATTTCATGGCTGCAATCCAAATTATAATAACGATTATATTGCTTTAAACGTTTAATTTGTATATTTTTAGCCTACTTTCGATTTTCGCAGAAAATGAAAATAGACTTATGAGATCTACACCGGCCAAAAGTTGTCAGTCAGTCTGTCTGTCTGTCGTCGTCCGCCCCCCCCCCCCCCCTATCAATTCAAACATGACGAAAGCAAATTGAACCAAATTTGGTAAAGAGGTAGCACTAGCAAAGGACACCTGAGTGTCTTGTTTCATATCCGGCACTATCTTGACGGAAACGGAATGGCGGCCACCTAAATGTTCAAGTAAGTTTATATCCTTTTTGGAAGGTACTGAACAAAATAATACATATTTAGTATCAAATGGTTTACAAAAACGGCAGAAAACGCTAACGAAATCGTTCATCCAAGGTAAAATATGTTATGCAGTTATACTAAACCAGTTGTTAACCTAATGTTAGTACTGGGCGTGTGTAGTGTAGTGGTAGCGTTCTAGAAAAATAGCCTACAGGTCCGTGGATCAAAACCAAGCAGGTTGAAAATTATACTTGATTTTTGTATATTTATTGATTTATAACTACTTTGTTGGAGATTGGTGTGAAGTGCTTTTCAAATATTTGTGTTATGTTATGTAGTTTACTATGCATAACTGAACTGTGCAAATGGTATTTCTGATACGATAATAATGTCAATGCGCCAATCAATCAAGCGAATAAGAGAGACCCAGAAGGAACGGATAGATTCTGGGAAGACCTTGAAGATGTTCTCTGTAAGATTCCAGACAAACACACGATTATGCTTCTTGGAGATTTCAATGCACAGCTGGGTAAGGAAAGAAAGTTCCAAAACATTATCGGAAACTATCCAGCTCACCAGAGAACAAATCGCAATGGTGAGAGGCTCGTAGAACTATGTAAGACTTTCAATCTTTCAAATCTTGTTATAAAATTCACAGCGTTCAAACACCTTCCCAGAAAACAGAAGACTTGGACATCTCCGAATCCAAATCTCAACGAATTTCAAATTGATCAGGTCGCAATTGCAAGTAAAGCTCAGAGAGAAATACAGAATGTGAAGGTTCTAAGAAAGGCCAATTTAGATTCGGATCACTATCTATCCAAAATCGAAGTTAAACTGATTCCGAGAAACACCAGAAAGGCCGTCTTAAAAAAGATCAATCGATTTGATACTGAAAAACTACGATTGTGCCCTGAATTTACTCAAAAACTAGAATCTTGGAATCCCGAAAACTGGGATGAACTACAACAGGCCTTGGTCACAACAGCACAGGAGACAGTTCCACTGACGAAGTCAAAGAAAAATGCGTGGTGGAATAATGCATGTGATTCAGTGGTAAAGCAAAGACAACTTGCCTGGCAGAAATGGAACTCGGGAAAGAACCAAGATAATTGGGAAAACTTCGTGAACGAGAGACAACGCGCTGCAAAAATCATCCGCAATGTAAAACGTTCCTACAACAAGAGCCAACTAACTCAAATTGAGCTAGACTTTCAGAGGAACAACACAAGGGACTTCTACAGAACCATCAAACGCAATCCAAGCAAATACAGTCCTCCGAGTCTACAGTTCAAAGACTCAAATGGGAGACTAGCTTACAGTGAGAGAGAAAATTGCCAGATCCTAGCGAAATACCTTGAATCCCTCCTTAATTGTGAGACTCCAAACTCCACTTTCTCATTTGAAGACAACATACAAGTCCACCCAGATTCATCCCCTCCAACGAAAGAAGAAATCAAACGGATTATCCAGTCAGTTAAGAACAACAAGGCACCAGGTGAGGACTCGATAATCGCCGAATTGTGGAAGTATGCTGGTGAAAAGATGATTGATAAATTGACTGACATTATCAAGGAGATTTGGGAAACTGAGAAACTTCCACATGACTGGACTTCTGCCTTGATTCATCCCCTGCATAAGAAAGGTGACAAAACGGACGTTAACAACTACCGCGGCATTTCCCTCCTACTGATAACTTACAAAATTATTTCAAACGCTCTGCAGATTAGGGCAGAACAACAACTTGATCCACAATTAGGAGAGTACCAAGGAGGGTTCAGGAAAGAGCGCTCATGTGCCGAACAAATTATGAATCTGAAATCCATCCTTTTCTATCTGAAGCAAAGGAACAAGAAATTCGTGGTAACCTTCGTCGACTTCAAGAAGGCCTATGATTCGATTGATAGAAAAGCTCTTATTCAAATTCTAAAGGAATTTTGATTGGATAATAAAACCAGTGCAATCATTCAACAGACCTTAGCTAACACCCCCTCCAGAGTCAAGTTCAGAGGAGAAATTTCAGACTCTTTCGAAATTAAGACAGGAGTTAGGCAGGGAGGGCTTTCACCCCTGCTCTTCAACTGTGCACTTGAAAAAGTCATCCGCGAGTGGCGCAAAGAAATGAACGATGGGGTCCAAAATGGAGTACGACAGGGTTACAAGAACATGAACCTTTCTATTGATTGCCTAGCTTTTGCAGATGATCTTGCAACTTTCTCCGACTCTTTAGACATGGCCACAAACAAATTAACCAGCTGCAGGTACAGGCAACAAAAGTTGGTCTTCAGATCTCTTTGGAGAAAACACACTTCATAACTAACATCAAGCCAACACCAAGGGAGCTAAAAGTAAACCAGGGGAAAATCAAACGGACAGATAAGTTTAAATATTTTGGCGAGTGGGTAGATCCCAACGTATGTGAGAAAGAAACCTTCACTTCGCGCATGAACAAAATGGAAATGGCATACCAACTCACCGAGGACGTTTACAACAAAAAGTCAATATCCCTGAACGCAAAACTTAGGCATTATTGCACTGTCGTACGACCAGAGGCTCTGTACGCAGCGGAATGCCTCACCATGAACAAGAAAGGCCTGGTAGAAAAATTGGAGATAAAGGAAAGAAAGATCTTGAGGAAAATTCTTGGCCCGATTAAAGACAACGGTGAATATATACGACGGCATAACTATGAGCTGTATATTCATTTCCAGAAGATCTCTGATGTAATGAGGAAAAGGAGGATTGCATTTTATGGCCACTTGTTTAGAATGAAACCCACACGATTGCCGAACCGGATCTTTAACTATTTTAAAAATAAGACGACCAAGCCAGCCTGGTTCGAAGAGGTGGAAAGTGACCTGCAAGAGATAGAAATTACCTGTGGGGATATTCAAGAACGCAATCCCCTCAGGAAGAAACTACACAGCCACCAGGGTTTTCAAGAAAAACCGAAGTTGAAGACGGGAAAGATGTGGACGGAAGAAAGAAAAGAGCAATACCGGCAACGTATGAAGGAACACTGGGCAGAGATCAAAGCCCAGAGAAGCCAGTTGAAATAACGTGGTCCTTAGTTGGCCGATACGATTAAAGAAAGAATAATAATCATAATAATAATAATTTATAACTACTCACACGTTATAATGTTAAGTATATACAGTGTGTATTTGCAATCAAAAATATTATATATATACACCACATATTTCAACACTCGACTACAGCGACTAAAATTCGTTGTCCTTGATCCGTGGTAGAGACTATTGTCACTGTTGTTCTTGTTGTTGATTCTTTAGGGGTTGCGTTATCATGGTCTGGTAGCCCCGCGTACTTTAGGTGTGAGTAGAAGTTGTCTGATAACCTGTGACTCTGGTGTATGTAGGCTTGCTAGTGTGTGTACTTTTATACGAGGAAGGATTTGGGTAGGAAGCTGTTGTTGTTGTTTCATTTGAGATGCATGAACATCAATGTTAATTAGGCCCGTGTACTTGGGTGAGTGTTGAATTTTGTCTGATAACCTGTGTTATTGCGATGGCTGTATTAGTGTGAGTGTGTGTATGTATATATATATATTAGGTGAGGATTCAATCAAACAACGTTTAATAACCGTATAGCACGTTGTATTTCAACAAGATACTACAACCAACATTCAATTATACTCCTTGAAAAGGACAAAGGGTTATAACTATATCCATGCATTTAGGAGAAAGTAGGCTATATGTTCTTTACTGAACATCTTGTTCTTTGGTAAGTTTAAAAAGTTTTGAAGCAATGGAAATTTCCTCAAGTTACATAAATACTACAGCTGTTGTAAGGAATGGCTATCAAAGAAATGTCTGCAAAGGTTGATGAATGAAGGATTCTGTAGATGTTTGCCGATGTTAACAAACTTCACTAACACTCTCATCTCGGAAACGCAGGTTCGTATCCTGGCGCAGCCAGCTGGCATTTGAGGGTGCGCAAACGCGAGGGAGCCGTGTCCGTAGATTTACTGGCACGTTAAAGATCCCCTTCGGGGCAAAATTCCGGCACCCCGGCGTCTCTAAAAGCCAGTGTAGTTAAAAGGGACGTAAAACCAATAACATTATTATTATCATCTCGGAAACAGATTAACATGTTGGCTCCTAACTAAACTACCTTTGATATTTCAATATGCGGAGAACCCAAAACATCAGAAAATGCAGGTTGACCTTCAAACTGAGACAGAAGCAGAAAGTGAAATGGAGGGTTCTTCTATTTAGTTCTAACGCCATGTTATAGGCCAATTCTCCAGTCCTTTGAAGAGAAAGGACAATTCTTTCATAGCGCAGAACAACTCGCGTGAAAGGCAGTGCTATGTCCACTGTTTTCTCACCCGGCCAATCACCCTATATACTTTACATGGAATTAGGGGCAGATGACCTCGTAGTTCCGCCCCTTAAAACAACAATAACTAACATAACTAACTAACTTTACATGGAAGGTTCTGTAGAGCGGCGCTCGATATTACAATACACCGTACGAGACTGTCAGGAACTTTAGCTGTGAATGAGTTATATATTCTTAATTCTTTTTAGAGATTCCAGAAGAGAAATACATTAATTTTAAGTAGAATATCTGTAATTTAAAGTAATTATTAATGAATAAGTAAATTTTGTGCAATACGGCCTTGAGTAGGCCTTTAATGATGCACCGCCCCTGCTTGAACCAAACCCGGACCTTTGAATTCGAACCCTGAGACCATAAAATGCTAAAAGAGAGGAGTTGACCACCTTGAAATCTCTCGGTGAAGTGTGGAATAAGCCCACATACAAACACCTGTTGCTGTCAACTCTGACCAAGGTTGCTCGTGTCTACATGTTTATTGTTGGTAATTTGCATTAACAGTAATAAAATTACTAAAAATGTATGGACATTTAGATTGCTTGTTATCCAGAGCATTCATACTGTAGTTTCTGGAACAACATTCCACTTTCCTACCTCCTCTCTCTCCAAGGGATCCCAAAATGAAACTCAAGGTACTCTTAGAGACGCCTGCCATTAAAGAAAGCTCACCTAATGTACACGGACGGAGCCGGAATATAATACAATCAATTTTTACCGGTGAATAATTCGCTGGGTTTAGTGGAATTTAGCATTTAGAAATCCAAAACATCCCATTTAAATTTGTAACATCTATAACATTCAAATTTAGCGTTCTTTTAGATTCAGATTTAGCGTTTTCTTTTTTTACATCTATAATTTCCAGATTTAGTATTTTGTAGCATCTACGGTATGGTTGATTGGTTGGTTCCTCAGTTTAGGGGCTGCGACAACGTGGTCATGTAGCCCCGTGTACTTTGGGTGTGTGTAGAATCTGTCTGATAACCGGTGTTAATTGTGACGGCTCTATTAGTGTGTGTTATCTGTAATTCAAGTAAGAACTGCAGACATTCGATTTTCAAGTAGTTCCAACTCTTGCTACCAAACGCCACCGTCAACGACCAACTAGTTCTAAACTTATGATTCACAGATTTTACGTTTTGTAACATCTATGATTTCAGGATGTATCTAGACTTAACAAACAACAAAAGAGGTATAGCCTATCAGAACACGCCCTATTCCTATGTACAATTATTTAGTTTGCACACCTGGAGTTACAGTGAACACGAAAACTGCGCGTAGCTCCAGCAAGGAAGACAACCAGATAAGTATTAGCCTGTAATATTACAGTTCAACCATAGTTGACTTTTACAACGATATAATCACTCCGGATATCTATCACCATTTAGCATTTCACGTAACATCATATACACTGCATTTAGCATACACCGACAGTTCCAGTACCAATACTGCAACTAAATAATTGTTCATGTACATATTGTAAATATTTTCACCTGTATCCTCAAACATAGATGTTATAGTCTAAGTGTAAAGGATCTGATGATGATCACTTGACGATCGAAACTGGTCATCCTAGTGTATTTATTAACGTCATGTAATTTATTTTAGGATTACGACATAACCCAGCTCTTTTGGGTACATTCGTGTTGACCGACTGAAAAGCACCAAACTCTTGTTAAAAATTTATAAATACATATCAAATTAATACAAATAAATAAATAAAACATGTGCACTTAGGCACTAAAGACAATTGAAATAAATAAATAATTAAATATTAAATAATAAATAGTAAAATCAAAGTAATATAAATAAATAAAATTTGCACTTTGGTAAAATTAAAAATAAAAGTAAATTCCCAATATTGTCCGCTCTATTTCCCGAAGGTATACACCACTATTGCATTCAAACATTGTTCGTTTTGTAGAAAATAATCAGTATCGGATTTATTTAGTTTTGAAAAGCGAACAATATCGCATTTTGTACCAATAAGAACACTCACCGCCGGAAGTCAAGATAGCTCAGCGCCCAACGTGACCAGCTCTTACCTGTAATGAGAATACTGAATGTTAGAAATTAAGAACGACACAAACATGGTCGGTAGAAAGTAATATTCAGAGTTACGTAGTCATTTATTGCTGGTAATTAAGTAACACTTATCGTTACTTAGCAATAATAGTAACTGCGTTAGTCAGAATTTCTCGATGAATTGGAGCATTAAATTCCGTTTTATGGAGCAGAAATACTTTAATCAAAGCTAAGAAACGTATTTACAGTTTATTGGTATAATGTATTTTGTTATATGGAGAAGAAACTTGGACGTTAAACAGACAGCAAGCTGGTAACAGAGCTGGATTATTGGAGGAGGGCGGCAAGAAAATCAAGATTGCTTAAAATTAGAAATACGAGACTCAGAGAAATGTTGCAGGTAAAAAACAAAATGGACTAGAAGTGCTTGAAGAAAGAAGATTACAATTGTTTGGACATGTAAAAAGGTTGCAGAATAGTAGAATTCCAAATTGAATGTTACATTGGCAAGCTGAAGGCAAACGGACACGTGGTGAACCAAGAGAACAGTGGATGGATGGTGTAAAGAGGAGCCTGGCTACCAGAGGATTAACCGAGGAAGATGCTGAAGACCGACATTTGTGGAGGAGTGGGTATTATTGGGTTGAAGGAAAACTACTGAGTTGTAGAATATTCCTAATAAAGAAGAAAATTAAAATAAATTCAAATAAAATACAGGGGGAAAATGACCTCACTGTTCCGCCCCTTAAAACAACATTAAGTAACTAACTAACAAATAATAATGACATCTTCAATAATATTCTATAGAGGTTAAAATAGAATATAATAATCAGGCCCGAATTTTTAGGTTTTAAGAAATTAAAATTTGGTTCTATCAGTATATTAGGTTTATACAGGATCTTGTTGTTGTGTTCAATTTAGGAATTTATAGGATTTTTGGAATATCTATACACATATAATAAAGCTGAAGAGTTTGTTTGTTTGTTTGTTTGTTTGTTTGTGAGTTTAAACGCGCTAATCTCTGGAACTACCAGTCGGATTCGAAAAACTCTTTTTGTATATAATAGCCTGATTCACGAGGAATAGTTTAGTCTATATAGCATTAGGCTACACCTTTCAGATAACCATAATGATTGATTTTTGTTCAGTAAGTCGGAAGAACAAGCGCTCCAGAACAGCTTCAATAATACCCAAGTCTATTGTTGCCTAGTAATGCGGGCTGCATCACGTCGCCCCTACCAGTGTTCTGGTGCAGAATTGCGAGCTGCTTATAAATTGCAGTCACGGGGAGTAATTTGTGTTAGGCCCCTTAAAACAGTAATCATCATGACAATAGTATGGCTCTGTATAAGGGCGATGAGGTTATGAGCTGCAGTAAGCGTTGATGCTTATCCTTGAACGCTCCAGTTCTCTAGTATATACACACATCAAAAAAAGTTTTGCATCACCTCGGTTCCAAGAGTTCCGGAACCGTTAAATACAAAGGGAATAGAGATCAACACAAACAACATTTCAGCTCGTTTTATTGCTCATGAGACCCACACATTGCATGTTGTACCATCATACAGCTAGACTTTCAGCATTTGTGGTCCAGATTGCAGTACACACCACTACCTCTAATACCCAGTAGCACGTCCTCTTGCATTGATGCATGCCTGTATTCGCCGTGGCATACTATCCACAAGTTCATCAAGACACTGTTGGTCCAAATTGTCTCACTCCTCAACGACAATTCGGCGTAAATCTCTCAGAGTGGTTGGTGGGTCAAGACGTCCATAAACAGCCCTTTTCAACATATCCCAGGCATGTTCGATAGGGTTCATGTCTGGCGAACATGCTGGCCACTGTAGTCGAGCGATGTCGTTATCTTGAAGGAACGCATTCACAAGATGTGCACGATGAGGTCGAGAATTGTCGTCCATGAAGACAAATGCCTCTCCAATATTCTGCCGATATGGTTGCACTATGGGTCGGAGGATGTCATTCAGGTATCGTAAAGCCGTTTCGGAGCCTTCCATGACCACCAGTGGCGTACGTCGGCCCCACATAATGCCACCCCAAAACATCAGGGAACCACCACCTTGCTGCACTCGCTGGACAGTGTGTCTAAGACGTTCAGCCTGACCAGGGTGCCTCCAAACACGTCTCCGACGATTGTCTGGTTGAAGGCATATGCGACACTCATCGGTGAAGAGAACGTGATGCCAATTCCGTGGGGTCCATTCAGCATGTTGTTGGGCCCATCTGTACCGCGCTGCATGGTGTCGGGGTTGCAAAGCTGGACCTCGCCATGGACGTCGGGAGTGAAGTTGCGCATCATGCAGCCTATTGCGCACAGTTTGAGTTGAAACACGACGTCCTGTGGCTGAACGAAACGCATTATTCAACATGGTGGCATTGCTGTCAGGGTTCCTCCGAGCGGCAATCCGTAAGTAGCGGTCATCCACTACAGTACCCTTGGGCGGCCTGAGCGAGGCCTGTCATCGACAGTTCCTTTATCTCTGTACCTCCTCCATGTCCGAACAACATCGCTTTGGTTCACTCTGAGACGCCTGGAAACTTCCCTTGTTGAGAGCCCTTCTTGACACAAAGTAACAATGCGGACGCGATCGAACTGCGGTATTGACCTTCTAGGCATGGTAGAACTACAGACAACATGAGCAGCGTACCTTCGTCCTGGTGGAATGACTGGAACTGATCGGCTGTCGTACCCCCTCCGTCTAATAGGCCCTGCTCATGCATGGTTGTTGACATCTTTGAGCAGTTTTAGTGACATCTATGAACAGTCAAAGAGACTGTATCTTGGATACAATATACACAGTCAACGTCTATATGCCGGAGATCTGGGAACCGAGGTGATGCAAAACTTTTTTTGATGTGTGTATATTTATATTTATCGAATGACATAGAGACAACAAATATGCAAGATAAATATATACACATTGATATATACATATTTACAGCGTCACATGACAAGGCAGGCTCATATCTTTAAATCTAAATTCCGTATCCATTGCAGTGCTGCAGGTTTTGCCAACAGGAAGTCAGACCGATCACCCTGATATGCTCTTCTATGGCATTCGTGAACGATGTGGTGAACCGACTGTGAAGGAGCACCGCAGTCACATTGGGGAGAAGGAATTTTACCCCATTTTTCTGTAGTACTAGTTATTAACATCCATGAAACAAAGAATCCACCGGGCGAAGCCGGGCACTACTGCTAGTAGACTATATTTATATAAATCACTGAGCATTGCTGGAACTCCCCATAATGAAAGATACAATAATGCACACAGCCCAATAGCGCTATTAAATGTTTGCCTCAAGTTTTAACCTATTGGCTCTGACAACCACATTCAACAATAGCGTAGGTTAGTAAAATGGTCGGTTCCTCGGTTTGGGGGCTGTGACAACGCGGTCATGTAGCCCCGAGTACTTTGGGTGTGTGTAGAATCTGTCTGATAACGGGTGTTAATTGTGATGGCTGTATTAGTGTGTGTTATCTGTTTTTAATTCAAGTAAGGACTGCAGACATTCAATCTTCTAGTAGTTCCTACTTTTGTTACCAAAACGCCACCGTCAACGACTACTAGTTCTGAAGTTGGTTACTAGATGACACCGCAGTCAGCTCCTGGCGACGAACGTTGGAACCTAGGAGCGTTAGTCAAATCATACCTATAATTTAGCTTCGCACAAGTGTAATTAGTGGAAGGTTCTTTTACATTGCATAAATCTACGACATGGGACCGCCGGCTTTACTTCCCCTCCGAAAGAAGGTTTACTGCGGGATTTTAACGCTCTTACAAATCCGACCACTTTGGCCGGGTTTGAACCCGCGACCTTGGGCATAGAAACTCAGCATGCTACACACTACGCCACCGAAGCCGCTTTTTGTTAGTAAAATGATATAAACTGCTATTATGTTCGACCCTGACTATTGTGCGTCAGAAAACGGTATCATAATGATGTCATTATAACACTATTTTCCATCATGAAACAGTTTCTCCCACCAATCAGAACTCAAGAAACAGTTGTTTGACCAATTAGATAATTAGATGCGCTGAGTTCCACGGCCTTCTAATTTAAATTTCACTGCCTGGCCTAGTGTCATAGTAGGGTAATCGAGGAGGCCATGGTCAAATACAAGGCATTCTCTGCGTCCCATGCGCTCTGTTCAGTACATAAAACTGGCGAAATCTCGACAGTTATTTATGAATATTTATCTTCGAACATAAAATAGTTATAATAATTATAGTCGAACATAAACATTCGTATGCAACTCGCCTAAAATGGTAATTAAGACACTCGTATGGGAATTATAACAACATACTCGTGTCTTAATTATTGCCATTATAGGCTCGTTGCATAATGTACTACTACGGTTTATTATTGTAAGTAATGTGCCTCTAGCATCTGGCCTTGGAGGTTGTACTGGACTGATCAATGAGCTATGGAAAGTGCTGTTCTGGCAACAGTGCACTAACCTGACGAAACCGTAAGAAAGAGAACAGTCTTGTAGCCGTGGGAAAGTTTCAATGATCTATTGTAAAGTTGGTAACTCGGCCACAGCCTGCTAGGGTAAGGTCGGAATACGTTCGGCTTTATTACTCGGGTCACGAGATGAACAGTAGTTCCTTTATTTAGACAGAGCCAGTACGCGAGCACCACGATCGCTAGGGCAGCGTAGCAAGTCCGAACATCGCAGATTCGCATCCCGGCGCTGACAGAGGGTATCGTGAATGTGGTTTTACTCGGGGGTTTTCCCTACTCCCTCCAGAAAAATGTCGTGATAGTACCTTAGTTCTGGTTGTGTCCAGATTGCGGTCATTTTCATTTTAGGGAGGAACTATAAATATTCCAGCGTCCAGATTGCGATCACTTTTCTTTGGAGACTGGTCCTTGGTTCTTCCCGACTGACTCATAGCTTCCGTAAGTTTTGTGGATAACAAGGGGAAACTGATGTTTCACTATCCAAGCAAAGAATACAGTTCAGTATTCAGCTGAGCACACCCCTTAAACCTTCGCTTGAAAAATCAAGTCCCCTCCCAATCTGACGGCACCTCATAAAGCAATGATTAAAACATTTTCAGTCTTAAGAATAGAAACGTTTCAGGATCGGAATTAACGACCTTCACTTTCAACAAAATTGTTGTAACGGGATTTTTTAAATTTCTGCCCCTCCTCTCCCATTTGAGGCGCGAGATATCTATTTTTATAATAGGTACTGTATAAGGTGAAGAATATTCTTGTCATTACCTCGAAAAATTCGTCTCGCAAAAGTAAATTGTTCCGCGTTTGATTCTAAATCCCCTTTGTAATCAATTTTTCTCCCCGCCCCCTCCTACACACAAAATCAAACATTTGAAGTTTTAGGTTTATTAACATCCCAGATTTGAAATCTGTGACTTGTGATAAGTCAAAATTAATAAGTTCACTGTCAAAACTACTCAAATCACAAGATGGTATTTTTGAAGAAAGCTTTCCCCCTACATTGCCCTCAATGATGTGGTCAAGGTAGGGTACTCCAGAAAGTGCGTAGGGTCGGGACCGGTCTCCCAAGAAAAGTGACCGCAATCTGGATTACTTCTAGCCCCGGGGCACCTACCACATCCCCGTCCCTAATACAGTTGCAGTCATCACATAAACACAGGTTAACAGACAAATTCCACACACACCCAACTAGACAGGGCTGATGTCCAAAGTTCCTAAAAAGGATTACCAACAAAGAAGCTATTTAGAGGCAGTATTGTTCATGTGTACTTTGGCAGTACGCCGGCGTAGTTGCTGTGCCCAAGATCGCGGGTTCAAACCCGGCTGAGGGACCTACACCTTTAAGAATCAAAATTTGTCATTTTCAATTTTTTTCTTCGTTTATTGATTCTTGCTCTTCAAATCACAGCAACAATTTCTTTGATATGTGCAATACTTTTGAAGTTATGACCAGAAACGTGCAGGGGAGTTTAGGAAGTTTGCCTACACATTGGTAACTTTGTTGCTCGTTTCCCGAAACTTTGGATTTTCAAATCCGTTTCCTTAGTAACTGCCAGAGTTTTCAAGATAATGAGGTGAAATTTAGTATAGATGTGTATCTTATAGGGAAGAGCAATAGGACCTAGAACTGTTGCGATACATGTTATAGTTTCGGTTTTTAAAAAAATATTCAGTGAAAAAACTTGCAAAAGTTACACTTTCATATAAGCTTTATAAAAAAAAATATTTATGGATTCCAATGATTGTAGGTCAATCTCTAGTAAATACAAACCGAGGCACCAGAATGCAAAATTGAAATTGCTTGAATAATTTGTATTGCAATTGAATTTTCCTTTTGTTTTTGTTTGGCCATTTGGCTGCAATAAAAGTATTATTAAATAGAATGAAAAAATAATTTTTGAAAAACATGATATTTGTGTAAAATATCAGGGAAATGGTGGAACAGTGCAAAATATGCAGCCGCCATTTTAAATGCCTAATTTCCTGAAATGCATTCGCCATATGACTTGTAAATACACGAACATACTGGCAAAGCATAGAGTGATTGGCAGACTAAACTACAATTCTTTAGTACTTTCTCTTGCTGAGGAATAAGAAAGTGAAATATACCTGTTTTGTTTATCCTTAAAGGTGTAGGTCCCCCCTTAAGAGCGTTAAAATCCCTCAGTATGCCTTCCTTCGGAGGAGAAGTAAAGAAACTACATAACCAAAACATGTCTTACCATTTCATAATAACTTCGTCACACGTATTTTCCAAAGTTCTCTCTACAATGTCTCTCAACCTGGCAAATACACATTATCCATCATAGAACTTACTTATTCAGTTTTTACACACACATCTCTTCAATTCAACGTTGTTTTATCAAGAATTGTTTACGCTTTATAAAAAAAACAAGAAGTTCCGTAACGAACTAAAGAGCCTACGTTTCTTAAAATTTAAAATTCATGCCAATCTATATAGACCTATCTAGAATAATGACGAAATTAAGTTGGTAATATCGAAATTTCTAATTAGTTTGAAATATACCTGGTATAATGTAGCCTAATAGAGCAATACAGTTGGCAGCCCTGGTGACTGGATATATTGTTAGTTCCATCTCTTAAGGTACAGAATACAAAATGTGCTTGAAGTCCAATGGATAGCATCGACGTTACATGCAGTTAGACATTGGATCTGAAATATTATGATTTCTTGTTGTGCCAATTTTGGATGAAATCCGTTTGTTAGTATAGAAGTTACATGTATTTTAAAATTGGACCTATCAGCAGGCTTACAGACATGTTGGCAGCACTGACGTATATTATTTTCTCCCGATTACTTTTGAATATCAGCTACTATACGTGTGCAAATTTTAAAGCTGTTGGCTTACTTACTTTCTGATATATTAATATTAGGGTAAAATATAGAGACAGCATTTATTAGCAGTTGGCAGCCCTGGTGGCTTTTAAGAATACGCTCAGTCATATATGTTTATGTACACGTAGTACATACGAAATTTGGTTGAAATCCAAATGATAGTGTAGAAGTTATATGCATTTTAAAGATTGGACCTATCAGCAGGCTTAGAATCATTTTGGCAACACTGCCATGCATGGTCTCCTGGGAATTAAGAGTGAAATATTATTGTCTATATTTGTGCCAATTTTGGAATAGCTCCCATGCATACCTTCCAAGATATCCAACATGGAGTTCAAATTTCAATTGCGGTTCTCAGCTGTTGGTAGCACAGACATCATTTTCAAATATGGGCTTGAGATATTCAGGTAGAGATCTTTACTCATACCAAATTTGGATTCGATTGCTGCAGCTCTTTAGGAGTTGATAGGACACACACACACACACACACACACACACATACAGACAGCCAGACAGAGAGACAGACAGAAATTTGCCCGGATCGATCTCCTAAGTCTACTTTATCCTCATTATTGCAAAATGTAAAAAGTAGGCTAAAAATTGCAACAGATCTGTTTTTTGAAATTTTACTTTGGAACAAAAATATTTATAGTATCCTCTATTATGACAAAATTGGTATTAAGTTGTATGTTATTGCACAGTTGAAAAAATTGAAAATCCACAGCCTGCTTCCAGTCTCCGACCGGGTCAGGAATGGAATGAATGAAGTCCCCATCTAGCGGCGAGGATATGAACTGTGCCGAAGCCTGTCGCACTCCTCTGGGGCAATGATTAAATGAATGACAGATGAAATGAAATGATAGTGGAGAGTGTTGCTGGAATTCATTTTGACAGGGAAAACCGGAGTACCCGGAGAAAAACCTGTCTGCCTCCGTTTTGTCCAGCACAGATCTCACATGGAGTGGCCGGGATTTGAACCACGGACCCAGCGGTGAGAGGCCGGCGTGCTGTCGCCTAAGCCACGGAGGCTTGTTATTGCCCAGTTACAGTTACCACGCTGAGGAATGTACTAAGGTAATAAATAGTTTATTTTAGTTTATGTACATCGTACATTGGCAGTAATAATAATAATATCATTGTATGGCCTCGGGTGTCGGGTGCAAGCTTCTTTGTTATTTGCCGCCCAGACGGCAGCTTGCATATCGAATTTCGTTTGTCCTTGGAGCGCTATTAAAGATATAAGCTCCTTGACACTATAGGGCTTTCTAGTAGAGTGGAGGATTATTTTGTGTTGGCGGAAAATCCCGAGATTAATCTTGCCATTATGAGCACGGCCTACTGAATTCAAATGGGTTCTTTATCAATTAATATGATAAAATTGGTCCGGTCAACTCAAAACATAAAATGCCAGCGTTTCGCCCCAGTGTGCCGGTGTGCTCGTCAGTTGGTACAGAATATTCATAACCTATTTGGATTGCCAAGATAAGGTTTTTGTTTTATGAAAGGGAGCTTGACTTCCGTAGCACATTGGCATCGCTCGTGACGTTAGTACTGCTCGTATTTTGTGTCTTGTGATGGCCTTCTCAGTATGTGCTAGCCATGCGTATTGGTGAGGTGTGTCTGTACCAGCTGACGAGCCCAACGGCACATTGGGGCGAAACGCTGGCATGTTATGTTTTAGTTGACCGGACCAATTTTATCATATTAATTGATAATTTATCTGCTCAAACGGAAATAACATCATATTCCCATTTGGGAATATTCATAACCTAAATGGGTTCTTTCACATGCCAACAAGTAGACATGCGTGTTGTGATTTTTGTCGCCCTTCAAAAATTACTTATTATGGCAAGAAGCCATCCTGCAAGCTTGGGGTTGGTAGGCCGACACGATAACCACTCACCCACCGTAGCAAGCAAGTTTGGCTGTACCTTGGCTATGTTCCATAAAACTAACCAATATTGTTAATATTCAAAATAATGTAACTGGTTTTCCAAGTTATGTTCCATTAAGGATTAATGAGGACTGATGAACAGGAAAGACACCAAGGATGATCTGGAGAAAGTCGAAAGACTTACTGAATCCTCGGGAAAATTCATGGGCCGAGATTGCTTCCGGATGGAATCTGTCAACTGAAACCAAACTCCAATCTGTATCGATGGTTGCAAACATCCAATACCAGCTTGTGACGTAGGCGGCTGAAATCCTACGGGCATCTTCTACTAACTGACAACAACCAACTTACCTTGGTTAAAAGACTAGAAACCTGTGGTTCTATGAAGTAGTTTTTTTTTAAATTTAAGATTATTGTTTACAAATTATACAAAATTGGGCACATATTAAATATTATTAGCCCGGTCAAGTTAGCCCAAAAAAATAGGGGTAAGGTTACAAAAATTCGCATAGAGCTGAAAATTTGTACTAATGGTCTAAACACCATTATAAATGAAATGTGAAAAGTCCCCATCGGACCGACAACGGCAAAAAAAAATAAAAAAAAAATCCAAGGTCAAAGTTCGCCAATATGTTTTTTTTTTGGTGTTTATCACCCAAACGGTAAGTTTTATCATAAAAATAGACCAGACCAAACATGTAGATCATGCAATTATCTATACAATTTGTACCAACACTTTTTCTCCCAAGAGTCACCGTTTTTTAGATATAACGATTCAAAAAGTTGAAAAAGTTGTAATCTTCATAACATGCACACGTTTCCACGCCACCTGTGAGATAGTGTACTTGGCGTTTTTTTTAACGTGGTTTCTCCGGTAGGCCTATTCCACTATCTATTGTGATCCTATTTAATTCAATAATATTTAATCATCATATATATTATTTCAGTAGTATAGATCCCTCCTCCGGCGCTTACAAGAGACCAATCGTAATAAATGAGCATTCTAATGAAAGAGATTAGACATTAGCAGTGACGAATTGCACTCTAATTTCATAAATATCTATACTTTCTTTAAAAAGTGACTTTCAAAAAAATGTACGAAGAGTGCGATTAGCATATACTGTTGCTGCAGGAGAATACGCTCCATAATTGCTGTCCACTTAACATTTTAACCGCTGTGACGCCTGTTTCATGTCATTTTAACATTCCCAAGGTCTTTCCTTTATCATTGTTCGTGGATTTTAGAAAGAGAAAATCAAAGAAATGAATACTCGAATCGTATAATTTCATAAATATCGAATAACGGGCGAGTGTTATGATGATCCAATTTTCAGTGATTGCCTTCTTAAGTTAGGGAACGTAGAAATTGGAATTCTAACTGAGATGTAAATAGTGTTCTATAATCATTTGGTTGAAATAAAATCATAACAACCTTTCTCCTTAAGTCTCTCATTATAAACTTATTGGGGAAAGTGTTGTCTATGAACGTGCAAGATTCCTCGCACGGGTCCGGTAGTAATAAAAAATCGTACTATGGTACCATGGTACCCTTTTTTAATTTTAATATTTCTGAATTAAACAGGATCACAATAGATAGTGGAATAGGCCTACCGGGAAAACCACGTTAAAAACGCGCCAAGTACACTATCTCACAGGTGGCGTGGAAACGTGTGCATATTATGAAGATTACAACTTTTTCTACTTTTTGAATCGTTATATCCTAAAACCGGTGACTCTTAGGAGATAATGTGCTGAGAAAGTTGTTATAGATAATGGCAAGATCTACAATTTTAGTGTGATCTATTTTTATGATAAAACATACCGTTTGGCTGAAAATCGCAAAAACCTCATATTAGCGAACTTTCACCACAACTATATTTTTGCCGTTGTCGGATCGATGGGGACTTTTCACATTTCATTTATAATGGTGTTTCGACCATTAGTACAAATTTTCAGCTCCATGCGAATTTTTGTAACCTTGCATGTCTAACTTGACCAGGCTATATATAAAATATTTCACTGACAAGCCATACGATAAATACACAAATGTATGTCTGTCTGTCTGTCTGTCTGTCTACCCCTTATTATACCTGTTTCCAACGAGGAAATCCTATGTGGAGGGGAAGATTTTTCGGCTGGGTGCCCTTTCTGACGCCAACCTCAAGAAAGGAGTTAATGAGTGATGAAATGAATGAAGCGACCGTGGCCTGTCATAATCAAGAGAGGGCAGAGAGATGCCAGACACACGTAAGTGAAAACAATGCTGGATTCAGCTGTTGTCCCGTGATCGCCAACCCACGTCTCACAAGTTGTGAGCCCCTGGGGGGGGGATTTAGCATGGTATGTGTATTTTTAATAACGACAACCATACCAGCAAATGGTGCAGTGGCTACCATTCTTGGATGTCACCGCTGTAGTTCGGGTCGATTCCAGACTCTGACAGAGCCTTAAATCGAACCCTGACTTATGCGATAACAGCCAACAATGCTAGTAACTCCGCCATGATGATGATGATGATGATGATAATTGTTTTAAGGGGCCTAACATCTAGGTTATCGGCCCCTAATAGTCTGGGTGATAGCGAAAATGATAATGAAATGGAAACCAGAACGAAAATTAAGTGAGACGGAAAATACGAAAAGGAACTCAGATTGAAACTACTCACAAAAAGGAGAGCGGTAATAGGCCTACTTATAAAAAAGAATTTAGAACGAAAATACTCACAAAAGGAATAGATTGAAAAATACGCACAAAATGTAGGTTAAGTTCAAAACACCTACAAAATGCAATGTAGAGTCGAAATACTTACAAAATGCTATTGAGAATCAAAATACTTGCAAAATGCCCACCATACAAAATGCAATTGAAATTCAAAATACTCACTAAAATGTCCTGCTCCTACATTGAAAGACTTACTAAAAAGCAATTTAGCTTATCAATCTTTACAAAATGCAATTGAGGTTGAAAATACTCGCAAAATGAAATGCAATTTAGATCGAAAAAACTTACAAAATGCAACGTAGATTGAAAATACCTACAAAATGGAGCGTAGTTTCAAAAAAATATCGCTAAAGGGAATTTAGATACACGGGGGCACAATTAACAAAAACAGTGCGGGAACCTTAAAGAGAAAAGGAAATATAATGAAAAGAAAACAAGAGGTCTGACCCCTCGAAGAAGGAGGGATCAGGAAAGATGAGACAAGGGCCAATTATGGCGGGAAAGTGAAAGACTCCCTAGGCCTCGGATACCCTAATACCGTCGGGATCGGAAAAGAACAAGAGTTGACCAAGGGAGGTCGACAGGAAAGAAGACACACGTAAGTGGAAGCAATTCCAGACTCAGCTGGGGTCCCGTGGTCGCCAGCCACGTCCCTCTGCATGTGAGCCCCTGGGGGGATACTCCGCCATGAGGTGGATAGGGAGTGAGGTAGAGAAGTGGTGGGGACAACTCGGGTGTCGACCACACGCCCTCGGTCAATGAGCGTTACTTGGAGAGACATCAAGCAAGGGCTAGTTTAAACATGTTTCGCTGCCATAACTCAGATATAGAGCACTTATCTCTGAGATCCTGTTAAGGATGCACTATTTCACACAGCTTTTCAAACCAGTTGAATGAAGATTTAATAACACATTTGTTATGTTATTAGCACCGTATTTATAAATAATATCAAGTAAATATCTTGCTATGAAGGTTGAATTACGTTGCAAACTGGAACTCAAACCAGTTCAACTGATAATAAAAACGTAGGATGCAGCTAAAATATTGACAATTGAGGCTTTGTATGTGAGCGATTGCGAGAGCTGCATTTCCATCGCAAAGGGACAATACTGGTTCTAATGACAATCAACACACATCATCTTCAGTGGTGAAGAAACTAAACTATCAGGAGATTTGTGAGGAATGTTGTAGATATCAAATGAATAGATTTATCATTGTATTTTATTGGTCTAAATTCGATGGTACTTTAAAGTTCCTCCTCTACAATGCCAAACATCGAATGATGGATATATAAGGTGCGTTCAAAAGGTGACGAGCCGGAGGCTGGAATGCGCAAACCGGTGACGACATTGGCTAATCGTGGCGTGTGTAACGAGGTGTGGTTCCAACCGGAGCGTGGAAGGTCACAGCCCGTCGCAAGAGGGCACGCGTGCACGTCACGTGACGATACAAAGCGAGCAGCAGCAAGCATCAATCGTCCAACGCTGCCAGTCGCATTGCAAACAGTGACATGGAGGCGTCAAACGAAGAGCAAAGAGGTGTTGTTCGGTTTCTGACAGCGGAAGGAGTAGGGGGAACGGACATTCATCGCCGAATGTCACAAGTGTACAGCGAACACTGCATGTCCCTTGCAAGGGTCAAGGCGTGGCACAAGCGCTTCAGGGAAGGACGGGTGTCGTTAGCCGATGATGCCCGGTCTGAGGCACCCCCCTGCATTACCGATGACAACGTCCAGCTGGTTGATGCACTCATTACCCAGGACCGCCGAGTGACAGTGAACGCCATAGCCGTCATGGTCGGATTGAGCGTCGGAAGTGTGCACACCATCAAGAAGGAACGACTGCACTTGCGCAAAGTGTGCCCCACTGTCTACAACCACACCAGGAAGCATGTCGAATGGCCCACTGTCTCGGTCATCTGCAGCGCTATGCGAGGGAAGGGAATGGGTTCCTGGCACGAGTGGTAACTGGAGATGAGTCATGGTGTTATCACTTCGAACCAGAATCCAAACGACGAAGCCTCCAGTGGAAGCATCCAGGGTCACCACCACCCAAAAAAGGCAAGGCCATCCACACCAGTGCGGGAAAGGTAATACTGACTTTCTTCTTTGACCAATATGGCCCCCTTCTGATACAGTTCAGGCCGCACGGGACAACAGTGAATGCCCAGCGTTACTCGCAAGCCTTGACCACCCTTCGCCACGCGATCAAAACTAAACGACCAGGCAATCTCACCCGTGGGGTAATTCTGCTCCACGACAATGCACGACCTCATACGGCCAACACAGTCGTGGCACTCCTGCAGAAATTCAAATGGGAGGTTCTCGGCCACCCTCCATACAGTCCAGACCTCTCTCCCTGTGATTACGCCATGTTTGGTCCCCTGAAAAGGGCTCTGCGGGACCAACGATTCACCTCGGACGCCGACGTCCAGCTGTACGTGTGGAACAGGTTCACATCGCAGCCCAGGGAATTTTATGAGACAGCCATTCACCGCCTCGTGTCACAGTGGGACAAGTGCCTCAACAGCCAGGGTCAATACTTCTAACATACAGGTACTGGTTTCTGTAATTATGCCTCCGGCTCGTTACTTTTTGAACGCACCTTATAGTATCTTGGAAAGCGGTCGTTGATGCCAAAAGCATTCTATTTCTGATCTCTTGTATCAGATAGTCTTCCTTAGATAGTATATGTACGAGTCTCGATCGAGTGAATTTCGAGACATAAGTTCAATTCATAAGTAAAAAACTGTTTTATTTTTGCTCGTGAGAGTTTCATTGCGGTGGTCAAGGACAGTTTTTCGGGGTTTGAAATATCTTTCATGGCTCTAATCGCTGCTGTTGCTTCTTCTCTAACGTGGTCCGTGTAGTTTGAAGGCAAATACCCAGATATTTGAATTGATTCACAATACAGGTGTGTGCAAATTATTAGACTAGATTTCAGTTTTCAAACGTTTCATTTTTAGCCTATCTTCATCTTATGAAAAAATAGGCATGTGAACAGATCACCTTTTGTCCGTGTGTGAGTGTGCGTATGTGTGTCTGTCTGTCCGTCCGTCCGTCTGACTGTGTGTGCCCCCTCCCCCCAATAACTTCTAAACGGCTGGAGCGATTTCATTAAATCTCGGTAAGTTCATAGTACTATTTTGGCCAACCCCGACCGTGCCCATCAAATTTTCGTACGTATCACCAATCCAACATGGCGACTGTGCGAAATATTTCACCGGCATTCTATATCTACGAAACTATTACCGATATCACCCTAAAATTTTGTACGGTGATAAAGGGCAGTACTAGAAGTTCACTTGTGCAACTTTCAGAAACCAGTTAAGTTCAAACCCAACATGGCGGCCAAGCGAACTTTAGACATTTAAATAGAATTTTCTCGCGATTTAAACATCTACGCGCAATGAAACATGGTATAGCAAATTGCTATGCCCATTGTAATGCACTGGCATCTAATTTAGTTCAATTGTTTACATAACCTCAAGATGGCGGTTGTGCGAAATATTTCACTGGCATTATACATGGTCTTTCACTCAAAGTGCGGCCGACAGCGCGGCGCGTAGAGGCAGCTCGCTGAGCTAAGGGTCGAGAGTCCGAAGCATCAATCCAACAGCACTTCCTTCCTTATCTTAATTATGACATATGCTGTGACAGCAGCGCGCTGTGATATGCTCGTCTGACCTTTTTAGCTTCACGTTCTACCTAGAGCGCTGGGCCGGCCGCACTTTGAGTGAAACTATTACTGATATCACCCTGAAATGTTGTAGGGTCATAGACGGACCTGCTACAATTTCATCCATGTATCTTTCAAAAAGTACAAAACGAACATGGCAGCCAAGCGAAGTTGAGACATTTTGATAGACCTTTCTCACGATGTAACCATCTGAGCGCAGTGAAATATGGTACAGTACATGATTATGCATATTGTAACGCACGCACTGGTATCTAATTTAGTTCAATTGTTTACATAACCTCAAGATGGCGGCTGCGCAAAATTTTAAAAGTAAGTTTGTGTTTCTTGTGTCGTATTCATGCGATGGAAGTGAAAGTTTGAATAATGAAACTAGGCAATAATTTTCTATTAATGGTAGATAACTCTATGGACTATACATACGACAATCCTACATGGTGACCATCTGAAATATTTAGACGGTTCTCAATATCTACGAATCTTTCACAGCAATCAACCTGAAATGTTGTATGTTCATAGAGGCTATGAAGATAAGTTCACATATAGGACTTTCAATAACCTGGTGAACACAAATCGGACATGGCGGCGAAATATAAATATTGAAATAGACGTTTCTAGCGATTTAACCATTCGAGTGCAGTGAAACTTGGTATGGCAAATACTTATACAAATGTTAATCCACTGGCACCTAATTTATTTCGATTGATTTCATAACCAAATGTTGGCAGCTGTGTGAAATTTTAAAATCTCGTTTTTACTTCTTATGTCCTAATCATGCGATTGAAGTTTGAATACTACACGTACACAATAATCTTCATGTAAGAGTACATAACTCTAAGACCTACATATATAAAATCCAACATGGCGACCATCCGAAATATTAGACGGTTCACAATTTCTACGAATCTACACACATCAAAAAAAGTTTTGCATCACCTCGGTTCCAAGAGTTCCGGAACCGTTAAATACAAAGGGAATAGAGATCAACACAAACAACATTTCAGCTCGTTTTATTGCTCATGAGACCCACACATTGCATGTTGTACCATCATACAGCTAGACTTTCAGCATTTGTGGTCCAGATTGCAGTACACACCACTACCTCTAATACCCAGTAGCACGTCCTCTTGCATTGATGCATGCCTGTATTCGCCGTGGCATACTATCCACAAGTTCATCAAGACACTGTTGGTCCAAATTGTCCCACTCCTCAACGACAATTCGGCGTAAATCTCTCAGAGTGGTTGGTGGGTCAAGACGTCCATAAACAGCCCTTTTCAACATATCCCAGGCATGTTCGATAGGGTTCATGTCTGGCGAACATGCTGGCCACTGTAGTCGAGCGATGTCGTTATCTTGAAGGAACGCATTCACAAGATGTGCACGATGAGGTCGAGAATTGTCGTCCATGAAGACAAATGCCTCTCCAATATTCTGCCGATATGGTTGCACTATGGGTCGGAGGATGTCATTCAGGTATCGTAAAGCCGTTTCGGAGCCTTCCATGACCACCAGTGGCGTACGTCGGCCCCACATAATGCCACCCCAAAACATCAGGGAACCACCACCTTGCTGCACTCGCTGGACAGTGTGTCTAAGACGTTCAGCCTGACCAGGGTGCCTCCAAACACGTCTCCGACGATTGTCTGGTTGAAGGCATATGCGACACTCATCGGTGAAGAGAACGTGATGCCAATTCCGTGGGGTCCATTCAGCATGTTGTTGGGCCCATCTGTACCGCGCTGCATGGTGTCGGGGTTGCAAAGCTGGACCTCGCCATGGACGTCGGGAGTGAAGTTGCGCATCATGCAGCCTATTGCGCACAGTTTGAGTTGAAACACGACGTCCTGTGGCTGAACGAAACGCATTATTCAACATGGTGGCATTGCTGTCAGGGTTCCTCCGAGCGGCAATCCGTAAGTAGCGGTCATCCACTACAGTAGTAGCCCTTGGGCGGCCTGAGCGAGGCCTGTCATCGACAGTTCCTGTATCTCTGTACCTCCTCCATGTCCGAACAACATCGCTTTGGTTCACTCTGAGACGCCTGGAAACTTCCCTTGTTGAGAGCCCTTCTTGACACAAAGTAACAATGCGGACGCGATCGAACTGCGGTATTGACCTTCTAGGCATGGTAGAACTACAGACAACATGAGCAGCGTACTTTCGTCCTGGTGGAATGACTGGAACTGATCGGCTGTCGTACCCCCTCCGTCTAATAGGCCCTGCTCATGCATGGTTGTTTACATCTTTGAGCAGTTTTAGTGACATCTATGAACAGTCAAAGGGACTGTATCTTGGATACAATATACACAGTCAACGTCTATATGCCGGAGATTTGGGAACCGAGGTGATGCAAAACTTTTTTTGATGTGTGTATTACAGCAATCAAACTGAAATTTTGTATGTTGATAGAGGCAGTTAACATAAGTAGGATATATGAAAATAGGCTTTAGTTGTTCACGGAACTACTTGTTAATTTTTCATGACCTAATGCAGTAAAAATGTTTGCAATGCGCTGAAATGTCTTCAAATGTTTAACGAATAGTCTTAATTATATTTTCTATAAAGAAACTCGCAGTATAATGACTATTTTGAATTTTCACTAAAATAGGAACGTTGCTAGTAAAAAATGTTATACGTTATGTTTTGAATTCATTCTAGTTTTCGTGTGAATTTACAGCAGAGGGATTCAAAGTGCTTTCTACTGATGGCCCCTCTTGAACTATTCGAAGGTTTGTAGTCCAAGGATTGAAATCACCTGATTTAGGGGGTACATCCCAAAGTAATTGAAAAACGAGAAAACCGACTCAGCTCAGGCATCCCTCAGACTATCCAAATCCGAAAACTGTAGACGCAATTCATTTTGGAAAATTTGTAAGTCCATAGGAAAAAAACATTACTAAGTATGGTAATCAAATATTTCAGCATGTCGTGAATAAATAGATTTAGAACAGAACCAGTAGTTCCGTGACGAACTAAAGAGCCTACTTTTCATACAATTTAAGAAATATTATGATCTATTATTGTGCCAATTTTGGATTCAATATATTTGTTTGTATAGAAGTTACATGTGTATAAAAATTGGACTCATCAGCAAGCTTAAATCATGTTGGCAGCACTGACGTAATTAGTTAATTACTATATGTATGCAAAGTTTAGAGCTGTTGGCTTGCATATTTTCTGATTTATAGACATCAGGGTCAAAATAGAGAGATCATTTATTTACAGTTGGCTGCCCTGTTGGCTCTTAAGAGTACGCATGATCATATCAGTTATGGTACACAAATCACATATGAAATTTAATTGAAACCTATTTGTTAGTATAGAAGTTACATGGATTTAAAATTTGGACCTATGAACAAGCTTAGAATCATGTTGGCAGCACTGACATATACTAGGTACTCCAAATTAATGTAAAAGGTCATGTACTATATGTGTGCTAAGTTTCGAGTTCTTGGTTTGCATACTATCTGATATATTGGTATTTGGATAAAAACATAGAGAGAGCATTTATTAACCGTTGGCAGCCCTGGTGACTTGAGAATATGCAAAGAATATGTTATTGTATTCATAGTATATACGAAATTTGGTTGAAATCCAATCGATAGTGTAGACGTTACATGCATTTAAAAATTTGACCTATCAGCAGACTTAGAATCTTGTTGGCAACACTGCCATGTATGGCCTCCTGGTAATTAAACTGAAATATTATTATCTATATGTGTGCTAATTTTGGATTAGTTCCCATGCATACCTTCCAAGATATCCAACATGGAGCTAAAATTTCAATTGCGATTTTTCAGCAATTGGTAGCACTGACGTCATTTTCAAATATGGCCTTGAGATATTCAGATACAGATCTTTACTCATACTAAATTTGGTTTTGATAGCTGCAGTCGTTTAGGAGGTGATAGGGTCGGACACACAGACAGACAGACAGACAGAAGGACAGACACACATTATTCCGGATCGATCTCATAAGTCTACTTTTTCCTCATTTTTACAAAATGTGAAAAGTAGCCTAAAAATGTGAATGATTTCAAACCTAACAATATGCAAACCTCTGTAGCTAATATGTTTCCTCCTAGGTACAATAAACTGGTCTTGTAATAACTTACGACTGTATTTTTTAAAATGACGCCATGTGGCTTGGGATGAATAGCTTTTAAGATATTTAACGTCATTTCTACACTTACTTTGTTCGTTTTGAAGTGGAAGTGAGTGTGGCTAGGAGCAGGTAGACAAGTACAAATATTGAAATAAGGAAGGGTCGGGCCATCCTTAATGGCGCTGGGTGTGGTTCAGTGTGCCCGCAGCAAACACTATCAACCCGCATTTCTCTCCCCTCAAGGCTTCGCTTCCAACAACTTGCTTCCATATTATCACTCACATTCTACAACACATAATAGCAAATGAAGACTCCACGGGTAAGACACATTTCGTAAATTTTCCAGGATAGCGAATATAAACTCTCAACACTATAGAGAAATACTTAATGCACCACAATTGAGTGTAAGCATCATCATCATGATCATCATTTCCCCTTTTCCAGCTGACACTGGGTGGGGGTAAATATGGTTCCTCTCCACTTTGTTCTGTCGTTCCACCATTCCTCTTCCGACACGGTGTTCCAATCCAGGTTCCGTTTTCTAATACTATTCTTCACTGAGTCCATCCAACGCATTCTTGGTCTTCCTCGTCCTCTCTTCCCTGTCATCCGTCGTTCCAGTGCTCGTCTTGGTAGCCTTACGTCATTCATCCGTTTGACATGTCCAAACCATCTCAATCTGTTTTGCTCCAGTTTGTCATTTAGTTTCTGTACTCCCAGTTCTTTCCGTATATCTTCATTTCTTACTCTGTCTCTCCTCGTTTTTTGGACCATACTTCTCTGGAATCTCATCTCAGCTGCCTGTACTCTGCTCTCATCCCTCTTAGTCATTGTCCAAGTTTCTGTTAATTGGTATATCCTTGTTCCATACTAGTCCCCGTACCTGTTGGTAGAAAGCACTCCCGAGTTGTATTCTTCTGCTAATTTCCAAATCTAGTCTTCCATCTTCAGTCAGTTCACTTCCCAAGTATTTGAAGTGTTTCACCACTTCCAATTCCTTATCCCCGACTTCGATTACTCCTTTCCTTCTTCTCACCTCTACTTATCACCACTGTTTTACTCTTCTCCACATTTATCTTCAATCCCCATTGCTCAATCTAAGCAATCTTCGTATAAAGGAAGTACATGTAAAGTAAGAGTATATGGGACGTTCTTTCCGTTTCCTCTAGAAATAAAAACCTCTGTATCTCGGTGACATTCCGCTTTATTTGAAATTAATTTCATCTAATCTGTAGTGATGATGGCTGGCCACCAGAATGCGCCATAAATTCATTTCCGAAACAAATGGACTTACTCCGTTTATTCCGTAGGTTCTTCAATTGTATTGTTGAGTATACTTGGTGATACTATCGTAGTTTGAACATTCTCCAGCTCACCTCATTCATTGTCATGATATTAGCAAGTAAGAGCGGCTTCGGTGGCGTAGTCGGTAGCATGCCCAAGATAGCGGGCTCAAACCCGGCCGAAGTCGTCAGATTTTTTAAGAGCGTTAAAATTCTTCAGTATTCCTTCCTTCGGAGGGGAAGTAAAGTCATGTCATAGATTTATGGCATGTAAAAGATACTTCCACAGACTTAACTTGTGTGAAGCTAAATTTCTAGGTTAGATTTCGTTGGGACAATCTATCAAAGTTCCTGCTTTCACCACTAGGTATCAGTGACATCTCGTAGCGAAAGTTGGAACTACTTGAAATTGAACGGAACATTTTAGCTCACCCAATGGGTGTCCGCATTGACCAGCTACAGCCTCTGGCGAGCCGAACATGTCCTTGGACACTCCCAGCACTAAAAGCCATACGATAAATAACTTGAGATCTCCTCTTATTGGTTAATTCTTGTTTCTTTTGCTGTGTTTTATATTTTATATTCCTCTGTGTGAATACAACTAATTTTAAGGGTGTAGTAAATTTAATATTGTTAAATTAAACAAATATCATTTTGTTGATAAAGATAAGGCCCATAACCTTTCTTCTAGTATAACAGCGTCTGTAATGTGACACTACGAGAAATAGCGGGGATACACATATTGTCAACAGATGATGATCGCTGGACGATTGAACATGTTCATCCAAGTATATTCATTAATCATATGTATTATATTTTTCAGGATTAGGAATAACACCAATTATAAGGTGCGTTCAAAAAGTAACAAGCCGGAGGCTGGAATGCGCAAACCGGTGACGACATCGGCTAATCGTGGCGTGTGTAACGAGGTGTGGTTCCGACCAGAGCGTGGAAGGTCACAGCCCGTCGCTAGAGGGCACGCGTGCACGTCACGTGGCGATACAAAGCGAGCCGCAACATGCATCAATGGTCCAACGCTGCCAGTCGCATTGCAAACAGAGACATGGAGGCGTCAAACGAAGAGCAAAGAGGTGTTGTTCGGTTTCTGATAGCGGAAGGAGTAGGGGGATCGGACATTCATCGCCGAATGTCACAAGTGTACGGCGAACACTGCATGTCCCTTGCAAGGGTCAAGGCGTGGCACAAGCGCTTCAGGGAAGGACGGGTGTCGTAAGCCGATGATGTCCAGTCTGGGGCACCCCCTGCATTACCGATGACAACGTCCAGCTGGTTGATGCACTCATTACCCAGGACCGCCGAGTGACAGTGAACGCCATAGCCGCCGTGGTCGGATTGAGCGTTGGATGTGTGCACACCATCAGGAAGGAACGACTGCACTTGCGCAAAGTGTGTGCCCCACAGTCTTCAACCCCAACAGGAAGCATGTCGAATGGCCCACTGTCCAGGTCATCTGCAGCGCTATGCGAGGGAAGGGAATGGGTTCCTGACACGAGTAGTGGCTGGAGATGAGTCATGGTGTCATCACTTCGAACCAGAATCCAAACGACAAAGCCTCCAGTGGAAGCATCCAGGGTCACCACCACCCAAAAAAGGCAAGGCCATCCACACGAGTGCAGGAAAGGTATCCTCCGGCTCGTTACTTTTTGAACGCACCTCATAGATTTGGGTACACTCGTGTTGACCGATTGAAAAACATTAAATCTCGAATGCTTATTTATACTATTATCGATTCAGCCCATCCAAAAAGAATCCTGGATACGCGTCTGTATTTAGCTTGAGACAAGATGTCCTAGCTGCTCGAAGAATGAGGCCATTCGCTGAGAAAATTGTCCGAATCGTGGCCCGATGACCGTCATTCTTGGCTGTCACCCCTAGGGTCCGTGTTCAATTCTCGGATTTACCAAGATATGTAATTCAGGTCTGAGGGCTGGAACGCGGTACACTCAGCCTCGTGAGGTCAAAACTGATAACAAATGGGCTTCATTTCCACCTCAGCCATCCTGGAAGTAGTTATTCGTGGTTTCCCACTTCTTCTCCAGCATAGGCAAATGCTGGGATGGTTCCTAACTTAAGGCCACGGCCACCTCACGCAATCCTCGCCTGAATTATAAATACAGACATACACACACACAATAGCACAGGCTATTAGCCACATTCTACACACACCCAAGGAAATGGGGCTAAATGACTTCCATGTCCTCAAGTGAAACAACAACAACAACAGCTTAATATTATTGGTTTTACGTCCCTTTTAACAACTACGGCTTAGAGACACCGGGGTGCCAGAAATTTGCCCTGAAGGGGATCTTTACCGTGTCAGTAAATATACTGACACGGCTCTCTCACATTAGTGCACCCTTAAATGCCAACAGACTGCGCCAGGATACCATCCTGCAAACTTGGGATCAGCAGGCGAGAACGTTGCCACTGGGCCACACAGCCGGTCTCACAACAGCTTAGAAAAGCAAAGGCAAAGAAAATGGAAGCGATTCCCTACAACAAGAGAATTCAGCGGCGTTAGTAAACCAGTCTGTTAGTTAGCTTGTTTGTCAGTCAGTTAGTTTGTTTAGTCAGTAGTTTGTTAGTTAGGTTTATTGTCAGTGTGCTAGAAATCGGTGAATATATTGGGTTAAACACTTCATTTGGGACATTTAAGATATTCTGACCCGACCCCCACCCCCCGCATGGATTGGACACTGTACGAAGGCCACGCAGACTGACCATGTCAGACTTTTGTCGAGCCCAACTACACTGGGCTAATGACCAATATGTCCCGAGCCCCTAGAATGAATTAAGAACAACATCAATTTCGATCGAGACAGACGGTTGTGTACGGGGCTGGCCAGCGGGCGAGTCCTTGGTTCGTGCTTCGTGATGCTCGTTTTGTTTGAGTGAGGTCCCTCACCTTTGGCGCGCCAGGTTGGCCAACTTGAGCTCGCTACACTAGCATCTGCAACAGAACCATCTAACTTTCTCCCATTTTCAATCAGTCCACACCATTAATGAGCTCCATATTCTATTCCAGTGTGCTAATCAATTTTATACAACAGAGATGTCTACCATTTATTATTATTATTATATCGCCTCCGTGGTGTAGTGGTCAGCGTACTTAGCTGCCACCCCGGAGGTCCGAGATTCGATTCCCGGCTCTGCCACGAAATCTCAAGAGTGGTATGAGGACTGGAACTGGGTCTACTCAGCTTCGGTTGGTCCAAATGAGTAGAGGGGATTCGATTCCCACCTCAGCCATCCTCGAAGTGGTTTTCCGTGGTTTCCTACTTCGCCTTCGTACAAATGCCGGGATGGTTCCTACCATCAGGCCAAAGCCGCCTCCTTCCCTCTTCCTTGTCTATCCATCCCTCATGAGGCCCCTTTGCAGGTGAGGCCGCCTGGGTGAGGTGCTAGTCCCGCCTCCCCAGTTGTATCCCCAGACCCGATGTAAAGCTCCAGGACACTGCCCGTAGTGGCAGTAAAGGTGGGATCCCTCGCTGAGTCCGTGGGAAAAGCCTACCTGGAGGGTAAACTGACTACGAAAATGATTTTATTATTATTATTATTATTATTATTATTGGATGGACGCCGGCCTCTCACCGCTGGGTCCGTGGTTCAAATCCCGGTCACTCCATGTGAGATCTGTGCTGGACAAAACGGAGGCAGACAGGTTTTTCTCCGGGTACTCCGGTTTTCCCTGTCAAAATTTCATTCCAGCAACACTCGCCACTATCATTTCATTTCATCTGTCATTCATTTAATCATTGCCCCAGAGGAGTGCGTCAGGCCTCGGCAGCCGGCACAGTTCTTATCCTCGCCGCTAGATAGGGGCTTCATTCATTCCATTCCTGACCCGGTCGGAGACTGGAAGCAGGCTGTGGATTTTCATTATTATTGGATGGAATTTTAGCAGCAGAGGAAGATGGACAGCTCTGCTGATACCAAGTCTGGTTGCGTGGACAATTAGTAGAAAACATGGGGAGATTAATTACTTTCTGACTCAGATGTTGACAGGTCATGGCTACTTTCGGTGTTACCTTCACCGTATGGCCAAAGTAAGGAGTCCAGTATGTATTTACTGCAAGAGCTAAGTGGTTTTCCACATTTTCAACACCAGGCCAATGCTGGAACGGTACCCTCCGACAGGCCACGGCCGCTTCCTTCCACATCCTTGCCCAGTTTTATTCATCTTCAACCATTCCATCTCTCATCCCGGTGCGCAGGTCGCCCACGGGCGTCGACTACTCGGCCTCTCAGGAGGCCACACGACAAAAAAAAAAAATCAAAAAATCTGAATCGAGGCATGTTGCATAAAATTCGTCTAATACGTTAATTTCTTGACTTTTAATGAGGAGGCACGATGAAATATCCTTTTAGTAAGTCTTTCACTGTCCATTCTCTGAATATGCCCATAAAAGCTCAATCGTCCTTTTCTAATAATGTCTGATATTTTCTCAGAATGCTGACCTCCACAATCCCTGTTTGGCCACTGGGCCAAAGATGGGTTTCCTGCTACACTGATATAGACCACTAAATAGCCACCGAACTTATTAAAATTTTGCCGTGCTTCTAGCGGGTTGTTGTTAGAGGGCAAGATCACCTCGTAACGCACTGTCTAGCATGGTTGGCTGTCACCCCCAGGTACCGGGTTCGATCCCTTGTATGGTCTGGTACGGGGTCTCCCAGCCTCGTGATGCAAAATGGGAACCTGCCGGATGCTATGACAGGAGGAGGAGTGGAAATGAACTGGCCACCCTACCACACGCAAACTCCGGCTCGGGATGCCTGGTTAGTGATCCATTGACTTGTCAAGGGCTCTAATTCACGTCGCCTAATTAATTAATGTTGGAGGGCAGCGACGGTTTGTGGACTTGGCAATGTTTTGTAGAGCTGTTTTGTCTTGTATATTTTCATCTGATAATCGAGCGAAACATGTCCGGCCCAATTTTTTACAGAAGTGTGTGAATGTATAAACAATTCATGTCACATTTGTCTCAGATAAAATAATCGTCACTTTCCGCCGAACGTATTTGGTCACTCATTTCTTGACCGAATGAAGAGCAGTTCTGTGGATAGATTGTTGATTCATTCCCTCCTTTTCTTACAAACTGTGATAACGGGTCAAGCTGGCCTGTATTACATCTTGACCTAATAGCTACATTATGAGTAAATCCCTCCCTATACTATTCTGCTAAGGTCCCATTCCAGTTTTGTACCGAAAATAAGGTGCCATTAACACCAACCTACACATATGGGGTACCTACAGGTTCAGCATAACGCACTCACTTACTCTTTAAATGCCTCACAATTAAATAAATACCTTAAAACATGTATATTTACAATGAAAGAATGCAACACGGTAACCATGGTAACAGAATCTGTAAGACGCAATGCAATTCCAATTATTACATTACTGTGAAAGTCTCCAGACGGTTATAAGGTTATCACTGAACCAAATTAAGCTGTAAAATTCATCAATACATACAGTATAATGCGCTTAAGGGGGTCAAGGGGCACTCTAGAATTTTTTTCACGCAATTTCACGTGAGAGTGTGTTTCGAAAGGTCTTTTTCACCCGACTATAAAGGGTCTCTGAAAACCACAGTTAAAGGCCCTTAAATGAACAGTGTCTGTGATATTCCCAGAAAACTAACTTCGCTCTGATATACCTATGAAGGAATGACAAACCCCTAACCACTGCACCAGTAGCTGAATTGATAAAGTCTGATTATTCATACCAAGGTTAAATCAGTCATAGCATTCATGATTGAGATTTTGCTTTACAACTAGAATATTCGCGGGCGAAGCCGCGACGGGTAATGCTAGTTGTATAGCCTATATTCCGATATGATCAAAAAACGCAGGCTATCGTTTTACGGGCACATACAGAGAATGAACAATAACAGACTTACAATACAAAGAAGATATTTGATGTAGTGAACAGCTCAAACAGGAAAACTAATTGGTAACATGAAATAGAGGAAGACTTGAGGCAGGTGGAGATCGCCAGGCAAATGACAGAGGAGAATTCAGAAACAAAATGAAGAATACAAAATTTAAAGCAAATGAAAAGTTGAAGACAAGAACAGTGTGTACAGAACAAAGGAAACAGGAACAGATTCAACGGATGAAGAGATTTTGGGAAGAGAAGAGTATGATGATGATGATGATGATGATAATTGTTGTTTTAAGGGGCCTAACATCTAGGTTATCAGCCTGTAATGGTCTGTGTGATAGCGGAAATGACAATGAAATGGAAACCGGAACGAAAATTAAGTGAGAAGGAAAATACTTACAAAAAGGAACTCAGATTGAAACAATTCACAAAATGTTCTTACAAAAGGGAATTTAGAACGAAAATATTCACAAAAGGAATAGATTGAAAAATACGCACAAAATGTAGGCTAGGTTCAAAATACTTACAAAATGCAATTGAAATTGAAAATGCTTAGTAAATGGACGGTAGATTCAAACTATTCATTTGGATTGACAATACTTACAAAATGCAATTGAGATTGAAAATACTTGACAAAATAAAATTTATATTCAAAATACCCACAAAATGCAATTGAGAATCAAAATACTTGCAAAATGCCGAGCACAAAAATGCAATTGAGACTTAAAATTCTTGCAAAATGCGGTTTTGGTTGAAAATACTTACACAATGCAATTGAAATTCAAAATACTCACTAAAATGCCCTGGTCCTACATTGAAAGACTTACTAAATAGCAATTCAGATTGTCAATCCTTACAAAATGCAATTGAGGTTGAAAACAATCGCGAAATGCAATTCAGATCGAAAAAACTTACAAAATGCAACGTAGATTAAAAAATTACCTACAAAATGTAGTGTAGATGAAAAAAATGAAAAACAAGTAGTTCCGCGAAGAACTGTACAGCCTATTTTCATATATCCTACTTATGTTAATTTCTTCTATCAACATACAATATTTCAGTTTAATTGCTGTAATAGATTCGTAGATATTGAGAACCGTCTAAATATTTCAGATGGTCGCCAGGTTCGATTTTTATTTTTGTACTATTACATTAAGATTATTGTGTACGTGTGGTATTCAAACTTCAATCGCATGATTAGAACACAAGAAGTAAAAACGAGATTTTAAAATTACGCACAGCAGCCATCTTGTGATTATGCAAACAATTGAAATAAATTAGATGCCAGTGGATCAACATTTGTATAAGAATTTAACGTGGAACGTTTCACGGCACTCTGATAGTTAATTCGCGAGAAACGTCCATTTAAATATTTATACTTCGCGTCGCCGCCATGTTGGATTAGTGCTCACCAGGTTACTGAAAGTCCTTTAGGTGAACATATGTTCATAGTCTCTATGAATATAAAAAAAAATCAGTTTGGTTGCTGTAAAAGATTCAGAGATATTGAGAACCGTCTAAATATTTCGGAAGCTCGCCATTTAGGAATGTTATATGTATAGGCCATAGAGTTATGTACCATTCAAGGACAATTATTGCCTAGGTTCATTATTCAAACTTTCACTACAATCGCATGATTACGACACAAGAAATAAAAACTTAATTTTAAAATTTCGCACAGCCGCCATCTTGAGGTTATGTAAACAATTGAATTAAATTAGATGGCAGTGCATTACAATCTGCAAAATCATTTACTGTACCTCATTTCACTGGGCTCAGAGAGTTAAATCACGAGAAAAGTCTATTAAAACATTTCAAATTCGCTTGATCGCCATGTTCGTTTTGTACTTTACAGGTTTATGAAATATACATAGGTAAACTTGTATCAGTACCCTTTATCACCGTACAAAATTGCAGGGTGATATCTGTAATAGTTTCGGAGATATAGAATGTCAGTGAAATATTTCGCACAGCCGCCATTTTGAGGTTATGTAAACAATTGAACTAAATTAGACTCCAGTGGATTACAATGTGTATAAACATTTGCTGTACCAAGTTTCATTACGTTTGGATAGTTAAATCACGAGAAAAGTCTATTTAAAATTCTCAAATTCGCTTGACCGCCATGTTGGTTTTGTAGTCACCAGGTTTTTGAAAGTCTCATTGGTGAACTTCTAGTAGTGCCCTTTACCACCGTACACAATTTCAGGGCGATATCGGTAATAGTTTCGGAGATATTGAATGCTAGTGAAATATTTCGCACAGCCGCCATGTTGGATTGGTGAGTCGTAACAAAATTTGAAGGACACGGTCGAGGTCACCGGGAATAGTGCTATGAACTTACCGAGTTTCATTGAAATCGCTCCAGCCGTTTAGATTTTATTAGGGACACACACACACACACACCTCACACACACACACACACACACACACACGGACAAAAGGTGATCTCATAAACCTATTTTTTCAAAATTGAAAATAGGCTAAAAAATCGCTAAAGGGAACTTAGATACAAGTAACAAAAACAGTGCGGGAATCTTAAAGAGAAAATGAAATATAATGAAAAGTAAACAAGAGGTCTGACCCCTCGAAGGAGGAGGGATCAGGAAAGATGAGACACGGGCCAATTAAGGCGGGAAAGTGAAGGACTCCCTAGGTCGCGGATACCCTAATACCGTCGGGGTCGGAAAAGAACAAGAGTTGACCAAGGGAGGTCGACAGGAAAGAAAACGGTGAGGAGCCCGGCACAAGTAAGTGGAAGCAATGCCGGACTCAGCTGGGGTCCCATGGTCACCAACCCACGTCCCACAAGTTGTGTGCCCCTGGGGGAAATAGAAGAGGAAGAAGGGAGAGAAGTGAAAATTGTGTCATCGTGAGATATTGAAGTACAAACACTGGCCATAAGGACAAGACCGACAATAGACAGGGACGATTACAAACAACATCAGGAAAACAAGGGCAAAAGTGTTATGGACACGCACACAGGATGAACAAACACAGAAGAGTTTAATATAGTTAGGCATAGAACACTGAAAACCAATTGGGTAAAAGAAACCATAAAAGACCTCAATAAAGTAAACAAGACAGGGCAGACAAGAAAACTACAGAGAAAAACTCAGAAAACAGATATTAGAACAAACGCCCAAAGAGAGAAGAAAAACGGAAAGAAGTGGACCGAAGAGAGAACGCATATATGAGAGGTTTTTGGGAACAAAGAACAGAGGGACAGAAAAAAATACAAAATAAGGGCAATAACTCAAAAAAAAAAAGTCCTCTCGGCACGCCGGAAGGCGGAGGTAGAATTCACCGGGTAAACTTGGGGATAGGCGAAAATAGGCAGAATATGCAGGTTTTCGTAGAAGGATCAGACCTCATTTATTGCGAGAAAGTATTTTATAATTCGAGCTTAATTAACTTTGATTTTCGTCATTTTATGCATAATTCAAACATTTTATTGTCTTTTGGGGACGGTAACCTTCTTGTCATTTGGGGTCCATTTTTAGCCTATTTTCAATTTTGAAAAAATAGGCTTATGAGATCACCTTTTGTCCGTGTGAGAGAGAGAGAGAGAGAGAGAGAGAGAGAGGGGGGGGGGGGTGTATCCCCCTAATAAAATCTAAACGGCTGGAGTGATTTCAATGAAACTCGGTAAGTTCATAGCACTATTCCGGGCGACCCCGACC
This sequence comes from Meconema thalassinum, assembly GCA_946902985.2. Taxonomy (NCBI): domain Eukaryota; kingdom Metazoa; phylum Arthropoda; class Insecta; order Orthoptera; family Tettigoniidae; genus Meconema; species Meconema thalassinum. Next base: position 176,584,688 of record OX336401.1, read on the forward strand.
GTGCCCTTCAAATTTTGTTACGTCACACCAATCCGACATGGCGGCTGTGCGAATTATTTCACCAGCATTCAATATCTCCGAAACTATTACCGATATCACCTTGGAATTTGTACGGTGATAAAGGGTACTACTAGAAGGTCAACCATTTAGCTTTTGAAAAACTGGTAACTACAAAACCAACATGGCGGCCACGCAAATTTGCGACTTTTAAATAGAAGCTTCTCGCGATTTGACCAACCAAACGCAATAAAACTTGCTACAGTATATGTTTATACACATTGTAATGCACCGACATCTAACTTCGTTCAATTGCTTACATAACCAAAATATGGCGGATGTGCGAATTATTTCACCGGCATTCTTTATCTCTGAAACTATTACAGATATCACCCTGAAATTTTGTACGGAGATATAGATAAACTTCCAGTAGTGACCTTTAAGATTTTCAGAAACCGGTAAACTACAAAACGAACATGGCGGCCAAGCGAGTTTGAAATTTTTAATAGACCTTTCTCGCGATTTAATGTTCCGAACGCAATGAAATCTGGTACAGGAAATGGTTATACACATTTTAATGCACTGGTATCTAATTTAGATCAATTGTTTACTTAACCTCAAGATGGCGGCTGTGCGAATTTTAAAATTAAGTTTTTATTTCCTGTGTCGTAGTCATGCGATCGAGTGAAGGTTTGAATAATGAACCTACGCAATAATTTTCCTTTAATGGTACATGACTCTATGGCCTATACATTTAACAATCCAACATGGCGACCATCCTAAATATTTAGACGGCTCTGAATATCTACGAATCTATTATAGCAATCAAACTGAATTTTTTATGTTCATATGGGCAATGAACTTAAGTTTACCTATAGGACTTTGAATAACCTGGTGATCACAAATCCAAGATGGCGGCGACGCGAATTTCAAATATTCACATGGACGTTTCTCGCAATTTAACCATCCGAGTGCAGTGAAACTTGGTACAGTAAATCCTTACACGAATGTTAATCCACTGGCATCTAATTTATTTCAATTGTTTCCATAACCACAAGAAGGCAGTTGAGCGAAATTTTACAATCTCGTTTTTACTTCTTGTGTCCTAATCATGCGATTGAAGTTTGAATGCTACACGTACACAATGATCTGCATGTAACAGTACATAACTCTAGGACCTACATATATAAAATCCAACATGGTGACCATCCGAAATATTTAGTCGGTTCTCAATATCTACGAATGTATTACAGCAATCAAACTGAAATGTTGTATGTTGATAGTGGCAATTAACATAGCCTAAGTAGGATATATGAAAATAGGCTGTATAGTTCTTCACGGAACTACTTGTTAAACTTGTGGTCACACTGACCTTATGCAAGGTTTCGACACTGATGTGTAACTATGTAACGGTCTGTTACTTCTTCACGCAAAATTTTATCTCCCGCAGAGATGTTGGTTGGTTCCTCAGTTTAGGGGCTGCGACAACGCGGTCATGTAACCCCGTGTACTTTGGGTGAGTGTAGAATCTGCCTGGTAAACGGTGTGAATTGTGATGGCTGTATTAGTCTGTAATTCAGGTAAGGACTGCAGACGGTCAATTTCATGCAGTAGTTCCTAATGTTGCTAACAGATACTACCGTCAACGACACCTAGCTGTGAACTTGGGCACTAGATGCCACCGCAACCAGCAACTCGCCACGAACGTTGGAACTTCCCCTCCAAAGGAAAGCATACTGAGGGATTTTTAACGCTCTTAGAAAATCCGACGACTTCGGCCGGCTTTGAACCTGCGACCTTGGGCATAGAAGTTCAGCATGCTACCAGTTATGTCACCGGACCCGCTTCACACTTAGTCAGATGGAAATCTGAATCTGATCTCGTGCAAGTGCGTTGTCATGGCAACGTCTGATGGCTCATCCCTCATCAATTTAGTAGTGTTGCCATGGCAACCTCTGATAGCTCTTGGCATTTTCTTATACTGTAATTCCGAAATTATTTTTCTCATCCCTTGGCGTAATGGTGGGTCATATCAAAAATTCTTTCAGACAAAAGTTTTAGGTAATTATTAGGGGAATATAGTCCATATTGTACGGTTTTGATACTGTGCCTATTAAGAGAGATATGATTAATGTTTCCCGAAATACCCACTTTTTCCCACCCCTTTGGTCAATGGTTGGTGCTATAAAAAACTCTTTAAACATAAATTTATGGGCTTTATCCGACACATAGTATGAACTTTGAACGGATTCGATATTTCACATATTAAGAGAGTTATAGCAATATTTCACTTTTTCGAAAAAAGCCCCCCCATTTTCACCCCCTTCGACCGATTTAGCCCAGTAACGAACTCGACCGAGATTTTACAGGTATACATATTCGGTAAAAAATTCAAAGTGATTGGTGCAAAATTACGGCTGTTATTGTGTCCACAAGAAACTGATATATATATACATTACATAAATTATATATAAACTTTTGAACTGACGGTGGTTTTGGGGTCTGAGGGATGTGAAACGCGAAGATATGTCGACATTTTCCGGAAGTCGAAACATGGTACCCTTTGCAATAGTTAGCCTAGTGTTGTTTTTTTTTTTGGTAGATTTCATTAGAAAGCTAAGAATTAGATGGCAGCAACAGGCTATGCAAGTGGTCGAAATTAGTAATTATATGACGAAAACTGTGGAAGTTGAAAAATTCAGTCATACCTTCCCTTAAGCTTAATAATTAACTTGTGAGCACCCCGCGTGCATATATAACAGGTGAGTCAGCCGCCCCTTATAATATTGCTTTTATGCAACCCAAATAACGTGTTATGTCATGAAGGTCGATATTTCTGTGCATGCGGTACTAATGCATAGAATCCTATTATTCCCCCACCCGATATGACTACTATGATGTAACTGCAGTGTAACATATCATCTGTGTTAAGATGTCGTGCCAAGTGACTGGGTATCGCAAATCATGAAATGTACCGGTACGCTTTAAACTATGATAACTTATAATGGCGTGGAGAGCGTTTGAAACAGCGAACTGGAAGAGTAACGTACTCTAAGAGCCTCTTAATACAAGTATCTTCCCAAGCTGAGGCCTAGCTCAAGCAGAAATCACTGGACTTCCAATTGATAGACCGAAGTAGCGAAGGTTCGAATCCCACATTGGGGAAATATTTTTGCAAAGGGTTGCAACGTTAAGACGCTTCAATGTTACAATCACATGTCTGTGTGCCGCAGACACGCAGTTTTATATTCGTGCTGAAAACAATGTGAAAACTAACCCAAGTGTATAGACTACCCGCCTGGCTTTACTGTTATGCCAGATTAAGGCGACACAATTATTGTAGGGGCTATGATCTTGTTTATAAACAAATTAGGTATTTTCATTGACTTGTCAAGAAATGTAAGATTTTTCGAGTAGACTATTATTGAGACGATTTGTAAGATTTTGGTACAAACCACACCATCTAACTCCCTCTGGTTTAGGAGCTTCAGTTTTGTGAAACATAGGCCTACACCTTAGCGCAGTGGTTCCCAACCTTCGTCAGCTGACGCCCCCCTTTTCAGATACGGGAGTTCATCGCCCCCCCCCCCTCCCTCCCCACCACTCATCGCTTCTATAACCTCTCCGATTGACGCGGAGGATATAGACCTAACCTAATAACACTACATAATGGAATAGGCCTATCTATTACATACTAACTTCATTTTAGCACAATACAAAGAACACACTTTTACAATAATCCTTAAATTAGTCAACAAATGTCACTGAGAGGGTTGACACTGCTTTCTCTTGTTAAGATTCGGTATGTTTGGTTTTATATTTGACAGAGCGCAGCGGAGATCACTTGCAACATCAAGCCGACAGCGCTGCTTCGTTTCTAATACACACAGCGTTGAATATCCTGACTCGCATAAATATTTCTTTGAAAATGGGACAATGACACGCAGTGCAAATTTGGCTATTATAGGATACACTGCAAGACAGTTTACCCAAAAGTCACCAAGTCCTATTATTTTAGAATCATCTTTTAGCTTTGATTCACACTTCAAATCTATGGCTTCTTCTTGAAGCTGTGCTGACAGTGCCTCAATGTCAATGGCAAACGAATTTCTTGTTAATATCCAGGACCATCCTCCCGACGAGATATCACGAAAGTAGAAGTTGAATTCTTGCGCCAGGGAATCCAAATGTGACTGAATTTAAGTTTATTACGATAACGTTCATTTTCCGGCAAAATTTCATTAAGGCGGTGAAAGGATGAGAAGTTGTTCAACTGAAGCCAGCGTTTCCATAAATGTATGTTTTCTCGGAACGCATAATATTGGTTTTTTTGCCTTGGAGCTTTAAGTTCAAAGTGTTGAAAGCTTCAAAGATGTCACAAAGATATGCCAACCAGACGATAAAATTGGCATCATTTTGCTCCTTACAACAGAGCAAATTCCTTATTTCAGCTCCAACCTCGCGCCTCCTCAGAGGTTTGTGCTGACAGTTGGCAATTACCAGTGCTTTTGAACGATTGACTTGGAGCGACAATCACTTGGAGAGATTCAAAAAATGTTTATTTTACAAAATTGTAGTATTCGAGTTTAATTCGGAAATCACATCACGCCCCCCTTGATAAATCCCCACGCCCTCTTAGGGGGGCGAGCCCCTCAAGGTTGGGAACCCCTTAGCTTAGAGTATTATATAATAAGATATTCTAGTAATATTTATTAATATTTTTCCTTTTTTAGGAGATGAAACGCATTTACGCACGCTGCTGAGTTGCAGACTACCGACTTAAACTCCCCCCGTTACTTGTGAACACAAGCCTGAAACCTTACATCACACGGTGGGTGAGTGGTCAACGTGTCGGTCTATTAACCCCAAGCTTGCAGGTTCGCTCCTGGCCGTGGTAAGTGATATTTTTTTTGAAAGGCGGCAAAAATTACGACACCATGTCGTGCGATGTTGGCATGTCAAAGAACCCATTGAATTCAGTAGGCCGTGTTCATAATGGCAACATTAATGTCGGGAGAGTCCGCCAACACAAAGTTCCTCATTTCTCTACCAGAAAGCGCTATAGTATTCAAGGAGCTTACATATCTAACCTCCTCAACTTTCATAGTGATTCAAGGAACAACGAAATTCTACACGCATGCTACCCTTTGGGCGTCAAATGACAATGCTTGCACCCGGCACCGAGGCCATACGATATTATTATTATTATTATTATTAATAATAATATTATTATATATCACACTACTTCAGGCTAGAGTCGGTTTGTCTGTGCCCTTAGAGCACTCTTCCGTAGTGAACTACCTTCAATGGCGATCCAGATCTGTCTTCTTTTTTCGGAGGATATTTTCAACAAAACTTGCTACCAGCTTCCAATTTTGTTAGTTTTGTAGCAGCCTTCGATAAGGATTCTTGTTATGGCGTCACATTTGTGCCGTTCAAAGAGTCAAACGAAACACTACTGGGATGGAAGACGTGATCTCCACTGCTAATTAGTGGATGCACGCAACCGTCATCAGAGCTCATCTGTTAATGAAGTGTGGACTTGAGTGTAACACGAAACATCGTACAGGTGTTCCAACATTCATCCTCTTCTATTTCCAACCAAAGTTGCTCGTCCAGCGAGAAATACAAATCATTGTTAGAGGTGGTGCAAGCGCGAAATGCTCATAGTGGTTTGTAATCTCGTATTTTCACTTTTCGTGACGAGTAAACCACTTCTTAATGTGTTTGGAGAAAGTGACGAAATGCGAAAATTATACCAAAATGCTACACATGCAAAATCCACGATATTTTTTCAAATATAACTCTTTTTAGCCTATTTTCATTTTATGAAAAGAACAGGCTTATGGGAACACCTTTTGTCCGTGTGTCTGTCTGTGTGTGAGTGTGTGTGTGATGGTGTGTGTGTGTGTGTAATAAATCCTAAACGGCTGGAGCGACTTCAATGAAACTCGGTAAGATCATAGCACCATTCTGGCCGACCCCGACCGTGCCCTTCAAATTGTATTGTGTCTCACCAAACCAACATGGCGGCTGGGCGAAATATTTCACCAGCATTCAGTATCTCCCAAACTATTACTGATATCACCCTGAAATTTTGTACGGTGATAAAGAAAACTACTAGACGTTCACCCATGAGACTTTCAAAAACCTGGTAACTACAAAACCAACATGGCAGCCAAGCGAAGTTGAGACTTTTAAATAGACTTTTCTCGCGATTTAACCATCCAAACGTAATGAAACATGGTACAGCAAATGTTTATACACATTAATTTTGTTAAATTGTTTACATAACCTCAAAATGGCGGCTGTTTGGAATATTTCACTCGTATTCAATATCTCCGAAACTATTTATGATATCACCGTGACATTCTGTACGGTGATAAAGGGCACTGCTACAAGTTTATCTATGTAACTTTCAAACACCTGTAAAGTACAAGACGAACATGGCGGCCAAGCGACGTTGAAACATTTTAACAGACTTGTCACGTGATTTAACCATCTTAGAGCAGTGAAATGCGGTACAGTAAATGATTATGCATATTGTAATGCACTGGCATCTAATTTAGTTCAATTGTTAACATAACCTCATGATGGCGGCTGTGCGATCGCAGTGAAAATTTGAATAATGAAGCTACGCAATAATTTCCCTTTAATGGCACATAACTCTATGGCCTATACATATAAGAAGATGATGATAATTGTTGTTTTAAGGGGCCTAACATCGAGGTTATCGGCCCCTAATGATCTGGGTGATAGCGAAAATGATAATGAAATGGAAACCAGAACAAAATTATCTGAGACGGAAAATACATACAAAAAGGAACTCAAATGGAAACAACTCACAATATGGTCTTAGAAAAGGGAATTTAGAACGAAAAGAGTCACAAAAAGGATACATGGAAAAATACCCACTAAACGTAGGCTAGATTCAAAATACGTACAAAAAGCAATGTAGCGTCGATATACTTACAAAATGCAACTGAAATTCAAAATACTTACAAAATGCAAATGAGATCGAAAACACGTACAAAATGCAATTGAGGTTCAAAATACTAACAAAATGCAATTGAAATTGAAAATACACAATGCAATTCAGATTGAAATATCCCAGTTCCAATCCAAATTATTCACAAAGTGCAATCGAAATTCAAAATACTTACAAAATGCAATTGAAATTGAAAATACTTGACAAAATGTAATTTAGATTCAAAATACCCACAAAATGCAATTGAGAATCAAAATATGTGCAAAATGCCCACCAAACAAAATGCAATTTTGATTCAAAATTCGTGCGAAATGCGGCGTTGGTTGAAAATTCTTACAAAATGCAATTGAAATTCAACATACTCACTAAAAGGCCCGGGCACATGCATTGAAAGACTTACTAAAAAGCAATTTAGATTGTCAATCTTTACAAAAAGCAATTGAGGTAGAAAACAATCGCGAGATGTAATTTAGATCGAAAAAACTTACAAAATGCAACGTAGATCAAAAATGCCGTAAAAAAATCGCTGAAAGGGAATTTAGATACACGGTGAACCAAATAACTAAAAACAGTGCGGGAATCTTAAAGAGAAAAGTAAATATAATGAAAAGAGGAGAGGAGAGGGGAGGAGAGGAGAGGAGAGGGGAGAGAGGATAAGGTCCGCCTCAAAGGTAAGGGGCAAAGGGGAAAACGGACCCAGCTCAGGAATCCCTCGGGGTCCACAACACCCGAACTCACCAGCCGTGAGACCCTGAGGGTGTAGCACTATCCAGGGTGCACCAGAAGTGGTGGGGCTACATACACCCTGCCTCCTTGAGGGCCTTGAGCACCAAGGCAGGAGGTAAAAGGAAAAGAAAAATAAGGCTGACCCCTCGCAGAAGGAGGGAATCAGAAAAGATGAGACAAGGGCCAATTAAGGCGGGAAAGGAAGAGACTCCCTAGGCCTCGGATACCCTAATACCGTCGGGGTCGGAAGAGAACAAGAGTTGACCAAGTGAGGTCGACAGGAAAGAAGACGGAGAGGAGCCCGGCACAAGTAAGTGGAAGCAATGCCGGACTCAGCTGGGGTCCCGTGGTCGCCAACCCACGCCCCACTAGATGTGAGCCCCTGGGGGATATACATATAAGATATAACAATCCAAAATGGCGAGCATCTGAAATATTTTGACGTTCTCAATATCTACGAATCTATCACAACAATCAAACTGAAATTTTGTATGTTGATAGAGGCAATTAAGATGAGTAGGATATACGGTATGAAAGTAGACTGTATAGTTCTTCACGGAACTACTTGTTATTCCTTCGTTTCCTATGGAAACTTCAATTGAGGAGTTTGCACACCATTGAAATGCTTATGACGGTTTGACCATCGGTCTGGAATGCGGAAAGTAATCCCTCCTGCATCGCGTTGCCCGCTCGACACTTTCATTCCTTTCGCGTAGGTCAAGTCAACAAGGGAAGTATCAGGTAAGACAGGTCGAAACCTTTGTGGATATGGTTGTGTTTCAATTGTACGGGGAATTAAGACATGGTTCACCAGTTAGCCACTCCGGTGAAAGCTGTACAGCGTTGCCAAGATGGGCTCCATCACGAGTCATGGCGCGCCTCGCTCGGAAGTGATGGGCTCCATATCAGCAACGCTGTACAGCATTTCCCGGAGCGGCTAGCTGGTGGACCATGTCTTAATTCCCCGTACAAATACAAACCGATATAATATAAGTGAATTAATTTACGTATTTCACAGTAATACAGCCTAATCTTTTGATGTATAAGGATTACAACGCAACCAAGAACTACATTTTCCAAAGACCCCGACCGAGAAAAAGTTACCTTACAAAAATGATAACTTTCGTTCTTGAACACACAGAATTTTGAAATTAATGAACCAGTTATACAACATTCCAATGTATATTGTGGTAAAATTTGGATTCGATCTGATGACGAGTTTGTGAGATAATAATTCTTAAATGTGACGCATGGTTGAAACACGCTTAAAAACGGGCACTTTTTGTGTTCCAACTGCGATAAAAATATTAAAATATAAATTAAAAATTCCAAAACTACATGAACTAACGTGAAATAGAACGAGAACAAGTAGTTCCGTGAAGAACTATACAGCCTATTTTCATATATCCTACTTATGTTAATTGCCACTATCAACATACACAATTTCAGTTTGATTGCTGTAATAGATTCGTAAATATTGAGAACCGACTAAATATTTCGGATGGTCGCCATGTTGGATTTTATATATGTAGGTCCTAGAGTTTACTGTTACATGCAGATTATTGTAAACGTGTACTTTCAAACTTCAATCGCATAATTAAGACACAAGAAAAAACAAGGAGATTTAAAAATTTTTCACAGCTGCCATCTTGAGGTTATGGAAACAATTGAAATAAATTAGATGCCAGTGGATTAACATTCGGATAAAGATTTACTGTACCAAGTTTCACTGCACGCGGATGGTTAAATTGCGAGAAACTTCCATGTGAATATTTATAATTCGCGTCACCGCCATGTTGGATTTGTGATCACCAGGTTATTTAAAGTCCTATAGGTGAACTTAAGTTCATAGCCCCTATGAACATTAAAAAATGCAGTTTGATTGCTAAAATAGATTCGTAGATATTCAGTATCGTCTAAATATTTCGGATGGTCGCCATGTTGGATTGTTAAATGTATAGGCCATAGAGGCATGTAACATTAAAGGAAAATTATTGCGTAGGTTCATTATTCAAACTTTCACTTCGATCGCATGACTACATCACAAGAAATAAAAACTTAATTTTAAAATTCGCACTGCCGCCATCTTGAGGTTATGTAAACAATTGAACTAAATTAGATACCAGTGGATTACAATGTGTATAAATATTTCCTGTACCAGGTTTCAGTGCGCTTGGAACATTAAATCGCGAGAAAGGTCTATTTAAAATGTTCAAATTCGCTTGGCCGCCATGTTCGTTTTGTAGTTAACCGGTTTTTGAAAATCTTATAGATGGAATTCCAGTAGTGCCCTTTATCTCCGTACAAAATTTTAGGGAGATACCGCTAATAGTTTCAGAGATATAGAATGCCGGTGAAATATTTCGCACATCCGCCATCTTGTGATTATGTAAACAATTGAACGAAGTTAGATGTCGGTGCATTACAATGTATATAAACATATACTGTACCAAGTTTCATTTCGTTTGGTTGGTCAAATCGCGAGAAGCGTCTATTTAAAAGTCGCAAATTCGCTTGGCCGCCATGTTGGTTTTGTAGTTACCAGGTTTTCAAAAGTCACATAAGTGAACTTATAGTAGTTCCCCCTATCACCATAGAAAATTTAAGGGTAATATCGGTAATAGTTTCGGAGATATTGAATGCTGGTGAAATATTTCGCACAGCCGCATGTTGGATTGGTGAGTCGTAACAAAATTTGAAGGGCACGGTCGAGGTCGCCGAGAATAGTGCTATGAACTTTCCGAGTTTCATTGAAATCGCTCCTGCCGTTTAGATTTTATTAGGGGGGGGGGGGACACACACACGAATCACACACACACACACGCACACACACACACACGGACAAAAGGTGATATCATAAGCCTATTTTTTCAAAATTGAAAATAGGCTAAAAATGATGATGTTATTGGATTTTATGTAGGTCTATTGGTTACTTCACAAACAACCTTCAAACTCGAGTGCAGACAATACTTTGGTCGGCCTTATAACTAGTTCCAGTGTGATTTTTAGCCTATTTTCAATTTTGAAAAAATAGGCTTATGAGATCACCTTTTGTCCGTGTGTGTGTGCGTGCGTGTGTGTGTGTGTGTGTGTGTGTGTGTGTGATTCGTGTGTGTGTCCCCCCCTAATAAAATCTAAACGGCAGGAGCGATTTCAATGAAACTCGGAAAGTTCATAGCACTATTCCCGGCGACCTCGACCGTGGCCTTTAAATTTTGTTGAGACTCACCAATCCAACATGGCGGCTGTGCGAAATATTTCACCAGTATTCAATATCTCCGAAACTATTACCGATATTACCCTGACATTTTCTAATGTGATAGAGGGAACTACTATAAGTTCACTTATGTGACTTTTGAAAACCTGGTAACTACAAAACCAACATGGAGGCCAAGCGAATTTGCGACTTTTAAATAGACGTTTCTCGCGATTTGACCAACCAAACGCAATGCAACTTGGTACAGTATATGTTTATATACATTGTAATGCACCGACATCTAACTTCGTTCAATTGTTCACATAATCAGAAGATGGCGGATGTGCGAAATATTTCACCGGCATTCTATATCTCTGAAACTAGTAGCGGTATCTCCCTAAAATTTTGTACGGAGATAAAGGGTACTACTGGAAGTACATCTATAAGACTTTCAAAAACCGGTTAACTACAAAACGAACATGGCGGCCAAGCGAATTTGAAAATTTTAAATAGACCTTTCTCGCGATTTAATGTTCCAAGCGCACTGAAACCTGGTACAGGAAATATTTATACACATTGTAATCCACTGGTATCTAATTTAGTTAAATTGTTTACATAACCTCAAGATGGCGGCAGTGCGAATTTTAAAATTAAGTTTTTATTTCTTGTGATGTTGTCATGCGATCGAAGTGAAAGTTTGAATAATGAACCTACGCAATAATTTTCCTTTAATGGTACATGACTCTATGGCCTGTACATTTAACAATCCAACATGGCGACCATCCGAAATATTTAGACGATACTGAATATCTACGAATCTATTTTAGCAATCAAACTGCAATTTTTAATGTTCATAGGGGCTATGAACTTAAGTTCACCTATAGGACTTTAAATAACCTGGTGATCACAAATCCAACATGGCGGTGACGCGAATTATAAATATTCACATGGACGTTTCTCGCAATTTAACCATCCGCGTGCAGTGAAACTTGGTACAGTAAATCCTTATACGAATGTTAATCCACTGGCATCTAATTTATTTCAATTGTTTCCATAACCTCAAGATGGCAGCTGTGCAAAATTTTAAAATCTCCTTGTTTTTTCTTGTGTCCTAATTATGCGATTGAAGTTTGAATACTACACGTTCACAATAATCTGCATGTAACAGTACATAACTCTAGGACCTACATATATAAAATCCAACATGGCGACCATCCGAAATATTAAGTCGGTTCTCAATATCTACGAATCTATTACAGCAATCAAACACAAATTGTGTATGTTGATAGTGGCAATTAACATAAGTAGGATATATGAAAATAGGCTGTATAGTTCTTCACGGAACTACTTGTTGAAAAATCAAGTAAAGGCTGTGGGCATTGAACCAAGGAATGCCTTAAAGAAGATTTAAAGTTAGACATACAGTATATAAACTTACAATTATTCTCAGGAATATGTACTGTTTATTTATGCATCTGAGGGCGCGATTACTGTTCCAACAGTGTCGGCGCACACACACACACATGACGCAGAAGAGAAGCTGACAGATGGACGTTCCGTCCCGTACAGTTCAAGTTGAAGCAGCAGCAGTGATGGCGTTCACATTGAGCAATTCGACAAGTGAGGGGCAGAGAGGGGCCATCTGATTTCTGACTGCAGAAGGGACTAAACCCATTGATATCTGCTCCATGATAACGCTCGCCCACACGTCTCTAACGTCACACAGGGTGTATTGGCTACGATCAAGTGGGAGCAACTTGAGCACCCGCCCTACAGCCTGGAGTTGTCACCCTGCGACTTCCATCTGTTTGGTCAGTTAAAAAAAACATCTCAAGGAAAAACGTTTCCAATCGGACGATGAACTAAAGAATTGGCTCTGTCACAATCACAAGACTTCCGGGAACAGGGAATCCTGCAGCTAGTGAAGCAATGGGACAAGTGTGCACAGACCTGTGGTGATAACTTTTGGTTGGTTGGTTCCTCAGTTTAGTGGCTGCGACAACCCGTGTACTTTGGGTGTGTGTAGAATCTGTCTGATAACCGGTGTGATGGCTGTATTAGTGTGTGTTATCTGTTTTTTTTAATTTAAGTAGACCTACAGACTGCAACTTAGATTTTTTCAAATAGTTCCTACTTTTGCCGCCAAACGCCACCGTCAACGACTACTAGGCCTAGATCAGAACTTAGCTACTAGACGCCACCACAGTCTCTTGGCAACGAACGTAGGGACCGAAGAGCGTTGTTTACATTCTTAATCAATCCAATTTAGCTTCACACAGGTGTAATTAGTGGAAGGTTCTTTAACATGCCATATATCTATGACATGGGACCGCCGGCTTTACTTCCCCTCCGAAGGAAGGCACACTGAGGGATTTTAACGCTATCTTGGGCATAGAAGCTCAGCATGCGTGATTACTTTAGAATAGCGAATAAATTGTAGCCACAGTATCGTTTCGTACCTTTCCATCTGAACACCCCTTAGGTTGGCTCAGGCAAGGAAAGCATTTCTACAGAAAAAAAACCTGTAGACATCGAATATAGATTTAGGTATAAGAAACCCTTTGTCTAGAGCTCAGCGCTCTATGGAAGTGAAACTTGCACTGTTGGAGCAGCAGAAAAGAAGAGAATAAAAGTGTTTAAATGTGGTGTTACAGGAGAATGGTGAAGATCAGATGGGTAGATAGGGTTACAAATGAAGAGGTATTGAGACGAGTGGGATAGGAGAGATGTTTCCTGGGACTGCTAATGAGATAGGTTGGTAGGACACGTACTAAGACACCCAGGATTAGCAAGCTTAGAATAGAAGCAAGGGTCGAGGACAAGAACTGTAGGGGTAGACCAAGGTTAGAATATGTTAAACAGATTGTCTTGGATATAAGGTGTGGTAGCTATGTAGAGATGAAACGAGTAGCTCAGAACAGGGAGGCATGGAGTGCTGCATCAAACCACTCAAAAGACTGAAGACTCGAACACACACATAACGTCGTTTTAAGGGGCGGAACGCCGAGGTCATCTGCCCCTATTACTTCAGGCACTTAATTATTTTGTTACCGATTCGTTCATTGAACTGCTGAACTGCTGTGCCCAAGATAGCGGGTTCAAACCCGGCCGAAGTCGTCTGATTTTTTAAGAGCGTTAAAAATCATTCAGTATGCCTTCCTTCGGAGGGGAAGTAAAGCCGGCGGTCCCATGTCATAGATTTATGGTATGTAAAAGATCCTTTCACAGACTAAACTTGTGTAAAGCTAAATTGTTAGCTTAGATTTCGTCGGAACGCTCTATCAAAGTTCCAACGTTCACCACTAGGTATCATTGATATCTGGTAGCGAAAGTTGGAACTACTTGAAATTGAACTGAACTCGTAGCTCACCCTAAGGGTATCCACTGGCAGCTGCTACAGACTCTGGCGAGCCGAACATGTCCTCGGACACTCCCGGCACTAAAAGCCATACGATAAATAAATAAATAAATAAATAAATAAATAAATAAATAAATAAATAAATAAATAAATTATGTAATAAGTTATTTATTGGTTCATTCACTTATTTGCTTTATTATTTAATTATTGATTGAGTGATTGATTGTTCGATTGTTTATTTATTTATTTATTCGATTTATTTATTTATTTATTTTTACGCTCGCTGACACGCAACACTAGGCTGTGGCCGCTTCCTTCCACATCCTTACCCAGTTTCATCCATCTTCATTCAATTCACCTCTCATTAACTCCTCTCATGAGATTGGCGTCAGGAAGAGCATCCGGCCGTAAAATCCATTCGCCACTCATCCCCGACCCCGTTGGAAACGGGAATAATTAGGGGTGGACATAAATACTTTTATTTATGAGGACAGAAGCAGCCCATTGACGGGAGGAACTCACGCCAGGTCAAGTAATGATGGTAATTACACACACGGAACAGCCAGTTCATTCACTCTCAGCCAAGGACACCAACACCAGCTTGTCAGAGCAGGAAACATATCTCTCAACTTCCATGATGTTGATAACTGTTGTTTTAAGGGGCCTAACATCTAGGTTATCGGCCCCTAACGATTTGTGCGATAGTATGAGATGAGAATAAAAACTATAACTGATACTAACTACAAACTTACAGACTAAAAGAAGAAATTGTAAACAAATAAAGGATAAGGCAAATAATGGACACGAAGAAAAGGAAATGCCCTCAACCCTCGAAGAATGAGGATTGAGGGACTTGGAAGGAAGGAGAGCCATGAAAGGCAGATAGGAAAGAGAAGAAGGCCCGTCCCAGAGTCAGTGGAAAAACGGGGAAAGAACGGGCCCAGCTAAAGAATCCCTCGGAATTGCCAACTCCCGAACTCACCAGCCGTGAGCCCCTGAGGGTGTAGGAATATCCAGTGTCCACCAGTAGTGGTGAGGCTACACACACTCTGCCTCCTAGAGGGCCTTGAGCAGAAGGTAGGAGATACTGTGAGCCCCTGAGGGTGTAGCACTATCCATGATGCACCATAAGTGGAGGGGCTACACACACCCTGCCTCCTTGAGAGCCTTGAGCAGAAGGCTGGAGATACTGTGAGCCCCTGAGGGTGTAGCACTATCCAGGGTGCACCAGAAGTGGTGGGGCTACACACACCCTGCCTCCTTGAGGGCCTTGAGCAGAAGGCAGGAGATACTGTGAGCCCCTCAGGGTGTAGCACTATCCAGGGTGCACCAGAAGGGGTCGGGCTACACACACCCTGCCTCCTTGAGGGCCTTGAGCAGAAGGCAGGAGATAGTGTGAGCCCCTGAGGGTGTAGCACTATCCAGGGTGCACCAGAAGTGGTGGGGCTAAACACACCCTGCCTCCTTGAGGGCCTTGAGCAGAAGGCAGGAGATACTGTGAGCCCCTGAGGGTGTAGCAATATCCAGGGTGCACCAGAAGTGGTGGGGCTACACACACCCTGCCTCCTTGAGGGCCTTGAGCAGAAGGCAGGAGATACTGTGAGCCCCTGAGGGTGTAGCAATATCCAGGGTGCACCAGAAGTGTTGGGGCTACATACACCCTGCCTCCATGAAGGCCTTGAGCAGAAGGCAGGAGATAGTGTGAGCCCCTGAGGGTGTAGCACTATCCAGGGTGCACCAGAAGTGGTGGGGCTACACACACCCTGCCTCCTTGAGGGCCTTGAGCAGAAGGCAGGAGATACTGTGAGCCCCTGAGGGTGTAGCAATATCCAGGGTGCACCAGAAGTGGTGGGGCTACACACACCCTGCCTCTTTGAGGGCCTTGAGCAGAAGGCAGGAGATACTGTCAGCCCCTGAGGGTGTAGCAATATCCAGAGTGCACCGGAAGTGGTGGGGCTACACACACCCTGCCTCCTTGAGGGCCTTGAGCAGAAGGCAGGAGATAACAGGAAAAGAAAAAGAAGGCTGACCCCTCGCAGAAGGAGGGTATCAGAAAAGATGAGACAAGTGCCAATAAAGGCGGGAAAGGAAGAGACTCCCTAGGCCTCGGATACCCTAATACCGTCGGGGTCGGAAGAGAACAAGAGTTGACCAAGTGAGGTCGACAGGAAAGAAGACAGAGCAAAGCCCGGCACAAGTATGTGGAAGCAATGCCGGACTCAGCTGGGGCCTCGTGGTCGCCAACCCACGTCCCACTAGATGTGAGCCCCTGGGGGGCAAAATGTGAAAACTAGGCTATACAGTAAGAAGAATTTGCTAGATCCTGCTCGAAGTCCGAAATGCTACATTTGGCAACGCTGCTTCACTGTCCTCTCAATAATAATTGAAGTGAAATTGAACAGGTCAGGTTCCTTGCAAGCGACATGTCAATGAATAGAGACGAGACATTCTGTAGCCTATATCCGGTTGTAGAACACTGTGTCCCGAGTTCTAGTCTGGAACACAGGAAGCGTGCGCGAGGTTACGACCGGATATCGAGGTGAAGGATCCGCTCCAGTAGGAACCAATCAGTTGGAACGGCGAGGCGCTCAGCAATGCAGCGCTCTTTGGAAAGGAAACTCGACTCTCGATTTTATCGACTCTCAATAACACAGAGCATTCGTTTTTTATTGCAATTCTATAACAGCACTCATAGGCGAAAATGAGGCGGGGGAAGGGGGGTCGGGGAGGGGGGGGAGGGGGGAGGGGTACGGTGTAGCAGCTGGCACCGCAATATTAAACAAGTAATTCCGTGAAGAACTATACAGCCTATTTTCATATATCCTACTCATGTTAATAGCATATATATACATACAAAATTTCAGTTTAACTGTTGTGATAGATTCGTAGATATTGAGAACAGTCTAAATATTTCAGATAGTCGCCAGGATGGATTTTTATTTATGTACTATTACACGAAGATTATTGTGTACGTGTGGTATTCAAACTTAAATGGCATGATTAGGACACAAGAAATAAAAAGGAGATTTTAAAATTTCGCACAGCTGCCATCTTGTGGTTATGAAAACAATTGAAATAAATTATAAGTTCAGTTCGATTGCTGTAAGAGATTCGTAGATAGTGAGAACTGTCTAAATATTTCGGATGCTCGCCATTTTGGATTAATACACGAATAGGCCATAGAGTTATGTATCATTAAAAGAAAATTATTGCGTAGCTTCATTATTCAAACTTTCACTTCGATCGCATGATTATGACACAAGAAATAAAAACTTAATTTTAAAATATCGCACAGCCGCCATCTTGAGGTTATGTAAACAATTGAACAAAATTAGATGCCAGTGCATTACAATATGTATAATCATTTACTGTACCACATTTCACTGCGCTCAGAGAGTTAAATCTCGAGAAAAGTCTATTAAAATATTTCAAATTCGCTTGGCTGCCATCTTCGTTTTGTACTTTACAGGTTTACGAAACTTATATAGATTAACATGTACCAGTGCTCTTTATCACCGTACAAAATTTCAGGTCGATATCTGTAAACGTTTCGGAGATATAGAATGCCAGTGAAATATTTCGCACAGCCGCCATTTTGAGGTTATGTAACAATTGAACTAACTTAGACGCCAGTGCAACACAATGTGTATAAAGATTTGCTGTACCAAGTTTCAATACGTTTGGATGGTTAAATCGCGAGAAAAATCTACTTAAAGTCTCAAATTCGCTGGACCGCCATGTGGGTTTTGTAGTTACTAGGTTTTTGAAAGTCTCATAGGTGAGCTTCTAGTAGGATCCTTTATCACCGTACACAATTCCAGGGTGATATCGGTAATACTTTCGGAGATACTGAATGCTGGTGAAATATTTTGCACAGCCGCCATGTTGGATTGGTGCGACAAAATAAATTTGAAGGGCACGGTCGGGGTCGGCCAGAATGGTGCTATGATCCCACCGAGTTTCATTGAAATCGCTCCATCCGTTTAGAAGTTATTAGGGGGAGTGACACACACCATCACACACGCGCGCACTCACACACACATCTCATAAGCCTCTTTTTCCATAAAATGAAAATAGGCTAAAAAACAAGTAGTTCCGTGACGAACCAAAGACCCTTCTTTTCTTAAAACTTAAGATTCATCAAAATGATTTCGTGTAGAATACGGATAAAATTAATTTGGTAATACTGTGTTTTTATTTAGTTCAAAGTATTCCTGAAATAGTGTAGCTGTTTACCATCTACTGATGAATGCACTACATTAGCATTTGACTGTTGGCACAGGCTAGAGCATCACCGCTGTCTCAGTCACGCTCATGGCTGTGATTATATGGAAGCTACTGAGGTATGGGTGGTGCTTAGTAATGACATTCAGGGCACAGTCAGTGCCTGTTGGCACAGGCTAGAGCATCACCGCTGTCTCAGTCTCACTCATGGCTGTGATTATATGGAAGCTACTAAGGTATGGGTGGTGCTTTGTAATGACATTCAGGGCACAGTCAGTGTCTGTTGGCACAGGCTAGAGTATCACCGATGTCTCAGTCTCACTCATGGCTGTGATTATATGGAAGCTACTGAGGTATGGGTGGTGCTTAGTAATGACATTCAGGGCACAGTCAGTGTCTGTTGGCACAGGCTAGAGTATCATCGCTGTCTCAGTCTCACTCATGGCTGTGATTATATGGAAGCTACTGAGGTATGAGTGGTGCTTAGTAATGATATTCAGGGCACAGTCAGTGTCTGTTGGCACAGGCTAGAGTATCACCGCTGTCTCAGTCTCACTCATGGCTGTGATTATATGGAAGCTACTGAGGTATGAGTGGTGCTTAGTAATGATATTCAGGGCACAGTCAGTGTCTGTTGGCACAGGCTAGAGTATCACCGCTGTCTCACTCTCACTCATGGCTGTGAATATATGGAAGCTACTGAGGTATGGGTGGTGCTTAGTAATGCCATTCTGGGCACAGTCAGTGTCTGTTGGCTCAGGCTAGAGTATCACCGCTGTCTCAGTCACACTCATGGTTGTGATTATATGGAAGCTACGGAGGTATGAGTGGTGCTTAGTAATGACATTCAGGGCACAGTCAGTGTCTGTTGGCACAGGCTAGAGTATCACCGCTGTCTCAGTCATGGCTGTGATTATATGGTAGCTACTGAGGTATGGGTGGTGCTTAGTAATGCCATTCAGGGCACAGTCAGTGTCTGTTGGCACAGACTAGAGTATCACCGCTGTCTCAATCTCACTCATGGCTGTGATTATATGGAAGCTACTGAGGTGTGGGTGGTGCTAGTAATGACATTCAGGGCACAGTCAGTGTCTGTTGGTACAGGCTAGAGCATCACAGCTGTCTCAATCTCACTCATGGATGTGATTATATGGAAGGTACTGGGGTATGGGTGGTGCTTAGTAATGACATTCAGGGCACAGTCAGTGTCTGTTGGCACAGGCTAGAGTATCACCGCTGTCTCACAAGGGAAGTCTCTGAACCGGGGAATCGCGGATCCTGCTGGAACTTAGCAGATACGTTTCGTGAGCCCAACTAGACAGAACCGTGAAGAAAAATCTTTCGGAAATTAACTCCTACCCGCCGTAGACTGCAATAAGTACTACAATTTTGAACTGTGCGCGCTGGTCAATCGGGAGTGTGCCTCACGCCTGATTGGTGGCTCAAAAGATCATGCTCCAAACGACTGCCCTCCCGAACTCGCGCTCACAAGCTGTGCTGCGGCATGGGACATTAATGCTGCATCTTTACAATATATTGCACGTCGTGCTTTATTATTAATCTTGCAATGTTAGGTATCACACATACATATCATTACAGCACAACACAGAGTAAACTGAACCAATAGTCGAACAAGTGAGTAAGTGACCAAGCTACTTCACATAGTTCTGACAACAGTGATGTTCGTGGTAATAATATTGGAAACACAAAACTGATTTTACACCATCCACACCGTATGAAACACGGGCGAGTGCAAGTGCTACATTGCATTGCACTGATATCGAAACAATATGGCACAGGCTGTTCAAACCCACCGGGATTGTGGGACTGACTTCGGTACCATGCGTATTGCCACATTGAAGTAAAACAAGATGTTCAGTAAAGAACATATAGCCTACTTTCTCCTAAATGTATGAGTTTAGTTATAACTCGTTGTTATTATCAAAGAGTATAATAGAACTATTCTTTGTTGAAGACCTTAGAAACGATTTACCTCTACCAAACGCCACAACCTAGATAAAAACTGCTACCATCATTGAAGAAAGAAAGATAAGAAGTATCTAAAGAATGTTATGGATCTGGAGACATAATCGACCGGACTGGCGGCGTGGCTCAGCGGTAACGTTCTCGCTTGCTGGACCGTATGTTTCAGGTTCGTATCCTGGCGCAGTCAGCTGACATTTGAGGGTGCACAAATGCGAGGGAGCCGTGTTAGTAGATTTACTGGCACGTTAAAGATCCCCTTCGGGACAAAATTCTGGCACCCCGGCGTCTCTAAAAGCAACAGTAGTTAAAAGGGACGTAAAACCAATAACATTATTATTATTATTATTACATAATCGGCCTGACGCGGGCAACATCCAACTTTGAGTTGAGGCATGTCTTTACACGTCTGGCTGCGTATGACTTTCACAACCCTAATTGAATTAACAAATCTTTCCATGACCCTACAGAGACGTGTGTATACCAACTAAGTGGATATTTTCGATTGCTATTTGGCTGAAATAAAAGTATTAATTAATATCCTGAACTAGCACCAACGGTAGAGTTCAGATACTATGTGAAATCGTTTTGTTCTTTACTTCAATTAACATTTTCAAATAACGCACAATAGGCTGTTACAAACCCTTTAAAATAAAAAGTAAAAATGTATCGTAGTATCATCTTGTCATTCTTCAAATTCGATGCGCATAGAATGCCAATGGTATAGTAATCAATGGAGCCCCACGTAGACTAGTCGTGAGATCTAGTGGTGAAATATCGAACAATATAATCCTAACAGAGCGAGTGCATTCTAGCGGCCAGAAGAAGAAACTTTTCAATAAAATCTGGAAGTTAATAAGTAGCTCGGAGTGCAGTTACCTTTTTGGCAGCTAGATGTCTCGAGTAAATCTGCTGGCGAATTATGTTTTAATTAAATATATATTTTACACCATAATATGCACAATATAACGCTTAATTTTAAAACATCTGAGTCATTACAAAACAATAAACATATAACATTTCAAGCAAAAAACCTAGCTCTGATCGGGTTTGAACCATAGGCATTTGAGCGATAGGCTAACGCTCTACCACTGAGCTAATTGTGTCAACGAATATCGTTCTATATAAAATGACTTACATAGAACTTGTTAGCAAATAATGATTTATACTAAACGATTTCATCACTGGAGTATATTATTTATATATAAAGCATTTCATACAAAGTTTATTTATTTTGTATCAGTACGCTATATTGCATGCAATACTCAAATTAGTGAAATATAAGTCAGGCACAAGATATCCGCTGCCATCTTGTCTTATTACTGAATCGGTTCAGCTTTTTAAAATCACGTCTGCACTATAGTATTACAAAATAAACTTTTAATTTCGAACGTGCCTCTTCCTTTAGAACAGTTAAAACGATTCTCGGCTCGATAATCGGAACTGGTGGGTCCCATGAAATGGATTATAAAGTTTGCATAATTCGCACGGCCGCCATCCTTAAATGGTATGGCGGACGACCTTGTAGTTTGGTCACAAGACGCATCCTATACGAAGGTATGTCGTTACCAAATTTGGTAGAGATCGGATGATTTGGTTAGTCGTTATTTGGTTTTACGTTTTGAACGTTTGAGTGGCCGCCATTCAGTTTTAGTAAAGATGGCGGCGATATAAAACATGACACTGAGGTGTCCTTTGCTAGTGCTACCTTTGTACCAAATTTCGTTCAATTCGCATTCACCGTGTTCGAATTGATAGGGGGGGACAGACATTCAGAGTACACACACACACACAGACTCTCTCACACACACACACACATACATACACACACACACACACACAGACTCACACACACACATACACACACACAGACAGACACACTTTTTTCGCCCTGTGTTGATCTCATAAGTCTACTTTCATTTTTTGCAAAAATCGAAAGTAGGCTAACGAGGGGACGACAATTGGTGATATGTCAGAGACTGCATTTTCAAGAGTGTATTTCTCTGCGCCAAATTGATATAAAAAATTCAATAACCGAACGGTGTTCGAAAATCTACTGATAAAGCTTAACGATTTATGTCCAGAAAAGGAATCTAGAAGGAGTGCCACATTGCCGGACGGTACATACTGTTTGAAAACATTATGAAACTAATCCTTCAATTGTGCGTATGCCGGGTCTGTCGCCTCACATTCGGTGACTGTACGCCGTAGGCCGGGAAGCACAGTACGGTTGGGAAGCAACCTCTGACGCAGCCAATGAAGCTCACGCCACTGGCGCGCCAATTTAAACGTATAAATCTTATTTTTTTAAATCTAATACAAGGGGAAGTTAATTTCCGAAAGATTTTTCTTCACGGCTCTGCCTAGTTAGGCTCACGCAACGTATCTGCAAAGTTCCAGCAGGATCCGCGATTCCCCGGTTCAGAGACTTCCCTTGTCAGTCTCACTCATGGCTGTGATTGTATGGAAGCTACTGAGGTATGGGAGGTGCTTAGTAATGACATTCAGGGCACAGTCAGTGTCTGTTGGCACAGGATAGAGTATCACCGCTGTCTCAGTCATGGCTGTGATTATATGGAAGCTACTGAGGTGTGGGTGGTGCTTAGTGATGACATTCAGGGCACAGTAAGTGTCTGTTGGCATAGGTAGAGTATCACCGAGGTCTCATTCTCACTCATGGTTGTGATTATATGGAAGCTACTGAGGTATGGGTGGTGCTTAGTAATGACATTCAGGGCACAGTCCGTGCCTGTGGATGCTGTGAAAGGTTCTACTCGTACTATTGTTCTGTCTCAGTGAGGAAAGCAGTGGCAAACTACCTCACTCCTCATCTTGCCTAATACGTCTCTATTTATGCGCTGTCTTTGTTTTGGAGGGTATCTGCCCACATAACCTAACGGCGGTACTTTTTGAGGATCCAACCAGCCTTCGGGCAGACTACGTAACAGACAGACAATAGAGCACTACAGTTGGCAGCCCTGGTGACTCTGAATATATTCTTAGTTCCATCTCTTAAGGAACAGATTGCACATACAAAAGTTGGTAGAAGTCCAATGGATAGCATGGACTTTACATGCAGTTAGACATTGGATTTATCAGTGCGCGTAAAATCATGTTGGCAACAATGTTATGTATGTGTTGCTAAGAATCATTCTGAAATATTATGATCTATTATTGTAGACTACCAATTTTGGATGAAATCCATTTGTTAATATAGAAGTTCCGTGTATTTAAAAATTGGACGTATCAGCAGGCTTAAAAAGTATAGGCAGCACTAATGTATAATGGTTACTCCCAATTAATATACAATGTTAGGTACTATACGTATGCAAAGTTTAGAGCTCTTGGCTTGCATATTTTCTGATTTATAGATATTAGAGTAAAAAGTAGAGAGCATTTATTTACAGCTGGCCAATAAAAATACGCATAGTCATATAAGTTATTGTAAACAAAGCACATACGAAATTTGGTTGAAATCGCTTTGTTAATATAGAAGTTAAGTTACATGCATTTAAAAATTGGACCTGTCAGCAGGCTTAGAATCATGTCGGCTGCTCTGACGTATATTAGTTACTCCAAATTAATGTAGAAGGTCATGTACTCGACGTGTGCAAATTTTCGACCTGTTGGCTTGGATATTTTTGATATATTGTTATTAGGACAAAAAATAAAGAGAACATTTATCAACAGTTGGCAGCCCTGGTGGCTCTTAAGAATACACATAGTCATATCTGTTATGGTACACGTAGTACATACGAAGTTTGGTTGACCTCGAATCGATAGTATGCAAGTTACATGCTTATAACTATATGACCTGTGAGCAGCCACAGAATCATGTTGGCAACACTGTCATGTATGACGACCTGGAAACTAAACTGAAATATTATTATCTATATGTCTGCCTATTTCGCAATAGCTCCCAAGCATACCTTCCGAGATATCCCACATGGAGCTCAAATTTAAATTGCGATTTTCTAGCAGTTGGTAGCACTGACATCATTTTCAAATATGGTGTAGATCTTTACTCATACCAAATTTGGTTAAGATAGCTGCAGCCGTCTAGGAGTTGATAGGGAGAGGGGACCCACAGACAGACGGACAGACAGACAGACAGACAGACAGACACACATTTGCCCGGATCGATCTCATAAGTCTACTTTTTCCTCAGTTTTACAAAATGTTAAAAGTAGGCTAAAAACTATATGGACGAAGCAAAGAAGATATAAAAAGTAGGTTAGCAAAGGCAAGGAAAGCATTTCAACAGAAAAGGAATCTGTGTGTCCACTTACCCGACACCACCTTTGTGACGGTAGAGGAATGACCCCTCGCAGAGTCCGTGGGTAA
The DNA here is from genome assembly GCA_946902985.2 of Meconema thalassinum. NCBI lineage: Eukaryota > Metazoa > Arthropoda > Insecta > Orthoptera > Tettigoniidae > Meconema > Meconema thalassinum. The sequence continues at coordinate 176,609,504 of OX336401.1, forward strand.
AGCCAAGCTCAGAGGATAAGCGATAAATCTATATATATATAAATCAATGTAACGTGATAGTTTGTCTGTGGGTATGTCTGTGGGTATGTCTCCTATGCGTTCATATACCATTCATCCGATTGCGATGAAACTTGGGTGAGATGTTGAGTACACTCCAAGGAAGGTTTCTGACTTAGTAAATCCATTTTACAATAGGTAGCGCACGCGTAGATTCAACAAATGAGTGACGATGCGTGAAGCGTTTCAAACAAGTCCCGTATGTGTTCATATACCATTCGTCCGATAGCGATGAAACTTGGGTGAGATGTTGTATACACTTACGTGAAGGTTTCAAAATTAGTGAATACATTTCACAGTAGATAGCGCACGAGTAGATTCAACAAATGAGCGACGACACGCAAAGTGTTTCAAAAAAGTCCCGTATGCATTCATATACCATTCGTCCGATAGCTATGAAACTTGCGTAAAATGTTGTGTACACTTCAGGGAAATTTTCTGGCTTAGTAAATCCACTTTACAATAGGCAGCGCACGAGTAGATTCAACAAATGAGCTACGACGCGCGAAGCATTTCAACAAAGTCACGTATGCGTTCATATACCATTCGTCCGATAGCGATGAAACTAGGCTGAGATGTGTGCACTCCAGGGAAGGTTTCTGGCTTAGTAAATCCCTTTAAAAATAGGAAGAGCAGGAGCAGAATCAACAAATGAGCGACGACGCGCGAAGTTTTTCAACAAAGTCCCATATAAGGTCATATACCATTCATCCGATAGCGATGAAACTTGGGTGAGCTGTTGTGTACACTCCAGGGAAGGTTTCTGGCTTAGTACATCCATTTTACAATAGGTAGCGCAGCAGTAGATTCAACAAATGAGCGATGACACGCGAAGCGTTTCAACTAAGTCCCGCATAAGGTCATATACTACTTTTCTGACAGTGATAAATGTTTGGTGAATTGTTGTGTACACTCCAGGAAAGGTTTCTGGCTTAGTTAATCCATTTTACAATACGAAGCGCACGTTTAGATTCAACAAATGAGTGACTACGCGCGAAGCGTTTCGACAACGTCCCGTATACGTTCACATACCATTCATCCTATTGCGATGAAACTTGGGTGAGATGTTGTGTACACTCCAGGGAAGGTTTCTGGCTGAGTACATCCATATTACAATAAGTAGCGCAAGAGTAGAATCAACAAATGAGCGACGACACGCGAAGCGTTTCAACCATGTCCCGTATGCATTCATATACCATTCGTCCGATAGCTATGAAACTTGGGTGAGATGTTGTGTACACTTCATGGAAGGTTTCTGGCTTAGTAAATCCACTATACAACAGGCAGCGCACAAGTAGATTCAACAAACGAGGGACGACGCGCGAAGCGTTTCAACAAAGTCCCGTATAAGGTCATATACCATCCTGCCGTTAGCGGTGAAACTTTGGTGAAATATGGTGGACACTCCAAGGAAGGTTTCTGGCTTAGTAAATACATTTCACAGTAGGTAGCACACGAGTAGATTCGACAAATGAACGACGACACGCGGAGCGTTTCAATACACTCCCCTATGTCTTCATATCCCATTAGTCCGATAGCGATGAAACTTGGGTGAGATGTTGTGGACACTTACGTGACGGTTTCTAACTTAGAAAATACATTTTACAGTAGGTAGCGCACGAGTAGATTCAACAAATGAGTGACGGGGCACGAATCGTTTAAACAAAATCCGGTATGCGTTCATATACTATTCATCCGATTGCGATGAAATATTGATCAGTTATTGTGTACATGCCAGGGAAGGGCTTCGACTTAGTAATACATTTCTCAATAGGTAGCGTACGAGTAGAATCAACAAATGAGTGACAGCGCACGAATCGTTCAAACAAAATCCCGTATACGTTCATATACCATTCATCCGATTGCGATGAAACTTTTGAAAGTTGTTGTGCACGCTCCCACGATTGATTCTAAATTAGAAAATCCATTTTACGATAGCATAGGGGCAGTTAACGGAAATTGAAAAACATGTTGTGTATCCAAAAGCACTTCAAAAAACAGAATTTCAACGCCAACACTTTCTTTGATTGGCATTGCAACGCATGCCGGGTACAGCTTGTAAAATATAAATAGATAATATAAATTCAATAAATCCATCTAGTTTTGGTATTTCTAAGGAAAACTCAGTCTCGGTGTTTATACAGCACAGTTGCAGACACAAGAATAACACAGTTACTTCAGACTGATGACCCTAACAGCGGAAGCTACAGTATCGCAGAACAGAGGAATGCTATGAATGCATGCTCGGCCAACCTGTCTGCCAAACACTCAACTCAAGTCGAGATAATTCCTCGCAAACCGGTAGGTGAGCACCACGCAACATAACTACAAGGGCACTGGCACAACTCAGATCATGGAATGACACTTCCTTGGGTAAATACGATAATTTATTATTTACTAGCTTCGCCCGGGAACAGTTATGAATGCATTACGGGATAAGCGCTTTCTTTTTCCAATGTCAATGAACAACGACCAATATCCGTTTTACGTCTCGGCATGATGGGTTAAAATCACTGACTGGACTATTAATTATATCATCATGGAGATGCTTGTGCAACGAATTCTTGTTAGACGTAATTTAAGAATGGCGAGGTGCATGAAACACAAATCCCCCTTCCGTCCAATCTTAACTTGACTGTGAATTTTGCGGAACGAAAAGTTCACAGGCGAAATGAAGAAAACCCGAGTTGCACTTCCAGCGAATCTCCAAACACAACCACCCTTCTTTAAAGTTTTTAACTCAACACGACGCGACAGTTTGTTGCTAGCTGTATCTGGGGCAATAAGCTCGTCCGCTAGCTAAGCTGTAACTGGGGTGATAGACTCGCCCCTGGCTAGCTCGTAAACTGTCGACTCAGTAACTGAATGGAGAGTGTTGGAAGAAATGAAAACTTAAAAACACTTATAGTAGGTGATGTATTGAGACATATGCTCTCCAGGTTTTTTTTTTGAAGAACTTTTCATGCTGAACAGTTCTTACACTCATAGTGCATAGGTATTTTTAACGGTTTGCCCAGCGTAAACTTAAAAAACGCACGGAAGCCAGTTTTTTCGACCTTTTCACTTAAATAGATAGTGCTTGACTTCCTTTGATCATAAATAAATTATTTTCTACAGAAACCTTCCTCGAGATATCCTTTACAGAATGGTGGAAACCCCATCAAAATCCATTCAGTGGTTCTCGAGATTACCTGTGACATCCACGAATCGGGGACTTTGTTTTATACTAAGTAGAGATTATACGCCAATCAGTATAATTTAATATAATATAAACCCACTTCCGTCCAATCTTAAATTGACTGTGAATTTTGCGGAACGAAAAGTTCACAGGCGAAATGAGAGTTGCACTTCCAGGGAATGGCGAGGTGAAAAACTCAAATCCCCCTTCCGTCAGATCTTAACTTGACTGTGTTTTACAGGCGAAATGAGGAAAACCCGAGTTGCACTTCCAGGGAAACTCCAAACACAACCACCCGTCTCAGTAGTCTTAACTCAACACGACTCAGCGGTGTCCTGCTGGCTGTATCTGGGGCAATAGGTTCGCCCGCTAGCTGGGCTGTAACAGGGATGATAGACTCGCCCTTAGCTAGCTCGTAAACTGTCGCCTCAGTAGTTGAATGGACATGGTTGGAAGAAATTAAAACGTAAAAACACTTATAGTGGGCGATGTATTGGATATAGAGAAATGCTCTCGCAGACTTTTTGTAGAACTTTTCATGCTGAAGAATTCTTACACTCATAGTATTTAGATATTTTCAACGGTTTGTCCAGCGTAAGCTCACAAAGCGCTCGGACGCCAGGTTTTTTTTCGACTTTTCCACTGAAATCGTTACTGCTCGGCTTCCTTTGATCATAAATAAATTATTTTCTACAGAAATCATCCTCGAGATATCCTTTACAGAATGGTGAAAACCGCATCAAAATCCATCCAGTGGTTCTCGAGTTTACCCGTAATATCCAAGAATCGGGGACTTTGTTTTATACTACGTAGAGATTTAGCGTATGGTTTTTAGTTCCGGGAGTGTCCGAGGATATGTTTGGCTCGCCAGAGGCTGTAACTGCTTCAATGCGGACACCCATGGGGTCAGCTACAAGTTCCGTTCAATTCAAATAGTTCTAACTTTCGCAACCAGGTGTCGCTGACATCTAATGGTGAACGTTGGAACTATGATAGAGCGATTCAACGAAATGCAACCTGCAAATTTAGCTTCACACATCTTTAATATTAGTGGAAGGTTCTTTTACATGCCATAAATCTATGATATGGGACCGCCGGCTTTACTTCCCCTTCGAAGGAAGGCATATAGAGGGATTTTAACCGCTCTTAAAAACAATCAGTGATGAACGAAACAAAGGGGATATAAAAAGTTGGCTCAGGCAAGGAAAGGATTTATAAAGAAAATAAATTTGTTGATATCGAATATAGATTTAGGTATTAGGAAGTCATTTTTGAAAGCCTTTGTATGGAGCGTGGAAGTGAAACTTTGAATGTTCGTGCAACAAAAAGCAAGGTAAATAGAAGCATTTGAAATGTGGTGTTACAGGAGAATGATGATGGGTAGATAGAGTAACAAATGAAGAGGTAATAAGACGAGTGGAAGAGGAGAGATGTTTCTGGCGACTGCTAATGGAGAGAAGAGATAGGTTGGTAGGTCACACTCTAAGACACTCAGGAATAGGAAACTTAATTATGGAAAGAAGGGTCGAGGACAAGAACTGTAGGGGTAGACCAATGTTAGAATATGTTAAACAGATTGCCTCGAATGTAGGGTGTGGTAGCTATGTAGAGATGAAACGATTAGCTCAGGACAGCTGCATGAAACCCATCATAAGACTAAGACTCAAACACGCATTGTAGCGTAGAAACTGTCCGTCCAGTGTAGGAGCAGCAACTCCTCTGTGTGTGCTGTACAATTCGAGGGTCCACATTCCACTCACACCTGTAGCGTACTCACTCACTGAGCTCTTAATGTATTCAGGTGATGGGCGGAAAGATTACAGATCTGGTTCCTCTGAGCTTCAGGTGATTCTCAACAGAGGTCAACAGTGTACACGGCTATTTTTAGGTGTTAATGATATGTCGAGCTTGGGGATCAACTACGCCACACTCGAACTTAATAAACAAGTCATAATGGAGAGAGTTAACCATTACTATTGATTACTCACGATGCAACTGGGTACAATGGTACAATAACAATAAAAATCAGGGCCGATGCACCATTAAGGGACACTAGGACTGAATTTTTCAACTTCCACATTTTTTTATCAGAATGAGTTGAAATTTAAACTGCATAATAAGATTAGTACACTAAGTCACAACCAAACAATCGGAAGAAATGTAATTGATTTTTAGCCTACTTTACACATTTTGCAAAAATGAGGAAAAAGTAGACTTATGAGATCGGGCAAATGTGTGTCCTTCTGTCTATCTGTCTGTCTGTCCTTCTGTCTGGCTGTGTGTGTGTCGTCCCCCCCCCCCTATCAACTCCTAAACGGCTGGAGCAATCGGAACAAAATTTGGTAGGAGTAAAGATCTATACCTGAATATCTCACGGCCATATTTGAAAATGATGTCAGTGCTACCAACTGCTAAAAAATCGCAATTGAAATTTGAGCTCCATGTTGGATATCTTGGAAAGTATGAATGGCAGCTATTTCAAAATTGGCACACTTACAGATCATAATATTTCAGTTTAATTTCCAGGAGGCCAAACGTGGCAGTGTTGCCAAAATGATTATAAGCCTCCTGATAGGTCCAATTTTTAAATGCATATAACTTCTACACTATCAATTGGAATTCAACCAAATTTCGTATGTTGTATGTGTACATAACCAGATATGACTGAGCGTATTCTTACGACCTACCAGGGCTGCCAACTGTTAATAAATGCTCCTAATTTATTTTATCCAAATACCAATATATCAGAAAGTATGCAAGCCGACAGCTTTAAACTATGCACACGTATAGTACCTGGCATTCTAGATTACTTTGGAGTAACTAATATACGTCAGTGCTGCCAACATGATTCTAAGCCTGCTGATAGGTCCAATTTTAAAATGCATGTAACTTCTATACCAACTAATGGATTTCATTCAAAATTGGCACAACAATAGATCATATTATTTCAGATTATTTCTGACCAATACATGCATGACATTGTTGCCAACATGATTTTACGCGCGCTGTTAGATCCAATGTTTAACTGCATGTAACGTCCATGCTATTCATTGGACTTCAACCAAATTTTGTATTTTGTACCTTAAGAGACGGAACTAAGAATATATTCTGTCATCAGGGCTGCCAACTGTATTGCTCTATTAGGCTACATTATGCCAGGTATACAGTATTTCGAATTAATTAGAAATTTCGATATTACCAACTTAATTTCGTCATTATTCTAGACAGATCCATATAGATTAATCATTGGCATGAATCTTAAATTTTAGGAAAAGTAGGCTCTTTAGTTCGTCACGGATCTTCTTGTTTCATTACATAACCATAAAACTATTCTAAATATTATAACATTGAGACATTTCAGGAAAGTGATACATTTATGCAGATTAATTTTATTTGATCTGCCATCATATTTTATGAATTGTGATCATTTTTCGTAGGTTTTTGATTTTGGTCTGTAATTTACAAAGTGACTGGAGATATTGCAATGTTATCTTATAACACATATATTGCTGAATATCCAGTAAAATTAGTGAATTTCTCATGTGCATGAATCATTTTGTATACCAAAAAATCTTGTTCGGAGATAAGAGATTTTTATAAAATTGCATGCTATAGTAACCTAATGAAACTTTTTTGAAATAATCTGAAAAATACGTTTTGTTGTAGAGCGTAGAGACCTTTCGTTTGAGTTAACCTACGACTTTCTAGAATTTCTAGTTTTGAAAATAGAACCTACTTTCATATGATTTGCCTTTTATCTTCTTACGCAGAAGAGATTTAAAAATGTCGCTGAGCCTTTAAATATGGCGGTGTATGAAAACTGTTTTACAGAAATGATCCGCAGGGGTCCATATGATATATGGGAAAAACAAAAACAAAATTATTTTGTCATTTCTGCCTAAAAACGCAGACCGTCCCTTAAGGGCAAAAAGGGCCACGCCCACCCGGTCCGAATTGCACTAAATTTGTTAAATTAAAGTCTTTAAAAATGACTAAATTACAAATATTCCACTTAAAATGAGTACTTTCCCTTCTAGAATTCAGTATACATAACTCATTCCTGGCTGTGTCAGTCTCCACAGAACCTTCCAAATAAAGTAGCCTATATGGAGTGAAGGTCCAGATGAGAAAACAGTCTTGCACGCGAATTATCTGTGCTATGAGAAGAATTTTCTTTTCTCTTAAAGGGCCTGGATAATTGGCCCATAACGTTCCGTTGAGTGATATGGAATATCTCTTCATTTCACTTGCTGCTTTTTCTTTGCCCGGTGAAACCTTCCGGCGTGCCGATAGGGATTTTGTTTTCCTAAATCGACACTGCCGAAAATAACCAATTCGTGTATAAGATGCGTTCAAAAAGTAACGAGCCGGAGGCTGTAATGCGCAAACCGGTGACGACATCGGCTAATCGTGGCGTGTGTAACGAGGTGTGGTTCCGACCAGAGCGTGGAAGGTCACAGCCCGTAGCTAGAGGGCACACGTGCACGTCAAGTTTGGCAGTTTGGGAGTTGGCGACCCCGAGGGATTCCTGAGCTGGATCCGTTTTGTCCCCTTTTCCTCTGGCCTTGGGGCGGGCTCTCTCCTCTTTCCCCTTTCCTATCTGCCTTTCATGGCTCTCCTTCCTTCCAAGTCCCTCAATCCACATTCCTCGAGGGTTGAGGGCATTTCTTTTCTTCCTGTCCTTTATTTGCTTTATCCTTTATTTGTTTACCATTTCTTCTTCTAGTTTTTAAGTTTGTACTTAGTATTAGTTATAGTTTTCATTCTCATCTTCCACTACCCTAGGGGCCGATAACCTAGATGTTGGGCCCCTTAAAATAATTATCATCATCATCAACAACGTTCCAGCGTTCATCACTAGGTATGAGTGACATCTGGTAGTAAAAGTTGAAACTACTTGAAATTGAACGGAACTTGTAGCTCACCCTATGGGTGTCCGCTTGAAGCAGCTACAGCCCAACATGTCCCCGGACACTCCCGGCACTAAAAGCCGTTCAATAAATAAAATAGTCATACAAGTCCTTGGACCTCAATGAGTAGAGTAATCGTGGTTATATAATGCACTGTCCCTGCCCAGTAGAACTGACCGTAACCTTGATAAGCACTTACATGACGTCAGCTTTTTCTTTTCGGATTTATAATCTATTTTTAAAACTCGTTACAAATTGAATCAACATCGCTCGCGTCGCGATATTGTAGAGCTTCTTCCTAAGTCGCTCTGGGTTTATGAGAATGTTACCCAACAATGGTCAATACTGCGCAACGTGGGTCATCCAGTAAGTAAGAAAATTATCCGGGTGTCAAGAATAGCTATACTAATATATGAAAATGAGTTTGTGTGTGTCTGTGTATTACTCAATCACGCAAGAACCACTGATCCGATTTACATGAAACTTTGCAAGGATGTAGTTTATTTACCTGGTTAACATATAGGCTACTTTTGATTTCAATACTTTGCACTATTTAAAGATGGCGACCATTTTAGTGACGTCACTTTCATATTTCCATTTCAAATAAAAAGAGAACGCTAAGAAAAAGCAAACGTTTGATGGCGTAGATGACGTTCAAAATTTAATTTTCTATCCCAAAGGATCACTTTTCGTGTATCTCCAACGGTTAGCGAGTAAAACCTAAATTTGTGCTATATAACACTCTCAACGCGAAGCTGTCTAGTTGGACAAAATGTTCCATCCTTTGCCTCCTTCCGACACAGTTTCACCTATCTAAACCAAAATTTGTATACTTAAGCTTTGGAACCCTACGGGTAACGTTGTTACGTTAAATTTCGGACAGACGACTCCATTCCCTGCATTTAGGCCCTTTGGCACAAATCTACACCGTTTCACCTATCTGAACCAAATTTTACATACTTACCCTTTGGGACCCGACGAGTAACACTGTCCACTTGAAATTTCGGACAGACGACTCCATTCCTTGCATTTAGGCCCTTTGGCACAAATCTGCACCGTTTCACCTATCTGAAGCACAATTTGTATATTTACCCTTTGGTGACACTGTCCACTCTAAATTTCGGACAGACGACTCCATTCCTTGCATTTAGGCCCTTTGGCACAAATCTACATCGTTTCACCGATCTGAACCACATTTTGTATATTTACGCTTTGGTGACACTGTCCACTCTAAATTTCGGACAGACCACTCCATTTCCGGCATTTAGGCCCTTTAGCACAAAACTGCACCGTTTCACCTACAGTAATATTGCACCGAATGTTACATCCTTACCCTTTGAAACCATGTTGGAAACACTGTCCACTTGATATTTTGGACAACCCTCTCCATTCCCTACATTCAGAATAACAGACAAAAGAAACTTGAAAACCACGTATTAAGGCCCTAGAACAATTCACGTCCATAGAAGTGTGACTGTAAGTGTATTTTAATAAGTCCGTTGTTGGCTGGCAATGCGGGCTGCATCACGTCACGCCTACCAGTGCTCTGTTGCAGAATTGCGAAAATAGTTAAATCTTGCGCTACTTATAAATTGCAGTCACGGGGAGTGATTAGTGCAAACTGATTTCTTAGGTCCCTTAAAACAGTTATCATTATGAAAATATTATGCCTCTGTTTAAGTGCGATGTTTTTGGTGCAGTACATTGAGGTCATCAGCTGCAATAAGCGATGGTGCTTTCAAATTTACTTTCATTTATTCTGATCCTTATCCTTCAGCGCTATGTGGCGATAAATGACACTATTGCTACCTCAGGAGCTCGGGACAGCCGAAGTTTTCCAAAGTGCTCTGATTATTTTCCCACGGCGCTATGCAACAAAAGACGACACTATTGGCCTCTACCTTTCTAACAGCCAATGAGATACAGGTCCTATGCAGTGTCTCGCTCCTGTTGAACACCATCAAGATAAGGAAACAAAATTAATGGGACTCATACTCAGAAATGACACTCTCCTCCAGGTAATTTCTGAAGGAAAGATTTTTGGGGAAAAACCCAAGAGGACGACCAAGACAATCGTATCTCAAGAACATTGTCCAGGAGATGGAATGTGACTCGATCGCCCACATGAAGAGAACTGCTGAAGACCGTAAGAAATGGCTGCAACGACAAGGCTTTTAGCCTTTTAGAAGCTGATGATGATGACTCCTCTTTCTAATTATATTTTTCAATTCGTTTGTAAATTATATGTGTCAGTACTGTAGTTAGTAAATAGCCGTTTCCCTATTCATTATTATCATTATCATTACGGGAAAATTACCTGAATGTTACGCACATTATACTCTACTACTAATCACCACCACCACCACCACCACAAAAGGTTATATATTTTTTTTTCTGTTAGTATATGCATTACTAGCATTACCCGTCGCGGCTTCGCCCGCGAATATTCTAGTTGTAAAGAGTACACTTAACAAAATCAACTTTATCAATTCAGCTACTGGTGCAGTGGTTAGGGGTTTGTCATTCCTTCATAGGTATATCAGAGCGAAGTTAGTTTTCTGGGAACATCACAGACACTGTTAATGTAAGGGCCCTTAAATGTGGTTTTCGGAGACCTTTTATAGTCGGGTGAAAAAGACCTTTCGTACCACACTCACACGTGAAAATTGCGTGAAAAAAATCTAGAGTGCCCCTTGACCCCCTTAAGCGCATTATACTGTATGTATTGATGAATTTTACAGCTTAATTTGGTTCAGTGATAACCTTATAACCGTCTGGAAACTTTCACAGTAATGTAATAATTGGAATTGCATTGCGTCTGTTACCATGGTTACCGTGTTGCATTGTAAACATCCATGTTTTAAGAGCGTTAAAAATCCCTCAGTATGCCTTCCTTCTGAGGGGAAATAAAGCCGGCGGTCCCATGTCACAGATTTTTGGCATGTAAAAGAACCTTCCACTAATTACACTTGTGTGAACCTAAATTATAGGTTCGATTTCACTACCGCTCTTGGTTCCAACGTTCGTCACCAGGAGCCCACTGTGGTGGCATCTAGTAACCAAGTTCAGAACTAGTAGTCGTTGACGGTGGCGTTTGGTAAAAAAAAGGAATTACTTGAAAATTGAATGTCTGCAGTCCTTACTTGAATTAAAAACAGATAACACACACTAATACAGTCATCACAATTAACACCGGTTATAAGACAGATTCTACACACACCAAAGTACACGGGGCTACATGACCGCGATGTTGCAGCCCCTAAACTGAGATACCAACCAACCCCTTCATTTCGGATAAACGGGGTCAGCTGAATATTATCGACATGAAAGTGGAAAAGAAGTGGTCTCTTTCAGAATTAATCTTCTTCTTCTTGGTGGGTAACATGCATGTCTTCTTTGTCTGGCCTGGAGTTTCAAATGGCAATAAGTGTGCTTGCTTTTAATGCTGTCTATGAATTGAGTCCTTGGTCTTCCTCGACTCCTCTTTCCTTCTAGCTTCCCTTCGAAGAGTGTGGTGCACTAGTCAGAATGACGAATCAAATGGCCAACAAAACTATTTTTTCTTCTGTTTAAGGATTCAACCAAGGTAGGCTACGTGTCTCCTTTGCTCTTTTGAGAACATTCTCATTCGTGACTTTATCAGTCCAAGGTATCTTAAATAGTCGTCGCCAGCACCACATCTCGAATGCTCCAAGTTTTGATACATCTGCTTGTCGCAGAGTCCATGTTTCAGGGCCATAACTTGCAATACTCCATACAAAACTTTTCACGAAGTGTTTTCGCACCTCTAAGTTAACAGTCTTGGATGTTAGTAAAGACTTCTTTTTTGAGAAGGCTTCTTTTGCCTGTGCGGTTCGAGCATTTACTTCTCTCGTACACTTTCCATTTGATGTGATCAAGCTCCCCAGATATCTGAAATCCTTTACTTGGGCTAGTTTTTCACCATCCATTAGCACATTGACTATTTGGTCGCCATCCCTAGTGCATGCCATTACTTTGGATTTCTTTTTATTTATCCTCATACCACACTTCTCTTGCAATAATTCATTTATGTCATTCAGAGCATTTTCAGTTATCAGGGCTATATCATCCTTCTTCTTCTTCTTCTTGCGTTACGGCCAACTAAGGACCACGTTATTTCAACTGGTTTCAGCTTGAACATTCGCCCAGTACTGCCGCATGAATTCTCCATGTTGTTGCTTCCTTTCTTCTGTCCACTTCTTGCCTGTTTTGAGCTTAGGTTCCTCTAGGAAACTCCGGTGAGTTGTAAGTTTCACCTTAAATTTTACACGTTCCAGTATATCATCACTTGTAATCCCAAGCAGAAAAGAGGAGAATTGAAGCATTTGAAATGTGGTGTTACAGGAGAATGATGAAGATCAGATGGGTAGATAGGGTTACAAACGAAGAGGTATTAAGACGAGTGGGAGAGGAGAGATGTTTCTGGCGACTGCTAATGAAGAGAAGAGATAGGTTGGTAGGACACATACTAAGACACCCAGGAATAGCAAGCTTAGTTATGGAAGGAAGGGTCGAGGACAAGAACTGTAGGGGTAGACCAAGGTTAGAATATGTTAAACAGATAGCCTCGGATGTAGGGTGTGGTAGCTATGTAGAGATGAAACGATTGGCTCAGGACAGGGAGGCATGGAGAGCTGCATCAAACCAGTCAAAAGACTGAAGACTCAAACAACAACAACAACAACAACGTAATCCCAATTTCTTTCAAATCTCTGTCAACTTCAGTGAACCATGCCCCCTTTGTTTTCTTCTCTAGAAAGTATGTAAAGATCCTGTTTGTCAACCTTACAGAGCTCATTCGTGAAATGTGGCCATAAAATGAAATTCTTCTTTTTCTCATCACATCAGTTATTTTTTCTACACATGTGTAGAGCTCGTGGTTGTGCCGTCTCCTGTATTCATCGTTTTCTTTTACAGGGCCCAAGATTTTCCTGAGAATCTTTCTTTCTTTATCTTCTAGTTTCTCCATAAGTCCTTTCCTATGCATTTCAAGGCATTCTGCAGCATATAGAGCCTCTGGGCGGATGACAGTTTGATAGTGTCTTAGCTTGGCATTTAGGGATATTGATTTCTTGTTGTAAATACCCTTTGTCTGATGATATGCCATTTCCATTTTTCTGATGCGCGATTCGAAAGCAGCCTTCTCGGATGTGTTGGGTTCTATCCACTCGCCTAGATATTTGAATGATTGAGTTTGCTTAATGCGTCCCTCTCCTATGTCTAGCTCCTTGGGTGCTTGTTTAATGTTAGTAATAAACAAGGTTTTCTCAAAGGAGATCTTAAGGCCTGCTTTTGCAGCTTGAGTGCTGAGTTGCTTGATCTGCACTGCTGCCGTGCCAAGGGAATCTGAAAAAATTGCAAGGTCATCTGCGAAGGCTAGGCAATCAACCGTCAGATTCAGATTTTTGTAGCCCAATCCGACTCCATATACGAACCCATTGTTGTTCAATTCTTTGCGCCATTCTCGGATGACCTTCTCAAGTGCGCAGTTGAAAAGCAGAGGTGATAATCCGTCTCCCTGCCTTACCCCGGTTCTGATTTCAAAGCTTCTGAAATTTCTCCCCTAAATTTCACTCTGGAGGTGGTGTTAGTCAAGGTCTTCTCAATGATTTTTCTTGTTTTATTGTCCAATCCCAGTTCCTTCAGGATTTGAAATAGGGAGAATCGATCAATGGAGTCGTATGCCTTCTTGAAATCAACGAAGGTCACCACAAAATCTTTAGAACTAAGCTTTAGATATGAAACAATAGACTTAAGATTCATGATCTGTTCAGCACATGATCGTCCTTTCCTGAACCCTCCTTGATATTCTCCCAATTGGGAATCTAGTTGTTGTTCTGCCCTATTTTGAAGGACGTTTGAGAGGATCTTGTATGTTATTGTAAGGAGAGAGATTCCACGGTAGTTGTTCACATCCATTCGGTCACCCTTCTTATGAAGAGGGTGAAGTAGAGCTGAGGTCCAGTTGCTAGGGAGTTCCTACGTTTCCCAAATCTCATGAATAATCTCAGTTAACTTATCGACAGCCTTGTCGCCAGCATGCTTCCATAATTCAGCAACTATGGAGTCCTCACCTGGTGCTTTGTTGTTTTTGAGTGACTGGATGATCTGATTAATTTCTTCTTTTGTGGGTGGGGTGGAATCTAGGTGTACGTACGGATTGTCTTCGAACTGAAATGTTGATTCTGGAGCCTCGCAGTTGAGGAGAGACTCGAAGTAATTTGCCAATATTTGACAGTTTTCCTTGTCATTATAAGCAACTTTTCCATTTAGGTCCCTGAAGTGTAGGCTAGGTGGAGCATATTTACTGAGATTCTGTTTAAAAGTTCTATAGAAATCCCGGGTGTTATTCTTCTTGAAGTCTAGCTCAATTTGTGCCAGCTTGTTCTTGTCAAAAGCACGTTTTACACCTCGAATAGTTTTTGCAGCCTGTTTTCTCATACATAAGAAACTTTCCCAGTTGTCTTCACTCTTCTGTGAGTTCCATCTCTGCCATGCAAGTTGTCTGAGCCTTATTGCCGCCTCACATTCACTGGTCCACCAGGCATGCTTTCCGCGTTTTATTAATGGGACTGTTTCCTTAGCTGCTGATACTATGGCATCTCGTAGTTGTTCCCAGTTTTGTGGATCCAGTGTTTCAAGCTTCTGAGTGAACTCATCATTAGACTGTAGCTTTTGCAAGTCAAACCTATTCATCTTTCGTCGCTGGACCTTTCTAGTATTTCTCGGAATGAGTTTAACTTTGATTTTAGAGAGGTAATGATCTGAATCTAGGTTGGCACTTCTAAGAATCCTCACATTCTGGATCTCTCGATGGGCTTTACGTGAAATAGCGACGTGATCGATCTGGAACTCACCAAGGTTGGAATTTGGGGATGTCCATGTTTTCTGTTTCCTTGGCAGATGTTTGAAAGCTGTGGATTTCATAACAAGGTTGAATGCCTTACACAGTTCCACAAGTCTTTCTCCATTCCGATTGGTTCTGCGGTGAGCTGGGTAATCTCCAATTATGTTTTGGAATTTTCTTTCTCTGCCGAGTTGGGCATTGAAATCTCCAAGCAAGATAACCGAGTGCTTGGCAGGGATCTCAGAGAGTATCTCCTCTAGCTCTTCCCAAAATGTATCCGTCCCTTCTGGATCTTTCTTGTTTGCCTGATTAATCGGCGCATGAACGTTAACCATTGTATAGACCTTGTTTGTACTTCGGAAAGAAAGGGTCGAGACTCGGCTGTTAGGAGAGGTGAAATTTGTGATTGAATCCAGAATTTTTCTGCTAACAATAAATCTAGTGCCAAGGTGAGGGATATTTTTTATGACACGTTTACCTACTTTACCTTTAAAAATTCTGTAACCTTGGGACTCAAAAGCATGTTCATCTGTAAACCTAGTTTCTTGAATTGCCGTGATCAAGATCTGATGCTTGGAAAGGGTGTCAAGTAGATGTTTCAGTTTACCCGTCTTTAAAAGGTAATTCTCATTGAAGGTAGCAAAGAAATTGAGATGTTTGTGTTTGATCTTTCCTGGAGTCTCCGATACCTCCAAGCATGTTGGTGCAGGCTCCCCAGAATCCGAAGACCCGCATGCATCGCTCGAAGCGATGGTGGATTGGTTACCACCTGGGGTAGTAGCATTTGCTGAATTTTCCTCCATACTTTGTTCAGACAGTTGAAAAACTAATCTGGGGTCGGTGATATTTCACACCGGCCAATATACTGCAAAGGTTGTGAGCCTTGGAGCCCCCAACACTGATCGGCTCGCCGACCCACCTTCCCGCTGGGATTGGATACCCAACCTTCCACTGGGTTGCTCGGCTTAACAGGGGCACCTCTTGTAGGTTACGTGTTGGAGTTAGAGTGAAAGAGGCTAGCGTTGGTTTCTCTTCTTGAATCCAATATATTGCGCATTTCACTCTCGTTTGCCCAGAGTCACACTGACTCCTCCCGGGTTGATTCCCAGGACCGCTATATCATCCTTATTATTATTTATTTTTGCTTCTTCCCTCCCCACCGCCCCTTAACGGACCTGCTAGACAGAATGGTTTCAGATCTCATTTCGCTGGATGGAAGAGACTGTCTGTCTTAATAGCCACGGGTATATTGCATAAAGTAGCGTGTAAAAGTTACATAAGCGTTGAGAAGACTCAGCCTAAGCCCCGGGATAACTTTCAGTCAAATAACAGCTGACATTTATTGACGTGAAGTAATTAACAACCGTTAACTTCTAATTAAAACAGAGTTAAATAACCCTTAACAACACATTAACGTACTTCAGCATTTTTGCTGTTACTGTTTTTGCCTTGCACCCCAAGACGTAGGCTTTCGAGTTACAATTAACGCACCACCACCATGATTATGTGCTCCGAAGGTCGGAGGTTCAAATCCTGATGCAGACAACAGCTATCTTGAGTTTGATTTTAATGTTGAAAATATTTCCTATATTCGGTGGCGTAGTTGGTAGCATGCTAAGCTTCTATGCCCAAGATCGCGGGTTCAAACCCGGCCGAAATCGTAGAATATTTTAAGAGCGTTAAAAATCCCCCAGTATGCCTTAAGGGAAGTAGATGATGATGACGATAATTGTTGTTTTAAGGGGCCTAACATCGAGGTTATCGGCCCCTAATGAAATGAAATGGTGTGAAATGAAAGGATGAAGATAAAAATAGCTCACTGCCTTGAATGAAACGAAAATGGTTTATATAAAATAGACAGTGAGCCCCAACAATTATGCCTTATTTGAATAAAAAGAATAAAAAGGCGGATGGTAAGAAACAATCAAACAAACAAGGCATAGTGAACAATAAAATAGATGAACGCAATAAGAAACATAAAACAGACTTAACCTGAATTAAAACGTATAAAAGTAACCACTCTCCCTCATGAACCGGATGACGAGGTCAGCTGACGGCCCGTCATCACGGAGAATAAGAGAGAGGGTATTAGGCAGTTTAAGAGTCCTTCGCAGATCGGCCAGATCCACACACTCCAAGAGAAGGTGTGCCACGGTTAGGTGGGTGCCGCAAGTACACACAGGGGGGTCATCTCTCTTTAGCAAGTGGGAGTGCGTAGCAATCCCATGGCCGATCCGGAGTCGACAAAGTACCACAGCTTCCTTCCGGAGAGATCGGAAGGAAGATTTCCACACCTTCCTTGTCTCCTTGATGCCTCTCAGTTTGTTGGCACGCCACGGGAGGGGAAGTAAAGTCAGCGGGCCCATGTCATAGATTTATGGCATGTAAAAGAACCTTCCAGACCCTCCGTGGCTTAGGCGGCAGCACGCCGGCCTCTCACCACTGTGTCCGTGGTTCAAATCCCGGCCACTCCATGTGAGATTTGTGTTGGACAAAGCCGACGCGGGCAGGTTTTTCTCCGGGCACTCCGGTTTTCCCTGTCACAAATTCCATTCCAGCAACACTCGCCACTGTCATTTCATCTGTCATTCATTTAATCATTGCCTCAGGGGAATGCGACAGGCTTCGGCAGCCGGCACAGTTGATATCCTCGCCGCTAGACGGGGGCTTCATTCATTCCATTCCCTGACCCGGTCAGTCGACTGGAAGAACCTTCCACTAACTACAATTGTCTGAAGATAAATGTGTAGGTTGGATTTCATTATCGCTCTATTAAGTTCAAACTTTCTTCGCCAGGTGCCGATTGCGGATTCATCTAGTAACCAAGTTCACAGCTAAGTGTCGTTGACGGTAGCAAAAGTAGGAACTACTTGAAATTGATCGTCTGCAGTCCTTACCTGAATTACAGATAACACACACTAATACAGCCATCACAATTAACACAGATTCTACACACACCCACGGGGCTTCATGACCACGTTGTCACATCCCCTAAGCTGAGGAACCAACCAACCAGACAAAGTAGACCCCATCTTGGTAAAACCGTTAAGGGACACTAGGGCTGAGTTTTTAGGCAAAAATGACAAAATAACTGTTTTTTCTCAAATATATATGGTGTTACGGCTGTGAGTTTGTGTCATCGCTCGCCGCTTGAGTCACAACTGCCCCAGGGGCTGGGCTGTGGCTGGCCTCCTGTATTGCGCGCGCCTTATGCAACAGGGCTACTACAGACAAAGGGATAGTCCAGAAGATTCGTGACTGGACCAGCGGTGGAATCCTCGAGAAGCCGTGGACTCTGGATGGATCTAGAACCATTTATTGAGTCACCGGCCTGCTATATAAGAGTGACCCGTGAAGCAGTTGCTGTGTTTTACGAGCTAGTGCGAGCGATTATCTTGTGCGACAGAAGTGTGGTGACGAAGTGCTGTGCGAGTTACGAAATCCTGTGACATTGTTTCTCCAGCGTGTGGACAGCGAAATAGCCTGCAGCAAGTGAACGTAAGTAATTGTGGTCGGTGAACATAAAAGAGAGGAGCAGGTAGTTTCTGTCAAGGCCACCGTACTCATTAGGACGGATTAACTTCTGTGATCTGTTGACAAGTGAAAGGGGAGGTATTCTCGACTTGAGGAAACTGGAATAAGGCTCCTAATTGCTTGTATTTGCTGACTAGTGTAATTTTCTGGCCACAATAAAGTTAATTATTTCTTTAAGCTGTAATTGGTGTTGTGCTTTGTACCCCTACCGTAATCCAGTTAACAAAAGTGCCACTAGGGGGTGGCACGTAACAACTGGTGTCAGAAGTGGGATTACGAACTCAAGCACAACACCTGACGGTCCTGGTTTCAAAACCCGAGCAGGTCATTTTCTCTAATTTTCCTGTGAGTGCATGCCCTTTACAAGACAAACAACTAAAATGGAGGAGAAATTGGCAGCATTGCTAGAAAAGTTAACTGGCATGGAAGACGGCCAGAAGAAATTAGCCAAGGACCTGAAGGATGACCTGAAGAAGATGGAAGACGGCCAGAAGAAGATGGAAGACGGCCAGAAGAAGATGGAAGACGGCCAGAAGAAATTAGCCAAGGACCTGAAGGATGACCTGAAGAAGATGGAAGACGGCCAGAAGAAGATGGAGGACGGCCAGAAGAAGTTAGCAGAGGACCTGAAGGACGGCCAGAATAAGTTAGCAGAGGACCTAACCGCCAAATTTCTGGATGGCCAGAAAAATCTGGAAGAGTGTCTGCTGACGAAATTAGAGGAGAGCCAAAGGAAATTAGAACAGGGCCTACGTGAGGAAGTCGCGGCAGTGGAGGAGAAGTTCAACACCTTGCAAGTGGAAGTTGCCGAGCTGCGCCAACGCCCGCTGATGGGGGTGGAGGAGAGATTCAACGCTCTACAAAAGGAATTTGCTGAGCTGCGCCGACTCCTGCCGACAGGGATGGAAGATAGATTCAAAGCCCTACAAGAGGAAGTCGCCGAGCTGCGCCGACGCCCGCCGACCGGGGTGGATGAGAGAGTCAAAGCCCTACAAGAGGAAGTTGCCGAGCTGCGCCAACGCCCGCCCACCGTTACACCGGGAATATCAGGAACGGGACATAGCAGAGTGACGCCCCCAACCTTCGACGGAAAGGTCCCGTGGAGCACCTACTTACGTCAGTTCGAGGCGGCCTGTTCCATAAATAACTGGAACAACACAGAAAAGGCTACAGCTCTCATTGTAGCGCTGAGAGGTGACGCCCTTAACGTCCTTCAGGCCATCCCGACTGGATCCCAGGACTACGCTTCACTGATCGCCCATATGGAGTCCCGATATGGAGATAGCCATCTTCAGCAGGCCTACCAGATGCAGCTCCGGACCCGGGTACAGAAGAACGCGGAAACCCTGCAGGAGTTCGAGATGGACATCGCACGCCTCGTAAGGCTCGCCTACCCAACAGCGCCGGCCGACTTTCTGGAGCAGATAGCGACGCAGACTTTCACCGACGGGCTACGGGACTCGGACACTCAACAGGCGCTGCGTCTTGCGCGCAATAAGACCCTGGCAGATGCGCTGAGCCACGCACTTGAGTTCGAGACGGCAAAGCAGGTATCTAGAATGTGCGCGCGGGTGCGTCAGGTGGACGTTGACGAACCAGCCAAAGCCAACAAGACCAAGCCCCTGGCCGATGAACTGATGGAGGTGCTAGGCCGGTTCTTCAAGAGTCGCAGTACCACCAACAAAAACTTAGCCGAAGGACATCCGGTGAGGCGGCCCGGAAGAGGACTACCAACCTGCTGGACCTGCCGTAAGAGAGGCCACCTGAGCAAGGACTGCGGTGATCGCCGCCGCCAAGAGTTTCCGTCGGGACAGTCAGTCGTAGGGAAACCGCGCGGCCCAGGAAAGCAAGTATCAGCCAGCCATGAGGGGCGAAGGTTGGCTCAAGCCCCGGCAGTCCAAGTTCGTGTGACGCAGTTACGGAGGGATAAAAGCAGCCTGATGGTCGACGGATTCATCAACGGAGTGAGCTGGCCCATGCTAATCGACACGGGAGCATCGAGGACCATCGTCAGCCCCACCGTGATCCCGAAGTGGGGAGTGCAACCCACACAAAGGAACCTCCAGCTAATAACCGCGACCGGAGAGACCGCACCGGTACATGGCGAAGCATCACTGGAGTTCGTCATTGGTCGACGGGCGATAAAGCATCCAGTGCTTGTGGCTGACGTATCAAATGAAGTGATCATCGGACTGGACTTCCTGGACCAGAACAACATCATCTTGGATCTGAGTACCAACACTCTGCACTTCGGAAGGGAGGAACTTGCTTTGCGACCAGCACACGAGGCCGTCGCCGCACGACGAGTAAGGCTGAGAGAGGACGTCATCGTTCCCGCCAGGACGGAAGTCAGCGCTGCCGTAATTGTCGACGGAACAGCTGAGGGAGTGGCGGCTGTCATCGAACCAAAATATGAGGACATCCAGACAAAAGGGTTGCTAGTTGCCAAGACCCTCATCAACACGACGTCTCGGCCGTACGTCCGCCTGTCCAACCTGAACGACTACGACATTACGGTTCACCGGGACACCAACCTAGGAGTCTGCGAGCCCGTTACCTGGATTGCCCGCATCACAGATACGACGGACGGACACCTGCAGACGGACAACCGAAGAAGACGCGCCCTGCCAGAAGAACTACAGAAGCTGTACCAAGGATCCCAGGACCATCTAGACGAAGAGCAATCACGCCGACTTCAGGACCTGCTACGCGAATTCCAGGATGTCTTCTCCGTGGGGAGCAAAGACTTCGGCAGGACAAGCTTGGTCCAGCACAGAATCGACGTTGGGGACAGCGCACCGATAAGGGCCCCATTCCGACGTGTCCCGCTCGCCAAGCAAGCCGAAGTCGACCGGATGGTAGAAGAGATGAAGGAGCAAGGGGTGATCGAGCCATCACATAGTCCTTGGAGTTCTCCGGTCGTGCTAGTGAAGAAGAAGGACGGCTCCACCAGGTTCTGCGTGGACTACAGGCGGGTGAACGACGTCACGAAAAAGGACAGCTACCCTCTACCCCGGATCGACGACACGCTGGACACCATATCAGGATCAAGATGGTTCTCCACCTTGGATTTGAAGAGTGGCTACTGGCAGGTGGAGGTCCACCCGAAGGACCGCGAGAAAACGGCGTTCTCTGTGGGCAGCGGGCTCTGGCAGTTCACCGTCATGCCATTCGGTCTGTGCAACGCCCCTGCAACCTTCGAAAGGCTAATGGAGTCCATTCTGAGGGGACTACACTGGAAGACCTGCCTGGTATACCTAGACGACGTCATCGTTCTGGGGAGGAGCTTCGAGGAGCACTACAGCAACCTGAAGGAGATCTTGTTGAAGCTACGGGCTGCCCAGCTGAAGTTGAGCCCCAAGAAGTGTCAGCTCTTCCAGAAGCGGGTCCAGTACCTTGGGCATATCGTCTCCGAGGAAGGGGTGCGCACCGACCCAGAGAAGACCGCAGCTGTGAGGGAGTGGCCAGTTCCGAAGGACAAGTCGCAACTACGAAGCTTCCTGGGACTCTGCACTTATTATCGTCGCTTCGTGAGAGGATTCGCCGACATCGCCAAACCTTTACATCGACTGACTGAGAAGGACCAACTCTTCACGTGGACAGCAGAATGCCACAGTGCCTTCGAACAACTCAAGCAGGCTCTGTGCGCCGCGCCTATTCTGGCCTACCCCAGACCTGGAACAAGGTTCATCGTCGATACCGATGCCAGCGACTTTGGCATAGGGGGGATCCTGTCGCAAGTAGTGGACGGCGAGGAGAGAGTAGTGGCCTACTTCAGCAAGGCCTTGTCAAAGCCAGAAAGGAACTACTGCGTCACCAGGAAGGAGCTGCTCGCCATCGTGAAGACCATTGAACACTTCCACAAGTACCTGTACGGGCAAGAATTTCTCATCAGGACCGACCATGCATCCCTGCGGTGGCTCCTGAACTTCAAGCAGCCCGAGGGTCAACTCGCGCGGTGGTTAGAGAGACTTCAACAGTACAACTTTGAGATTCAGCACAGGAAAGGCCAACTGCATTCTAACGCCGACGCCCTGTCACGAAGACCGTGCCCCGAAGACTGCACCTTCTGTGCCCGAAGGGAGGAGAACACCGGGATACTGTGCCGACGGACTACTGTGGAACTTCAAGGGAACTGGAGCCGCGAATCTTTCACGCGGGCACAAGCAGAGGATGATGACCTGGGACTGATAGCCGAATGGAAGAGGGCCTGTGTCCCCAGACCCGGGTGGAACATTGTGAGTGACTGCAGCCCAAAGTTTAAGTCCTACTGGGCACAGTGGGACTCGCTGATTGTAAGGGATGGCCTCATCTGCCGTACCTGGGAGAGCACCGACGGGAAGACATCTCGGGAACAAGTCGTCGTTCCAAAGGCTATGACGGAGGAAGTCCTGAAGGAAGTTCATGGAGGATCATCTGGTGGACACCTAGGGATAAAGAAGACCCTGGAGAAGCTGAGAGAGCGGTTCTACTGGATCGGATGCCAAACAGACGTGGAGAACCACTGCGCGAGGTGCCACGATTGCGCAGCCAGCAAGGGCCCAGGACGAAGACGACGGGGTCCACTGAAGACCTACAACGTGGGCGGCCCCAAGGAGAGAGTGGCCATCGATGTTGCTGGGCCATTCCCGTTAAGCGAGGCAGGGAACCGCTACATATTAGTCGTCAGCGACTACTTTACCAAATGGCCGGAGGCGTATGCGCTCCCTAACCAAGAAGCCGCGACGATCGCAGAGACCCTGGTGAAGGAATTCGTCAGCCGGTACGGAGTACCCCTGGAGCTGCACTCCGACCAAGGAAGGAACTTCGAGTCGCAGGTGTTCCAGAACCTATGCCAGCTGCTGGGAATCCGGAAGACAAGGACAACGCCACTACACCCTCAGTCCGACGGGATGGTAGAGCGATTCAATCGCACCATCGAGAACCATCTTCGAATAGTCGTCAGCGAGCACCAGAGGGATTGGGACAAACATCTTCCACTATTTCTCCTGGCCTACCGCGCCGCCGTGCATGAAGCCACCGGGTGCACACCAGCCCGGGCCATGTTTGGGAGGGAGCTCCGTCTACCTGTCGATCTTGCCTTTGGCCGACCTGGGAATGATCCGATCCCGGTAAGCCAGTATTGTCAAGAACTGGTCGACCAACTGGAGGACGTGCACGCGTTCGCGAGGAGGAAACTGCGGATCGAGCCCGACAGAATGAAGACCCGATACGACCAGCAAACGGATGCCGGCGGATTCCACGAGGACGACCTGGTCTGGCTCTTCAACCCATTACGGAAGAAAGGCCTGTCACCCAAACTGCAGAAGTCCTGGGAGGGCCCGTACCGAGTCGTGAAACGGATCAACGATGTCGTCTACAGGATCCAGCGGAGCCCGAGGGCGAAGATGAAGATCGTGCATCGAGATCGCCTGGCAGCCTACGGAGGGACACAGACGGACCAATGATTGATCGGGACGATCAGCCTTTTTAGGAAGGGGGTGGTGTTACGGCTGTGAGTTTGTGTCATCGCTCGCCGCTTGAGTCACAACTGCCCCAGGGGCTGGGCTGTGGCTGGCCTCCTGTATTGCGCGCGCCTTATGCAACAGGGCTACTACAGACAAAGGGATAGTCCAGAAGATTCGTGACTGGACCAGCGGTGGAATCCTCGAGAAGCCGTGGACTCTGGATGGATCTAGAACCATTTATTGAGTCACCGGCCTGCTATATAAGAGTGACCCGTGAAGCAGTTGCTGTGTTTTACGAGCTAGTGCGAGCGATTATCTTGTGCGACAGAAGTGTGGTGACGAAGTGCTGTGCGAGTTACGAAATCCTGTGACATTGTTTCTCCAGCGTGTGGACAGCGAAATAGCCTGCAGCAAGTGAACGTAAGTAATTGTGGTCGGTGAACATAAAAGAGAGGAGCAGGTAGTTTCTGTCAAGGCCACCGTACTCATTAGGACGGATTAACTTCTGTGATCTGTTGACAAGTGAAAGGGGAGGTATTCTCGACTTGAGGAAACTGGAATAAGGCTCCTAATTGCTTGTATTTGCTGACTAGTGTAATTTTCTGGCCACAATAAAGTTAATTATTTCTTTAAGCTGTAATTGGTGTTGTGCTTTGTACCCCTACCGTAATCCAGTTAACAAAAGTGCCACTAGGGGGTGGCACGTAACAATATCTTATGGACCCCTGTGGATCATTCCAGTAAAACAGTTTTCATTCACCGCCATTTTTAAAGGCTCAGCGACATTTTTAAATCTCCTCTGCGTAAGAAGAAGATGGAAGGCAAATCTATGAAAGTAGGCTATACTTTTAAAACTAGAAATCTTAGAAAGTCGTAGGTTAACTATGCTCTTTATCTCTACAAAAAAAACATTGTTTTTTTCAGATTATTTTTCGAACAAAGTTTCATTAGGTGAGCTAAACTGGTTAATATAGCATGCGATTTTATAAAAATGCTTTTATCTCCAAACAACATCTTTAGATAATCAAAATGCTCCATCTACGTGAGATATTTACCCATTTTACTCACAAATTCACTGGATGTTATGTGTTGTAAGGTAACATTGCAATATCTCCAGTCACTTTGTAAATTACAGACCAAAAAAAAAAACTATGCAAATTTATCAAAATTCATAAAACATGATGGCACATCAAGAAAATATAATCTGATGTAGAAATTTCCAGAATTGTCGTAATGTTATAATATTTAGAATAGATTTAAGTATATGAAAAGAAAATATCACGAGATTTACATAATTGCTAATGCGCGTGGAGCATTTTGATCATACGATATATTTTAATAATATAATTAGTAAAAAATCAATTAAATTTCATCCAATTGTTTTCAAATTTGTTATGTGACTTAGTGTTGCTATTCTAAGTATGCAGTTTAAATTTCAACTCTATCTGATAAAAAATGTGGAAGTTGAAAAATGCAGTCCTAGTGTCCCTTAAATTAAGCAATGTCCACAATTGTGCCCAAAGGTTGAAGGGAAAAAGGGCCCGGAAAGGTTTCAAATTGTGCGTCTTGGGGGAGGACAATGAAACTAAAAATTTTTTTTTTTTTTTTTTAATCACTTCAATGCAGATCCGGAAAAACAGCCTAAAATCGCGCGTTTCTTTTTGATTCAAACCCTAGCCAAATTCACTGATTTGCATAATTATTTCTTTACAGTGTTCCTTGGTTCAATACCCTCAGGCATTTTTTGATACTTTGTGTCTTCACACCGGACGTAGTTATAAGGGCTTAAGTGAACCTCTGCATAGCCTCAAACTAGCGATCATAGTAGTAGAAAAGGCAAACTGCTAACCTAATTGACGGAATATGGTTGAGGTCAATAATATATCATCAATTCAACTCCCGAGCACGACAAAGAAGAAGGGTCCAATATTCGTGAAGATTCGGTGGAACCAAAGATCAAAATGCCTAAATCCATGGTGAATACTGTTCTACATACAGAACAAACCTAGCCCGGGGCTTACGCCCAGACCTCCTTGCTTCTTGTGCAATCAGTAATTTCCCTCCCGACAGTCGTCTAACCAAGTAGCGACCAATGGTTTCGTCCAGACAGTCGTCTAACCAAGTAGCGACCAATGGTTTCGTCCGGACAGTCGTCTAACCAAGTAGCGACCAATGGTTTCGTCCAGACAGTCGTCTAACCAAGTAGCGACCAATGGTTTCGTCCGGACAGTCATCTAACCAAGTAGCGACCAATGGTTTCGTCCGGACAGTAGTCTAACCAAGTAGCGACTAATGGTTTCGTCCAGACAGTCGTCTAACCAAGTAGCGACCAATGGTTTCGTCCAGACAGTCGTCTAACCAAGTAGCGACCAATGGTTTCGTCCAGACAGTCGTCTAACCAAGTAGCGACCAATGGTTTCGTCCGGACAGTAGTCTAACCAAGTAGCGACCAATGGTTTCGTCCAGACAGTCGTCTAACCAAGTAGCGACCAATGGTTTCGTCCAGACAGTCGTCTAACCAAGTAGCGACCAATGGTTTCGTCCAGACAGTAGTCTAACCAAGTAGCGACTAATGGTTTCGTCCAGACAGTCGTCTAACCAAGTAGCGACCAATGGTTTCGTCCAGACAGTCGTCTAACCAAGTAGCGACCAATGGTTTCGTCCGGACAGTCGTCTAACCAAGTAGCGACCAATGGTTTCGTCCGGACAGTAGTCTAACCAAGTAGCGACTAATGGTTTCGTCCAGACAGTCGTCTAACCAAGTAGCGACCAATGGTTTCGTCCAGACAGTCGTCTAACCAAGTACCGACCAATGGTTTCGTCCAGACAGTCGTCTAACCAAGTAGCGACCAATGGTTTCGTCCAGACAGTCGTCTAACCAAGTAGCGACCAATGGTTTCGTCCAGACAGTCGTTTAACCAAGTAGCGACTAATGGTTTCGTCCAGACAGTCGTCTGTGAGAACTGCAGTTTTGCCACGACGACGATGACCATTGGAACTCTGCTTAGCTGTCGTTACATGTGGAATTGGCAGAGTGTCCTTAAGCGACACATTTCTAAACTTGACTTGAATTCCAGAAAGAGCAAGTACTGTAGGCATCGCATCACACTTGCTTGCAAGAGGTCCGGAAGGTGTTGAACTGCTAGCTTTTTCCATGTCTTCAGGAGATAGTCTGTCAGTTCTCCGTGAAGGCAGAAAATTGCTTTCCTGAAAAACCTCGGGGTCTATTGGTCATATGTCTGTGTTTCTAAATCAATTTACGCCAGTTACAATTGTGGCTACTCGTAGAAATGAATTCCCAAGCAATTTGGGAATCTGATACAGTGTAACAACACGTCGTGTTAGATTCAACCGCAGCCAGTTTGTAACCTCAACATCGTAATAGGTGCTGAGGGGTTTCATTCGAGTTTTCGAAGAGACACATCTTCATGTCGCCTTATAAAAACTTTCAACCAATCTAATCCAGCTTCTCCCTTTGTGGAATGTTTGTTGTAGTTCTTCACTGCTAACCGGTAGGCTTGTGAGGCACAAAACATTTCTTTTGTGCTTTTTGTTTGACTTTTTTAAAATATGTTAATGTTCTATATAGGACAGATAGTGACACAACAAAATGGAACTATATATGATTATATTATCAACATGTATATTGCACATGAACTACTTTTTTCTTAGCGTCCCCATCTAGCCCCCACTTCCCCTACTGAACTTTGGTGTGTTCTAAGAATAGGCTAATAATAATAATAATAATAATAATAATAATAATAATAATAATAATATCGTATGGCCTTGGGTGCCGGGCGCAAGCTTTGTTATTTGACACGCAAAGGGTAGCTTGCATGTCGAATTTCGTTGTTCTTTGAAGCGCTATGAAAGTCAAGGAGGTTAGATATCTAAGCTCGTTGAACACTATAGCTCTTTCTAGTAGAGAATTGAGAAACTTTGTGTTGGCGGAAAATCCCGAGATTAATTTTGCCATTATGAACACGGCCTACTGAATTCAAATGGGTTCTTTGACATGCCTACATCGTATGACATGCGTGTCGTATTTTTGCCGCCTTTCAAAAATCATTTACCACGGCCAGGAGCGAACCTGCAAGCTTGGGGTTAGTAGACTGACACGTTGACCACTCACCCGCCGTGGCAAGCTAAGAATAGTAAAGTGCGTTATTATTATTATCATTGTAACTGGTAGTTGCAGTAATTAGACAGAAGCAAATTACTGTGAATCCCGTGATCCTCTTTATTTACTTTTGTGCGAAGTAGCCTATGAAAAGCGCTATGAAAGGGACGCGCTAGATATTTCATGTTTCAGAAGACAGAAAGAGTTTGAGAACCTTAGCTTTTATAAGATATTCCTGTTTCTGCCATACAAGTTTTTTTTATATTTTAAATAAAGCAATTAAACTCTGGAATTCCAACAAAAATCAATCGCCTCGTACACAATCCACATTTTTTTAAATTCTTACTCAACGAAACGCATCAGAAATACACTATTTACTGTACATTTCCGTCATAATTTAAGAATATACTTCAAATATTTGCTGACATAATGGACATTTTCCGAAATGCATGCTCGCTAGAGTCAGAAACGCCTTAAATTAAATTGTCTGAACTTCCGTGCTCGAGCTATCACGTGATGAGTTATCCAGAGAATGCAAATACATTTGTCATTGATAGCAAAATGTTTTTCGATGTTGGTATTGATAGATGAATTAAAAGTTTAATATATATGCTAATCAATACTTTAATTTAAATATATCTATTATATATTATAGTACGTGCTTCGACCTGACATTAGACTAAGTAGGGCCAGACAGCCTTTTGCACATAGCCTTTCACTGAGCGGCAAAATTCTTCCTATGTGCAATTCACTGCGAATGCTGGGAATACACATTTCCAGCAATTTGAAGTGAAATGTACACGTTGAGGAGTCTAGGTGTAGGACATTTCGAATTCTATGATTTGCAAGACGTAATCTTCTGGGATTCAGAAGCCGTGCACTCCGAGCGGTGTATCTCTCCACGATATGGCCCATTATTCTGTATGGACTTCCTGCCTGGCATCCCACTACCGAGGAAGTTAAGTGCAGTCCAACGTCGAGCAGAGCGACTCATTTACAAACAGGGTAACAAAGTTTTGACAAAACCACTAACATCTATCAATGACGTAGCCAAATAGATCTCACCTTTCTCCGAAAATCTCTAGCTGGCACCATTAAACTGTCCCCATTTCACCGCCTTCGGCTGTCATATCGCTCAGTCCGTAGAGCACAGGGTGTCACCGTCGTTTCCCCATTCGCTAGGACAACAGATTATCAATCTGGGTTCTACAATCGCTCTGCTCGACTTTGGAATGACCTGCCTCGTGCAATAAAAGACCTTCCTCCACGACAATTTTGCCGCAAAGTGAAGGCTCAAGGGACTAAAACCCCATGTAAATTGAATTTATATATAATGCAAGTTTGTGAGCGAGTGGGAATATGTGCATGTATGTATGTACGTACGTGTGTGTGTGGCATGTGTGCGTGCGTGTATCTTCACTTTTATTTATGAATTGTCTGATATAGACGTCGTGTACAGCAGATTGTGTGTATATAGCAAATGTAAAGTTGTGAATTGTATATATGTAACCTTTCAGATTTGTATAGATTTAATGAACAGAAATGGAGACATTACAGTGTATGTGGGGCTTGCCCTTTCCGTATCTGCCGTCCATAAATTGTAGGCACAATTTTTGGTAAATATTAATAATAATAATAAGTCTAATAATGAAAGTTTGATATGAAAACAAGAATATGATAAATTACAATTAAAAGAATCCTATCTGTATTTTTGGAACTTTCAATGTGAAGCCCAATATTATTTTTATTTACATTTAACTAAATTGTTAGGATATCATTTTCTCCCCAATTAACTGGGGTCGCCGAGCCAACCAGGCTCAGTTTGGACGGGGATTTAAGGCCGGATGCCCTTCCTGACGCCACTGGGATTCGAACCCCCAGGTGAAAGACTAGCAGGTAAGCCACTGCGCCATCACACTCCATTTTATTGTTTTATTTAATTATAATTCATCATATAGATCTATATATCATATATATTATTTATTTAAGCGAAAATTCCCCTACAGGAGAGCGATTAGACTTGATCACACGATGTCATTTGGAGGTGTGTCTCCTCCCAAACTCTTCATTCTCACGGAATGTTCGCTCTTCCTCTCACTGGTCCAAGGTTGTCGTAATGATCTTGGTTCGAACTTAACATTCGCGATTTTCGTCTGGCGCTCAGTTCGGTCTCTATACTGATAACTTGTAAGTCTCTCTGTACCACGTTAAGCCATTCTGTGCCGCATTTGCTCTGTGTTATGACACCGAGTAGTTCATGGGCAATCTGGAGGTGGATGCGAGTGTAAAATTTGGCTCTGCGTTTTCTAATTTCGTCTGTTATCGTAATGGTGTTTTGATAAGAGTTCAGTACTAGGTCTCTTCATCCAAATGCCGTTTCTGTTGATATATGTATATATCAAACATTCATCATTAGTATTTTAATTAATTCGTAATTGGGCTGCGGAAGACCTTAATGGCATGTATACATCCTATATTCAGGAGGAATAGTAAATATTTTAAGAGGTGGTAGTATAGATGCAATGCAAGAAAAATTCCATATAGCATGTGTCCCATTTGTGCTGCTTACCGAGATACAGCTGGTAGTACTTAACCCAAACAAATGTAAAGCCAAGGCACATGAGGACGATCAAATTGACTTTAAACAAGATGTTCAGTAAAGAACATATAGCCTACTTTCTCCTAAATGCATGGGTATTGTTATAACTCTTTGTTCTTTTCAAGGAGTATGATTGAATGTTGGTTGTAGTAGCTTGTTGAAATACAACGTGCTATAGGGATATTAAACATGAATATGAGGTGCCCTTTGCTAGTGCTACCTCTGTACCAAATTTCGTTCAATTCGGTTTCACCGTGTTTGAATTGATAGGGGGAATCGATTTGCACACATACTTGGCCACCATCTGCAAACTATTGGGCTGATGTTCTTGCAGTTTGGTCTGAATATGTTTCCCACATAAAGATATGGTGTTGCAAAATTTGGTAGAGACTAGATTATTAGGTTGGTCGTAATTACATTTTAGCTTTTAACATTTGGGTGGCCGCGATTACGTTTCCGTCAAGATAGCGGTGATATAAAACATGACACTGAGGTGCCCTTTGCTATTGCTACCTCTGTACCAAATTTCGTTCCATTCGGTTTCACCGTGTTCGAATTGATAAGGGGAATCGATTTTCACACAAAGATGGCCGCCATCCGAAAAATATAAGGCTGATGACCTATTAGTTTGGTCAAAGGATGCTCCCTCCATAAAGGTATATTTTTGCTAAATTTGCTAGAGATCGGATGATTAGGCTAATCGTAATTTGATTTAAGCTTTGAACATTTGTGTGGCCGCCATTACGTTTCTGTCAATATGGCGGCGATATAAAACATGACACTGAGATGACCTTTGCTAGTGCTATCTCTGTACCAAATTTCGTTCCATTCGGTTTCACCGTGTTTGAATTAATAGGGAGAATCGATTTTGACACAAAGATGGCCGCCATCCGCAAACTATTAGGCGAATGACCTATTAGATTGGTCAAAGGATGCTCCCTCCATAAAGGTATGTAGTTGCAAAATTTGGTAGAGATCGGATGATTAGGTTAATCGTAATTTGATTTAAGCTTTGAACATTCGTGTGGCCGCCATTACGTTTCAGTCAAGATGGTGGCGATATAAAACATGACACTGAGGTGCCCTTTGCTAGTGCTACCTCTGTACCAAATTTCGTTCCATTCGGTTCCACCGTGTTCGAATTAATAGGGGGAATCAATTTTGACATAAAGATGGCCGCCACCCGCAAACTATTAGGCTAATAACCTATTAGATTGGTCAAAGGATGCTCCCTCCATAAAGGTATGTAGTTGCAAAATTTGGTAGAGATCGGATGATTAGGTTAATCGTAATTTGATTTAAGCTTTGAACATTCGTGTGGCCGCCATTACGTTTCTGTCAAGATGGCGGCGATATAAAACATGACACTGAGGTGCCCTTTGCTAGTGCTACTGTAACGATTCGATCCCATAGCTGTTATATTTAAAGGGTTATTCATTTATTATCATGTTATTATTATTATTATTATTAACTAGTACATCCATGAGATGATTTTTATATCAGATAATTGTAAGCGGTTTTGATTATTATATTCAATTAGATTTTTATTAACAATTACTTGTAAAGAGACGAAGTATTATATATTGCAACAAGACTGGCGATATGGACTAACCCTGTGCGTCGCAAACTGAACGACGTAGTAAGAATTTCACCACGGCAAACTGCGTCATTTTCCTGAGATGTTAAGAAACCCACTATGGTGTAACCAACACGCCATTTTCTACGGTACGTACGCGTCTAAAGATTACAAATTGTGGTGCAATTAGCCCTCGTGAGAGAATGAACACTGAAGAAAGGGAAGCTTACTGGAGGGGGAGACCGTCGAAGACCACGTGACAACGAAGTCATTAGTACCTGCGACTCCGACAAAAGACGCATTGATCTACAGCTCTCAATGAAGTAAGGAAGTTGTAACCTTGCTTTCTGGGTCCTAATGGACTGAGCACCGAGAGTCGACACTGAACGATGTCTTGCCGACATCTATATCAATACATAATGGGTTATATCCCTGATCAAGAGTCTTTCTACAGATGGCAACGTACTTAATGAGGATATTTCATAGTAAATGAGATATCACATCATTTTTTTAAACATAAGCGACGTAACATCGAGATCATCGATCATTTCTTAAATATGACGAATCTTCGACTGGGTGAGCCAACAATTCAATAAAACTATCGTCTCTATTATAATTTAACTTCATTTAACTTTCAATTCATTTTAATATTCATTTTCTTTTAAATAATTAATTGCCGCATTGAGTAATTTTAAATTCAATTGTGTGACTATCACTATTCTGTTTTATTAATATTTTGTTTTTGCATTTAATAAATTCATTCTCTTCAACGTAATGCCTATTTCTTTCATAATGGTTAGTAAATACTATAGGCAAATCATACTCCTTGATTAAATACTGGATTGGTTAGATGACTTTGTCTCACTACGGCCCGGGTAAGTGGTTCTCGACTCTACTGCTGATAGCCGAGGTTAAATCAATAAATTTCGATTCACTATCTTAAATAGGAATCTGGCGCTCAACAACTTATTATATTACACTATCACAGGTAAGGTCACACCACAGTGTATATTATTTATTCATATCATGTTTGTTTTATTGAACCACAATAATCATCACCACGTTCAACGACTCATTAAAAATGTTACATTTGGCGCCACAAAGTAGGGCACGAAAACCATTCGGTATTTAGTCAGAGGAGTGTATAATTTCAGTGCAAATTGTCAGTGCTTTTGGGGGACAGTGAAGTGAAGTGAAATTTTGGAAGGGCAATTGTTATACGGTGTACTTCGAGATGTCGGAGGAGGAACAGAGGCAGTTGAGAAGTAGGGATGCAGTCAAGAAAGTTAATTATAAGGAGGTTGATAGCGGTAGCGATGTTGAGAGCGTAGAGAATAATACCAAGATGTCGGAGGTAAATCTTGAGAATAATCCTGAGAGTAATCCTGAAAATAATCCTGAGGTTAACCCTGACATGAATTCAGAGGAAAATCTCGAGACGAATACAGAGGTACATCCTGAGAC
Organism: Meconema thalassinum; assembly: GCA_946902985.2. NCBI lineage: Eukaryota > Metazoa > Arthropoda > Insecta > Orthoptera > Tettigoniidae > Meconema > Meconema thalassinum. The sequence continues at coordinate 176,643,257 of OX336401.1, forward strand.
TAGTGGTAGTCAGGAGAAACAGAAGTCCTTAGAGGTCCATGAAATTTCATTAGCTGATATCTTGAGGGAGATGAATAAAAATAGTCAGGAGATGAATAAAAATAGTAGGGAGATGAAAGAAAATATTGGTAGGCTAAATCAAAATATGGAAGAGAATAAGAAAGATAATTTAGAAAGTAGGAAGGAATTCAATGATAAATTTGAGAAATTAGATAAAGATATGAATAAAAATAGTGAAGAGAATAAAAGAAATTATTTGGAATTCAATGGTAAATTTGAGAAATTAGATAAAGATATGAATAAAAATAGTGAAGAGAATAAAAGAAATTATTTGGAATTCAATGGTAAATTTGAGAAATTAGATAAAGATATGAATAAAAATAGTAAGGAGATGAGAGAAGAGATGGGTAGGCTAAATCAAGATATGAGTAAAATAAATCAAAAATTGGAAGAGAATAATGTAAAACTAGATATTGTGGAAACGATGAATAGAGAATTAAGTATGAAGTATGATATGCTACAGGAGAGTATTCAGGGGGTGAAACAGGAAATCAGAGGTGAAATTAAGGAGGAGGTAGAGATGAAGGCTAAAGATATTATTAAGACAGTAGATAAGAAATTAGAAGCAGCAGAAAGTAGGATTCAGGAAAGAATAGTAACTGTGATTGAAGAGAAAATAGCAACTCAAGGTGAAAGTTTTAGCAAATTGGTAGAAGTGGAAACTAGGCAGGTGGTAGAGACTTTAGGGGAAACTGCAGTAGAATCAGTAAAGACAGCCTGTAAGGAGACTATAATTGAAAGTAGAATGGAGTCAGACGAGATTTTAGGTGAAAGCAAATTGGAATTAGCGGAGATTTTAGGTGAAATCAGATTAGAGTCAGACGAGATTTTAGGTGAAAGCAAATTGGAATTAGTGGAGACTGTAATTGAAAGTAGATTAGAGTCATTGGAGATTGTAGGTGAAAGCAGATTGGAATCGGAGGAGATCTTAGGTGAGGAACGGCAAATAGCGGAGATTTTAGGTGAAATCAGATTAGAGTCAGACGAGATTTTAGGTGAAAATAGATTAGCGTCAGAGGAGATAGTAGGAGAAAGCATAGTAGAGTTGAAGGAGATTTTAGATGAACGCAGGATAGCTGTAGAAGAGACTATAGAATGTAGCGAAAAAGAAGTGAAGAAGATGAGAGAAAAGATAGGGATAGAAGTAGGTAAGATAAAGAAAGTACTAAGCACCCAAGAGATTAAGATGCAGACAATCATAGATAAATTAGATAGGCAAACTAGGGAAGAATTTAGTCCTGTGATAGAGGAAGTTAATATGAAATTATTAGTGGCAGAGAAGCGTGCGTTAAGTCATAGTCAGAAGAACATAATTAGTAAACAGGTTAAGAGGAGGAGAGAGATAGATAAGAGCAGAAGCAGTAGACCACGGCTAAAGAGAGCATTAAGTGATAGTAACGGAGAAATGAAAATGAAACCTAAAGGTAGATATTTTAGAAGTAAAATGAAAGAAAAGAGAATTAAGTTGCTAGAGGAGAAAGAAATCAGGATGAGAGAGAGAAAGAAAGCATATGACGTGCAGTGGCGTACTGAATTAGCCAGACTTGGGGATGTGAGAGGGGGAAAGCCGAAGTACTGTGTTACTATGGATGAATGTAGTACAGAGGAAGTAGAAACTAATGTAACACGGAAGGAATTATGTGGAATTCTAGTTAAAGATAGAATTGAAGATGAATGTGGTAAGAACGGTGAAATGCCAGTGAACGTATTTATGTAAATTTATATTAACGATAGTTACTGTTCCGTATGACTTAAATATTAAGTAATGAAGTTTTATAGGATTTAACAGAGGTAGATGAGAAACCTGCTGTGTGTAATTTTAATTCAGTCGTGAAGTTAGGATGGTAAGGGGCGCGTAGTGCCTACGCTTATTGATTTAGATTGACTAAAATTATTTAATTTTGAAGACAGAGGTTGTCGTGCTATTGAGCAATGCAGGTAAGTTGAATGTAGGTCCTTAAACTGCAGGTAAGTTGGATGAAGTAAGAATTAAATTTTAAAAGTAGGAAGGTTATTACATAGGTAAGTAATCGAAAGAAAGTAATAATTATTATGGCAACCATAATTAAGAATATAATGGTAATAAAGATTTAATTCAAAAGTGAGTGAAGATAAGATGATACAGTGGTAATAAAACTAGTGAGTTGAAGAATTAAGTATTGATTTAATAAAGAAGTTTCAGTTGAGGACAGCGAGGTTATCAGCGGATATATGTTGAGAAATTTATAAGTGGTTTAGAATTGTTAATGGTAATGCGTTGTATGAATTAACCAACATCGGGTTGAAATGAGGAAGTAGTAACTAATTAGGACATCTGGTAACTTACTTGGTGACAGATATGTGTGTGTGTATGTGTGTATTTTCACGTAAATGGACGTGAGTTTGAAGAAGTAGGCCAACGAAGGTAATGCCGTTGAGCAAAGTGGTTTTAAGTTTTTGGTAAGATGCCAAATGAAGTAGGTTGGAGGAAGTTTTTGGTAAGATGCCAAATGAAGTTTTTTAAGGAGGAAGTTTTGGTAAGATGCCAAATGAAGTTGTTTTTTGAGGAAGTTTTTGGTAAGATGCCAAATGAAGTAGGTTGGAGGAAGTTTTTGGTAAGATGAAGTAGGTCAGCGAGGTATATTCCGTTGAGCAATAATTATTTTTTTATGGTATCTACGGGACTACGTGAAGTTAATAAGGGAGTTTTTTTTAAGTATATATGGATGTATGCACACAAGGTAATAAGAGATTACAAAGGTAAGATTGTCCAAGTTTTTGTTACAGTTACGCACGTTTTAAAGATATTACAAGGCTTGTTATCGAGCTAAACCACTTTGTAGTAAAAAGTTACTGATGATTATTAACGAATTAATGATGTGGTAGATTGTTGTCCTACACACAGGTTAAAGTAAAGATAATAATTATAATTAAAAGGTTGACATAATATTTACTAATATTGAAAGGAATTTGTTATAATTCGACGTTTGAGGATTTAAAGATAAATCTTTTTTTTTAGTAGACAGGAAATTAAAGTTTTATTTATGTCATACGGAGTTAGTAAAGATAAGTTTAAAATTTTGAAGACAAGAATAAGTTAGTAATGTAAGGTGAAGATACCTAAAGGATAATAATGAAGTTTCAATTAAAGGCAGGTGTAATTTACGCAGTTAATTTGGTAGAGCAGAGAGTGTCTGAACTGTGTTAGAACTCAGAACTTGCTTTATGAAGTGATTATGGGAGAATATTTGCTAATTATGAGTGTCAGTGTTATTGACTGTCAACTGGAACACTGTCATTATTTTAGGAAGACAATAGTTAGGAAAGCTAAGTGTGATGTTATTATTCCAAGGAATTAGTCGAAGCATGTAAGATTTTTTAGCTGAAATTTAGTGTGTTATTGGTCAGTAAGAGGTGACCTGTAACAGTAAGAAGATGTGGGATTATACCACGAATAGGGAGGGTTTTTGTATGTGACGTGTGATGTCACGATGAGTTTTGAGAGATTCTGGTATAGCAAGAGTGAGCTATAGTCCAGGTAATCGAAGCAAGTAAGGAAGTGTTGACGTGTAATGTCACAATAAGTTTTGAGAGAAAACTATGGTTTTTTTAAGGCATTCAGCAAAAAGTCAAATCATGAATAGACTAAGTTCAAAGTATAAGAGCATTAATATTTTGTGGAACGAAATATTTATTCCGAGGAGTTTGTCATGTGTTTTTGTGAAATAGTTTAGTGATATACGTAATTCAGGTATTGAGTAGTATTTTGTCCAAGTCTTAATCATTTTGTTATGGTAAGTAAGGAATGACGTTACGGTAAAGTTATATCTTGACGCTAAGTTAAATTTTATAAAGTGAACGAGAAGTCAGATTTTATGTTTATTGGTGATTTTGAAAATCCAAGTTATTGTTTTCGAGAAGTAGTAAAGAGGAATTATGGTTTTATGAGAAGTTAAGAAGTCGTGGAGACTTAGGAAGTATTAATTTGGAAGGAGGCGGCCGTGGCCTAAGAAAGAATTAAGCCACGAAGGCAGGTGAGTAGTAACTTGGATATTTAAATGAACTGTTTAATAACTGCTTTGAGGTATTTCGATGTCATTATGTATTTGGGGAAATATTTACATGTATGACATATGCACTGAAATAGGAATTGCCTTAGGTATCTTGCTAAGTTATTTTTTTCTTCAATTATTGAAATTTTACTGCATTTGAGTAATCCCTTTATAAAGACGAAAGGAATATTGTATTGTTTGCATCCTATTATCGTGTGCTGTAATAGTTATTATGGGTTAATCAGCTGGTATTACAACAATGTACTTCTACGCCAGACTGATATACAAAAACTACGTTCAAAAGAGATGAAGCCAAAATTGTATGTCATGCATACGATCACCGAAATATAAACGAGTGCAGCGTTGACATATATGTCAAAAATAAAAGTGAAGGGCATTTTATATGTATTTTTTTTACAGCATATAAAAAAAATGAACATTATGAACATTTGGAAGAATGAGATGAATGAAAGTTAAAATATGATTTTTTTGTGAAGAATACATTTATGTATATTTTTTTTACAACATATATAAAGAAGAATGAACATTATGAACATTTGGAAGAATGAGAAATGATAGTACAAATATGTAAAGTGAAAAGAGTATGTTCTTGTATATTTTTATGTATTGTTGAAGGGTATTATTTGTATGTTGTCGTTATGGGGGTATTAATATTTAAATTTGTATTCATTTGTGTAGGATGTGTAGTGATATAAATAATGTTACATTTTATTTTAAATTATTTATATCAGGGGCGATTGTAACGATTCGATCCCATAGCTGTTATATTTAAAGGGTTATTCATTTATTATCATGTTATTATTATTATTATTAACTAGTACATCCATGAGATGATTTTTATATCAGATAATTGTAAGCGGTTTTGATTATTATATTCAATTAGATTTTTATTAACAATTACTTGTAAAGAGACGAAGTATTATATATTGCAACAAGACTGGCGATATGGACTAACCCTGTGCGTCACAAACTGAACGACGTAGTAAGAATTTCACCACGGCAAACTGCGTCATTTTCCTGAGATGTTAAGAAACCCACTATGGTGTAACCAACACGCCATTTTCTACGGTACGTACGCGTCTAAAGATTACAAATTGTGGTGCAATTAGCCCTCGTGAGAGAATGAACACTGAAGAAAGGGAAGCTTACTGGAGGGGGAGACCGTCGAAGACCACGTGACAACGAAGTCATTAGTACCTGCGACTCCGACAAAAGACGCATTGATCTACAGCTCTCAATGAAGTAAGGAAGTTGTAACCTTGCTTTCTGGGTCCTAATGGACTGAGCACCGAGAGTCGACACTGAACGATGTCTTGCCGACATCTATATCAATACATAATGGGTTATATCCCTGATCAAGAGTCTTTCTACAGATGGCAACGTACTTAATGAGGATATTTCATAGTAAATGAGATATCACATCATTTTTTTAAACATAAGCGACGTAACATCGAGATCATCGATCATTTCTTAAATATGACGAATCTTCGACTGGGTGAGCCAACAATTCAATAAAACTATCGTCTCTATTATAATTTAACTTCATTTAACTTTCAATTCATTTTAATATTCATTTTCTTTTAAATAATTAATTGCCGCATTGAGTAATTTTAAATTCAATTGTGTGACTATCACTATTCTGTTTTATTAATATTTTGTTTTTGCATTTAATAAATTCATTCTCTTCAACGTAATGCCTATTTCTTTCATAATGGTTAGTAAATACTATAGGCAAATCATACTCCTTGATTAAATACTGGATTGGTTAGATGACTTTGTCTCACTACGGCCCGGGTAAGTGGTTCTCGACTCTACTGCTGATAGCCGAGGTTAAATCAATAAATTTCGATTCACTATCTTAAATAGGAATCTGGCGCTCAACAACTTATTATATTACACTATCACAGGTAAGGTCACACCACAGTGTATATTATTTATTCATATCATGTTTGTTTTATTGAACCACAATAATCATCACCACGTTCAACGACTCATTAAAAATGTTACACTACCTCTGTACCAAATTTCGTTCCATTTGGTTTCACCGTGTTTGAATTAATAGGGGGAATTGATTTTCACACAAAGATGGCCGCCATCCGCAAACTATTAGGCTAATGACCTAGTTATTTGGCCAAAGGATGCTTCCTCTATAACGGTATGTTGTTGCAAAATTTTGTAGAGATCGGATGATTAGGTTAATCGTAATTTGATTTAAGCTTTGAACATTTGTGTGGCCGCCATTACGTTTCCGTCAAGATGGCGGCGATATAAAACATGACACTGAGGTACCTTTTGTTAGTACTACCTCTGTACCAAATTTCGTTCCATTCGTTTGCACCGTGTTCGAATTAATAGGGGGAATCGATTTTCACACAAAGATGGCCGCCATCCGCAAACTATTACGCTGATGACTTATTAGTTTGGTCAAAGGATGCTCCCCCCATAAAGGTATGTTGTTGCAAAATTTGGTAGAGATCGGATGATTAGGTTAGTCGTAATTTGATTTAAGCTTTGAACATTTGTGTGGCCGCCATTACGTTTCCGTCAAGATGGCGGCGATATAAAACATGACACTGAGGTGTCCTTTGCTAGTGCTACCCTTGTACCAAATTTCGTTCAATTCGCATTCACCGTGTTCGAATTGATAGGGGGGGGGGGACAGACATTCAGAGTACACACACTCACACACACACAGACTCACACACACACATACACACACACAGACAGACCCACTTTTTTCGCCCTGTGTTGATCTCATAAGTCTACTTTCATTTTTTGCAAAAATCGAAAGTAGGCTAAAAATTCCATCACCAACTTCAATGCATTTTACACTTCTCTTGATAACACCCCGTGTAGCTCTTCAGAGGACGTCTTGGCGTTCTTTGATGAGATGATGATGATGATTATGATAATTGTTGTTTTAAGGGGCTTAACATCTAGGTTATCGGCCCCGAATGGTTTGGGTGATCGTGAAGATGAAAACGTAAACTATAACTAAAAACTAACTACCAACTTATATACTAGAAGAAGAAATGGAAAACAAAAGGAGAATAAGGTAAATAAAGGACAGGAGGAAAAGAAATGCCCTCAACCCTCGAAGAATGCAGATTGAGGGACTTGGAAGGAAAGAGAGCCATGAAAGGCAGATAGGAAAGTGAAAGAGGAGAGGGTCCGCCCCAGAGGTAAGGGATAAAACGGGGGAAACCGGTATCCCTCGGGGTCGCAAACTCCCGAACTCACCAGCCGTGAGCCCCTGAGGGTGTAGCAATATCCAGGATGCACCGGAAGTGGTGGGGCTACAAACACCCTGCCTCCTTGAGGGCCTCGAGAAGAAGGCAGGAGATAACATGAAAAGAAAAGGAAGGCTCACCCCTCGCAGAAGGAGGGTATCAGAAAAGATGAGACAAGGGCCAATTAAGGCGGGAAAGGAACAGACTCCCTAGGCCTCGGATACCCTAATACCGTCGGGGTCGGAAGAGAACAAGAGTTGACCAAGTGAGGTCGACAGGAAAGAAGATGGAGAGGAGCCCGGCACAAGTAAGTGGAAGCAATACCGGACTCATCTGGGGCCCCGTGGTCGCCAACCTACGTCCCACTTGATGTGAGCCCCTGGGGGATCTTTGATGAGAGATGCACTATGCACAATCCGAACGACCAACTGGGCACTTGTGTTAACATTCCCCTTGTAGACCTCGTCTTTCAACCATCCCCACAGGCAAAAATCCAAAGGGGTAAGGTCTGGGGACCTTGGTGTCCAAGAAACGTGCCCTATCTCCCGATCCATCTTCCAGGGAATGTTAGGGTTAGATGTTGTATCACCAGACGACTAGAATGTGCAGGAGCCCCGTCATGCTGGAAGAACATACTCATTCTTGTAGCCAAAGGAATCTCTTCCAATAATGCTGGAAGTTTATTTTCAAGAAAGTGTAGATAATGGGGTCCTATTAGACGATGCGATAACACAACAGGCGCAATCAATCCACACCACACATTTACAGAGAAGCGTTCCTCAAAATGTGTGTTCACAATGGCATGTGGAATTTCTTCTGACCACAGTTATGAGTGTTATTGATGCCGTTAAATACGCCCATAGCAACCGGTGTCCAAACACTCTGCCCTCAGCAATACGAATGGGACAAATGTTACATGTGTAACATCTTTCCACTCGGTTGCTGGATATTTTAGTGGGATGATTTTCAAAAATGGGACGGAAGTGTGTAAGACGCACTGCCAGCTGGATCGTATCCCTCCTGGACATTCATCAACACACACTAATAATACATAACAATTCCAAGACTCTCCTTTTTTTTTCACTGCCTACCTGATATTTCTACTCTCGCACTGCCTTCTTGATACTCTGCTGCTAAAATATGACTCATTTTAACAGAATCCATATGAAATTACGTATTGGTCTGTGAAACAAGAGGTGCGGGAACTAGGCAAGCCTTTCGTGATCTACTGCTGTGCACATTGCACTTACTCGCACGTTGGCCTGTTCATAAGGAATTTAAGGTTATGAGCGGTGTCGCGTCTATTAATCTAGTTGATCCATCCATATCGTATTCTTTATTTAGGCTAGTGCTGGTAGAAGCTACAAATCATCTAATAAAATGAGTTCCGTATTATAAACTACAATATCTGTAAAACACTCCCTCTTACAATATATTAATATGTGTGCCAATAATATTATGAAATACCGGAGTATCAACAATTTCACGTAAGGTTTCTTCTATGTCAGATGTTACACATCATATCAGACTATTGTAAGGCTCGTAAAGGTTTCAAGATTATTCATTGCAATTTGTCTATACTACCACCTCCTAAAATATTTACTATTCCTCCTGAAACACCCTATATATTCAAGTATCGATTGGCGTATACCCAGACTAAAACTTTTGTGCTACCAAAGCCATATATGATATCAAAACAATCACGAAGCTCTCTTTGGGAACTGCTATGACATTATTCGATGCGACAATAACGCCCATCGCCACATATGGACTCGAAATCATATAGGAGAAATTATCCCTGGCAGACTTGAGGACGCTTGAAGCAGTCAAATCGCGCTTCCTGAAGGCTACCCTGGGGATATCAAGATTAGCATATGAACTCGCTAGGGAGACCTTCTTCATTGAGGACCTTCGGATGAAGAGAGGGCTACCATCCACAGACGCCTGGAAAAAACCAATGCAGGAAAGAATACAGAAAAGGGACGAAATCTGGTTCGAGTTTTACACCACGGAGGCCATGATGACTAGGACATGGATGAACACAAATCAGGACTTGCGACACTTTGTCAATTCGATGGCGGTTCATGGGTATCACCATAAACTGTGTAATACAGAGTACTTTCATGACCCTGATAAATCCTGCGTATGTAAATTATGCGGGGTGCAATGTAGTAGATACCACGTGATTTCTTGTGCAAATCGCGGATCATCCATTGTGATGTTTTGTGAATGACAGTTTGTTTTCATCAATATGCACAATTTGTGCGATTTATCTTTAATAATAATAATAATAATATAGTTACACTTACCTGTGCTGTCTCTTGAGCTCCTTCCTCATACTTCCTCTGCTCCTGATAAATGTGAAGGGGCCGCCACCCCCTGAGCTGGATTTTTTCTGCGTTGCCATGGCCACATCACGTCACAACAGAAACAAATGATGAATGAAAACAATATTAAACTTTTCTAAAAAAAAGCACTTTGATACCACGGAATACCAATAAAAATATCACCTCGCACTCGATATTTTTTAATAAATGTAATAATGAACACTTGTCATGCGTGTCCAGGAAGAAGATGATGGGACACGGAACTCACTGAACAAGCACACGAGTCGACACGAGCGAGCGACCGCAGTTGACCGCGCGCGGTGCACCAAACACTGTACAGTGACCAGACTAGACCAAGCAAGCCTGGGCTGCTAAAGCCGGTTTTCAGCGCGCATACGCTCGCCTTGTTGCCAGGCTTCCAACTCACGAGACTTCACTTCTCGCTCGCTTTGCCTGTGTGTTATGCTTCGCTGAGCATATCATCGAAACATAAACATCAAGACAAAACAGACTTTAATAACACACGAAGCTTTATAGTAAACTATTGTATATCCGGGTTCATTTCTCGGCAAGTGATAATGCAAAACAAACAACAAGTCTTTCTTGCAGCAAATCAGAAGTTTGTAGGGTTATTTTTTGTGTTTTTGACATCATGGTCATGTAGCCTCGTATACTTTGTTGTGTGTGTAATTTGTCTAATAACCTGTGTCATTGTAATGGTCATAGAAGTAGTGGAGTAGTGGCGCTTCTGCCCCACTTCAAAACCCCCCTTGCTCTACTACTAAGCCTCAGCCATGTTAAATATCTCTTGAACGCATGGTCCGATTTTGACAAATGAGGTATTGTTGGACTCGGGCTGACGTCCTCTTTGCTATGGACCATTCATTATATTTTTCAAAATTTTTTTGAAAATTTTTGTTTTCGAAAATAGGCGATAGTTTGAAAACCAAACAGGATAGAACGTTGTGCCATGGCTCAAACGAACAGTCTTTATGACCTTTATTTTTTGTAATAAAAAATTTTTATTTTTTATATTTTTTTGAAAACACTCGAATTTTGAAAATCCTATATTTTGGAAACTAGGAACTCTACAAAAAAAATTGTTTAACGTAAATCAATGGTCCCTACCCCCTCTACCCCCAAAATAAATTTCAAGTCTCTAGAATGAAAACCTGCAGTAGTGGGGTAGTGGGGGAGCTGCTTATAAAAGCAAGTGGTGAGCCCCTGCGACCTTGGAATGGAAAGAGCCATGCTAGGAGGGCGTGCTTGGATTCGTTTTTTTCGTCTCGTCGTGCTCTTTACGGGAATGTCGGTGTCGAAAATGTGAAAATCTGGAAACACAGTCTTTTTGGGGTAAAAACGTGATTTTAGACTTTTTGCTATATCTCACGAACCAATAACGCTAGAGGCGTGTTCGACAGGTCCAAGGACTCGGGGTAACGTCCTCTCTCCTATGGACCACTCGTTATAATTTTTAATAAAATTGGAAACTCGATTTTGGGGTAAACACGTGTTTTTGTGATTTTGTTGATATCTCACGAAGCAATAACGCTAGAGGCATGTACGATGGGTCCAAGGACTCGGACAGACGTTCTCTTTGCTATGAACTACTCGTTGTAATTTAAAAAAATTTTGGAAACGCGATTTTGGGGTAAACACGTGTTTTTTGTGATTTTTGCCGATATCTCACGAACCAATAACGCTAGAGACGTGTACGAGGTGTCCTAGGACTCGGGCTAACGCCCCCTTTCAAATGTGGTAGATATTTTTTTTCAAAAAAGATAATTCACAAAGGGCCTAACGCCATACATGTTGAAAAAACGTTTTCTTTTTCTTTACCTGTTTATAATGTTTATAAAGCGTGGTGGTTGAGAGAGAGAGACCATACGGCTGGGTGTGTGTGTTTCAACGAACCTGTCGCTAACCACAAGGACCATGCTTAATAGAACAATCGCTATTTCGACGGGTCGGTGTATGACAGAGCGAGCGTGCGTTTTTCTGATATTTTACCTTTAACGCGTAAACGGTAATGAGAGCTAGGTTCTATGTTGGTCGAAGCGAGTAGAGAAAACAAACTTGCCGAGGAGGTGAAGGTCATTTGAGCTTATTGGAAGGCATTGATCTGACTTGACAACAAGTGCAATGGAAAAAATGACCAAGACGCTTGAAGGTGAAATAATCTGACCATCGTGGTGGCAGGGGAGTGCGAAAGGCGTGCACACATGTGTGAAACCACAGGCACGCTAAACCAGTGACATCCTGTCTTGCTTCGTACGTGACAAAATGCAAGTCCATGTGAAATTTGATCTACCGCAGGTGTTCACCTTGGACGTTATCTGTCCACGTGCATGATAACTGTTAACAAGTCACATCCTGTCTGGCTTCGTACGTGACAAAATGCAAGTTCATGTGAAATTTGATCCGGCACAGGTGTTCGCCTGGGACGTTAGCTGCCCACGTGCACGATAAGAGAATGTTCAAAGCGTGGGAAAAAAAAAAGATTATACATGCAATGTGATATATAAAGACACCTCGCTGACATTTCCACTCGCACTTATGTGACTACTTTTGAACACGCTACAGCGTTGTGTGAAACACTTGGTCTTGTTTAACAGTTTTGGTGTTGGTGGAAAATACTTATTCTTGTTGTGAGGTAGGTATATATTTATTCATTTATACATTTATTGATTTATATATAAATACATGCAATTATTTATTGATTAGGTAATTAATGATTTTATTTATTTATTTGTTTGCAGATAACCGGCATACCTTACATGTCAGAGGGAGAAGAAACTATTGCACTTTTGAGCCCACTAGAAGGGAAGAGTAACAAGTCACTGCAAGTAAAGGTGAGATGATTTTTTTTAAACTAACTTGTTTCATTTTTTTTGTTTTATGTTTTATTTTATGAAATGTATGTATTAACCTGAATTTAGGTATTTATAGCGGTTTATTTTATTTATTTTTAGAAACTTGGAAAGAATAGCCTTACCGCCGTAGCAGTCGCTGAAAAAACCAGAAACGCACTAAAGCGAAACCACTGCCAAAGAGTGAACTGTTTAAAACTCAGGTAAGTCCAACTTAAAAATGCTATTCCATTTTACCACTACTGAAAACTCGTAGACAAAAAAAAAATTCATTACCTGTACATGACTGGGACAATGATTGCTTTCTTGATTAATGGCTATGTTGTTGTTGTTGACTGGGAAAAGTACAAGGCCATGTTGGATTTTCTAAAAATAAAATAATAAATTTAATTTATGGGTGGTTCCCTATGGACTCAACGAATATCCACAGGTTTGAACATGATGTGAACAAAATGACATGACATTCATTTTTGTTTATATATTGGTTAAAGGGAGGGTGGGGGAATGTAAATGACTGTAGCTTTATAAAAAAGAAAATAAGTACATGGGTTACTGTTTGTGCCAACATACAGTTTATTTTTAATGGTGTTTTGATATATTAATGCCAATTAACGTTAACGTTTTATTTACAAGTATTGATTGATTGATTGATTGATTGATTGAGTGATGGGTTATTTTGTTTGCTTTTAGGTGTCGTCATGTGCCATTAACGTAATGAACAGACAGTGAACAAGCATGCATTATGCTTTAAAGTACTCTGTGCAATGTTAATAACTTACAATAAGAAAACGTTTTATTATAACACATGGCGTTAGTACCAAATACAACAAGTGAGCAAGTTGGTTTACCACGTGGGTTAAATTTAAAATCAGAACATGATCGATGGTTAACATTTGAATCCTGGCCTGTAGGCTTTTTGTCGACGCATGAACTTGCAAAAGCCGGTTTTTTTTACTTGAACCGAGGAGATGTGGTGCGCTGTGTGTTTTGTCGTATTGAACTTTCACACTGGGAAGAAGGGGATGATCCCTTTAGAGACCATTTGCGATGGTCTCCTCACTGTCCTTACATGCTTGGAAAGCAAGTGGGTAACCTACCCGTGCATTCATTTTACCGAACCACAAGGCCTATGGCCGCTACTTACGTTGCTGAATCACAAATAAATAATAATAATGATGTATTACCAGCCAACGGTAGTGTCGATATATGTGGTCCATATGCCATAGACAGTGTTGAATTGGCGTGTGCTTTTGAAAAATTGGGAGTTTGCAAGACTAAAGCACTAGCACACCCAGAGTACAGCTCTGTTGAAAAACGTTTCGAATCTTATAAAAATGTTTGGCCATTAATATTAAAACACCTTACCAAACAGCTAAGTGAAGCTGGATTTTTTTATACTGGTGAAGGGGATAAAACAATATGTTTTTATTGTGGATTTGCTTTAAAGGATTGGCAAATGACTGATGACCCTTTTGTGCAACACGCTCGTTGGTTACCAAACTGTAAATACATGGTGTTGCTTAAAGGTCAGGAATTTGTGAACACTATTCGTAAAGAAAAAGTGATTGCAGCACAAGACATAAAAGTGCCTTTAGAGTTAGAGCACGCGGAGCAAATACATAAGGATGAAAGAAAAGACTTGTCTCACGAACAGATACAAAAGTGTGACCAACAATTATGTAAAATTTGTTATCAAGATGAACTAGGTGTTGTATTTTTACCCTGTGGACACATGATAGCCTGTGTCAAGTGTGCATTAGAACTTAACACTTGTGCTATATGCAGAAAAGTAGTATCTGCAACAGTTAGGGCATTTCTTGCATAACTAGTATAATTTATTCGCCATGGATAGTGCAAAATCCCTAATTGCACAATATTATTAAAGCTGTTTTAGAGTGTAATAGATATGCTTTTGTTTTGTTTATAGACTACTACAATGAATGTTTTGAATGCTGTGGGTCAATCATGTGGCTTAGAGACAAAGAAGCTCAGCGAATTGCCAATGCATATTCCATTCCGCATTATCAAGATTCGGAAATTGAAAACAGCATATGGTGATCGTGTACTTTGTGTATGTGAAAACTTTGAGACATTTCTGCCTATACGGTTTAATGATATGTCGGAGAGTGTTTTTGATGAAGTCAATAATGCTGTGCAACCTGTACACTTAATTTATGAAGGTTTTAAAAACAATAGGTGCATGGTTCGTTTTAATTAAATAAATAAATAATGTGAAATAATAATGGAAATTATAAGTAATGACAATATACTGAAAAAGAAAGAAAATATGTGCATAGAATAGTAATGTTTTAGTGTTCAGTGTTGTCTTTAAAAATATTATGATGAAACCAAAAAAAATGTATATAAAGTTTGTAAATAAATGCAAAATGATGTTACAATGCTGTTTTATTTTATACAAAGTTAGTATATTTAACATTGCAGAGTATACATGATTATGACAATAAATGCATACTGAATACAAGCCTTTCTCACATTACAATAGTCTGTTATAGTTTTAAACACAAGGCTTGTTGTAGATCATTTTATAGCAATGTCCCTTTAATGTTGTTTTCGAAAAGTGGGGAAGCCACAATGGTTGTATTGACATAAAAACCTTATGGTTATTACTATTTAGTCACTTTGATCCCCTTGCAGATCAACAGTAGATGACCTAGTTGTTCCACTCTTTAAAACGACAACAACAACACTACCTCTTGCATAGTTTGTGATGTTGATGGCTCTTGCGACGTGGAAGATGGATTAAAAATAACTTTGAGAACAGGGGTTAAACGTTGATCATTAAACAATGCACTATTTTGAGTAGCAATATGGTTTTCTTGATTTTTTGTCGACGGCAACTGTGTTTCATGCGGTACACTACATTGATGATCACTGACACTTAAAACCTCACTATTTTTACTTTTTAGGTCACCACGACAATGTTTGGAACGTTGCTTTGAACAACGCCAAATAACAGTTCCATTTTTATTGGTTCGTTTCACAATATATGAATATCCTTTATAGTATGCGTAAGGCTTACCATACCTAGTCACTGATACTTCCATATCAACTGTCGAGCATAGACTAAGCTCTAGTAAAGTCAACTTGGTAATAAGAATACTAGTTTAATGTGAGAGCAAATATGGATCCAAAGAGTTCAGGTAAAAGTGAAAGCAAATAAGCAAATATTAGAAACAAGAGTTGGGGTGAAAGTGGTCGCAAAGTGGTAGACCCATTACACAATAATTTCAGCACGACGAAGCTCTTGTTCAATTTCTTTGATTTCCCAATCGTGACCAGTATGGCCAGATTGACGTGAGGCATGCAACAACTGTAGCCGCTGGACGAGCTTATTGGGATTGTGCCAGTATACAAATTTAACAAATGGATTTTTAGGTGTAAACAAAGCATTACCATTATCATGATCATTATCATCATCGTCATTATCATCATCATGATCACCATTATCATCATGACCATCATCACTGTTACTATATAGTCCTTTTTGATCCTCTTGCAATACCACTTTATTTATAGTCTGAGTTGATTTTGACAGTGTTGAAGGTTTCTTGGACGTTGACAACTGTCCTAACATGACGTTTTGAGGACATGATAAGTCCTTTTGAACAAACACTGTACTATCTTTAGCCGCAATATCGTTTTCTTGAACTTGCTTTTTAGCATTTTGATAATTGTTTGTAAACAGTAAGCGTGGTTCGTTTCGAGCACTACATTGATGAACACTCACACTTAAAACCTTTCCATTTTTACTTTTCAGATTGCCTCGACATTTTGTTGACCTCTCTTTTGAGCATCGCCAGAATATTATTCCATTCACATTCTGGCGATTATAGTTATAGGAGTAGCCTTGATAGAGTGCACGTAGCCTACCTTTGTTGGTTGTAATAAGTTCCATAGTAGTAACTGACCGGTCAGTACGATGTTCACACTACAAAGGTTACAACTGTTTTGCTGATGGAGTGACCTACTATAAGCTTATATATTGGCTTATGTGTTGGCTTTTTGTGTTGGCTTTTCGTGTTGGCTTTTGTGTTGGCTTATGTGTTGGCTTTTTGTGTTGGCTTTTCGTGTTGGCTTTTCGTGTTGGCTTATGTGTTGGCTTTTTGTGTTGGCTTTTTGTGTTGGCTTTTCGTGTTGGCTTTTGTGTTGGCTTATGTGTTGGCTTTTTGTGTTGGCTTTTTGTGTTGGCTTTTCATGTTGGCTTTTCGTGTTGGCTTTTCGTGTTGGCTTTTTGTGTTGGCTTTTCGTGTTGGCTTTTCGTGTTGGCTTTTGTGTTGGCTTTTCGTGTTGGCTTTTTGTGTTGGCTTTTCGTGTTGGCATTTCGTGTTGGCTTTTCGTGTTGGCTTTTTTTGTATTGGCCTTTCGTGTTGGCTTTTTGTATTGGCTTTTCGTGTTGGCTTTTTGTGTTGGCTTTAGTATTGGCTTTTGTATTGGCTTATTTGACAAGTTATTTGTGTCAATGTATTTAGTGGATTTTTTCTTGGTGTTGGAAAGTAGTTGAAAGAGAGGGAATATTTAAAGACTTAACCTCAGCTCACTAACCTAACCTAACCTTTCAACTCTCAGATGTTAATTAAATTCTGTGCATTGTCGAGTTGGAGCCCAAGACCTCAGGGGTTAAAAAAACAATTATTTTTGACGACTTATTTTGGTAACTTATTTTAATGGCTAACCTAACTTTACCTAACCTAACCTAACCTAACCTCAGCTCACTTTGGATATTACTAGTAAGTGTTCATATCCTCTGCTAGGTAGCATGCTAGTAGTACAGGTAGTGCTCATATTTACCGCTAGATAGCGGAAACATACTTTGCATGTTGCATGTGACACTTGTGAAGTTTAACCACATGCAAGACGTGCTTGTATAAGTTCTCTATTTAAACTCAATATACAATTAACCACTAAATGTTCAGAACTAACATGTATAGCCATGTTTAGGGTATATAGGAGACCCTTAGCAAGAAAGGCTGTCTAACCCACGAGTGTACAGCCTTGTCATACGCAGTAAGCCCCTGTTGGCAGAAAACAACAACAACAACAATTTGAGAAAGCCAACAGGGGCTTACTGCGTATGACAAGGCTGTACACTCGTGGGTTAGACAGCCTTTCTTGCTAAGGGTCTCCTATATACCCTAAACATGGCTATACATGTTAGTTCTGAACATTTAGTGGTTAATTGTATATTGAGTTTAAATAGAGAACTTATACAAGCACGTCTTGCATGTGGTTAAACTTCACAAGTGTCACATGCAACATGCAAAGTATGTTTCCGCTATCTAGCGGTAAATATGAGCACTACCTGTACTACTAGCATGCTACCTAGCAGAGGATATGAACACTTACTAGTAATATCCAAAGTGAGCTGAGGTTAGGTTAGGTTAGGTTAGGTAAAGTTAGGTTAGCCATTAAAATAAGTTACCAAAATAAGTCGTCAAAAATAATTGTTTTTTTAACCCCTGAGGTCTTGGGCTCCAACTCGACAATGCACAGAATTTAATTAACATCTGAGAGTTGAAAGGTTAGGTTAGGTTAGTGAGCTGAGGTTAAGTCTTTAAATATTCCCTCTCTTTCAACTACTTTCCAACACCAAGAAAAAATCCACTAAATACATTGACACAAATAACTTGTCAAATAAGCCAATACAAAAGCCAATACTAAAGCCAACACAAAAAGCCAACACGAAAAGCCAATACAAAAAGCCAACACGAAAGGCCAATACAAAAAAAGCCAACACGAAAAGCCAACACGAAATGCCAACACGAAAAGCCAACACAAAAAGCCAACACGAAAAGCCAACACAAAAGCCAACACGAAAAGCCAACACGAAAAGCCAACACAAAAAGCCAACACGAAAAGCCAACACGAAAAGCCAACATGAAAAGCCAACACAAAAAGCCAACACAAAAAGCCAACACATAAGCCAACACAAAAGCCAACACGAAAAGCCAACACAAAAAGCCAACACAAAAAGCCAACACATAAGCCAACACGAAAAGCCAACACGAAAAGCCAACACAAAAAGCCAACACATAAGCCAACACAAAAGCCAACACGAAAAGCCAACACAAAAAGCCAACACATAAGCCAATATATAAGCTTATAGTAGGTCACTCCATCAGCAAAACAGTTGTAACCTTTGTAGTGTGAACATCGTACTGACCGGTCAGTTACTACTATGGAACTTATTACAACCAACAAAGGTAGGCTACGTGCACTCTATCAAGGCTACTCCTATAACTATAATCGCCAGAATGTGAATGGAATAATATTCTGGCGATGCTCAAAAGAGAGGTCAACAAAATGTCGAGGCAATCTGAAAAGTAAAAATGGAAAGGTTTTAAGTGTGAGTGTTCATCAATGTAGTGCTCGAAACGAACCACGCTTACTGTTTACAAACAATTATCAAAATGCTAAAAAGCAAGTTCAAGAAAACGATATTGCGGCTAAAGATAGTACAGTGTTTGTTCAAAAGGACTTATCATGTCCTCAAAACGTCATGTTAGGACAGTTGTCAACGTCCAAGAAACCTTCAACACTGTCAAAATCAACTCAGACTATAAATAAAGTGGTATTGCAAGAGGATCAAAAAGGACTATATAGTAACAGTGATGATGGTCATGATGATAATGGTGATCATGATGATGATAATGACGATGATGATAATGATCATGATAATGGTAATGCTTTGTTTACACCTAAAAATCCATTTGTTAAATTTGTATACTGGCACAATCCCAATAAGCTCGTCCAGCGGCTACAGTTGTTGCATGCCTCACGTCAATCTGGCCATACTGGTCACGATTGGGAAATCAAAGAAATTGAACAAGAGCTTCGTCGTGCTGAAATTATTGTGTAATGGGTCTACCACTTTGCGACCACTTTCACCCCAACTCTTGTTTCTAATATTTGCTTATTTGCTTTCACTTTTACCTGAACTCTTTGGATCCATATTTGCTCTCACATTAAACTAGTATTCTTATTACCAAGTTGACTTTACTAGAGCTTAGTCTATGCTCGACAGTTGATATGGAAGTATCAGTGACTAGGTATGGTAAGCCTTACGCATACTATAAAGGATATTCATATATTGTGAAACGAACCAATAAAAATGGAACTGTTATTTGGCGTTGTTCAAAGCAACGTTCCAAACATTGTCGTGGTGACCTAAAAAGTAAAAATAGTGAGGTTTTAAGTGTCAGTGATCATCAATGTAGTGTACCGCATGAAACACAGTTGCCGTCGACAAAAAATCAAGAAAACCATATTGCTACTCAAAATAGTGCATTGTTTAATGATCAACGTTTAACCCCTGTTCTCAAAGTTATTTTTAATCCATCTTCCACGTCGCAAGAGCCATCAACATCACAAACTATGCAAGAGGTAGTGTTGTTGTTGTCGTTTTAAAGAGTGGAACAACTAGGTCATCTACTGTTGATCTGCAAGGGGATCAAAGTGACTAAATAGTAATAACCATAAGGTTTTTATGTCAATACAACCATTGTGGCTTCCCCACTTTTCGAAAACAACATTAAAGGGACATTGCTATAAAATGATCTACAACAAGCCTTGTGTTTAAAACTATAACAGACTATTGTAATGTGAGAAAGGCTTGTATTCAGTATGCATTTATTGTCATAATCATGTATACTCTGCAATGTTAAATATACTAACTTTGTATAAAATAAAACAGCATTGTAACATCATTTTGCATTTATTTACAAACTTTATATACATTTTTTTTGGTTTCATCATAATATTTTTAAAGACAACACTGAACACTAAAACATTACTATTCTATGCACATATTTTCTTTCTTTTTCAGTATATTGTCATTACTTATAATTTCCATTATTATTTCACATTATTTATTTATTTAATTAAAACGAACCATGCACCTATTGTTTTTAAAACCTTCATAAATTAAGTGTACAGGTTGCACAGCATTATTGACTTCATCAAAAACACTCTCCGACATATCATTAAACCGTATAGGCAGAAATGTCTCAAAGTTTTCACATACACAAAGTACACGATCACCATATGCTGTTTTCAATTTCCGAATCTTGATAATGCGGAATGGAATATGCATTGGCAATTCGCTGAGCTTCTTTGTCTCTAAGCCACATGATTGACCCACAGCATTCAAAACATTCATTGTAGTAGTCTATAAACAAAACAAAAGCATATCTATTACACTCTAAAACAGCTTTAATAATATTGTGCAATTAGGGATTTTGCACTATCCATGGCGAATAAATTATACTAGTTATGCAAGAAATGCCCTAACTGTTGCAGATACTACTTTTCTGCATATAGCACAAGTGTTAAGTTCTAATGCACACTTGACACAGGCTATCATGTGTCCACAGGGTAAAAATACAACACCTAGTTCATCTTGATAACAAATTTTACATAATTGTTGGTCACACTTTTGTATCTGTTCGTGAGACAAGTCTTTTCTTTCATCCTTATGTATTTGCTCCGCGTGCTCTAACTCTAAAGGCACTTTTATGTCTTGTGCTGCAATCACTTTTTCTTTACGAATAGTGTTCACAAATTCCTGACCTTTAAGCAACACCATGTATTTACAGTTTGGTAACCAACGAGCGTGTTGCACAAAAGGGTCATCAGTCATTTGCCAATCCTTTAAAGCAAATCCACAATAAAAACATATTGTTTTATCCCCTTCACCAGTATAAAAAAATCCAGCTTCACTTAGCTGTTTGGTAAGGTGTTTTAATATTAATGGCCAAACATTTTTATAAGATTCGAAACGTTTTTCAACAGAGCTGTACTCTGGGTGTGCTAGTGCTTTAGTCTTGCAAACTCCCAATTTTTCAAAAGCACACGCCAATTCAACACTGTCTATGGCATATGGACCACATATATCGACACTACCGTTGGCTGGTAATACATCATTATTATTATTTATTTGTGATTCAGCAACGTAAGTAGCGGCCATAGGCCTTGTGGTTCGGTAAAATGAATGCACGGGTAGGTTACCCACTTGCTTTCCAAGCATGTAAGGACAGTGAGGAGACCATCGCAAATGGTCTCTAAAGGGATCATCCCCTTCTTCCCAGTGTGAAAGTTCAATACGACAAAACACACAGCGCACCACATCTCCTCGGTTCAAGTAAAAAAAACCGGCTTTTGCAAGTTCATGCGTCGACAAAAAGCCTACAGGCCAGGATTCAAATGTTAACCATCGATCATGTTCTGATTTTAAATTTAACCCACGTGGTAAACCAACTTGCTCACTTGTTGTATTTGGTACTAACGCCATGTGTTATAATAAAACGTTTTCTTATTGTAAGTTATTAACATTGCACAGAGTACTTTAAAGCATAATGCATGCTTGTTCACTGTCTGTTCATTACGTTAATGGCACATGACGACACCTAAAAGCAAACAAAATAACCCATCACTCAATCAATCAATCAATCAATCAATCAATACTTGTAAATAAAACGTTAACGTTAATTGGCATTAATATATCAAAACACCATTAAAAATAAACTGTATGTTGGCACAAACAGTAACCCATGTACTTATTTTCTTTTTTATAAAGCTACAGTCATTTACATTCCCCCACCCTCCCTTTAACCAATATATAAACAAAAATGAATGTCATGTCATTTTGTTCACATCATGTTCAAACCTGTGGATATTCGTTGAGTCCATAGGGAACCACCCATAAATTAAATTTATTATTTTATTTTTAGAAAATCCAACATGGCCTTGTACTTTTCCCAGTCAACAACAACAACATAGCCATTAATCAAGAAAGCAATCATTGTCCCAGTCATGTACAGGTAATGAATTTTTTTTTTGTCTACGAGTTTTCAGTAGTGGTAAAATGGAATAGCATTTTTAAGTTGGACTTACCTGAGTTTTAAACAGTTCACTCTTTGGCAGTGGTTTCGCTTTAGTGCGTTTCTGGTTTTTTCAGCGACTGCTACGGCGGTAAGGCTATTCTTTCCAAGTTTCTAAAAATAAATAAAATAAACCGCTATAAATACCTAAATTCAGGTTAATACATACATTTCATAAAATAAAACATAAAACAAAAAAAATGAAACAAGTTAGTTTAAAAAAAATCATCTCACCTTTACTTGCAGTGACTTGTTACTCTTCCCTTCTAGTGGGCTCAAAAGTGCAATAGTTTCTTCTCCCTCTGACATGTAAGGTATGCCGGTTATCTGCAAACAAATAAATAAATAAAATCATTAATTACCTAATCA
Source organism: Meconema thalassinum (assembly GCA_946902985.2). NCBI lineage: Eukaryota > Metazoa > Arthropoda > Insecta > Orthoptera > Tettigoniidae > Meconema > Meconema thalassinum. The sequence continues at coordinate 176,666,061 of OX336401.1, forward strand.
ATAAATAATTGCATGTATTTATATATAAATCAATAAATGTATAAATGAATAAATATATACCTACCTCACAACAAGAATAAGTATTTTCCACCAACACCAAAACTGTTAAACAAGACCAAGTGTTTCACACAACGCTGTAGCGTGTTCAAAAGTAGTCACATAAGTGCGAGTGGAAATGTCAGCGAGGTGTCTTTATATATCACATTGCATGTATAATCTTTTTTTTTTCCCACGCTTTGAACATTCTCTTATCGTGCACGTGGGCAGCTAACGTCCCAGGCGAACACCTGTGCCGGATCAAATTTCACATGAACTTGCATTTTGTCACGTACGAAGCCAGACAGGATGTGACTTGTTAACAGTTATCATGCACGTGGACAGATAACGTCCAAGGTGAACACCTGCGGTAGATCAAATTTCACATGGACTTGCATTTTGTCACGTACGAAGCAAGACAGGATGTCACTGGTTTAGCGTGCCTGTGGTTTCACACATGTGTGCACGCCTTTCGCACTCCCCTGCCACCACGATGGTCAGATTATTTCACCTTCAAGCGTCTTGGTCATTTTTTCCATTGCACTTGTTGTCAAGTCAGATCAATGCCTTCCAATAAGCTCAAATGACCTTCACCTCCTCGGCAAGTTTGTTTTCTCTACTCGCTTCGACCAACATAGAACCTAGCTCTCATTACCGTTTACGCGTTAAAGGTAAAATATCAGAAAAACGCACGCTCGCTCTGTCATACACCGACCCGTCGAAATAGCGATTGTTCTATTAAGCATGGTCCTTGTGGTTAGCGACAGGTTCGTTGAAACACACACACCCAGCCGTATGGTCTCTCTCTCTCAACCACCACGCTTTATAAACATTATAAACAGGTAAAGAAAAAGAAAACGTTTTTTCAACATGTATGGCGTTAGGCCCTTTGTGAATTATCTTTTTTGAAAAAAAATATCTACCACATTTGAAAGGGGGCGTTAGCCCGAGTCCTAGGACACCTCGTACACGTCTCTAGCGTTATTGGTTCGTGAGATATCGGCAAAAATCACAAAAAACACGTGTTTACCCCAAAATCGCGTTTCCAAAATTTTTTTAAATTACAACGAGTAGTTCATAGCAAAGAGAACGTCTGTCCGAGTCCTTGGACCCATCGTACATGCCTCTAGCGTTATTGCTTCGTGAGATATCAACAAAATCACAAAAACACGTGTTTACCCCAAAATCGAGTTTCCAATTTTATTAAAAATTATAACGAGTGGTCCATAGGAGAGAGGACGTTACCCCGAGTCCTTGGACCTGTCGAACACGCCTCTAGCGTTATTGGTTCGTGAGATATAGCAAAAAGTCTAAAATCACGTTTTTACCCCAAAAAGACTGTGTTTCCAGATTTTCACATTTTCGACACCGACATTCCCGTAAAGAGCACGACGAGACGAAAAAAACGAATCCAAGCACGCCCTCCTAGCATGGCTCTTTCCATTCCAAGGTCGCAGGGGCTCACCACTTGCTTTTATAAGCAGCTCCCCCACTACCCCACTACTGCAGGTTTTCATTCTAGAGACTTGAAATTTATTTTGGGGGTAGAGGGGGTAGGGACCATTGATTTACGTTAAACAATTTTTTTTGTAGAGTTCCTAGTTTCCAAAATATAGGATTTTCAAAATTCGAGTGTTTTCAAAAAAATATAAAAAATAAAAATTTTTTATTACAAAAAATAAAGGTCATAAAGACTGTTCGTTTGAGCCATGGCACAACGTTCTATCCTGTTTGGTTTTCAAACTATCGCCTATTTTCGAAAACAAAAATTTTCAAAAAAATTTTGAAAAATATAATGAATGGTCCATAGCAAAGAGGACGTCAGCCCGAGTCCAACAATACCTCATTTGTCAAAATCGGACCATGCGTTCAAGAGATATTTAACATGGCTGAGGCTTAGTAGTAGAGCAAGGGGGGTTTTGAAGTGGGGCAGAAGCGCCACTACTCCACTACTCATAGAAATGTGTGTAATTAAAATTTAGACAAGGACTGGGAAGGAGGCGACCATGGCCATAAGTTACATGATGATAATTGTTGTTTTAAGGGGCCTAACATCTAGGTTATCGGCCCCTTATGGTTTGGGTGAGAGTGAAAATGAATGATAACATGAAACCTAAAACTATTGACGTAACAACTGACTTACTAGAAGAAGAAGAAGAAGAAGAAGAAGAAGTGAATAAATAAAAAGGAAAAGAGGAATAATGGAGATAAGGAAAAGAAATGCCCTCAATCCGCGAAGAATGAGGATTGAAGGACTATGAAGGAAGGAAGGAGAGCCATGAAAGGCAGAGAGGAAAGGGGGAGGGTCCGCCCCAAGTCAGTTTAAAAAAGGGGGAAAAATGGACCCAGCTCAGGAATCCCTCGGGGTTACCAACTCCCAAACTCACCAGCCGTACGCCCCTGAGGGTGTAGCACTATCCAGGGTGCACCATAAGTGGTAGGGCTACACACACCCTGCCTCCTTGAGGGCCTTGAGCAGAAGGCACGAGATATCATGAAAAGAAGAGGTCTGACCCCTCGAACAAGGAGGGTATCAGGAAGGATGAGACAAAACCCAATTAAGGCGGGAAAGTGAAAGAAAATGTCCTCTCTCTCTTGTAACACACACCTCGGATACCCTAATACCGTTGGGGTCAGAAGAGAACAAGAGTTGACCAAAGGAGTCGGACTGGAGCCTGGAACCAGTAAGTGGAAGCAATGCCGGACTCAGCTGGGGTCCCCTGGTCGCCAACGCACGTCCCACAAGTTGTGAGCCCCTGGTGAGGGGGTCATAAGTTAGAAAGCATCCCGACATTTGCCTGGAGTATAAAATGAAACATGTTGTTGTTTCATCGTGGTTATTCAGCTCCGTGAACTTGGGTGTGTGGAATTTTGTCTGTTAGTCTTTGTTATTGTGATATCTGTATTAGAGTGTGTATTTGTAATTCTTGTGTCGGCCCCGTGGGGTTGGGGTAGAGCACCTGCTCTTACCTGGAGGTCCCGGGTTTGATTCCCGGCTCCATCAGGGATTCTAGAAACTGACGCGAGGGCTGGAACGGGATGCACTCAGCCTCGTGAGGACAATTGAGTAGCTGTCTGACAGTGAGGCAGCGCCCTGGTCACGGAGACCAAGATTGACCGCCGAGGGGACCCGATGCGCTGGCCACGCGTCACCAATATCTGCAGGCCAAATGACTGGGCAGCGGTCGCTTGGTAGGCCTAGGTCCTTCACGGGCTGTTGTGCCAGGGGTTAAAATGTCCTTTTTCAAAATTGTAATTCACGTGAGGATTTGGAAGGAGGTGGCCGTGGCTTTAAGTTAGGAACCATCCCGGCATTTGCCCTGAGAAGAAGTGGGAAACCACGTCAAGATGGCTGAGGTGGCGCAGATCGCGGGCGCGCGTACATGGTTCAGCCGGTGGTGGCGCGCACTTTCACACTTTTACCAAACATGTTCCATAATGTGTACTTACAGTGCTCATAGCCGATGCTGGAAATGCCCTCCCTCTCTTGTAACACACACCTGACATCTTCTAATGAAAGAATGTCTGTAAACTCTTTATTATTTACGGAGCCTGTTTCCTTGAATCGTTTAGCGAGCCTCCTAATTGTACTGGCATTAGGCACAGGTCTTCCTGGAAACTTGATTCGAAATTTTCGTCTCTTTTTAGAACAAGATTTTCCGCTTTTCATAAACGAACTATGGATATACACACGCTCGCGCAATGTGAATTTGTGTCTAGGCACAGTAATCACAATACTCACTAAACGTGCAACACTAACGTCTAAGCTTTGCAGATACACGTCCATATGAATGACAAAACACGTGTGACTTAACGATATGAGTCAGCGGAGCGCGCCTAACACCGGCTTAGCTTGCCGTGTTTATCGGGACGCACATAGATAATGACACTGTATTTACAAATAAGGAGCCAAACAGTTTCTAATACATCAACTACTTGTTTCAAATGGTGTGTTGTGGGGAATATTGGCAACAATAAATGCCAAATATAATACAAGATATTCTTTAGAGTAAGGTGGAAACCTTATCAAAATCCATCCACTGGTTCTCGAGATTACCCGTGACATCCAAGAATCGGGGACTTCGTTTTATACTAAGTAGGGAGTAGAGCTATTGGCTCTACACATTGGCTAAACGTAGGAAAATATTTAAAGAGTCTTGTCAAAGAGGAGAACCGGCCTTGTAATGTGATGCACAGTGGAGTGATTAACATTTATCTTCCGAGTTTAAAGTATTACACAGCAGGTAGGCGGTGTTGAGAACCAAGCAGGAAATGCACCCCCCACCGCGCACCCTCGGACATCTGTCATCAACACAGCAGGTGTCCTCAACACAGGGGACTGGGTTCGAGGACACGATTCGTTCTTGTTCTTCATTCTTTTAGGGGTTGGTTGGTTCATTAGTTTAGTGGCTGCGATAACGCAGTCATGTAGCCCCGTGTACTTTGGGTGTGTGTAGAATCTGTCTGATGACCGGTGTTAATTGTAATGACTGTAACGAAAAAATCCACAGCCCGCTTCCAGTCGACTGACCGGGTCAGGAAATGGAATGAATGAAGCCCCCATCTAGCGGCGAGGATATGAACTGTGCCGGCTGCCGAAGCCTGTCGCACTCCCCCTGGGGCAATGATTAAATGAATGGCAGATGAAATGAAATGATAGTGGAGAGTGTTGCTGGAATGAAATTGTGACAGGGAAAACCGGAGTACCCGGAGAAAAACCTGACTGCCTCCGTTATGTCTAGCACAAATCTCACATGGAGTGACCGGGATTTGAACCACGGACCCAGCCTAAGCCACGGAGGCCGTTAATGGCTGCATTAGTGTGTGTTATCTGTGATTCAGGACTGCAGACGAACAATTTCTAATAGTTCCTACTTTTGCTACCAAATGCTGCCGTCCACAACACCTAGCTGCAGACGTAGCTACTAAATGCCACCGCAGTCAGCACCTGGTAGCGAACGTTGGAACTAATATAGCGTTATAAAACTAACCTACAAATTTTAGCTTCACACAATTGGAGTTAGTGGAAGGTTTTTTTACTTGCCATAAATCTATGACATGGGACCGCCGGCTTTACTTTCCCTCCGAATAATGGCATACTGAGGAATGTTTAACGCTCTTAAAAAATCCGACGACTTTTGCCGGTTTTGAACCCGCGATCTCGGGCATAGAAGCTCAGCATGCTACCGACTACGCCACCGAGCCGCTATTATTTAGGGGCTTTGTGATATTGTGTGTGTGTACTTGGGTGTGTGTAGAACTTGTTTGATAACCTGTGCCACTGTGATGTCTGTTCTACTGTAGTGTGTGTCTTAGTAATTGAGGTAAGATTTGGGTAGGAAGCTTCGTGGCCTTACGTTAGTAACCATCGCGGAATTTACTTGGAGTAGAAGTGGGAAAACCATGAAAAACTACTTCCAGAAAGGCTGAGATGATATAATAATAAATCTACTGACACGGCTCCCTCGCATTTGCGCACCCTCAAATGCCAGCTGACTGCGCCAGGATACGAACCTGCCACCTTGGGCCCAGCAAGCGAGGACGTTACCGCTGCGCAGTGGGTCAAAATCGAAATCTAGGGGGACAAAATTATTTTTACGTTTTAATCATGAATTTAGAGTGAAAGCAACGTATATAATTTGTTTACTTCAAAATAAACATATGTTAATTTTAAGCTACGTCTACACATGCAAGAAATTGTTTATGACTCGGAGTTGGATAGAGCATTCAGTTATCTCTTCAGAACAATTTTCTACCCCAAATTAACTTTTAATAAAGTCACAAAGTTCCACCTTTGACATAATCGTCGAACCCAGTGCTTCAAACAGTTGTAAAGGTGTGAAAACTGGTTGAGCTGCATCTTCTAAAACGTAAAATAACTAAAAGTTGCAAAAAGATGCAAAAAAATCTTATAACAGGCGTGAACTACAAGACTTTATCTACATTTTAACATTAAGTAGAAAGTGACGCAGAGTGACGCGACATACTAAAAATCTAAGTGAAAATATAATTTTAAAAATAATAGTTAAATATTATATAATGCAAATATAGCTAAAATGACGTAACAATTACGCCCATTAATAACTGAACCACGTTACAAAGATCATACCTTCAGCTGCATGTTCCATCTTAAAGCATCACACTAACCACAAAGACAACCAAATCACAGCCACTTACATTCACCCTCCAATTCAGACTGCTCGAACAGTGGTGACAGATTTGCGTTTATATCCCAGAATAGTGAGCGGCAATTATATGAGAATGCTGTAGAAGTAATAAATTTTGATTTTTAATGATGAAAATTAATAATTTTGTCCTCCTAGATTTCGATTTTGACAAACTGTGCGCTGGGCCACGCAGCCGGAACTCCTTGAAATTGATCGTCTGCAATTAACACCGGTTATCAGACAGATTCTACACACACCCAAAGTACAGCTGTGGTGAGAATCAATCCCTGTTCTTCCGCACTTCTACTAAAAACAACTTCCGCGATGGTTTCTAACGCAAGGCCACGGCTGTCTCCTTCCACATAGTCACCTTAAATGCAAATACACACACTAGTACAGCCAGAACAAAAACACAGGTTGTCATACACACTCCCAATCACACGGAATTAAATGAGCATGATACCCAACAAGTTGAAATTGGCATACATATTAACCTGGAACACTTAAGCAAGAAGACCATCTCGATCAACAAAAAAGATGTTCAGTAAAGAACATATAGCCTACTTTCTCCTAAATGCATGGGTATTGTTATAACTCTTTGTCCTTTTCAAGGAGTATAATTGAATGTTGGTTGTAGTAGCTTGTTGAAATACAACGTACTATACAGATATTATACATGAATATGAGGTGCCCTTTGCTAGTGCTATCTCTGTACAAAATTTCATTCAATTCGAGTCCACCGTGTTAAAATTGATATGGTGAATCGATTTGCACACATACATGGCCGCTATCTGCAAACTATTGGGTTGATGACCTTGTAGTTCAGTCAAAAGACGCTCGCCATTTAAATGCATGTTGTTGCAAAATTTGGTAGAGATCAAATAATGATTAGGTTGGTCGTAATTTGATTTAAGCTTTTAACTTTTGGGTGGCCGCCATTCCGTTTCCGTCAAGATGGCGGCAATATAAAACATGACACTGAGGTGCGCTTTGCTAGTGCTACCTCTGTACCAAATTTCGTTGAATTCGGTTTTACCGTGTTTGAATAGATAGGGGGAATCGATTTGCACACATACATGGCCGCTATCTGCAAACTCTTGGACTGGTGATCTTGTAGCTTTGTCAATGAACGCTTCTCGCATAAAGGTATGTTGTTACAAAATTTAGTAGAGATCAGATGATTAAGTTTGTCGTAATTTGATTTAAGCTTTTTACATTTGGGTGGCCACCATTACGTTTTCGTCAAGATGGCGGCAATATAAAACACGACACTGAGATGACCTTTGCTAGTGCTACCTATGTACCAAATTTCGTTGAATTCGGTTTTACCGTGTTTGAATAGATAGGGGGAATCGATTTGTACACATACATGGCCGCCATCTGCGAACTATTGGGCTGATGGCCTTTTAATTTAGTCAAAAGACGCTCGCCATATGAATATATATTGTTGCAAAATTTGGTAGCGATCGAATGATTTGGTTAGTCGTAATTTGATTTAAGCTTTGAACATTTGGGTGGCCGCCATTACGTGTCCGTCAAGATGGCGGCGATGTAAAACACGACATTGAGGTGCCCTCTGCTAGTTCTACCTCTGTACTAAATTTCATTTAAATCGGTTTCACCGTGGCTAAAAACTGAGACACTACCAGACAGTGATTTGTCCGGAAGCCATATATACAGCTGAATGATCAAAGAGTTGGAGAAAATAGAAAGATTCTTAAGAAGATACTTGGAGCTCAAGAAACAGAAGATGGGTCGTATAGAAAAATGGGAACTAAGAATTATAACTCAGAGTGGATAAAATCTCGGACACCATCGGCAAAAGAAGGTCCATGCTCTTTGGACAATTAGAATATACAGAATGGACCCAGGTAGATTAACCAACCGGATAATGAAATTCTTTGCGACCAGGAAAACTACAGCTCGCTGGTATCAGGAGGTGTGGAAGGACCTAGAAGAAATGGCAACATCTGAAGCTGAAATCAGCAACAGGGAAGCATACAAAGCCAACACTGAGAATTTCACGGGTTTTAAGAGTCATCCTACAGCACGGATCCTGGCACCGTGGACTGAAGAGAGGAAGGGAATGCCAAGCTATAGAATGAAGGAGTATTGGGCAAAAATAAAGATCCAGAAGCTGAAATCAAATTAACGTGGTCCACAGGCGGCCTAAACGACAGAAGAAGAAATAGACTTGGGATGACCATGTTTCGTTCGTCAAGCGATCATCATCAGATCCATTACAGTTAGGCTTTAAAATGTATGTCTGAAAGTATGGATGAAAATATTTACAATATGTACCCTTATTTAGTTGCCCAATCCTTCTACTTTAAGAAAATATATGGTTTGTACATGTTTCATGCAAACATATGCTTAGAAATTTGATTTAAATGGACCAGTGTGCGCACCTGTCACAGTTTGAGCTGAAACTTTCAACCTAATTTACTCAAAACTAACAAGATGTTCAGTAAAGAACATATAGCCTACTTTCTCCTAAATGCATGGGTATTGTTATAACGCTTTGTCTTTTTCAAGGAGTATAATTGAATGTTGGTTGTAGAAGCTTGTTGAAATACAACGTGCTATACGAATATTAAACATGAATATGATGTGCTCTTTGCAGGTGCTACCTCTGTACAAAATTTCATTCAATTCGGTTTCACCGTGTTTGAATTGATATGGTGAATCGATTTGCACACATTCATGGCCGCTATCAACAAACTATTGGGCTGATTACCTTGCAGTTCAGTCAAAAGATGCTTCCCACATAAAGGTATGTTGTTGCAAAATTTGGTAGAGATCAAATGATTAGATTGGTCGCAATTTGATTTATGCTTTTAACATTTGGGTGGCCGCCATTACGTTTTCGTCAAGATGGTGGCGATATAAAACATGACACTGAGGTGCCCTTTACTAGTGCTACCTTTTTGCCGAATGTCGTTCAATTCGGTTTTACCGTTTTTAGGTAGATTTCATTAGAAAGCTAACTATTGCAATGGGTACCATGTTTCGACTTCCGGAAAATTTCGACATATCTTCGCGTTTCACATCCCCCAGACCCCAAAACCACCATCAGTTCAAAAGTTTATATATAATTTATGTATATATGTATCTATCTATCTATCTATCTATATATATATATATATATATATATATATATATCAGTTTTTTGTGGACACGATAACTGCCGTAATTTTGTACCAATCACTTTGAATTTTTTACATAATATGTATCCCTATAAAATCTCGGTCGAGTTCGTTAATGGGCAAAATCGGTCGAAGGGGGTGAAAATGGGGGGCTTTTTTCGAAAAAGTGAAATGTCGCTATAACTCTCTTAATACGTGAAATATCGAATCCATTCAAAGTTCATAATATGTGTCGGATAAGTGCCAAAAATTTATGTCAAATAAGTTTTTTGATAGCACCAACCATTGACCAAAGGGGTGGAAAAAAGTGGGTTTTTCGGGAAACATTAATCATATCTCTCTCAATAGGCACAATATCAAAACCGTACAAAATGGAAAATATTCCCCTAATAATTACCTAAAACTTTTGTCTGAAAGAATTTTTGATATGACCCACCATTACACCAAGGGATGAGAAAAATGATTTCGGAATTTTAAAAAATGCCAAGTGCCATCAGAGGTTACCATAACAACGCGTTTAAATTGATAAGGGATGATCTATCAGAGGTTGCCAAGACAACGCCATTGACGAGATCACATTCATTTTTAGCCTACTTTTCACACTTTTCAAAAATGAGGAAAAAGTAGACTTATGAGATCGATCCGGGAAAATGTGTCTGTCCTTCTGTCTGTCTGTCAGTCCTTCTGTCTGTCTGGCTGTGTGTGTGCGTCCCCCCCCCCCCCCTATCAACTCCTAAACGGCTGCAGAAATCGAAACCAAATTTAGTACGAGTAAAGTTGTATACCGGAATATCTCAGGCCCATATTTGAAAAAGATGCCAGTGCTACCAACTGCTAAAAAAACGCACTAGAAATTTGAGCTCCATGTTGGATATCTTGGAAGGTATACACGGGAGCTATTATAAAATTGGCACACATGTAGATAATACTATTTCAGTTTAATTTCCAGGTGGCCATACATGACAGCGTTGCCGAAATATTTTTAAGCCTTCTGATAAGTCCAATATTTAAATGCATATAACTTCTACACTATCAATTGGATTTCAACCAAATTTTGTATGTAATATGTGTTCATAAACAGGTATGACTGAGTGTATTCTTAAGAGCCACCAGGGCTGCCAACTGTCAATAAATGTTATCTCTATTATTTTATCTAAATACCAATATATCTGAAAGGTGCAAGCCGACAGGTTTAAACTATGCACACGTAAATTACCTGACATTTTACATTAATTTGGAGTCTTTTCTTTATTCGTGTCAGAAGTATCGACTTTACACATAGATATTTTAAAATACACGATATATACATTGCTACTATACAAATATACAGATATACACATATAAACAATCCTACTGAGCAACAAAATCGGAAGCTAGAAAGATTCTAAGCCTGCTGATAGGACCAATTTTTAAATACATGTAACTTCTATACCAACAAATGGATTTCATCCAAAATTATTTCTGACCAGCACTCGCATGACATTGTTTCCAACATGCTTTTACGTGTACTAATAGATCCAATGTCTAAATCCATGTAACGTCCTTTGAACTTCAACCACATTTTGTATTCTGTACCTTAGGAGATGGAAGTGAGAATATATTCAGTCACCAGAGCTGCCAACTGTATTGCTCTATTAGGCTACATTATGCCTAGTATACCTTATTTCGAACTAATTAAGACATTTCGATATTACCCACTTAATTTCGTAATTATTCTAGATAGGTTCATATACTGTAGATTAATCTATGGCATGAATCTTAATTTTAAGAAAAGTAGGCTCTTTAGTTCGTCACGGAACTTCTTGTTCCATCTGACTATTAGGGAAGCGGCTAACTGGTAGCATGCTGAACTTCTATGCCTAAGGTCGCTGGTTCAAAGCCGGCCAAAGTCACCGGATTTTCTAATGGCGCTAAAAATCCGTCAGCATGCTTTCCTTCGGAGGGGAAGTTACAACGTTCGTTGCAAGTTGCTGGTTGCGGTGGCATCTAGCAGCCAAGTTCACAGCTAGGTGTCGTTGATGTTAGTATTTGGTACAAAATTAGGTACTACTACTTAAAATTGACCGTCTGCAGACCTTACCTGAATTACAGACTAATACAGTCATCACAAATAACACCGTTTATCAGACAGATTCTACACACACCCAATGTACACGGGGTTACATGACCACCTTGTCGCAGCCCCTAAACTGAGGAACTAACCAACATCTCTGCGGGAGAGAAAATTTTGCGTGAAGAAGTAACAGACTGTTAGATAGTTACACATTAGTTCCAAACCTTGCATAAGGACAGTGTGATCACAAGTATAAAAATGAACCCCAAATGACAAGAAGGTTACCATCCCCATAAGACAGTAAAATGTTAAAAATATGCATAGAAAGACGACAAAATGTTAACTAACCTCCAATTGTAAAATACTTTCTCGCAATAAATGAGGTCTCATCCTCCTACAAAAACCTGCATATTTTGCCTATTATAGCCTATCCCCTAGTTTGCCCGGTGAAATCTACCTCCGCCTTCCGGCGTGCCGAGAGGAATTTTTTGAATTGATAGGGGGAATCGATTTTCACACATACATGGCCGCCATCCACAAAGTATTGGGCTGATGACCTTGTAGTTTAGTCAAAAGATCCTTCATACATAAAGGTAAAATGTTGCAAAATTTGGTAGAGATCGGGATTAGGTTAGTCGTAATTTGATTTAAGCTTTGAACATTTGGGTGGCCGCCATTACGTTTCCGTCAAGATGGCGGAGATATAAAACATGACACTGACGTGCCCTTTGCTAGTGCTACCTCTGTACCAAATTTCGTTCTATTCGGTTTCACCGTGTTCGAATTGATAGGGGGGGGGGGACAGATATTCAGAGTACACACACTCATACACAGAGACAGACACACACACAATTTTTGGCCCTGTGTTGATCTCATAAGTCTACTTTCAGTTTTTGCAAAAATCGAAAGTAGGCTAAAAATAGTGCTTCTCTTACAGGTTCAAACAAGAAAAAGTCAAGTTGTAATTCAGCGATTGATCTCAACAAGGTCGCAAATTAAAGACAATGAAATAAGGAATGTTCTGTACCAAAACAGTGAAAGCATGCATCTCCATTCAAAAAGTGCATGTGAAGAAAGGAAAATATTATTGAAATTTTACAATAAAAAAATCATATTTCTAGATACATTGGTGGTAAATTAATTACAGAATTCAGGTAGGAGAGATCACGGGCAATAACAGCAATACGTATGTGAAAGAATAGTCAAAAATAAAATTAAATAATTAAAAAATTAACATTAAGAAAAAAGAAAAAAAGAAGTACGAAATACGAAATGAGAAATTAAAATTAAAAATTAAATTTAAAATTAATATAAAAATAGAAAAATAAAATAAATTAAAATTAAAATCAAAATCAAATTCAAAATCGAAATTGAAATTACAATTATAATTTTTGTAGTTGCTAGGGTGTATGGAAAATTTATTTTATAATTTTATTTTGGATACCCCTGGAAGTGTACATTGAGCATTCTGAAGGTATAACCGCCTTAATTTAGTTCGCAGTGAACCACCATGAATATGTTTAGAAACATGGATTTCTTTAATAAACGTATATGAATACCTTTAGACTTGTAGTCCAGCATTGCGTGAAACTGATCGGAACTGGGACGCTGACTGCATAGCAACTGTTCCTCTTGAGTGGGCTGTGTCACAGTGCGGTGGTAGAGCACGACAGCATTCCGAGCTTGATGGCTGGCGTCTTCCTTCCTTTGAACAGACACACACATTAACCCCAGGAGGAAGTCCAGGAGCTTGTGCGGATCCAGACTTTCTTCAAGTAATAATGCCATTGCAGATCAAAGGTGGTGATGATGATAATTGTTGTTTTAAGGGGCCTAACATCTAGGTTATCGGCCCCTAATGATCTGGGTGATAGCGAAAATGATAATGAAACGGAAACCAGAACGAAAATTAAGTGAGACGGAAAATACTTACAAAAAGGAACTCAGATTGAAACAATTCACAAAATGTTCTTACAGAAGGGAATTTAGAATGAAAAGATTAACAAAAGGGATAGATTGAAAAATACCCACAAAATGAAGGCTAGGTTCAAAATACGTACAAAATGCAATGTAGCGTCGAAATACCTACAAAATGCAATTGAAATTCAAAATACTTACAAAATGCAATTGAAGCTGAAAATGCTTACAAAATGTACGGCAGATTCAAACGACTCATGTGGATTGACAATACTTACAAAACGCAATTTAGATTGAAAATACTTGACAAAATGTAATTTAGATTCAAAATACCCACAAAATGCAATTAAGAATCAAAATATGTGCAAAATGCCCGCCAATCAAAATGCAATTTAGATTCAAAATTCGTGCGAAATGCGGTTTTGGTTGAAAATACTTACAAAATGCAATTGAAATTCAAAATACTCATAAAGGTCGCTCCGCCATATTGAAAGACTTACTAAAAAGAAATTTAGATTGTCAATCTTTACAAAATGCAATTGAGGTTGAAAACAATCGTGAGATGTAATTTAGATCGAGAAAACATACAAAAAGCAACGTAGATTAAGAATGCCTTAAAAAAATCGCTAGAAGGGAATTTAGATACACGGTGAACCAAGTAACAAAAACAGTGCGGGAATCTTAAAGAGAAAAGTAAATATAATGAAAAGAGGAGAGGAGAGGAGAGGGGAGAGAGGAGAGGGTCCGCCCCAAAGGTAAGGGACAAAAGGGGAAAACGGACCCAGCTCAGGAACTCCTCGGGGTCACCAACTCCCAAACTCACCAGCCGTGAGCCCCTGAGGGTGTAGTATTATCTAGGGTGCACCAGAAGTGGTGGGGCTACATACACCCTGCCTCCTTAAGGGCCTTGAGCACAAGGCAGGAGGTAAAAGGAAAAGAAAAAGAAAGCTGACCCCTCACAGAAGGAGGGTATCAGGAAAGATGAGACAAGGGCCAATTAAGGCGGGAAAGTGAAAGACTCCCTAGGCCTCGGATACCCTAATACCGTCGGGGTCGGAAAAGAACAACAGTTGACCAAGGGAGGTCGACGGGAAAGAAGATGGAGAGAAGCCCGGCACAAGTAAGTGGAAGCAATGCCGGACTCAGCTGGAGTCCCGTGGTCACCAACCCACGTCCCACTAGATGTGAGCCCCTGAGGGGGCAGATCAAAGGCATCAATAATATATATATATATATATATATATATATATATATATATATATATACTGTATTTTTTTTCCAAGAGAAATCATGGGGAAATCGTCAACAGACAGATTCCAAGCTTCCGGACTTACAACTGTGCAGGATTTGTACCGATTAAACCCCACAAACCCTATACTTGACTTAAGGCCACCCCGGACTGCCTGTTCAGCCTTACTTCAGGGTGGAGCCACTGTTACGACCAGAGGTCTCAGTCTATTTTATTTGACGTGATGATAATGAAATTACTCATCATCATCATCTTCACTGTCTTCAGCAACCAATCTTCTCGGTTCCTCTTTTTATTTTGTTTTTAGCAGCTCAGAGATGTGGACAGCAATCTGTGTGCAACTTTCTCTACTGCTGAGCATTTTATCCACCACATTGAACCTCCAACATTTGCCTCCAGAAGTCTTCGAAGATTTCTCCACCTCAAGCATGCAAAGAACGTGTGCTAAACGTCATCCCATTGATGATCACAATAACGACACCGTGAACTCGGTGGTATTCCCATTCGATGGAGGTATGGACCATGACCAGAGAGAAACATGGTAATGTAATAATTAACCTCACCACGTTCCCTCGACAACCATGGCTTCAGTTGCTTGATGAGCCTATCGGTCCACCTGCCACGATGTTCACGTTCCCATTCTTCCTGCCATTCCAGAAGAGATCTGTCTCTTTCCTCCCTCTTCACGCGTATCTTAGAATGCTCTTCTTGGCGCAAGTATATACGGCGCCTTTCCTTGGCCAGGATGTAAATAGGTATCACCCCAGAGTATATCCGCTTCCTATACATCCCAGCATTATAATAATAATAATAATATTTTTTTTAATACGAGGGAAGTGGAAAAATCTTGCATAAGTCCTTGAGAAGGATCCGCACTCCTCAAGAGTGTGGGATTCTTACCCAGTAAAAAACCACACCCTGTCTGTCCTCTTAACAAAACCCAACCCAGGACCACATTCGTATTACTTCAGGATGAGGCCATTTTCTTTGCTTCTCAAGCACCATCTTACTTCTCAATTCATTGTCCACGGATCGCAGACTTAATCAACTAAATCGAGCAAGTCCCCATCCGACTTCTTCTGACGAAGAACTACCTCAACAAAGAAAGCGACCGTAGTCGGGAACGCGCCATCGTCCTTCAGACCACTATGTATTTTAGACATTGCGGGAAAAATGCTGGAGAAGCTATTAAAACCTCGCATACTGTTGTCTATTCAAGCCGCGGGAAATCTGTCTGACTGGCAATTTGGCTTCCGCCGTGAGCGATGTACAATAGATGCAGTACGCGTAGTAGTTGAAGCTGCGAATCAAGCACAGGAAGGTAACCACTATTCTCGGAAAATAATAATAACAACAAGTTTCAGCTTCTAAAAGGAAAGAAAGTTCTGTAGGCCTACCACCAATATCAGCCAGAGTGTGTTCTTGAAAACAAGGGATACAAGTTGTATTGGGACCGAACTATTCTGACTGATTAATCGGCATCACACAACAGGCCGGATCTGGTGGTTTTCAACAAGAAAATCAAGCAAACTACCTTGATTGATGTTGCGATTCCTAAGAACAAGAATCTCCAGTCAAAACACATAGAACATATCAGCAAATATAGCGAGTTGGTAGACCCCCCTTTAAAAAAAACGGCATGTAGAGCGGGTCAAGACCATACCTATCACTGTCTCAAGAAAGAGCGTGATCCCAAGTACCTTGCTCCAAGGCCTTAAAGAACTGGATCTGGATACACAACTGTACAAACTAATGATGATGATAATTGTTATTTTAAGGGGCCAGCATCTAGGTTATCGGCCCCTAACGGTCTGGATGATAGCGAAAATGACAATGAAATGGAAACCGGAACGAAAATTAAGTGAGACGGAAAATACTTACAAAAAGGGAAATCAGAATGAAACAACTCACAGAATGTTCTTACAAGAGGGAATTTAGAACGAAAAGATTCACAAAAGTACGTAACACTTGAAAAATACGCACACAATGTAGGCTAGGTTCAAAATACGTACAAAATGCAATGTAGAGTCGAAATACTTACAAAATGCAAGTGAAATTCAAAAAAACTTACTTACAAAATGCAATTGAAATTGAAAATACACAATGCAATTCAGATTGAAAGTTCCCATTTCCAATCCAAAATATTCACAAAGCGCAGTTGAATTCAAAATGTTTACAAAATGCAATTGAAATTGAAAATGCTTACAAAATGCCCGGTAGTTTCAAACTACTCATTTGGATAGACAATACCGACATAATGCAATTTATATTAAAAAATCTTACAAAGTGTAATTTAGATTCAAAATACCCCAAAATGCAATTGAGAATCAAAATACTTGCAAAATTCCGATGATACAAAATGCAATTTGGATTGAAAATACTTGCAAAAAGCGGTTTAGGTTGAAAATACTTACAAAATGCAATTGAAATTCAAAATACTCACAAAAGTCCCGGCCCGGATATTGAAAGACTTACCAAAAAGCAATTTAGATTGCCAATCCTTACAAAATGCAACTGAGGTTGCAAACACTCGCAAAATGCAATTTAGATCGAAAAAAAAACGTACAAAATGCAACGCAGATTGATAATACCTACAAAATGATATTGATGGGAAAAAAGCTAGGGAATTTAGATACACGGGGAGCCAATTAACAAAAACAGTGCGGGAAACTTAAAAAGAAAAGGAAATTTAATGAAAAGAAAACAAAGAGGCCTGACCCCTCGAAGAACGAGGGACCAGGAAAGATGAGACAAGGGCCAATTAAGGCGGGAAAGTGAAATACTCCCTAGGCCTCGGATACCCTAATACCGTCGGGGTCGGAAAAGAACAACAGTTGACCAAGGGAGGTCGACGGGAAAGAAGATGGAGAGAAGCCCGGCACAAGTAAGTGGAAGCAATGCCGGACTCAGCTGGAGTCCCGTGGTCGCCAACCCACGTCCCACGAGATGCGAGCCCCTGGGGAGGGGGGTACAAATAATGCAGAAGGCAGTAGTTCTATCAACAACCCGAATCGTCCAGAAGTTCGTTGATAGCGACATTCTAGCTTAGAAGTTGCTGTTTCAGTAACTATACTTTGGTTCCCGTATTATTTAGCGTATGGCATTTAGTGCCGAGTGTGTCCGAGGACATGTTCGGCTCGCCAGGGGCTGTAGTTGCTTCAAGTAGACACCCATGGGGTGAGATACAAGTTTCCTTCTATTTCCAGTAGTTCCAACTTTCGCTACCCGATGTCACCGACACGTAGTGGTGAACGTTGGAACTTTGATAGAACGTTTCAACCTAGAAAATTAGCTTCACACAAGTTTAGTTAGTGGAAGGATCTTTTCCATGCCATAAATTATGACATGGGACCGCCGGCTTTAGGCTACTTCCTCTCCGTATAGTTATGCTGTGTAAAAAACAATAATAATAGTAA
Organism: Meconema thalassinum; assembly: GCA_946902985.2. NCBI lineage: Eukaryota > Metazoa > Arthropoda > Insecta > Orthoptera > Tettigoniidae > Meconema > Meconema thalassinum. Next base: position 176,684,045 of record OX336401.1, read on the forward strand.
TAATAATAATAATGAAAATGAAATCCACAGCTTGCTTCCAGTCTCTGAACGGGTCAGGAATGGAATGAATGAAGCCCCCATCTAGCGGCGAGGATATGAATTGTGCCGGCTGCCGAGGCCTGTCGCACTCCTCTGGGGCAATGATTAAATGAATGACATGAAATGAAATGATAGTGGAGAGTGTTGCTGGAATGAAATTTTGACAGGGAAAACCGGAGTACCCGGAGAAAAACCTGTCTGCCTCCGTTTTTTCCAGCACAGATCTCACGTGGAGTAACTGGGATTTGAACCACGGACCCAGCGGTGAGAGGCCGGCGTGCTGCCGCCTAAGCCACGGAGGCTTAATAATAATAATAATAATAATAAAAATAATTAGCAGACGCATCCGAGAACTATCGCATAATTATTGAACCCTTATTGATCTTCGATAAATAAGTATTCATATTTATTATTATTATTATTACTACGGCCCAGGCAGCACATAAGGAAGTCGACTTGGATATTAGGGAGGCCAGCATTTCGTAATGGTTGCAACAGAAGCTGAGTTGGTAGCTATTCCTGGGGACGGCCAGAATTAGTCGAGTTCAAGGCCAAATTGTGCAACTACTGTACCAAAATTGGAGACATAAAGGAAGAATCACGAGGTCCTCTCAACGAACATACGATTGAATCAGCCAATCGCAAGAGACCAAGCCGTGACCACGAGGTGGACGGCGTCAGTAGTAAAAAGCGCGCGGAAGTGTGTATCTAAGGAACCGCCGAACGGATTAATCTCCGCTCGAGTAATTTGAGACGTTGGATTTATTTGGAGAAGAATGACACTAGCCCCATCTTTGTGAGACAAAAACTCTGGAAGTTTTTATCCGACTCCGCCCCACTCCACCGCCCTTGTCAGTTTCTCATAAATAGTCTGGCCTGACGCCAATCTAAGTACTTATCTTGTGGAGCCTTCAGAGGCATACTCCACGCCAGTTTGAAGTGTGATTTTGACGCTCGAATTTATCGAAGTACTATTCTTGTGGAGCCTTCAGAGGTATACTCCACGCCAGTTCAAAATGTGATTTTTACGCTCTAAAATCAGTGAAGCTAATTTCATTTTCTGAGCTCTGGGGAGCTAAAGTCGCAGCGTTTGCGATATCGAATTTTAAAAGCTATAATACATTTTGTTCTAAAATCAACTAAATTGTGTGATCTAAATATTTCACGCCAGCGCGTGATAAACTGTAACATTCTTTTAAAGACGACGAGTTCAACTTTAAGGGGGAAGTATCGTATCACCCTAATTAGCGCTTACCAGAACCGAAGTCCAAGACGGGACGGAAATACCGGACGAGATAGCGACTGCTGGTGCAGCCAGGATTTTGAACTTGTTAACGAGCCAGTGGCGCGGACTCGAGATGTATATTTTATGTATAAATTGTGTGTATTGTATGTGTGTTTTTATTGTGCGTATGTGCGATATAATTAGGGCCAGTCTTCGCTATTAATCGCAGTAGGACAATTGTGGGTGAACTGAGTAGCCTGCAAGCGATTATAGATAGGCAAATATTTAACACTGAACTTTTCTGCCAAGGAGTCGAGACCAAGATGATCAGCACGTGGTTTGAAGTTGGGATGAGCTTCAAGAAATCAACGCAGACGACTACTATGGAGTGCTAAATTGTCCATAGGGCAATGGGTTGAGGAGGATGTCCTTAGTCCTACATGCAGAAGCGGTGATGTACTAAAAATTGGATTATTTCAATTATGTAGTTAGATTTGGCCGGGGAACTTTGTAAATAGTCATGTTTTTCTTTCTTGTTTTTAGCTGTTTTTCTTGTACCGACACTATATGTTTAAATGTCCGTTGGCGCGTGGCCAAAGTGTTTGTTGATATTTTGATTTTTTTTTGAGTCATGTGTAATGTACGCGGCGTGCGTGCGTGATTTATCCTTGCAATTGCGGAACCCGTTACATTCGATAAATGGTGCTTTATTAACGTTAATATTTTGAAATAGGAATGGGAGGAAATGATTGTAAAACATTTTGCTGAACAGGTTATTATTCATGTTAGGGTAGCCGAGTGCACCAACTTAAAAGTAATTGTAGAACACCTTCGTTCTAATTTTGATAGATTTTTCTTGAGTCCTTTTCAGGTGACTAGTCACGGCATAGAACGATGGCGCCAGCATGTGGATATTATTTGTGTCTTTTATTTCAGGGTCTGTCACAACCCATACGTGTGGTTCAGTGTGTGTCGATGTGTCTAGTGTGTGTTGATTCTACGTGAGGAGGGGGTAGTTGTCCTACCGCCCTTATATATTTTTTTGCTGCTGTTGTATTTTTAGATGGAAAGACAGAGTGCTCTTGGGAGACTGCTGATTCTTGTCCATATGTTTTTCTGACACACACGTATTATTGTGCTTTGGGGCACATTTCTTCGAGGTTCGACCCCATGTTCTGGGAGGTCGAGGTTATTGACACGTGGGTTGACAGACACGCAGAGTTCCACAAACCGCCCGTTTTGCCTGTGACTTATTTTGATAGGCAGTCCTTTTGTCCGACTGAACCCTGTAAGCTTTCATGTAGCAAACCTGTTCATTGTGATGGCTAATTTTAAGCCATAATTAATTGGGGAGTTCGCCATGTGTGTAACGGATTGTTGTACCTTGTATGGATAAGAATATTGTGATTAACGTAAATGTTGGCTGTTTGCCTATTGCTTTGTTGATGACTCGATTTCAGGTAATTTTGTTTGTCACACCCGTTTGGTGTAGTGGTAGAGTATTTGTAAATTTGACAGCGGTCATTTGAGTATTTTTTTTCTATTGGTCACGTGTTAATGTACTTGTGTTGATTTGTGTGAGAAGTCCTAAGTTTTTAGGCAGTAAATGTTGCTACGGCAATTCAAGTCCAATTTCACACGGAAATTTTGTGTTTGTTTATAGTAGATTTAGGAAGTGTCGGTTTAATTTAATGTAGTGTAGTTGTGTTCCCTCGTGTCGGTCTAGCTCTAGGAAATGCGGATTCGTTGTCTGAAGGGTCATTCTGGATGATAACGAATCGCGCATTCAAAGTACACATCGTGGTGCATGTAGAACGGCATACGCACTTATATGGTCACTTTTTGTATCTTTTATTTAAGGACACTTGGTCCAGGTAATTAATCTTTCCAGAGATATCGCCTAAGTTTTTGGCATTTTTATTAAGCGGGAGTCAGTTGGGAGTTTTTGTTGTTAATTGTTTATGTGTAAATATGGTGATTTGTTATTAAATTCAGTTGTTTTTAACCCTGGCTTCACTCTTTCCTGCATGTTATTTTGTTATATGTTACCCTGCAAGTTAATGAAGCGCCCTGACAGCAACTTACGAATATGACCTGTTACGCCCCGAATCTGAGTCTCATATGCTTCTTTGCAAGGGTTCATAAAACAAAAAATGGCTGCCCAAGTGGGGATTGTTGTTGTTGTTGCTTCGCTGATCTCATATTTATTTCGTTGAGAAATGATGCCAGGTCAAGCGGACATGTAAATTCAGTAAATGGAGGCGATGTTGTACCGCCATGTGCATTAGTAAAATCACTGAGTTCCTAAAGTTAGAAATATTGAACAAGGTTAGAATTTGATTTGGTATTTGTTATAAACTTGTTCTGGCGCCCACATTAAAATTAGAAATTTGCATTATTAATGAACTCAGTCAAAGCAGGAAGATGTTGCCTTATATTTGACATTTAATTGACTTCGGTTAATTGGTGTTTCGTAAATTCTGTTGGTTAGGAATTTAAAAGCAGATCACTAGGGATTATTTTGTTGTTTGGGAATAAGTGTCATTTGTATTCAGTAAATTTTGTTACTGAAATTTTCATTAAATTAGAGCCAGTAATATTTAAATGTGTGACATGTATGTGCGTATAGGGCTGAAACCTTAGCCCATAGCCCTGTTTTTCTCTGAATATATTGTGTGTGTGATATGGCGAGTGTTGATGAGATAAAGGCATTGTTAGAACAGATGTCGATCCAAATGTCCGCGAAAACGGAAAAACAATTAGAACAAATGTCCGCGAAAACGGAAGAACAATTAGTGCAGATGTCCGTAAAGACGGAAGAACAATTAAAAGAACAATTAGAAGCTCAGCGTGAGCATAGTGAAAAACAATTACTTGATATGAGCGGTAACATTTCGGTCCAGTTAGAAGTCCAGAAATTAGACACTGACAAACAATTCAATGAACTAGACCACAAATTGTCACAACAGGCGGTAACACAAACCGAACAGTTAGGAAAAATCACAAATGATATTAATCAGAGCGTTCAAAAAGTAGAGAAACTGGCAGGCGAGGTTGCGGAAAACAACATCAGACAGTTAGGCGAAATGAAGAAATTGGAGGCGAAATTTGATAACAAATTAGTACAATTTGACGAGATGGTGGCGGATAAACTCAAGCAGATAGAGGCAGCATGTGTCAGTAACACCGCGGGAGTGAAGAAAACCCAAGAGAAACTACAGCAGCAAATTAATTCGGTAGATAACAACGTGCTGGAATTAATAAAGGAAATAGATAAAGTCGAAGTTAAGGCTGAAACCGAGCGGATACACTTGCGGGAAAATTTAGAGGAGCAATTAGGCAGAACACAAGAGATCATAAGAAAAGAGATGGAAGGCCAGCTAATAAACACACAAGAGGTCATAAGACAAGAAGTAGGGGAGCAGCTCGTCAAAACTCAGGATAATTTGGAAGGTCAGCTAATAAAAACGCAAGAGGCTATGAGAGAAGAGGTGGGGGAACAACTAGTGAAAACGCAGGAACGGATACGTGAAGAGCTAGAGAAAAATCAGGAGAGGAACGAGGAGAAAATAAATAGCTTAAAAAGTAGGATCCGGCGAGATTGGGACCAGCAGGCTCATGCGAATAAGGAAGACAGGCTGGCAGTTTTAAAGCGAATGCAGGCACTGGAGGAAAATATGAAGTCGAAATTACAGGAACACTCAGAATTAATCATAAAAAACGAGATTAGATCGTTAGAGAATGCGACATTATTTTCAAACGAAAATATTCCGGAAAAGCAAACAAGTATTGGAAGTCCGGCAGGTTCGAAGTTGGCTGAGGACACGAGTCGGGGTCAAAGTCCCAGACTAACGACTAATGCATTCCAGCAGTACAGGGGGGAGACTTCAACTCCGCAACCGAACTTGGCACCAGCCCAAGTCATCCAAGTCATTCGGGGTAATGATTTTAAGCCCGATAAGTTTAAAGAACATTCAGGAACCACTCCCAAAGCATTTCTACGGCAATTAACTGACTACTTTAATGACCAACACATCGGCCCGGAGAAACAATTAAGACTGGTGGAGACATTTTTAGAAGGACCTAGCCTGACCTGGTTTTTAAGTTTCAAGTACACGTTTACAGACATGACTCAATTCCGCGAGGCGTTTTTGAAGAAGTTTTGGAGTCCTTCGTTACAGCAAGGGTTAAGAATGGACCTGTACACGCGCAAATACCATAGTACACATCCAACCCGTTTTTCAGAATTCTTCAGTCAGCAATTGGTAAAATTCAGGGATTTTGATGACCCGCCTAGCGAGCCGAATATGGTTCTAACCATCGGAAAACAACTCCCAATGCATATCCAACAATTATTAGTCGCAGGAAATATTCAGACCGCAGTCCAAGCCGAAGAATTACTCAGACACTTAGATGAGACGAGTATGGTAAGCCCACAGACAGGAAGAAGGAATTTGGAATGTGTCAACACGGCAGAGGTAGTTCAGGGACTCCAAAATAACCACGGCCAGGGGAACCAAAGTAAGACACAGTCCACAGGGACACAGTTCACGCCAAGAAGACAAGATTTTGACGGCCGAAACCAGTTCCGTAACAACAATCAGAATTATCAGAATAACCGCGGGAGATATCATCAGAATAACCAAAATCAAAATAATCAGTGGACGTACCAGCGGGAATACACGAATTGGAGGGGAAACCAGAGACAAGGTAGACCTTACCAAAGAAATGGAGATGGTAGATGGAGTAACGGCAGGGACTATCGCCAAGAAAACAGAGGGGATTATAGGAATAACTGGGACGAACGATATATTGAATCCCGTAAATACTTGGATCAATTAAGTAATGAAGAAGCGGAGAAGGAGAAGTGGGGGCGTGCCATGGCAAACAGACAGAGCCCAGACAACCATCAAGGAGAAGGAGCAGAGAGTTTACTGAGGCAACAGGAGCGACAGAATGATTCCTAACGAACACAATAAATGGGTAGACAAAGTAGGGGAAATTGAGATGTGCATGAACACTACTAAGCACGAGTCGACGGGTCAAGTCCCACTGATTGTACACCACAACAGATTGCCGGAAAGAACTTGGGACAAGATCATTCCTTGCCCAAGGGATCCATTATTAGCGCATGATTTGCGAATCCAGCGAACGAGAGAGCACATGAGGAACCAAGCGGACCGAAGGCTGAGACGGTACCGAGGAAAGAAGTTTCACCGAGGGTTACAAGAACAAGAATTAGTGCTGGTTCGTAGACCACCGATCTCCGACCCTAAGAACAAAGTCTTCGCCAAGTTCTGTCCGAAATTCATTGGCCCGTTCCGGGTAATTAAGAATCTGGGTAACAATGCCTACAGATTAGAAGAAGTGAGCACTGGTGCAAAATCTGTTTTTAATAGCGCCAATTTGAAACCGTACTACAGAAGGGAACCATTTGATGATTAGGAAAGATGATATGTGCAGAATCTGTATTGCCAAAAAATTTATATTTTTTTTTTTTGAAAAGCAAACACTCAAATCCACGGGGAGCGCGTGAGTACGCACATTGTTTGTAAACAACGAGCAGCTGAGATGACGGGAGTGGCAACTACGTGAGGAGAAGGGGGAGACCTAATGAAAATATGAATGACATTCCAGCGAGAAGGGAGCACACTAATTGAGTCAGAGGGGCATACACTCGAGCAGCTGAGTGAGATTTAAAGAGATGTGTTGTTACTACAGTGGATTTTGTTTTTGAAATCCAAACCAATAAATTGTTTCGAATTTCAAAACCTTGCTGAGGATAAATGAACCCTTATTGATCTTCGATAAATAAGTATTCATATTTATTATTATTATTACTACGGCCCAGGCAGCACATAAGGAAGTCGACTTGGATATTAGGGAGGCCAGCATTTCGTAATGGTTGCAACAGAAGCTGAGTTGGTAGCTATTCCTGGGGACGGCCAGAATTAGTCGAGTTCAAGGCCAAATTGTGCAACTACTGTACCAAAATTGGAGACATAAAGGAAGAATCACGAGGTCCTCTCAACGAACATACGATTGAATCAGCCAATCGCAAGAGACCAAGCCGTGACCACGAGGTGGACGGCGTCAGTAGTAAAAAGCGCGCGGAAGTGTGTATCTAAGGAACCGCCGAACGGATTAATCTCCGCTCGAGTAATTTGAGACGTTGGATTTATTTGGAGAAGAATGACACTAGCCCCATCTTTGTGAGACAAAAACTCTGGAAGTTTTTATCCGACTCCGCCCCACTCCACCGCCCTTGTCAGTTTCTCATAAATAGTCTGGCCTGACGCCAATCTAAGTACTTATCTTGTGGAGCCTTCAGAGGCATACTCCACGCCAGTTTGAAGTGTGATTTTGACGCTCGAATTTATCGAAGTACTATTCTTGTGGAGCCTTCAGAGGTATACTCCACGCCAGTTCAAAATGTGATTTTTACGCTCTAAAATCAGTGAAGCTAATTTCATTTTCTGAGCTCTGGGGAGCTAAAGTCGCAGCGTTTGCGATATCGAATTTTAAAAGCTATAATACATTTTGTTCTAAAATCAACTAAATTGTGTGATCTAAATATTTCACGCCAGCGCGTGATAAACTGTAACATTCTTTTAAAGACGACGAGTTCAACTTTAAGGGGGAAGTATCGTATCACCCTAATTAGCGCTTACCAGAACCGAAGTCCAAGACGGGACGGAAATACCGGACGAGATAGCGACTGCTGGTGCAGCCAGGATTTTGAACTTGTTAACGAGCCAGTGGCGCGGACTCGAGATGTATATTTTATGTATAAATTGTGTGTATTGTATGTGTGTTTTTATTGTGCGTATGTGCGATATAATTAGGGCCAGTCTTCGCTATTAATCGCAGTAGGACAATTGTGGGTGAACTGAGTAGCCTGCAAGCGATTATAGATAGGCAAATATTTAACACTGAACTTTTCTGCCAAGGAGTCGAGACCAAGATGATCAGCACGTGGTTTGAAGTTGGGATGAGCTTCAAGAAATCAACGCAGACGACTACTATGGAGTGCTAAATTGTCCATAGGGCAATGGGTTGAGGAGGATGTCCTTAGTCCTACATGCAGAAGCGGTGATGTACTAAAAATTGGATTATTTCAATTATGTAGTTAGATTTGGCCGGGGAACTTTGTAAATAGTCATGTTTTTCTTTCTTGTTTTTAGCTGTTTTTCTTGTACCGACACTATATGTTTAAATGTCCGTTGGCGCGTGGCCAAAGTGTTTGTTGATATTTTGATTTTTTTTTTGAGTCATGTGTAATGTACGCGGCGTGCGTGCGTGATTTATCCTTGCAATTGCGGAACCCGTTACATTCGATAAATGGTGCTTTATTAACGTTAATATTTTGAAATAGGAATGGGAGGAAATGATTGTAAAACATTTTGCTGAACAGGTTATTATTCATGTTAGGGTAGCCGAGTGCACCAACTTAAAAGTAATTGTAGAACACCTTCGTTCTAATTTTGATAGATTTTTCTTGAGTCCTTTTCAGGTGACTAGTCACGGCATAGAACGATGGCGCCAGCATGTGGATATTATTTGTGTCTTTTATTTCAGGGTCTGTCACAACCCATACGTGTGGTTCAGTGTGTGTCGATGTGTCTAGTGTGTGTTGATTCTACGTGAGGAGGGGGTAGTTGTCCTACCGCCCTTATATATTTTTTTGCTGCTGTTGTATTTTTAGATGGAAAGACAGAGCGCTCTTGGGAGACTGCTGATTCTTGTCCATATGTTTTTCTGACACACACGTATTATTGTGCTTTGGGGCACATTTCTTCGAGGTTCGACCCCATGTTCTGGGAGGTCGAGGTTATTGACACGTGGGTTGACAGACACGCAGAGTTCCACAAACCGCCCGTTTTGCCTGTGACTTATTTTGATAGGCAGTCCTTTTGTCCGACTGAACCCTGTAAGCTTTCATGTAGCAAACCTGTTCATTGTGATGGCTAATTTTAAGCCATAATTAATTGGGGAGTTCGCCATGTGTGTAACGGATTGTTGTACCTTGTATGGATAAGAATATTGTGATTAACGTAAATGTTGGCTGTTTGCCTATTGCTTTGTTGATGACTCGATTTCAGGTAATTTTGTTTGTCACACCCGTTTGGTGTAGTGGTAGAGTATTTGTAAATTTGACAGCGGTCATTTGAGTATTTTTTTTCTATTGGTCACGTGTTAATGTACTTGTGTTGATTTGTGTGAGAAGTCCTAAGTTTTTAGGCAGTAAATGTTGCTACGGCAATTCAAGTCCAATTTCACACGGAAATTTTGTGTTTGTTTATAGTAGATTTAGGAAGTGTCGGTTTAATTTAATGTAGTGTAGTTGTGTTCCCTCGTGTCGGTCTAGCTCTAGGAAATGCGGATTCGTTGTCTGAAGGGTCATTCTGGATGATAACGAATCGCGCATTCAAAGTACACATCGTGGTGCATGTAGAACGGCATACGCACTTATATGGTCACTTTTTGTATCTTTTATTTAAGGACACTTGGTCCAGGTAATTAATCTTTCCAGAGATATCGCCTAAGTTTTTGGCATTTTTATTAAGCGGGAGTCAGTTGGGAGTTTTTGTTGTTAATTGTTTATGTGTAAATATGGTGATTTGTTATTAAATTCAGTTGTTTTTAACCCTGGCTTCACTCTTTCCTGCATGTTATTTTGTTATATGTTACCCTGCAAGTTAATGAAGCGCCCTGACAGCAACTTACGAATATGACCTGTTACGCCCCGAATCTGAGTCTCATATGCTTCTTTGCAAGGGTTCATTATGTATAAATAACCCGCCTGGCTTTACTGTTATGCGGGCTGTTCGCGACACAGTTCTGGCAGGGGCTGTCGTCTTGTTTATTTTGTTTAAACACATGTTTTAAACAAATAAATATTATAGTTATCTTTTCAAGAAATCCAAGATTTGTTCTATATTATTGAGACGATTTGAAAGTTTTTGGTACTAACTGCAGCTTCTAACTCCCTCTGGTTTAGAGCTTGAGTTTTGTGGAACATACACCTTAGCGTCTTCTACCTATAATAGGAGACCTGTGCGAGATATCTCGCATGCTCATTGACCACCCGCCCGGCTTTACTGTTATGCGGGCTCCTATAAATAAGTTTATTTGTTTAAACAAATTGTCCATACTTATGAAATCAGAGTGTAATTCATCACTGTTGCGAGTATTTCTGTTTGTTTGAATATTCTTTTCAATGCACAATGGATTGTGTGCGTCCCATGTGTACAGACTACCCGCCCGGCTCTAGTGCTGTGCGGGCTGAACACGACACAGTTCTGCCAAGGGCTATTGTCTCGTTTATTTGTTTGAAAGCACTTTATAAACAAATAAATATATTTCCGTTGACTTTTCAAGAAATACAAGATTTTTCCTGTACTATTGAGGCGATTTGTAAGAATTTAGTACAAGTCACACCTTCTAACTCCCTCTGGTTTAGTGAAACATACACCTTAGCGTATTATATACAGTAATAAAATATGATATTAATAATGAAATGAAAATCCACAGCCTGCTTCCAGCGACCGACCGGGTCAGGGAATGGAATGAATTAAGCCCCCATCTAGCGGCGAGGATTTGACCTGGGGCAATGATTAAATGAATGACAGATGAAATGAAATGATAGTGGAGAGTGTTGCTGGAATGAAATTTTGACAGGGAAAACCGGAGTACCCGGAGAAAAACCTGTCTGCCTCCGCTTTGTCCAGCACAAATCTCACATGCAGTGACCGGGATTTGAACCATGGACCCAGCGGTGAGACGCCGGCGTGCTGCCGCCTAAGCCACGGAGGCATGATAATAATAATAATAATTATTATTATTATGATTATTATAGAAACCATAACTTTAGGAGGTCTTTTTAAAAATTGTTGACTTTGAAAAGCAAGAATACAAAATGTTTGGATAAATATTAGGCCCTACACAAGAAAATACGATCTAGATGAAGCCTTGAAGAGGACCCACGGGCTCGGGACAGTCTGACTGAGGAGATACTACCCCTCACATGGATGACGGCTAGACTACACGACTTCCAATGGTAAGTGTGCCAACTTTTCCTTTTCCTCCTCTGCCCCTGTAACAACACTTCCCCCTTCGCTTTATTGCATTAAACCCTAAGTTACAACTATGGAATCTCTCTTTCATTGCCCCGTTATCCTCACTACGCTTACACTGCAGCCAACTGAGTCAGGGAGTAACCAAATGGCTCTACTCAGTGTTGCCAATTCTACCAACAGCACGGCCTGAGACGGCGAAGGATAAATACGAAGTTTTCGCCAAAAATGTTCATAATGTGAACTTACATTGTTGATAGAGGCAAGGGAAACAATTCATTGTTAAATAGGGCCCGGATGTTGAAGCCATAAAAAGTTTAAAAAATGCACTTAAGATTTTCAAAAATGAATGTAATAAATGACCTAAAAATTCGAAAACTGCACAAGAAATGGAGCAGATGATCTCATAATAATAAACTCACCAATATTTTGACATCTTAAGCTCAAACTGAAAAGTCAATCAAAATAGATTTCTAGCATTTAACAAAAGGTTTATCTCACTTTAGTCGAGTTGCAATGCACTACGAATGTTGTCAGATGTAATTGTTCTGCGGTTATCAGCCAACAAGTTTTTATATCTCGTAAAGCTGATGTGATCGGAGCGTACATATAGTGAGGAAGGTCGTTTGCTGCTAAATCCTCCTAAATCCCATCCATCCAGTAGTTTTCACCAGAAAGAATGTCTGAGATTTTACATAATGTTTTATACCAGGTGTTTTTGTCCAGCACTTTTTTCAGTTTTGATGCAATACCCCTCAGAAATTTCGCCACTATTGTTGCTAAGACTAGCTTGCACCCGGTTGATTAAGGAAATGGAATCAATATTTCAATCAGATACTAGCTTCTTCTTAACTTAGAGAGGAGATGTAACTCCCTCATATAAAGCTGTGACATGACTAAATTGGAAAAAAATGACCTTATAGCGTCGATTTCTCTAAAATAAGACCCAAAAAATCCATCAAACTTTAAAACAATGCTCTTAAAATGGAAAAATAGCACAAAAAATGCAAGAAGATGCAAAATAGAAATGACATATTTGAAGACGGGGAGGCCCGTCCGGAGTTTCTATGTACTTCAGCATTGTTTTAGACAGCTCAGTAAAAAGATGACATGTCATCAACTTCCGGGCCCTAGAACGGTCATACAATAATATGCCCCTTTCTCCTGCCTTGATGCCTATCCCATCCCGTGAACCTAATAGCGGTAGCATACACCAGGTAGTCATGATAGCGCAAGGCCAGAGCACATTCTTCAATAAGCCCCAAATATGGTGCTGAGAGTGTAGCACCACGCTATCACTTACAAGGCTTTCGTGAGATAGCCTACTGTCGACCAAAATATTATGTGCACTCGAGTTTGAAGGTTGTTTGTGAAGTAACCAATAGACCTACATAAAATCCAATAACATCATAGTTTTCGTCGTTCTATTTTACGTTAGTGCATGTAGGTTTGGAATTTTTAATTTATATTTTAATATTTTTTATCGCAGTTGGAACACAAAACGTGCCCGTTTTAAGCGTGTTTCAACCATGCGTCACATTTAAGAATTATTATCTCACAAACCCGTCATCAGATCGAATCCAAATTTTAACACAATATACATTGGAATGTTGTATAACTGGTTTATTAATTTTAAAATTTTGTGTGTCCAAGAAACAAAGTTGTTATCATTTTTGTAAGGTAACTTTTTCTCGGCTCGGGGTGGTTTGAAAATGTAGCTCTTGGACGCGTTGTAATCCTTATACATCAAAAAGGTATGCTGTATGATTGTGAAATACGTAAATAATTCACTAATTTTATAACGGTTTGTATTTTTACGGGGAATTAAGACATGGTGCACCAGGTAGCCGCTCCGGTGAAAGCTGTACAGCGTTGCCATCATGGGCTCCATCACGCGTCATGGCGCGCCTCGCTCGGAAGTGATGGGTTCCATATCAGCAAAGCTGTACAGCATTTCCCAGAGCGGCTAGCTGGTGAACCATGTCTTAATTCCCCGTACGAATACAAACCGATATAAAATAAGTGAATTAATTTACGTATTTCACAGTCATACAGCATAACTTTTTGATGTACGGTATAAGGATCACAACGCAACCAAGAACTACATTTTCCAACCACCCCGAGCCGAGAAAAAGTTACCTTACAGAAATGATAACAACTTTCGTTCTTGAACACACAACATTTTAAAATTAATAAACCAGTTATACAACATTCCAATGTATATTGTGCTAAAATTTGGATTCGATCTGATGACGGGTTTGTGAGATAATAATTCTTAAATATGACGCATGGTTGAAACACGCTTAAAAACGTGCACTTTTTGTGTTTCAAGTGCGATAAAAAATATCAAAATATAAATTAAAAATTCCAAATCTACATGATCTAACGTAAAATAGAACGACGAAAATGATGATGTTATTGGATTTTATGTAGGTTTATTGGTTACTTCACAAACAACCTTCAAACTCGGGTGCACATAATATTTTGGTCGACAGTAACTAGCATGTCTACCCCTTATCCCACTTCCAACGGGTCGGGGATGAGATGCGATGAAATTCCACATGGCTGATGGATTCTACGGCCGGATGCCCTTCTAGACGCCAACCTCATGAGGGGAGTGTTAACGAGAGAGTAAATGAATGAAAGTGGACAAGGATGTGGAAGGAAGCGGCCTTGGCCTGTTAGTAGGCACCGTCCTAGCATTCGCCTGGAATTGAAAATGGGGAAACCACGGGAAATAATTCAAGGAAGGTCGACGGTGGAGCTTGAACCCACATCTACAGAGTCCGCAGAAAGCTTGGCCCCCATTGCCTAGTGCAGCGTGTTAGGAAGCGTAGCTACCGCTGACGGTTGTACCAATTGTTGTATAATTACTCCAAATGTATTTAGAGGATTTGTCCGGCATATTCAATCCGCCATTCTGAATTTTTCAATTTTAATATCAAATTGGAAATCAGAGAGGCCGAAAGCGTAATAATACCGATTTGTATCTAATCAATCCTTCTTGTTTAGGATTTTCCCTCCATATTGGATCCGCCATTCTGAAGTTTTCAATTTTAATAACAAATTGGAAATCAGAGAGGCCGAAAGCGTAATAATAGCGATTTGTGTCTAATCAATCTTATTTGTTTAGGATTTTTCCACCGTATTTGATCCGCCATATTGATTTCTTCAATTTTTGTATCAAATTGAAAATCAGAGAATTCAAAAATGTAATAATATTACCCATGTCTGTCTACATCGACAATTACTTAAATTAGCGCTGTCGATTTTATCGATTAATCGGACCGATTGAAAAATAGTAGTGTGGTGTCTGAAAAGTAATTGTTTTTAGCCTATTTTCATTTATGAAAAATAGGCTTATGAGATCACCTTTTGCCCGTGTGTCTGTCTGTCTGTGTGCGTATGTGATTCGTGTGTGTGTGTTTCCCCTTAATAAAATCTAAACGGCTGGAGGGATTTCAATGAAACTCGGTAAGTTCATAGCACTATTCCGGACGACCCCGACCGTGCCCTTCAAATTTTGTTACGTCTCACCAATCCAACATGGCAGCTGTGCGAAATATTTCACCTGCATTCAATATCTCCGAAACTACTACCGATATCACCCTGGAATTTTGTACGGTGATAAAGGGAACTACTAGAAGTTCACCTATGTGACTTTTGAAAACCAACATGGCGGCCAAGCGAATTTGTGACTTTTAAATAGAAGTTTCTCGCGATTTAACCAACCAAACGCTATAAAACTTGGTAAGTATATATTTATGTACATTGTAATGCACCGACATCTAACTTCGTTCAATTGTTTTCGTAACCTCAAGATGACGGTTGTGCGAAATATTTCACCGGCATTCTATATCTCTGAAACTATTAGCCGTATCACCATGAAATTTTGTACAGAGATAAAGGGTACTGCTGGAAGGTCATCTGTGAGACTTAACTACAAAACAAATATGGCGGCCTAGCGAAGTTGACTTTTCTCGCGATTTAATGATCCAAACGCAATGGATCTTGGCACAACAAATGTTTATACACATTGTAATGTACTGGTATTAAATTTAGTTCAATTATTACATAACCTCAAGATGGCGGCTGTGTGAATTTTAAAATTAAGTTTTTATTTCTTGTGTCGTAATCATGCGATCGAAGTGAAAGTTTGAATAATGAACCTACGCAATCATTTTCCTTTACTGGTACATAACTCTATGACCTATACATATAACAATCCAACATGGCGACCATCCGAAATATTTAGACGGTTCTCAATATCTACGAATCTATTACAGCAATCAAACTGAAATGATGTATGTTGATAGAGGCAATTAACATGAGTAGGATATACGAAAATGGTCTTTAGTTCTTCACGGAACTAGTCTACTTGTAAAATATGAATTGCAGCCGAATGGCCAATAGCAGGGCAGCACAAAACCTGTGTATTTTATTATTATTATTATTTGCTATTTGGCGCTAGCATCAGCTATTGGAAGATTGGTTAGCTGATGCTCATGGCTTTGCTGCAGAAAGATAAAGGCAATAATATCTAGAAGATGATTTCCACACGGTGGAAAAAACAGTCCAACTTCCACATCTCACACGCGTAGCGAAAAGATTGCTTTGTATTCCAGGTACTTCAGTTCCTTGAAAGAGTGAGTTCAGTAAAGCTGGAAATATTGTTACTAAGAGACAGAAGGGCAACCCTTAGTTCTGTGGATGTCAACTTACTGACATGTCTGAAGTCCTGGAGCAAAGTGGCTGTAAGTAACGGAGAACTTCAAACTCCTGTGTCATTAAATAATCAATATTGAAATATATTTTTAATGGAAGCCTCCGTCGCTTAGGCGGCAGCACGCCAGCTCCTCACCACTGGGTCCGTGGTTCAAATCCCGGTCACTTCATGTGAGATTTATGCTGGACAATGCGGAGGCAGACAGGTTTTTCTCCGGGTATTCTGGTTTTCTCTGTCACAACTTTCATTCCAGCAACAATCTCCACTGTCATTTCATTTCATCTGTCATTCATTTAATCATTGCTCCAGGGGAGTGCGACAGGCGACACAGTTCATATCCTCGCCGCTAGATGGGGGCTTCATTCATTCCATCCCTGACCTGGTGGGTCGACTGCAAGCAGGCTGTGGATTTTCATTTTCATTTTAAATAATAGGCATAATATTAACTTAAATGCTTTTCAATGTATTTATTATTTACTTGCACCCCACCAATACAATTACAATTTAAAATTATCTTCCTCATAGCAAATCGAACGTAAACATTTTAAAATATAATATTCAAAGGTTTCTTCCCTGAACTGATAGACTACTGTGTGTGTGAAATCGACTACAGTTCGATTAATCGACCGATTAACCGATTATATCAGGAGAACTCGCACTTATATTTTTACGCCAGAACTCGCGCGAGGTCTTATCGACCCCACAGAATCCATGGGCTATTATTTAATGCTTAAATTATTTTCTCGAGGACAGTACACCGAAATGTTTATATCATAGCTTTATTACACAAATATATGTCTAGTCAGCTGAGAAAATATTCTACAAGACACAAAGTAAAGTTCACTTGACTACTTTGAACGTCTGCCCGTCAGAAATTCTGGTTACCGATGTTTAAGAATTGAATCCTGGAATTTTAAAATGCAAACAATAATAAACATTAAAGAATGAAACCCACTCAAGTCCCAATGCAACAGTCATTAGTAATTTTCATCACCTATGGTTGCTTCAAAACAACGCTCGGTAAATATATGGTCCTTAATCAGGCTCAACGCAAGGATTATCTATTTCATCTTCAGATTCGCCAGACTCCTCAATTTCCGTATCATGTTCAATTTTATTCACTGAATGATTCTCGTCATCAGATGCTCTAGTGTCATCAAACGGTTCACAATCACTATCGTCATCATCAAACAAATAGCGCTGTGTTGTTGTTGAAGAGCTCGGTTCACTGATTTTTAGCCTACTTTTCACATTTTGCAAAAATGAGGAAAAAGTAGACTTATGAGATCGATCTGGGCAAATTTCGTCTGTCTGTCCTTCTGTCTGTCTGGCTGTGTGTGTCCCCCCCCCCCATCAAGTCATACACGGCTGCAACAATCGAATCCAAATTTGGTATGAGTAAAGATCTATACCTGAATATCTCAAGCCCATATTTGAAAAATATGTCAGTGCTACCAACTGCTGATAAACCGCAATTGAAATTTGGGCTCCATGTTGAATATCATGGAAAGTATGAATGGGAGCTATTTCGAAATTGGCACGCGTATAGATAATATTTCAGTTTAATTTCCAGGAGGCCATGTATGGCAGTGTTGCCAAAATGATTCTAAGCCTGCTGATAGGTCCAATTTTAAATGCATATGACTTCTACACTATCAATTGGAATTCAATCAAATTTTGTATGTAATATGTGAACATAAACAGATATGACTGAGCGTATTCTTAGGAGCCACCAGGGCTGCCAACTGTCAATAAATGTTCTCTCTATTCTTTTATCCAAATACCAATATATCAGAAAGTAGGCAAGGCGACAGTTTAAACTATGCACACGTGTAGTACCTGACATTCTAGATTAATTTGGAGTAAGTTATGTACGTCAGTGCTACGAACATGATTCTAAGCCTGCTGATACGTCCACTTTTAAAATACATGTAACTTCTATACTAACAAATGGATTTCATCCAATATTGGCTCAACAAGAGATCAGAATATTTCAGATTATTTCTGACCAACACATGCATGACATTGTTGCCAACATGTTTTTACGCGCGCTGATAGATCCAATGTCTAACTGCATGTAACGTCCATGCTATCCATTGGACTTCAACCAAATATTGTATTCTGGAACTAACAATATATTCAGTCGCCAGGGCTTCCAACTGTAGTGCTCTATTAGGCTACAAGTATAATTCGAACTAATCAGAAATTTCGATATTTCGATATTACCAACATAATTTCGCTATTTTTCTGGGGATCGTGATGGCGCAGTGGCTTAGCTGCTCGTCTTTCACCCGGACGGCCGGGGTTCAAATCCCGGTGACAGCGGGGTGGAATTTTCACCTGCAAAATCACGTGGCATCAGGAAGGGCATCCGGTCTTAAATGCCCGGCCAAATCCAAAATGAGTCTGGTTGGCTCCGGCGACCCCAATTAATTGGGAAAAAGCCGAAGAAAGTTTAAAGTTTAATTTCGCTATTTTTCTAGATAGGTCTATATAGATTGGCATGCATATTAAATTTTAAGAAAAGTAGGCTCTTTAGTTCGTCACGGAACTTCTTGTTTCTTATTGATCGATTCGCAGAAGTTGATCAATTCTCTCCATTTCCTGCGGATCCTGGTTTTCTAACACGGAACATAACACTGCCTGCAGAAATAACTTTAAGACTCGCAGTACGGAACACAAACAAAAGAGAAGCAGGAGCAAGACGAGATGTAAGCTCATTGCAAATTACAATGAATAAATAAATGAGCGGTCGAAAAGACCGCGCGCGAGTTCTCCTGAGTTAAAGGCATTCGGTTGACAGTACTAATTTAAACTGTTATCCCCGTTTTCTGAAATCCGTCACATTGGGCGGCGTTGTAAAAGCCATTTTCTATCATAGAAAATTGCAGTAAGGTGATCATAAGTTACTGGAGTAGAGAGGTCAGTTCGTGACCGTATCTAGTGCAGAGTCCCAAATGTCAAGGACGTCCTCCATTGTACCGGGCAGGAACGTTTTAATGACACATTTCAATCGGGTGAAAGGTAACTACTGTGCTGTACTTCCTCGACCAAACTCTGGAGCATAGTCTGTTCTTGTCTTGTGTTCAATCCCAGGCCATGGTGGTCATTGTTGATTTACTTGATAATGTTATTGGTTTTACGTAACCTAGAATAAGGAAGCTAATTATAAATAAATAATGTTAAGGTAAATAAATATATTAATTCATTATACGGTATAACATAATAGTACATTATACAACGAGCCTATAATGGCAATAATTAAGACACGAGTATTTTTTATAAAACGAGCGTAAGCGAGTTTCATAATTTCCATACGAGTGTCTTAATTATTGCCATTATAGGCGAGTTGCATAAGCCTGTTTATGTTCGATGATAATTATAACTTTATTAAATATGTTTTAACATAAATATTCATAAAAATCAGTGGGATTCAGTTACTTCAGTTAGTGAACAGGGCGCGCTGGTTTTGCTTACTGAACAGAGCGCATGCGTGCGTCAAGGCACTTCGAAAACAGAGACCATTTACTTTGCTTGGCAATGCTATTGTTTTCAGCCGTCCAGCTCTAGCATTCACTAATATTGTCACCGAAGTCGTTTGAAAGCAATGCGCTGTGTAGAAATTGGAGTTGGGGATATTAAGGTACAGTGCTATTTCTTGTCTCATATTCGCCAGTTTATTTACGCGAACATATGGACAGTGCACTTTCCATGTCATAGTTTAAATAGAAGGATGCTGTGTTGCTAACTTCTAGACGTAGATTCATAAACTTCTTGCATATGTCATAGTATTTCTTATTACCTTAAAGGTTCGTGCTGATTTTGTCTTTGTGTTTGGGTTTGTAACTACAATGCTTGATCGGATATGTTTTACATTGTCAACTTTCATGTTGGTTTCTGTGTTCAAGTGCGAAGCTATCAAGTACCTAATTGGTCACACATCACACATCTTGAGCTCTGATTGGTTGCAGAAACTGTATCATAATAAAAACTAGTACTTTATTGACCAGCATTATGATACAGTTTTCTGACATACAATATTTACATATCGACATCGTGGAACATAATACATTATACGGTATAACATAAATATACTGTAATAATTAAATGATTCTGGTAGAGGAAATAAAACAACACGAGGTAAGCTTGTATTGCCTGATCATTCATTACCAGACAGCATTTCTGCCTCGGAAACAAAATTCACGATCATTTAATAACTCACGAGCTGGACAGCGAAAAACTTGCCCATGTAAGTTTTGATCCATTAACATGTTTTATTGTCCGTGTTGCATTTGCTTCGCCTCGAGCAAATTGTTTACATCCAGTGGTCTCAATAAGAGCGGTCATGTTTCAATGTATCAGACAAGTTCAACACACACCTAAGTACACGGGTCTGATGACCAGCATGCCCCTAAAGTGAATTAACAACAGCATCCATCAAACGAGGAGAAGAAGAAGAAGACGAAGACGAAGAAGATGACGGTGAAGAAGAGTAGGAAGAGGTTGACGAGGAATAATAAGAGGATGAAGAAGAGTTAGGAGAGAAGGACGACGAAGGAGGCAGAGGAGTAAGATGATAATATAATAATGTTATTGGTTTTACGTCCCTTTTACGTACTCTGGCTTTTAGAGACGCCGGAATGCCGGAATTTTGCCCCGAAGAGGATCTTTAACATGTCAGTAACTCTACTGACACGGCTCCCTCGCATTTGCGCACCCTCAAATGTCAGCTGATTGCGCCAGGATACGATCCTGCAACCTTGGGACCAGCAGGTGAGAACGTTATCACTGAGCCACGCAGCCAGTCAGAAATGGAGTAAAGCGACGAAGAAAGAGAAGGAGAGGAAGAATCAAGAGGAGGAAGAGTTAGAACATGAAGACGGAAAGGAGGAGGAGGAAAAAGAGTAAGAAGAATTCGGAGGGAGAAGAAGAGGAGAAGGAGAAGAGAAAGAAGAGAAGTGTAGAAAAAGAAAGAGAGGAGGAAGAGGAAGACGAAGAAGAGGAAGATGCCAAAAGAAGAAAGCTTTTAGTTAACGAGACCGTTAATCATGCAATCATGAGCCACGGGATCTCTTTTTTACGTGGAATCCGAACCACAGGACATGGCATTTCACTTTGAAAATCTCACATGCATTGACCAGGAATCGAACCCAGTCCACGTTGGTGAGAGGCAACCAGCTTGACTACTGCACCATCACGAGGAGAAGGAAGGAGAAGTGGAACAGGAGGAAGAGTGGAAAGAAGAAACGGCCGGAGGTTACGTATTCGAGTCCCACATGAGAGACATAAGATATTCCTTAAATCTGTACCATCCAGTCAGT
Source organism: Meconema thalassinum (assembly GCA_946902985.2). Lineage (NCBI taxonomy): Eukaryota > Metazoa > Arthropoda > Insecta > Orthoptera > Tettigoniidae > Meconema > Meconema thalassinum. The sequence goes on from OX336401.1 coordinate 176,705,432, forward strand.
GGTCTGACAACCTTCTATTCATTAATTCGTTAATTGTTGGATGTTTGTTTTGATGTTCGTTTCTTTCTGTCTTTCTTTCTTATTTTGTTTTGTTGTTCTTTTCTTTCTGTCTTTCTTTTTGTTTTGTTGTTAGTTTCTTTCTTTCTTATTTTGTTTTTTTGTTCGTTTCTTTCTTTCGTATTTTTTTCGTTTCTTTCTTTCTTTCTTTCTTTCGTATTTTTTTCGTTTCTTTCTTTCTTTCTTTCTTTCTTTCTTTCTTTCTTTCTTTCGTTCTTTTTGTTTTGTTGTTCTTTTGTTTTTTGTTCGTTTCTGTCTTTCTTTCTTTCTTTCTTTCTTTTTGTTTTGTTGTTAGTTTCTTTCTTTCTGTTTTGTTTTGTTGTTCGTTTCTTTCTTTATAACATTCTTTTTTGTTTTTTGTTTGTTCGTTTCTTTCTTTCTTTCTTTCTTTCTTTCTTTCTTTCTTTCTTTTTTGTTTTGTTGTTAGTTTCTTTCTTTCTTTTTTGTTTTGTTGCTCATTTCTTTCTTTATATCATTTTTTTCGTTTTTTTGTTCGTTTCTTTCTTTCTGTTTGTTTTGTTGTTCGTTTCTTTCTTTCTATCTTTCTTTTTTGTTTTTTGTTTGTTCGTTTCTTTCTTTCTTTCTTTCTTTCTTTCTTTCTTTTTGTTTTGTTGTTCTTTTGTTTTTTGTTCGTTTCTTTCTTTCTTTCTTTCTTTCTTTCTTTTTGTTTTGTTGTTAGTTTCTTTCTTTCTTTTTTGTTTTGTTGCTCATTTCTTTCTTTATATCATTTTTTTCGTTTTTTTGTTCGTTTCTTTCTTTCTGTTTGTTTTGTTGATCGTTTCTTTCTTTCTATCTTTCTTGTTTGTTCATTTCTCTGTTTCTTTCTTTCTTTCTTTCTTTCTTTCTTTCTTTCTTTCTTTGTTTATTTATTGTTTGTTTTTTTGTTCATTTCTCTGTTTCTTTCTTTCTTTCTTTCTTTCTTTCTTTGTTTGTTTATTTATTGTTTGTTTTGTTGTTCATTTCTTTGTTTCTGTCGTTATGTATCTATATGAGTGTCACCTGTCCGAGAGAAACCCAGGTAATGACACATGAAGCGCGGTTTGACAGTGACAGTGCAAGTGCTGACCCGTGTCATGTGAGTGGTGGTGGTGTTGTTCCACCGGGCTCGTTGCTCGCAAATAACCAGGGTCATGCTCCCAATTATGATAATAATAATTAATAATACCACAGAAATCATTTACAAGAGACCAAAATTTCGAATCCCAATAAACAGACTCAAGTCTTCCTAGTCACCTATACGGAGAATCCAGGATAGATAAAAGAACGCAAAAGAGAGCACAGTGAACGAATGAAGAGATAATGGGAAGAAAACAGGAAATTATATTGCGCTTAGTATGTTCTGTCCCTCTCCTTTTGTTGGGCACGATCAATCAAAATAATAATAATATTATTACGAATACTCATAGGCCCCAAATTCTGTAACAACAGCCAAGTTCGCTAGTAGCTAGGTGTCGTTGACGGTAGCATTTGGTACCAAAAGTAGGCACTACTTGAAATTATTCGTCTGCAGCCCTTATTTGAATCACTGATAACACACACGAATACAGCCATCACAATTAACACCGGTTATCAGACAGATTCTACACACACCCAAAGTACACGGGGCTACATGACCACGTTGTCGCATCCCCTAAACTGAGGAACCAACCTACTGTCTACTTGAAATTTGGACAGCCCTCTCCATTCCCTACATTTAGGCCATTTGGCACACGGACGAATTATCGAACAGCAATATGTGGCAAAAAATGACACTATTGCTCCCTCAGGAGCTAGGGACAGCCGAAGTTTCCCGAAGTGCTGCGATTATTTTCCTACAGCGCTATGCGGAAAAAACGATTGCTCTCTACTTTTCTAACAGCCAATGGGATATAGGCAGCGTCTTTTATTTCACTTAGTCCTCCTTACAATAATTTTAGCCTATTTTCAATTTTGAAAAAAATAGGCTTACCTTTTGTCCGTGTGTGTGTGTGTGTCTAATAACTTCTAAACGGCTAGAGCGATTTCAATGAAACTCGGTAAGTTCATAGAGCTATTCCGGGCGACCTCGACCGTGCCCTTCAAAATTTGTTACGTCTCACCAATCCAACATGGCTGCTGTGCGAAATATTTCACCAGCATTCAATATCTCCGAAACTATTACCGATATCACCCTGGAATTTATTACGGTGATAAAGGGATTTACTAGAAGTACACCTATGTGACATTTGAAAAACTGGTAACTACAAAACCAAAATGGCGGCCACGCGAATTTGCGACTTATAAATAAACGTTTCTCGCGATTTAACCAACAAAACGCAATAAAACTTGGTACAGTATATGTTTATACACATTGTAATGCTCCGACATCTAACTTCGTTCAATTGTGTACATAACCACAAGATGGCGGATGAGCGAAATATGTCACCGGCATTCTATATCTCTGAAACTATTACCTGTATCACCCTGAAATTTTGGGCGGAGATAAGGGGCACTACTGGAAGTTCATCTATAAGACTTTCAAAAAGTGGTTAACTACAAAACAAACATGGCGGCCAAGCGAATTTGAAAATTTTAAATAGACCTTTCTCGCGATTTAATGTTCCAAACGCAATGAAATTTGGTACAGGAAATGTTTATACACATTGTAATGTACTGGTATCTAATTTAGTTCAATTGTTTACATAACCTCAAGATGGCGGCTGTGCGAATTTAAAAATTAAGTTTTTATATCTTGTGTCGTAATCAAGCGATCGAAGTAAAAGTTTGAATAATGAACCTACGCAATAATTTTCCTTTAATGGTACATGACTCTATGGTCTATACATTTAACAATCCAACATGGCGACCATCCGAAATATTCAGACGATTCTGAATATCTACGAATCTGTTATAGCAATCAAATGGATTTTTTTTATGTTCATAGGGGCTATGAACTTAAGTTCACCTATAGGACTTTAAATAACCTGGTGATCACAAATCCAACATGGCGGCGACGCGAAATATAAATATTTACATGGACGATTCTCGCAACTTAACCAACCGAGTGCAGTGAAACTTGGTACAGTAAATCCTTTTACAAATGTTAATCCAATGGTATAATGGTATTGTAATGTACTGGTATCTAATTTATTTCAATTGTTTCCATAACCACAAGTTGGCAGCTGTGCGAAATTTTAAAATCTCCTTGTTACTTCTTGTGTCCTAATCATGCGATTGAAGTTTGAATGCTACACGTACACAATAATCTTCATGTAACAGTACATAACTCTAGGACCTACATATATAAAATCCAACATGGCGACCATCCGAAATATTTAGTCGGTTCTCAATATCTACGAATCTATTACAGCAATCAAACTGAAATTTTGTATGTTGATAGTGGCAGTTAATATAAGTAGGATATAAGAAAATAGGCTCTATAGTTCTTCACGGAACTACTTGTTTTTCAATTCTTGAGTAAATTACATGTTTATTATTATCATAATCATTAGAAAAATAATTGTTTTAAGAGGCGGAACAGCAAGGTGATCTGCTGTAGCTGTTGTAGAAACAGCGATTAGGAAAGGTGTCACGCGATTTTAAATAAGGTACTATCCCGCCATTTACCTGAAGGAAATGGGGGATAAACACACTCGGGATAACCTCTGTCAGCGCTCCGATCTCCGGACATAAGTCTACCGAGAACCGGCTGGAGCCTCATGGTCGCCAACCCACGTTCTATAAGTTGTACGCCCTTCAGAGACTCACGAAGAAAGACCATCTCGAGTTGTAGTGGCTAGCGTTCTTGGCTGTAGCCCTCTGTGGCTAAGTGGTTAGCATGCTAGGCTTTAGTCTGAAGGGTCTCGGGTTCTATTCCTAGTCGGGCCATGGATATTTTAATCTCGTATGATTAATTCCCTTGGCTAGGGGTGTTTGTGACGTCTTAAATACCGACAATAAAGTAAAAAGAAAACGTAAAATGACAACAGGACAGTAGAACATAATACATAGAAGAAGAAACAAAAACCGCACGGCAAGACTCTGTTGAGTCTCTGAAGTTAGTAACTAAGTCCTCCGCACAGTGTCGCTGCTTGCAGCACCTCATCGCACTCTCGTGGCGAGTAGCTGAGTTTGGCTGGGAACAGAGCTGATAGTGAGATCAAGATGTCGTTGATTCTTCAGGAGCCTTGCGACATCGAGTGTGTAGAGTTTGTCTGATAACCTGTGTCATTGTAATGTACACTGTACGTCAATTAAACAGGGACGTTCGTGAAGAAGTGTACAGTGAAAGGTGATGGCATCGTTTTATCTCTCTTCTGTTGCTGCGCCCGAGTGTCGCTACTGTCATTTTTGGACGTCACCGGTGAACGTCTGTATGGATTTTGATGCGGTTTTCACCATTCTGTAAAGGATATCTTGAGGAAAATTTCTGTAGAAAATAATTTATCTCTGATCAAAGGAAGCCAAGCAGTAACGATTTCAGTAAAAAATTGTAAAAAACAAATGGCGTTCGTGCTCTTTTTAAGCTTAAGCTGGGCAAGCCGTTAAAAATATCAATATACTATGACAAGTTCTACAAAAATGTCCGTGACAGCATATCTCTATCTTCAATACATCGCCCACTATAAGTGTATTTACGTTTACATTTCTTCCAACAATCTACATTCAAATATTGAGGCAACAGTTTACAAACTGGCTAGCGGACGAGCCTATTACCCCAGATACAGCCAGCAGCAAACTGTCGAGTCATGTTGAGTTAAGACTTCAGAGAAGAGTGGTTGAGTTAGGAGTTTCCCTGGAAGTGCATCTCGGCTTTTCTTCATTTCCGTTCCACAGGATACATAATTAAAATATACTAGCATTACCCGTCGCGGCTTCGCCCGCGAATATTCTAGTTGTAAAGAGTACACTTAGAAAAATCTCAATCATGAATGCTATGACTGATTTATCCTTGGTATGAATAATCAGACTTTATCAATTCAGCTACTGGTGCAGTCGTTAGGGGTTTGTCATTCCTTCATAGGTACATCAGAGCGAAGTTAGTTTTCTGGGAATATCACAGACACTGTTAATTTAAGGGCCTTTAAATGTGGTTTTCGGAGAACCTTTATAGTCGGGTGAAAATACCTTTCGGACCACACCCATTCATGAAAATTGCGTGAAACAATTCTAGAGTGCCCCTTGACCCCCTTAAGCGCATTATACTGTATGTATTGATTTTTACAGCTTAATTTGGTTCAGTGATAACCTTATAAACCGCCTGGAAACTTTCACAGTAATGTAATAATTGGAATTGCATTGCGTCTTACAGATTCTGTTACCATGGTTACCGTGTTGCATTCTTTCATTATTTCATTGTAAATATACATTATTACGGTATTTATTTAATTGTGAGGCATTTAAAGAGTAAGTGAGTGCGTTATGCTGAACCTGTAGGTTGGTGTTAATGGGACCTTACTTTCGGATCAAAACTGGAATGGAACCTTAGCAGAATAATATAGGGAGGGATAGCCTACGAAGCTGAAATTTCGTAAGAGCGACAATTTAAACAAATCAGTCCGAGAATACGTTGTCAAACCCAAATATCGTCGCGCATCGTATTTGCACACACCCAATATTTTTTTTGTAATTGAGATAGAATTGGGTAGGATGCGGTCGTGGCCTTAAGTTGAAAGGAGTAGAATTGTTTTACATCCCTTTTAACTACTCTGGCTTTCAGCGACACCGAGATGCCGGAATTTTTCCCCGAAGAGAATCTACTGACACGCATTTGCGCACCCTTAATTGCCAACTGATTGTGCCAAAATTCAATCCTACAACCTTGGGCACAGAAGGTGAGAACGTTACCGCTGAGCTACGGTGCCTGCGAGTAGAAGTGAGAAACCACGGAAAACCACTTCCAGGATGGCTGACATAAGAATCGAACCCGCCTCCTGCCCGGTTTGCCTCACGAGGCTGAGTATACCCCGTTCCAGCCCACGACCTAGAATTAAATCTTGTCTGTTGATCCCAAGGTTGCAGCATCGAATCCTGGCGCAGTCTGCTGGCATTTGAGGGTGCGCACGTTAAAGATCCCCTTCGGGGCAAAATTCCGGCACCCCGGCGTGTCTAAAAGCCACAGTAGTTAAAAGGGTCAAAAAACTATTATTAAAAAAGAAAAAAGAATTAAATCTTGGCAGGGCTGGGAATTAAACCCGGGTCACCGCAGTGACAGCCAAGACTGGGGGAAAGACTCTTTGCTGTAAGATTTGTTGTGAGTGTGGCCCATATTTTGTATATAATACGCTAAGGTGTATGTTTCACAAAACTCAACCAGAGGGAGTTAGAAGGTGTGGTTTGTACTAAAATCTTACAAACCGTCTCAATAGTACAGGAAAAATCCTGCATTTCTTGAAAAGTCAACGGAAATATATTTATTTGTTTATAAAGTGCTTTTAACCAAATAAACAAGACGATAGCCCCTGTGTCGCGTACAGCCCACATAGCACTAGAGCTGGGCGGGTAGTCTGTACACATGGGGCACACACAACCCATTATGCGAGAGTTCTCGCGCGGGTCTGCTAGTATTAATTAATGTGTGATGCATTTACACTCGTTAAAATGACATAAGTTACTGGAAAGCTTCAGCCCGCAACTCTGCACGAGGGACAAGTATCTGTCATTAGTAATTATTGTTTTAATGGGCGGAACAGTGCGGTCATCTGCCCCAGACAAGTATCTAACAGCATATTTGAGATCCTAATAGTAGTAGCACCCGGATTCGCCCGGGATGATAATGATAGACTAATAAATGTAAAACAAAATATTGGAATGCAGTCCAAAGAAATCAGAAACCCCTATGGATGTCAAAATTGGCAGGTGAAAATCTAAAGGAAGTGGGAGACTTCTGGTACTTAGGAAGCAAAATAACCAGTGATGGAAGAAGCAAATAGGATATAAAAAGCAAGTTAGCACAGCAAGGAAATTGTTTTTATAGGAAAGGAATCTATTGACATCGAATATAGATTTAAGTAATAGAAAGTCATTTTTGAAGGCCTTTGTCTGGAGCGTGGCGCTCTATGGCGCTCTTCATTTGTAACCCTATCTACCACCTAAGCTTCATCATTCTCCTGTAACACCACATTTCAAACGCTTCAATTCTCCTCTTTTCTGCTACACCAATAGTCCAAGTTTCACTCCCAAAGAGCGCTACGCTCCAGACGAAGGCTTTTAAGAATGACTCCCTAATACCCAAATCTACCGTATATTCGATATCAACAGATTCCTTTTCTGTAGAAATTATTTCTTTGCGTGAGCCAAATTACTCTTTGTTTCGTTCATCTCTAGTTATTTTGCTTCCTAAGTAACAGAAGTCTCCTAAGTCCTTTAGGTTTATACCGGCCAAATCGACGTCCATCGCAGTTTCTGATTTCTCTCGACTTTATACAATATTTTTGTTTTACGTTTATTAATTTTTTTCATGAAATCTTTCCTAAACACAGAATCCATACCATATAAAAACTCATTCAAATCCTCAGGCGTGTCGGCTAAGATGACGATGTCATCAGCAAATCTCAGAGTTGAAATTATTTCTTCTTGAATCTTCACTCCTACTTTGAATTTTTCTCAAATTTCCTTCATTGCTTGTTCAATGTAAAGATTGAAAAGTATGGGTGATAAGTTGCAGCCTTGCCTTACACCTTTCTGAATGCCAGCTTTCTCATGTCCTTCATCTCGAGTAACTGCTGTCTGGTTTCTGTATAGATTCTAGAGCACCCAATCGTTTTCAAAATGTCAAACAACTTACTCCAATCAACGTTATCAAAAGCCTTTTCTAAGTCTACAAATTCCATGAACGTTTTCTTATCTTTCCTTATTCTAGCTTCCAAAATCAGCCTAAGACTTAGTACAGCTTCCCTTCTTCCTATATTTCTCCTGAATCCAAACTGAGTGTACAAAATCTAAATTTTAAAATATTTCCCTCTGAATTAGCTTATGCAATCTATCCTGAAATTAACCATTGACAGACCAGTTACTGCTTCAAGGTCAAAAGTTGTCCTCGCCTCTATAACTGTCTCACATAAAGTGGAGAGTTTCAGACCTTAATAAACTAAACCAAACTGTGTATAATAAGGTGAAATCAATATTCAGTACACCATTACTCCAATTCTTTTCAGATTTATGTCCACGTACTGGTCAACAATGAACCAACGAAGACATTTTACATGTAAAGTGTTGCGATGGATTGTTGAATATCATTAGCGGAGACATTGATGGCGTTATTTACGCCAGATTAATGACAGCAATATTCTACGCCTAATATTCCGCATATATTTAACACTATTTATTATGTCACGTGCACTTAAATAACGAAAGTTATTATCGCATCATACATGAAACTATGATGTATTGATTAGTGTATTTTGTTAGGTTACCAACTGATAATTTTCAAATGCAGGGCATTGAATTGCAAACTAACAAGAAAACACGTAGTTTCGTGAAGAACTAAATAGCCTACTGGTCTTACTTAAAACACAAGAAATTAAAGAGTTATTTTAAATGAAAAATTGCACAGCCGCCATTTTTAAGTTCTCATAAAATTCAATTAAATTTGACGTCATTATATTAAGGCTTGTTATGATGATATACCGCCCTAAGTTTCACAGCGTTCGCGAGAAAAATCCATTTAAATATTTAACTTTCGCGTCGCCACCATGTTGGAATTGTGCTCACTATATTATAGGTGAACCTAAGTTAATAACCTCCATCAAAATACAAAATTTCAGTTTGATTGCTGTAATAGATTCGTAGATATTGAGAACCGTCTAAATATTTCAGATGGTTGCCATGTTGGATTGATATTTGTATAGGCCATAGAGTTATGTACCACTAGATGTAGATTATTGCGTAGGTTCATTATTCAAACATTTACTTTGATCGCATGATTAGGACACAAGAAATAAGAACTTAATTTTAAAATTTCACACAGCGGCCACCTTGAGGATATGTAAACAATTGAACTAAATTAAATGTCAGTGCATTACAAAGTGTATAAATAATTGCTGTACCAATTTCACTGCGCTTGAATGGTTAAATTGCGAGAGAAGTCTATTTAAATAATGCTTCAACTTAGCTTGGCCGCCATGTTCGTTTTGTAGCCTACTTAACAGGTTTATGAAAATCACATAGATGAACTTTTTGTAACGCCCTCTATCACCGTAGCATGCTGAACTGCTGTGCCCAAGATCGCGGGTTCAAACCGGCAATTTGATACGCCGTGCATACGAAAATGTTCTAATTTAGGGTTACATTTATAAGATTTTGTATCGGAATGGGTAATTGGCCTACTTAACTAAATTATCGTCGGCGATAATTACGAAAGAATTCCGATTTAAGGTTATATTTAAAACAAATTGTATCGGTATCTGTAATTTGCCTATATAGCTGAATTTCAGATGACGATACACATTGTAATTATTTTAATTTTATAATTATAAAACGTTGTAACGAAATCTGTAATTGACCTGTATAGCTCAATTACAGATTCCGATACATACGAAAATTTCGCAATTTAAAGTTATATTTTTAAAATTCCGTATCGGAATCTGTAATTCGCCTATATATCTCAATTACAGATGACGATACACGTCGTAATTATTTTAATTTCATAATTATAAAACATTGTATCGAAATCTGTAATTGACGTATACGTCTCGGAAGTCGCCATTTTGTTTTAGGGGAATTTTATACGCGGCTGCATCGCAAAGTCGTCGGATTTTTTTAGAGCGTTAAAATCCTTCAGTATGCCTTCCTTCAGAGGGGAAGTAAAGCCGGCGGTCCCATGTCATAGATTTATGGCCTTCCACTAACTAAACTTGTGCGAGGCTAAATTTCTAGGTTATATTTCGTTGAAATGCTCCATCAAAGTTCCAACGTTGACCACTAGGTGTCAGTGACATCGGGTAGTGAAAATTGGAATCACTTGAACTTGTAGCTCACCCCATTGAAGCCTCTGGCATACCTTCGCGTTTCGCATTCCCCAGACCCCAAAACCACTGTCATTTCAAAAGTGATTATACAGTATATCAGTCTTTTCACTGGTTTGATGCAGGTCTCCATGCCTTCCTGTCCTGAGCTAATCGTTCCATCTCTACTTAGATACCACATCTTACATTTCTCGAAGCTTTTCAGTCGGTCAACACCAATTGTACCCGATTATATTAGGCGGGAAAACAAGTATTTATATAACCTAACCTGAAAGAAATAAGAAATGTATTCCAAAATAACAAAAAGCCTGGGTGAGTGGTCAACGTGTCGGTCTACTAACCCCAACCTTGCAGGTTCGCTCCTGGCCGTAGTAAATGATTTTTGAAAGGCTGCAAAAATTACGACACCATGTCATACGATGTTGGCATGTTTAAGAACCCATTTGAATTCAGTAGGCCGAGTTCATAATGACAAAATTAATCTCGGGATTTTCCGCCAACACAAAGTTCCTCCCTTCTCCACTAGAAAGCGCGAGTGTTCAAGGAGCTTAGGTATCTAATCCCCTTGACTTTCATAGTGTTTCAAGGAACAACGAAATTCGACATGCAAGCTACCGTTTGGTTGTCAAATAACTAAGCCTGCACCCGGCACCCGGGGCCATACCATAGTATTATCATGTTTCAAACGTCAAGTGTTCATCTTCAGATCTTTTTCACTTAAGCTTAGTGTTGTTGTTTGAGTCTTCAGTCTTTTTACTGGTTTTATACAGCTCACCATGCCTCCCTGTCCTGAGCTAATCGTTACATCTCTACATAGCTACCGCACCCTACATCCGAAGCAATCTGTTTAACATATTCTAACCTTAGTCTACCACTACAGTTCTTGTCCTCGATCCTTCCTTCCATAACTAAGCTTGCTATTCCTGGGTGTCTTAGTATGTGTCCTACCAACCTATATCTTCATTAGCAGTCGCCAGAAACCTCTCTCCTCTCCCACTCGTCTTAATACCTCTTCGTTTGTAACGCTATCTACCCATCTGATCTTCATCATTCTCCTGTAACACTACATTTCAAATGATTCAATTCTCCTCTTTTCAGCTGCACCAAAAGTCCAAGTTTCACTTCCATAGAGCGCCACACTCCAGACAAACGCTTTCAAAAATGAATCCCTAATACCTAAATCTATATTCGAAGTCAACAGATTCCTTTTTTGTAGAAATTCTTTCTTTGCCAGATCCAAACTACAGTTTATGACGCCTATATAATTTATTTAATTCAAACAACGTTAACATGCTTGAAGCATTAAACTTCCCAAAACTTAACTACTGTATTTGATTAGGTTACATGCTATCGAATGTCTGCCGATATCGTGGTCATAGTTACATTCGATAAAATAGGCATTCCTTTCAATGCCGCAGCCGGTGGATAGGCCCAGTATAATCATCGTTCTTGAAAGCACGAAATGAAGCAAGAACAGCATCGGCTGTCAGTTAAATGGTACTGTAATATCTGACACGAATAATACTACGACATGAATCTGCTCAACGGTTTGTCACAATAACATAATCACAGACGTGGTGAAACACGAGTCAATATTGCAGTGTAAAGAATTGTCATTCAACTGTAAGATATTACCTTCAAGTTGCCCGGTAAGTTCAGGGTGATAGCCATATTTTGCACTTCCTTGTAGTTGTAGGTCAATGTTGATAAAGGTCCATCGTACAGTGCTTGATATTGCCTCATTTCCCTCCATGTTCTGTCTTGTGCACGTGTGCGAACTCTACTGCTGTCAAAGCGGGTATGACGGGTGCTTTGGAATTAAACAGGTGAGGGTTGAACAGGCAGACACCAATGCCATCTACTGCTTGCTTATATTCAGCTGACGATCATGTGACCAGTGACCGGACAGTTGTGACTCAGTCTCACAGCGGTCCGTGGTGTTATTGCTATTCCTAGTGAAGTCCTGCCTGTATTACTTTATAATGCGGTTAAAACACTCGTGTTTCCGGTAAAATTTCATTTAATCAGTGAGAGACGTTGAAGACTTGGTGGTTCGGCCACTGTCTTGGCAAACCAGTTTTGTGTTTCCCTATTTGTTTCCACTCTGTGTGGTTGTACATATATTTATTATTTGTCTTCATTGCATTTATTCATTGTCAAGTTTGTTTTGTTTATGTTGGTTAGTTGTCATGATTCATTTGTTTTGATTACATGTTGTATTCCCACTGCCGTGTTTCCAGTAGGATATTTTTGCTTAGAAGGTATTTTGGTGTTCTAAGTTGGCGACATTGATTCTTCTTTATTCTCTTTGACTTGTCTTTGAACTCTCTACTGTGATTGGCTGCTTTCAGCCTATCAGAGGCCTCCTTGCTGTTTGTAGCGACCAATCACGTGTTTCTTCTTCGTTCTCTAAGTCTGCAGCCATGACGGAATGTTGTGCTTCAACGCTGGTTGTGATCTATCGACGAATATCCAGCTAATCTTTTCTATAATTGGTGCTATCTTCATAGTAACCGTGCATAGCAATCATGTCCTATGCACATGATTCATATTTTGTTAGGGAAGTGACATTATGGTGATTTTCGGTCTCATCAAACCATGCTTGATGTTGCTACGCGCCATGTCGACGAATTCTTCAATCCGCGGCGTCGGATAGTTCGTTGTAATGTGTTTACTTCCATCTTCATCTACTGCCTAACAATTTGTCTTCACGCGTATGAATAATGATGTTGCTTCGTGTGATAAGTAATTCATTGTTTGTCTGGAAGCATGTGCCACAAGGCCAGGCATCATCACTAAATGGAGGTTGACGCTAGGCTAAACTGCTTTACTATTGTGACAATGCCGTGCGATTGGCATATCCCGGTATTTGTATGACAGCAACTACTTTGACTTCCTGCGTTTCACGCATAATTTGTTTTATTAACAATTTATTTGTGGGCTTATGGTATCGGCGCACCACTGTAAGTCAGTCCTGGTTCGACGACACATTCTCGTTCCATGCGACCTGTTTTTTTTTCATTATTTGTTGCAACTCCACTTGTGTTGCATATTTAAACTATATCATTCTTTGGAACCGCCGTGTATTGCATGCCGTTCTATGATGTACTGATCTGCAGCTACGTTCAAGACAATATATGTGTTTTAGGCTCAAGACTTAACGTGTGTTAACTCCATGCGAGTGCTTCTTCAATTGTGTAAATTTGTGCCAGTGTTTCTCATATGTTTATGTGCCACCTTTGAGTATTTGTTTTATGTGCCACCTTTGAGTATTTGTTTTATGTGCCACCTATTTGATAATATATCTTATTATTAGTTATTGGTGGTGTTGTGTCCTTTATGCCTTCCTGGACCTCCTTATTTGGTGACAATAATATTGTCTGGTCCTCCACATGTTTGCTAAATTGTTATGCGACCTTTGTAAAGTCAACCCTTTTTTTTATCATTACATCTTATCTAATGCTTTACCGGGTGAGTTAGCCGTGGTGGTTACGGCATGACTGATGGCAGTCGCTCACATACGGGAGGCGAGGAGGTTCGAATCACCCCGCCGGCAACCTTGAAGATGGTCTTCTGTGGTTTCCCATCTTCCTTCCAGGCAAATGCCGGGGTTGGTCCCTCACTATAGGCCACAGCCGCTACCTTCCAACTCCTCGCCCTTCCCTTCCAACTTTCCTCCCCAACGGTACTTGTAGCTCACCCATTGGGTGTCCGTCTCGAAGCAGCTACAAAACTGGCGAGCCGAACATGTCCTCGGACACTCCCGGCACTAAAAAGCCATACGCTAAAAAAAAAATCTAATGCTTTGGCCAACAAACCCTTATACATTGTCCACTATTACCAGAATACTCTTGGTGGGTTGTTGATTTCCCGCGTTGGCCATTACACTTGGTGTGAAATGTTCTCCAGATCTTCTGTTTGAATTCCAAATGCGGTGAGTTCCAACTTATCACACTGGGTTTCTTCTTCTTGTGTTGGGGTTTGGCCAATGACTAGGCAACGGTTTTGGCACAGCCTGTCTCCAAAGTATACATTCTAGGGTATTAATGTTATTACATGTTGAACCGACAGCGGTAGCTTCGCTCGCTACTGCGCAGTGCTAGGTCATAGGGCCAAGCTCTCTACGGACTTGGTACACGTTAGTTCGAGCCCCACCGTCGCTGTCCTTGAAATGGATTTCCGTGGTTTCCACATTTCCAACTGCAGGCAAATGCTGGGACGGTACCTTCTGATAGGGCACGGCCGCATCCTTCCAAATCCTTGCACAGTTTCATTCGCCATCAATCATTTAACCTCTTACTAACTCCTCTCATGAGGTTGGCGACAGGAAGAGCATCTGGCCGTAAAACCTATCCACCACCACCAAAGAATTTCATCGCATAATGTCTGTTAGGTAGTCAGCCAGAAGGCTGGTTGGATCCTCAAAAAGAACCGCCGTTAGATCATGTAGGTAGATACCCAGAAAAACCCAAGACAGCGCTATATTGAGGCATACTAGGCAAGGTGAGGAGTGAGATAGTTTGTCATTGCTTTCCTCACTGAGTCAGTACAGCAGAACCTTTCACAGCATCCACAGGCACGGACTGTGCCCTGAATGCCATACCTCAGTAGCTTCCATAAAATCACAGACATGAGTGGGACTGAGACATCGGTGATACTCTAGCCTGTGCCAACATACACTGACTGTGCCCTGAATGTCATTACTCAGCACCACCCATACCTCAGTAGCATCCATATAATCACAGCCATGAGTGAGACTGAGACAGCGGTGATACTCTAGCCTGTGGCAACAGACACTGACTGTGCCCTGAATGTCATTACTAGCACCACCCATACCTCAGTAGCTTCCATATAATCACAGCCATGAGTGTGACTGAGACAGCGGTGATACTCTAGCCTGTGCCAACAGACACTGACTATGCCCTGAATGTCATTACTAGCACCACCCATTCCTCAGTAGCGTCCATATAATCACAGCTATGAGTGGGACTGAGACATCGGTGATACTCTAGCCTGTGCCAACACACTCTGACTGTGCCCTGAATGTCATTACTAGCACCACCCATACCTCAGTAGCTTCCATATAATCACAGCCACGAGTGGGACTGAGACATCGGTGATAATCTAGCCTGTGCCAACAGACATTGACTGTGCCCTGAATGTCAATACTAAGCACCACCCATACCTCAGTAGCTTCGATATAACCACAGCCATGAGTGAGACTGAGACAGCGGTGATACTCTAGCCTGTGCCAACAGACACTGACTGTGCCCTGAATGTCATTACTAAGCACCACCCATATCTCAGTAGCTTCCATATAATCACAGCCATGAGTGTGACTGAGACAGCGGTGATACTCTAGCCTGTGCCAACAGACACTGACTATGCCCTGAATGTCATTACTAGCACCACCCATTCCTCAGTAGCTTCCATATAATCACAGCTATGAGTGGGACTGAGACATCGGTGATACTCTAGCCTGTGCCAACACACTCTGACTGTGCCCTGAATGTCATTACTAGCACCACCCATACCTCAGTAGCTTCCATATAATCACAGCCATGAGTGAGACTGAGACAGCGGTGATACTCTAGCCTGTGCCAACAGACACTGACTGTGCCCTGAATGTCATTACTGTAATGGCTCTCATCCCCCCTTTACCCTTCGAATAACCAAATGATAATAATAATATTAGCATATCCAAATATGTTTTATCAACATGATATTACCATACCAAAAATTAATAAATTATAACACACAGGAAAGGCCTAATTTAATTACTCGCTAGGTCAGCTGAGTTCACAGCAAAAAAAAACCTAGGAGTGAATGTTCCAATCTTCGTGGTATTCAAGAACACCCTGATTTGATTTAGGAAAAGAGATCAGGCGGGACGAAGCTAATTTCAAGACCGGCTTGTTGAATGGAAGGCTGGACGTACTCAGAAAGGCCAACAATTTTAATCTTGCCACACATGGTGAAGGGAACAGAAACAATCTTCCTACTGACTGGTATCATTAAATAAAAAAACAACATCAAAATGTCAAAGTATAATAAAAATCTAGGAATGATACAATTAAATTACAACTAAAACCCTTAACCGCTTAGGCTAATATTGTGAATAAAAATAAAATCAGTCATTGCCCAGTTGGCAAAATTTCATTTCCCCATCATACGATTAATTGAATTACCGAACATAGGGTAATATCATCCACAAGGATAAAGGAAATATAACAACATGAAAATCAGGCCGGGTGCCATTTCACAAACAAATTACATAAAGCAACAAACGCGTTCCTTAGCGAACGAAAGCGTCCGAGAAACTTCAGAGTCCAGCACAGACTGTCCTTTCAAGCCTATCTGACTAAAATTAAGTCCACGAGGTTCCCATCCAGCTAACGGGAAATAGGCCAATAAGTAACCCACCCTGCAGTAACTACATATAACAGTATGACCAAATTATACAAGCCCTTCCAAAATATTACATACTAATATACTAACTAAAATTCCAAAAAATTACATACTGATATACTAAATAAAATGTCAAAATCTGTATCCAGTTCACATTGTGGTCCACCGACACGTGGCCTTAAAATAACATTACCAAAAATGTTTTGCAGTTAAAGTTTGTATTCATTTCCTTTAGTTGCCCCTTAGAATTAAGTTATGATAGAACAACCTGGTGTCTTCCAGCCCTCCGAGGAAACTGCACTCTCAGTTTCCCCGGAGGCGATTGCTTAAGAGTCCTTATGTCAGCAAGCTTCTCCACACAATGTCTCTGGATTCGCAGGCCACAAACCTGTATTCCAGTGTACCCCCACCACCCTACTCCAGTAATACCAAATGCGACTAATGGCGCAACGGGCCAAAACAAGGCCAGAGTCCAAGGTTTGAGTTGGTACCATTGAATATCACCCCACACAGCTAGTGCGTAGAAACTTTCCAGTAGCTGAGGAGTTACACAATGTTCCTGCCAGATTGTTCTTAGAACAAGAGCTTGGCGAATGTAGCTGACAGGAAATGTTCACTTTTCCAAAGTTCACAGATGCAAGGCTTGATTTATCTCCCTTCCATCAGCGGTAATCCTTTAAGTGACAGGACACACAAGGGGCACAAATTCTGGCAGAAAAAGGGCTTGGCGAACCCATCTCACCAACAGTCAGGCGCCAGGGAGGCGAAATTAATTCCCAGAAGAGGCTTGGTGTATGCTCCCATGATAATCCGGACAGACCTGGAGTTCTTACTGCGACTCGAAGATAAAGATGAACATGTACTGATTTGCAAAATCGGTACAATTACTAAGCACCACCCATACCTCAGTAGCCCATATAATCACAGCCATGAGTGAGACTGAGACAGCGGTGATACTCTAGCCTGTGCCAACAGACACTGACTGTGCCCTGAATGTCATTACTAAGCACCACCCATACCTCAGTAGCTTCCATATAATCACAGCCATGAGTGAGACTGTGACAGCGGTGATACTCTAGCCTGTGCCAACAGATACTGACTGTGCCCTGAATGGCATTACTAAGCACCACCCATACATCAGTAGCTTCGATATAACCACAGCCATGAGTGAGACTGAGACAGCGGTGATACTCTAGCATGTGCCAACAGACACTGACTGTGCCCTGAATGTCAATACTAAGCACCACCCATACCTCAGTAGCTTCCATATTATCACAGCCATGAGTGAGTCTGAGACAGCGGTGATACTCTAGCCTGTGCCAACAGACACTGACTGTGCCCTGAATGTCAATACTAAGCACCACCACCCATACCACAGTAGCTTCGATATAACCACAGCCAGGAGTGAGACTGAGACAGCGGTGATACTCTAGCCTGTGCCAACAGACACTGACTGTGCCCTGAATGTCATTACTAAGCGCCACCCATACCTCAGTAGCTTCCATATAATCACAGCCATGAGTCAGACTGTGACAGCGGTGATACTCTAGCCTGTGCCAACAGACACTGACTGTGCCCTGAATGTCATTTACTAAGCACCACCCATACCTCAGTAGCTTCCAAATAATCACAGCCATGAGTGAGACTGAGACGTCGGTGATACTCTAGCCTGTGCCAACAGACACTGACTGTGCCCTGAATGTCATTACTAAGCACCACCCATACCTCAGTAGCTTCCATATAATCACAGCCATGGGTGAGACTGAGACGTCGGTGATACTCTAGCCTGTGACAACAGGCACTGACTGTGCCCTGAATGTCATTACTAAGCACCACCCATACCTCAGTAGCTTCCATATAATCACAGCCATGAGTGAGACTGAGACAGCGGTGATACTCTAGCCTGTGCCAACAGACACTGACTGTGCCCTGAATGTCATTACTAAGCACCGCCCATACATCAGTAGCTCCCATATAATCACAGTCATGGGTGAGACTGAGACAGCGGTGATACTCTAGCCTGTGCCAACAGACACTGACTGGGCCCTGAATGTCATTACTAAGCACCACTCATATCTCAGTAGCTTCCATATAATCACAGCCATGAGTGAGACTGAGACAGCGGTGATACTCTAGCCTGTGCCAACAGACACTGACTGTGCCCTGAATGTCATTACTAAGCACCACCCATACCTCAGTAGCTTCCATATAATCACAGCCATGAGTGAGACTGAGGCAGCGGTGATACTCTAGACTGTGCCAACAGACACTGTGCCCTGAATGTCATTACTAAGCACCACCCATACCTCAGTAGCTTCCATATAATCACAGCCATGAGTGAGACTGAGACAGCGGTGATACTCTAGCCTGTGCCAACAGACACTGACTGTGCCCTGAATTGTAACGATTCGATCCCATACCTATTATATTTAAAGGGTTATTCATTTATCATGTTATTATTATTATTAATTAGTACATCCATGAGATGATTTTTATATCAGATAATTGTAAGCGGTTTTTATTATTATAGTCAGACAGATTTTTAATATCCATTTACTTGTAAAGAGACGAAGTATTATATATTGCAACAAGATTGCCAATAAGGATCAACCCTATGCGTCACAAACAGAACGACGTAGTCATTATTTCACCACGGCATACAGCGTCACTGTCATGAGTAACCATCACGTGAGCACAATCGAGTTCCTTCTGGAAGCAATGGAACATTATATTTCACGTATGGTGCAATCAATACGTCACTACTGGAGCCAAGGTACGCGTCAATGAATGGACAAGCCCCAGGTAGAAGGGGTGACTTGACTATGAAGTGGGGGCTGCTTACTACCACGTGACAAGGAAGATATAACCGCACACTCGCATCTACAGAGTCATTAGTGAACGACCACTCATTAGTGGCAGAGCAGCGACAGAGGTCCACCGACTGCTTTGTGAAATATCATTCATAGATTTTGCATACATCATGTCTCGACATAATAACCACAATGTTGACAATATATATATAAGCTGACCATGGCTTATAGTTGAATACTACAATTAATCTAGAGATGGCAACACAATGGAACGTAGTATGCTGTATCAAATAACATACTACAACATTTTTTAGAAATATGAAACGCAACATCGAGATCATCTTGCACACTTTTTTTATGATGATACTTCAAAAGGGTGAGCAAACAATTAAATATCCGACGTCTCTGTAATATGTAACTTCAAGATAGATTCAATTCATTAATGTTTATTTCCTTTTAAAATTAATTGCCGCATTGAGTAATTTTAAATTCAATTGTGTGACTATCACTATTCTGTTTTATTAATATTTTGTTCTTGAGTCAATAAATTCATTTTCTTTAACGTAATGCCTATTTCTTTCATAGTGGTTACTAAATACTATAGGCAAATTCAATCATGCTCCTTAAATAAATACTGAATGGTTAGTCAACTAAGTTACACTACGGCCCGGGTAAGTGGTCTCGACTCTACTGCTGATAGCCGAGGTTAAATCAATAAATTTCGATTCACTGTCTTAAATAGGGATCTGGCGCTCAACAACTTATTATATTACACTATCACAGGTAAGGTCACACCACAGTGTATATTAATTATTCTTATTATGTTTGTTAAATAGAACCTTTACAGTTGTCACAACCACGTTTAACGACTTATAACATATATTAAAAATGTTACATTTGGCGCCACAAAGTAGGACACGAAAACCATTCGGTATTTAGGAGAGGAGTGTATAATTTCAGTGCAAATTGTCAGTGCTTTTGGGGGACAGTGAAGTGAAGTGAAATTTTGGAAGGGCAATTGTTATACGGTGTACTTCGAGATGTCTGAAGAGGAACAGAGGCAGTTGAGAAGTAGGAATAAAGTCGAGAAAGTTAATTATAAGGAGGTTGATAGCAGTAGCGATGTTGAGAGCGTAGAGAATAATACCAAGATGTCGGAGGTAAATCTTGAGAGTAATCCTGAAAGTAATCCTGAGGTTAACCCTGACACGAATTCAGAGGAAAATCTCGAGACGAATACAGAGGTACATCCTGAGACTAGTGGTAGTCAGGAGAAACAGAAGTCCTTAGAGGTCCATGAAATTTCATTAGCTGATATCTTGAGGGAGATGAATAAAAATAGTAGGGAAAGTAGGAAGGAATTCAATGATAAATTTGAGAAATTAGATAAAGATATGAATAAAAATAGTGAAGAGAATAAAAGAAATTATTTGGAATTCAATGATAAATTTGAGAAATTAGATAAAGATATGAATAAAAATAGTAAGGAGATGAGAGAAGAGATGGGTAGGCTAAATCAAGATATGAGTGAACAATTAAATAAGCATAGTCAGGAGTTCAATGTTAAATTTGAGAAATTAGAAAAGAATTGTCAGGAGTTGAATTTGAAGCTTGATAAGAATAGTCAGGAAATGAGAGAAGAGATGGGTAGACAAAATCAGGAAAGTAGGAAGGAATTTAATGAGAAGTTTGAACAATTGCATAGAAATAGTAAAACGATCAACCAAAAGCTGGAAGAAAATAGTAAAAAGCTAGACAGTGTGGTTAAGGTAAATGAAGGATTGAGTAAGAAGTATGATATGCTACAGGAAAGTATTCAGGGGGTAAAACAGGAGATCAGAGGTGAAATTAAGGAAGTGGTAGAGAAGAAGGCTAAAGATATGGTTAAAAAAATAGATAAACAATTAGAAGCAGTAGAAAATCAAATTAAGGAAGTTGAGATAGAAGTTAATAAGAAAGTAGAATCAGTAAAGACAGCCTTTCAGGAAATTTTAGATGAAAGTAGATCGGAGTCCGAGGAAATTTTAGGTAAAGGTTTTAGCAAATTGATAGAAGCGGAAACTAGGCAGATGAGAGAAGATTTTGGGGATAAGATTAAGGTATTGAGAAATGAATTAATGGATAAAGAGAGTAATTTTCAAGAAATGGAGGCGAGATTAAAGAAGCAGATAAGGGAGGAAGGAAATCAGGATAGAATGAAGTATTTAAGTAGTATGAGAGAGACTGAACTGCCTAAGTTTTCAAACAAACAGGGGTGTCCTATGCAGTTCATAAATCAGGTGGAAGATAGATTTAAAGAAAGGCTAAAAGATGGTCAAATTGAATGGAAGATGGTAGTAGAGCTATTGGACCAGGCTTTTATGGGAGATACTAAGGGATGGTTTTTAGTATACAAACATACCTTGATAAATTTTGAAGATTTCAAAAGTAAATTTATTGAAAAATATTGGAATGAGGATATCCAGTCACAAATGAGACAGATTATTAGTTCTGGCAAGTATCAATCTGGGGAAGGGAGTAATATGACTGATTACTTTCTAGAGTATGTACTCATATGTAAACATCTTGACGGAATGAATCAAGATGGGGATGTGGTAAGGCTTCTCCTCAGGCATTTCCCACCCAAGGTAAACGTGGCTGCTTGTATACAAATGATCACTACAATACAGGAATTAGAGGGATTGTTAAGCAGATTCGATGCACTCGAAGATTCATACGATATGCCCATATTACAGAATAATCCTGAAAATAATTATTATGATAATAATCAGCAGGATTATAATGGCAGGAGCCAATATCAGAATAGTAGATGGTAAGAACTGTGATATGCCAGAAAAGTAGTGATGTAAATTTATATTAACGATAGTTACTGTTCCGTATGACTTAAATATTAAGTAATGAAGTTTTATATGATTTAACAGAGGTAGATAAGGAACCTGCTGTGTGTAATTTTAATTCAGTCGTGAAGTTAGGATGGTTAGGGGCGCGTAGTGCCTACGCTTATTGATTTAGATGGACTAAAATCATTTAATTTGGAAGACAGAGGTTGTCATGCTATTGAGCAATTCAGGTAAGTTGAATGTGGGTCCTTTAGCTGCAGGTAAGTTGGAGGAAGTGAGGATTAAATTTAAAAAAGTAGGAAGGTTATTACATAGGTAAGTAATCGAAAGAAAGTAATAATTATTATGGCAACCATAATTATGAATATAATGGTAATGAAGATTTAATTCAAAAGTGAGTGAAGATAAGATGATACAGTGGTAATAAAACTAGTGAGTTGAAGAATTAAGTATTGATTTAATAAAGAAGTTTCATTTTGAGGACAGCGAGGTTATCAGTGGATATATTTTGAGAAATTTATAAGTGGTTTAGAATAGTTAATGGTAATGCGTTGTATGAATTAACCAACATCGGGTTGAAATAAGGAAATAGTAACTAATTAGGACATCTGGTAACTTACTTGGTGACAGATATGTGTGTGTGTATGTGTGTATTTTCACGTAAATGGACATGAGTTTGAAGTAGTAGGCCAACGAAGGTATAATGCCGTTGAGCAATGTGGTTTTAAGTTTTGGTAAGATGCCAAATGAAGTTGTTTTTTGAGGAAGTTTTTGGTAAGATGCCAAATGGAGTTTTAAGAAGTTTATGGAGGATGAAGTAGGTCAGCGAGGTATATTCCGTTGAGCAATGAGTTTTTTATGGTGTCTACAGGACTACGTGAAGTTAATGTTGGGAGTTTTTTTTAAGTATATATGGATGTATGCACACAAGGTAATAAGAGATTACAAAGGTAATATGGTCCAAGTTTGAGTTACAGTTACGCAGGTTTTAAAGATATTACAAGGCTTGTTATCGAGCTAAACCACTTTTAGTAAAAAGTTACTAACGAATTAATTATGTGGTAGATTGTTGTCCTACACAGGTAAAAGTAAAGATAATAATTATAATTAAAAGGTTGACATAATATTTACTAATATTGAAAGGAATTTGTTATAATTCGATGTTTTGAGGATTTTAAAGATAAATCATTTTTTTTAGTAAACGAGAAATTAAAGTTTTATTTATGTCATACGGAGTTAGTAAAGAGAAGTTTAATATTTTGAAGACAAGAATAAGGTAGTAATGTAAGGTGAGTATACCTAAGGGGTAATAATGAAGTTTCAATTAAAGGCAGGTGTAATTTACGCATTTAATTTGGTAGAGCAGAGAGTGTCTGAACTGTGTTATGACTCAGGACTTGCTTTATGAAGTGATTATGGGAAAATATTTGCCAATTATGAGTGTCGGTGTTATTGACTGTCAACTGGAACACTGTCATTATTTTAGGAAGACAATAGTTAGGAAAGCAAAGTGTGATGTAATTATTCCAAGGAATTAGTCGAAGCATGTAAGATTTTTTTTAGCTGAAATTTAATGTGTTATTGGTCAGTAAGAGGTGACCTGTAACAGTAAGAAGATGTGGGATTATACCACGAATAGGGGAGGTTTTTTGTATGTGACGTGTGATGTCACGATGAATTGTTGAGAGTTCTGATTCTGGTGTAGTAGGAATAAGCTATACTCCAGGCGGTCAGAACAAGTAGGAAGTGGTGTTTGGAGAACACGGTACTTAATTAAGAGTTTTGAGAGAAAACTAAGGGGGGTTTTTAGGCATTCAGCAAGAAGTCAAATCATGAATAGACTAAATTTAAAGTATAAGAGCATTAATATTTTGTGGAACGAAATATTTATTCCGAGGAGTTTGTCATGTGTTTTTGTGAAATAGTTTAGTGATATACGTAATTCAGGTATTGAGTAGTATTTTGTCCAAGTCTTAATCATTTTGTTATGGTAGGTAAGAATGACAATACAGTAAAGTTATATCTCGACGCTAAGTTAAATTTAATAAAGTGAACAAGAAGTCAGATTTTATGTTTATTGGTGATTTTGAAAATTCAAGTTATTGTTTTCGAGAAGTAGTAAAGAGGAATTATGGTTTTATGAAAAGTTAAGAAGTCGTGGAGACTTAGGAAGTATTAATTTGAAAGGAGGCGGCCGTGGCCTAAGAAAGAATTAAGCCACGAAGGCAGGTGAGTAGTAACTTGGATATTTATGTGAAATGTTTAATAACTGCTTTAAGGTATTTCGATGTCATTATGTATTTGGGGAAATATTTACATGTATGACATATGCACTGAAATTGGAATTGCCTCAGGTATCTTGCTAAGTTATTTTTTTTCTTCAATTATTGAAATTTTACTGCATTTGAGTAATACTTTTTTAGAGACGAAAGGAATATTGTGTTGTTTGCATATCGTGTGCTGTGATAGTTTTAATGTGTTAATCAGCTGGAAATACAACAATGTAATTCTACACCAGACCGATGAAAACTACGTTCACTAGATATGAAGACAAAATTGTATGTCAAGCATACGATCACCAAGACAAATGCAGCGTTGACATATATGTCAAAATTAAAAGTGAAGGGCATTTATGTATATTTCTTTACAGCATAAATATAAAGAAGAATGAACATTATGAACATTTGGAAGAATGAGATGAATGAAAGTTAAAATGTGAATTTTTGTGAAGAATATCTTTCTTGTATATTTTTATGTATTGATGAAGAGTATATTGTATGTTGTCTTTTTGGGGGTTATAATATTTAAATTTATAGTTTTTTTAAATGTTGGATGTGGTAAGAAAATTAATGTGAAATGTCATTTAAATTATTTATCTTAGGGGCGATTGTAACGATTCGATCCCATACCTATTATATTTAAAGGGTTATTCATTTATCATGTTATTATTATTATTAATTAGTACATCCATGAGATGATTTTTATATCAGATAATTGTAAGCGGTTTTTATTATTATAGTCAGACAGATTTTTAATATCCATTTACTTGTAAAGAGACGAAGTATTATATATTGCAACAAGATTGCCAATAAGGATCAACCCTATGCGTCACAAACAGAACGACGTAGTAATTATTTCACCACGGCATACAGCGTCACTGTCATGAGTAACCATCACGTGAGCACAATCGAGTACCTTCTGGAAGCAATGGAACATTATATTTCACGTATGGTGCAATCAATACGTCACTACTGGAGCCAAGGTACGCGTCAATGAATGGACAAGCCCCAGGTAGAAGGGGTGACTTGACTATGAAGTGGGGGCTGCTTACTACCACGTGACAAGGAAGATATAACCGCACACTCGCATCTACAGAGTCATTAGTGAACGACCACTCATTAGTGGCAGAGCAGCGACAGAGGTCCACCGACTGCTTTGTGAAATATCATTCATAGATTTTGCATACATCATGTCTCGACATAATAACCACAATGTTGACAATATATATATAAGCTGACCATGGCTTATAGTTGAATACTACAATTAATCTAGAGATGGCAACACAATGGAACGTAGTATGCTGTATCAAATAACATACTACAACATTTTTTAGAAATATGAAACGCAACATCGAGATCATCTTGCACACTTTTTTTTATGATGATACTTCAAAAGGGTGAGCAAACAATTAAATATCCGACGTCTCTGTAATATGTAACTTCAAGATAGATTCAATTCATTAATGTTTATTTCCTTTTAAAATTAATTGCCGCATTGAGTAATTTTAAATTCAATTGTGTGACTATCACTATTCTGTTTTATTAATATTTTGTTCTTGAGTCAATAAATTCATTTTCTTTAACGTAATGCCTATTTCTTTCATAGTGGTTACTAAATACTATAGGCAAATTCAATCATGCTCCATAAATAAATACTGAATGGTTAGTCAACTAAGTTACACTACGGCCCGGGTAAGTGGTCTCGACTCTACTGCTGATAGCCGAGGTTAAATCAATAAATTTCGATTCACTGTCTTAAATAGGGATCTGGCGCTCAACAACTTATTATATTACACTATCACAGGTAAGGTCACACCACTGTGTATATTAATTATTCTTATTATGTTTGTTAAATAGAACCTTTACAGTTGTCACAACCACGTTTAACGACTTATAACATATATTAAAAATGTTACAGAATGTCATTACTAAGCACCACCCATACCTCAGTAGCTTCCATATAATCACAGCCATGAGTGAGACTGAGACAGCGGTGATACTCTAGCCTGTGCCAACAGACACTGACTGTGCCCTGAATGTCATTATTAAGCACCACCCATACCTCAGTAGCTTCCATATAATCACAGCCATGAGTGAGACTGAGGCAGCGGTGATACTCTAGACTGTGCCAACAGACACTGACTGTGCCCTGAATGTCATTACTAAGCACCACCCATACCTCAGTAGCTTCCATATAATCACAGCCATGAGTGAGACTGAGACAGCGGTGATACTCTAGCCTGTGCCAACAGACACTGACTGTGCCCTGAATGTCATTACTAAGCACCACCCATACCTCAGTAGCTTCCATATAATCACAGCCATGAGTGAGACTGAGACAGCGGTGATACTCTAGCCTGTGCCAACAGACACTGACTGTGCCCTGAAAGTCATTACTAAGCACCACCCATACCTCAGTAGCTTCCATATAATCACAGCCATGAGTGAGACTGAGACAGCGGTGATACTCTAGCCTGTGCCAACAGACACTGACTGTGCCCTGAATGTCATTACTAAGCACCACCCATACCTCAGTAGCTTCCATATAATCACAGCCATGAGTGAGACTGAGACAGCGGTGATACTCTAGCCTGTGCCAACATACACTGACTGTGCCCTGAATGTCATTACTAAGCACCACCCATACCTCAGTAGCTTCCATATAATCACAGCCATGAGTGAGACTGAGGCAGCGGTGATACTCTAGACTGTGCCAACAGACATTGACTGTGCCCTGAATGTCATTACTAAGCACCACCCATACCTCAGTAGCTTCCATATAATCACAGCCATGAGTGAGACTGAGACAGCGGTGATACTCTAGCCTGTGCCAACAGACACTGACTGTGCCCTGAATGTCATTACTAAGCACCACCCATACCTCAGTAGCTTCCATATAATCACAGCCATGAGTGAGACAGAGACAGCGGTGATACTCTAGCCTGTGCCAACAGACACTGACTGTGCCCTGAATGTCATTACTAAGCACCACACATACCTCAGTAGCTTCCATATAATCACAGCCATGAGTGAGACTGAGGCAGCGGTGATACTCTAGACTGTGCCAACAGACACTGACTGTGCCCTGAATGTCATTACTAAGCACCACCCATACCTCAGTAGCTTCCATATAATCACAGCCATGAGTGAGACTGAGACAGCGGTGATACTCTAGCCTGTGCCAACAGACACTGTCTGTGCCCTGAATGTCATTACTAAGCACCACCCATACCTCAGTAGCTTCCATATAATCACAGCCATGAGTGAGACTGAGACAGCGGTGATACTCTAGCCTGAGCCAACAGACACTGACTGTGCCCTGAAAGTCATTACTAAGCACCACCCATACCTCAGTAGCTTCCATATAATCACAGCCATGAGTGAGACTGAGACAGCGGTGATACTCTAGCCTGTGCCAACAGACACTGACTGTGCCCTGAATGTCATTACTAAGCACCACCCATACCTCAGTAGCTTCCATATAATCACAGCCATGAGTGAGACTGAGACATCGGTGATACTCTAGCCTGTGCCAACAGACACTGACTGTGCCCTGAATGTCATTACTAAGCACCGCCCATACATCAGTAGCTCCCATATAATCACAGCCATGAGTGAGACTGAGACATCGGTGATACTCTAGCCTGTGACAACAGGCACTGACTGTGCCCTGAATGTCATTACTAAGCACCACCCATACCTCAGTAGTTTTTA
This sequence comes from Meconema thalassinum, assembly GCA_946902985.2. Lineage (NCBI taxonomy): Eukaryota > Metazoa > Arthropoda > Insecta > Orthoptera > Tettigoniidae > Meconema > Meconema thalassinum. Next base: position 176,733,463 of record OX336401.1, read on the forward strand.
TATAATCACAGCCATGAGTGAGACTGAGACAGCGGTGATACTCTAGCCTGTGCCAACAGACACTGACTGTGCCCTGAATGTCATTACTAAGCACCGCCCATACATCAGTAGCTCCCATATAATCACAGCCATGGGTGAGACTGAGACAGCGGTGATACTCTAGCCTGTGCCAACAGACACTGACTGGGCCTTGAATGTCATTACTAAGCACCACTCATATCTCAGTAGCTTCCATATAATCACAGCCATGAGTGAGACTGAGACAGCGGTGATACTCTAGCCTGTGCCAACAGACACTGACTGTGCCCTGAATGTCATTACTAAGCACCACCCATACCTCAGTAGCTTCCATATAATCACAGCCATGAGTGAGACTGAGGCAGCGGTGATACTCTAGACTGTGCCAACAGACACTGTGCCCTGAATGTCATTACTAAGCACCACCCATACCTCAGTAGCTTCCATATAATCACAGCCATGAGTGAGACTGAGACAGCGGTGATACTCTAGCCTGTGCCAACAGACACTGACTGTGCCCTGAATGTCATTACTAAGCACCACCCATACCTCAGTAGCTTCCATATAATCACAGCCATGAGTGAGACTGAGACGGCGGTGATACTCTAGCCTGTGCCAACAGACACTGACTGTGCCCTGAATGTCATTATTAAGCACCACCCATACCTCAGTAGCTTCCATATAATCACAGCCATGAGTGAGACTGAGGCAGCGGTGATACTCTAGACTGTGCCAACAGACACTGACTGTGCCCTGAATGTCATTACTAAGCACCACCCATACCTCAGTAGCTTCCATATAATCACAGCCATGAGTGAGACTGAGACAGCGGTGATACTCTAGCCTGTGCCAACAGACACTGACTGTGCCCTGAATGTCATTACTAAGCACCACCCATACCTCAGTAGCTTCCATATAATCACAGCCATGAGTGAGACTGAGACAGCGGTGATACTCTAGCCTGTGCCAACAGACACTGGCTGTGCCCTGAAAGTCATTACTAAGCACCACCCATACCTCAGTAGCTTCCATATAATCACAGCCATGAGTGAGACTGAGACAGCGGTGATACTCTAGCCTGTGCCAACAGACACTGACTGTGCCCTGAATGTCATTACTAAGCACCACCCATACCTCAGTAGCTTCCATATAATCACAGCCATGAGTGAGACTGAGACAGCGGTGATACTCTAGCCTGTGCCAACATACACTGACTGTGCCCTGAATGTCATTACTAAGCACCACCCATACCTCAGTAGCTTCCATATAATCACAGCCATGAGTGAGACTGAGGCAGCGGTGATACTCTAGACTGTGCCAACAGACATTGACTGTGCCCTGAATGTCATTACTAAGCACCACCCATACCTCAGTAGCTTCCATATAATCACAGCCATGAGTGAGACTGAGACAGCGGTGATACTCTAGCCTGTGCCAACAGACACTGACTGTGCCCTGAATGTCATTACTAAGCACCACCCATACCCCAGTAGCTTCCATATAATCACAGCCATGAGTGAGACAGAGACAGCGGTGATACTCTAGCCTGTGCCAACAGACACTGACTGTGCCCTGAATGTCATTACTAAGCACCACACATACCTCAGTAGCTTCCATATAATCACAGCCATGAGTGAGACTGAGGCAGCGGTGATACTCTAGACTGTGCCAACAGACACTGACTGTGCCCTGAATGTCATTACTAAGCACCACCCATACCTCAGTAGCTTCCATATAATCACAGCCATGAGTGAGACTGAGACAGCGGTGATACTCTAGCCTGTGCCAACAGACACTGTCTGTGCCCTGAATGTCATTACTAAGCACCACCCATACCTCAGTAGCTTCCATATAATCACAGCCATGAGTGAGACTGAGACAGCGGTGATACTCTAGCCTGAGCCAACAGACACTGACTGTGCCCTGAAAGTCATTACTAAGCACCACCCATACCTCAGTAGCTTCCATATAATCACAGCCATGAGTGAGACTGAGACAGCGGTGATACTCTAGCCTGTGCCAACAGACACTGACTGTGCCCTGAATGTCATTACTAAGCACCACCCATACCTCAGTAGCTTCCATATAATCACAGCCATGAGTGAGACTGAGACATCGGTGATACTCTAGCCTGTGCCAACAGACACTGACTGTGCCCTGAATGTCATTACTAAGCACCGCCCATACATCAGTAGCTCCCATATAATCACAGCCATGAGTGAGACTGAGACATCGGTGATACTCTAGCCTGTGACAACAGGCACTGACTGTGCCCTGAATGTCATTACTAAGCACCACCCATACCTCAGTAGCTTCCATATAATCACAGCCATGAGTGAGACTGAGACAGCGGTGATACTCTAGCCTGTGCCAACAGACACTGACTGTGCCCTGAATGTCATTACTAAGCACCGCCCATACATCAGTAGCTCCCATATAATCACAGCCATGGGTGAGACTGAGACAGCGGTGATACTCTAGCCTGTGCCAACAGACACTGACTGGGCCCTGAATGTCATTACTAAGCACCACTCATATCTCAGTAGCTTCCATATAATCACAGCCATGAGTGAGACTGAGACAGCGGTGATACTCTAGCCTGTGCCAACAGACACTGACTGTGCCCTGAATGTCATTACTAAGCACCACCCATACCTCAGTAGCTTCCATATAATCACAGCCATGAGTGAGACTGAGGCAGCGGTGATACTCTAGACTGTGCCAACAGACACTGTGCCCTGAATGTCATTACTAAGCACCACCCATACCTCAGTAGCTTCCATATAATCACAGCCATGAGTGAGACTGAGACAGCGGTGATACTCTAGCCTGTGCCAACAGACACTGACTGTGCCCTGAATGTCATTACTAAGCACCACCCATACCTCAGTAGCTTCCATATAATCACAGCCATGAGTGAGACTGAGACAGCGGTGATACTCTAGCCTGTGCCAACAGACACTGACTGTGCCCTGAATGTCATTATTAAGCACCACCCATACCTCAGTAGCTTCCATATAATCACAGCCATGAGTGAGACTGAGGCAGCGGTGATACTCTAGACTGTGCCAACAGACACTGACTGTGCCCTGAATGTCATTACTAAGCACCACCCATACCTCAGTAGCTTCCATATAATCACAGCCATGAGTGAGACTGAGACAGCGGTGATACTCTAGCCTGTGCCAACAGACACTGACTGTGCCCTGAATGTCATTACTAAGCACCACCCATACCTCAGTAGCTTCCATATAATCACAGCCATGAGTGAGACTGAGACAGTGGTGATACTCTAGCCTGTGCCAACAGACACTGACTGTGCCCTGAATGTCATTACTAAGCACCACCCATACCTCAGTAGCTTCCATATAATCACAGCCATGAGTGAGACTGAGACAGCGGTGATACTCTAGCCTGTGCCAACAGACACTGACTGTGCCCTGAATGTCATTACTAAGCACCACCCATACCTCAGTAGCTTCCATATAATCACAGCCATGAGTGAGACTGAGACAGCGGTGATACTCTAGCCTGTGCCAACATACACTGACTGTGCCCTGAATGTCATTACTAAGCACCACCCATACCTCAGTAGCTTCCATATAATCACAGCCATGAGTGAGACTGAGGCAGCGGTGATACTCTAGACTGTGCCAACAGACATTGACTGTGCCCTGAATGTCATTACTAAGCACCACCCATACCTCAGTAGCTTCCATATAATCACAGCCATGAGTGAGACTGAGACAGCGGTGATACTCTAGCCTGTGCCAACAGACACTGACTGTGCCCTGAATGTCATTACTAAGCACCACCCATACCTCAGTAGCTTCCATATAATCACAGCCATGAGTGAGACAGAGACAGCGGTGATACTCTAGCCTGTGCCAACAGACACTGACTGTGCCCTGAATGTCATTACTAAGCACCACACATACCTCAGTAGCTTCCATATAATCACAGCCATGAGTGAGACTGAGGCAGCGGTGATACTCTAGACTGTGCCAACAGACACTGACTGTGCCCTGAATGTCATTACTAAGCACCACCCATACCTCAGTAGCTTCCATATAATCACAGCCATGAGTGAGACTGAGACAGCGGTGATACTCTAGCCTGTGCCAACAGACACTGTCTGTGCCCTGAATGTCATTACTAAGCACCACCCATACCTCAGTAGCTTCCATATAATCACAGCCATGAGTGAGACTGAGACAGCGGTGATACTCTAGCCTGAGCCAACAGACACTGACTGTGCCCTGAAAGTCATTACTAAGCACCACCCATACCTCAGTAGCTTCCATATAATCACAGCCATGAGTGAGACTGAGACAGCGGTGATACTCTAGCCTGTGCCAACAGACACTGACTGTGCCCTGAATGTCATTACTAAGCACCGCCCATACATCAGTAGCTCCCATATAATCACAGCCATGAGTGAGACTGAGACATCGGTGATACTCTAGCCTGTGACAACAGGCACTGACTGTGCCCTGAATGCCATTACTAAGCACCACCCATACCTCAGTAGCTTCCATATAATCACAGCCATGAGTGAGACTGAGACAGCGGTGATACTCTAGCCTGTGCCAACATACACTGACTGTGCCCTGAATGTCATTACTAAGCACCGCCCATACATCAGTAGCTCCCATATAATCACAGCCATGAGTGAGACTGAGACAGCGGTGATACTCGAGCCTGTGCCAACAGACACTAACTGTGCCCTGGATGTAGCATATTCATCAAGAGATGACAAACAGGCCAATAATAGCGGGAAGAATAAGGGGTAGACATACACACAATGTTATTACATGTTGATTTATTAAGGGGCATTGCAACATCATAGTCATATAGCCCCGTGAACATGGGTGTGTGGTATTTATCTGATAACCTGTGTCACTGTGATGTCTGTATTAGTGAGTATTGGGTAGGAAGTGGCCGTGACCTTGAATTAGGAACAATCCCGGCATTTGCCTGCAGTAGAAGTAGGGAAACCATGGAAAACTACTTCCAAGATGGCTGAGGGCATTCAAACTCCCCTCTTCTCACTTCTGCCTCACGAGACGGAGTGTACCCCAGAGCCGGGAAACGAACCCGGTCCTCCAGGGTGACGGCCAAGCATGCTAGCCACTACACCACGAGGTGGTCCTTATTACATGACATTTTAAAGTTGATGCATCAGACCTACCCGTTAATTCAAACAACGTAAGCAAACTTCAAGTATTACATTTCCAAAAATTAACTATGATTTGATTCGATCATGAATCTGGTTGTTTGGTTGGTTCCTCAGTTTAGATGCTGCGGCAACGCGGTCATGTAGCCCCGTGTACTGTGGGTGTGTGTCTGATAACCGGTGTTATTTGTGATGACTGTATTAGTGTGTTTTATCTGTTGTGAATTCAAGTAAGGACTGCAGACATTGGATTTTTCAAATAGTTCTCACTTTTGCCACCAAACGCCACCGTCAACGACTACTAGTTTAGAACTTGGTTACTAGATGCCACCGCTTTCGGCTCCTGGCGACGAACGTTGGAACCTAAGTGTGTCAGTCAAATCTAACCTATAACTTATCTTCACACAAATGTAATTAGTGGAAGGTTCTTTTACGTGCCATAAATCTATGACATGGGACCGCCTGCTTTACTTTTCCTCCGAAGGAAGGCATACTGAGGGATTTTTAACAGGGGCATCGTAGTTCCTCCCCTTAAAACAACATTAACTAACTAACTAACTAACTAACTAGGGATTTTTAACGCTCTTAACAACCCACGACCTTGGACATAGAAGGTCAGCATGCTACCAACTACGCCACCGAAGACGCTGATCATGAATCTTTTAAAAATAAAGCGGTCTATTGTTTGTTTATGTTGGTGTTTTGTTGAATTAAGAATATAATGAATAACTAATAATTTCAGTTTTCTACCAAGAAAGGTGACACGTCACCTCCGTTAAGTAGTGGTCAGCGTGATTAGCTGCCATCCCGGAAGTCCGCGGTTCGATTCCCGGCTCTCCCACTCCATTTGAACAATGGTATGAGGACTGGAACGGGATCTAGTCAGCATCGGGTTGTCCAAATGAGTAGAGGGGGTTCGATTCCCTCCTCAGCCATCCTCGACGTAGTTTTCCGTGGTTCTCCCTCCTTGTCTTCGGGCAAATGCCGGGATGGTGCCTACCGTAAGGCCATGGCCGCCTCCTTCTCTCTTCTTTGCCTAACCCTCCCACTCTTCCCATCCTTTTTTCAGATCCCTGATGAGGCCGCCTGGGGGACGTGCCAGTCACACTCCCCAGTTGTATCCCCGGATTCAGAGTCTCAAGCTCCAGAACACTACCCTCAGTGGCGGTAGAGGTGGGGTCTCTCGCTTAGTCCGTGGGAAAAGCCAACCCTGAAGGGTAAAACGATAGCGAAATACGATAGCGAAAGGTGACACGTAAATAGTTGTTTTGTAAATCTTCTATTGAGTGTCTAATGTTTTAACAAGTAGTTCCGTGAAGAACAATACAACCTATTTCCATATATCCTACTCATGTTAATTGCCTCTATCAACATACCAAATTTCAGTTTGATTGTTGTGATAGTTTCGTAGATATTGAGAACCGTCTAAATATTTCAGATGGTCACCAGGTTGGATTTTTATTTATGTACTATTACATGAAGATTATTGTGTACGTGTGGTATTCAAACTTCAATCGCATGATTAGGACACAAGAAGTAAAAACGAGATTTTAAAATTTCGCACAGCTGCCATCTTGTGGTTATGGAAACAGTTGAACTAAATTAGATGCCAGTGCATTACAATATGTATAATAATTTACTGTACCACATTTCACTGCGTTCAGAATCACGAGAAAAGTCTATTAAAATGTTTCAACTTCGCTTGGCCGCCATGTTCGTTTTGTACTTTACAGGTGTTTGAAAGTTACATAGATAAGTTTGTAGCAGTGCCCTTTATCACCGTACAGACAAAATGTCATGGTGATATCTGTAATAGTATCGGAGATATAGAATGCCAGTAAAATATTTCGCACAGCCGCCATTTTGAGGTTATGTAAACAATTGAACAAAATCAGACGCCTGTGCATTTGCTGTACCAAGTTTCATTACTTTTCGCGAGAAAAGTGTATTTAAAAGTCTCAACTTCGCTTGGTAGCCATATTGGTTTTGTAGTTACCAGGTTTTTGAAAGTCTCTTAGGTGAACGTCAAGTAGTGCCTTTTATCACCGTACACAATTTTAGGGTGATATGTAATAGTTTCGGAGATACTGAATGCTGGTGAAATATTTCGCACAGCCGCCATGTTGGATTGGAGAGACAGAATAACATTTGAAGGGCACGGTCGGGTCGGCCAGAAAGGTGCTATGATCTTACCGAGTTTCATTGAAATCGCTTCAGCCGTTTAGAAGTTATTAGGGGGCGGGGTATAACACGAATCACACATACACGCACACACAGACACACGGACAAAAGGTTATCTCATAAGCCTATTCTTTTTTTCATAAAATGAAAATAGGCTAAAAAATCGCTTAACCGTCCAGCCCGGTTTCACTCACGGACTCTGCGAGGGATCATTCGTCTACCGTCATAAGGACGGTGTCTGGGAACTTAATACACTTCGTCCACAGATACAACTGGCGGATGGTCCACGTGACGACTAGGTTGGATCAAGTTATAAAAGGGTGAAGGAGGCGATGTTGTGGGAGTAGTAAGTGACACATTATACTAAATACATTCATAATGGCGTCATCGACGACACTATAGTTTTAAACGAGGCAAACATGTTAAATTATATGCGATAATAGACCAATGAAAAAAATCCACAGCCTGCTTCCAGTCTCCGACCGGGTCAGGAATGGAATGAATGAATGAAACCCCCATCTAGCGGCGAGGATATGGACTGTGCCGGCTGCCGAGGCCTGACGCACTAATGCTTTACATAATATGAACAAAAACCTAACTTGGGACTTACACCCCAGAACCCTCTTGCTGGTATTACTAGCAGTAATTTTCATCGAGACACTCATCTAACCTAATAGCGGACAATGGTTTCGCCCAGACAGACGTCTAACCTAATAGCGGACAATGATTGGATGAGGTTTTCCGTGGTTTCCCACGTCTACGCCGGACAAATAACAACAATTACAATAATAATGATGATATTGATCACGGTAATGTAACCCAAGGCTCTATACGCCTCTGAAATACTGATTATTGGGGGCAGATCACTAATGAAAGGTATACAGAAACAAGAAAGATAGATCTTGAGGAGAATTGATCCAGTTCTTACTTAGGGAATCGGGATGAAGAGCAAATCCCAGGTGGTTTATGAGCATTTGGAAAAAATCTCTGATGCATTTAGGAAAAGTCGTTCTGAGAATAAGTGACCACAGGCTGACTAAAAGAATTCTAAATTCTCTCAATGAAGCTAGATCAGGCTTCTTGAAGTTTGTCAACTTTGGCAAACATCCACCAAATCTTTACTCATCTACCTTTGGAGACATTTCTCTGACAGCCATTTCTTACTACTTTTATATTTATGCAAATGAGGTACTGTACCTAATCTAAGAAATTACTGCACAGTATCTTTATGTGCGAGCCTCCGTGGCTTAGGCGGCAGCACGCCGGCCTGTCACCGCTGGGTCCATGGTTCACTAAATCAAACAATGGCCAAGCAGGAGTTGGTCTCATATTGAGTAAGAAACTTGGACAGCGGGTGGAATATTATGAGCAATACAGTGAACGGATTATTGTAGCAAAAATCAATACTAAACCTACCTGCACCACAGTGGTACAAGTCTATATGCCTACCAGTCAAGCTGATGATGAGGATGTTGAAAAGGTCTACGAAGAAATAGACGAAATTCTTAGGTATATCAAGGGTGATGAAAGTGTTATAGTAATGGGAGATTGGAATGCTGTGGTAGGAAAAGGGAGAGAAGGGAAGATAGTAGGAGATTTCGGATTAGGTGAAAGGAATGATCGAGGAGGAAGGCTTGTAGAATTCTGCACCGAGCATGAGTTGGTCATAGCTAACACCTGATTCAATAACCACAATAGAAGAATATACTCATGGATGAGACCAGGAGATACAGGGCGTTACCAAATCGATTTCATTATGGTCAAGCAGAGGTTTCGAAACCAGATTTTGGATTGTAAAACATATCCTGGTGCTGACATAAACTCTGACCACAATCTGGTTGTAATGAATTGCAGATTTAAGTTGAAGAAACTGAAGAAAAGTCAAAAGCCAAAAAGGTGGGCAATAGACAGACTGAAAGTAAAGGATGTGAACGAAAGATTCAAGAAGAGTATAAAGGAAGGACTAATCAAAACCCCTAAACAAACTTCAATTGCAGACGAATGGGCATTTTTGAAGAATGAAATAACAAAATCGGCAGAAGAAAACATTGGTAGGAAAGATAGGTAGAAAACCGTGGATCACTCAGGATATACTAGAATTGATGGATGAAAGGCGGAGACACAAGAATCTAAGAGATGAAGAGGGGAAAGCAGAATACAGACGTCTGAGAAATAAGGTTAACAAGAAGTGCAAGGAAGCGAAAGAAGAATGGTTGAAAGAGAAATGTACAGGTATAGAAAAGTGTCTGAAATTAGGAAAAGTAGACACAGCTTATCGAAGGATTAAGAATACTTTTGGGGAAAAGAAGACTAAGTGCTGTAATATTAGGGACACAAATGGAAAGCCTCTTAACAGATAGGGAAGAAAAGGTTGAGAAATGGAATGCTTGTATAAGGGAAAGGAGATTGAGAATCATGTAATCGAAAGGGAGGAGGAAATTGGTGAGGATGCAAAAGGAGATTTAATATTGAGATCAGAATTTGACAGAGCATTAGAGGACTTAGGCAGGAACAAAGCACCAGGCATAGATGATATACCGATTGAGTTGCTACGCTGCATAGGAGATGGAGGTCTGATCAGGTTATTTCACTTGGTGTGTAGGATTTATGAGACAGGTGAGGTACCCCCTGATTTCAAGAAGAATGTTATCATCCCGATACCAAAGATTGTGGGAGCTGACAGATGTGAAGATTACCGAACAATCAGCTTGATTACTCATGCTTCAAAGATCCTGTCTAGAATAATTTACAAGAGGATTGAAAGCCAGATATAAACGGAGTTGGGTGAAGACCAGTTTGGTTTCAGGAGAAATGTAGGAACAAGGGAAGCTGTACTAAGTCTTAGGCTGATTTTGGAAGGAAAGATAAGAGAACGTTCATGGCTTTTGTAGACTTAGAAAAGGCTTTTGATAACGTTGATTGGACTAAATTGTTTGACATTTTGAAATCTATTGGAATAAAGAACAGGGATAGGAGGGTGATATACAATCTATACAGAAACCAGACAGCAGTCATTCGAGCTGAAGGATGTGAGAGAGAAGCTGGTATTATGAAAGGTGTAAGGCAAGGCTGCAACTTATCACCCATACTTTTCAATCTTTACATTGAACAAGCAATGAAGGAAATTGGAGAAAAATTTAAAGTGGGAGTGAAGATTCAAGGAGAAATAATTTCAACTCTGAGATTTGCTGATGACATCGTCATCTTGGCCAACAAGCCTGAGGATTTGAATGAGTTTTTGAATGGTATGGATTCAGTCTTACGGAAGGACTTCATGATGAAAATTAATAAATGTAAAACAAAAATACTGGAATGCAGCCGAAATAAATCAGAAACCTCTATGGAGATCAAATTGGCAGGTGAAAAGCTGAAGGAAGTAGGAGACTTCTGTTACTTAGGAAGCAGAATAACCAGTGATGGACGAAGCAAAGAGGATATTAAAAAATCCTCTCGGCACGCCGGAAGGCGGAGGTAGATTTCACCGGGCAAACTAGGGGATTGGCTATAATAGGCAAAATATGCAGGTTTTCGTAGGAGGATCAGACCTCATTGATTGCAAGAAAGTATTTTACATTTGGAGGTTAAAAATCAACTTTTTTTCGTTTTTGTATGCATATTTTTATCATTTTATTGTCTTATGAGGATGGTAACCTTCTTGTCATTCGGGGTTCATTTTTATACTTCTGATCACACTGTCCTTATGCAAGGTTTGGAACTGATGTGTAACTATCAGACAGTCTGTTACTTCTTCTCGCAAAATTTTATCTCCCGCAGAGATTTTTGTTGGTTCCTCAGTTTAGGGGCTGCGACAACGTGGTCATGTAACCCCGGGTGTGTAGAATCTGATAAACTGTGTTAATTGTGATGACTGTTTTAGTCTGTAATTCAGGTAAGGTCTGCAGACGGTCAATTTTAAGTAGTAGTTCCTAATTTTGTACCATATCCTAACGTGAACGACACCTAGCTGTGAACTTGGCTACTAGATGCCACCGCAACCAGCAACTTGCAACAAACGTTGGAACTTCTCCTCTAAAGGAAAGCATACTGAGGGTTTTTTAGCGCTCTTAGAAAATCCGACGACTTTGGCCGGCTTTGAACCAGCGACCTTGGGCATATAAGTTCAGCATGCTACCAGTTAGCCGCTTCCCACAGTCAGATGGAAAAATGAATGTGATCTCGTGCAATGGCGTTGTCTTGGCAACCTCTGATAGCTCATCCCTTATCAATTTAGAAGCGTTGTCACGGTAACCTCCGATGGCACTTGGCATGTTCTTTAATTCCGAAATCATTTTTCTCTTCCCTTGGCGTAATGGTAGGTCAGATCAAAAATTCTTTCAGACAAAGTTTTAGGTAATTATTAGGGGAATATTTTCCATTATGTACGGGTTTGATATTGTGCCTATTAAGAGAGATATAATTAATGTTTCCCGAAAAAAACACTTTTTTCCACCCCATTGGTCAATGGTTGGTGCTATCAAAAAACCTATTTGACATAAATTTTTGGCACTTATCCGACAAATATTATGAACTTTGAATTGATTCGATATTTCACGTATTAAGAGAGTTATAGCGACATTTCACTTTTTCGAAAATAAAAAAATTCCCCCCCATTTTCCCCCCTTTTAACCGATTTTGCCCATTAACGAACTCGACCGATTTTTTAAGGGGTTACATATTATGTAAAACATTAAAGTGATTGGTGCAAAATTACGGCAGTTATCGTGTCCACAAGAAACTGATATATATGCATATATATACACACACATATATATCAACTTTTGAACTGACGGTGGTTTGGGGTCTGGGGGATGTGAAACGCGAAGATATGTCGAAATTTTCCGGAAGTCGAAACATGGCACCCATTGCAATAGTTAGCTTTCTGATGAAATCTACCTAAAATAGGCTACATAATTTAAAATACTACCATCAACGACACCTAGCTGTGAACTTGGCCACTAGATGCCACCGGAACCATCAACTCGCAACGAACGTTGGAACTTCCCCTCCGAAGGAAAGCATACTCAGGGTTTTTTGGCGCTCTTAGTAAATCCGACGACTTCAGCCGGGTTTGAACCCGCGACCTTGGGCATAGAAGTTCAGCATGCTACCAGTTCCGATACCGAAGTCGCTTCCCACAGACATATGAAAACAGAATGTGATCTCGTGCAGTGGCGTTGTCATAGCAACTGCTGATGGCTCAACCCGTATCAATTAAAAGTAAAGTTGTCATGGCAACCACTCTTGGCACTTGGAATTTTCTTATAATTTAAATCATTTTGCTCACTCCGTGGCGTAATGGTGGGTCATATCGAAAATTCTTTCAGACAAAAGTTTTAGGTAATTATTGGAGGAATATTGTCCATTTTGTACGGTTTTGATATTGTGCCTATTAAGAGAGATATGATTAATGTTTCCCGAAAAACCCACTTTTTTCCACCCCTTTGGTCAATGGTTGGTGCTATCAAAAAACTTATTTGACATAAATTTTTGGCACTTATCCGACACATATTATGAACTTTGAATGGATTCGATATTTCACGTATTAAGAGAGTTATAGCGAAATTTCACTTTTTCGAAAAAAGCCCCCCATTTTCACCCCCTTCGACCGATTTTGCCCATTAACGAACTCGACCGAGATTTTATAGGGATACATGTTATGTAAAACATTCAAAGTGATTGGTGCAAAATTACGGCAGTTATCGTGTCCACAAGAAACTGATATATATATATATATATATATATATATATATATATATAGATAGATAGATACATATATACATAAATTATATATAAACTTTTGAACTGACGGTGGTTTTGGGGTCTGGGGGATGTGAAACGCGAAGATATGTCGAAATTTTCCGGAAGTCGAAACATGGTACCCATTGCAATAGTTAGCTTTCTAATGAAATCTACCTAAAAGTAGGTTGGCTCAGGCAAGGAAAGCCTTTCTTCAAAAAAGGAATCTGTTGACATCGAATATATATATTAGGAAGTCATTTTTGAAAGCCTTTGTCTGGAGCGTGGCGCTCTATGGAAGTGAAACTTGGACTATTGGTGCAGCAGAAAAGAGGAGAATTGAGGCATTTGAAATGTGGTGTTACAGGAGAATGATGAAGATCAGATGGGTAGATAGGGTTACAAACGAAGAGGTATTAAGGCGAGTGGGAGAGGAGAGATGTTTCTGGCGACTGCTAATGAAGAGAAGAGATAGGTTGGTAGGACACATACTAAGACACCCAGGAATAGCAAGCTTAGTTATGGAAGGAAGGGTCGAGGACAAGAACTGTAGGGGTAGACCAAGGTTAGAATATGTTAAACAGGTTGCCTCGGATGTAGGGTGTGGTAGCTATGTAGAGATGAAACGATTCGCTCAGGACAGGGAGGCATGGATAGCTGTATCAAACCAGTCAAAAGACTGAAGACAACAACAACAACAACAACAACAACAACAACAACAACAACAACAACAACAACAACAACAACAACAACAACAACAACAACAACAACAACAACAACAACAACAACAACAACAACAACAACAACAACAACAACAACAACAACAACAACAACAACAACAACAACAACAACAACAACAACAACAACAACAACAACAACAACAACAACAACAACAACAACAACAACAACAACAACAACAACAACAACAACAACAACAACAACAACAACAACAACAACAACAACAACAACAACAACAACAACAACAACAACAACAACAACAACAACAACAACAACAACAGAGGAGAGAAGAGATCCCGTGAAAGTGATAGTGCTTGCCCTCCTTCGGATAGAAGAAAATAGGGGGCTAGATATTTCATGTTTCAGAAGGGGGGCGGGACAAAAAGTTTGAGAAACCCTGCTCTAAAGAAGACATCACCGAGTGACCGAGCAGGGCTGACGCCGGACACACCAAATGGCCCGGGTCGTAGAAGAGCCAGACATTAGACTGTTTTGCGAAATAAAACTAGTTACGATTTGAATTTTGAAAATTGTAAACTTTGCTTCTAATAGCAAGATGTGTTTCCTTGGAAATATATATAATAGTTCTACAAGACTGGCAGTTATAATATTAAAACAGTTATTGTTTTGTTTCCTTAAGTAAGAAGATTACCTCGTTCTTCGCTGTCACCCCGGAGGTCCGGCCGGGTTTGATTCCCAGCTCTGCCAAGAATTTAAGAAACTGAGAAGATGAGGGTTCGATTCCCACCTTGGCCATCCTGGAAGTGTTCGTGGTTTACCTCTTCTACTCCAGGAAAGAGTGGTTCCTAACGTAAAGCAAAGCCCCCCTCCTTCCTATCCTCAGTTTACAACATACACTGTTACACCCACACCAAAACACACAGGGACATATCACCACGATGCCACAGTCCCTAAAATAAGCAACAACCACCTTAAGTAAGGAACGATCCTGGCATTTGCCTGCTGTAGAGGTGGGAATCGAACCCACCTCTTCTCAGAGTTGCCTCAAGAGGCTGAGTGTACCTCGATCAAAGCCCTCACACCAGAATAAAATTTCTTGGCAGAAGCCTGGTTTCGAACTCGGAAACCGGAGTTTGGAGGGGTACAAGATAATTGGTGGTTATATTGCTGTTCCACACTTCAATACTAAAGGTGCTTGAGGAGACGATAATGATAATAATAATAATGTGACCAACGTCACATCAGTGCAAAATGTGTTCAGTTCAACCCGAGACCAATGGCAGTCAAAACTGCCCGGTAGCATAATTTTTTTTTCAGCCCGAGCCTAGCCACGGTATATATTTCCGAGCTTCCTATTGGCTGTTATGTCAAGCCATTCTCCTGGTTCCGAAAAGAGACGGTAGATAGCAGGGCTCACATCCGATCAAACATGGAGGAACGTTATCGAGTGAGATGTGGATAATATTCGATGTTGAATTGCATTATTAGCGTGAAGCAGGCATGAAACTTGCTTTAGTTCAAGTTTAAAACAACTCACGCAGCAAATGAATGCGTTCCAATCTACATTTAAGGTCTAAGTGAAATCATTTGACATTTAATCACATGTATTAGTAGCTATGATAAAATAGAAGCGTATCCGACGGCAGATGTGCACAAGTGGTAGCGAGCGAGCTTGGTAACTTTGAGGTCCCGGGTTCAAGTCTGCCCTAGGGCACAGATTTTTACTTCTTTTGAATTATTTCATAATATCCTCCCTACCTTTTACAGCATGTTTTATGCCTTGTTTCATTGAAATTATCTGTATGGGTGATTGAAATAATAAACATTGTTGGGAGGAATTCTTCCCTATTCTCACTTGAATTTATATTCCCACGCTTACTGTTCAACGCGGCTAGCGTTCTTTGCTGTCTCCCCAGAGGTCCGGGTTCGTCTTAACTGTTTTATTCATGTGATTTTTTACAGTGGCATTGTGCTTCCACATTTATTCACCAAACAACGATTTGCCATTGTGACTCATTAAAGGCTGGTCCACATTGGTGAGGCCAGCAGCTTGACCACTGCAGGAATTGACGCTGATGTTGCTCTTGTTCATTTGAGCAACTTGGACATGGTGGTCATTGAGCCCTCCTACTTGTAAATAAATAAATAAATAAATTTCTCAGATAACCTGTGTTATTGTGGTGTCTGTAGTATGGTGAGTATTTGATATTCAGGTGAGGATTCGCAAGGAGGCGGTCGTGCTTTTGTTATGAACAATTTCGGCATTTGTCTGCAGTAGAAGTGGAAAACTATGGAAAATCACTTCCAAAATAGCTGGGGAATCGGACACACCTCTACTCAGTTTTGGCTCATGAGGCCGAGTGTACCCCGCTGCAGTCCTCACACCAGAATTGAAATTTCTCTGCAGAGCTGGGAATCGAACCCGGACCTCTGGGGAGACAGCAAAGAACGCTAGCCGCGTTGAACAGTAAGCGGGGGAATATAAATTCAAGTGAGAATAGGGAAGAATTCCTCCCAACAATGTTTATTATTTCAATCACCCATACAGATAATTTCAATGAAACAAGGCATAAAACATGCTGTAAAAGGTAGGGAGGATATTATGAAATAATTCAAAAGAAGTAAAACTCTGTGCCCTAGGGCAGACTTGAACCCGGGACCTCAAAGTTACCAAGCTCGCTCGCTACCACTTGTGCACATCTGCCGTCGGATATGCTGTATTTTATCATAGCTACTAATACATGTGATTAAATGTCAAATGATTTCACTTAGACCTTAAATGTTGATTGGAACGCATTCATTTGCTGCGTGAGTTGTTTTAAACTTGAACTAAAGCAAGTTTCATGCCTGTTTCACGCTAATAATGCAATTCAACATCGAATATTATCCACATCTCACTCAATAACGTTCCTCCATGTTTGATCGGATGTGAGCCTTGCTATCTACCGTCTCGTTTCGGAACCAGGAGAATGGCTTGACATAACAGCCAATAAGAAGCTCGGAAATATATACTGTGGCTAGGCTCGGGCTGAAAAAAAAAATTATGCTGCCCGGTATGGTAAGTTACTACATGCCCCATCTATCGGAACAAAGTAGAACTTGTAGAGAATTAATGCGCTGGCTGTACTGCAGTGACATCTAGGAGACCTTTCCAGGAACTTCAGGTGAACAGCCTTCTGGATCTTCGTATCAGAGGCGAATTCAAAAGTTAAGTATTCGCACCAAGCAGGGGCGTATTTAAGGGGGGGGGCTAAGGGGGCTCCATCATCCCCCTTCCCCCCCAAAAAACCCAAGACAAATTAAGAATGTTCTGCTTTGGTAAAAGCATACATACAATAATTGTAAATTGTGTTGTACCCTAATCCTAACTTATTGGCTAAGTTATAAACAATATTAAGATTGAAATTAGACTACCTCGTGGTGTAGCGGCTAGCATTCTTTAGTACCGCTCCGATGGTCCGAATTCGAATCCTGGCTCTGCCAAGAAATTTTAATTCTGGGCCTTGTGAGGCAAAACTGAGAATTCCACACTACGGTATTTTAGAGAAATAAATTATCAATATGTAAAAAAAGATAACTGTTTACCTTTCTGCTCGATAAATTGGCAAATATGTTTGACATTCATACTCCATAGGCCATGATACAAAATGCATCAAGTACAAAATTTTATTTATATGTGTGTTGTATTTTACATTTTTTGGTATTGCCACTAATTGTAGGCTATGAATTTTACAATTAACTCTTATCTAAAATAATTACACAAAGTTATTTGCTCTAAGATATTGGTTGATATTTCTGGTTATTTAGCGGTGACAATCCCCTGAGAATACTCACAATATTCCAGGATAGTCAGAACCCCCCAAAAATATTATTGTATTTACGCCCCTACCACGAAGAGAAGGGATCTGCGAGAAAGCGTCTCTGTCGATAAACAATCGATTATTGTTATTTGAGAGCGAGCTGTTGCTATGGTAACTGACTGTTGACGCCTTCCTGCATTTACTCAGTTGTATTCGCGAATACTGACGTTACTGACATTTGCTGATGACATTATCATATTAGTCGATTCAACAGACGATTTAAATAGTATGGTCTCCGTCTCGAGGAAAGAATTCATGATGAAAATCAATAAATGTAGTACAGACAAGTAGTTCCGTGAAGAACTATACAGCCTATTTTCATATATCCTACTCATGTCAATTGCCTCTATCAACATACAAAATTTCAGTTTGATTGTTGTGATAGATTCGCAGATATTGAGAACCGTCTAAATATTTCAGATGATCGCCAGGTTGGATTTTTATTTATGTACTGTTACATGAAGATTATTTTGTTCGTGTGGTATTCAAACTTCAGTCGCATTATTAGAACACAAGAAGTAAAATCGAGATTTTAAAATTTCGCACAGCTGCCATCTTGTGGTTATGAAAACAATTGAAATAAATTCAATGCCATTTCATTACAATATGTATGGACATTTACTGTACCACATTTCACTGCGCTCAGATGGTTAAATCAAGAGAAAGGTGTATTAAAATGTTTCAACAGCAGATTGTTCGACTTCAACTTTAGAACAGGATGTTTCATGATTTATTAGGATAAATATTACGTCTTGAATATTAATATCAGTTTAATTTGAAAAATTCTTTATGCATAGTTGTAAGGTTGTATGATGTAGTGTATATGTGTATCTGTAAGTGTATAATGATTCTTAAATGATTTAAACTTATTTAATATCTCGTTGGCCTATTTATTTAGACTATAGTTTATATATAGAAATTTAGAAACAGTTAATTCTTTATTTTAATGTATTTCCTTGATTTTACTTCACGATTAGAATAAAATAAAATAAAAATGACCTTCACAAAGACCTTTATGAGATCTAAATCCTCCCTCCTTCACGATGTCGTGAAGAGGGGGTGGCAAAAACCCACGGGCCTAGGAGCGCATACAATCTAAATCCTACCCTCACACCAGAAACTGAACCAGGACCTTAGAAGAGACACCACAAGGTGGTCGATTTTATAATGAATACGCACTTAGTTCCAGCTTGTAAACCACACTTTCGTTACCCTTTCTCACTGCGGTAGATGGAACTGCTTTGCGGTAAGGCACTCGGAGGAGTTATGTGTGCGGTAAAGGCAGACGCTATTCAAGAATGAAATGAGAGCAACAAACGACATCTTCAACCACAAAAATGAATGTTTGTACCTTATGCTTGGGAAGCAAAATCAGCAATGATCATATGAAAAGAAGATGGTATATTGGCTTTCACGATCTGTCAATTAAAACTCAGCAATTGTTCGAGGTTTATTCCGTGTCTTGTGTGGGGGTTTCGGCTAGAACACCAAGCTGGCTCATCAGCGGCCTCTTGGTGTCCGTGTCTGGAACCCCACAGGAGTAGTCAACTGCACGCTACTTCCCTTTTTATGAAGCGCACGTCCGCCTCTTTACAGCGAGAGCTAAAAGCACGGACACCAAAGGCCCTCTGGTCAGCCAGCTTGGTGGTTCTATGTGAACGAGACACGGCATAAACCTAGAAACATTGCTGGGTTATATGAAACGTAGGTTAGCATTGGCAACTTGGAAACAACGTGTCGTCTCAGAATTCCCGACTATCAAAATTCACGAATTCCAAGAAGAGGATTAGCGGTTTCTTCACCTGGGCCAGTCTCAAAACTACGAGCTGGGTCAGTTTTGAGTGGATAAATGCCCAGCCTTCCCACATAACGATTGTAGATATTTGAAAATGTAATCGGAATTGAACGCTAAGGTTCATCGTTAGCACCAGCCTCTGCTCATCAAGACCTGGGCTTGTCTGTAACCTCGCACCACAGGGGTTGAAACTTGAAAGGCAGTGTGAGCCACCATGCAACTCGTCCCTCCTACGGTCATCGCAGGTGGAGTCGGCAGTTTTGAGACGTAACCCTTTCAGATAAGTCCACTTTACTTCATTACCGGTACCACAGTCAAAGTAGAATGACACAGCTTGAGGATCTTATGCTTTATGATAAGTTTATGTTCGACGATGTCGAAATGTAAATATTATACTTCAGAAAATTGTATCATAATTATGGTCATTATAGTACTGTTTTCCATTATGATACAGTTTATCCAGTCATTCATTGACCAATTAGGTAAGGATACCTTCGCGCATGCGCTCAAAATCCAACATGTCTATAATTATAAATTACCGACATGGAAAGTGCACCGTCTATATGTTCGCGAATATAAACTGGCGAATATGAGACAAGAAATAGCACTGTACCTTAATATCCCCAACCCCAATTTCTACACAGCGCATTGCTTCCAAACGACTTCGGTGACAATATTACTGAATGCTGGTGCTCATCGCCAGTCTGTAAACATATTATGGCATTGCCAAGCACACAGCGCTCATGCGTTGGTCGGTCAGAGAACTTGGAAAACAGAGATATCAAACCCAGCGCTTGCACTCCGATCACAAAATTCAAGTGACTGAATCTCAACAGATATTTACGAATATTTATGTTAAAACATATAATAAGCTTATAATTATCGTCGAACATAAACAGTCGTATGCAACTCGCCTATAAGACACTCGTTGCATAATGCACTATTATATTTATATTCATTGAGTACAGTGTAGATGGACAAGGGGCGGCTTCGGTGGCGTAGTTGGTAGCATGCTGAACTGCTGTGCCCAACATCGTGGGTTCAAACCTGGCCGAAGTCGTCGGGATTTTTTAAGAGTGTTAAAATCCTTCAGTATGCTTTCCTTCGGAGGGAAAGTACAGCCGGCAGTCCCATGTCATATTTTTATGGCATGAAAAAGAACCTTCCACTAACTAAACTTGTGTGAACCTAAATTTCTAGGTTAAATTTCGTTGTAACGCTCTATCAAAGTTCCAACGTTCACCACTAGGTGTCAGTAATATCTGACAGCGAAAGTTGGGACTACTTGAAATTGAATGAAACTTTTGAGCTCACCCCGGGTGTCCGCTTAAAGCAGCTACAGGCTCTGGCGAGCCGAACATGCCCTCGGACACTCCCGGCACTAAAAGCCATACGCTAAATAACAAGAAGTTCCGTGACGAATTAAAGAGCTTACTTTTCTTAAAATTTAAGATTCATGCCAATGATTAATCTATATGGACCTATCTAGAATAATGACGAAATTAAGTTGGTTATATCGAAATTTCTTATTAGTTCGAAAAATACCTGGTATAATTTAGCCTAATAGAGCACTAGAGTTGGCAGCCCTGGTGACTGAATATATTCTTAGTTCCATCTCTTAAGGTACAGAATACAAACTTTGGTTGAAGTCCAATGGATAGCATGGACGTTACATGCAGTTAGACATTGGATCTGATGGCTTGCATACTTTCTGATATATTGACATTAGGGTAAAAAAATAGAGACAGCATTTATTAACAGTTGGCAGCCGTGGTTGCTCTTAAGAATACGCATAGTCATATCTGTTATGGCACACATAGCACATACGACGTTTGGTTGAAATCCAATTGATAATATAGAAGTTACATGCATTTAAAAATTGTTCCTATCAGCAGGTTTAGAATCATGTTGGTAGTAGTGTCGTACATTAGTTGCTCCAAACTAATGTAGAATGTCGGAGCATTTATTAACAGTTGGTAGCCCTGGTGGCTCTTAAGAATACGCTCAGTCATATCTGTTTATGTTCATATATTACATACGAAATTTGGTTGAAACCTAATGGATAGTGTAGAAGTTATATGCTTTTAAAAATTGGACCTATCAGCAGGCATAGAATAATTTTGGAAACACTGTCATGTATGGCCTCCTGGAAATTAAACTGGAATATTATTATCGATATTTGTTCCAATTTTGGAATAGCTCCCATTCATACCTTCCAAGATATCCAACGTGGAGCTCAAATTTCTAGTGCGTTTTTACTCATACCAAATTTGGTTTGGATTGCTTCGGCCATTTAAGAGTTGAAGGGACACACACACACACACACACACACACACACACAGACACACACACACAGACAGACAGACAGACATTTGCCCGGATCGATCTCATAAGTCTACTTTTTCCTAATTTTTGCTAAATGTGATAAGTAGGCTAAAAACTTGTAGCAGCCGTAACTTGTAACTTATCATGGGGGTGTTCTTCTGAAAATGTCTTTAAGTCTTGGGACTTTATTTATCTAATTGCAAATTATCTTTTACACCTATGGTTAGGCTTTGCTAAGGAGAGCGATTGAATCTATGTAGCTAATCTTGTTTTCTTGTTCTCCCAAAATCTCTTCATCTTCTCGCTTTGACTCTTTCTGCACTCATCTGTCCAGGTACTGTTGGATGTAATGTTTGAGTGGTCTGAAAATTGATGATTGTCAACTAGTTCCCTGTCCAGTACCATATCACTTGAGATGTCTGTTTCCTGAAGGTCTTTTACAATTTCAAGCAGCCGTTGTCCTTAGGAAACTGATTAACATTTTAACTTCCAATATGCTCAGAACCCAAAACTTGAGAAAAGAGAAAATGGATTTTTCAACCGAAACCTAAGTTAGCGCCATCTTAATGAAATGTTTTATTCAATCATAAATGTGACCGGTGTAGTATTTGAAAACTATCATATAGAACAGTATAAATGTCGTACATAGGCCTGTTCCCTCTAATTTCACTGCAGGAGCAATGCCAATTTCGGCATACTTAGTAATGTAATTTATAATGAATGGAAGTCAGGAGACAGAAGAATCATCAGAACAATTATTATCAAAAGCACCAAGTAAATGACCAAGGAGATTACTGCCGAATGAAGTGGTATATCGAGAGAGAGATACAATGCGGAAAAGGAGAATCTCTTTTTCTGCCATTTCTCACGCCTACCAGAAACCAGACTAATAAAACAGCTGGAAGAGTAAAAGAAAGAACAACTGGTCACAGAGGTCCAGCATAATTTAGATGATTTAAATTTAACGATGCCCCAAATTAAAAATGGAGAAGAGAAGAATATTTTAAGGAATAAATACTTACGATTCACATTAACAACATTTGAACGGAAAAACTACACCTTCACAGATGAGCAAAGGGCAGCCAGGTCAGATAGAATGAAGGAATTTAGGGTACAGAAGAAGCTGAAGCTGAATCGCTAATCTCCAAATACATTTGTTAGACTTAATTGTGAGTATTTGTATTGTTTAAGTGCTCCAATGAGGGCGTAAAATATGGAAGTAGAAGAATGGAAGTCAGAAATCTATCACAGAACAAATTGTCTAAATCAGTATTCCCAAACTCCGACTACTTCATATGTTCCTAAGGAAACAGACTAGTTTGTCTGGCGAGAGCAATATTTTCGATCAAATAAACGAAAACATTTAAAACGGATGTTGACCACGAATCAGATAAGAGCACAGGAAAAAGTTGTCCGTAATCACTGATCTGTGACCGAGAACACATTAGTTTTCAAGCAGCTGAAATCAACCGAAAAAATTGGTTAAAACATGTTCATCTCTTGAGTTTTTGGAATAATTGAAATGGAATTCTTTGACTCCCTCCCAAATTTGGCTTTAGCATAATATCTAGATTCTCATAATCTCTCCGTCCAACCACACTACTACAATTCTCCCCACCAAGCATGTATCATAGAGGGTAGTATAGCGATTGGTCACTGAGGATGCATGTTTAGGATCTGTGTTCAGACAAACAATTTGGCCCTCTATAGGGGTAGCCAAAGTTAATTTGGGAATGAAATACCATGCCAGATTAAATGAATCAAATCTTTCTAATGTCGTGTCAGTGAGAGTTTCGCCCAGATGTGTCGATTGGACTCGTTAGCAGCTATCAGAAGGGAGAGCAACTTCATTTTCTAATTTGTCCTTAGGCCGCAATATCTCTTGGGCCGAAGGAAGATGATTTTTATTTTCGATGAATTCAATTTTAGAGATGTAGAGGAAAGGCTGCGAAGGTGGAGTCAGGAGTTTGAAAGATATGGCTTGAACATCAATAAAACTAAAACAGAGGTGTTGAAAGTACAGAAGGGTCAAGAGCCAGAAATCAGGCTAAATGGCACAACGCTGGACAGTTGCAATACTTGGGTAGTAGATAACCTAGCCACATGTCAAGTGAACAATCGAATCAAGAAAGGAATGCACTTTTACCACCAAGTAAGATGGATAAATAAGTGCCACACATTGTACACACCAATCCTCACATACACCACACTAACCAGGAAAGCAGCAGAAATGAAGTCATCACCAGTGACAAAGAATGCATGAACGTTAAATAAGATATTTATACTATGTTTTTAACAAGTTTTAACATTGTTTTTGTTGTATAATGAGCTGCATGCAACCATGCATTTCAAGACAGGAAGGGCTAATTTTTGTAGTTTATGTTTATGTTCACCCTATTGCATGATACCTGAGATCTTATATTCAATGTTATTGTGTGCACGATGTTATCCAATTTCGTAGTATATTTTGGCTGATGAAGAATTGTAACAGAATTCGAAACATGTACCAATAGGTTACACGTATTTTGAAGTATTGATTCGATGGACAATAAAGTATTTTAATACATTTTGTAATACACTCTGGCGGCGCGGTTCTTTCCTGAATGAGTGCGCCAGGACACATGGGCTCCACCTCCGAAAATAAGACTCAGCACCAATAGAGGCTAGTTTGGCTTCGCTTGGCTTGTGTTGGCCAACAGGTAAAGCCAACAGCCGCGTGGCGCGTTCACCAGAGCGCAGCCTGCAAGCGCAAGCTAGAATTACTTGAAGTGATTTATATAAGGTGCGTTCAAAAAGTAACGAGCCGTAGGCTGGAATGCGCAAACCGGTGACGACATCGGCTAATCGTGGCGTGTGTAACGAGGTGTGGTTCCGACCACAGCGTCGAAGGTCACAGCCCGTCGCTAGAGGGCACGCGTGCACGTCACGTGACGATACAAAGTGAGCAGCAACATGCATCAATCGTCCAACGCTGCCAGTCGCATTGCAAACAGTGACATGGAGGCGTCAACCGAAGAGCAAAGAGGTGTTGTTCGGTTTCTGACAGCGGAAGGAGTAGGGGGGAACAGACATTCATCGCCGAATGTCACAAGTGTACGGCGAACACTGCATGTCCCTTGCAAGGGTCAAGGCGTAGCACAAGCGCTTCAGGGAAGGACGGGTGTCGTTATCCGATGATTCCTGGTCTGGGGCACCCCCCTGCATTACCAATGGCAACGTCCAGCTGGTTGATGCACTCATTACCCAGGACCGCCGAGTGACAGTGAACGCCATAGCCGCCGTGGTGGCTCCACGACAATGCACGACCTCATACGGCCAACACAGTCGCGGCACTCCTGCAGTAATTCAAATGGGAGGTTCTCGGCCACCCTCCATACAGTCCAGACCTCTCTCCCTGTGATTACGCCATGTTTGGTCCCCTGAAAAGGGCTCTGTGGGGCCAACGATTCACCTCGGACGCCGACGTCCAGCTGTACGTGCGGAACTGGTTCACATCGCAGCCCAGGGAATTTTATGAGACAGCCATTCACCGCCTCGTGTCACAGTGGGACAAGTGCCTCAACAGCCAAGGCCAATACTTCTAATATACAGGTACTGGTTTCTCTAATTATGCCTCCGGCTCGTTATTTTTGAACGCACCTTATATTTCAACCACAATGCAGAGAACACAGCTCCAGGGTTCCCAATTTAATGCTTTATCACTATATCTGGCGACTATAAAATATATATAAGATGCTTTTAGTTCTGTCATGTTAGACATTTAGCGACTTTTGCACGCTCATATTGGTGCCAGGAATACGTATTAGGTAGATTTCATTAGAAAGCTAACTATTGCAATGGGTACCATGTTTCGACTTCCGGAAAATTTCGACATATCTTCGCGTTTCACATCCCCCAGACACCAAAACCACCGTCAGTTCAAAAGTTTATATATAATTTATGTATATATGTATCTATCTATCTATATATATATATATATATATATATATCAGTTTCTTGTGGACACGATAACTGCCGTAATTTTGCACCAATCACTTTGAATTTTTTACATAATATGTATCCCTATAAAATCTCGGTCGAGTTCGTTAATGGGCAAAATCGGTCGAAGGGGGTGAAAATGGGGGTCTTTTTTTTCGAAAAAGTGAAGTTTCGCTATAACTCTCTTAATACGTGAAATATCGAATCCATTCAAAGTTCATAATATGTGTCGGATAAGTGCCAAAAATTTATGTCAAATAAGTTTTTTGATAGGACCAACCATTGACCAAAGGGGTGGAAAAAAGTGGGTTTTTCGGGAAACGTTAATCATATCTCTCTTAATAGGCACAATATCAAAACCGTATGAAATGGAAAATATTCCCCTAATCATTACCTAAAACTTTTGTCTGAAATAATTTTTGATATGACCCACCATTACGCCAAGGGATGAGAAAAATGATTTCGGAATTTAAAACAAGAAGTTCCGTGAAGAACTATACAGCCTACTTTTCATGCCAATGATTATTCTACAGAATATGAACCTATCTAGAATAATGACGAAATTAAGTTTCCAATTAGTTCGAAATACTGTATACCTGGCATAATGTATCTAAATAGAGCACTACAGTTGGCAGCCCTGATGACTGAATATATTCTTAGTTCCGTCTCTTAAGGTACAGAATACAAAATTTGGTTGAAGTCCAATGAATAGCATGGACGTTACATGCAGTTAAACATTGGATCTAACAGCGCGCGTAAAATCATGTTGGCAACAATGTCATGCATGTATTGGTCAGAAATAATCTGAAATAATATGATCTATTGTTGCGCTAATTTTGAATGAAATCCATTAGTTAGTATAGAAGTTACATGCATTTTAAAATTGGACCTATCAGCAGGCTTAGAATCATGTTGGCAGCACTGACGTATATTAGTTACTCCAAATTCGTCTAGAATGCCAGGTACTATACGTGTGCAAAGTTTAGAGCTATTGGCTTGCATACTTTCTGATATATTGATATTAGGGTAACAAAAATAGGGACAGCACATATTAACAGTTGGCAGCACTGGTTGCTCCTTAGAATACGCATAGTCATAGCTGTTATGGTACACATAGCACATACGAAATTTGGTTGAAATCCAAATGATAGTATGGAAGTTACATGTATTTAAAGTTGGACCTGTCAGCAGGCTTAGAATCATGTTGGTAGCACTGACGTATATAAGTTACTACAATGTAATATAGAATGTCAGGGACTATACGTGTGCATAGTTTAAAGCTGTCGGCTTGCATACTTTCTGATATATTGGTATTTGGATAAAATAAATTAGGAGCATTTATTAACAGTTGGCAGCCCTGGTAGGTCTTAAGAATACGCTCAGTCATATCTGGTTATGTACACATACAACATACGAAATTTGGTTAAATTCCAATTGATAGTATAGAAGTTATATGCATTTAAAAATTGGACCTATCAGGAGGCTTATAATCATTTTGGCAACACTGCCATGTTTAGCCTCCTGGAAATTAAACTGAAATATTATGATCTGTACGTGTGCCAATTTTGAAATAGCTCCCATTCATACTTTCCAAGATATCCAACATGGAGCTCAAATTTCAATTGCGATTTTTTAGCAGTTGGTAGCACTGACATCATTTTCAAATATGGCCGTGAGATATTCAGGTATAGATCTTTACTCCTACCAAATTTTGTTTCGATTGCTGCAGCCGTTTAGGAGTTGATAGGGGGGGACACACACACAGACAGACAGACAGACAGACAGACAGACAGAAGGACAGACAGACAGACAGACAGACACACACACACATTTGCCCGATCTCATAAGTCTACTTTTTCCTCATTTTTGCAAAATGTGAAAAGTAGGCTAAAAATGCCAAGTGCCATCAGAGGTTACCATAACAACGCTTTTAAATTGATAAGGGTTGATCTATCAGAGGTTGCCAAGACAACGCCATTGACGAGATCACATTCATTTTTATTAGCCTACTTTTCACATTTTGCAAAAATGAGGAAAAAGTAGACTTATGAGATCGGGCAAATGTGTGTCTGTCTGTCTGTCTGTCCTTCTGTCTGTCTGTGTGTGTGTCCCCCCCTATCAACTCCTAAACGGCTGCAGCAATCGAAACAAAATATGGTAGGAGTAAAGATCTATACCTGAATATCTCACGGCCATATTTGAAAATGATGTCAGTGCTACCAACTGCTAAAAAATCGCAATTGAAATTTGAGCTCCATGTTGGATATCTTTGAAAGTATGAATGGGAGCTATTTCAAAATTGGCACACGTGCAGATCATAATATTTCAGTTTAATTTCCAGGAGGCTAAACATGGCAGTGTTGCCAAAATGATTATAAGCCTCCTGATAGGTCCAATTTTTAAATGCATATAACTTCCATACTATCAATTGGAATTCAACCAAATTTCGTATGTTGTATGTGTACATAACCAGATATGACTGAGCGTATTCTTAAGACCTACCAGGGCTGCCAACTGTTAATAAATGCTCCTAATTTATTTTATCCAAATACCAATATATCAGAAAGTATGCAAGCCGACAGCTTTAAACTATGCACACGTATAGTACCTGACATTCTATATTAATTTGGAGTAACTTATATACGTCAGTGCTACCAACATGATTCTAAGCCTGCTGACAGGTCCAACTTTAAATACATGTAACTTCCATACTATCATTTGGATTTCAACCAAATTTCGTATGTGCTATGTGTACCATAACAGATATGACTATGCGTATTCTAAGGAGCAACCAGTGCTGCCAACTGTTAATATGTGCTGTCCCTATTTTTGTTACCCTAATATCAATATATCAGAAAGTATGCAAGCCAATAGCTCTAAACTTTGCACACGTATAGTACATGGCATTCTAGACGAATTTGGAGTAACTAATATACGTCAGTGCTGCCAACATGATTCTAAGCCTGCTGATAGGTCCAATTTTAAAATGCATGTAACTTCTATACTAACTAATGGATTTCATTCAAAATTGGCACAACAATAGATCATATTATTTCAGATTATTTCTGATCAATACATGCATGACATTGTTGCCAACATGATTTTACGCGCGCTGTTAGATCCAATGTTTAACTGCATGTAACGTCCATGCTATTCATTGGACTTCAACCAAATTTTGTATTTTGTACCTTAAGAGACGGAACTAAGAATATATTCAGTCATCAGGGCTGCCAACTGTAGTGCTCTATTAGGATACATTATGCCAGGTATACAGTATTTCGAACTAATTGGAAATTTCGAACTTAATTTCGTCATTATTCTAGATAGGTTCATATTCTGTAGAATAATCATTGGCATGAAAAGTAGGCTGTATAGTTCTTCACGGAACTTCTTGTTAGCCTACTTTTCTCACTTTTCAAAAATGAGGAAAAAGTAGACTTATAAGATATATCCGGGAAAATTTGTCTGTCCTTCTGTCTGTCTGTCTGGCTGGCTGTGTGTGTGTGTCCCCCCCCTATCAACTCCTAAACGGCTGCAGCAATCGAAACCAAATTTAGTATGAGTAAAGATGTATACCGGAATATCTCAGGCCCATATTTGAAAAAGATGCCAGTGCTACCAACTGCTATAAACGCACTAGAAATTTGATCTCCATGTTGGATATCTTGGAAGGTATACATGGGAGCTATTCTAAAATTGGCACACATGTAGATAATACTATTTCAGTTTAATTTCCAGGTGGCCATACATGACAGCGTTGCCAAAATAATTTTAAGCCTTCTGATAAGTCCAATTTTTAAATGCATATAACTTCTACACTATCAATTGAATTTCAACCAAATTTTGTATGTAATATGTGTTCATAAACATATATGACTGAGTGTATTCTTAAGAGCCACCAGGGCTGCCAACTGTTAATAATTGCTCTCTACTTTGTATCCAAATATATCAGAAAGTATGCAAGCCGACAGCTTTAAACTATGCACACGTAAATTACCCGACATTTTACATTAATTTGGAGTAACTTATATACGTCAGTTCTACCAACATGATTCTAAGCCTGCTGATAGGACCAATTTTTAAATACAAGTAACTTCTATACCAACAAATGGATTTCATCCAAAATTGGCACAAAAATATATAATATTTCAGATTATTTCTGACCAGCACTCGCATGACATTGTTGCCAACATGCTTTTACGTGTACTAATAGATCCAATGTCTAAATCCATGTAACGTCCTTTGGACTTCAACCACATATTGTATTCTGTACCGTAGGAGATGGAAGTAAGAATATATTCAGTCACCAGAGCTGCCAACTGTATTGCTCTATTAGGCTACATTATGCCTAGTATACCTTATTTCGAACTAATTAAGACATTTCGATATTACCCACTTAATTTCGTCATTATTCTAGATAGGTCATATACTGTAGATTAATCTATGGCATGAATCTTAATTTTAAGAAAAGTAGGCTCTTTAGTTCGTCACGGAACTTCTTGTTCCATCTGACTATGAGGGAAGCGGCTAACTGGTAGCATGCTGAACTTCTATGCCCAAGGTGCTGGTTCAAAGCCGGACAAAGTCGCCGGATTTTCTAAGAGCGCTAAAAATCCGTCAGCATGCTTTCCTTCGGAGGGGAAGTTACAACGTTCGTTGCTGGTTGCTGGTTGCGGTGGCATCTAGCAGCCAAGTTCACAGCTAGGTGTCGTTGACGTTAGTATTTGGTACAAAATTAGGTACTACTACTTAAAATTGACCGTCTGCAGACCTTACCTGAATTACAGACTAATACAGTCATCACAAATAACACCGTTTATCAGACAGATTCTACACACACCCAATGTACACGGGGTTACATGACCACCTTGTCGCAGCCCCTAAACTGAGGAACCAACCAACATCTCTGCGGGAGATAAAATTTTGCGTGAAGAAGTAACAGACTGTTAGATAGTTACACATTAGTTCCAAACCTTGCATAAGGACAGTGTGATCATAAGTATAACAAGTAGTTCCGTGAAGAACTATACAGCCTATTTTCATATATCCTGCTCATGTTAATTGTCTCTATCAACATACAAAATTTCAGTTTAATTGCTGTAACAGATTCGTAGATATTGAGAACCGTCTAAATATTTCAGATGGTCGCCAGGTTGGATTTTTATTTTTGTACTATTATATTAAGATTATTGTGTACGTGTGGTAATCAAACTTCAATCGCATGATTAGAACACAAGAAGTAAAAACGAGATTTTAAAATTACGCACAGCAGCCATCTTTTGATTATGCAAACAATTGAAATAAATTAGATGCCAGTGGATCAACATTTGTATAAGCATTCAACGTGCAACGTTTCGCGGCACTCGGATAGTTAATTCGCGGGAAACGTCCATTTAAATATTTATACTTCGCGTCGCCGCCATGTTGGATTCGTGCTCACCAGGTTACTGAATGTCCTATAGGTGAACATATGTTCATAGTCTATATGAACATAAAAATTTCAGTTTGGTTGCTGTAAAAGATTCATAGATATTGAGAACCGTCTAAATACTTCGGAAGCTCGCCATTTAGGATTGTTATATGTATAGGCTATAGAGTTATGTACCATTCAAGGACACTTATTGCCTAGGTTCATTATTCAAACTTTCACTTCGATCGCATGATTACGACACAAGAAATAAAAACTTAATTTTAACATTTCGCACAGCCGCCATCTTGAGGTTATGTAAACAATTGAATTAAATTAGATGGCAGTACATTACAATCTGCAAAATCATTTACTGTACCACATTTCACTGCGCTCAGAGAGTTAACTCACAAGACAAGTCTATTAAAATATTTCAAATTCGGTTGGTCGCCATGTTCGTTTTGTACTTTACAGGTTTATGAATTATACATAGGTAAACTTGTATTAGTACCCTTTATCACCGTACAAAATTGCAGGGTGATATCTGTAATAGTTTCGGAGATATAGAATGTCAGTGAAATATTTTGCACAGCCGCCATTTGGAGGTTATGTAAACAATTGAACTAAATTAGACTCCAGTGCATTGCAATGTGTATAAACATTTGCTGTACCAAGTTTCATTACGTTTGGATAGTTAAATCGCGAGAAAAGTCTATCTAAAAGTCTCAACTTCGCTTGGCCGCCATGTTGGTTTTGTAGTCACCATGTTTTTGAAAGTCCCATTGGTGAACTTCTAGTAGTGCCCTTTAATACCGTACACAATTTCAGGGCGATATCGGTAATAGTTTCGGAGATATTGAATGCTAGTGAAATATTTCGCACAACCGCCATGTTGGATTGGTGAGACGTAACAAAATTTGAAGGGCACGGTCGAGGTCGCCGGGAATAGTGCTATGAACTTACCGAGTTTCACTGAAATCGCTCC
Organism: Meconema thalassinum; assembly: GCA_946902985.2. Taxonomy (NCBI): domain Eukaryota; kingdom Metazoa; phylum Arthropoda; class Insecta; order Orthoptera; family Tettigoniidae; genus Meconema; species Meconema thalassinum. The sequence goes on from OX336401.1 coordinate 176,765,623, forward strand.
AGCCGTTTAGATTTTATTACGGACACACACACACACACACACACACACGCACACGCACACGCACACGCACACGCACACGCACACGCACACACGCACACACACACACACACACACGGACAAAAGGTGATCTCATAAGCCTATTTTTTCAAAATTGAAAATGGACAAAAAATTAACCCCAAATGACAAGAAGGTTACCATCCCCATAAGACAGTAAAATGTTAAAAGTATGCATAGAAAGACGAAAAAATGTTAACTAACCTCCAATTGTAAACTACTTTCTGGCAATAAATGAGGTCTGATCCTCCTACGAAAACCTGCATATTTTGCCTATTATAGCCTATCCCCTAGTTTGCCCGGTGAAATCTACCTCCGCCTTCCGGCGTGCCGAGAGGATTTTTTTTTCTCTATTTATAATGTAACAATCCGGAATTTTTGTAGTAAGTTTTGCTTTGTCTTGTTGGTTTAAGTTGGCGACACGTTACGCCTACCAGAACGCAGATAGAATTTCTCAGGTTTGCGGATGGCATTGCAAGTGTTTAATGGTAGCGTCGTTAAATTATTTTTGTGTTTAATTATATCAAGTGCAGCGGATATCCTTCCCAAGTTTAGGCTACATCTGTCTGTAAGGTACGGCATCCTGTTAATCTTATTTTACCTGTTTATTCCGCGGTGGCAGCTGAAATTGTGTCAAAGTTTTATTGCGGGTCTTGTACAATTTCACAGTCAAATACTGTGATTCTGAAACTTAGGACTAGAGCATAGAATACGCAGTGTCTATACTTGCAACGTTTGAACGATTTGATGGCAAATTTTGATTTTCCTGGCACCAGCCACCACTGGTAATAATAATACTTTCCCTAGCCATCAAAGACAAAACATTCCACTATCACAGATGTTTACCTTGTGATCTTATCAATATGTATACGACATTTAAGAGAAACTGTGCTAGCAGGGTACTGACCCCAGTTGGAAAGACAGATTGGTTTAGGAACAAGACTGGACTAAGACAGGGGAGTGTGCTGTCACCTCTTTTGTTCATAATGGTAATGGATGAAATTGTAAAGGAAACAAAGGAAGCCTATGGACATAAAGAAATGCAGTTACATGTTATTTGCAGATGATATTGTGATCTGTGGAAGGAACACCGAATAAGTGCAATAGTAACTAGATGCACTGAACGAAAATATTCAGAAGTACTGTAACGTGTTTTTCGAGGGTATTTTACGCCACTGACATAAGTCAGTAGGAAGCCATTCTATATTTATTTACGCGGCAAATTGTTCAGCCAAGAGAAGTTTTCAAGTAACTTATTATTATTAAGGTATTTTTCTGGAGCGCTTTTTATAAGATTATAAGTATACAGATAGGTTTTCAATGTTATAGAAAACACTATCAAGCGAATTATTACGAACAACATTATCGCGGAAAATTATATGATTACGGAATTTTCGGATTTTGTCAGTTAGAGTTTGTTGAGAGAGATGAGTCACTGGGAATTCGGCTACAGGCTTATTCTTGTCGAGAAGCATGACGCAAGCGGGGTTGCTGCTTCAAGAAAAGGCGAAATGGCCTGGACCGGTAATCGACATCATCGTCGCGCCGAGTGTAATGACCCTGAGGTGGGGAGGATCGCGTGGTAGTGCAGCCAATCAGAGAAGAGCGGGCGAGGAGAAGACGGCTACAGAGAGGGGATGCGACGAGTGCATATATGGTTTGCGCGCCGAGGAGGCAGGGCGATTATCTTTGTAAAACTTGACCGTTGTGGTGGCTCGTGTGGTTGGTTCCAGTGTGACCGGACCATAAGTTAACATTTATACAACTAACGAAGAAGATGACGACGTCCAGAAGGCTGTGGGAAGCTCTCTTCAACATCCAGTACGAGGGAAATGCCACGGCAATTTCCAATGGTAAGCGCGAATGACTCAGAACTACATAATCTCTCGTTTCTTTGTTTCATATTCAGCATTTCAGTAACTTCATAGCTTGGGAATAATAGTAAAATCAGTAATTCATCCGACTCCGTTTTCACGTAATTCTCTAGCGGTAATATTCAAATCGCAACGCTCCAATTTAAATTTAAAATATATTATTATTATTATTATTATTAATTTTGCTATACTTGTTTTATATAATAAATTCATTTCTTTTAACCATGCAATCTTTGCTTTCAGTATGTAGCATTAGATATAGACCAAATTCCTTCTCCTGATACAATTGTTAGTTGGGTTATGATCAAAACATACCACGATCTGAGTGTAAAGATTCTTGAAGGTGTTCTACCAGAGCTAGGTGTTGTTAAATATAAATTTAGATTTCAACATAGCGTTGATGTCTTGGCGCCCATTAATACAACATATCTTAGTCAGAGTAAACAATACATTTGTACACCCCAACAGTGAGGGCTATAGAAACCATTACAGTACGGCCTGAAAATCAGTATAGAGAAAAGCAAGACCATGGGGATGACAAGAGGGGATAGACAAGGAAAGGGCACTGTGAAAATTGGAAGTCCGAGTTTGGAAATTGTGGACACGTTCAAATACCTAGAAAGTGAATTGATGCAAACTGGTAGGTTGGACATGGAGATTGGCAGGAGGGTACAGCAGAGCAATGCATTCTATCAAAGTGTAAGAAAACTTGTTTGGGACAAGGAAGTACCAAGGAAAAGCAAGGAGGTAATGTATAAAGTGTACTATGTACCCATATTGAGACTTGGACCCTGACAAGCAGGCAAGAGAGTAGAATCCAAGCCAACCTGGCGCAGTCAGCTGGCATTTGAGGGTACACAAATGCGAGGGAGCCGTGTCAGTACATTTACTGGCACGTTAAAGATCCCCTTCGGGGCAAAATTCCGGCACCCCGGCGTCTCTAGAAGCCAGTGTAGTTAAAAGGGACGTAAAACCAATAACATTATTTATTATTATTATTAGAATCCAAGCCAGTGAAATGAAATTCCTAAGAAGTATGATAGGAAAGACAAGGAAAGACATAGTGAGAAATGAAGATGTTTGGAAGAAAGTTGGATGGGAAAACTAAATGAGAGAATTGAGAAGAATAAACTAAGGTGGTTTGGACATGTAAAGAGGATGGAGGAAAATAGAATACCAAGACAGATGCTGGAGACAAAGTGCAAGGGTAAGAGAGCAAGGGGAAGACCTAGAACAAGGTGGATCGATTTAGTGAAGAACAGCGTAAGAAAAAGAAATCTGGACTGGGACAAGATCGTGGAAGAAGAATTGTGGAAGGAAAGAGGAAAGTGGAGAAGTGCCATAAATACCCCGATCCGGCAGGAGCTGGATAAGGGGAAATGATGATGATGATGATGATGATTATTAAGAGAAACTGGGAGATTCATGTTTGTAATACTCCCTTGTTTGATGAAGAAAACACCAAAACATTGCCTCCTACATATCATGGGATGACTGATCATTACTCAAATCTGAGAGGTATTTAAAAATTGGAGATAGGTGGGAGAGTTACGCTATGCCACTAGGAGGAGGATATGGATGAAGGGATTGGGGGTACTTCCCAACGAGATATCTAGCAAAGGGAAGTCAACTCTAAAATAATGAAACTGTCAACATATTTAAATAAAATTCATTATTTCTAGAGCTACAGCAAATAATATTAAACAACTGATTATAACTAGCAGTGGAAAAGAGTTTGGCTTTTCCCCTAAACACATACATTCATTAGTGAAGTATCGAGAAGAACACAATTACATTTGCATCCACAGTCGCACAACATCTCCCAACAATATCAATAGACAGCACATTTGCATGGTAATTCCATGCACAAGATTTTTTTTGTTCATATAACTTAAATATAACAAGAAGTTCATCAAAGATCCTGTGCATATTCCTTAAAATGATTTGATGCAATTCTCCAGGCTCCTGTCTTGAATGTTAATTGAAGTGTGATAATTCAGAAGAAATATTTAAAAAAATCTCTTTCTGTTGAGCACTAATTTTACTCCAAAGTGTTGCGACCCCACTTTTGAGTTCATGGTTAAGGTGCAATGATCGAGAAGGCTGCAGCTATCCCAGTTGTAACCAAGGCTTCCGGTATGAATTGTCTGCAAGTGCTTGCACTCCCCAGTTGCCACGGAAGGGCATGAAGCCACCCAGCAAAGGAAATTTCTAAGAAGAGTGCAGATTAGAAAGATTGTGTCGATGAAGATGTGTTGCAAGCAAGAGAATTTATTTTCATGCTCGGACTTTCTGGACTTAATTCCCCTTAATATTTATGTTGACAAAATGACTGAAGAACGCCAAGGTTGCTGGAGGACACCATCTCCTCCATGCTGGAAGCAACACAGGAACTGATAAATAATTTACTAAGAAAAAATAAACTTACTTCATACCACATTTTGTGCACAAAAAAGTCTTGATGCTTGCACAGACACAAACATAAAACTGTATCAGTTTTAAACACACACACATAATCTTGATGAAAGATTTAGGTTTAGAAATAGAGACAGCCAACATTTGCGGTTCAATGTGAGCACCATAGAAAAATATTTATATAAATGAGAAGTAAAATATATACAAGTAGGCTAAATGAATTGGCATAACTGGATGTCCGTTTTCATTCATTGTTTTTGTATCTTGCTCTTCCCTTCAACGCAAGCAACTCGAAGAAAGCCTCTAAAATCTTCTACATCACAGTTTGTGAGATTGTATATAATAAAACTTTGGTTAGGTTTTATTTGAGTTCATCTTGTCGACTTGACACACGCATATCACAGCGACTCTCACACATTATGCTATAGGAACCTTCACTCTTATATACAACAATTCTCCAACAAAGCAATCTTTCTTCGCAGTTTAAAAATAATGCATAGTCTTATCCAAGGTTATCAATGAATTGACGTAAGATGTTAGCAGATACTAGGGATAGAATTTTCTTCACCAATAATTTACTTGAAAAACCTTAAAACAATGGATTTAATGAACTAAAACTTTGCAAAATCACCTATAATTAAGAGTTTGAGATTTACAGCATTTGTGCCAAAAATAATGTTCATATTCTGTGGTACCTACGAGTGGATATTAGCACCATTTAAAGTGCGACATTTTCTCAAAATACGAAACACTGTATTGATTTTCTGCAAAATAACTGCAATATTATTGGTTTACTACCGGTACACAATAAAGTAGCGGTATTGAGAACCATGCAAATGTTAGAAATATCTGTCCATTAGTCAAACTTAGCTATTGCTTGGGTGAACAGTATTTGGAATTTTTCAAAATGCAAAATTATACGAAACTGAATGTTTGTTTGTTTTATGTTTATACAACATAAATTTATATATTTTGATATGTATACTGTATTCATATGTTTGGTTCTTCTTGTGATTGTATATTGTAAATAATAAAATGAGCCAAAATAAAAGATGTAGTTAGTTATTGTTGTTTTAAGAGGTGGAACGACGAGGTCATCTGCCCCTGAGATAAAAGATCAAAGATACATTCAGGAATGGACGATTGAAGTTCCAGGGTCACATTCTCAGAATGAACAATGACAGGCTCACCAAAAGGATTCTCAACCTTGCTCTCATAATGGAAGTCAACAACAACTGGATTACTGAAATAGAAAACGACCTTCAAGAAAATGATGTCACAGAGGGAACTAAACAAGATCAACTCTAGTTAAACAAAATATTCAACTACCATCATTTTGCTGAGAAAACTAATACTGGGACCAATAAATCGTGGACTGAATAATGGAGGAAGTGCCCAGATGAAGAGATTTTGGGAGAAGAAAGGAAAATCATTAGGATAAATTCTATCACGCACAAATGGGCATGATCATGTTAATAAAAATTTCAAAAAAAATACATGGTACCGTGGATTCAGCAAATCAAACAGGATTTGGGGAAGGCCCAAGTAAGAACAGTGGAAGTCTTTGACAGGAACCTATTCCGATGTAGGGTAAATGGATGGAATGTAACACCAGAGAATGAGGCTCCAAAGAGACCAGGAGCCAAGTGGACTGAGGAAAGGAAGATGGCCCACGGAGAAAGAATGAGGGCTGTATGGAAGATCACAAAGGCGAATCATAAAAGTACTGCGTGATCCATCTGGGTCCATTCGCACATAATATTGAGAGCTTTATTTGGCTCTAAACTACGTGGATGTCGAGGTTGCTTGAAAGACTGAATGTGCCATCATAATTGAATTTTGTAAGAGATCTTGTTTACAATTGGAGTTTGCAAAGGAACTACATTTAAAAATTTAGGAATGATTTGAAATACTTGTTAATTGTCTGCAGTGGCAGTGATTATGGAAGAAGAAGATAGATCCTTTCAGAGCTCTCACTGCGATCTTCTGACTTGAGGGAGAACGATCTCCAGGGATGGTCGAGTGCCCTCCAACTGACAAACTATTGACAGTTATTTTGTTCAGGTTGTACTTTAACCGTTAAGAAGGAATTGGAGGTTAGTAAACTGATCTATCTTTGTATTTAAAAATCAATTTGCATGTAACTTTTCACAGCAGCTTCTAAATGGGAGAATACATATACAGTATATCTCTTAGTAGCGGTAATAATATTATGGACAATCTATAATAGTTTGCCCCTCTGATATTCCAGAATTCATTTGTTGGCCATAGACACCGAGGTTGTGTATTATGCAAAATACGAGTGAGGTTAGTTTTCAACAATGGTTCATAAAAAATCCGTTAAACACTTCATTGGTGTTGGAATTCAGCATCTTACATCAATTCACTGCTAACCTTGTAACAGTATTTACGATAAGACTATGGACATATGACTATTATAACACTTTTTCTGTTTCTAACACATGCCACCAGGGCTGTGAAATGTCTACAAGTCAAGAAGACATAAGTAGAAAGTGTAAATGTTAAAAAATATATTTTTACCTTCATAATTGATCTCCAAAAATCAAGTTTCCCTCACCATCTTGTGAAGACAGCAATTTAAAAGCCATGGTGTGATAACCAATCCCTTCCCACGTCTCTCTATGCTTGGAAGGATATAAACAGCCTAAATCAATACTGAAAGGTTGACCTTGTTTCAGTTTAAGAATGTCATATATCCAAATTGTCATCCCTCTAAAACTTATGTTTGTTGGTTTCCTTGTCTTTCTTCCTAGCAAGAATAGTTTCAATATTGACATCTGGAAAAGTAATTTGGATACACAAAAATTGTACTAACATTTTAAATACACTGCTCAAAAAAGTTTTGCATATTGCATGATGATGTATTTTTATTGCTGTATGATGACATTTTGTTTTTGCACATTGGCTCAAGAAGACACGTTGGTTTGGGACTGTTATCGGACATGGAGTTTGTACATACAACCTGCACAAATGGGGGAAGTGGCCAAACCCCTGCTGTGATTGCGTTGTATCGAACCAGACCTTCAGGCATATTGTGGAAGATTACAAACTAAGAGCGTACTTAGGTGACCCTAATGACTTTTGCAGTGCTGCACCATCGAGTCGGACTGGACATAAGGTTGATATCTGTGCTCGTATTACTATTATTGTGTCCCATGTGTAATGCCATACGCTACATAAATAAATAAAACTGTTATCGGATAAAGTACGAGTATTATATTTACATTTAGAAAGTGATTTATTTGTCTATTGTTTAAAATTTTATGGGCGTAGCATAGGGTAATGTACGAGTATTATATTTGGTCCACAAATACATGATCTGGCAATATGCAAAACTTAGTTTGAGCAGTTCATAAAAATGGCCTTGGACAGAGGTCTCCTTGGAGTGGTGTAATCTGTTCAGACTAATTTCTGTTCCAAAACTTAACATATCTTAAAGTTGACATTAACATGTCATAATTTATGATTTTTGATAACTGATAAGTTTTGAATTTTTATAAACACCTTAGTATTTATTTGGCTGCCTTAATTGATTGCTTCCAAATCCAGTGATAGTTTGTAAAAGGATGCTTTTCTTTTGATATTGTAGGGATATTCATGGCTTTGTATGTCATCTTCAATGGCTTGGGATTGCAGGGGAGTAAGTTAGTTGGGTCTCAGCACAAGGTGCAAAAGTACTATCAAATCTGATACCGTACGGTACACAGACATTAAAAAGATTCGACACTGAGAAGCAGTTAAATTTTAAACTGTCTTATATTAAAATAAAACACTACTTCAAATTATTTCCATTTGAAGATGTACCATACTTTAAGGCACTTAAGCGGTTTTCCAAAATCCAATTCTACACCAAAACCAATTAACATTTTTTTCAAAAGGTGGTGCACCACCCCTCATAGGAGGGTGCAACCTGACACTCACTTTGGAAACTGTAAATAGCCATGATAAATTTCACAAAATTTAAGGCACATTTTTCTCATTATTAATCGTACAAGATATTCAAAGGCAATACTTGACAACACATGTCAAGAGAGATAAACTGAGACAGATTTGAGCCTGTGTGAAGAATCCTGACTAACAAACATTTCACACTCCACTACTACATTTCTATGGAGGGATTCAAATAGGTTTGAATATACGTTCCATACTGTATTTGCTTCAAGGAAATATAACAGAAAAAATTAACATTGTAGATCTAGACTCAAATTGCATATTGAAATGCACAGACCATTGTTTGATAAGTTGAAGATAGGCCTACTCGCTTAAAAATTGTTCTGGACTTAAAAAAGTAAAATGCAGGAATCTAATAAAAAAACCTGATGCACTCTCGATTATTATCCTCGTTTATGGGGATTTGAGATTGCATTGATAATACAAACATAACCTTAAAAATGATACTAAACAATGGCATGTACGATACAAAAACCATTCAGATTCCTCTCATGTATAGCTTTGAAGCCATTTTTCAGTGTTGCCAAATTGACATTTAATATTGTAATTTTCAGTTGGTCACCACGATACGATTCCAATTACTGGAATATGCAAAATAATAACCTGAAAAAAATTACATGTAATTAACATACTTTTCTTCTGTAGTCCGCAACAAATACTGTATACGGTATATCTTAATCATGTGTAATACTTTTAGGTTATTGTTTTGCATATTCCAGTAAATTAATTGAAGTGATAGAAGCCATTTGTTAGTGTTGCCTAGTTCTCTTAAATAGTTTTTAATAAGAATTATATAACTGGCTGAATCAATACCTTAATGAAAATAATTATTAATAAAGTTGTTCTTGGTTCATGTTTCAGGGACTAATTAACAATTTTTATCCCCTTCATCAGCCAATTGTAAAGCATTAACATAATGACATTATGATAAAGTGTAGCACTGAACTATAAATGGTTATTTAACCTAATATGGTGCACCATATATGTTGCTTGTAGAACAATATTTTAAATGAAATAGTTCATAACGGTGATAGTAGCCTATTCAGCCTGCAAATATTAACGAAGATTTATGAAGAAAACCAGCAGGCAGTTCATTCACATTCCCTCTCCAAGCAAAGCTTGAAGCTATATTTTAAAATATTTTTCTACAACCTATATACTGTATATGGTGCACCATATTAGGTTAAATAACCATTTACCTATATAAGTGCTATACTATATCATAATGCTGATGAAGGGGATAAAGAATGTTTTGTTGATTATTCCCTGAAAAATGTACCGGTACCAAGAACAACTTTAACAATAATTCTTTTCATTTATGTTTTGATTCAGGCAGTTATATAATTCGTATTAAAAACTATTTAAGTACCGTACAACAATACGGAACCATAATGGTTCTATTAAAGAAAGCTTTCCAGTCGGTCAAAACAAATTATGTCCAACTACATTAGGCGGGAAAACAAGTATTTATATGTCCTAACCTGAAAGAAATACCGTATTACAAAATATATTTATCCCAAAATGGAATGCTTTTGTGTATAAAAATGTACAAAATTACATAAGTACTGTCAAGTGGGGATACTTTGGCCAGTGCATATACTTTGACTAAATTTTCAGAAAAGTTTGGCAGGACCTGGTGGATAAACAACGTCAAACTTCCAACCACACTGATTATGCGCAAGATAATAACCGCACATCCGCTTGCTATGAGAAACGAATCATCCACCCCTGCAAACCTTTTCTGAAAATTTGGTCAAAGTTGGCTATACCCACTGGTCAAAGTATCACCACTTGACGGTACGGTATATAAGCAAATAAAACCATGTCATTGTGTGATAAATATCTCATTTGTGTTGACAGATTGAATGTTACAATGTTAATTAAATTTCTCTTATTTCTCTTTCAAGAAATAATCATCAATTTTTTTACCGTTTCAATTTATCACTTTCCTCATTTTCAGGAGCATCAAAATGGTTGGTGTATTCTAACAACATACAAATCTATATCTAGGTTATTTAGATGCCTATTTTGATGAGTAATAGGAGATTCCTTGAATATCTCACCTTCACTCAATTTGTCTTACTTTGGTCAGCCTGTCCTCGCTCAGCAGTTCAAATCCTATGCACCACAACTGATACACTCTTTAACTTGTTGCCATTTCTAATTTCTAGTGTTACTGTAGATAGAACATGTCCATGCTTTTCCGCCATAACTTGTTGCTTATAACTGAAGACACAATAAGCACTGGGACAGCGTTCATGACAATGGATAATCAGACTATTGGTGGATTGCCTGAGGCATGGCAAACACAACAAAGCATTGCTACCGGTGCCGTTTAGCTGTAAGCTTTCGCTGGGCAGGTATTTTTTTCAAAATCAGCATAGGACATGAGGTTTTATTTTCCAACCTACGCATGGATACAGACAATCCAAAATTTACAGTACCAGTAGGCTACTACATTTTGTATTCTATATTTTGGTAGATTTTTGAATTGTAGGCTATAAGTACCTTGAACCAATGTGACAAAGGCCAACATCTTTGCAATGTATCTCGGAGACAGTAACGTTAGCAACTCGAGCAGTTTGGCCTTTTACTATAAACACAACAGACCAATCACGGCTGGTCTGTCAGGCCAAACTACTCAAATAGCACCACTTAGAATATATCTCCGATTCTCATTCAATACATCGCAAAGACATCAGCCTTCCTTCATGATAATGTTCTGGATTTAATACACCTTTAACATTTACAGACTAACACAGGGGCTCAATTATTCCCATTCTACCAACCAAACAGATTTATTTATTCAGATCATTCAGTAGTTACTAAAGAATACCACATCAAAATCGGTCTGAATATGGACTGAATTTGCATTATTTTAGAGTATGGAATGTACGTTCAAACAGATCTGAATATGCATTTGAAATGTAGTTCATATTGTATTGACTATTGCCAACTTGCTGCAACCAACAAACTGGAACATATCACAAACTTTTCTCAACAAATCAACGATCATTCGCAAGTTTCCAAGAAACTATTGTAATACCGGCTGATTCAAGGAAGATTTCTTTCTCGATAACAAGGTGCGATAGATGAACAGGATAATAAGCTAGGATCTTTCGATGAAATTGTACAAATGTTTCGGGTTCATTTGTATCCTTCTTCAGGACAAAACAAAACACCAAACTGTGCTAACAGGATAAGAACATTTAGAAGGAGTTAAATAAAATAATGAATGGAATGCCAACTGTCATGGGTAAATATAGACAAAATGAACACTGTTCTTGGAATCGCATATCTTCTAGTGAGGAAAAATTGATCCTTATAAAATTATAAAACAAACATTCATTTCTTTTTGGTTAAACTATTGTTAAAACGTTAAAAATCCTCGCAGAGAACAGACACGAGTAGTTCACACATTCCTTATAAGAAGCAAGTTCTTTTCGCACTTTTTCTTTTATTGTGTGTTTCTTGGCTTGCTGCCATTATTGAAGGGAAGCGGAGCCATTAGGACATCCCATTCAACCAGTCTCATCGGTTCCATGTTCCATACAATTCAGGAAGGATTTCACCCTCATTTTATACTCTTGTCTGTTCTCCGAGAGGATTTTAAATGTTTTAACAACAAAGGGGGGATTGTGATGATTTGCATCAACAAGTATGAAAAAGGGGGTTCAGTTATAGAAGACTTTAGACTTTGGCTTCATGATGTCATACCCCAACATTTAGAATCCCTGTTTAATACACATTTTGCTGTCTTGATGCCTTTAAATAAAACGAGCCCATTTATCTATCTCAAGTAGTTATCAAATTATTTTTTAAATCAACAACTATACTTGGGACGTCATTACTTTAGACTTGGCGTTTAAGTGCTATGCTAGCAGTACCTAGTGTTCAGAAGTAAAATCACTCAAACCAGTCAATCACAGACAGCCATTCATCGTGTTTCATCAGCGATGTCGCTATATCGATATGATTGGTTGGTTAGAGTGCTTTCACTACTGACCCCTAGACAGCTCTAGCATAGCACGGTAATGATGCCCTAAGAATACCATGAATCAGCCTGCGTCGTGCGGGGGACACAATCTTCCCGTAAAGAATAAGTCTATACAAATTTTCTCTCCCTAGTGTCGGGGTTGTCATTATACATACACTTCGCTTCTCTTGGACTGTGACGTCACGCTAGCCTTCCTGCTGCGATCATCGGCAGATGCTACGCTGCCGTCCTCTTCGGATATGGAGTTCACTTCAGAGATGGTCAAGGTGGGTAGATGTAGGGATAAGTTGTCTCCCAATGACGAGGTGGGTACCTTGTAGTGTGACTTGGGTGTGTTGAGACCTAGAGACGTTAGCAGTGGTTGAGTCATTGTGACGGGGGTTAGTGTCATGGTGTTGACAGCTGTTGCTAGTACGGGTGTTCCAGCCAAGGTGACCGGGTTCAAACCAGCCGTGGTGAGTGCTGGCGACAGTACAGCCTGTGCAAGGGCTGCCGTTCCTCCACCGTTGTGTCCACTGTGGATGTGACCGTTGGAGATGTTGGTCGGGCTGCCTTCAAGCTCTTGTATGGGCGACAGGACCACTTGGACCACGGGCAGCTCGGTAGAGTAACCTCCATGTGGATGATGGTGGTGATGCATACCATTCACCACCATGTTGGACGACGTGGGCACGTTCGATGTGTTTTGGGTTCCACCAATCAAACCTCCGTTTGACGTGATGCTGGACAGACGCTCTCGGTCCACCACCTCTTTAGTCACGTCTGGAGTGGGGATACGCGGACGATTCTTGAGCGAAACTGGCACGCCATTCATCTTACTGGTGCCTGGAACAAGCAAGAAGCACACATTAGCATCGAGTTGTACAGACTGAGTAGCTGTGATATTGGCAAACCACAAATTAAGGATGGAAAATTTCTTTTCTGATTCTGTATAAATATTTAGGTATTTCTGAACATTTTGGTGGATCATTAGCCTACTTTTCACATTTTGCAAAAATGAGGAAAAAGTAGACTTAAGAGATCGATCCGGGCAAATGTGTGTCAGCTGTCCTTCTGTCTGTCTGTCTGTCTGTCTGGCTGTGTGTGTGTGCCCCCCTATCAACTCCTAAACGGCTGCAGCAATCGAAACCAAATTAGGTAGGAGTCAAGTTCTATACCTGAATATCTCAATGCCGTATTTGAAAATGATGTCAGTGCTACCAACTGATGAAAAATCGCTATTGAAATTTGAGCTCCATGTTGGATATATTGGAAGGTATGAATGGGACCTATTCCAATATTGGCATACATATAGATACTAATATTTCAGTTTAATTTCCAGGAGGCCATACATGGCAGTGTTGCCAAAATGATTATATAAGCCTGCTGATAGGTCCAATCTTTAAATGCATATAACTTCTACACTATCAAATGGAATTCAACCAAATTTCGTTTGTGCTATGTATACATATACAGATATGACTGAGCGTATTCTTAAGAGCCACTAGGGCTGCCAACTGTTAATAAATGCTCTCAATTTATTTTATCCAAATACCAATATATCAGAAAGTATGCAAGCCGACAGCTTTAAACTATGGACACGTATAGTACCTGACATTCTATATTAATTTGGAGTAACCTATATACATCAGTGCTACCAACATGATTCTAAGCTTGCTGATAGGTCCAATTTTAAAATGCATGTAACGTCCATGCTATCCATTGGACTTCAACCAAAATTAGTATTCTGTACCTTAAGAGATGGAAGTAAGAATATATTCAGTCACCAGGGCTGCCAACTGTAGTGCTCTATTAGGTTACATTATGCCAGGTATAGAGTATTTCAAACTAATTAGAAATTTCGATATTACCAACTTAATTTCGTCATTATTCTAGATAGATTAATCATTGGGATGAATCTTAAATTTTAAGAAAAGTAGGCTCTTTAGTTCGTCACGGAACTTCTTGTTTTTGTGATATGAAGGAAATTAGAGAACATTTTTAAGTAGGAGTAAAGATTCCAGGAGAAATAATTTCAACTCTGAGATTTGCTGATGACATCGTCATCTTGGCCGACACGCCTGAGGATTTGAATGAGCTTTTAAATGGTATGGACTCCGTCTTGAGGAAAGAATTCATGATGAAAATCATTAAATGTAAAACAAAAATATTGGAATGCAGCCGAAAGAAATCAGAAACCTCTATGGACATCGAATTGGCAGGTGCATAGCGAAAGGAAGTAGGAAAATTCTGCTACTTAGGAAGCAAAATAACCAGTGATGGACGAAGCAAAGAGGATATAAAAAGTAGGTTAGCACAGCAAGGAAAGCATTTCTACAGAAAACGAATCGGTTGACATCAAATATAGATTAAAGTATTAGAAAGTCATTTTTGAAAGCCTTTGCCAGGAGCGTGGCGCTCTATGGAAGTGAAACTTGACTGTTGGTGCAGCAGAAAAGAGGAGAATTGAAGCGTTTGAAATGTGGTGTTAGAGGAGAATGATGAAGATAGAGTAACAGATGAAGAGGTAGTAAGACGAGTGGGAGAGGAGAGACGTTTCTGGCAACTGTTAATGAAGAGAAGAGATAGATTGGTAGACCACATACTCAGACATCTAGGAATAGCAAACTTAACTATGGAAGGAAGAGTCAAGGAGAAATACTGTAGGGGTGGACTAAGGTTAGAATATGTTAAACAGATTGACTCGGATGTTGGGTGTGGTTCGCCGCTAGGTTTTAGTGGCAGTTCCATCTGGCAGCCAAAGTTGGAACTACTTGAAATTCAACTTGTTGGGAACCCTCGGGCGTTCAATCCCAGCTGTGGCCATTGGCTGCATTGTTCATTTTAAAGGGTTTTAATGTTGTGCCTATTAAGGGAGGTATGATTATCTCTTCTCCCAAAACTCAATTTTTCCCACCCCTTTGGTGCTATCAAAAACCTTTATGGAGATAAGTTTTTCACCCTTATCCGAAGAATAGTTGGCTACAAACTTTGAATGGTCCATTTTTCACATATTAAGAATGTTATGGCGACATATCACTTTTTAGAAAAAAAAGATACGAGCCTTGCAGTAGTCGCATATGATGTGTAACATCTGACATGTTATCCTACTCGTCTACTACACAGCTTGGACATTCTTAAAATGTTAATTTACACTCCATTTTCAGACTGGTACTATGATGAATGTATAGATTGAATTGGAGATATGCTACTGTCACATTTGTGGCGCAGCGGTAAGCTGTTAGTCTGTCACCAAGGTAGACCGGGTTTGATTCCCGGTCAATACATGTGAGATTTTCGAATTGAAATGCCATGTCCCGTGGTTCGCATTCCACGTAAAAGGGAGGTACCGTGGATCATGATCGTCAGATTAACATACACGCAAAACTACAAGCTTCCTTCCTTCCTTTTACATTAATAATTCATAATAACAAAGCGACACACAACGTCGACAGTACTCTCAAATAATGTGAGCACATTCCTCAGTAACTAAAACATTCATTATTCTTAAGGCTCTCATACAGTTCGTCGTAAACAATCAAAACATGGCTTCCTACAATCATGAAATGACCTAGTCTCATATATGATGAAAATACAGCTTTTATTCCACTCATATA
This sequence comes from Meconema thalassinum, assembly GCA_946902985.2. Taxonomy (NCBI): domain Eukaryota; kingdom Metazoa; phylum Arthropoda; class Insecta; order Orthoptera; family Tettigoniidae; genus Meconema; species Meconema thalassinum. The sequence goes on from OX336401.1 coordinate 176,781,531, forward strand.
ACAACATTCTGTTATGCATTTAATATTTGACTACTCACCCACAGCTTGACAATAATGCCGCTTGCTTAAATGTCATTTGTCGTCTTTGTCCTACCCCATGTGATATTCAACCTTGAACGTGAAGCTTCATAAACTGCTCAATGACAAATGGAAGTCGGTGAAACATTTGCCACTGTGCTCGTCAAACCAGTGCCTGCTAAATGCACTGCCTACTGTATTGCCATAACATTCTCGCGCTACAGAGCACACACTGCCTTGTTTCCAATACACACATTTTCAATTGTACATCCAGCTGGCAGTGCGTCTCCACTTCCGTTCGATCCACTTCCGTCCGATCCACTTCCGTCCCATTTTTCTGGCAGTGAGTCTTCACTTCCGCCCGATTTACTTCTGTCCCCAATTTTCAAAATCACTCCCACACAACTATCCAGCAACCGAGCGGAAAGATGTTACACATCAAAAGCCCCCCCCCCCCCTATTTCCACCCGCTTGGTGCGATTTTACCAATTAACGATCTCGATTGAGATATTGAATGGTTATATCTAATGTGTGATTTTGAAAGTGATGGTGCCTGACTGTAGTTATCGTGTCCACAAGAAAGTTGTCTCTACTTATGAGTCCCTGATACTTGGATGTTCCGGGTAATCTCGAGAACCACTGGATGGATTTCGATGCGTAAAGGATTTCTCGAGGAAGGTTTCTGTAGGAAATAATTTATTTATAACCAAAGGAAGCCGAGCAGTAACGATTTCAGTGGAAAAAAAAAGCCGAAACAAAACAAAACAAAACAAATCGGCGTCCGTGCGCTTTTTAAGCTTACGCTGGGTAAACCGTTAAAAATATCAATATACTATGAGTGTAAGAATTGTTCAGCATGAAAAGGTCTACAAAAAGTCCGCGAGAGCATATCTCTATCTTCAATACCTCGCCCACTTTAAGTGTTTTTACTTCTTCCAACGATCTCCATTCAATTACTAGCTTCGAGACGAGCTAGCTGGCTGGCGAGCGAGTGATCCTATCACCCCAGAACTGTCGAGCTAAGACTTAAAAGAAGAGTGGTTGTGTTTGGAGTTTCCCTGGAAGTGTTTTTCTTTACTTCGCCTGTGAACGTTTTGTTCCGCAGAATTCACAGTCAAGTTAAGATTGGACGGAAGGGGGATTTGTGTTTCATGCACCTCGCCATTCTTAAATTACGTCTGACAAGAATTCGTTGCGCATGCATCTCCATGATAATATAATTAATAGCCCAGTCAGTGATTTTAACCCATCATGCCGAGACGTAAAACGGATATAGGTCGTAGTTCATTGAAATAATAAAAGTATAAACGCTTATCATGACTGTAACAATGAAACTCAGCAACAAATAATTTCTCGATTGTCACGAGACAGAGAGAAAGAATTCACAAAGGCAGTCATCCCCAAAGTTCCTATGGCACAGAGAAGAATGTTCATGGTTTGTGGTCCCATAAAGGGAATTCTGCTATGAATTATGATTCCTCCATAAATTATATAAATGATGCTTCAGTTTCCGGGGCGGGTTGCTAGTATATACACTTTAAAACTGACGGGGGTTTTGGGATCTGGGAGATGAGAAGCGCGAAGATATGTAGAAATTTTCAGGAAGTCGCAACACGGTATCCATTGAAATAGATAGCTTTCTAGTGAAATGTAACGTACTTAAATGAGGTAAAATTGTTACATTTTACTTTAAGGAGGAGGACGAGAGAGGATTAGTGGGGGGGGCCAAGTGTATAAAGAGGACGCCTGGCAGTCCTATGTGCACGCAAGTACAACACTTAAATCCAGCAAAACAAAAGTTTGGTGCTTTTCAGTCGGTGAACACGAATGTACCCAGAATGTGCCGGTTTTCGCGGATGTATTATAGGTGCCGGGACGTCCTCAAAGACCGGGTTCGCTTAGTATGAATGGCTAATAGCCTACGCGTGGTGGGGAATGTTCCACGGTCTCTAATAGTTGAAGACCTTCCTGAATTCAATTACATACATCTTATCTAGACTTGGCAACACGTCACAATTACACAGGCATTGACTACAAACAGCACATAGGAACACGGGGCGGGGGGAGGGAAAAACCAGTTCAGAGATAACATTCCAATTCAGTCAACCGTCACTGCTCCAAGAGGGAAGTTGATACTACTCGCAGCTACAGAACGGAAGACATCCAAACAGATAAGTAATACAACCATATAGTCACTCCAAACGGACAAATTCCGGATTTCTATCACCATTATAATAATAATAATAATAATGTTATTGGTTTTACGTCCATTATAGCATTCCACCTAACATCATAATATATACTACAACTAGCATACACTGACAAGTTGCATTACCAATACTGGAACTAAATAATTGTACATATTGTAAATATTTTCAAACATAGATCTTATAGCCTAAGTGTAATGGATCTGATGATGATCGCTTGACGATCAAAACTGGTCATCCTAGTGTATTTATTAATCTCGTGTATTTATTTCAGGATTAGGGCATAACCCAACTCTTTTGGGTACATTCGTGTTGACCGACTGAAAAGCACCAAACTTTTGTTTACTGAGGCAACATTGAAAAATGGCTTCAAACCCCACAACTTATATCCAGTTGGAAGCAACGTGAGGGGACTAGTCACGAGGACGTGTGACAATGTCACCAGCGCTTCCCAGGCGAGCAGCACATTACATCACTGTGTGTTACAACTATTAAAATAATTATTTCCTTTACTCTTATAAGTATGGAGGATGATTGGAACATGCAGGCCAAAAACCGTGGCGTGAACTGTACTCACCTTTACATCTTTTTCCAATGCACTTATACTACTCGTTTGATAGGTTTTAAGAGATTTATTGTTGCGTCATATATTAGTTCTTTAAGAGGGGATTTCCCAGCATAAAATGGCAATCTAGTGCATTACCTTGGAACTTTCTTATTTTTTCGCCATACTGTATGATTTATTTTTTGCAAAACGTCTGCTCATTCTCTCGAGTCATCACTAATAATTACAAAGCAACGCATCACAAATACATTAAGGAGAGGAGGAAGACGCAGTTTCATGAATGATGTCCTTAATGTTACGAAGAAGGCCGGAAGTTCATGCAATCATATTTATGCATATTTTGGTTATTTTGTCACAATGCGTCATATATTTCTCCTTCGTCTGTTTAAGTGCATATCTCTGCTTGAGAAAGACGAATATCCTAATTTCCTATTGTTTTGAAGCGCTTTTTGGTACTTCGTGTTCTTAAAGCCGTATATATCAATTTCGACTCCGGGAATCTATCACAGAATAATACTGAAATTATTTTAATACCTAGTACGTTTCAGTCTTTTTTTTTTTTTGCTAATTAATATAAATTATTTTTGTTCAGCATTCACTATGTAAATATTGTAAAATTATTTTCATTAAAAAAAATCAATGGATAGAATATGGATGCTTTTAGTTTAACGTGACCGTTAATCTCGAGATCATGAGCCACGGGACCTCCTTTTTACGTGGAATCCGAACCACAGGACATGGCATTTCACTTCGAAAATCTCACATGCATTGACCGGGAATCGAACCCGGACCGCCTTGGTGAGAGGCATACAGCTAGACCGCTGAGCCACCACGCCCGTTCAATGGATAGAATAAAATTGTATATAAGTTATACTTAAAGATTAACAAAATACTGTAAAATAATTATTGATGGTCAACACCGCTTGAAGTACCATAAAATAACATTTCCTACGTTTTAGAACTATTTCTTAGTTGAGATTTGTAAATATTATTTAATTATTATTTTACTTTTTATTCTTATGTTATTTACATTGTACATTTTCTTTTGGTAAGCTAATTACAGTGCTAGGTCCAGTATGATTGTCGACAATTAACTTAATCACGCAGCAAATGTGTATGTAAGGTATATATGTATATACAATTGTAGTAGACGCCAATAAATTTGTATTGTACAATTCCTATGAAAGAGCCTCTGGCTCGTTGGAATTAATTGTTCAATAAATGATGATGATGATATTTCAAAAAAGGTGCAGTTATTTGTCCGTTAGTTCATATTTTCTTTATATTCACAATGGAAACGCTAAAGAATACGGAGTGAACGTAAGTGCCGTAGTTATTTCATAGCGCATAATTTTTGAAACGTGATGCATATATATTCATTTAATAGTGCATGAACTTCCGGGCCTTAATTATGAACATCGCCGCCCGCGACTTGACGACTCCGAGTTGAAAACTGCTGAAATCAAGACAAATTGGTATTCTTGTGAGTGTAGTGGCTTTGCAGGTAAATCGCGGAAAGTGGACTAGATACCGGAAAGGGAAGATGCGCGGAATAATAATGGCGACTATTTTAAGGAGGTACAGAAGCAGACATAGAAAGTGACAAGAGTTTTGGCGCTCACTGCAGTCCCATGTGAGTTTGGCAACAAGTACCCAGGAAACAGGAGAATGCTCTCACTAGAAAATATACAAATGGAGACTTTCGGCTTTTAGGTCATGCATGGTGCAAATTGTACAAGGCAACTCACGAGCCTTTTACCAGCTCTCATTACATTCTCCAAATATTCTATCTTTGTCTTTCTCCCTCTGATCAACTTACACCATCTCACGAGCCTTTTACCAGCTCACATTGCATTCTCCCATTAACTTTTCTTTGTGTTGGCGGAAAATCCCGAGATTAATTTTGCCATTACGAACACGGCCTACTAAATTCAAATGGGTTCTTTAACATGCCAACAACGTATGACATGCATGCCGTGATTTTTGCCGCCTTTCAAAAAAAAATCACTTACCATGGCCAGGAGCGAACCTGCAAGCTTGGGGTTGGTAGTCCGACACGGCAACCACTCACCCACCGTGGTAAGTGAATTAACAGATAATAACAAGTCTGCTAGACCTTGGCAACGAACAAGAGGTCGCACTTACGTAATACGTGGTGGGAATGAGGAAAAACCGCAGGTGCGGGGAATCCACCTGGTGTCTGTCTACGCTGTGTATCTTAAATGGTGACTTATGGCAGATGCTGTAATCAAGATTGCCACCAGTCAAGCAACGTGTTTTATCACCGGATTAGAGAAACATAAGGCTAGGATATAAAATGAAGTCAGGTTTATGGAAATACGCGACATTTTGCTTCATTTAAGACCCGTATTACACGACACTCGTTGGCATGGAAGCTTCTACCAGTTCGGGTATACACGCTGGTATAGGCGCTTCTAGCACCGTGTGATTTGTACGAGGGCAGATCAAAAAATAAGTTGCACTTCCCAGTTATGGCCATTTATTACACCACCTATACAACAGTAACACGCCTATAACGACATACAATGTAACGTCACTTTTCCTCATAGTTTCCAAGAGCCTCCAAACATTTCTGCGAACGCACAACCAACTTGTCGATGCCGGATGCATAGAAAGTTCCTCCAGCGTTCTGCAACCACATGGGGACAGCGGACATCACCTCCTCATCGGTCTGGGAATGTCAACCACCGTTCTGTCGAATGATCGCATTCACACTATTGACATTTGCACGGGTCCTGGACGTTGCGGGCCTGCCCTCGCGATATTCGTCCGTGATATCCGTGCGTCCGGCTTCGAATTGCTGACACCACCTTACGATCCTTTGCCGGGATATGGCCGGCACTAATTTCACGATGAATGTCCCTGCAATTCTTCCTTTTGGCCCATAGCAATCGGATTGTCGCACGCACCTCATATTTGGAGTGAACGTCCAGTCGACGCGCCATTGCTTTTGGCCGCTATTCACACCATACAAGACGAGACACCACAGCGACCTGCCTAACAGATGTGTGGCAGTGTCTGTCCCTTTCGACGCTGTGCCCACGTTTGCGACACACAGCACGCTGCTGCAGCGCGTTAGTGTAACTAACTTTTTTGATCCACCTTCGTAGCTTCTATGATAGCTTCCATACAACTCACGAAATTGAAAAGGTGCCATTCTTTCCGGCAGTTTGCAAGGACCATTGAGTACAAGATATTCTCGTCCTAGTAGCGATCCTAGCGGCAACATAAACAAACGGATTGTAGGCTCACGGATAAAAACATCAAACGAAACTATATTTTCTTTAAACGGCGTCTGTGAGAAACACGTTTGCTATACACAGTAAACACAGAACGTGTCATATTATTATTATTATTATGAATTATAATACTGAGCTATTAAAATTCTAATAGTTATCACGAGCGGCTTCGGTGGCTTAGTCGGTAGCATGCTGAGCTTCTATGCCCAAGATCGCGGGTTCAAACCCGGCCGAAGTCGTCGGATTTTTTAAGAGCGTTAAAATCCTTCAGTATACCTTCCTTCGGAGGGAAAGTAAAGCCGGCGGTCCCATGTCATAGATTTATAGCATGTAAAAGATCCTTTCACAGACTAAACTTGTGTGAATCTAAATTGTTGGGTTAGATTTCATCGGAACGCTCTATCAAAGTTCCAACGTTCACCACTAGGTATCATTGATATTTGGTAGCGAAAGTTGGAACTACTTGAAATTGAACGGAACTTGTAGCGCACCCTTTAGGGTGTCCGCTGGAAGCAGCTAGAGACTCAGGCGAGCCGAACATGTCCTCGGACACTCCCGGCACTAAAAGCCATACGATAAATAAATAAGTTATCACGAATGGTATCCATCCATGGTTTTGAACAGGACGTAGGGAAAATACAAATTTAAATGATAGAAGAAAACAATCTTCCCTGCCAATGTTTATCATTTAAAGCGTCCTTGTGAATAAAACTAAGTTGAATAACTTGCTGCACGAGATAGAGATAATTAAAAAGAAGTAAAATTTCCCGTCGATGGTTGGCTTTGAACTCGGGATCTTTAAAACAGTAAGCAGGCGCGATACCACTCGCACAACGTATTCGCTTTCAAGCTCTCAGCTTTATTTACCACACTATGCATACACGTCTTTTTAAATGAAATGGAAGGCACATCAATGAAGTTATCAACATGAAATTTGGTTAACGTATAGAGTATAGGCTACATCACTTATTATCACTGCAAGTAAGTCATGTCTTGCACTGAAGCTTTGCATAGTCATTAGGCTTCAACTGCTGGACAATAACCATTTTATACGGATGAAAATGCAAATCGAAACGCAATATTCGTCTCACTGTTCAATCAGAGCGAGTGAGACAAGCTGTGGAAACCAGTTCACGGCGGCCGGCTCGTAAACTAGCTGCAAATGCATGGCAAAAGATGGGCATCATTTGAAAGACGTTATCTTCAAATCTTAAAAGTTAAAATCTATTGTTCATTCATGTTTTCCATTAATTGACATGTACACCTTGCTGTTATAAGTAATAAAAGAGTTTGTATCATTTAAAATGTTTGTGTTGTTGTGATTTAAAAACCGTCAGATCTTTTTGCCGCTCCCTGTATTATTTGTGTGTGTTGATGAATGTCCAGGAGGGATACGATCCAGCTGGCAGTGCGTCTTACACACTTCCGTCCCATTTTTCATCCCACAAAAATATTCAGCAACCGAGTGGAAAGATGTTACACGTCAATAAAACATGGCGGAGGACTGTTGTTTGAGAACAATACTTGCAGATGATTCGTTTGATTATTAACGCAAAGTGGTTTAAGTAAATTTGAAAACATGCCCGGTACTGATTGGAATGTGACGAACACTTGTTGCCATGGTAACTTACCTTGCCGACTGGCACTCCTATGCGGCCCTCTGCCAGACTTGCGTCCCACTAATCGGTCGTAAAGAGACATCTTGTGCTGTAATACTGGTGGCTGTTGGTTGCCCTGTTGTATCTGTCCTGCCTCAGGACTAGAGTACACCGAATTGTGCCGACCTCTGCCGAATAAGCCCGAACTATACGTGGTGCTGGAAGACCTCACAGACCCCACACGATGTAGCTGCCGCTGGAACCAGTTGGGGCGTCTCTCCACCAGCGGGGTGTCCACACTTTCCTGAAACAACAAACTGATTTCGTTATTTCATCCCCATAAACGGTCCGCACAGTCCTGCCCAACTAGAGGTTGGACGGTATGTGGTGAGACTTCAAGGTCAAACTGAACACTCGGGGCAGACAGATTTCCAGCCATGATTAAGTGGTGGGGGAAACAGCAACAGCAGTCACTCGTCGTCTGCCGTGCCGTCGACATCGCGTGTTATTGCATGCAATCATCTTGAGCTCGGGGTGTGTCCTCCGTTGCTCCCGTTTCCCACCACTTCTACTGTACCGTGACCTTGAAGAATCATCACTTACTGTAGATCTCTAATTAAGAGAGTTTGGTGTCTGCATCCTCTCTCTCGCCAGCACATGTCCCTCGTGGTTTAAGGGTACTGTGACTATTGCCAATAGCATAGCTGTCATTTCTTCCGTCAATTATTTTAACATGTTAATGTACATTCTCAAGACGTAACAACAAAACAAATTATGTATCACAGCAGGGGCGGCTTCTGACTAAACTTAAAAGGGTGGGCCAGATGATATTATTATTGTTGTTGTTGTTGTTTCATATCAAATGAAAATCCACAGCCTGCTTTCAGTCGACCGACCTGGTCAGGGAATGGAATGAATGAAGCCCCCCATCTAGCGGCGAGAATATGAACTGTGCCAGCTGCCGAAGCCTGTCGCACTCCATTGTGGCAATGATTAAATGAATGACATATGAAATGACAGTGGAGAGTGTTGCTGGAATGAAATTGTGACAGGAAAAATCGGAGTACCCGGAGAAAACCTTGACTGCCTCCGCTTTGTCCAGCACAAATCTCACATGGAGGGACCAGGATTTGAACCACGGACCCAGCGGTGAGAGGCCGGCTGTTTCATATGAAATATTGTTTTATATTTGACATTTATTCTTGCCAATAATGCCATCATCATTCCACACAAGACAACATTAGAAACAATTTGTAATACCGTACATAGTTGACACATTACAACGCCCCTCGCCTCTGCTGGGATGAAGCAATAGGATAAGTTCTTTATCCTCGGCATTATCTATGTTTTCACAGAATTTAGCACATGTACATACAAACTGATAGGCCTATCTATTCTCGCTGAAATTATCAATCCTGAGAATTGACAAATTAACTGTACATACATCACATTGGGGGGTGGGATCCCATTTTTTTAAAATTTCTAACTTTGCGTTAGAAGAAAATTGACTTCTTCCTCTTGTGCTTCTTCTCCTTTTTCTCCTCCTCCTTCTTCTTCTGACCACGTTACAATTTCAATTCGTCCTCCGTGATTCTTTCCTTTTCTTCCAGTATCCCTCCTTCATTGTTGGACTATGCTTCTTTTTCAGTCCACTTTCCGCATGTTGTCTTTTCATTCGTCCCTTGGAATCCTTCCAGTTGCAAGACATTAGTCCTAAAACAACCTCTTTTTTTTCTCTAATTCTTGACTTTTTGATTCCAGGTAGTGGTTGATTTTTTCCCCCAAAGATATTTGAAAATTCGTTTAGCTAGTGTATTGTCATCCATTCTGTAAAATGTCCAAGAAACATCAATCTTCCTTTCCTTATTGTTTCTGATATGTTTTCTATGTGTCGATACATTTCATTGTTACTTCTTAATTTCCGAAACAGCGCAATTTTTAGAGGGACGAATATTTTCCTTATATTACTTCTACCGGGTGAGTTAGCCGTGGTCGTTACGGCTTGGCTGCAGGCAGTCGCTCACATCCGGGAGGCGAGGAGGTTCGAACCCCACCGCCGGCCACCTTGAAGATGGTCTTCTGTGGTTTCCCATCTTCCTTCCAGCCAAATGCCGGGGTTGGTCCCTAACTATAGACCACAGCCGCTACCTTCCAATTCCTCGTCCTTACATTCACACTTTCCAACCCAGACAACACTCCACAAGCGACGGTACTTGTAGCTCACCCCATGGGTGTCCGCATTGAAGCAGCTACAAACTCTAGCGAGCCGAACGTGTCCTCGGACACTCCCGGCACCATAAGCCACATGAAAAAAATCCACAGCCTGCTTCCAGTCTCCGACCGGGTCAGGAATGGAATGAATGAAGCCCCCATCTAGCAGCGAGGATATGAACTGTGCCGGCTGCCGAGGCCTGACGCACTCCTCTGGGGCAATGATTAAATGAATGACAGATGAAATGAAATGACAGTGGAGTGTGTTGCTGGAATGAAATTTTGACAGGGAAAACCGGAGTACCCGGAGAAAAACCTGTCTGCCTCCGTTCTGTCCAGCACAGATCTCACATGGAGTGACCAGTATTTGAACCACGGACCCAGCGGTGAGAGGCCGGCGTGATGCCGCCTAAGCCACGGAGGCTATTGAAAATGAAAATCCACAGCCTGCTTCCGGTCGACCGACCGGGTCAGGGAATGGAATGAATGAAGCCCCCATCTAGCGGCAAGGATATGAACTGTGCCGGCTGCCGAAACCTGACGCACTCGTCTGGGGCAATGATTAAATGAATGACAGATGAAATGAAATCACAGTGGAGTGTGTTGCCGGAATAAAAATTTTGACAGGGAAAACCGGAGTACCCGGAGAAAAACCTGTCTGCCTCCGCTTTGTCCAGCACAAATCACATTTAGTGACCGGGATATGAACCACGGACCCAGCGGTGAGAGGCCGGCGCACTGCCGCTTAAGCCACGGAGAATTACATATAATATTTTTTTTTTCTTCTTTCTAATAATTGTAATTTATCAAGCTTGTAAATAAATACTCGACATTCGCTGGCAAACAGGCATTCCGGTGTTGTAGTGCTCTATTTTAAGATTTTTGGATAAGCACTTTTTGTAGTAGGTATTCTTAGTTATTTCCATTTTGTGTATCCTCTCTTCTATAGCAGATTTTTTAAAACAATTTTCTTGAATTGTCTCTCCCAAATATTTGAATTTATTTACCTTTTCTTTACCACTTCATTCATCTTTCTATGTCGCACACAATCAGCGTATTAAATAACACACTGATAATGATGGTCATTATAACACTATTTTTCCATCATGAAACAGTTTCTCCCACCAATCAGAGCTCAAGAAACAGTTGTTTGACCAATTAGATAATTATATGCACTGAGTTCCTAGACCTTCTAATTTAAATTTCGCTGCCTGGCCTAGTGTCATAGTGGGGCAATCGAGGAGGCCATGGTCAAATACAATGCATTCTGATGCGTTCTCTTCAGTACATAAAACTGGCGAAATCTCGACAGATATTTATGAATATTTATGTTCGAACATAAAATAGTTATAATAGTTAAAATAATTATCGTCGAACATAAACAGTCGTATGCAACTCGCCTATAATGGTAATTAAGACACTCGTATGGACATTATACTCGTGTCTTAATTATTGCCATTATAGGCTCGTTGCATAATGTACTATAATACTAAGGAACTATAATGAAAAGATAAAGAAGGCTGATTCCTAGAGGAAGGAGGGATCAGGAAAGATTAGACAGGGTCAATTAAGGCGGAAAATGAAGAGACTCCCTAGGCCTCGGATAACCTAATACCGTTGGGGTCGGAACAGAAGAGGAGTTGACCAAGAAAGTTCGACAGGAAAGAAGACGGAGAGGAGCCCGGCACTAGTAAGTGGAAGCAATGCCGGGACACACCTGGTATCCCGTGGTCGCCAAACCACGTCCCACTTGATGTGAGCCCCTGGGGGGTGAACCAGTTTAACTTTCAAACAAAGACAAAGGCAGGATGTGAAATTGAGAGATGATCTCCTTCACTCCAATGAAATATTATTCGCCAATTCTGCAGGACCTTGAAGAGAAGGATAATTCTTTCCTAGCACGGAAGAATTCGCGTAAAAGACAGTGCTAGGTCTACCGGCCATTCAGTCCTTATACATTACACAGAAGGTTCTGTAGAGTGGCCCTCACTATAACAATATATCGTACTGTACCGTATAATCACCATGTTTGTATGAGGGAGACAAATGGTAAGGTTACATTGTTAGTAACTTATTTAAGGTGACGCGGACTATATACTCACCATGTTTGTAGTGATGGGGGACAAGTGGTAAGGTTAAATTGTTAGTAACTTATTTAAGGCGACGCGGACTATATACTCACCATGTTTGTAGTGATGGGGGACAGAAGGTAAGGTTACATTGTTAGTAACTTATTTAAGATGACGCGGACTATATAATCACCATGTTTGTAGTGATGGGGGACAAATGGTAAGGTTACATTGTTAGTAACTTATTTAAGGCGACGCGGACTATATACTCACCATGTTTGTAGTGATGGGGGACAAATGGTAAGGTTACATTGTTAGTAACTTATTTAAGGTGACGCGGACTATATAATCACCATGTTTGTAGTGATGGGGGACATATGGTAAGGTTACATTGTTAGTAACTTATTTTAAGGCGACGCGGACTATATAATCACCATGTTTGTAGTGATGGGGGACAAATGGTAAGGTTACATTGTTAGTAACTTATTTAAGGTGACGCGGACTATATACTCACCATGTTTGTGGTGATGGGGGACAAATGGTAAGGTTACATTGTTAGTAACTTATTTAAAGTGACGCGGACTATATATTCACCATGTTTGTAGTGATGGGGTACAAATGGTAAGGTTACATTGTTAGTAACTTATTTAAGGTGACGCGGACTATATACTCACCATGTTTGTGGTGATGGGGGACAAATGGTAAGGTTACATTGTTAGTAACTTATTTTAAGGCGACGCGGACTATATACTCACCATGTTTGTAGTGATGGGGGACAAATGGTAAGGATACATTGTTAGTAACTTATTTAAGGTGACGCGGACTATATAATCACCATGTTTGTAGTGATGGGGGACAAATGGTAAGGTTACATTGTTAGTAACTTATTTAAGGTGACGCGGACTATATAATCACCATGTTTGTAGTGATGGGGGACAAATGGTAAGGTTACATTGTTAGTAACTTATTTAAGGTGACGCGGACTATATACTCACCATGTTTGTAGTGATGGGGGACAAATGGTAAGGATACATTGTTAGTAACTTATTTAAGGTGACGCGGACTATATACTCACCATGTTTGTGGTGATGGGGGACAAATGGTAAGGTTACATTGTTAGTAACTTATTTAAGGCGACGCGGACTATATATTCACCATGTTTGTACTGATGGGGGACAAATGGTAAGGTTACATTGTTAGTAACTTATTTAAGGCGACGCGGACTATATACTCACCATGTTTGTGGTGATGGGGGACAAATGGTAAGGTTACATTGTTAGTAACTTATTTCAGATGACGTGGACTATATACTCACCATGTTTGTAGTGATGGGGGACAAATGGTAAGGATACATTGTTAGTAACTTATTTAAGGTGACGCGGACTATATAATCACCATGTTTGTAGTGATGGGGGACAAATGGTAAGGTTACATTGTTAGTAACTTATTTAAGGTGACGCGGACTATATAATCACCATGTTTGTAGTGATGGGGGACAAATGGTAAGGTTACATTGTTAGTAACTTATTTAAGATGACGCGGACTATATACTCACCATGTTTGTAGTGATGGGGGACAAATGGTAAGGATACATTGTTAGTAACTTATTTAAGATGACGCGGACTATATACTCACCATGTTTGTAGTGATGGGGGACAAATGGTAAGGTTACATTGTTAGTAACTTATTTCAGATGACGTGGACTATATACTCACCATGTTTGTAGTGATGGGGGACAAATGGTAAGGATACATTGTTAGTAACTTATTTAAGGTGACGCGGACTATATAATCACCATGTTTGTAGTGATGGGGGACAAATGGTAAGGTTACATTGTTAGTAACTTATTTAAGGTGACGCGGACTATATAATCACCATGTTTGTAGTGATGGGGGACAAATGGTAAGGTTACATTGTTAGTAACTTATTTAAGATGACGCGGACTATATACTCACCATGTTTGTAGTGATGGGGGACAAATGGTAAGGATACATTGTTAGTAACTTATTTAAGATGACGCGGACTATATACTCACCATGTTTGTAGTGATGGGGGACAAATGGTAAGGATACACTGTTAGTAACTTATTTAAGGTGACGCACACTATATAATCACCATGTTTGTAGTGATGGGGGGCAAATGGTAAGGTTACATTGTTAGTAACTTATTTAAGGTGAGGCGGACTGTATAAACACCATGTTTGTAGTGATGGGGGACAAATGGTAAGGTTACATTGTTAGTAACTTATTTAATGTGACGCGGACTATAGCCTATAATCGCCATGTTCGTGGTGATGGGGACAAATGGTAAGGTTACATTGTTAGTAACTTATTTAAGGTGACGCGTCATATATGACAATTCTTTCAGTCCTGTCTTAACTCATCTTGTATTTTAGTTATCAAATCTACAAGATTTCTGCCGGTTAATCAAGCAGCCATTTTAAGAATATTCGTGCAATGCTCCATTTGTAATTTAGATGGGATTTTCCCCAACGAACACACCCTGAGAAGCCTATAGCACATTTTTCTTGAAGCACCCTATAGATTGCTAGCCGATAGCGATTGTGTTACTGTTACCGGATGTTTAGTCACGCAAAATAGCTTCATAAACCGCTCCATTCGTACCTTTTGCGATAAAGTGAAGTCCTGCTAGGGAAGGTTGGCTGAGCTTTCGTACCAGCCGACTCGAGCGTCTCCGTGTTGGTGTAGTAACGCAACATACAACATTCCTGAACTTTATTGTGCAATATTTTAGAGTTTAAGCTCACCCATTCTTGTAGTTTCAAAATTCCATAGAAAGTGGCCATGTTTATTTAAATATGTGCCATAAATGTAAAAAATTATTTTTTCATAGGCTTATGAAATCACGTTTGTCCGTGTGTGCGTCTGTGTGTGGGAGCGCCCCCCCCCCCCCCCCTCCAATATAATCTAAATGGCTTGAGTGATTTCAATGAAATTCGGTATGGCCATAGTACTATTTTGGGCGACCCCGACCGTGCCCTTCAAATGTTATTACGTCTCACCAATGCAACATGGCGGCTGTGCGAAATATTTCACCGGCATGCTATACCTCAGAAATAATTACCGATATCACCCTGAAATAATGTACGATGATAAAGGGCACTCCTAGAAGATCCCGCATGTTACTTTAAAAACCCTGTTAACTATGAAACGAACATGGCGGTTAAGCGAAGTTGAAATATTTAAATAGACTTTTACCGCGATTTAACCATCCGAACGCAGTGAAACTTGGCACAGCAAATGTTTATACACATTGTAATGCACTGGCATCTAATTTTGTTAAATTGTTCACTTAATTTTCAAATTTCTCACAGCCGCCATCTTTAGGTTAAGTTTTTATTTCTTGTGTATTAATCATGCGACCGAAGTGAACGTCTTAATAATGAACCTACTCAAAAATATCATCTAATAGTACATAACTATGGCCTACATATATCAAAGTCCAACGTGGCAACCATCCGAAATATTTAGACGGTTCTCAATATCTACGAATCTATTACAGCAATCAAACAGAAATTTTGTTTGTTGATAGAGGCAATTAACATAAGTAGGATAGGCCTATATGAAAATAGGCCGTATACAGGGCGATTCTTATTAACGTTTAAAACTCTCTATAGCGACGTAGATGGCATTGAGACAAGTAATTTGATATAGGACGCTTAGGGTCACAAGTGTCCAGAAATACCTTAAAAGTGAACCACAACTGTTAAACATATGACGTCATCAGGTGACGGCTCAGCTCGAGTGGTCAGGCCCGTATCCCCTTACGCACACCAAAGCATACGTTGAATATCATATCACTCGGGCTCCGAGTCTGCGTGTGCGACTCGGGTGCGTGGGGTTTGAGGTTCAAATCCGGGGCCTATCCATCAGCTTTCTATGTTCTCCCTCTTCTCCTTTCAAGTGGAAGCAGATCGTTTGTTGACATTAAGACACGGAACCGGAGTGATATGATATTCAACGTTTGCTTTGGTGTGCGTAAGGCAGCAGGGGCCTGACCACTCGAGCTGAGCCATCATCTGATGACGTCATATGTTTAACAGTTGTGGTTCACTTTTAAGGTATTTCTGGACACTTGCGACCCTAGGTGTTCTATATCAAATTACTTGTCTCAATGCAATCTCCGTCGCTATAGAGAGTTTTAAACGTTAATAAGAATCGCCCTGTATTTCTTCACGGAACTACTTGTTTTTTTTTCTCTTGTAACCACTTATGAGTCACCTATCGTAAAATGGATTTAATTATTCAGAAACCTTAGCGAGCTTTCACAACAGACCAAAGTTCATTTGTTGAAACGACTCGCGCGTTATCTAATGTAAAAATCATCATCATTATTATTAACTTTCACGTATTAAGCCTTGTGGCCTGTTACGGTCTCTTGCCAGCGTTTCTTTCGTCTTCCCAGGTTTCTTCGACCACTCGGAAGCATACGGAAGAATCTGTTTAGGGTCTCGGCTACAGACTCGTCTAGAGGGATGGGCAAGTGGGGCTTTAACCCCAGGGCTCGGGGTGGTCAAAGGGCTAAGTGTGGACAACTTCACTCCATTTTGAAATATTCGTATAGACTACGATTTTATTCGGTTTATTCCTCAGTTTAGGGGCTGCGACAACGCGGTCATGTAGCCCCGTGTACTTTGGGCGTGTGTAGATTCTGTCTGATAACCTGTGTTAATTGTGATGACTGTATTAGTGTGTGTTATCTGTTTTTTAATTCAAGTAACGACTGCAGACTTTTGAATTTTTCAAATAGTTCCTCCTTTTGCCGCCAAACGCCACCGTCAACGACAACTAGTTCAGAACTTAGCTACCAGACGCCACCGCAGTCGGCTCTTGGCAACGAACGTAGGAACCTAAGAGCGTTGTTTACATTCTTAACCTATACAATATAGCTTCACAGAGGTGTAATTAGTGGAAGGTTCTTTAACATGCCGCTTTACTTCCCCACTGAAGGAAGGCATACTGAGGGATTTTTAACGCTCTTAAAAAATCCGACGACTTCGGTCGGATTTGAACCCGCGAACTTGGGCATAGAAGACTTTTTATTCGGTGTAAATGAACCAGTGAATGGTACCCGAAACATTACAAAGAGAATTTCATCAATACGGAACCCATTATGTTTTTCGCCGCTCTCGTGGGTAAAACGCACAGTTGCCAGAATTCTCCACTTGATTAAGTACGAAAATTCTGTATACACCGGAAAGGTTCTAATTCAATCTCCGAATAATTTATTATTAACTTGCTGCATTTCTGAAAGATCCAATGTAAATGACATTTTAAATGCATGTTGACCAACATCTGGGATATAGGAACAAGCAATGTGAGATATATAGAAGAATGGTTGAATAAGTGAAAGCCAAATAAATTGATACTCGATAGGAAAATGTTAAATTTCAAGGAGATTATTTTAAGGGTTACCAGAAAGCCCCGTGGTGTTGGGGTAGCGTGCCTGCCTCTCACCCGGAGGCCCCGGGTTTGATTCCCGTCACCGACAGGGATTTTAAAACTGACGTGAGGGTTGGAACGGGGTGCTGTCAGCCTCGTGAGGACGATAGAGTATTGTGGGGTTTGAAGCCATTTTTCAGTGTTGCCTTAGTAAACAAGAGTTAGGTGCTTTTCAGTCTGTCAACACGACTGTACGCAAAAGAGCTGGGTTATGCCCTAATCCTGAAATAAATTACATGCGATTAATACAATTGAGTACCTGTCTGACAGTGAGACAGCGCCCCGACCACAAAAACCAAGATTAACGGCCGAGGGGACGCGATGCGCTGATCACGCGTCACCCCAATATCTGCAGGCCAAATGGCTGGGCAGCGGTCGCTTGGTGGGCCTAGGCCCATTATGCGTCATGGCGCGCCTCACTGGGAAGTGATGGGCTCCATCTCGGAAACGCTGTACAGCTTTCCCCGGAGCGGCTAGCTGGTGAACCATGTCTTATTTCCCCATACAAATACAAACCGATATAAAATAAGTGAATTAATTTACGTATTTCACAGTCATACAGCATAACCTTTAGATGTATAAGGATTACAACGCGACCAAGAACTACTTTTTTCTACCACCCGGAGCCGAGAAAAAGTTACCTAACAAAAATAATAACAACTTTCTTTCTTGGGCAGAAACAAATTTGAAATTAATAAACCAGTTATACAACATTCCAAAGTATATTGTGTTAAAATTTGGATTCGATCTGATGACGGGTTTTTGAGATAATTCTTAAGGGGGGGGGGGGGGCCTACACCTTTAACAACCAAAAATCATGTATATTTCACTTTTTTTTCCCTCGGCAACAGAAAGTACTAATGAATTGTAATTTGGTCTGCTAATCACTCTATGC
The DNA here is from genome assembly GCA_946902985.2 of Meconema thalassinum. Lineage (NCBI taxonomy): Eukaryota > Metazoa > Arthropoda > Insecta > Orthoptera > Tettigoniidae > Meconema > Meconema thalassinum. Next base: position 176,799,816 of record OX336401.1, read on the forward strand.
TTTGCCAGTACGCCCGTGTATTTTCATGTCATATGGCGAATGCATTTCAGGAAATTGGGCATTCAAAATGGCGGCTGCATAGTGTGCACTGTTCCACCATTTCCCTGATATTTTACACATATATCATTGTTTTTCAAAATTTCTTTATTCATTCTATTTACTAATGCAGTAGCTAGAGATTGACCAACAATCATTGGAATCCATAAAGAAAGAATATTTTTTTAAAGCTTATATTAAAGTGGAACATTTTTTGCAAGTTTTTTCACTGAATTTAAAAAACAAAAGAACCCAAGTATGATATGCACAGCAACAGTTCTAGGTCGTATTGTTTTTTCCCTATAAGATACACATGTATACTTCATTATCTTGAAAACTCAGCTAGTTACTAAGGAAACGGATTTAAAATTCCATAGTTACGGAAAACGAGCAACAAAGTTGCCAATATGTAGGAAAACTTCTAAAACTCCCCAGCAAGTTTCTAGTCATAACTCCAGAAGTATGATACATATCAAAGAAATTGTTGCAGTGATTTCAAGAGGAAGGATCTATAAACTTAGAAAAAATAAATTGAAAAATGACAAATTTTGATCCTTAAAGGTGTAGGTCCCCCCTTAAATGTGACACAGGGTTGAAACACGATTAAAAATGGGCACTTTTTTGTGTTCCAACTGCGATAAAAAATATTAAAATATAAATTTTAAATTTCAAACCTACATGAACTAACGTAGTGTTAGTGACTCGTCAGGTAGTGTAACCGTTACGGATTTATGCTCGTCGTGCAAAATAACCCCCGTGTGGTGACCGGGGTTTAGAATTGTCCCACCGTAGCCCATGCGTGTCGTAAGAGGCGACGAAAATGGGTACCCGGTGCCTGGGGGTTTAACTGGGCCACCCTGTCTCCTGGGGACATAAATAAGGAGGCTGGGAAGGCAACCCAACAAACCACTTCACATTGGGCTAACCACCCATGTGGGGGGTAGAAATTATTCAAAGCAACAACAGTAGCCTCGGACTGGACGGATCTACACGACGACGACTGCAATGGAAACGGAATATGAGATTTGGTACATGGAATATCAAGACAATCGCTGGAAAAGATGTAGAGTTACTACAGGAAATGAAAAGTCATAAACTGTAAGTATTGGGACTTAGTGAGGTGAAGAAGAAAGGAAGTGGAATGAAGAGATTACAAGAAGGGTATGTTTTGAGATATTCTGGGGTTGGGATGGACAGTAGGGCAAGGGAAGGTCTGGGCATAGTCACCAGCGCGCAGACTGAAACCAAAGTGAGTGGATGGCAACCAATAAACTCGAGAATAATGGTTATTAACCTTGGCATAGAGATGAAAGTGTCCTTCATACAAGTATACGCCCCAACAGAAGACACCAACTTACTCGATAAAGAAGAGTTTTATGTTCAACTCCAAAGGACCGTGGACAAAGAGGTTGCGAATGGACGCCATGTATTGATAGGAGGGGACCTAAATGCAAGAACAGGCCAGGACAAAAAAATAGCACATGGAAGCATGGGCAATCATGGTGGAGAGAGGACGCTGAATGAAAATGGCAGGCGACTTATAGGATTCTGCATTGAAAATCAACTGTTATTGGGGAACTCATTTTTCCCCCATAAAGAAGTACACAAGATAACTTTTGAGGCTGAAGGTAGAAATGCTAGGAGTGTTATAGACTATGTACCCTCATAGTATACGGAATAACATCATGGATGTGAAGGTCATACGAGGAGCAGAACTAGCTACAGATCACAGATTACTGGTAATGGACACCAGATTCAGGAGGCCAATTCAACCAAGAACCAAAAGGTTTGAGGTGATCCGATTGAAGGAACTTCTAAAAGAAGAGAAAAGGTCCTAGTATGCAGAATTAGTGAAGGAGAAGATGCAAATAAGAACTAATGGAAGTGAAGAAATCAATGACATGTGGAATGACATAAAATCAGTGTTGCTAAAGTCAGCAGAAGAAGTGTGTGGAAAGGCAGTGGTAGATACCAGAAAGAAAAGAACAAGTTGGTGGAATGAAGAAGTGAAGGAGAAGGTAAAGAGCAAGAAAGAAGCATGGAAAAGATACATAGGATGTCCTACGGAAGAAAACAGGCAAGAATACATCAAAAGAAGGGATGAAACGAAAAGAGTAGTGAAGGAAGCTAAGAGAAAATCTTGGGAAGAGTTTGGGAATATGGTTGAAAGCAAAGCTAGAGAGAAGAATACAAGAAGCTTTTGGAAAACCATAAAGTCTATAAGAGGGAAGTATGGAAAGCAGACCAGGACAATCAAGAATGGGAATAACCTAGTATCAGAGAAGGCAGGAGTGCTTCAAGTGTGGAGAAGACACTTTGAGGAGAAGTTCCAGAGAAATGTGGCAGAGCAAGAGGATGGGATTGTTTATGGACCACATGATGATGTGCAAAATCCAGAAATAGAAGGGAAAATAGAAGAAATGGAGGTCATAATGGCAATTAAACAAATGAAGACTGGGAAAGCAGCAGGTCCTGATGGAATTTCTCCAGAGTTAATCAAATATGAAGGTGTTGAGATAGTGAAGCAACTTACTAAGCTGTTTAGGAGAATATGGGAAGAGAACAGAATACCAGAGGAATGGAAGAAAAATCTAATCATCCCGTTGCACAAGGAAGGGAACAGCTACGACTGTAATAATTACAGGGCTATCTGTCTATCATCTGTAGCGTACAAGATCTACACTCGGGGTGCTGGAAAGGAGACTTAAGAAGGTGGTGGAGAATGACATTGAAGAGGAGCAGGCAGCTTTTAGGCCAGGACGTCAGACACAAGATCACATCTACACAATTAGAACAGTAATAGAGAAGAGCATTGCCAAAAACCGTGACCTGTACCTTGCGTTTCTAGACCTGAAGGCAGCTTTTGACTCTGTACCGAGGCAGAGCATATGGGAGGCACTGGCAGCGAAGAAGGTACCAATGAGACTGTTAAATGCTGTGAAGAGTGTATACCAGCAACCTGTGGGAGTAGTTCGTATAGATGGTGAAATGTCTGGAGAATTCCAAATGGAGAGAGGAGTAAAACAAGGTGATAATCAGCCCTCTACTGTTTAATATCGTCCTGGATGAAATAACAAAAATATGTAAGCGGCGAACCCATAGGACCAAGCTTGGTATGTGGAGACTAAGACCTGTATACTTGCAAGCACTCCTCTATGCTGATGATATAATAGTGATTGCTGATACACCAGAAAGACTTCAGCAGGCCGTGGTGGAATGGTATGAAGAATTGGAAAGAAAAGGAATGGTAGTGAATACAGATAAAAGCAAAGTAATGTGGGTCTCAAACTGGACAGACAGGAACAACAACTTGACATAATTTGTGGAGAACGACCTCTCGAAAAAGTAGAAAATTTTGAATATCTTGGCACCATATTAAGTAGTGATGGAAAAATAGAGCAAGAGGTACTCAATGGAACTAAAAAAAAGTCCTCTCGGCACGCCGGAAGGCGGAGGTAGATTTCATCGGGCAAACTTGGGGATAGGCGAAAATAGGCAGAATATGCACGTTTTCGTAGAAGGATCAGACCTCATTTCTTGCGAGAAAGTAGTTTATAATTGGAGCTTAATTATCTTTGTTTTTCGTCATTTTATGCATATTTTAAACATTTTATTGTCTTATGGGGACGGTAACCTTCTTGTCATTAGGGGTACATTTTTATAATTGTGGTCACACTGTCCTTATGCAAGGTTTCGACACTGATGTGTAACTATGTAACGGTCTGTTACTTCTTCACGCAAAATTATATCTCCCGCAGAGATTTTGGTTGGTTCCTCAGTTTAGGGGCTGCGACAACGCGGTCATGTAACCCCGTGTACTTTGGGATGCTGTATTAGTCTGTAATTCAGGTAAGGACTGCAGACGGTCAATTTCAAGCAGTAGTTCCTAATGTTGCTACCAGATACTACCGTCAACGACACCTAGCTCTGAACTTGGCTACGAGATGCCACCGCAACCAGCAACTCGCAACGAACGTTGGATCTTCCCCTCCAAAGGCAAGCATACTGAGGGATTTTTAGAGCTCTTAGAAAATCCGACGACTTCGGCCGGCTTTGAACCCGCGACCTTGGGCTTAGAAGTTCAGCATACTACCAGTTACGTCACCGAGGCCGCTTCTCACTTAGATGGAAAACTGAATGTGATCGCGTGCAAGTTTGTTGTCATGGCAACGTCTGATGGCTCATCCCTCATCAATTTAGTAGTGTTGCCATGGCAACCTCTGATAGCTCTTGGCATTTTCTTATAATTCCGAAATCATTTTTCTCATCCCTTGGCGTAATGGTGGGTCATATCAAAAATTCTTTCAGACAAAAGTTTTAGGTAATTATTAGGGGAATATTGTCCATTTTGTACGGTTTTGATATTGTGCCTATTAAGAGAGATATGATTAATGTTTCCCGAAAAACCCACTTTTTCCAACCCCTTTGGTCAATGGTTGGTGCTATCAAAAAACTCTTCAAACATAAAATTTTGGGCCTTATTCGACACATAGTATGAACTTTAAATGGATTCGATATTTCAAATATTAAGAGAGTTATAGCGATATTTCACTTTTTCGAAAAATGACCCCCATTTTCACCCCCGTTGACCGATTGTGCCAATTAACGAACTGGACCGAGATGTTATAGGGATACATATTATGTAAAAAAACAACAAATTGATTGGTGCAAAATTGCGGTAGTTATCGTGTCCACAAGAAAGTGATACATGTATATATATATATATATACACTTTTTAACTGACGGTGGTTTTGGGGTCTAGGGGATGTGAAACGTGAAGATATGTCGAAATTTTCCGGAAGTCGAAACATGGTACCCATTGCAATAGTTAGCTTTCTAATGAAATCTACCTAAAAGCCATCTCAGCCTTCTATCAGATGAATAATACAATAGTAGGGAAGAATGAGATAAGCATCAAGACCAAAATGCAGATTTACAACACGGTTATGGCCCCGATCACCCTATATAGCACAGAGAGTTTAGCACTGCAAGACAAGCATCTCAGTAAGATCACTGCCACTGAAATGAAGTATACAAGGCGAGCAGTGGGGAGGACTAGAAGGGATAGGATCCGGAATGAGAGAATCAGAGAAGAAGCAGGACAAAAGAAGGCGATAAGTATGGTGATTGAGGAACGTCAGTTGAAGTGGTATGGACATGTCAGGAGGATGGAACAAGAGAGAAAAGCGAAGCAGGTTTTTGAAATGCGAGTGGAAGGGAGAGTAGGAAGAGGAAGACACCGCACCACTTGGGATGACAGAATTGAGAAAATCGGACAGAAGCGAGGGAAAACAAAGCTGGAAATGAAGAGATTGTGTGAAAATAGATCGGAGTGGCAGAGATGGACAGAACGAGGCTACCCCGACGCTTGAAGGCACAAGGGATACGAAGAAGAAGAAGAAGAAGAAGAAGAAGAAGAAGAAGAAGAAGAAGAAGAAGAAGAAGAAGTGCAAAATAAAAGTAAAAAAATGCATATAGAATCATCACAAGATCTCAGGTAAAATTGAGTGAGGAGAAAAGTGAAACCGATTGTCGTAATGTAGGCCTACCGGTACCGTCATGCGAATGTCATAACCTGAGAAACGAACTGTCCTCAAAAGATGAAATTATAAAGCTGCTAAAGGAAGATATTACTAAGTTAATGGAAGAGTTGAATAAATTAAAAGGAAACAGAGAGGAAAGCAAGGAAACTTTGTCGACAGTGGTTGCTGGTAAGGTAAGATTGAATATGCATGCACACATTAAGAAATACTTATTTTGCTTATTTCCATTCATACTTAAGATATGGTGTCATATTTTGGGGTATGTCGCCAGATGTACTAAGCACGTTTAGGATACAAAAGAGGGCGATTAGAATTATGGCAAATGTTAACACTAGAGAATCATGTAGACCTCTGTTTAAAGATTTGAACATTCTCCCACTGTCCTGCATATATATCTTTGAAAGTATTATGTTTTTTTAAAGAATTTAATGAATAAGGATGTTTTTCTTAAAACAAACAATGGTGTTCATAGGCATAACACAAGACAAAATAAAAATAAAATCACACACACACACATCAAAAATGGACTTTTCACACAGGAGTTAAATTGTACAATAAATTACCCCAGTATATAAAACTTGCCCCAAAAATAAAAGCCTTTGATAGAATGTTGAAAGTTTATCTGCAATGCCATTGTTTTTACTCTGTAGTTGAATATCTTAGCGTATAAGAGCGATGGAATCTATAATTATATTTTACTTTTCTATTTTAATTGTAACACCTAGCTGTAAGTTGTTGTATTTATAGAACTAAGTTTTCATATTATGATAGTAGAGTAAGGTGTAAATAGTTGTCCAATAAGATTGTATCTCTTAAGATCTGTTATTATAATAAGTTATAAATAGTTATAGTATTAGTAATATATACCTGTTAGTTCTTTTATTTTATAGATGTAAATTCTGACGTGTCCTATATCAAAAATGTATTGTATACATGTAATTGATCAAATGGAATGAATAAAATCTATCTATCTACAATAAAACGACAAAAATGATGATGTTATTGGCTTTTATGTAGGTCTATTGACCAACAACCTTCAAACTCGAGTGCACATAATATTTTGGTAGAGAGATTCATTTTGTAGCTGAGGGTTTGACGCTCACTTAAAAAAAGAAAAGTCAAAGAATATCGGTAATCATGGATGATATGAGGGTCAGCTCAAAGCGAGGGCAAATTTTGAAAAATGGATAAAATATTTACAATTTGAATTTTGAAAATTAAGAACTTTGTTTCTAACAGCAAGATGTTTGTATTTTCTTGAAAATGTGTAGAATTGTTGTACAATTGTTAACCAGTTTCTAAACAATCTGTGCGAGGAGAATGTATTGTGCCCGGTGTGAGAATGGCTGTAGCCTATTGCTAGCTTATCAAGCAACACAATAGTTCCATTCTGTAGCGAAGTGCGTGATCAAACCAGGTATTTTCAGCATAACAATTGAAGGCTTAGGAAGGTTACATACAGCACCACGTGGCTCGCCATTGCGCAATGTGTCAAACACGGATAGGAGGTAGCGAAGTAGTTGTTGTTAATTCATTCTAGAGGCTTGGGACATATACAAAATATATAGAAACCATAAAATATTAATAGTATTCAAAATTATACAAATTCAAAATTAATACTTAAAATTAAAAAAATAATACTATATTTTAAAATTAATATTTACAATTTATCAATATATTAAAATAAAGACAACAATATAATAAGATGTTCAGTAAAGAACATATAGCCTACTTTCTCCTAAATGCATGGGTATTGTTATAACTCTTTGTCCTTTTCAAGGAGTATAATTGAGTGTTGGTTGTAGTAGCTTGTTGAAATACAACGTGTTATACGGATATTAAACATGAATAATAGGTGCCCTTTGCTAATGCTACCTCTGTACCAAATTTTGTTCAATTCGGTTTCACCGTGTTTGAAAAGATAGGGGGAATCTATTTGCACACATACATGGCCGCCATCTCCAAACTATTGGGCTGATGACCTTGCAGTTTAGTCAAAAGACGTTCGCCATATAAGTATACGTTGTTGCAAAATTTTGTAGAGATCGGATGATTAGGTTAGTCGTAATTTGATTTAAGCTTTGAACATTTGGGTGGCCGCCATTACGTTTCCGTTAAGATGGCGGCGATATAAAACATGACACTGGGGTGCCCTTATCTAGTTCTATCTCTGTACCAAATTTCGTTCAATTCGGTTTCACCGTGTTCGAATTGATAGGGGAAGGGGACAGACATTCAGAGTACACACACACACACACACACACACACACAGAGACAGACAGACAGACAGACACACAGACAGATACACAGACGGACACACAATTTTTGGCCCTGTGTAGATCTCATAAGTCTACTTTAATTTTTCGCAAAAATCGAAAATAGGCTAAAAATATGAAAGCCGTTTCATGATTATTTACAAATGCATTTATTACACATCGAGAACTGAATTGACGAATGGAATAAGCATTCCGATATCTTTAAATACGGTAGCATACAAAATACTGTAACTTACGCAAAAGACCTAAAATCTTGGGTATAAAGAGAACTAAGCCTGTAACTCGTTCACTTAAATGCACATTTATTTACAGTAACTATTGTAAGTAGTCACTCTTCACTGTTAGCGAATAATACTCAATTCGATTACTGTTTAATAATATTGACAATAATTCCTTGGAAGTTCCTTCCTTTCAAACTATACAGCGAGGACCCCCCAATAGAACTAAGATACTTACAAAATGCAATGTAGATTGAAAATACTCGCACAAGGTAATTTGGATGGAAAGAAGACTTACAAACTGTAATTTAGACACACCGGGAGCCAATTCACATAAACCAGTGCGGGAATCTTAAAGAGAAAAGGAAATATAATGAAAAGAAATAGAAGGCTGATACCTAGAAGAATGAGTGATCAGGAAAGAAGACAGAAGAACCAATTAAGGCGGGAAAGGAAGAGACTCCCCAGGCCTCGGATACCCTAATACCGTCGGGGTTGGAAGAGAACAAGACTTGACCAAGAGAGGTCGACAGGAAAGAGGACGGCGAGGAGCCCAGCACAAGTAAGTGGAGGCAATGCCGGACCCAGCCTGGGTCCCGTGGTCGCCAATCCACGTTCCACAAGTTGCGAGCACCTAGGGGGAAGAAGAAAGGAAGCACTGATGGCAAGGGTACTTACATAGTCTGCGTAGACATCGTCTGGATTGACCCTCTTGGACGGTAGCAGGTTAGCGTATAACGAGTCGGACTCTTTGACTTTGTATGACTCCGCAGAGCCCTTGGGTTCAGTCCTCCGGTAGTGTTCTGATGCCACGGTGTAGGGCAGATCCTTGGGCACCACATCGTCCCAGTACTGGTCCTTGAGTAGCTCAGGATGCTCCTCGTGCATCTCATCCACGATCATGTAAGCCGCCTGCAACACATGTGTCGATACAGAGTCATCGGCATTCGAGTTATAACACCTCCAATTTATTTTTATCAGGACTGGAAACAGATAGAAACATGCGAATTGTTTTAAAATACTAGCGCAATCCTTGTGAATGCATGACAGGGATATCAGCATTGTGCGGCACTCAGAACGCCAGCGGCAATGGAGAGAGTTAGGACTGTTTATGACTCTTAAAATGGCGACGTTTTCATTACAGGAACAGCGCGTAATCATTCGTTCTCTCCATTTGCGTGATGTGACACCGATTGAAATTCATCACCAGTTGAGTGAGACTTGTGGTTTTGGTGTCATAGATGTGTCCAATGCGCGTTCACGGGTGCGATATTTCAAAGAAGACAGAACATCGTGTGAGAACCGACCAAGACAATCTAGGCTTCGCACCATCCAGTCTGACCGACATGATCGAGAGAATGGACGAAGTTGTTATGGAGGTTTGTCGAAAGACTGTGGGACACAACACCTCCAAAGTTGGCATTTCCGTGGGATCAGTGCACATAATCCTGTATTAAGACCTGAAAATGCGAAATGTGTCCTCCAGTCATTCGACAATCCTCCATAACAACTTTGTCCATTCGCTTGATCATGTCGTCAGACCGGCTGGAGCTAGGCCGAAATTGTCTTGGTTGACTGTCACACGACGTTCTGCATTTTTAGCCTATTTTATATTAAAAAAAAAGTCTTATGAGATCACCTTTTGTCCATGTGTGTGTGTGTCCCCTCTAATAACTTCTAAACGGCTGGAGCGATCCCAATGCAACTCAGTAAGGTCATAACACTATTACGGCTGAACCCGACCGTGCCCTTCAAATGTTACGTCTCACTAATCCAACATGGCGGCTGTGCGAAATATTTCACTGGCATTTTATATCTCCGAAACTATTACTATATCACCCTGAAATTTTGTACGGTGATAAAGGGCACTACTAGAAATTCACCTATGTGACACCGACGGTAGTGGCTACGCGGGCTAAAGCGCTGCGTTAGGTCAAGGGGCCAAGCTCTCTGCTGACTCGGTAGACGCGTGGGTTCGAGCCCCACCGTCGGCTGTCCTTGAAGTGGTTTTCCGTGGTTTCCCATTCTCAACACCAGGCAAATGCTGGGACAGTACCTTCTGACAGGCCACGGCCGCTTCCTTCCACATCCTTGCCCAGTTTCATTCATCTTCATCCATTCCATCTCTCATCCCGACGCGCAGGTCGCCCACGGGCGTCGACTAGAAAGACCTGCACTCGGCCTCTCAGGAGGCTACACGACAAAAAAAAAAAAAAAAAAAAATCTATGTGACTTTCAAAAACCTGTTAAGTACAAAACGAACATGGCGGTCAAGCGAAGTTGAAACATTGGAATAGACTTTTCTCGCGATTTTACCATTCAATCGCAATGTAACATGGTACAGTAAATGTTTATACACATTGCAATGCACTGGTGTCTAATTTAGTTCAATTGTTCACATAAACTCAAGATGGCAGCTGTGCACAATTTTAAAATTGAGTTTTTATTTATTATATATTAATCTGGCGGAAAATAGAGAGAATAGTGAGTACTGTAATGCGATGCAACGAGAAATAGCGGTCAGTTGAGTAATATCACCGACATCCGTGCGTCATCTTCCAATTCAGAAATGGAAGATTCTTTTCTACCAAGTCACTGGCCATGATTTGCATTCTTCAAATATGATTAAGTCTACGTATCATCATCATCATCATCAAAGTCCCACTCCAGTCACCCGGCTGTGGTTTACAAGTCTCCTACACTACTTTCGGTCCTTCCATTTTTCCTGTTCCATCACTTCTGCCACATCCAATCCAGCTTCTCCAATGTCCTTCAAAATTTGGTCCAACCACCTTCTTCTCGGCCTCTTTCCCTTGACTTCTCTTTCTAATTCCCTTCTTGCTACTCTTTCTTTACCCATTCTTTTTACATGTCAGCACCAACGTAACCTTGCTTTCTGTATCTTCCGATTTAACGGTTCCATATTTAACTCTTCTCTGATTTTAGTATTTTGAATTCTATCCCTTCTTGTCTTTTTTGCTGAAGTTCTTAAAAATTAATTTCTACTGCTTGTATCTTACTATTTTTCCTTTTATTCGTTACCAGTGTTTCCAGTCCATATGTTACGATTGGTACTGTTTATAAAATATTATTTTCTTTCTTTTGGGTATTTTGACATCCCATAAAAGTTCTCTTGACTTGGTGATAAAATGTGGTACCTTTATTTAGTCTGTTGTTAATTTCAATGTTGATGTCATTACTTCCATTTGCTACGTATGTTTTTTTAAGCGTATGGCTTTTAGTGCCGGGAGTGTCCGAGGACAAGTTTGGCTCGCCAGTTTTGTAGCTGCTTCGAGACGGACACCCAATGGGTGAGCTACAAGTACCGTTGGGGGAGGAAAGTTGAATGAGGAGTGGGAAGGTAGCGGCTGTGGCCTATTGATAGGGACCAACCCCGGCATTTGCCTGGAAGGAAGATGGGAAACCACAGAAGACCATCTTCAAGGTTGCCGGCGGGGGGATTCGAACCTCCTCGCCTCCCGGATGTGAGCGACTGCCAGCAGTCATGCCGTAACGACCACGGCTAACTCACCCGGTACGTATGTTATTGTATAATAATAACAAATCTAGAGACTAATATTTTTAAATCACTGACCCCCCCGAACAATTATTTGACTCGTTGGTGAAATATTCAGTTGACATTACCGACGCGTGTGATGATTACTGCTACTCTCACCCATTGTTGAGCTCGGGGAAGAACAGCATTCCCAACAATAAGTATGAGAGGTGCTCAATGTGTGTGACACGAGTCAAGGCCGTGGGAATAAACACATGCATGTCCAACATGGGCAGATCCTGGCCTTGACTACAACATCAGCGCAACCAGCGGTGTGAATGAAAGGCTCTCGCATTTGTAACCTGCCACGCCCGAAGAATGATGGCTGTACAATCCAGAATCGGTTTGCTAATTAGGCAAAATCACGAGCGTCTTCGGTGGCGTAGTTGGTAGCATACTGAACTGCTGTGCCCAAGGTAGCGGGTTCAAACACGGATTTTTTAAGAGCGTTAACAATCCTTCAGTATGCCGTTCTTCGGAGGGGAAGTAAAGCCGGCAGTCCCATGTCATACATTTATGGCATGTAAAAGATCCTTCCACGGACTAAACTTGTGTGAAGCTAAATTGTTAGGTTTGATTTCGTCGGCACGCTATCAAAGTTCCAACGATCACCACTAGGTATCATTGATATCTGGTAGCGAAAGTTGGAACTACTTGAAATTGAACTGAACTTGTAGCTCACCCAAAGGGTGTCCGCTGGAAGCAGCTAGAGCCTCAGGCGAGCTGAATATGTCCTCGGACACTCCCGGCACTAAAAGCCTTATGATTAAAAAAAAACTGAGTACGGAAGCACCAGTGGTTATTGAGTCGGACTACCAACCCCCCCCCCCCCCAAGCTTGCAGGTTCGCTCCTGGCCGTGGTAAGTGCTTTTTGAAAGGCGACAAGAATCACGACACGCATGTCATACGTTGTTGACATGTTAAAGAACCCATTTGAATTCAGTAGGCCGTGTTCATTATGGCAAAATTAATCTCAGGATTTTCCGCCAACACAAAGTTCTGGATTTCTCTACTAGAAAGCGCTACAGTGTCAAGGAGCTTAAATATCAAACCACCTTGACTTTCATAGCGTTCCAAGGAACGACAAAATTCGACATGCAAGCTGCCCTCTGGGCGCCAAATAACAAAGCTTTCACCCGTCTCCCGAGCCCATACGATCGGAGATCCCTGTGTGGTAAAACACTCTGTACTTGCTGCATATCCTCATCCAACAGGAATCGTCAACCCTTCAGGCCCTTTTAAAAGGATCGAAAGCGTGATAACAGCATGGGGAGAGTGTCTTCCACGTGGGTTGGCGTACCTTCTGCGTTACGACCTTTGCGGTATGGGGACGTGCGTTATCATGAAGCAGCAGCATCCCTTGTCACAGGATGCCTTAATTGCCCACCGTGTTGTGCAGCAACATTCCCCAGTGATGGAGACTCCAGGTATATTGGTATCAATAAGCAATTGTCCCGGTAACCAAAGGACAGGGTGAGCATCACTTCTCCAGCGGATAGTTGGCTCTTGAACTTCTTGGGACGAGGGGACGATGATTGGTTGGTTGGTTCCTCAGTTTAGCGGCTGCGACAACGTGGCGATGTAGCCCCGTGTACTTTGGGTGTGTGTCTGATAACCGGTGTTAATTGTGATGGCTGTATTAGTGTGTGTTATCTGTTTTATCATTTTAAATGATCTTGTCGACTTCGTCGTTACGCTGGGGTCTGGCGTTACGTTACGGTGACGGGACGAAATGTACCCAGATGCACTGAGGTGTGTGACGTCATAGTACTGCTTGGTGCATGTGTTCTCCGACAATCTCTACTTCGTTAGTATAAGACAAAAATCCCTGATTGTTGGATGTCACGGGTAATCTCGAGAACCACTGGATGGATTTTGATGCGGTTTTCACCATTCTGTAAAGGATATCTCGAGGAAAGATTCTGTAGAAAATAATTTATGTATGATCAAAGGAAGCCAAGCAGTAACGATTTCAGTGAAGAAGTCGAAAACAAACTTGGCGTCCGTGCGCTTCTTAAGCTTACGCTGGGCAAACCGTTAAAAATATCAATATACTATGAGCGTAAGAATTGGTCAGCATGAAAAGTTCTACAAAAAAGTTCGCGAGAGCATATCTCTATCTTCAATACATCGCCTACTATGAGTGTTTTTAGACTGGATGGAAGGGGCACGTCCCCGCGCGCTCTGGTGAGCGTGACGGCATCCCGCGCGCTTGACCTTGCTTTGCCCTTGGTTTGCACTTGCCGTTCGCGATTAATTTGAAACAAGATAAGCAAAATAATAGTATGCAGATAATTTTCTAACATGTCAAGAGTCTTTGGCTTCGAGCGAAGCAAAAAGCCTCCAGCCTTTCTAGCATTATTCAGCATTTGTAGCATTTAAAATGATACAAAGTCTAGTCTTTCAGACTGACTGTCACTTTTTTATTCAATCAATATTCAAGTAGTTCCTACTTTTGCTACCAAATGCTACCGTCTACGACAACTAGCTGTGAACTTATCTACTAGTCGGCATCTGGTGGCGAACGTTGGAACTCATGTAGCGTTATCAATTCTAACCAGGGCTCTACGGTGACAGTCAAGAGCGCTAACCGCTACACCACGAGGTGGACACATGCTAGCAAAACCTATCTCCCGGCCTGAAAACTAAAATAACAACAGACACATCTGGCCCTGAGCTACTCCTGCCACCAAGGGGTTCCATCACTTTCTTCACGTAAAATAATGATTGTTTTGACAGAACAAGGGGCGGAACATGAAGGTCATCTCTCCCTGTCGTGGGGAAGTGTGATCGAGTGAGTGTCATCTGTCTAATCGTGCCAAGGTTGTCGGCCGAAACCTTCAGGCAGACGGTTCGTTCAACCACTGACAATGTGCCAGGAATGTTGCGACCTTCATTAACGCTCTCCAAATCGCACAAGGATAATTAGATTGCGCGTTCATTCACATGCTAATCAGAGGAGATGCCATCTGTCAGTTGTGACCATCAGGATCTCATCAAGCGAGTTGCAGTCTCATGGCTCTAGACCAAGGGTTCTCAACCGGTGGGTCGCAGGATGCGTCTTGGGGGGTCGCGAGAAAAAGTAGAGTTTGTAGTTTATTAGGAAACGAAGAATACACTCACATTGTATTAAACTTTTACGTTTTTTCCCTATTTTCATTCATGAAAAAATAGGCTTATGAGACACCGTGTGTCTGTCTGTGTGTGCATGTGTGATTCGTGTGTGTTACAACTCACCGATCCAACATGGCGGCTGTGCGAAATATTTCATCAGCATTCAATATTTCCAAAACTATTTGCGATATCACCCTGGAATTTCGCACGGTGATAAAGGAAACTACTACACGTTCACGTATGCGACTTTTGTAAACCTGGTAACTACAAAACCAACATGGTGGCCAAGCGAATTTGCGAATTTTAAATAGAAGTTTCTCGCGCTTTAAAAAAACCAAACGCAATGAAACTTGGTAGAGTATATTTTTATACACATTGTAATGCACCGACATCCAACTTCGTTCAATTGTTTACATAACCTCAAGATGGCGGCTGTGCGAAATATTTCACCGGCATTCTGTATCTCTGAAACTATTACCGGTATCACCCTGAAATTTTGTACAGAGAAAAAGGGCACTACTGAACGTTTATCTATGAGACTTTCAAAAACCGGTTAACTACAAAATGAACATGGCGGCCAAGCGAAGTTGAAATTTTAAATAAACTTTCCCCACGATTTGATGATACAAACGCAATGAAACTTGGTACAGCAAATGTTTATACACATTGTAATGCATTGGTATCTAATTTAGTTCAATTGTTTTCATAATCTCAAGATGGCGGCTGTGCGAATGTTAAAATTAAGTTTTTATTTCTTGTGTCGTAATCATGCGATTGAAGTGAAAGTTTGAATAATGTTCCTACGCAATAATTTTCCTTTAATGGTACATGACTCTATGACCTATACATATAACAATCCAACATGGCGACCATCCGAAATATTTAGTCGGTTCTCAATATCTACGAATCTATTACAGCAATCAAACTGAAATTTTGTATGATGATAGTGGCAGTTAACATAAGTAGGATGTATGAAAATAGGCTTTAGTTCTTCATGGAACTACTTGTTCTAAATTCTAGTAAGATTGGACGAGAACAGACAGACCAAAAATATCTTCAAATACATCATGGGATTAAAGGCCTCCTCTAAGTGGGTAGAAGAGGTCAAGAGGATGCAGCAGATGTTGGAATTACTCCAGAGTCGATCCACAATAGAAGTGAGTTTAGAAGAAAGTTAGACAGTTTAAAATCATTTGAAGAGAAACAGATTACAAAGAGATCCGTGCGGATCATTTCCGAGGAGGAGAGAAAGATAAAGAGCGAAGGAATGAAGAGCTTCTGAGAAGAGAAGAGAAGGAAGGACAAGGAGACTTAAGTTCTATGTGGTCCATAGCTGGCCATATTCGAAAGAAGAAGAAGAAACTTCAGCCTGTTTTGAATTAACCAGTTTTTGAATTAATGTTTATTAATATTAGTTTCAGGTGTTTTTATGAATAAAACTTAACAATAATTGTATTTTTTAATTATTGTTTTAATGTTAAAACTTGGGGGGTCGCCAAAATACTCAGCCTAAAAAGGGGGTTGCAGTGTCAAAGTTTTAGAACCCCTGCTCTAGACTGCAGGGGTTCTCTTACTGTTTAATTTTTATCGCGTCCTCGATCTGAAACATGACATATCTAGTGCCCCCTTATTCTTCTTTCCCTTTTCTTAGCACTTCAGGTGATTGGTTGGTTCCTCAGTTTAGGGGCTGCGACAACGCGGTACTTTGTGTGTGTAGAATCTGTCTGATAACCGGTGTTAATTGTGATGGCTGTATTAGTGTGTGTTATCTGTTATTCACTAAGGACTGCAGACGATCAATTTTAAGTAGTGCCTATTTTTGCTACTAAATGCTACCTTCAACGACACCTAGTTGTAAACTTGGCTACTAGATGCTACCGCAACCAGCAACTGGCAGCGAACATTGGAACTTGAGAGCATTAATCAAATCTAACCTACAAATTTTGCTTCAAACATTTTTGTAATCAGTGGAATGTTCTTTTACATGCCATGAATCTATGAAATGGACCCGCCGGCTTTACTTCCCCTCCAGAGGGATTTCTGACGCTCATAAAAAATCTGACTACTCCGGCCGAGTTTGAATTCGCGATCTTGGGTTTAGAAGCTCAAAATGCTACCAACTACGCCACTGAAGCTACCCTCTTAGCACTTCTCATACGCTACTTCGCAAAAAAGAAAAAAAAAACGGATCACAAGATCTACAGTATGTGCTTCTTACTTCAACTACAATAATAATAATAATAATAATAATAATAATAATAATAATAATAATAATAATAATAATAACACAATTCACTATTCTTAGAATCCATTTTGTAAATCCTTTTTGTAAATGAAGATTGTAATGGCGTTACTTGAATCAGTTTATTGTAAATCAGCTTAACCACTTCCACTCAATACGCACTAGAATTCACCTGTTCACTCACTGTCCTTAAACTGGCTGCAAAGTCCTGGCTGAGTTCAAGTCGACAATGGCAATGTTCTGTCGTTCCACCATTCCTCTTCCGACACAGTGTTCCAATCCAGGTTCCGTTTTCTAATAGTATTCTCCACCGAGTCCATCCAACGCGTTCTTGGTCTTCCTCGTCCTCTCTTCCCTGTCATCCGTCGTTCCAGTGCTCGTCTTGGTAGCCTTACTTCATTCATCCGTTTGACATGTCCAAACCATCTCAATCTGGTTTGCTCCAGTTTTGTCATTTAGTTTCTGTACTTTCAGTTCTTTCCGTATATCTTCATTTCTCACTCTGTCCCTCCTCGTTTTCTGGACCATACTTCTCAGGTATCTCATCTCAGCTGCTTGTTACAGAATATGAAATATAATAATAAATATTTATTGCAGCCAAGTGGCCATAATGGACAGTTATAAGGTGTACTTACAAATAATTATTACAGGTAGATTAATCTTTACTGTATTCAACTATGCTCTTTGTCCGGTTGCTGCATGATGTGATGTGGTATTTGTCGCAGGGGTTATTGCACAGAGAACATATGCATTCCTCATTCGGTTCATGGTATTTAACATTTTTACAGATCTTGTGGTGGAAACCGTGGATGGCGAGTCTTGTTACCACATGTCTCATCTCCTGGTTCTCGTTTGTCCATCTTCTGTCCACCATTGCTTCTGTTGCGTAGAATTCAAGCGGGATTTCGTTCTGCTTCTGATGTCTTATCTAGAGGAGTTTCTTCATATGCTTAGTAGATGGCAGTTGTAGTCTTAATCTGAGATCTTCAATGTAGTATGTTTCTTTTGTTAGGACATATGCTAGCCTGGACTGGAACGTTCTTGCAATTCCTAGCACCCTTTTCAGGAAAGAAGCCTTTACTTTTTCAATTGTGATTAGGTCTGTCATGGATAGCCTTTCCCATATCATTTCTAGACCATATGTAATGACGGGGGTTATTTTCGCGTGGAAGAGAATCATTGCTGTTTGTAGAGATAGTTTGGTAATATTGTTCAAATCGTACATTCCTCTAATGGCTGCTGCTGCTCGTTCCTTTATATGTAGTCTAAAGGATTGGCACGTTGTCTGTAGGGTGAGGGTGAGGCCGAGGTATTTGTAGGAATTGACTGTCTCAAGTTCAGTCTCTCCCAGGATCATTTTGTTTTCGGCGGCTAGTTTTCCTCCTTTTCGAAAGGCCATATGCACTGTCTTCTTTTCATTTATACTGAGCTCATTTTCCTCCGCCCAGTCTTGCAAGTTGTTGAGCACTTCCTGTAGCTCCTGTCTGTTTGTAGACCCCAGAACCATATCATCTGCGTACAGGTAAAGGGATACGGTACTGATTTTGTGTTTTCAATAGTCCGTATAACATCCGCTGTCGCGACGTTGAACAGAGTGGGACTCAGTGGGTCGCCTTGGAGTGCTCCGTTGGTTTGGGTGATCTCTCTTGAGGTTGATATCCCATCATTTATCTCTACTTTGTTGAAAGCCAGGATGCTTTTTTTTAATCATATACATGATTTCGGATTTTTCATCCATCATTTGCTCCAGTTTTATAATGAGCTTCGATCTGTTTAGTAGGTCGAAGGCCTTCGAGAAGTCGACAAATATTGCATGGAAAATTCCTTTAGGGTGTCTAAGCGCTTGTTCTATGTCATTCAGTAGATTGTTGATAGCTTGAAGGGTGGACCTTCCTTTCCTGAACCCGAATTGTTGATCGGGAATCAGTTGATCGACTGTCGGGGTGAGCCTTTTGAGCAGAATGTTTGAAAATACTTTGAATATATTGTTCTCTAGAGCGATTCCTCGGTATGAGTTTGGGTCGTTGTCTTCTCCTTTGCCTTTGTGTAGAACCTTAATTATGGATTTTCTCCATTCGTCAGGTATTTCCCCTGTTGCTAGGCATCTGTTAAACAGAGCTGACCATAGTTCACTTAGAATTTCAGCCGAGTCTTTCAGGATCTCATTGGAGATGCCGTCTGGGCCTGTCGCTTTCTTGTTTTTTGTCTTGCTGATTGTCGCAATTACTTCTTCCGATGTGATGGGTGTGCCCAATTCTACGCTTGTGTGATATGTTGCGTTATACGCCGCTTGTGACTGAGTTAGGTTCAGTACTTGTGAGAAGTGGTTTTCCCATATGTCCATATGAATTTGTCCAGATTTCCTCGTAGTCTTTTTTCTGATGGCTATGAAGGGGTCTTTTAGTGCTTCTTCTGCCTCCATTAAGGCTTGTTTTTCTATGTATTGAGCCTTCCTTTTTCTTTTTCAGGAGAGTTTTATATTCCTTTCTTTGTGCTGCATATTCTTCTAGAAGACCTTTTGTGTTGTGGAGTTTGGCCATGTGTAGTTTTAGGAGGACTTCATTTCTAAGGGTGTAGCATTCCGTATCAAACCATGGTTTAGCTCTTCTTTGGTTGATTGGGATTGTTGATGCTCGTATGGCCTCCTGAATTGTTGTCAGGGCTTGGTTGAGATTGTTTTCGTTAAGGCATTGTTTTGTTGCCTCCATTGCTTGTGCGTTGTTGCTTAGGGCATTTGCATCGATCTTCCTGGAGCTCTTGTGGGTTAGTAGGTTCGGTATTTCCTCTTCAGTATTTCCGAGTATAATATTGGTCCTGATAGGTATATGTTTTGTCAGTGGGGTGCAGGATGACTTCCAGAGTCCCTGTTGGTTTTTGATGGAGATGTTGCTTCCTCTGTAAAAAACTAGGTCGATGGTACTTGTGCCATTGTGGGCTATGTACGTTATTTCATTTGCTTTATTTATAAGAGAGTAGCCTTCTTCTTGTAACATATCCAACATAGCTCTTGTTTTGTTGTTGGGCTTGTCTATTCTGCAGTTAAAATCGCCTGCCAGGATGACGTTTGTGTCTGTCTTTGTTCGGGCAATCGCCCCTGCTATTATTTCTATTGTGTCTTCTAGGGAAGATCCGTATGTGATGTATATACCTATTATTGTTAGGTTTGGGGTTTTCATTATTACCTAGGTTCTCTTCTTTTATCGAGCTTTCAATTTTCCCTATGGAAGGTTTGAAAAATATTTCAATTAGAGCGGACGCCCCCCCTTTATCACTCCCCCCCCCCCTCCTTCCACACACACACACACACACACACACACACACACACACACACACACACACACACACACACACACACACACTTTGAGAGAACTCTGCTCTAGAGGAGAAAACAGTCATTAGTTGGCGTAGTTTTCTTTTTCCTGCCAAAACTCCCAGTTTCCTTCGGTGAAATTGAACCAGTTTGTTTGTACCGCTGAATAATTGTATTTATAGTGCTTACACAGACACCAATTTGTGTCTTAGAAGTATTTTGAGCAATTGCTTCTTCGAAGTCTTATCCATTGAAGAAATACGTATAACTACCACCTAAAAACCCTTCCAAGTGACCCCACTTCTAAATAAATACCGTCTTTATCCACAAACATCGCCAGTGAATACAATCATGGTCATTGAAGATGGTTACAGTGCGATTTGGTTCGTCTGTCATCGCCATTGTAATGCTTCAGGGGCAATAGTGAAATGTGTCATCAATTGCTAGGTGTGGTTGTATCAACGTGACTGTATGTTGGTCGCCCGGGTCAGGGACACCGGCTAGGCGAGATCAAATGAATGGATTAAATATCTGCCGGTTGACACGCAAGGAACGCATCCTGCGTGGAAGGAGAAAGAAATATATAACATGAAATAAATACATAAACGGAATAAATAATTAAATTTAAATATGAAATAAGCTAGAATATCTTATATATAAAAGCAGGGGCGGCTCCTGATTAAAATTCTAGGGTGGGCCAGATGATACTAGTGTTGTTTCATATTAAGTATTGTTTTATATTTGGCATTCATTGTTGCCAATATTGCCATTATCATAATTCCACACACACAACAATTGAAGCAAATTCTAATAAATAGTTCATGCGTTAAAAACTGTACACACATGGTTCCTTATTTGTAAATATATTCTCTCATGTGCTTGGATGAACCATATTCATCCATCAGCTTGGTTAATAAGGTCCTAATTTTTTAATTTCTAACTTTTTGTTCAGAGGTATAGAAGAAAATAGATTTGTTAATAAAAATTTCTTTTTTATTTCCCTATGTCGCATACAATCGACAAATTAAATAACTACGTACCGTGCCACAAAAGTTACAAACATATTTATACAGTAGAAATTAACTTCATCCACAGAACTCACTAACACACCTGTACTGCACTTGGAACATCAGAAAATGTATACATATATTTTGTCTAATGTCAGCAAGCTGCAAACAATACCTGAATACCTGTTTAAGGGCGTGGGATGGACCTTTCTCTCGTAGTCCGGTTTAACAGAGACAGAAGCAGGAAATGAAATGGAGAGATCCTCGATTTCGCTTCAAAGCAACGCTATGGGCCCAACCTGCTGGCCCTTGAAGAGAGAGAGAAACTTCCCTTCATAGCACTGAAGAATTCGCGTGCAAGACAGTGCTATGTCCACTGTTTCCTCACCCGGCCCATTAAGCCATGTACTTTACATGGGACTTTCTGTGGAGCAGCCCTCGCTATGACGATACACCGTACGAGACTGTCAAGATCTTACGATAGGGATGAGTTATGTATAATGAATTCTTTTTAGAGATTCTAGAAGGGTAAAACACTTATTTTAAGTTGAGTATCTGCAATTTAAAGTAATTTTATAAGACAATATTAAACAAATTCTTTGCAATGCTGCCTAACGGCCCTGGGTGGGCAGGGCCCATTCGGCCCTTAATGACGCACCGTCCCGGTATAAAAGTGAAAGTATGTATGTATGTATGTATGTATGTATGTATGTATGTATGTGGATTTGTTCTCTATACAAATCTACACCGTTCCACCAATCTCAACCAATTCTGCATACACATAGTTCAGAACCCAGAAGAAACCGCTGGCTACATGAATGTTCGATAGTCTTTCTCATTTCGGCCTTTTGGCACTCGAGCAATGGCTAATAAAGTCAGAAAATAAACTGCTGAAGGAATGGCAAGGTCGGTCGTTTCCATGGCAACAGTAGCTCAATACGAGACCAGCAAGTTTCCATCTATCTCTGTAAGAGGCCATGGCACTGCATTTTCTCCACGGCAAAAGTAGCTCAAGACGTAGTGTTTAATAAAACATCCAGGAGCGTGTCCCACTTAGGGAAAATCTTCAAAAACATCGGAGTTTTCAACTTTAGCAGAGACTAAAACCGGGAAGGCGTGAACGACGGAGAGAAAGGTGCAACATGGATTGCGAATGAAGGAGTACTGGGCCAACATTAAAATGTAGAAGAAACAGTTGACCTGACGTGGTCCGTAGTTGGCCGGAACGAAGCATGAATGGATGAAATAAGTAACAAATAAACAAATAAACAAACAAATAAACAAATAAATAAATAAACAAACAAATAAATAAATAAACAAATAAATAAACAGATAAACAAATAAAAATAAATAAACAAACAAATAAAAAACAAACAAACAAATAAACAAATAAAAAACAAATAAACAAATAAACAAATAAAAAACAAATTAAAAAACAATCAAATAAACAAATAAATAAACAAACAAATAAACAAACAAATAAACAAACAAATAAACAATTAAACAAACAAAAAATAAACAAGTAAATAAATAAAAAACAAACAAACAAATAAACAAACAAACAAACAAACAAACAAAGAAATAAATAAACAAATAAACGAACAAAAACAAATAAACAAATAAATAAACAAATAAAAAAATAAATAAACAAATAAATAAACAAATAAACAAACATAAATAAACAAATAAATAAACAAATAAATAAATAAACAAATAAACAAACAAAATAAATAAAAAACAAATAAATACATAAACAAATAAACAAACAAATAAATAAATAAATAAAAAACAAATAAATACATAAACAAATAAATAAATAAAAAACCAATAAACAAATAAATAATAAAATAAAATAAAAAATAAATAAACAAACGAACGAATGGATTGAATAACTAACCTTGAAGTGTCGGTCGATGAGCCAGTTGAGCTCGATGTCGTCGTCATCCTCGCCGAACGGATTGATGAGCACCTCGGCTACCTTCAGCCAGCCCACATAGAAACAGAACTGGAACACAACACAAAGTATGAACATGTAGCCTACGTAGGCCCGAAATTCTGAAGCAAGACAGCGGTGCTTCAAAAATTCAAACCACATATTAAGGGTTGGCACTACACCAAATGTCATTGGCGTAGTTGTAATTCTTTGAGTGTACCAGCTAAATCGATGGCTTGTTTCTTGCTAGGTTGATAAAAACATAGTCCCTTCTGTAGCAATGTCTCATACTTTGCCAGTGTATACTACGGTATATATGTAAGAGGTGCATCGTAGTGAGCGAGAGAAATGGCGCGGCAACTGGAAACATACTCCAAAGTGGAAGTACGTGGTACCGTACGATTCTTGTGGGCAAAACGGCTGAATTGCACAGAGATAAATTGTGGCGGTGTAAGGACCAAATGCTATGTAGCGGCCAGCAATAAATTGTGAAATGGAGCCAACAATTTTGACCACGGCCGAACAGAAGTGTGTGATGCCGTGCGGGAAGGACCACAGAAGGCAATATACGGCGGGTCGATGAAATTATTTGAATCAATCGCAGAGTGTGTATCCCAGAAATCGCACAGCAGTTCGGCATTTCCATCGGCAATGCTCATGCCATCGTGCGAGACCATTTGCTGTATTGGAAATTCAGCTTACGGTACGTTAGGTGCCGCGATCGGCAAGCTGATGGATCATCTGGGTGGACAGCGATTTGACAATGATGAACAGGTCCAAACAGTGGTTCTCCGATGGCTCCATGACCAAGGAGCGGACTTGTATCGTCAAGGTATTGGGCGGCTATATCGAAAAATAGAGTGATGTACCTGTGTCCCTTTGCTTTATAGTCATTCAATAAACGGTACTTGGTCTGCCATACTCATGTGTAACTGAAGTTTTGAATGCCCCTCGTACAAGGTGAATTTTTATTACACCGACAAAGTGCAAGGGCGGCTTCCAGACTGGAAATGGAGCAAGAAAGTCCATATCAACATATGTCCGGAAATGCATCGTTGCCACGGTGGACATCATCTGGACTTCCTGCAGAATACGCTGCCACAATTGGTTGATAATGTACTTTTGGCAACACGGCAGGTCACGTGGCTTCTGCACGATGGAGCGCCACCCGACTTCTGCATAACTATTCGCCGACACCTCGACAACACCTTCCCCAGACACTGAGGCCCTGTTGCATGGCCTGCTCGTTCACCGGACCTAAATCCTCTGGACTTTTACTTGTGGGGGCTTGTAAAAAGCGTTGTGAATGGTGCGCTCGTTTCCGATGTGCAGAACCTTCAACACTGTGTCCGCGAAGTCCGTGATGCTGTTCAGGCACAGCCCGGAACATTTGAAAGAGTGCCGCAAACTATGACGCAACGTGTGAACTCTTGCATTGCATCCAATGTACTTACAATTCACCCTGTATATTTATTCTTCACATACACATTTCTTCAACCAGCCTGGGATTTGAATGGAGCCATGAGGCTTATGCATACCTGCCAACCGTGCAGAACCAAAAATCAGGAAAGTTTGATATGATAATCAGGAACATTCAGGAGACGCAAATAGTGCAGATAAGTTCAATTTATTGGCAAACTATGCTTCAAAATGAATGATGTAAATAACCATTCGGCATTTATTATCCAATCTCTTTATTTTTAATACCAACATCATTCTTAATTCCTTTTTTATTTTTATATTTACCTACACTTCACATTTTCTTGGTACTTCTTTGTTCCCACGTGGTTCGAAATATCACTTGTTCCACCATGTGATATAAAGTAATACTAGTTGAAACCCGTCAAAACATGACGAACAATGGACAAAATATTTACTGAAGAAGTTTCCTATATTAAGTTACAATATTTGTACGATTACTTTTTGGCACTAATGCAACTTTAAGGGCGTCAAAAGATCGCACTCTCGACATTGCAACATACTGCTGGCACAAATCTCACATGGAGTGGCCGGGATTTGAACCACGGACCCAGTGGTGAGAGGCCGGCGTGCTTCCGCCTAAGCCACGGAGGCTTTCCCATGAGATAAAATAACTATGAAAATGATATATTGTCGAAATGGAAGCGAAAAGGAAAAGAGTGATACGTCGTGTATAATTAATGAAATATCCCCCTCCTTTATAATTATTATAAATAACTATTACATTAAAACGCGGTGGACATCCGCCATGTCTGTCACGAACCAAGCTGATTCTGCGCATGTGCTAGTGCCAAGAAGTTTGCATTTTTTTAATTAAACTGTAACATATTTGTTTATTTTAAAGACTCACTGCAAATCTACAGGCCAAGAGCTTTCGTCAGAGTGCATTACGAAGCCAATCGGTTCAGCCGGTCTCTCAATCTCGCGGTAACAAAAATTACCTTAGCGTTTTAAATATATAGATAGATAGATACATACATCGACAAACAGTGAATGAATAAAGCCTGTCGGGGTAGAGCGTGACATCTTTGGTTTTATTGCATTTGAATAATTAACATATTCAAGGAGAGCAAAGTGTGAAGTTCTCGGTAATAATTTAATGACTTAAAATATTTACACTCTTGTTGCAATCAGATTGTTTACTAACAATTTGGCATCAACTTTAAGCTTTGCGCAGTGTATGTAACCTTTTGCTACACTTAAAACATAAAAGCTATTTAAAAACCTATTCTACCTATTAAAAATTTGAAAGCCTAAAATGACAATTTAAAGTCCTAAAATTCCAGTCCCTTATACTTTGTCTGTGTCCCAATACTCAAGTTGTCTGCTATTGACTAGCTGCTAGCTACTATGTGCTATGTGCTATGTACTACGGAGATTTGGGACATGCCTGCTTGATCGCAGCCACCTACATAGACTTGTGTTCTGAAACGCACTGGACTTACCTGCTGGTGCCAAACCAACACTCAAGATGGCGGTGATCTGCTACTCCTTGTAAGCTCTTTGCGCTTTCATCAACTGTTTTAAATAAATAATACCTGAATGCTTCGAGCATAAATACAATAGAGTGCGCATTGCCACACTGCGCCTGTACTGTGACGCGAAACCAACATCTGGATCAGCTGACTAAAGGGAAAACAGAGGAACTCGTAATGGAAGGTGATAGGAGTTGGTGGGGAAATGATTTTTAATGAGGGTTTAAACACACATTTTCGTAATTTATACGACATTGGGAAAAGCATCGCATGTTTCTTTACGTACGGGAAGGTAGCAAAGGTTAAGAATGTAACATATTTGGTGTTAAAAGTGGCTGTCGTGTTCCGTAATACTCATACATCCAGAATCCCCAAATCCAATTCTGAATTAGGCCTACTGATTTTTGAAGAGAATTGTGTTTGTGTAGCTGGTCATTTTTAATTGTACGCCCGAGAGCTCCAAACAAGTTCAATCTATTACTACATCATTTCTTAATTTATGTGTCATCATTAGAAAATGTATTTTGGCTAATTTCAGTACTTTACAACATTTTATCGTACGATTAGCTCTTATTCAGCGTTACTTTCCTCTTCAGTATTTTATGAAGGTGAACAAAACATAGGCAAATGGAAATAAGGAAGTCTATTGATTTAGTAAGCGTTGCTTTTTAACAACTATGCATTACATTTGCTACAACGGAAATCATTACAAGCAATGAACTGCTTCCTTTTAAATTCCATTTTCCACGAATCATAGAAACCTTCGCAGTAATAATCCAGAACTTTGAAATCCTGCGAATTGACTAATTTAGGGCTGCAATGTATCCTAGAAGGATCTGAAAATTTCCTCAACCAAACGCACTGTCCATACGTTTAATAAGATGACAAATATTACCTCAGCGTATTTATTATCGAAGACTACATCGTCACATCAGTAGCATAACCCGCAATCTGAAACTGAACATGATTGAAAAGGAAGGCTATTTGATGTTGTGATGGTCCTAATTTTGCTTCATAGGCCTGTTCAGTGGAGTAAGGGATAGAGTAAATTTTAATAATTTGTAATAAATTTACAGATTAATTTCTTTTTCTTTCATGTCTCGGAGTTAAGAGGAAACGTAAAGAAATGCAAGTAGTGAAGTCAAGAATCTTAGGGTTATTTTACAATGAATTAATTTAGGACTACCTATGGAAAGAAATGCCCGATCTTTTCCTAAATGTCTCCTTACATCCATACGCTGCACAGCAATGCACCATTCCGGCTTAGTACGGTAATGAATAGAATAGAATAGCCCAATTCTATCGTCACGTGTAGTATTTCAGTGCTCCAAACCATCCGCAGTTCCCTTTAGTCAGCTGATTGAGATGTTGGTTTCACAAATGTGACGTCATCAGCCATAAGCCTGAATGATACGATCATGGATGCGCCAAGATGATCACTGTTTAGCCGAGCCCTAATTATGGTTTGTGTTTGGCTTAAGTCAAAGACAACCTACAGTTTACATAACCTACAATTTCTATAACTTCCTTGACGTAGTCGACAATCTAACATGCACTTTCGTTCACTAGCTACTACAGACTTGATTGCTATGTGCCAGGCAGTATTGGATCACTACTTCCGACGTCACATCCGGTAAAGTAGTTGACTATCTAGTTCACTACGGCTGAAATTGTACTATTGGGACACAGCCTTTGTATTTCAAAAGAAAGAACGTGAAGGAAATGGCGGGAGCTTGGAACAGCTGAGCTGTGTTGCCAAGTTTTAATTGTTGATGTACAGTTGATCAGTTGATTTGAATAATACACAGAGCTACACTTCGGACATTATTTCGGTACTATTATGCGCAATAAAGTGCGAATGTTGCTCCTGAGTCAACGCCGAGGACATTCACATAGAGAAATACGGTGCATAACTAAATAACACACCGAAGCTATGCCACCTTTATCACAGTTACTCAATAAATACGAGAAAGAGGCCAACCACTCGACAGCTATACAAATATAATACGAACTATGTCTCATCTGGTGCGACACAGGAAAGGAGCATGGAAAAGTTCAAAGAAACAGGGACTGTCTTATTACCTGCAGAACGGTGAACAGTGGGAAATACATGTCACCAAATGGAGCGTTGGAGGTTTCCTTGGTGTAGACGAACTGCCGCCCCATCAGCGCCGCCAAGAAGTACGTGTACACCGACAGCGTCACCACCTAGGGGCAGACAACACAAACACACATGACGCTTTGTGCAGCAACCAACAACAATTCCAAGAGAATCATTTTTAAACCGCACTGTTACTATCAACTCCACTAATGTGCGTGTCTAAATGATGATGATGATAATTGTTGTTTTAAGGGGCCTAACACCTAGGTTATCGGCCCCTACTGGTCTGGGAGATAGCGAAAATGACAATCAAATGGAAACCAGAACGAAAATTAAGCTGGACTGAAAATACTTACAAAATGGAACACAGATTGAAATGGCTCACAAAATGGAGAGCGGTAATACTTACAAAAGGTCATTTAGATGGAAAATACTTACAAAAGGAATTTAGACTGAAAAATACGCACAAAATGTAGTTTAGGTTCAAAATACTTACAAAATGCAATGCAGATTCGAAATGCTCACAAAATGCAATTAAAATTGAAAATACTTAGAAAATGTATTATACATACAAAATACAAGATGAGGAAGCCCGAATTCAAAATACTGTACTTTCAAAATGCAATTTACATTGAGAATACTTACAAAATGTGGTTGATATTTAAAAGAAACCTCACAAAATGGAATTTAGATACACGGGGAGGCAATTCATAAAAACAGGGCGGGAATCTTAAAGAGAAAAGGAAATATAATGAAAACAAAAAGAAGGCTGATCCCTGGAAGAATGAGAGATCACGAAAGATGAGAGAAAGGCCAATCAAGGCGGGAAAGAAGAGACTCCCTAGGCCTCGGATACCTTAATACCGTCGGGGTAGGAAGAGAAAAAGAGTTGACCAAGAGAGGTCGACAGGAAAGAAGACTGAGAGGAGTACGGCACAAGTAAGTGGGAGCAATGCCAGACTCAGCTGGGGTCCCGTGGTCGCCAACCGACGTCCCACTAGATGTGAGCCACTGGGGGATACTGTGATGTCTGTACTATTGTGTGTATTTGTAACTGAGGTAGGATTCGGGAAGGAAGCGGCCATGGCATTAATTTAGGTACCATCTCGGCATTTTCCTGGAGTAGAAGTGGGAGACCATGGAAAACCACTTCCAAGATGGCTGAGGTAGGAATCGAACCCACCCTTTCTCAGGCTGATGGAAACTTACTGATCAACTCAATGGAATGATGAACGCATTGAAGAACCTGACAAGACTACACAAATCCGGCTCTGTGCTGATGACCCCTCAATTTACGAAATCGTGGATCTGTTCGTAGTTCCAGGCGATAGTGTTATTCCATGAGAGCATCATTGCTACTAATGAATGAAATGTAATGGTGGGTTTTTCAGAGGACATCAGGTTCGACATTTCTTTTATGTTCGACGATGTCGATACTAAATATTATATGTCATAATGGGTGTCATTAAAGCACTACTTTTCATTATAACACCGTTTTTCCAACCAATCAGAGCTCAATATTTTCATTCATTGACCAATTATGTAAGGATAGCGTCTTACATGTACTGAAAATCCAACATGTCGGACATGAATTACATGATTTGAAAGTTGAAAATGTAGCCTATATTGGATCAACCATTGTACTTACAATGCACAAACAAACTGGGCAATATTGCAATAGAAATAGCACTGTACCTTAATATCCGCAACTCCAATTTCTACACATTCGTAAGATTTCGCCGGCAATTTTAGTGAATGCAGTTGTTGACATAACACACCATAACGTCATGGAGGAAGCACTAGTATGACATTAGTTCCACGGAAATTATAATCCAGCTTCCTGTTCAGTAAATGGATTTCTTATGCGAAACTTTTCCGCCAGATACCATTATTGTTCTATTTTGGACTAAATTGATTTGCCTTCCTTTGGTATTCTATACGCATCGAACTTCTAGTTGATAATACGATACAATTTAATTTTAAAGCGTACGTAACAGCCTATTTTTGTTTTTGTTATTTGACCAAGATAACAAAATGATCATTTATAGTACCTGCGCGCTATCTCTTGGTGCAACTTCAGGATAAACAATGTTTCAAAGCTTTGGGATCCGTTATTGGGTCGAGATCAAATGCTGAGCCCAAACAATTCCCCAGAAAAAGAAGAATTCAACCGACAGAATCTCGACAGATATTTATGAATAATTATGTTAGAACATATAATAAAGTTATAATTATCGTCGAACATAAACAGTCGTATGCAACTCGCCTATAATGGTAATTAAGACACTCGTATGGAAATTATAAACATTCTCGTGTGTTAATTATTGCCATTATAGGCTCGTTGCATAATGTACTATTAAGGACAGCGCGCTTATATCTGTGTTGCAGATTCATTTTTAAGGGCTAGTGATATTATGGTCATTAGTTCCGTGTACTGGAGTATGTAGCTTCCCAAGATTGCGGGTTCCATTCCCAGAAAAAAATAATTAAATCTCTCAGCACGCGTCATCCAGTCTAGTTCTGATTTTCACTTCCAGATAGTGACACAACTTGGGGATTGGAGAGTTGATCGCCTCAGTGGCTCAGACTTGAATGATCTACGTCACGGTAGATGAAGCCGTTATTACTATTATTATTATTACAACCTGTGTTATCGAGGTCTAGTGGTTAGTGTTCTTGACTGTCACCCAGGAGGTACGATTTTGATTGCCGGCTCTGCAAATAAATTTTAATTCTGGTGGAGGGCTGAAACACGCCCCAGGGAAGAGCTGTGAAGGCCACAGCTACCTCCTTCCTAATTCTAGCTTTGATTTTAAATAAAAAACAAGTAGCTCCGTGAAGAACTATACAGCCTATTTTCATATATCCTATTTATGTTAATTGATTTTATCAACATATACAATTTCAGTTTAATTGCTGTAATATATTCCGATGATCGCCATGTTGGATTTTTATATGTGTAGGACTTAGAGTTATGTACTGTTACATGAAGATTATTGTATACGTGTAGTAATCAAACTTCAATCGCATGATTAGGACACAAGATATGAAGATCAGATTTTAATATTTCGCACAGCAGCCATCTTGTAGTTATGAAAGCAATTGAAATAAATTATATGCCTGTGGCTTAAAATTTGTATAAGCATTTACCGTACCAAATTATACTGCGCTCGGATTGTTAACTAGTGAGAAACGACCATTTCAATATTTATATTTCGCGTCACCGCCATGTTGGATTTGTGCTCACCAGGTAATTGAAAGTCCCATAGGTGAACGTAGTTAATAGCCTCTATCAACATACAACATTTCAGTTTGATTGTTATCGTAGATCCTAGATATTGAAAAAAGTCTAAATATTTCGGTTGGTTGCCATGTTGGATTTTTATATATGCAGGCGTAGATTCATTATTCAAACGTTCACTTCAATCGTATGATTAATACACAAGAAATAAAAACTTAATTTTAAAATTACGCACAGCCGCCATCTTGAGTTTATGTGAACAATTGAACTAAATTAGACGCCAGTGCATTACAATATGCATAAACATTTGCTGTACCATGTTTCACTGTGTTTGGATAGTTAAAACGCGAGAAAAATCTGTTTAAAAGTTTCAAATTCACTTGACCGCCATGTTCGTTTTGTAGTCGAACAGGTTTCTGAAAGTGTCATAGGTGAACTTCTAGAAGTGCCCTTTTATCACCATACAAAATTTCAGGGTGATATGAGTTATAGTATTGGAGATATAGAATGCCGGTGAAATATTTCGCACAGCCGCCATGTTGGATTGGTGAGACGTAATAACATTTGAAGGGCACGGTCGGGGTCGGCTGAAATAGTACTATGACCTTACCGAGTTTCATTGAAATCTCTCGAGCCGTTTGGAAGTTATTAGACACACACACACACACACACACACGCACATGAATCACACACGCACACACAGACACACGGACAAAAGGTGATCTCATAAGCCTATTTTTTCATAAAATGAAAATAGGCTAATAAATAATTAAATAATTAAATAAGTAAATAGATGGGTTGATGGACAGTGGCGAATGAGAGCTAACATAGTCCCTATCACAGCATCAATTAAGAAGAGATGGCTACTATTTTACGATCACCTTTTGAGGATGACTGATGATCGATTAACGGAAAGGGAGTTTCATTAAGACTAAGGCAACAAGGCCGAGATGGTCTAAGGATTGCGAAAATGATCTCAGGCAAATTGGTATTCTAGACCGAGAAATTCCCATCAGGATCACATTTAGAAGATTGCGAACAACTACCAAGGTTTTAAAATGGCATCAACTTCCGGAAGACGGAGATGACAATTGTCTGAAGAACATAAAAAGGCAATCGTCGCTGGGGTCAGAAGATACTGCCAGGAAGTCAAGAAGACCTAGACTCTTAAGTGAAGTTGGTTGTTACCACGCAGTCCATAGAGGCTCAACTCGATCTATAATAGTACATTATGCAACGAGCCTATAATGCCAATAATTAAGACTCGAGTATACAAGTGTCTTAATTACCATTATAGGCGAGTTGCAAACGACTGTTCGATGATAATTATGTTCTAACATAAATATTCATAATTATCTGTCGAGATTGTGTCGGTTGATTCTTCTTGGGAATTGTCTGGGCTCAGCATTTGATCTCTACCCAATTGGCAACTCCAGCTATCTGATATGACATCTAGCGGTAAAAATTAGAAACTTACCAAGTAGGGTACATTTGTCACGTGGTATCTGTTTGTATATGGTTTCTTGTATTGGTAAACAGATCGTGGTAAATTGTTCGTATCTTTATACATAAGTAATAAGTTTTACTCGTTGATAGAGTGAAAAATGAGTAAAAGCAAAGTGTATTGCTCAGTTTACGGCTGTAAGTCGATGTATAAGAGGGCTGCGGATATACGTTTTCATCACTTTCCAAAAGATGCAAATAGCAATAGCCGAAATGTGATGATACCTAATAATACCTAATACCTAATAATAATACCTTTCCACCCCGGGAAGGATCTAACACTTGTCGAGGTAGACAGACAGAAGACCTGCGACGTAAAGCCAGCGAAGGTTATTCAGTTTAAAAACAGCTGTTACGATGGGCGCGCTGGTAAGATTGAAGTTTCTTGAATAATTAATTAAATAATTAATTATTGGCTGCTTGGTAGGGAGAAGGGATGAGTTTAACTTGTATTAAAACTCGTGGGGCGACAGGAATTGCTTGATTTGGATGGTTAAAAGGTGGGTTTGGTGTTTAATATTTGAATGGTAGCGGAATCACTCATTCTACAGTGTCCACGGGGAGGCAAATTAGGCCTATATGACTCGTAGTGGAATAGCTCGAATATCGAAGAACTTAGCGATTACGAGGCGTAGGCTTGGCGGAAAGGCTGGCGGATCATCAGTTTGACATCAATTCACGATATAAGTCGGAGCTTGGAACAGTGGCGTCTGGTTTGCGTGGATGCTAGTCTCGGAATGATAAAAGTAGCACAGCTTCGGTGTGTTATTTATTTGTTTATGTACCGTATTTCTCTATTTGAATGTCCTCGGCGTTGACTCAGGATCGATATTTACATTATATTGCGCATAATAGTACCGAAATAATGTCCGAAGTGTAGCCCTGTGTAAATTTGAATCAGCTGATCTACATCAACCATAAAAACTGAAGCTTGATAATATGCAAATGACACCAAAAAATCCAGTGGAACACACAAATTAGATCACGTGTATCGCACAGTTATACATATATACAATTAAAAATAACACTGTCATTACTTTAGAGACCACATTTACTGATTATAACCGAAAAATAAAAAGTGTTCCATATCAAACGCGTGTTATTGAGTATTTTAAACCCTACTTATCCGGACCGACCGCAGCGCCCCAAGTGTTAGTTTGAGTTGCCAATAACGAATCTCAAAGCTTTGAAACATTGTTTATCCTGAAGTAGCACCAACAGATAGCGCACAGGTACTATGTTGGATCATTTTGTTATTTTGGTCAAATAACACAAAATAGGCTGTTACAAACCCTTTAAAATTAAAATGTATCGTATTGTGAACTAGTTATTCTTCAAATTCGATGCGTATGGAATGTCAACGGAAGGAAAGTCAATTGAGTCCCAAATAGAACAGTTATGCCATCTGGCCGAAACGTTTCGCTTAAGAATCCATTTACTGAACAGGGAGAGCCGGATTATAAGCCTGCTTCCTCCATGACGTTCTGGTGTGATTATGTCAACAACAGCATTCACTAAAATTGTCGGCAAAATCTTACGAATGTGTAGGAATTGGAGTTGCGGATATTAAGGTACAGTGCTATTTCATTTGCAATATTGCCCAGTTTGTAAGTACAATGGTTGATCCAATATAAGCTACATTGTCAACTTTCAAATCATGTAATTCATGTCCGACATGTTGGATTTTGAGTGCATGTGAGAAGCTATCCTTACCTAATTGGTCATTAATGATAATATTGAGCTCTGATTGGTTGGAGAAACTGTGTTATAATGAAAAGTAGTACTTTAATGACACCCATTATGATACAGTTTTCTGTCATATGATATTTACATATCGACATCGTCGAACATAATAGTACATTATGCAACGAGCTTAAAATGGCAATAATTAAGACATGAGTATGTGTATAAGACGAGCGTATGCGAGTTTTATAATTTCCATGCGAGTGTCTTAATTACCACTATAGTCGAGTTGCATACGGCTGTTTATGTTCGACGATAATTATTGTAACTATTTTATGTTCGAACATAAATATTCATAAATATCTGCCGAGATTTCGCCAGAGCGCATGAGACGCAGAGAATGCCTTGTATTTGACCATGGCCTCCTCGATTGCCCCACTATGACACTAGGCCAGGCAGTGAAATTTAAATTAGAAGGCGGTGGAACTCGGCGCATCTAATTATCTAATTGGTCAAACAACTGTTTCTTGAGCTCTGATTGGTGGGAAAAACTGTTTCATAATGAAAAATAGTGTTATAATGAGCCTCATTATAGTACAGTTTTCTGACATATAATAGTTAGGGTCGAACATAAAAAATAAATAACGTTCAACATCTGCTGCTACATCACATTTTAATCGAGGTGGTACAAATCATTGTGAAGTAATAGTATGAGGAAAGGTAATACGAGGCGATGAGAGGCTCCCTGGATCTTAGGATGCTCGGCCGAGGGGAAGCTGTCCATATGGTTGCCAAGTTACTCATTGACTAAGGTCGAATCAAATTGTGATCCAGAGTGTATGAAGGAACACAAGAGAGACCTTGGGTTGCACCAAGGTGAACCAGTGATCACCAGGCAGACACCATCAGGCACTCCCAGCGATGTCCTTGTGCGCAGATTTCACAGCCAATGGCAAGAGCGGTGCATCTTCAGTCGGTGCCCTTTCATGCCCTAACCTAAATCCCACCCAAGTTTCATATCGGACACAACATGTCTTGACAGTTCTCTCCTGGTTTAAAGGGATTGTAGACACTGCCAATAACATAGTTATCGCATTGTGAATCGACTTTTTTTTAAACGTTAGCATTTATCATCTTATTCTCCGAACACTTGTATATTATAACCTGAGTAAATAAACACTACGTCGAAAGAGAACAAGTAGTTCCGTGAGGAACTAAATAGCCTATTTTCATACATCCTACATATGTTAATGGCCTCTATCAACATACTAAATTTCAGTTTGATTGCTGTAATAGATTCGTAGATATTGAGAACCGTCTAAATATTTCGGATGGTCGCCATGTTGGCCTTTTATTTTTGAACTATTACATTAAGATTATGAGAGACTTAAGGAGAAAGGTTGTTATGTTTTCACTTCAACCACATGATTATAGAACACTATTTACATTTCAGTTAGATTTCCAAGTTCTACGTTCCCTGACTTAAGAAGGCAATCATAGAAAATTGAATCATCATAACACTCACCGGTTATTCGATATTTATGAAATTATACGATTTGAGTACTCATTCCTTTGATCTACTGTTTCTGAAATCCATGCAAAATGATAAAGAAAAGACTTCATAATGTGAAAATGACACAGGCGTCACAGCGGCCAAAATGTGAAGTGGACAGCAATTATGGAGCGTATTTTCCTACAGCAACAGTATCTGCAAATCGCACACTTCGGACATTTTTTAAATGCCATTTTTTAAAGAAATTATAGATCTTTATGAAATTAGAATACAATTCGTCACTGCTAATGTCTGTTCTCTTTCATTTGAATGCTCATTTGTGACGATCGGTCGCTTGTGAGCACCGAAGGAGGGATCCATACTACTGAAATGATATTACATGATGATATAACATAGTTGCCATGACTTATGGAAAGAACCTCGTAGTACTGACTTAGGTTGAATAAAACTATTCATATGTATTTTAATTTATACGTTAATACGCATAGCTTCTAAGAGGAATGATGTACTTCATATCAATGCGTCCAAAAATAGCCTCCAAATTTCTCCATATTGAAAAAATAACGATAATTATCGTTACTTTTTAACGACGTTAGAAGTAACGCGTTAATCCCCTCGTGGAGGAACCAGGACTCTTCCAATGGCACATCTCGGCTTTTGGCACAACTGATGAATATCATTAAGAAGAAGGGAATATACCCAACAATAAATTACCACGTGCACACCTCCCAAGGTTAAATAACACGCACACAAAAACATTGAACGAGCTAAAAATAATCACATCTATCGTAACAGCGACAATGAATAGAATGGAAAACAGCACACTAGAAAGTTGAAGTTCCTCCTCTGAACGTCGAAATATCGAATCATGTATAGACCTAGATGATGAACACTTGTTGCCATGGTAACCACCGTGTCCTTTTAGCCTATTTTCATTTATGTAAAAAAAAAGGCTTATGAGATCACCTTTTGTCCGTGTGTGTGCGCGCGCGTATATTTGTGTGTGTCCCCTCCCCCCTCAATACATTCCAATCGGCTGGAGCGATTTCAATGAAACTCGGCAAGGTCATACTACTATTTTGGCAAACCCCGACTGCGCCCTTAAAATTTTGTTACGTCTCACCAATCCAACATGGCGGCTGTGCGAAATATTTCACCGGTATTCTATATCTCCTACACTATTACCCATATCAATCTGAAATTCTCTGTGGTGATAAAGAGTACTACTAGAAGTTCACCTATGAGACTTTCAAAAACCTAACTACAAAACCAACATGGCGGCCATGCGAATTTTAAACATTTAAATAGACTTTTCTCGCGATTTAACCATCCAAACGTTATGAAACGTGGTACAGCAAATACATTGTAATGCGCTGGCATATAATTTAGTTAAATTGTTTACAAAACCTCAACATGGCGGCTGTGCGAAATATTTCACCGGCATTCTATATCTCTGAAACTAATACTGATATCATCCTGACATTTTGCACGGAAGGGCAATAAGAAAAGATCACCTATGCGACTTTCAAAAACCTGTTAACTACAAAACGAACATGGCGGTCAAGCTAAGCTGAAACACTTAAATAGACTTTACTTGCGATTTAACCATCCAAACGCAGTGAAACTTGGTACAGTTAATGTTTATATACATTGTAATGCACTGGCATCTAACTTAGTTCAATTGTTTTCATAACCACTAGATGGCAGCGGTGTGAAATTTAAAATCTCTTTTTATTTCTTGTGTCCTAATCATACGATTGAAGTTTGATTAATACACCTACGCAATAATCTTCATGTAATAGTACATGACTCTTAAGACCTACAAACTGTATATAAAAATCCAACATGGCGACCATCCGAAATACGAATCTATTACAGCAATCAAACTGAAATTTTGTATGTTGATAGAGGCAATTAACATAGGTAGGCTATATCAGAATAGGCTGCATAGTTCTTCACGGAACTACTGTTTTTTTCTATACACGCTAATAAAGATATCCAAGATAAAACAGACCAGAATGAAATTTCTTGGCGGAGTCAAGATTCGATCCCGGACCTCCGAGACGACAGCTAAGAATGCTAGCCACTACACTATGAGGTTGTCTGGACTAAGGGACACCTGTTCGCTGTACAGTAGTTTAAACCTGACTTGATATTGTTGATAGAAATGGCTATAGGGCATCACTCTTCTTGCGGCCCTACTGGTGGCGAATCACACCTGCCCGGATACCAAGAGATTAGAGTTCGAGTTCCGACAGCGTTCTTATTTTCAAGACTTCCTCAATAGATGTACTATTTCATGCTTGGGACGTTGTGACGTAACAAATAGTTTTCACCTTGTACACCCCTGGAATGTGACGTGGAGTGACTTAGGACGTGATATCCGGGGAGCGGAAATATTACCACACGCCACGTGTATTACATATGTGACAGCTACGCTCACAAAGCAGTGTCATCGCAGCTTTATACAAGTGGTTGGCTAGCTCAGTGCAAAGCACTACATTGCCGGCATTTGTCTAAAATTGTTCGTGTTCGGAAGCTTAAGACCTAAAAATATACAATATATGCAAGCAAATATGCCCTAAAAGCTAGCTAAATATCCCCTGGAAACTAGAAAATAATGACCTATGCATTTTAGGGATATGTAGCAAGTCTTTGAGTAGTACTAACAGAAAATCCCGACAGGCTGAGGTAGATTTCACCGGAAAAAAAATCACTAAACTTGCCAGATGTTGTATACCTACGAAAGTTTCACATATTTCTTATAATTCCGAGAACATTTTGCTCATCTCTGACGTAAGGATGGATCATATCAAAAATTCTTTCAAAGAAAAGGTTTAGGGCCTAGGTGATTTTAGAGGAGTATTGATTCCATTTGCCCAGCCCTTTTGTCAATGGTTGGTGCTATCTAAAGACTTTACTGATATAATATTTTGGCCCTTATCCAAAGAATAGTATCAAATAGTATTCATATTTTCACTTATTAAGAAAGTTATATAGTTCACTTTTTCGAAAAGTACCCCCTCCCCATTCTCCCTGCCCATTTCCACCCCATTGGTCAGATTTTGCCCATTAATGAATTAGACCGGGATTTAAACGGTTATATCTCTATTAGTATAAAACAAAGTCCCGGATTATAGGGTGTCACGAGTAATCTCGAGAAACACTGGATGGATTTTGATGTGGTTTTCACCATTCTGTAAAGGATTTCTCGAGGAAGGTTTCTGTAGAAAATAATTTATTTATGATAAAAGAAAGCCAAGTAGCAACGATTTCAGTCAAAATGTCGAAAAAAATATCCTGGCGTAGCCGTGAGACGCAGTTCTCACTCGCTTTTCCAAAAATGAATATAAAAAAACTAAGATTTTAGTTGCTGGAAGACACGCCCAAACAGGAACCACACCTTACTTAAGTCAAAAAGGACTTCACTGCAGTGTTTTTAAGTCTGAACAATATATTTAAATTCACTGGTTGTAAAAGCTAGCTTCAAATGAACACCTGTACAACGACAGTGCTGTGAACAAGACCATTCTAACAGATAAATACTCATAACCATAGTAGAAATGAGTGTGCATGATCTAATTTATTATACCGGTTTCGTGTTGTGTCTCGTAACTGTTTACAAGTGCATAATACTCATACGTTGATGAAAACCTATAATACATAATATGGCCTCGTTGTTGTACCTTTAAAACAACAACAACAACAACAACAACAACAGCCACCATCATCATGATGCCAGTAACATAGACAGGTCAGCATTATCGCATTCTTTGGATGCTTCATGCTTAAGGGTTATAGTCTAGCCTTTTTTTTTTCTTTCAAATGACTACCGTAGATTCACTGCGAATCATAATAGTACATTATGCAACGAGCCTATAATGACAATAATTAAGACCATTATAGGCGAGTTGCATACGACCGTTTATGTTCGACGATAATTATTATAACTATTTTATGTTCGAACATAAATATTCATAAGTATCAGTCGATATTTCGCCAGTTTTATGTACTGAACAGAGCGCGTGGGACGCACAGAATACCTTGTACAGTATTTGACCATGGTCTCCTGGATTGCCCCACTATGACACTAGGCCAGGCAGTGAAATTTAAATTAGAAGGCCTTGGAACTTAGCGCAGATGCGTTGCTATACTCACCTAATTGGTCAAACAACTGTTTCTTGAGCTGTGATTGGTGGGAGAAACTGTTTCATAATGAAAAATAGTGTTATAATGACCATTATTATGATAGAGTTTTCTGACATATAATAGTCAGGGTCGAACATATTAGTACATTATGCAACGAGCCTATAATGGCTATAATTAAGACACGAGTATTTTTTATAAAACGAGCGTATGCGAGTTTTATAATTTCCATACGAGTGTCTTAATTACCATCATAGGCGAGTTGCATACGACTGTTTATGTTCGACGATAATTATAACTTTTTATGTTTTAACATAAATATTCATAAATATCTGTTGAGTCAGCTACTTGAATTAGGGGATCGCAGAGCGAGCGTTGGGTATGCTATCTCTGTCTTTCAAGATCTTTGAACGACCGACGCATGCGCTCTGTGTGCTTGCAATGCCATATCGGGCCATATGTTTACATCTGCCGTCCCTCAGTAATATTGTCACCGGAGTCATTTGAAAACAATGCGCTATGTAGAAATTAGGGTTGGTGATATTAAGGTACAATGCTATTTGTTGTCTCATATTCGTCAGTTTATTTACGCGAACATATGGACGGTGCGTATTCCATGTCGGTAATTTATTATAGCCTAGTTCGAAGTTGTGTTTATGTCCGACATGTTGGATTTTGAACGCATGCGCGAAGGTATCGTTACCTAATTGGTCAATGAACGAGCTCTGATTGGCTGGAGAAACTGTATCATAATGGAAAACAGTGTTATAATGACCATCATTATGATACAGTTTTCTGACACATAATAGTGAGGGTCGAACATAAATACTATAACGCGGTAATATTGGATACTTTGGTTTTACTATACGTGCGAAAATTCTCTGGATGCTTCATGCCTAGGGGTTATGTAATGGATATGAACGTAACGAGCTGATAGAATGCAGATAGTGCAGGTAAACTCATACATTATGCAGGTAGGAAAATGACCCCACATTATCTCGTGAAATGCCAGGTAAGATTTATACTCTTTGTTCTGTAATGGGATACAGAGAATGGTACAGTAGGAGCATGACGAATAGAAGGTAAGAGACATAACGGGCTGTATATTCGCTATTTCATTACAATAGTTCTGTCTAGGCACGCGCATGCGTCGTTATGTACATACAACAATCACAGCGGCTTCGGTGGCGTAGTCGGTAGCATGCTGAACTTCTATGCCCAAGATAGCGGGTTCAAACCCGGCCGAAGTCGTCGGATTTTTTAAGAGCGTTAAAAATCCTTCAGTATGCCTTCCTTCGGAGGGGAAGTAAAGCCGGCGGTCCCATGTCATAGATTTATGGCAAGTAAAAGATCCTTTCACAGACTAAACTTGTGTAAAGCAAAATTGTTAGGTTAGATTTCGGCAGAACGCTCTATCAAAGTTCCAACGTTCACCACTAGGTATCACTGATATCTGGTGGCGAAAGTTGGAACTACTTGAAATTGAACGGAACTTGTAGCTCACCCTTTAGGGTGTCCGCTGGAAGCAGCTACAGACTCTGGCGAGCCGAACATGTCCTCGGACACTCCCGGCACTAAAAGCCATACGATAAATAACAATCACAGTATAGGGACTTATGACCTCGTTCTACTTTTAACCCTTTATAGGGCAAAACTGTTTATTTTTAACTTTTTTGTGGTTTTTAATTTAATTTATTTTAATGATTATTAATGTTATTTGTTGTTTCTCGAATTGTAATGTTTAGACCAGTGGTTCCCAACCTTTGTCATCATACGCCCCCCTTTTCAGATACGGGAGTTCATCGCGCCTCCCTCCTCCCTCCCCCTCCCCCAGGCCATTCATTGCTTCTATAACCACTTCGATTGACGCGACCTAATAACACTACAGTCCAGTACATAATGGAATAGGCATATCTTCACTTTAGCACAATACAAAGAACACACTTTTACAACAAATCCTTAAATTAGTCAACACATGTCAGCGAGAGGGTTGAAACTGTTTTCTCTTGGTAAGATTGGGTATGTCTGGTTTGATATTTGACAGTGCACAGCGGAGATCACTTGCAACATCAAGCCGACAGCGCTGCTTTGTTTCTATGACACTCAGCTTTCAAAATCGTGACTCGCATAAATATGTCTTTGAAAATTAAGTTCAAACTGTTCAAAGCTTCAAAGAAATCACAAAGATATGCCAACGAGACGATAAAATTGGCATAATTTTGCTCCTTACAACACAGCAAATTCCTTATTTCACCTCCAACCTCGTGGCCCCGCAGAGGTTTGTGCCGACAGTTGGCAATTACTAGTGCTTTTGAACGATTGACTTGGTGCGACAATCACTTGGAGAGATTCAAAAAATGTTTATTTTACCCAACAAGCCATTTTATCAATTTCGTTCCAAGGATTTTATTTTATTATAAATGATATAGTTATTTTTATTGAATGGGAGATTTTTAAAACTGTAAAATTCAAGTAAAAAAACTTAATTCGGAAATCACTTCACGTCCCCCTTGAAAAAGCCCCCACGCCCCCCAGGTTGGGAACCCCTGGTTTAGACTATATATTAATTTTTAATTTATGTTCCTATATATTTAATTTTGATATTCTTTATTGAATTAATTATTTTGAATTGATTTTTACATTTTTTAAAATAGTTATGTTTCTTATTTGATTTTTATATTTCTTTTATTATTGTAATTTTTTTGATTTTTATTTCTATATTTATATTTTATTTTTACGCTTTAATTGTTAATGTTTTTAGTTTTAAATTTATTAAAATTTTATCCACCACATTACGTCATACAGTACCGGTATATAATCCTTGATATTTAGAAAATGAAATGATATGAAAATTCTCCAAAATTTGGCTCATGGATTCATCGATCATAATGCCAGCATCTTAATCATGCCATCATCATCATGCCACGATCATTGTCATGATCATCATGTAATCGTCATCGTTATGCCAGCATAGTCGTATCATCACCATGCCATCATCATTTAACATCCTGTATAATGACTTCTGATCCCTTAAGCGTTTAAGACTTGGAAAGCTGTGCACTTACATCGGGCTCAAGCTGTACCAGTATAATAAATGTATAATTGCCGTGTGAGAATTAAATGCCCCTTCTATAGCTCAATAGTAGGAGCCCCGGCGTAGAAAGCCAAAGGTCGTGGGTTGGAGTCCCGCTGGGGCAGACATTTTAACTTCCCCTCTTCACAACTTGCACTTGCACTATTGTTGTATGGTATTTGTACAATTTTCTATCTTGAAATGTAGATAGTAAATATCATATTTTCTTTATATTCAAATTAGAAATGCTAAAGAATACGGAGTGATCGTAATTGCCGAAGTTATATCACAGTGCATATATTTTGAAACGTGATGCCTATTTCACCAATAATTAGTGCATTTTGACAGCATATATATTCATTTAATAGTGCATGAACTCCCGGGCCTTAATAATGACGTATGGGCCCTTAGGCGTCCAGGTACATAACTTTATCATGTTT
Organism: Meconema thalassinum; assembly: GCA_946902985.2. Classification (NCBI taxonomy): domain Eukaryota; kingdom Metazoa; phylum Arthropoda; class Insecta; order Orthoptera; family Tettigoniidae; genus Meconema; species Meconema thalassinum. The sequence continues at coordinate 176,843,705 of OX336401.1, forward strand.
GAGGCTTGGAGAACTGTGCACTTACTTGGGGCACAACCTGTAGCATGTAATGAAGGGCTGTCTCTACAGGAATGTACTGGACGCACATTCCTCAGGAGGTAAGTTTAATGACCTGAGCCATGGAGATAAATTTAGATTACACTTTGGACGAGCAGAACAAGATGAGCTTGTATCTGAGGTGAGATGCTTATGCACCATTCTTTCCAATCGTGTGCACCCGGATGTCTGTCTATACTCTGCACTTCGAAAGAAGGAACGTTTCGAACAGCCATGGGCGACCGCAGGGGGTGCGAGGAGGGGTCATTCCCCCCCTCCCACCTGGAATCCCGAGAATATTTGGATTGTTCATTGTCACACCAGTTTATTTCATAAATTGAAGTTACTGGTGGTTAACTGATTTAGATTTACAAGCAGAAGAAGAAGAAGAAAGTATTGAAGCAACACATTTAGTTTTGAGGAGAAAGTCGTTCCCTTAGGCTTTGTAAGTCAAGTGCTATGTTTACAATGAAAGTTACTCAGACAGAATTGCAACCCTTCCCTGTTCGGAGTGTTAATTACGCTGAATGACATATTTTGAATGACATTAGCTTAAATAATCATCTTCCATTTGTCATGAAAAAACATAACGGAAATATATGATTGTCATAAACATCCGGGTCCGAGTAATGATATTCAACAAGTTCGGATTTTATTCTTAAAACTATCCGCAAACTTACTCCAAACATTACCCGCAGCTTATCTGCTATCCGCGCAAGGCTTTAGGTAAAATGAAGGATGCAATAATGCACACAAACCCAACAGCGCTATTAAATGTTCGCCTCAAGATTTCAATTATTGTTGCGGCAACCACATTCAACAATAGCCCAGGTTAGTAAATTGTTATAAAATAAAGGCAGGCCTATTATTTACAATGTATGATATTACATTCTATGTCGGAATATTAGGCAACATTATAAGATCATTATTATTTAACATTTTCCTTATTCTAACAGACTCCCTTCGCTTTGAAAATAGCTCTACTTAGTATAAAACAAAGTCCCCGATTCTTGGATGTCACCATTATAATCTCAAGAAACCGCTGGATGGATTTTGATGCGGTTTTCACCATTCTGTACAGGATTTCTCGAGGAAGGTGCCTGTTAAGTGTAAGAATTGTTCCGCATTAAAGTTCTAAAAGAAAAAAGCCCGTGACAGCATGTCTCGATCTTTAATACATCGCCCACTATAAGTGTTTTTACATTTTCACCCCAGCTTCGGCCTGCATCAAACTGTCGAGTCGTGTCGAGCTAAGGCTTCAGAGAAGAGTATAATGTGTTTGGAGTTTCGCTGTTCACCTCGGCTTTTCTGAATTGCGTCTGGGACCTGCCGTCCGTGTGATTTTAAGCTTAAGCTGGGTAAACCGTTAAAGATACCAGGCGAAGCCGGGACGGGTTGCTAGTTTTATATAACTATATGTATAACTCTATTTGCTTAAGTAACTTAATTATGTATTTGTATGTTCTAACGTAAAACTAGGTCAATTTAGACTGATTGAGGTTGGGGCTTAATACATCAAAATAAACAGACATTTGGACAGTAAGAGGTCAGGAATAAAATAGGTCAGAACCTAAGAATCCGGGGCTTGATAATTACACACCGAAGACATGCTACCTCTATCGTCGGTATTCAAATAATAGTTATATATATATTTTTTTTACGAGGGAAGTGGAAAAATCTTGCATAAGACCTTGAGAAGGGTCCGCACTCCTCAAGAGTGTGGGATTCTTACCCACTAAAAACCACACCCTGTCCTCTTGAAAAAAAAACCATCCCGGGACCACTTTCGTATTACATCAGGATGGAGCCATTTTCTTTGCTTCACAAGCACCATCTTACTTCTCAATTCATAGTCCGCGGATCGCAGACTTAATCATCTAAATCGAGCGAGTCCCCATCTGACTTCTCCTGACGAAGGACCACCTCAACAAAGAAAGCGACCGTATCCCAACTGAGGTCGTTCCTCAGCATAATTCCAACTACACACATCAAAAAAAGTTTTGCATCACCTCGGTTCCCAGATCTCCGGCATATAGACGTTGACTGTGTATATTGTATCCAAGATACAGTCCCTTTGACTGTTCATAGATGTCACTAAAACTGCTCAAAGATGTAAACAACCATGCATGAGCAGGGCCTATTAGACGGAGGGGGTACGACAGCCGATCAGTTCCAGTCATTCCACCAGGACGAAGGTACGCTGCTCATGTTGTCTGTAGTTCTACCATGCCTAGAAGGTCAATACCGCAGTTCGATCGCGTCCGCATTGTTACTTTGTGTCAAGAAGGGCTCTCAACAAGGGAAGTTTCCAGGCGTCTCAGAGTGAACCAAAGCGATGTTGTTCGGACATGGAGGAGGTACAGAGATACAGGAACTGTCGATGACAGGCCTCGCTCAGGCCGCCCAAGAGCTACTACTGTAGTGGATGACCGCTACTTACGGATTACCGCTCGGAGGAACCCTGACAGCAATGCCACCATGTTGAATAATGCGTTTCGTTCAGCCACAGGACGTCGTGTTTCAACTCAAACTGTGCGCAATAGGCTGCATGATGCGCAACTTCACTCCCGACGTCCATGGCGAGGTCCAGCTTTGCAACCCCGACACCATGCAGCGCGGTACAGATGGGCCCAACAACATGCTGAATGGACCCCACAGAATTGGCATCACGTTCTCTTCACCGATGAGTGTCGCATATGCCTTCAACCAGACAATCGTCGGAGACGTGTTTGGAGGCACCCTGGTCAGGCTGAACGTCTTAGACACACTGTCCAGCGAGTGCAGCAAGGTGGTGGTTCCCTGATGTTTTGGGGTGGCATTATGTGGGGCCGACGTACGCCACTGGTGGTCATGGAAGGCTCCGAAACGACTTTACGATACCTGAATGACATCCTCCGACCCATAGTGCACCCATATCGGCAGAATATTGGAGAGGCATTTGTCTTCATGGACGACAATTCTCGACCTCATCGTGCACATCTTGTGAATGCGTTCCTTCAAGATAACGACATCGCTCGACTACAGTGGCCAGCATGTTCGCCAGACATGAACCCTATCGAACATGCCTGGGATATGTTGAAAAGGGCTGTTTATGGACGTCTTGACCCACCAACCACTCTGAGAGATTTACGCCGAATTGTCGTTGAGGAGTGGGACAATTTGGACCAACAGTGTCTTGATGAACTTGTGGATAGTATGCCACGGCGAATACAGGCATGCATCAATGCAAGAGGACGTGCTACTGGGTATTAGAGGTAGTGGTGTGTACTGCAATCTGGACCACAAATGCTGAAAGTCTAGCTGTATGATGGTACAACATGCAATGTGTGGGTCTCATGAGCAATAAAACGAGCTGAAATGTTGTTTGTGTTGATCTCTATTCCCTTTGTATTTAACGGTTCCGGAACTCTTGGAACCGAGGTGATGCAAAACTTTTTTTGATGTGTGTATATTGTCCGGCGTTATTGGACCAACCTCAGCTTCAAGTTGTTGTTTTTCCGCTGCCCAACGATCGCCGACGAAGAACGTTTGATATACGTCATCTCGTTCGTTCTCGCAGTAAATACAAACTGGACTCATTACTTGGGCCATACGATGAAGGTAACACCGAAAGTAGCCGTGGCCTGTCAACATCTGAGTCAGGAAGTAAAATAATAATAATAATAATAATAATAATAATAACAATGTTATGAGTCTTACGTCTCTTTTAACTACTGAGGCTTTTAGAGACGCCGGGATGCTGGAACTTTGGCCCGAAGGGGATCTTTAACGTGCCAGTAAATCTACTGCGCACCCTCGCCAGGATTCGAACCTGCAACCTTGGGGACAGCAGGCGAGAACGTTACCGCTGAGCCATGCAACCAGTTCACATGGAGTGAAGTGCCTTTCAACTTATCGGCAGATCAACGGTAATTCATCCGAATTCAAAAAGTACACAAGACTTAAAATTTGGCAAACTTGGAGCAAATATCCGCAGAATTAACAAGTGCTCTAGTTTCCATATTATGAACATTGTTGGAAGAATAGAACAATGCAGAATGAACGTTGAGAGGTAATAACGGTTATGATGAAACTGAATTGGTGTAATCCTCTGCAGTGTAGAAGAGGTCTGCTGCAAGCGTGGAATGTGAACAATGCAGCGTTTCTTCCCACAAGTCCATTGTGTAGCCTACTGCAAGTGGGAAGGCAAGTCGCACGCTCCTTGGCTTGAGGTAGACACACACATACACTGTACATCCCAACTTTAAGTTATATTGAAACTAGCTTCGCCCGGGAAAGTTATGAATGCATTACATTATAAGCGCTTTTCTTAGGATGTCAATGAACTACGACCTATACTCGCTTTACGTCTCGGCATAATGTGTTAAAATCACTGACTGGCCTATTAATTATATTATCATGGAGATGCATGTGCAACGAATTCTTGTCAGACGTAATTTAAGAATGGCGAGGTGCATGAAACACAAATCCCTCTTCCGTCCTATCTCCACTTGACTCTGTATATTGCGGAACGAAAAGTTCACAGGCGAAATGAAGAAAAGCAGAGTTGCACTTCCAGGGAAACTCCAAACACAACCACTCTTATCTGATGTCTTAACTCAACACGACTTGACAGTTTGCTGCTGGCTGTATCTGGGGTGATAGGCTCACCCCGAGCCAGCTCGTAAACTGTCGGCTCAGTTATTGAATGGGGATTGTTGGAAGAAATGAAAACGTAAGAACACTTATAGTGGGCAATGTATTGGAGATAAGAGACATGCTCTCGCGGACGTTTTTGTAGATCTATTCATGCTGAACAATTTTTACACTCATAGTATATTAATATTTTTAACAGTTTCTCCAGCGTAAGCTTAAAAAGTGCACGGACACCTGTTTTTTTTTCGACCTTTTCACTGAAATCGTTAGTGCTTGGCTTCCCTTGGTCATAAATAAATTATTTTCTACAGAAACCTTCCTCGAGGTATTCTTTACAGAATAGCGAAAACCTCATCAAAATCCATCCAGTGGTTCTTGAGATTGCCCGTGACATCCAAGAATCGGGGATTTTGTTTTATGCTAAGTATAGATGTTCGAAGCCTTTCGTCAGTGTGACCTGTATGGCAATCAACAGAATATTGATCTTCAGTTGGTCAACACAAGTATGAAATAATCGTATAACCTGAATAAGATATGTATGCCTTTATGAAAGTTACTTAAATTCAATAACCTCGGGTTATTTAAAAATGTTCAAAATAGTACACCAGTACTTGTTGAGCAGCCTGTCCACATCAGATCTTTGAACACACTATAGCATCGTCAGATCTAAATATGCGAAGAAGAAATAGCTCTACAAAACACTACCAGAGACAGTCTCTGCCATCCAAAAATTGTACAAGGAAACTCGTCAGAAACTTAGTAAGGGTGGTGATTATAAGGCGCGTTCAAAAAGTAACGAGCCGGAGGCTGTAATGCGCAAACCGGTGACGACATCGGCTAATCGTGGCGTGTGTAACGAGGTGTGGTTCCGACCAGAGCGTGGAAGGTCACAGCCCGTCACTAGAGGGCACTTGACGATACAAAGCGAGCATCAGCATGCATCAATCGTCCAACACTGCCAGTCGCATTGCAAACAGTGACACGGAGGCGTCAAATGAAGAGCAAAGAGGTGTTGTTCGGTTTCTGACAGCGGAAGGAGTAGGGGAACGGACATTCATCGAATGTCACAAGAATACGGCGAACACTGCATGTCCCTTGCTAGGGCCAAGGCGTTGCACAAGCGCTTCAGGGAAGGACGGGTGTCGTTACCTGATGATGCCCGGTCTGGGGCACCATCCTGCATTACCGATGACAACGTCCAGCTGGATGATGCACTCATTACCCAGGACCGCCGAGTGAGAGTGAACGCCATAGCCGCCGTGGTCGGATTGAACGTCGGAAGTGTGCAGACCATCATGAAGGAACGACTGCACTTGCGCAAAGTGTGTGCCCCACAGTCTTTAACCACACCAGGAAGCATGTCGAATGGCCTACTGTCTTGGTCTTGGTTGGACGATTGATGCATGCTGCTGCTCGCTTTGTATCGTCACGTGACGTGCCCTCTATTGATAACTATTAAGTCGGTGGAGTAGTTGGTAGCATGCCAAGGTCGCGCGCTTAAACCCAGCCGAAGTAGTCTTGATTTTTCAAGAGCGTTAAAAATCCCCCAGTATGCCTTCCTTTGGAGGGGAAGTCAAGCCGCCGGGCCCATGTCATATTTATGGCATGTAGAAGAACCTTCCACTAACAAAACTTGGGTGAAACATAATTTGTAGGTTGCGATGGCATCTAGTAGTAGCCAAGTTCACAGCTAGGTGTCGTGGATGGTAGCATTTGGTAGCGTAAATAGGAACTACTTGAAATTATCGTCCGAGTCCACACTTGAATTAAAAAAGTGAGTCAGTCTGAAAGACTAGACTTTGTATCATTTAAAATGCTAGGAAGGCTGGAGGCTTCCAAAGACTCTTGACATGTTAGAAAATTATCTGCATAATACTTATTTTGCTTTATAATACTTTACCTTGTTTCAAATTACTCGCAAACGGCAAGTGCAAACCAAGGGCAAAGCAAGGTCAAGCGCGCGGGATGCCGTCACGCTCACCAGAGCGCGCGGGGACGTGCCCCTTCCATCCAATCTAAAAACACTTAAATTGGGCGATGTATTGAAGATAGAGATATGCTCTCGCGGACTTCTTTGTAGAACTTTTCATGCAGACCAATTCTTAAGCTCATAGTATATTGATATTTTTAACGGTTTGCCCAGCGTAAGCTTAAGAAGCGCACGGACGCCAAGTTTGTTTTAGACTTTTTCACTGAAATCGTTACTGCTTGGCTTCCTTTGATCATACATAAATTATTTTCTACAGAATCTTTCCTCGAGATATCCTTTACAGAATGGTGAAAACCGCATCAAAATCCATCCAGTGGTTCTCGAGATTACCCGTGACATCCAAGAATCGGGGATTTTTGTCTTATACTAACGAAGTGGAGATTGTCGGGGAACACATGCACCAAGCAGTGCTATGACGTCACTCACCTCAGTGCATCTGGGTACATTTCGTCCCGTCACCGTAACGTAACGCCAGACCCCAGCGTAACGACGAAGTCGACAAGATCATTTAAAATGATAAAAACAGATGACACACACACTAATACAGTCATCACAATTAACACCGGTTATCAGACAGATTCTACACATACCCGAAGTACACGGGGCTACATGACCACGTTGTCGCAGCCGCTAAAATAAGGAACCAACGAACCAAGTCTGAGTTTTTCTATAGTTCGAGGTAGTCTCGATCCTGTCCACTGCTGTAGTCTTTTTATTTGCTGTTGGCAATATTTATGGCAGATTTTAATGGTTTCAGCGCTTTTATTTACCGTCGCTAATTATGTGACTTACACAGTTAACTAAGACGCTGCGCCGTACCGAGCAGACGGTCAGGGCAGCTCGGGGAGCTATTCCCGTTAAGGCTTGTTATTTATGGTCTCCACCAGTCTCGGTATGTGATCTGTCCACATTACTCGGCGCTGTCATTTCTGGGTATTCAACTCCGCGTTGCGATCGTCTCTTTTCTTCAGGACATGTAGGGCGCCCGCTAACGGTCACAATACTCTCCTATCTGCGCCAGAACAATATTGCTCTATAATTATTCATTCATTTTTGGCCTACTTTAGATTTTTGCAAAAAAAAAAAAAAAAGTAGACTTATGAGATCTATACAGGGCCAAAAATTGTGTGTGTGTGTACTCTGAATCATGGGCGCCCATAGGATTTTTTCTAGGGGGGGGGGGGGCAAGTAAATATTTTCGTTTCATTGCCTACCTGTCACCCCCCCCCCCCCCACACACACAAAAAAAGTTTCATTTCTTACTTACTTCGTCTTCGTGATATTCATTATTTGACTGCTCTGAAACTATTGGCTACTTTGTGGCAAGTTTGGGAGGAATGTTTTCTTTGAGTTTTTGTCCGTTAACGTTCGCTTTTCTTCGTGATTCAACGTCGTAATGTTCAGTTCTTAAAAACAGGAAAAAACTAGTGGTATCGACAAAAATAAAAATCAAGTACCGTAGTTCATTAAAATGGTATCGTTAATCCAGTTCGCCAACTTTCTAAATAACTGGATATATTTTCACATGATCCCAAATCACTAAGTTAAACTGTGGAAATATCCCAACATCTGAATCAGACAATTATTTAAATTGCACTGTTTCCAAATACGGTAGGCTACGGTATCTAGTTTGTACTGGCCATTACAGCAGATCGTCATGTCTTTCCTCTTCTAAACAACCAATCGGAAATACTTCGCATTGCTCTTACTAGAATCATGAAACACTTGTAGTTTACGAACTGATAAACTCGAGCCTATGGTTTTAGTAAAAATTAGTTTTGTCAATAAAAAATATTTCGCCTGATTATTAATAACCACTAAATAAAATGGATAAAAACCACTATATCACTTACTTCTTACTACCATTATTCGCATTCTCGACTGAAACAAGAGGAATTATGATACAGGAATGGTGATACGAACGTAAACAAATCACTTCTTTCAATGAGTAATTCAGCCTTATGCTCAAGCTTTTCTCTGTTTATGAAAATAATAGACGATAAAATAAAACTAACAGATATCGTACAATTCCGTTGAGTTTTATAAAATAACAAGTGATATATTTCGCCGTATTATTGTACCTGTGACGTAAAAATATACTGTCTAACCAATCTAATACAAATACTTTTTGAGTTTTAAAATTATGTGTGTTAAGGCTACCCTTGAAGAGGGGAAAATTAACCTTTTTATATTCAATAACTGGCATTGTTGTAAATGTAAACAGCTTTAAACTTGTACTTGACTGTGAGTGAAATTCTGTTATATGTTATAACGTGTCATTAGGCGAGTGTGTATATGTAATGTTATTTCAGAGTACCGATTGCGTAGTTTAGAGATGAGTGCCCCGGAACATGAAACATGATACGTACGTGGTATTTCCCTGAAGGTAGTGTTGAAAATATCATAGGCCTACTAGGGATGGCTGCTGTCAGCGTCGGCAATCAAATTTCGAATATTTAGGTAACCAGTCGTCATCGTGGAGCTTAAATTGAGGTACTCAACTACACAGATGGGCTTACAGATCAAATTACTACATCCTGTCCTTTCTTACAATGCATGCCACGATGGATTTACGTTGCTGCCCCCGACTTGGAATATCCAGATTTATTAAAGTTGTAACCTTCCCAGGTCACAAGGGATCGAACCCTTACTTTCGGGACGTACGATTTTCATAATCGTCCACATATTTTTATTTGATGTCTTTTTGTGTTTTATAATTATGTAATGAAGTGTATAATATTATGTGATTTATTTCCGATTAATTTGTTTATGTTTTAAGGGATTGTAATTGGCAAGATCTGAGTCTAGTTGTATGTGAATATTTTAACATTGGAATAATCTTCAGTCAGAGAGTCTGGAATTGTGTGCAAGAACTAGGAAGTAGGGTTGTTGTCGCCTGGGTTTTTCTCTCGCAAGCTCAAGTGCATGATGACTCATGCAGGTAGGAGGCTTGGTAACCCTGTGCCAGGGGTGTGTCTAGGGTATTTTGAAGACCAAGAAGGCACTCCTTATATGGTAATGTTTTGTTTTGATTGGCTGGACCCGTGAGGGAAGCTAGGTAGGCCAGTGATTTGTGGAGGGGAGATGAATGTTATTAGGACTTGACAAAGCTGTGAGGGTGACTCATTCTTAGGACTCCGTGGGGAGTAGTACTCATTCTTTGGACCGCGTGTAGGGCGGTGTACTCATCCTTTGGACTCCGTGTGGAGTGGTTCGTATTCTTGGTATGACTCCGTGAGGGAGTGGAACTTGTATTTTGGACTTGTGTGTTTTTGGTGGAGAAGGAAGGTATTTCAGACGATCACAAGTTGGTGTTCGATGTGCAATTACTGAGTTGCTGGCTATACATTCTCAAGGGAATTATGAGCCTAGTTTCAAACAATTAGTCTAGATTGTTTGTCTCGAATCGCATGAAGTATTGTAAACTAACGTCTGTTTACCGAAATTCTGAGACCATAGCGGTAAATTGTTATACGACAAATACTAGTAAAATATGCTATGTATTAGTAAATTCAGGAGCGAACTAGATGCGATAATCCAACACACGGATTTAAAGCATCTTTGTATAATCAGATCCACGAAACTAGATAAATCGTTGGACGCTGACCATCAAAGTAATAATGTACATAATATTCATAGTTGAGAGGCTTGCGTGTGAAATATATAGTAATTGTGCTGCGAGTAAGTAGGAGTGATTCTCTGGGAGCAACTAACCCTCGAATCAGTAGAGTTAAGTCGTCACAGCTGAAGTCAACGCCTGTAAGTACCAGTCATCATTATTTCCGAGGGTCATCAACATGTCATAAGTGTGCCTGTGTGAATATGATAGGGAGTTTTAGATAGTCTGTATGACGAGGATCGTGCGAAGTGTATTTCATGTCTGGTATCAGAATATATTGTACATTTTACCAAATCTATAGTGCTTTTATTTATGAAGTAACCAGTGTAGTTAAGAGTGAATGTTTATTGCTGTTACTCATACCGTACAGGTGTTTAACCCTCACTCAACCAGTGAAGCCGAGCAGTTGCAAAGTTTCCATAACATATGACGCTGTTTCTTCGCCTGAGTGTGTATTTAACTACGAGTGGCATACGCTATAAATATGCGTTTGCTAAAATTACATTTTAAAAAAATAATACAAAGAATGTAGATTGATTTTTAACAGATATCATACACAACCAATGTGCAAAAACAATTATTTAAATACCGGTAACAAGTTTGGAATTTCCTCATTGGTACAATTTCACATTCAAGTTAGATCAACAGCAAGAACACCATGGTGACTAAGGCGATCTTTTCATTTATGTCCTTAAATAATCAACAATGCCGAAGTATATTCTCTTGTGGAGGGCTTAAACTTAATCAACTTGACGTTTAATGACCAAGCAGTTTCCCAGAATATTTTCCGTCCCTAAAACCTGCCGCCTTAGCAGTTGCAAGTTTGTCCCCCCGTCAATACGGGTCTGAATATAGTAAATTATCCAATATTGTAAGCACGACCTTACAGGACCAGGGTTTTACTCGTCAGCATAGAAAAGCTTATTTTAGGAGTTAAGAAACGCTATCGATGTTGCAATGTCTAAAAATATCTCCAGAACGTGCTTTTCATATCGACACTGCCGAAGTGAGGTGGCAAAAGTAGTAGCCACTCAAGATAGTGATAGGGAAACATGCGGTATTTAACACTAGGCATAACCGTATTGAAATTTGGAGCTTACCTAGATATTAGGCCCCTTTAAACATCAATTATCATCATCACCATCATCCATTGGTGACAGAGTGCATGGAATCATTAGAACCATATTTTTATTTAACAATTGTAGCCTAAATACATATTAAGTCAGCAACATTACAGAATTTTGTTATTGTAACAGTTGTCAGTTGACTATTTGTAACTTCCATTTATGAAATAAACTGGTGTGACAATGAACAATCTTATTTCAACATTCTCGGAAATCCAGGCCCCCTAAGGGCGCCCACGATATTAACCCATGCATGAGTGCCAAATGGCCGAACAGACCCACTTAAAGCTTGAATATTCTAAGAACAATTCTTAGTCAGCACCCACAAACTGAGAGTAATCAACATGCAAAATTTCAGTTGCATAGCCCTTGTGGTTACAAAGATACGATGATTAACGAGTGAGTACCTCCTTTTTGGATTATATATAATAAGATAAGATTGCATTAATTACCTTTAAATTAAATATAAATACATTCGTAGACGAAGTACACAAAATTAATAAATAATACTGTCGGCACACAGACACAGTCTGGGCGGCCGTTCATAGCGAACACAATACTCACGAATGGAATGTAGGCTACGCGCATATAAATTACATTATTCCTTTGTAATATTACTCAAGTGTCTAATTTAAAGCAAAGCACACCAGAACTATTGCATAACTGACATAATATGTAGGATGATTTTAACCTTCCGGTGGGTGCTACTGATCTTATCTCATATTCGTCAACTACCATACAGAAGTTACGTCTTTCCACATGACATTCAAATCCATATCGGCCAGTTTGTCAATGACGCTTCTACACATTTGCTGTTGTTGCAAAAGTGATATGCGAGGCAGATTGCGCCTGATCGAGCACCATTGCGTAATAGACTATGTAGAGAACGAATGAGTGTTTCACTAATTGAAGCAAAACTATTCTTCAGCAAATATTGTAATTTTTAAAATTCAGATTTCTGAGGTGTGCCAGACAGGCTTAAAGCGCCCACTGCCACTATACAGTATTTAATGTTTGGCCCGTCAGAATGTTAAATATCTGAAGTATTTATATTTAGTACAAATTAATTAGAATACTGTAAGCACTTTTGCAAAAAAAAAGTTTGTTCTCAGTCTGATTTGCATATCGTTTTCTTTTTCAAGGATCCAGGGGGGGGGGGCATGCCCCCCCCCTGCCCCTCCGTATGGGCGCCCATGCTCTGAATGTCTGTACCCCCCTATCAATTCGAACACGGTGAATCGGTATTGAACGAAATTTGGTACAGAGGTAGCACTAGCGAAGGACACCTCAGTGTCATGTTTTATATCGCAGCCATCGTGACGAAAACGTAATGGCGGCCACCCAAATGGTAAAAGCTTAAATCAAACTACGACCAATCTAATAATCTGATCTCTACCAAATTGTGTAACAATATATCTTTATGTGGGAAACATATTTTGACCAAATTACAAGATCATCAGCCTAATAGTTTGCAGATGGCAGCCATGTGTGTGTGCAAATCGATTCCCCCTATCCATTCAAACACGGTGAAACAGAATTGAACGAAATTTGGTACAGAGGTAGCACAAGCAAAGGGCACCTCAGCGTCATGTTTTATATCGCCGCCATCTTAACGAAAACTTAATGGCGGCCACCCAAATATTAAAAGCTTGAATCAAATTACGACCAAACTAATCATCTGATCTCTACGAAATGTTTCAACGTTATACCTTTATGTATAAAGAATCTTTTGAGCAATCTACAAGGTCATCAGCACAATAGTTTGCAGATAGCGGCCATGTATGTGTGCAAATCGATTCGCCGTATCAATTCAAACACTGTGAAATCGAATTGAATGAAATTTCTTACAGAGGTAGCACTAGCAAAGGGCACCTCATATTCATGTTTAATATCCGTATAGCATGTTGTATTTCAACAAGCCACTACAACCAACATTCAATTATACTCCTTGAAAAGGACAAAGAGTTAGTACAATACCCATGCATTTAGGAGAAAGTAGGCTATATGTTCTTTACTGAACATCTTGTTATACTTTCGATTTTTGCGAAAAAAGAAAGTAGTTGGTTGGTTGGTTCCTCAGTTTAGGAGCTGCGGCAACTCTGTCACGTAGCCCCGTGTACTTTGGGTGTGTGTAGAATCTGTCTGATAACCGGTGTTAATTGTGATGACTGTATTAGTGTGTGTTATCTGTTTTAATTAAAGTAAAGACTGCAGACGATAAATTAAAGTAGTTCCTACTTTTGCTACCAAATGCTACCGTCCAGGACACCTAGCTTGCGGACCTGGATATTAGATGGCATCGCTGTCAGCACCTGGCGGCGAACTTTGGAACTAATAGAGCGTTGGCTGTTAGATGGCATCGCACTCAGCACCCGGCGGCGAACGTTGGAACAAATAGAGCGTTATATTATAAGAATATCCACTTTACAATACAAATTTTTATCATACGATGTCCTTATAAACTATGATACATGTTTCAGCTCATTTTGAGCCTTCTTCAGTCAATAGCACAAATTAAATTCTCACAAATCAGTCTAGGTTTGATCAGTGTGACTTCTCAATAAAATGTTGTATGAGATGTTTTTAAGTAACATGCATTCTTAAATTCGTACGGAAAATATCATTAATGTCTGGAATACCTCAATTTAACTTTTGAATAAATCGCCGAACTGCCGCCCCTGAAAATATGCCGCTCTAGGCTGCAGCCTACTTAGAAATACGGCCCTGCGTTTGACGGACAAAAAACAAGAAGTTTGGAAACATTTCAAATGGATTTGCAGCAATATTGTAGGTATGAAGAAGGATCTTGATGTCAAAAATGGTATCCACAAACTTGTGCACGCATTCAAGGAGCTTGGGTGTCGTATGTCACTCAAGGTTCATTCTGTGCATTCCCATGTGGACTTGGTGACGTAAGTGATGAGCAGGGAGGGTTTCCACCAGGAGCAGCGTTACCAACGTTTCTGGAATGATTACTGCTGGATGTTATACAATGTTATTTCAATTACAGAAGATATTAAAACTCAGCAATTTTTTCTAGGTTTTAACAATAAACTTTAGCCATTCTTAACAAAGTTTTCCTTTCGTTTTAGAGATACATACAACAGGGAATTGCAACAAAGACCACCTCAGATCAAACATTTGACCTCAAAAGAATCCACTCAATAATAATGACTTTCCCGTCTTCATTAGTATCACAAAAGGAACCCTAAACTACCACAAACACGGTCGGTGCATAATACAACCAAATAGCAGAGACCAAAGGAAAAGTGCAACTATACGTCAACTCCACTTTTAATATTTTAGCAAAATAGAACTTCATCAACATACAAGATGGCCAAGATGGCGGCAAGTGACCGATCGCGTGTGTTAGCAGCTCTTGCCTATTACTGTATTTTAGTTGTAATTTGCGTGTTGAAGTGTACTGTATGGTGCGCAACTGTATCTAAAAACATTTCCAATCATAGTGATGTGTCGTGTGACCAGGAAATTCAGTGGTTCTGTGCAGATAGACACTTTACTTTCTCAACAGCGGCAGCTTGTAACCTACCAGTGCTTCGCCATGTCTCCGCCACACCTCGTGGACCAGTACAGGGTTGCCGTGCTTCCTCCAGTGCAGTGTACGTCATACTACTTCTACTATCAGGTGACATTCACTTAAACCCAGGACCCCTTAACCTCTATTATCAGAACGCACAAAGCATCAAAAATAAATTAACCGACTGTATAACAAATTCATTAGAAATTAACCAATTCGATATCCTCTGCCTCTCAGAAACATGGTTGTCAGACTTTGTCTCATGTGGGGAACTTCCGTTTTCATCTGAGTTCAATGTGTTTCGGCGCGATAGGTCCTCAAGGGGTGGCGGTGTTGCAATCGCAGTTCATAACAAACTGAAGGCAAAACATCGGCCTGACTTAGAAACTTCCTGCGAAATCATATGGGTCGAGATTAATATCCCAAAAAGGAAGAATTTACTCGTAGGCTGCTTCTACCGTCCACCTACCAGCAAAATTGACACCTTAGAAGAATGTTTCAACTCTACTGTTCTTGCCCTCAACCAAGAAAATGAAATAGTGTTACTAGGTGATTTTAATTCACATATCTCCTGGACATCAATAGACAATGGTACCATAAACTCTCCCCCAATTGATACTTTCATCTTATCTAATTTTATAAACGGTCTTCACCTGAAACAGTTCAATCTATATCCTACAAGGAAATCTGAAACACTGGACCTCATATTTTCAACACTGCGTGATGTCACCGTGGCAGTTGGAAGAAATATCCTGAACACTGACCACAGTTCAATAGAAGCCTCCCTCCCCGTCCCAGCCTGCAGACATAAAAACAGCCCACCTGCCAAGAACAAAACATTCCCTCTCTGGAGGAAGGTCGACTGGCAAGCTGTCAATCAAGATTTATCATCACTTCCTTGGAGCCTGCTAAGAGCTGAGAGAGATGTAAATAGCGCAGTGGCCTTGTTTGAGGATTTACTCTACTCAGCCATTAAACAACACGTGCCTTTCTCAGTTCCCAAATCCAACAAATATCCGCACTGGCTAAGCGAAAACACCAAACTCCTTCTCCAAAACAAAACTCGTGCATGGTCACTGTGGAAATCACTTCCTAATCCTCATACTCGCAATGTTTTTACTCACCTACGGAAAATTTCAAGAGTTCATATGACAGAAGATTACAACCGCTACATTTCTTCCATAACAGGAAATCTCAAGAATAACCCGAAGAAGTTCTGGACACTTATATCATCCCGTAGAAAGACTCCTAGAATTCCACTTAACCTAAACCTCAATAATGAAGAAATCCCATTTGAATTGAGGTCCACACATTTCAATGAATATTTTCACTCAACCTTTTCAGTTCCCGTACCAATCCCCAGTCCCCCTCAACTTACTAGCGTCTGTTCTGATTCACTGTCTCAAATTTCAACGACCCCCGATGAAATCCAAAATATCTTAAAAAGTCTGCCCGCAAACCGATCTACTGGGCCATCAGACATAAGCCCTATATTCCTGAAAAACACCTGTGCATCTCTCAGCATCCCCTTGTCCATAATACTCAATTGGTGCATGACATCCGGCACTTTTCCCGACTCATGGAAAAGAGCTGACGTCACACCTGTCTTTAAATCAGGCAGCAAGCACGAAATTTCCTCATACAGACCTATATCTATCGTCCCTATACTCTCTTCAGTCTTCGAAAGAATAATACATTGCCGTCTCCTCACTTTCACCAAACCTCACCTCTCAGAAGAACAACATGGCTTCGTCCCTGGAAAATCATGTTTAACAAATCTGACTGTTCTGAACCATCACATAATTTCTGCAATTGAACAAAAATCTCAGCTAGATGTAATCTACGTTGACCTGGCCAAAGCATTTGATTCCGTGAACCATTGCCTTCTCCTCCACAAGCTTGCTTCACGATACAACGTACATGGATCCTTCCTGTCCCTAATACAAAGTTTCCTGTCCAATAGGCAACAACGGGTAGTGCTTCCAGGGTCTGTATCGTCCTGGCTCCCAGTCTTATCAGGAGTAACTCAGGGCAGTATCCTGGGACCCCTTCTCTTCGTGCTGTATATGGACGATATAAACACATGTGTGCAAAATTCTCCGTGTTCCATTCTTCTGTACGCTGATGACCTCAAGATATTCAGAAAAATTTCCAGTTCTGACGACCGCACTGAGCTCCAGGAAGCAGTGAATGCATGTACTGACTGGTTCAACAAATGGAGGTTATCTCCAAATCCCAAAAAGTGCTTCAGTGTGTCTTTTTCACTACTGAAATCTGGAAATCAGGCCGACTATAAAATTTGTGGAAATAAATTGGATACGGCTTCTCAGGTAAGAGATTTAGGAATTATTCACGATGATAAACTGACATTCTCTCCCCACATTGACCACATCAAATCTCGCGCAATGCGCAGTCTCGGCATTCTATACAGGTTCACAGAAATTAAAGACCTCTCTGCACTTAAATTATACTTCACCACATATGTTCTCCCTATCCTAGATTTCTCTTCTCCAATTTGGTCTGCCTCGGCAATAACCAATATTTCTAAATTAAACAGTGTCTTTAATTTCTTCATATCAATAGTCAAAGCTCGCAATCCTTCACTAAGGCACTTTGCCAAATCCGACATTTTAAATCAGCTCAATGTACTCGACCTGAGAAGCCGTCTACAATTTACTGACCTGTGTTTCCTACATAAAATTATGAATGGTTACACAAAATGTAACATGCTACTAAGCTACTTCCCACTCCACGTTCCCTCCCGTTCAACACGTCAGAACCATTTACACCACATACCTCGCCCACGTCTTGAAGTACAGAAGCGCTCTATTTTCCACCGTCTGCCAACCCTTAGCAACTCCCTTCCAAATATTGACATATTCTCTCCCTATAGAACATTCAAACATAACATTAGAAGATCCCTTTCATCCTCAATCCCTACCCCCTCACCCTCCTAATCACCCACTACCCCAATCATTCCCTACGTCTTTCCCGAGATTTGTCCCTTGCTGCCATCACTGCCATTTGTTACCTGTTATTGTTGTTGTTGTTGTTTTGTTAATATTATTTAAAATTGTTATAATATTAGTGTAAAATGACCTATTCATGGTTGTATCTAATAATTATTAAATAAATAAATAAATAAACTGGCAAGACTTTCATCAAGTTTTTTAAAAGTTTTATCATAATAAGCATTGGCACAGGGGGGAGCCAACAAGAACTAAATGACTACTGTCAACCAGCAGAGTTGATATGCCTAAATAGTTATAAAATGGGACAACTTCCTCCAGGTGCATGAACTATGAGGCATCTTGATTTTATATCTAATGACTACTCAGTGTATTACAATGTATTTAAACGTGTTTTTTTTGTTACTTGTAAGTGTTTTAATATGTATTTCTGGCTGAAGAAGGACACATAAGTGTCCGAAACATGTACCAGTGTTAAAATCTTGAATACAGCTAGTATTGAAAAGACGGAACAGTTTATAAATTACTAGCAGTAGTGCCCGGCTTCGCCCGGAGGATTTATTTGTTTTATGGATGATAATGAATACTAACTTACTACAGAAATGATATTAAATCTAACAGAAAATGAATAATATAACTTTTTGTGATGGTGGTGGTGGTAGTGGGGGTGATAAGTAGTAGTCTACAGTCTAATTGACGTAACATTCAGGTCATTTTCCCGTAATATAATGATAATGAATAGGGAAACGGCTATTTGCTAACTACTGTACTGACATATGTAATTTACAATCGAATTGAAAGATATGATTAGAAAGAGGAGGCAGTGAACTAAAAGACACTGCCTAGGGCCTATATCTCATTAGCTGTTCGAAAAATAGACACCAATAGTGTCGTCTCCTGTCGCATAGTGCCGTAGGAAAATATGCAGAGCAGTTTGGAAAAACGTCGGCTGGCCCAAGCTCCTGAGGTACCGGTAGCAAAAATGTTATTTATTGTCACATAGCACTCAACGATAAGGTTCGGAATAAATGAACGTAAATTTGAAAGCACCAACGCTTATTGTCGCTGATAACCTCAATGCACTGCACCAACACCATGGCACTTAAACAGAGGCATAATATTTTCAAGATAATAACTGTTTTAAGGGCCTAGGAAATCTTTTTGAACTTATTAGTCCCTGTGACTGCCATTTATAAGCAGCTTAAGATGTAATCATTTTCACAATTCTGCACCAGAACACTGGTAGGGGTGACGTGATACAGCCCGCATTGCCAGCCAATAAAAGACTTATTAAAATATTCTTACAGTTACACTACTACGGATATGAATAGTTCTAGTGCCTTAAAATGTGGTTTTTAAGATCCATTTGTCTGTTGTTCTAAATATAAGGAATGGAGAGGGTTGTCCTAAATATCAAGTGGACAGTGTTACCAGTAGGGTTTTAAAGGGTAAGTACGTAAAATACGGTGCAATTAGGAGGAACGGTATAAATTTGTGCTAAAGGACCTAAATGCAGGGAATAGAGTGGTCTGTCCAAAATATCATGTTGACGGTGTTACTCGTCGGATTCCAAAGGGCAAGTATGTACAATTAGGTTCAGATCGGCGAAACGGTGTAGATTTGTGCCGAAGGGCTTAAATGCAGGGAATGGAGTGGTCTGTCCGAAATTTCAAGTGGATACTGTTGCTCGTCGGGTTCCAAAGGGTAAGTATACAAATTTTGGTTCAGATCGGTGAAACAATGATGATATGTGCCAAAGGGCCTAATTGCAGGGAATGGAGTGGTGTGTCCGAAATTTCAAGTGGACAGTGTGGACAGTGTAAGTGGACAGGGTAAGTAAGTGGTCTGTCAAAAATTTCAAGCAGACAGTGTTAGTCGTCGGGTTCCAAAGGGTAAGTATAAACATTTCGGTTCAGATCGGTGAAACGTTGTAGATTTGTGACAAAGAGCCTAAATGCAAGGAATGGAGTGGTCTGTCCGAAATTTCAAGTGGACACTGTTGCTCGTCGGGTTACAAAGGATGAGTATACAAATTTTTGTTCACATCGGTGAAACGATGTTGATATGTGCCAAAGGGCCTAATTGCAGGGAATGGAGTGGTCTGTCCGAAATTTCAAGTGGACAGTGTTACTCGTCGGGTTATAAAGGGTATGTATAAAAATTTTGGTTTAGATCGGTGAAACGGTGTAGATTTGTGCCAAAGGGTCTAAATGCAGAGAATGGAGTGGTCTGTCCGAATTTTAAAGTGGACAGTTTTACTTGTTGGGTCGAAAGGGTAAGTATGAAATATTTGGTTCAGATCGGTGAAACGGTGTAGATTTGCGCCAAACGGTCTAAATGCAGGAAATGGGGTGGTCTGTCCGAAATTTTAAGTGACAGTGTTACTCGCAGGGTTCCAAAGGGCAATTATACAAATTTTGGTTGAGATTGGTGAAACGGGGTGGATTTGAGCCAAAGGGCCTAAATGCAGAGAATGGAGTGGTCTGTCCGCAATTTCAAGCAGACAGTGTTACTCGCAGGGTACCAAAGGGTAAGTATACAAATTTTGATTCTGATCGGTGAAACGGTGTAGATTTGTGCCAAGGGGCCTAAATGCAGGGAATGGGGTGATCTGTCCGCAATTTCAAGAGGACAGGGTTACCCGCAGGGTTCCAGAGGTTAAATATATAACTTTTGGTTGAGATCGGTGAAACAGTGTAGATTTGTGCCGAAGGGCTTAAACGCAGGGAATGGGGTGGTCTGTCCGCCATTTCAATCAGACAGTGTTACTCGCAGGGTTCCTGAGGGTAAATATACAAATTTTGGTTGAGATCGGTGAAACGTTGTAGATTTGGGCCAAAGAGCCTAAATGCAGGGAATTGAGTGGTCTGTCCGCAATTTCAAGCAGACAGTGTCACTCGCAGGGTACCAAAGGGTAAGTATACAAATTTTAGTTCTGATCGGTGAAACGGTGTAGATTTGTGCCAAGGGGCCTAAATGCAGGGAATGGGGTGATCTGTCCGCAATTTCAAGGGGACAGGGTTACCCGAAGGGTTCCAGAGGGTAAATATATAAATTTTGGTTCTGATCGGTGAAACGGTGTAAATTTGTGCCAAAGGGCCTAAATGCAGGGAATGGGGTGGTCTGTCCGCCATTTCAAGCAGACAGTGTTACTCGCAGGGTTCCAGAGGGTAAATATACAAATTTTGGTTGAGATAAGTGTAACGTTGTAGATGTGTGCCAAAGGGCCTAAATGCAGGGAATGGAGTGTTCTGTCTGCAATTTTAAACAGACAGTGTTACTCGCAGGGTACCAAAGGGTAAGTATACAAATTTTAGTTCTGATCGGTGAAACGGTGTAGATTTGTTCCAAAGGGCCTAAATGCAGGAAATGGGGTGGTCTGTCCGAAATTTCAAATAGACAGGGTTACCCGCAGGGTTCTAAAGGGTAAGTACACAAATTTTGGTTCGGATCGGTGAAACTGTGCAGATTTTTGTCAAAGGGCCTAAATGCAGGAAAAGGGGGGGGGGGGGGGTCTGTCGGAAATTTTACGTGGACCGTGTTATTCACAGGGTTACAAAGGGTAAGTATACAAATGTTGGTGGAGATCGGTGAAACGGTGTAGATTTGGGCCAAAGGGCCTAAATGCAGGGAATGGGGTGGTTTTTCGGAAATTTCAAGTGGACAGGGTTACCCGCAGGGTTCCAAAGGTTAAGTATACAAATTTTGGTTCAGATCGTAGAAACGGTGTGGATTTGTATACATAACAGACAGACAGACAGACAGACAGACAGACAGACAGACAGACAAACATTGAGCTTTATATATAGGTTAAGTGGATTAAGGTGTTCTCTAATGAATTATGTCTTCTCATGATGTGA
The DNA here is from genome assembly GCA_946902985.2 of Meconema thalassinum. Lineage (NCBI taxonomy): Eukaryota > Metazoa > Arthropoda > Insecta > Orthoptera > Tettigoniidae > Meconema > Meconema thalassinum. The sequence continues at coordinate 176,865,476 of OX336401.1, forward strand.
CCAAAGTAGCTCAGTTTTTGTTTCAGGATTAAGCCCTCCAAGGAACTGCGTGCTACCTCCCTTTTTATGAAGCGCACCTGCGTCTCTTTACTGGGAGAGCCAACAGCCCTAACCTCCCTATGCAGGCTTCCAAAAAATGTAGTATATTGGCTTTTACGACCAGTGAATTAAAACTCGGCAATTGTTCTAGGATTGTTTATCATCATATTTCATGTCTTAGATACACAACAGTGACGGATTTCAATGCAAACTTCCGCCATACTATGTAATACACTGTACGTTCGTAATCAGCGTCGCAAACCGATGTATAAACGCATCGTTTTCTTTCTGATAACAACATGTTTACTTTTGAGGACCAGTAATTAATTCAAAGTTTTTTTTTGTTTTTTTTTTACAATACATAACTAAATTAGGGGCTTCGGTGGCGTGGTTGGTAGCATGCTGAGCTTCTATGCGCAAGATTGTGGGTTCAAACCCGGCCGAAGTCGTCGGCGTTAAAAATCCCACAGTATGCCTTCCTTCGGAGGGGAAGTAAAGCCGGCGGTCCCATGTCATAGATTTATGGCATGAAAAAGAACCTTTCCATTAACTACACTTGTGTGAAGCTAAATTTGCAGGTTAGTTCCAACGTTCCCCGTCAGGTGCTGAGTGCGATGCATCTAGTAGCTAAGTCCACAAGCTAGGTGTCGTGGACGGTATCATTTGGTAGCAAAAGTAGGAATTATTTGAAATTACTGTCTGCAGTCCTTACTTGAATTAAAAACAGAAAACATACACTAATACAGCCATCACAATTAACACCGGTTGTCAGACAGATTGTACACACACCCAAAGTGCACGGGGCTACTTGACCCCGTTGCCACAGGCCCTAAACCAACCAACCAAAACTAAATTAAGTAAGACTTGAAAATAATCTCGGAAGCCAACACAGAAAACGTAGGTAGTGGGAAACGCTTTTGTTAGTGACTGTACGTTGGTTAGTCAAGTAAAAGAAATGTCTGAAATAGTTTTTAAGGCAAGCCAGAGCTCGATATCGGATAACATTCTCGAGTTATCGCACTTCGCGCTGCTTCCGCCTGAAGGTGCAGTACGGTATGCAAGGTATTTTAACTGTTAGGCTGGTTGGTTGGTTCCTCGCATTGGACATTTGTAGCTTGCTCGTAAATTGGGTCCACCAACCTCACTCTCCTTCATCTCTTGTTGGACAGAAATACGGCAAGTAACAATTTTAGTGATCTTCAGTTAATTCAGTCATTTGTTTGTTTGTAAACAAGCATTTTAAAATTAAAACAATAATACTTACAGAAAAGTGCTGCTTGAAATTTTCTTTCAATTCTTCCATTTTCGATTGGCGACTGGCGTCTGTCTAATCATCCCTGTGGTTGGCACTGCAGTGTCTTTCCAAATTGTGTTTCTTTAAGCACATTAAATCTCGGTGGCACACTAAACATTTGGCATGCCCTTTATAAGCTGTACAGAAAAATGAAATTTCCAATTCTGCTTTAAGGGCTGCTGCTTCGCCACTCCTTTTTTAAGTATGATGTTCAGTCGTGATCGCTGCGAAACTGACTTACTTACACGCTGTCAATCAAGTGCATTGGACTAGACGCACTCAGCCAGCCAAGCTCCTCCCACGACTAAGGAAACTACCTTCCACTAAAACGCTCGGAGCACTGGCTTAGAGCGCGGCCGGAGTGCTGTATGGATGGCCGTGCTCTATAGTCATACGAATCTGAATGCTAATACTCTATTATCTCGAGGTTGGTGGTTGCTGGCAGCCATTTTGTCCATAGATGAAAATCAACTTCATGGAATACAAAAGGAGTTTCATATTGGAGTTCCATGTAGACAGTAACCTACACAATTGATGCAGGCCGGTCTGGGGACCATAAGCGGTCACAATTAAGAATTAAAAAAATAGAATACGTACCCACACAATTGTGTGACCAGGGATTGAAAGATTATGATAATTGGTCTTGTTTTAAGGGGCCTAACATCTACGTTATCAGCCTCTAATGGCTTGGGTAATAGTGAAAGATGAGATGAGCATGAAAACTATAACGAATACTAACTATAGACTTACATACTAGAAGAACAAATGGCAAGAAAAATAAAGGATAAGGCAAATAAAGGACAGGAAGAAAAGAAATGTCCTCAATCCTCTAAGAATGAGGATTGAGGGATATGAAAGGCAGATAGGAGAGAGAAAGATGAGAGGGCCCGCCTGAAGGTCAGAGGAAAAAGGAGACAAAACGGACCCAACCCAGGAATTCCTCGGGGTCGCCAACTCCCGAACTCAGCAGCCGTGAGCCCTTGAGGGCGCAGCACTATTCAGGGTGCACCAGAAGTGGTGGGGCTACACACACCCTGCCTCCTTGAGGGCCTTGAGCAGAAGGCAGGAGATATTGTGAGCCCCTGAGGGCGTAGCAATATCCAGGGTGCACCAGAAGTGGTGGGGCTACACACACCCTGCCTCCTTGAGGGCCTTGAGCAGAAGGCAGGAGATACTGTGAGCCCCTGAGGGCGTAGCACTATCCAGGGTGAGTAGTGGTATTGTGCCGGTTCTACACCCACCTCCACCTCCCCACCTCACAAGATGGCCGCCGCGCGATATCTCTTGAACGCATGGTCGGATGTTGACGAATGAGGCGTCATTGAACTCGGGCTGACACCCCCTTTCCATTGGACAACATATTTCCACCCCAAAATAAAACCTACCCCTACTAGGGGGTGAAATTGTATTTTTTTAGAAAATCTCTCTTTCCAATTGCAACATGTGAGAGTTTGAATGCCGATATGGAATGAAACGTTGTTCTACATAAAGTGCATGTGTTCGGTGGGTAGCCACTATGAATTAACATGCTTGTTTTTTGTTTTTATGCATGCCCACTCATAGGTTTGGTAAGAGGGCGGGCTTTTTAAAAGATGGTGGCTGTAGTGTAACCTAACCCAACCTAACGGGTCCTTGTGGACAGGCCATTGTTGACAGATCATTGTGGACAGGTTCTTGTGGACAGGTCCTTATGGATGAGTCCCTTTAGACAGATCCCTTTAGACCGTCCCTTTGGACTGGTCCCTATGGACTGGCCCATGGTCTCTAATGCTATAATGAAATTAAACGTTGTTCCACATGAAACGCATGTGAAGAGCCGATTGCTTCTATGAATTAACATGTTTGTTTTTTGTTTTTTTACGCATGCGCACTTGGGTTTTTGTAAGCGGGTGGGGTTTTTGAATAATGATTTATATAGATGAGTTATTTTTTTATTACCAAAAGATCCAAAACTAATATCTCATGAATTAATAAGGCTAGGGACCTGTATGAGAGAGGTCGTTGGACTTGAGGTGACATTCTGTTTTTGAATATATTTTTTATTTATGTCAAAAGGGCCTAACTGCACTTTTGTTAATATCTCGCTAACTAATAATCAGAGAGGGTCAAGTGAGGTGTCATAGGACTCAGGATGGTCAACCCTTTTCCATGATCAACGAATTTACCCAAAAGATTCAAAACAACAAAGTCATTGACCTATGATTTTATAAACTAATAATCAGAGAGGCTCAAGTGAGGTGTCATGGGACTCAGGATGGTCAACCCTTTTCCATGAAAAAATGAATATTTACAAAATACTAAATCTACTGGTTACAAAAAAGCCATGTCTCTAAACAATAAAATATGGAAGTCACACCTCCACCTCGTGGTTATAACCCTATGGTAGGCTAATGCATAGGTCATTCATCTGCACTCATTTGCTATCCATCAAGGTAAAAGTTCATTTTCTCTGTTCCACAAGATACAAATTTGATTGCTGGATTGTATCCTGCACTGTTTATGCGATATAGCTTTGCCAGTTCATAAAACCGCTAGGCAGTTCTCTACATATAGCAATTTTACCACTGCTCTACCTACGCCTTTTGCTCTTTTGGCTTTCTTACAGTCTAGTGTGTGATAGACAGCATTAGTGTATATCAAACCCAGTTCACCTTTGTATTTGTAATCCAAGTAATAATTTGGAAAGACACAAATGTAATCAGTTTTGAACGTTATCTCTGTTTTGTTTTGTTTAATATGTTTATGACATGCATATTAACCTGAAATCGAACCCTGGTGAAAAGGCTAACAGCTTAACCACTACACCACCATGTCCTTGTTTCTTAGTTTGACTCGTTCTAGGCCTCAGACCTGGAAATCGAGTTAAGACCACCAGTACAAGAGCTAAAAGTGCTTAACACTGCAACACAAAATGGATAGCTGGTAACATTATACAACCGGAAATGATTATATTTCTGTTAGCAATGCATTTTGTCATCAGCCTACTGTCTGAGCACTGACAGCAACACAGTTTAGTTTAGAACAAGCAAGTGTGTGTGTATAGATTATCAGCCTCAAGTATTTAAAGCTTGTTGTGTGTAGCGACCATCTTGTCCCGGTAACCACTGAGCATTTTTGTGTTTTAGCTATCCTCTTTAACCAATCAATTAAAGATAGTCTATTCTTAATTCTCGAATCGATAAATCAGAGTTTGTGTACACCGTTCGTCATTTATTAACCCATACCTGCAACCTATACTCTCTCTATACTGCAGTTTGATCTGAAAAACAAGTTTCAATGGTAAAAGGCTTGTCAATCACCATACATGTAGCCTACACTAATTCTTTCTCTACCTAGCTATGTTTCATCACACACATGGTAAACATCTCACATGTTCGTATCCGATTATTAGTTTATAAAATCTCAGGTCGATGACCTCTATGTATTGGGTATTTTGGGTAAATTCATTGGCCATGGGAAAGGGTTGAACATTCTAAGTCCTACAACACCTCACATGTTGATATTCGATTATTAGTTTATAAAATATTAGGTCAATGACCTTGCTGTTTTGAATCCTTTGGGTAAATTCGTTGGTCATGGAAAAGGGTTGACCATCCTGAGTCCCATGACACCTCACTTGACCCTCTCTGATTATTAGTTAGCGAGATATTAACAAAAGTGCAGTTAGGCCCTTTTGACATAAATAAATAATATATTCAAAAACAGAATGTCACCTCAAGTCCAACGACCTCTCATACAGGTTTCTAGCCTTATTGATTCATGAGATATTAAAAAGCTAATGACCTTAGATCTTTTGGGTAAATTCGTTGGTCATGGAAAAGGGTTGACCATCCTGAGTCCTATGACACCTCACTTGACCCTCTCTGATTATTAGTAAGCGAGATATTAACAAAAGTGCAGTTAGGTCCTTTTGACATAAATAAATAATATATTCAAAAACAGAATGTCACCTCAAGTCCAACGACCTCTCATACAGGTCTCTAGCCTTATTGATTCATGAGTTATTAGTTTTGGATCTTTTGGTAATTTAAAAAAAAATAACTCATCTATAAATCATTGTTCAAAAACCCCGCCCGCTTACAAAAACCTCAAGTGCGCATGCGTAAAAAAACAAAAACAAACATGTTAATTCATAGTAGCAATCGGCTCTTCACATACGTTTCATGTGGAACAACGTTTAATTTCATTATAGCATTAGAGACCATGGGCCAGTCCATAGGGACCAGTCCAAAGGGACGGTCTAAAGGGATCGGTCTAAAGGGACTCATCCACAAGGACTCGTCCACAATGACCTGTCCACAATGACCTGTCAACAATGACCTGTCAACAATGACCTGTCCACAAGGACCTGTCCACAAGGACTTGTCCACAAGGACCCGTTAGGTTGGGTTAGGTTACACTACAGCCACCATCTTTTAAAAAGCCCACCCTCTTACCAAACCTATGAGTGGGCATGCATAAAAACAAAAAACAAGCATGTTAATTCATAGTGGCTACCCACCGAACACATGCACTTTATGTAGAACAACGTTTCATTCCATATCGGCATTCAAACTCTCACATGTTGCAATTGGAAAGAGAGATTTTTCTAAAAAAATACAATTTCACCCCCTAGTAGGGGTAGGTTTTATTTTGGCGTGGAAATATGTTGTCCAATGGAAAGGGGGTGTCAGCCCGAGTTCAATGACACCTCATTCGTCAACATCCGACCATGCGTTCAAGAGATATCGCGCGGCGGCCATCTTGTGAGGTGGGGAGGTGGAGGTGGGTGTAGAACCGGCACAAAACCACTACTAGGGTGCACCAAAATTGGTGGGGCTACATACACCTTGCCTCCTTGACGGCCTTGAGCAGAAGGCAGGAGATAACATGAATAGAGTAAGAAGGCTGACCCCCTAGAAGAATGAGGGTATCAGGAAAGATGAGACAAGGGCCAATTAAGGCGGGAAAGTGGAAGACTCCCTAGGCCTCGGATACCCTAATACCGCCGGGGTCAGAAGAGAACAAGAGTTGACCAAGATAGGTTGACAGGAAAGACGGAGAGGAGCCCGGCACAAGTAAGTGGAAGCAATGCCGGACTCAGCTGGGGTCCCGTGGTCACCAAACCACGTCCCACTAGATGTGAGCCCCTGGCGGAGAAGAAGTCATGCGAGAAGCTATTGCATCGTGTATTGTACACCGTGTACAAACCTGTCTAGAATGCACATTTCCAGCCTTTCAATGGAGTTTGCTTTTACATTTGAAACTCGCAATACTTTTAAATTTAAAGCATCATTGCAAAGTAATATTTTAATTTCCTTACGGTCGTGCTCGTGAAACAGCAATCGTGGAAACGTCACACGACACTGTGCTTATCTGAACTTGCGACTGTATCTAAGGTGTCCGTCACGGAGCCATCACACCTAATGGCTGTTGAGGACGGTCCCGGAGTTGGGATATCACTAAACAGCACTCACCAGGGTACATGAGGACGTCACCTCCCCGATCGTGTGAGAATTAAACAGCAAAACACATCGTCATCATCAAGGCCATGTGTGTGCCAAAGTTTGAACCTGAACCTGACCAGATTTTTAGCCTACTTTTCACATAACAAGAAGTTCCGTGACGAACTAAAGAGCCTACTTTTCTTAAAATTTAAGATTCATACTCGTAGTTCCGCCCCTTAAAACAACAATAACTAACAAACTATAATCTACTTGCATTACCCGTCGATACCTGGTGAGTTAGCCGTGGTGGTTACGGCATGACTGATGGCAGTCGCTCACATCCGGGAGGCGAGGAGGTTCGAATCCCCCCGCCGGCAACCTTGAAGATGGTTTTCTGTGGTTTCCCATCTTCCTTCCAGGCAAATGCCGGGGTTGGTCCCTCACTATAGGCCACAGCCGCTACCTTCCAACTCCTCGCCCTTCCCTTCCAACTTTCCTCCCCAACGGTACTTGTAGCTCACCCATTGGGTGTCCGTCTCGAAGCAGCTACAAAACTGGCGAGCCAAACATGTCCTCGGACACTCCCGGCACTAAAAGCCATACGCTGAAAAAAAAAAAAAAAAAAATGTCGATGCTTCGCCCGCGAATATTCTAGTTCTAAAGAGTACACTTACCAAAATCTCAACCATGAATGCTATGACTGATTTATCCTTGGTATGAATAATCAGACTTTATTAATTCAGCTACTGCTGCGGTGGTTAGGGGTTTGTCATTCCTTCATAGGTATATCAGAGCGAAGTTAGTTTTTTTTTTGGGGGGGGGGGGGGGCGTGGTGGCGCAGCGGTCAAGCTGTATGCCTCTCACCAAGGCGGACCGGGTTCGATTCCCGGTTAATGCATGTGAGATTTTCGATGTGAAATGCCATGTCCTGTGGTTCGGATTCCACGTAAAACGGAGGTCCCGTGGCTTATGATCGCGAGATTAACGGTCACGTTAAACTACAAGCTTCCTTTTTTTGAAGTTAGTTTTCTGGGAATATCACATACACTGTTAATTTAAGGGCCTTTAAATGTAGTTTTCGGAGACCTTTTATAGTCGGGTGAAAAAGACCTTTCGTACCACACTCACACGTGAAAATTGCGTGAAAAAATTTGAGTGTGCCCCTTGATCCCCTTAAGCGCATTATACTGTATATATTGATGGATTTTACAGCTTAATTTGGTCCAGTGTTAACCTTATAACCGTCTGGAAACTTTCACAGTAAAGTAATAATTGGAATTGCATTGCGTCTTACAGAAATAGATGGACCTGTGAGATTCTGTTACCATGGTTACCGTGTTGCACCAAGCTCTCTCACAAAATTTCCACCAGAAATAACATCCTGCACAAGCTTTGCGGTAGTTCATGGGGAGTCACGGCGGACTGCTTAAGATTAACGGGTATCAGTCTAGTCTATTCTGCAGCGGAATAGTGTGCTCCAGTATGGTTGGAAAGTGCACATGTGCATAAAGTGGATACCAAGCTGAATGACACTATGCGTTGCATAACCGGCACCATAAAATCAACCCCTCGCCACTGGCTACCAGTACTCAGCCACATTCCACCACCTCACCTGAGGAGGAAGGAAGCTCTGATCAGAGAAGGAAAGAAGATCTATGCTTCTCCCTCATTACCAATTCACCAGGAATTCTGCCACCCACCACCGAAGCGACTTCATTCGAGGAGACCAACCAGTTTATTGGCCGACCAACTTCTGGCAAATCGATTCAACCTAAACCAATGCTGGCAGGACGATGGTCAAACTCAACGTCTGGAACTAGTGCCCAGGAGATCAACCCAACGGTGAAAATACAAGGATTTGACCTTCCTAGGAAATTATGGTGTCGCCTCAATAGACTGAGAACCAGGCACGGCCGTTGCAATTACCTATGCCATAAGTGAGGTTGGATAGATTCCCCATTGTGTCAATGCAATGAGGAGGAACAGACCATGGACCATATCATCCAGCGCTGCCCTCTACACGCCTACTCCGGGAGCCCTAGTGATCTGTTTCATCTTCGAGAATGTACTGTGGAATGGCTCCAAAACTTGAACTTGGATTTGTGATTTGTTTTTATGTAATTCACCATACGATTAAATAAATAAATTGTAAATATACATGTTTTAAGGTATTTATTTAATTGTGAGGCATTTAAAGAGTGAGTGAGTGCGTTATGCTGAACCTGTAGGTACCCCATATGTGTAGGTTGGTGTTAATGGGACCTTATTTTCGGTACCAAACTGGAATGGGACCTTAGGAGAATCATATAGGGAGGAATATGCACCTATCTAGAATAATGACGAAATTAAGTTTGTAACATTGACATTTCTAATTCGTTCGAAACATACCTGGCATAAATTAACCTAATAGCAAAAGTGGGAACTACTTGAAATTGATCGACTGCAGTCCTTACCTGAATTACAGATAACACACACTAATACAGCCATCACAATTAACACCGATTATCAGACAGATTCTACACACACCCAAAGTACACGGGGCTGCATGACCGCGTTGTCGCACCTCCTAAACTAAGGAACCAACCAACCATCGTTTTAATCTAGTGTTAAGACCAGAATATAACTGTTCAGTGATGGCGCTTGTAAATGAATTCTATTTTTGTCGCCTGATCCGTTATTTACTTGTATACCCCATGTAACGAGATTGCTAATTTTAAAGACACTCAATATACATGCAAATGATGGTACATTGAGCACCGTTACGCTATATCCTGGTGCTCATTGACCACAAGAATACTTGGCTAACCTAGAAACAGGATTCAACTAAGCTAGTTCACGAGTGCAAAGTAATAAGAACATAGCACGGATATGAGCGAGAAAGACATCTCACCTCAATACAAGTATGGCATGTCCAAAGATACAGCAATTTCTTCTAGGTGTCTGTGGGTGCTTCGCCCTCGTACTGAATGTGTTGATCAACAGAAGTCTTTCACCTTGCCTCGATTCCTCGTCAGAAAGCAACTTATGTGTTTAACAGTCATTCCATTCCACCACTGGGCGATGGCCACAATGGTGGTGGGCCCCTTTAAAACAGTTTCGTCGTCCCTTCCATCCAAATATGGAAGATATGATGGTTATGACCCCTAATGGGTTGGGTGATGGTGAAAATGAAAGATGATCAAATGAAACTTACAACTAAACCTAACCTAACTACGGATTAGAAGAGTAAATGGGAAACAAAAGGAGAAGAATGTAATAAAAAAAGACGGCGGGCATCAATTCCGCTCGGGAATTGCAGTCAGGTAGCCAGGGTTACCTTAATTCCACTCGGTCCTCCAACGGACCCAAAAATGAGTTCCTGAACTCCGCTCAGGCTTTGACAAGGAGTCGGCAAAGGGGTTATCCCCAATGACGTAAACAAATGCCATAACCCTCCTGCTCGCATACCAAAGGCCGGGTCAAACACCTTCTGTAGCGCATGAGCGAATTCTTGAATACAGCTGATTTTTCCGTTCTAGGCTGGAAAACAGTATTTTCAGCACCCGCAGCTCATATCGAAAGTATTTTTTTAAGGTACAAATTATACACCTATTATTATCTAAATTTAATTTTATAATGTCTGACTAGGTTAAAACATACAGACATTTAATTATGCACGTGTTAAAAACAATGTATAAAATTTGTACAAAAAATAGAAAACTTGGCAGACTTATTTAAAAGAATATTAAGATTATTTTTAAATCACTTGTATTTTCTGCCATATAAGTTATAATGTGCCAAACACTTTATACCTGATTTAACGAATGAGCGGACTTGACATCAGAGCGGTTGACCAATGGCACAACAATGTCTTGCGAACACCACCACGCCATAATACATAAAGAGCTAGATATTAATCACTGTTGTTAAATAAAAATATGGGCAGGAAATTTAATAAAATAAGAAAAATCAGCATCTTAAAATCACATAAATCTTTACTTCATTTCAAACTACTGTATACAAAAAACATTTGATGAAACTCTTTTCATCCCCTAAATATTTTGTGGGAATGCAAGAATTCGCTGCAGAAGGTGTTTGACCCGACCCTTGGTATGCGAGCAGGAGGGTTATGGCATTTGTTTAAGTCATTGGGGATAACCCCTTTGCCGACCCCTTGCCAAAGCCTGAGCGGAGCTGGGTCCCTTGGAGGACAGAGTGAAATTAAGGAAAATCGAGCGGAATTGATGTTCGACCAAAAAGACAGGAGGAATGGAAATGCCCTTAACCGTCGAAAAATGAGAATTGAGGGACTTGGAAGGAAGGAGATCCTTGAAAGGTAATGGTAATTCTTGTTTCAAGGGGCCTAACATCTAGGTTATCGGCCCCTAATCCATGAAAGGCAGTGATGAAAGAAAAAGAGGAGAGGGTCCGCCTCAAAGGCAATGGAAAATGGGGAAAAGCGGACCAAGCTCTGGAATCCCTCGGGGTCGCCAAGTCCCGAGCTCTATAGTCGTAAGCACTTGAGGGTGTAGCACTATCCAGGGTGCACCAGAAGTGGTGGGTCTACACACACCCTGCCTCCTTTAGTAGAAGGCAGGAGTTAACCTGAATAGAAAACAAGGTTGACTCCTCGAAGAAGGAGGGATCAGGAAAGATGAGACAAGGGCCAATTATGGCAGGAAAGTGAAGGACTCCCTAGGCCTCGAATACCCTAATACCGTCCGGGTGGGAAGAGAAGGAAACTCAAAGATATCTCATCGCTTACTTTCTATCCTTTAAGGATCAAAATAGGCATTTGCCCTAAAATCCGAGGTCTAATAATAACTTCTACACACATCAAAAAAAGTTTTGCATCACCTCGGTTCCAAGAGTTCCGGAACCGTTAAATACAAAGGGAATAGAGATCAACACAAACAACATTTCAGCTCGTTTTATTGCTCATGAGACCCACACATTGCATGTTGTACCATCATACAGCTAGACTTTCAGCATTTGTGGTCCAGATTGCAGTACACACCACTACCTCTAATACCCAGTAGCACGTCCTCTTGCATTGATGCATGCCTGTATTCGCCGTGGCATACTATCCACAAGTTCATCAAGACACTGTTGGTCCAAATTGTCCCACTCCTCAACGACAATTCGGCGTAAATCTCTCAGAGTGGTTGGTGGGTCAAGACGTCCATAAACAGCCCTTTTCAACATATCCCAGGCATGTTCGATAGGGTTCATGTCTGGCGAACATGCTGGCCACTGTAGTCGAGCGATGTCGTTATCTTGAAGGAACGCATTCACAAGATGTGCACGATGAGGTCGAGAATTGTCGTCCATGAAGACAAATGCCTCTCCAATATTCTGCCGATATGGTTGCACTATGGGTCGGAGGATGTCATTCAGGTATCGTAAAGCCATTTCGGAGCCTTCCATGACCACCAGTGGCGTACGTCGGCCCCACATAATGCCACCCCAAAACATCAGGGAACCACCACCTTGCTGCACTCGCTGGACAGTGTGTCTAAGACGTTCAGCCTGACCTTCAGCCTGACCAGGGTGCCTCCAAACACGTCTCCGACGATTGTCTGGTTGAAGGCATATGCGACACTCATCGGTGAAGAGAACGTGATGCCAATTCCGTGGGGTCCATTCAGCATGTTGTTGGGCCCATCTGTACCGCGCTGCATGGTGTCGGGGTTGCAAAGCTGGACCTCGCCATGGACGTCGGGAGGAAGTTGCGCATCATGCAGCCTATTGCGCACAGTTTGAGTTGAAACACGACGTCCTGTGGCTGAACGAAACGCATTATTCAACATGGTGGCATTGCTGTCAGGGTTCCTCCGAGCGGCAATCCGTAAGTAGCGGTCATCCACTACAGTAGTAGCCCTTGGGCGGCCTGAGCGAGGCCTGTCATCGACAGTTCCTGTATCTCTGTACCTCCTCCATGTCCGAACAACATCGCTTTGGTTCACTCTGAGACGCCTGGAAACTTCCCTTGTTGAGAGCCCTTCTTGACACAAAGTAACAATGCGGACGCGATCGAACTGCGGTATTGACCTTCTAGGCATGGTAGAACTACAGACAACATGAGCAGCGTACCTTCGTCCTGGTGGAATGACTGGAACTGATCGGCTGTCGTACCCCCTCCGTCTAATAGGCCCTGCTCATGCATGGTTGTTTACATCTTTGAGCAGTTTTAGTGACATCTATGAACAGTCAAAGGGACTGTATCTTGGATACAATATACACAGTCAACGTCTATATGCCGGAGATCTGGGAACCGAGGTGATGCAAAACTTTTTTTGATGTGTGTATAAATTAGTAGCAAGCATTGTATAGTAGGCAACTACAATACTTCCAGTGTCGCATCTATAAAGCGCTTTGAAATTCTTTTGGCCAAAGGACGTAGGCGCTCAAGTTCCTTTAACACTGTTTTGCTCCGTATGGAGGCGCCAGGGTAGTCATATAGCCCTCAGAAAATTCTCTTAGGCATTATGTGGGTGGAGCGACACATCCATGAACATGATCTGTACTCACCTGTGTGTAGACCAGCGGCACACACACGGTGTCGTAGCCGATGAGTGAACCCAGTCTCCTCCTGATGTCAGACAGTTCTACCAACATGGTCTGCACCACATGGTCGCTAGAAATCAAACTCTCCTTGCGCGCTCTGTTGATGATGTTGGTCGCCCAGATGAGCGGCATCCAGTACTTGGACATGTCCGACTTCTCGTCCATCATGTCGAAGATCTTCTTCTCGCTCTCCATCATCAGACCTGCACACACAACACAGACCTTAGTAATCGAATTAAATTAATTGATTGTCAGGCGACCAACGTGACAATGCTCCCAACTGAGTCGAATAAGTACTAAAATGTATCTTCCTGTCAGGCTCAAGAAAGTTACATGGATTATTCATACACATAAATAAATAAACAGATAATTAATTACACAAAAAATAATTAAATAAAAACTTTACGAGCCTTACAGTAGTCGCATATGATGTGTAACATCTGACATAGAAGAAACCTCACGTGGAATTGTTCATACACCGGTATTTTATAATATTATTGGTACAAATATTAATCTATTGTAAAAGGGAGTGTTTTACAGATATTGTAGTTTATAATACGTAACTCATTTTATTAGATGATTTGTAGCTTCCACCAGCACTAGCCTAAATAAAGAATACGATATGGATCAACGCGACACCGCTCATAACCTTAAATTCCCTATAAATAGGCCAACTTGCTAGTAAATGCAATGTGCACAGCAGTAGATCATGAAAGGCTTGCCCAGTTCCCGGACCTCTTGATTCACAGACCCACACGTAATTTCATATGGATTCTGTTAAAATGAGTCATATTGATAAGATAAATATCGTTTAAAATGTTAATCTCTAAATTCAGTCAGGGTCGCTAACACCACGGCTATTTCGAGCACGCAAATATAATGCACAAAATGGTGACTTATTTCCACGTTCCAAGAATACTGCATTACGGAATTAAGTTTCATTTATACTCGTATTTTGCCTGTTTCGATAATGTTCCTGCGGGAAATTGAGTTTATGAATACACCCTCTTGTGAGTAAAGAGACTCTGTATTCAGCAATAGTTCACGAAGGCTTGCCTAGTTCCCGTATAACATGTGCTTCAATCAGTTGACACCAGAGTTCGCATGAGCGTTTACCGTCAGAAATGGTATCAATTTCCGACACCGCGCACTCATTGTTTCCTGGATCTTAGCACTCGATCCAACTGGCAGTGCGTGTTACACACTTCCGTTCGATCCACCACTGCCAGCTGGATCGTTCCGATCCACTTCCGTCCCATTTTTCAAAATCACTCCCACAAAAATATCCAGCAACCGAGTGGAAAGATGTTACACATTAATAAATAAACAAATAAATAAACAAACAGATAAACAGATAAACACATAAATAAATAAACAAATAAACAAATAATTAAATAAATAATTAAAACAGATAAACGAAGAAGTAAAAAACAAATAAATAAATAAACAATTATAATAAATGCATAAATAAATTTACAAATAAAATCGAACAAACAAGTACTGTATATAAACAAACAATCGAATGTAGGCTATATTTTGCTGAACACAATATCCGTGACTTGTCGAGTTCAGTGTCCTCATGTTAATAACAAGAGTTTTAAATGTTCACGTGAATTCAGATGCCTGCCCGTTATTCTCACCCATGCTCAACGGATTTGAATAAGTCCCTCCCGACATCGTGACCTTGTTTCCTACGCTATCTCTTCTCCGCGTGTCTTTTGTCAGAGTGATCTGCTACTGTTGTCTAAGCCTTCAAAGGCTGTACAGTTATATTATATTAGTTACTCATTTCCCATGATGATGTCGTAAGGAGAAGTTACAAATGCAAGTGGAAGAACAAATGATATTTATTTGTTTTATATATAAGGTGCGTTCAAAAAGTAACGAGCCGAAGGCTGTAATGCGCAAATCAGTGACGACATGGGCTAATCGTGGCGTGTGTAACGAGGTGTGGTTCCGACCAGAGCGTGGAAGGTCACAGCCCGTCGCTAGAGGGCACGCGTGCACATTACGTGACGATACAAAACGAGCAGCAGCATGTATCAATCGTCCAACGCTGCCAATCGCATTGCAAACAGTGACATGGAGGTGTCAAACGAACAGCAAAGAGGTGTTGTTCCGTTTCTAACAGCGAAATGAGTAGGGGGACATTAATTGTCGAATGTCACATGTGTACGGCGAACACTGCATGTCCCTTGCAAGGGTCAAGGCGTGGCACAAGCGCTTCAGGGAAGGACGGGTGTCGTTAGCCGATGATGCCCGGTCTGGGGCACCCCCCCTACATTACCGATGATAACGTCCAGCTGGTTGATGCACTCATTACCCAGGACCGCCGAGTGACAGTGAACGCCATAGCCGCCGTGGTCGGATTGAGCGTCGGAAGTGTGCACACCATCATGAAGGAACGACTGCACTTGCGCAAAGTGTGTGTCCAATGGGTGCCCACAGTCTTCAACAACACCAGGAAGCATGTCGAATGGCCTACTGTCTTGGTCATGGTTGGACGATTGATGCATGTTGCTGCTCGCTTTGAATCGTCACGTAACGTGCAAGCGTGCCCTCTAGCGACGGGCTGTGACCTTCCACGCTCTGGTCGGAACCACACCTCGTTACACACGCCACGATTAGCCCATGTCGTCACCAGTTTGCGCATCACAGCCTCCGGCTCGTTATTTTTCGAACGCACCTTATACAATAATATGCAATTCCACTCAGCACCGTTGTCAATGCTACATCTATCTGCAAGTAGGACATAAAACAAAAGTGATAAGATCTACAGCGATGCAATTAAAACGAAGGCAACATCACGACTATCTACAAACCAATTTCTTACCAAACAAACCTAGTATTGCTAAAACGAATAAGTTAATTTAACCAGTAGTTCCGTGACGAACTAAAGAGCCTACTTTTCTTAAAATTTATGAATTAATCTAAAATATTATGATCTATCATTGTGCCAATCTTGGATGAAATCCATTTTGTTAGTAAAAGTTACATGTATTTAAAAATTGGAGTTATCAGCAGGCTTAAATAATGTTGGCAGCATTGACGTATATTAGTAACTCTAATTAATTTGGAATGTTAAGAACTATAAATATGCAAAGTATAGACCTGTTGGCTTGCATATATTATGGTACACAAATCACATACAGAATTTGGTTGAAATCCATTGTTAGTATAGAAGTTACATGCATTTAAAATTTGGACACATCAACAAGCATAGAATCATGTTGGCAGCACTGACGTATACTACGTATTCCAAATTAATGTAGAAGGTCATGTACTATACGTGTGCAAAATTTCGAGCTCTTAGTTTGCATACTTTCTGGTGTATTGGTAGTAGGATAAAATAATAGAGAGAATGTATTATTAGCTGGCAGCCCGGTTGCTCTTGAGAATACGCATAGTCATATCTGTTATCGCACACATAGTACATACGAAATTTGGTTGAAATCCAATTGATAGTGTAGAAGTAACATGCATTTAAAAATTTGATTTATCAGCAGGCTTAGAATCATGTTGTCAACACCGTCATGTATGGTCTCCAGGAAATTAAACTGAAATATTATGATCTATACGTGTGCCAATTTTGGAACAGTTCGCATGCATAACTTCTAAAATATCCAACATGGAGCTCAAATTTCAATTGTGATTTTTCAGCAGTTGGTAGAACTGACGTCATTTTCAAATATGGCATTGAGATATTCCGATATAGATCTTTACTCATACCAAATTTGGTTTTGATAGCTGCAGCCGTTTAGAAGTTGATAGGGAGGCGAGGACACACAGACAGAGAGACATAAATGTTCCCGGATCGATCCACTTTTTCCTCATTTTTACAAAATGTGAAAAGTAGGCTAAAATTGCATATAGGTAAAAGAATTGTAAATACGGAAATGAACAAAAATCTTTCAGATATCAACAATTAAGACTGCAGCCCATTCGCTTTCTATGGTGTTGAGCAACAACAGAGGCATTCACTATTTAATCGGTCGCTTAGCTGCTTGTCTTGCGACTTAAGGACAAATCACTAATCACCTACAAGTTTAGTAATGATTTCTTAACGAGAATTGCGGACATCTCGTGACATTCGCAGTCCAATGACTAAACTCGAGGACAAATATGACATTTCTGTTCCCTGTGTACGACACGTTAGATTGTACAATCCAGTGACCCCTGATACTGGACGACCTTCATTACACATGGTTGATCAAGCGATGCCCATTCACACGTATTCTGTGTGTAAATGTTACATTACTAAATCTAACAGATCGTTGCATGAAAGCGCTCCATGTTTCTGATGAAGAACTTGTTGTGAGGGGCCTAACATCTAGGTTATCAGACCCTAATGGTAGAAGTGACGATGGAACACGGTGATGAAATTAAAACTACCTACTGACTTAACTAATTCATGAACAACAAAGAGAAAAGGAATAAGGGAAAAACAGACAGTGAAAAGAACCTTCAGAGGTTGAGGACTCTGAAAGAAGCGGAGCTATCCGAGACAGATAGGAAAAGGGAATAGGGTCCGTCCCAAAGTAAATGGAGAAAATGGGAAAACTGGCCCAGCTCAGGAATCCCTTAGGGTCGCCAAATCCCGAGCTCATCAGTCGTATGTAGCACTATCCAGGACGTACCCTTAATTACGTGGTGGTGTTACACAACCCTGCCTTCTTTAGGGCCTTGTGGAGAAACATTCCCTGACGATTGATGCATGTTGCTGCTCGCTTTGTATCGTCACGTGACGTGCACGCGTGCCCTCTAAGGACGGGCTATGACCTTCCACGCTCTAGTCAGAACCACACCTCGTTACACACGCCACGATTAGCCGATGTCGTCACCGGTTTGCGCATTACAGCCTCCGACTCGTTACTTTTTGAACGCACCTTATATTTAAATCCCATAAGTCAACTTATTTCAATGGCCTCGATGAACATACAGAATTTAAGTTTGAGAACCGGTGAATTATTTCGGATGATCGCCATGTTGGATTGTTCTATATTTAGGCCATAGAGTTGTATACTAGCAGATGACGATTATTGCGTAGGTTCACTTTTCAAACATTCACTTCGATCGCATGATTAGGACAGAAAATATATTTAAAAAAATTAAAATTTCGCACTGCCGCCATCTTGAGTCTATGAAAACAGTTGAAACAAAAGAGATGGTCAGTAGATTAAATCTTTTATAGACATGTAGAGTGTCAAGTTTCACTGCGCTCGGTTGATTACATTTCGAGAAAATTCCATGTATATATTTTAACTTCGCTTGACCGCTATGTTAGTTTTGTATTTAACAGGTGTTTAAGCGTCACGTATTTTCTATCACCATACAACATTTCAGGGTGATATCGCTAATAGGTTTGGAGATACTGAATGAAGGTGAAATATTTGGTGCAGTCACAATATTGACTTACTTACTTAAGCCTCGTTGTTCACATCGCTGGAACATAGGGCTTCGACGAAGCATCGCCACCAGACTCTGTTTCGTGCCATTGCCTTCACTTCTCCCCCTTTCTGCAGCTTCCCTCTCGAAGTTTCCCTCGGTCTTCCTCTTCTGTGATGTCCCTGAGGATTCCAAATCAGGTGTTGCCTCTCCATTGCCGTCTGGTTTTTGCACAGTGTATGTCCCACCCACTTCCACTGTAAATCCACGGGCTTCTCATTTGTAAGATTCAACAGTTCTTCATTGGATGTTACATTTGGTCAAAACACTCAAGATTCTTCGTAAGCATCGGTTTATAAAGATCTGGATTCTCCTTATGATTGATTTTGTTACTTTCCAAGCCTCACACCCATATAGCAACACTGATTTTACATAGCTATTGAATATTCGGAGTTTGGTTCGTGTGGAAATCTCATTGCTTTTCCAGATAGGATGCAACTGGATCAAGGCTGCATTTGCTTTCTTGATCCTACTGGTCACATCCTCCTCAACTCCTCCAGTTATAGAAACGATGCCACCAAGAAACGTAAATTCTTGAACATCCTCTACGTTTCTTCCGACCATATTGGATTGGTGAAATTTATTTAACTTGAAATGACACGCTCAGGGTCGGACAAATTAGTGTTAATTAGTTACCGAGTTTCATTGAAATCGCTCCAATCGTTTAGATTTTATTATGGTTACACAACACACGGAGAAAAGGTGATCTCATAAACCTATTATGAAAATAGGCTAAACATCACACTAGGGCGATGCTCGTTAGCTCGGAAATGAGATTTATGGAGTGTGTTCAGCAAGGAGTGGGTCGCTTACACCAATAAAATATATATCCCTTTCAATGATGCGATAAATCAGCTCCGTCACATATGGTCCGCTATCCTTGGCTGACAAGTGCAGTTCACCTTGCAGGACATGGAGCACGACTCAAAGGTGACTGCCAGGGGTGTACAGAAAGGCACAACAACTAGGTAATCTGCTCCTGATATTGTTACACCTCCGGTGAAAGATTCAGGATTTTCTTATAAAAAAAAAAAAAAAAAACAGTAAATATTACCTTCGGAAAAGGGAATTAATCTTCTATTATATATAATCCAAAATTGACTCATCAACGCAGGGCTCAAACCACTAGACCTAGAAAGCTGAAATTTTGCATGTTGGTTGATCCGAGTATGTAGAGGCTCACTAAGAAACGGTTTTTGAAAATTCAATTTGTAAGTGACCTTTTTCGGCCCTTTGGCACTGAGCAAGGACAGTCGGTAAAAAGGTCAGATTTAGCTCATTTTAAGCCGCCATATACGAGATACAATACTCGGAGGTCCTGTAGGGACCCCGAAACACACTTTTTAAGTTCCTAAAATGAACGGTTTCGGAGATATTCCCAAATAACAGTGTTCCCTCGAAGAAACAGATCAACGTTACTATGGCAACCACTGAAATTTCGCAGACCGGGTATAGTTTTCTGGCAATATCTCGAAAACCGTTCGAGTTAGGGCCTTAAAACGCGAGGTTCGGTTCACGAACATTGCTCCTCGCATTGATACGCGTAAAATGAGAGATATTTTGTTGATAGAGGTGGTTTTTGGGGTCGGATTCGATCGTGATTTTGTGTCTAATTTTATACTTTTTGAGCTGGTTATTGTGAGCGAGCTTTAGTATCTTTACGCTAATTTACAATGTCAAGATGCTTTCTCTTTTGCACGGTATGCTTTCATTTTCTTTATAAATTTGTTTTTTGTTAACTGGATATTTCTGTTTGCCAATATTGATCTGCTCTTTTTAGTTTTTTTTACCATGATCAGCAACCCATAATCACAGACTAATGTGTCGTATTTTACCGGCTGTCACATTAAATTATTATTTTTTCTTAATTATTCTTACTGAGGAATTGGGCAAACTTATTTCAATTAAGTTGGTATTTTGTCTTTCACGGCCATTGAATCCCCGCACAAGGCACGGCTTAAACCTAGAAAAGTTGCTGAGTTGGACTAATGGTGCAGCAGAAAAGAGGAGAATTGAAGCGTTTGAAATGTGGTGATACTGTAGAATGATGATCAGATGGGTAGATAGGGTAACAAACAAAGAGGTATTAAGACGAGTGGGAGAGGAGAGATGTTTCTGGCGACTGCTAATGAAGAGAAGAGATAGGAGGGTAGGACACATATTAAGACACCCAGGAATAGCAAGCTTAGTTATGGATGGGAGGGTCGAGTACAAGAACTGTGGGGGTAAACCAGGATTAAAGAGATTGCCTCGGATGTCGGGTGTGGTAGCTATGTAGAGATGAAACGATTAGCTCAGGAGAGGGAGACATGGAGGGCTGCATCAAACCTGTTAAAAAACTGAAGACGCAAACAACAACAATCGGCAATTTATTTACTTAGAGAGGCATGTGAGGCAAAAGTGGTTTTGGAGAATTTCAATCCCTGGGATGTAACACTGGAAGAGACTGCATAATGTACTGTACATCAGCGGCCAAGGTGAGAGATATTTAACTATAGGTCTATTAATAGCGATATGTTGACGTTCAAATCATCAATAAGTATGGCAAAATTACATCCAGAATAGCTCAAGGAAGAATACTTTTAATTCCCCATATTCCGATAGATTTGCCACTCCAGTGTGCAAGAGTGCAGTTCCCTCTTCAAACAATATTCGCAATTTCTTTAACAAAGCGCAATGACACACACTTAACAGTAGCACGTGTACATTTAGTCAAAACCATTCTTACCCATGGGCAACTGTAAGTGGCGTGCTCGCGAGCATCCGGACAACAAAATCGTTATGTCTCAGCAGAAGACGTAATTTTAAAATGTGTTAGCGTAATGTAACATCGAACCATGCAGACTTTCACAACTCTCTTAAATTCCCACTCTGCTGCTCATATCAATATACTGTATGTATCAGTATTCAGAATTAAAATGGACCCACCTCTAGCCGCGATTGCTGTAATAAAGCAGACCAATTATCAGCAATAATGCATCGTCCCCATTGTCTTGATCGCGGGCAAGCCGCGGGTACCTGCTAGTACATTATGAACTTCTAACATTCTTTAGTATTATGTTCATTTACTTTTTAATCATTTACAATATTATTTCAGTAGTACAGCCTCCTTTCCTGGCGTACACAGATGAACATTCGAAACAAAGAGAATCACCCGGAAAATGAACGATATTTTAGCCTATTTTCATTTTATAAAAAAAAAAAAAAAAAAAAAGGCTTATGAGATCACCTTTTGTCCGTGTGTGTGTGTGTGTGATGGTGTATGTGTGCCCCTAATAACTTCTAAACGGGTGGAGCGATTTCAATGAAACTCGGTAAAATCATAGCACCATTCTGGCCGACCATGACCGTGCCCTTCAAATTTTATTGTGTCACACCAATCCAACATGGCGCCTGTGCGAAATATTTCACCAGTATTCAGTATATCCGAAACTATTACCGATATCACCCTGGAATTTTGTACGGTGATAAAGTAAACAACTAGAAGTTCACCTATGAGACTTTCTAAAACCCGGTAACCACAAAACCAACATGGCGACCAAGCGAAGTTGAGACTTTTAAATAGATTTTTCTCGCGATTTAACTATCCAAACGTAATGAAACATGGTACAGCTAATGTTTATACACAATGTAATGTACTAGTGTCTAATTTAGTTTAATTGTTTACATAACTTCAAAATGGCGGCTGTGCGAAATATTTCACTGGCATTCAGTATCTCCGAAACTATTTATCATATCACCCTGAAATTTTGTACAGTGATAAAGGGCACTACTACAGGTTTATCTATGTTACTTTCAAAAACCTGTAAAGTACAAAACGAACATGGCGGCCAAGCGAAGTTGAAACATCTTAATAGACTTTTCTCGTGAACTAACCATCTGAGCGCAGTGAAATGTGGTACAGTAAATGATTATACATATTGTAATGCACTGGCATCTAATTTAGTTCAATTATTAACATATCACGATGGCGGCTGTGCGAAATTTTAAAATTAAGTTTTTATTTCTTGTGTCGTCATCATGCGATCGAAGTGAAAGTTTGAATAATGAAGCTACGCAATAATTTTCCTTTAATGGGACATAACTCTATGGCCTATGCATATAACAATCCAAAATGGCGATTATCCCAAATAGGTTGACGGTTCTCAATATCTACGTATCTTTTACAGGAATCAAACTGAATTTTCTTATGTTCATAGAGGCTATGAATATAAGTTCACCTATATGACGTTCAGTAACCTGGTGAGCACAAATCCAACATGGCGGCGACGCGAACTACAAATATTTAACTGGACGTTTCTCGCGATTTTACCATCCGAGTGCAGTGAAACTTTGCACGTTAAATGCTTATAAAATGATAATCCACTGGTATCTAATTTATTTCAATTGTATTCATAACCACAAGTTGGCAGGTGTGCGAAATTTTAAAATCTTGTTTTTACTTCTTACGAATCTGTCACAACAATCAAACTGAAATTTTGTATGTTGATAGAGGCAATTAACATGAGTAGGATATATGAAAATAGGCTGTATAGTTCTTCACGGAACTACTTGTTTTAATTTATATATGAATTGGAACCAACGGCCATAGCTGGGTATTTTTGATTGTTCGCCTGAGGGCTCCCAACAAGTTGGTTACCGGATGCTACTGTCACTAACACTAGCGGTGAACGTTGGAACTTGATAGAGCGTTTCTAACTAGCCAAATATGGCCTAGGCCTACTCATTTTGATGAACACACCAATTGCAGTGGAAGGTTCTTTTACATGCCACAAATCTATGACATGGGCCCGCCGGCTTTACTTCCCTTCCGAATACTGAAGGATTTTAAAATCCGACGACTTCGGCCGGGTTTGAACCCGTGATCTTTGGCATAGCAGTTCAGCCGGCACCGAAGCCGAATTGCACACTTATCTTTTGGAATATCGACAATTTGTTTATAAACAAATAAATGAAATGATTGGTCCAGACAGAACTGTGTCGCATCGAGCCCGCCAAACAGTTCAGCCGAGCGGGCGGTATACACCCTGGGCGCTCACAAGTTATCTGGAATAATTTTATTGGTTTTAAGTCTCTTTTAACTACTGAGGCGCCGGCCTGCTGGAATTTCGCCCCGAAGGGGATCTTTAACGTACCAATAAATCTACTTACACGGCTCCCTCCATTTGCGTACCCTCAAATGACAACTGACTGCGCGAGGATTGATCCAGCATACTTGGGAACAGCAGGAGAGAACGTTACGGCTGAGCCACGCAGCCAGTTACTGAACTAACCGATCGTAACAGGAAGAAATCGACGTGTAGCAGTGGCGAATTACAGGCTGATTTCAGAATTGTCGATAATGTGTAAAAAAAAGTGACTGTCTGAAAGACTAGACTTTGTATCATTTTAAGTGCTACAAATGCTGAAAAATGCTAGAAAGGCGGGAGGCTTCTCGCTTCGCTCGAAGCCAAAGACACTTGACATGTTAGAAAATTATCTGTATAATACTTATCTTGCTTATCTTGTTTCAAATTACTCGCGAACGGCAAGTGCAAACCAAGGGCAAAGCGAGGTCAAGCACGCGGGATGCAGTCACGCTCACCAGTCTAAAAACACGTATAGTGGGCGGTGTATTCAAGATAGAGAGATAACCTCGCGGCCTTTTTTTGTTGAACTTTCCATGCTGACCAATTCTTACGCTACTAGTATATTGATATTTTTAACGGTTTGCCCAGCGTAAGCTTAAGAAGCGCACGGACGCCAAGTTTGTTTTCGACTTTTTCACTGAAATCTTTACTGCTTGGCTTCCTTTGATCATACATAAATTATTTTCTACAGAATCTTTCCTCGAGATATCTTTTACAGAATGGTGAAACCCGCATCAAAATCCATCCAGTGGTTCTCGAGATTACCAGTGACATCGGGGATTTTTGTCTTATACTAACGAAGTAGAGATTGTCGGGGAACACATGCACCAAGCGGTACTATGACGTCACACACCTCAGTGCATCTGGGTACATTTCGTCCCGTCACCGTAACGTAACGCCAGACCCCAGCGTAACGACGAAGTCGACATTTAACATGATAAAAGCATGATTAAACAAATAAACCACACGATAGCTCCTGCCAGGACTGTGCCACGGCAATCCCGCAGACCCATAAAGCGGGGTCCGTTAGTTAAGTGAACATTTAGCAGAATTTAATTGAGAAGGGGAGTCCTTAGGTCCGTTCTCACCGACGTCAATTTATCATTAAGGGTTATTTAACTTTGCACCAGCATTTCATTAATCAGAAACGCTCGTAAACTTACCACTAACAAGGAATTATGTTAAATGGCCACATCTGACCTTTCAACTCTTTAAACATCGTTAAAGTGGAGGGAAACAGTTGAACTCTACCTCGCGCATCTTGCAATGGCGGTTTGTTCAGAGTTTCACTCGAAATTTCATCCATATGAATATAACACATGTTTATGGCAATTAACTTAAAAATATCATGTTTAATACCAAGAAAACGGAAATTAAAAAAGTAGGATTCGAGCTCCATCTCTGCATAACGAACTGAGTCTGCAACGCAACCACTACGCTACAAAGACAACGGGGAGAGCGCGTCCTATTTAGCTAAGTGAACAACTGCAAGTTCTCCTAAATAATTTGTTCACGCCATTTTAAGGTTTTGTCATTAACCCTGGGACCCTACACTTTCAGACGCTAATCCTACACTCAGTGCCATACGAATAATAGGCATTATTTACATATTACAACCCAATACTTATTGAATTTAGTACAATAACTGGTTATTTTGGTTTGATTAGACTTACGAAAAAGTTATTTTATATTACACTTCACCATTCTATACTAAAAATAAAATCATATTAAAAACGTACATTTTTTTACAACATTTTGCTACATCTTACATTATAGAGTTTTTGCAAAAAATGAAAGACTTTTGAGATCAACACAGGGTGAAAAATTGTGTGTCTGTCTGTGTGTGTGTTTTTGTAGTCTGAATGCCTGTCCCCCGTATCAATTCGAACACGGTGAAGCCGTATTGAACGAAATTTGGTACAGAGGTAGAACAAACAAAGGGCACCTCAGTGTCATGTTTTATATCGCCGCCATCTTGACGGAAACGTAATGGCGGCCACCCAAATGTTAAAAGCTTAAATTAAATTACGACTAATCTTATCATCTGATCTCTAGCAAATTTTGCAACAACATATAGTTATATGACGAGCGTCTTTTGACTAAACTACAAGGTCATCAGCCCAATAGTTTTCAGATGGCGGCCATGTATGTGTGCAAATTGCTTCCCCTTATCAATTCAAACACGGTGAAACCGAATTGAACGAAATTGGGTACAGAGGTAGCACGAGCAAAGAGCACCGTGTCATGTTTTATATCGACGCCATCTTGACGAAAACGTAATGGCGTCCACCCAAATGTTAAAAGCTTAAATCACATTACGACCAACCTAATCATCTGATCTGTACCAAATTTTGGGACAACATGCCTTTTTGTGGGAAGCATCTTTTTATTGAACGGCAAGGTCATCAGAATAATAGTTTACAGATAGCGGCCATGTATGTGTGCAAATCGATTCACCATATCAATTCAAACACGGTGAAACCGAATTGAATGAAATATTGTACACAGGTAGCATTAGCAAAGGGCACCTCATATTGATGATCAATATCTGTATAACACGTTGTATTTCAACAAGCTACTACAACCAACATTCAATTATACTCCTTGAAAAGGACAAAGAGTTAGTCTATAACAATACCTATACATTAAGGAGAAAGTAGGCTATATGTTCTTTACTGAACATCCTTTTTTTATACTGAATGTCATCTCTACAATAACCTAACCTAACCCTACAATGGGGTACTCAGCGCCCCAAAACCGATCCATAGCAAAGAAGCGATGCTTTACAACTGTGACGAACACGACAACTGAAATTACGGCGGCTGCAGGCTGTAAGGGTTGCCATCACAAACACACAGCAAAACGAAATTTCTCTGGGACACCCAGGGCCCCAAGTTAGGGTTCCAGGGTATTACCCTGTATGGGATAGTGGTCTCTGTCATAAGGACAGTTTATGTTTTCTTTAAGCCAAATTTCGTGCTGAAGTGCTAGAATTTCTACAAATCAAGTTAAATATTATGTACGTATCTACTTGACGTAATGTGTTGGATAAAATTAAAAAAAAATAAGATGATTAATAATTAAAGTGTAAAAATATAATTATAGAAATAAAAATCATAAAAATAAAATTACAATAATAAAATCAAAATAACCAATAAACAATATTAAAATAATTGTAAAAATCAATTAACAAATAATTAATTAAATTTCGAAAGTATAAAAATTAAATCTATAAGAACATAAATTAAAATTTAAAGTAAATATATAGTCATTAAAATTAGAGAAACGAAAATAGCATTAATAATAATAATAATAATAATAATAATAATAATTAAAAGGAATTAAAATATAAAAACACATACAAATTAAAACTAGTTTTGTCATGAAAGGGCCGTTTTCACCATCGTCAATTTTCTCTTAACTCATCGTTAAAGGTTATTTAACTTTGCACGAGCATTTCACCAAACAGAAGCGCTCGTTAACTTAGCACTAACAAGGAATTACGTTAAATGGCCAAATCTGGCCACTCAACTCTCTCAAGCATCTTTAAAGTGGCGGGAAACAGCTGAACTGTGCCTTGCGCATTCCACAATGGCGGTTTGTTTCCGAGTTTAACACGTACTGTACTTTCATCCGTATGAATATAAAATGTGTGTATGACAATTAAATTATAAAAGATCACACACATTACTAAGTTTTAATACCAAGAAAGACGAATACGGAAATTTAAAAAAAAAATCCGAAGAGGGATTCGGACACCTTGCAGTGCTGCATAATAATTTGGGAGTCTGCGCCTCAACCGCTTACGCTACGAAAACAGCTGGGAGAGTGCGTCCTTTGAAGCTATCTATTCACACAACTGCCAGGTCTCCTTAATACTTTGTTCATATCATTCTACGCTTTTGCCACGAATAAGGTCTTCTGTATTTCCCTTCCGTTATAATTATGTTCCAGAAAATCTCAAGGAAGCATCGCAAACAACAATCACTGCCAGACGCTTCTTGTTCTGTCCGCCATGTTTCTCCAGGGTGAAACAGAGTCCACGCATGCGCGAGAGCCGTAATCTTATTTAAGTAATTGCGAACCCGAATGGCCTCGTGAAATGCATCGGAGATAATCACGCATTAAATCTCGTATTCAAGTTAAATTGGAATTAACTAAATAATCGTTAGTCAAGAGTTGGTGAAAACGGCCCTAAGTTCCAGAAGTCTCAAGGGAGCATCGCAAACAACGATCAGAGCTTCTTTTTCTCTCCGTCATGTTTCTCCAGGGTGAAACTTAGTCTACGCATGCGCGAGAGCCGTAAAGCACATGTAAGTAATTACGAACCCAAATTGCATCGTGAAATGCATCAAAGATAACCATGCATTAACTCTCGTAGGCCTACTTCAGTTACAGAGGAATTAACTAACTAATCGTTAGTAAAGAGTTGGAGGAATTGCCAATCAAAGACAGGAACGCTGATAAATTCCTCTAGAGAAATCCTCTGCATTTATAGCCTTGGAGGAGCGAACCACACTATTAATACCGTGTGTGGATCTACAGTTAGTGTGTTGTAATATGAACTATCGTTTGTACTTACACACTAGCTTCCTAGTTCTCTCGCATTGACCTATTGTCTCTGTCTGCAACACAGACAATGAAGGAAATTATAGAGAAATTTACGGTAGGCGTAAAAGATTCAAGGTGAAATTATTACAACTCCGAGATTTGCTCACGACTGTTTCATCTTAACCAAGTTATCAGAGGATTTGAATGGGTTTCTGAATGGCAAGGACTTAGAATTCAGGATGTCATTGAATAAGTGTAAAACAAAAGTCAGAGCTACACTAAGAAAATCGTATAATAATAATAATAATAATAATAATAATAATAATAATAATAATAATAATAATTATTATTATTATTATTATTACAATTCAAATACAGTATTTAGGATTGGTCTTCTCGAACTGGAATGAGATAGCAGAGGATAACTAACGTGAAACGAGCTTTCTATAGCTTGACCAATTTTTTTGTAGTCAAGTTTGATTTCACAAGAAAATAAACTACATCTCTACATGACCTTGGTGAGACCAGTGATTCTGTATGGCTGCACATTTGAAAGGAAGAACTTACGGAAAATATACGGTCCAATATAATAATGAAGAAACCGAAAGGTGGACAGTGGCGACAGTGTAAATTAACCTTGCATTGTGAGAGCATAGCGCTACAAAACCTGAGTCAATATGTTTAACATGAACCTTACTCATTGTAGGACACAAGCAGTGAACCCTTGCTGCATTTGGACCAGCCGCCGCTGATCCCAGCATTAGCTTAAGTGAGTGAAACCACTAACAATAAATTTTAGGATCGCTGAAGTGGGGATCGAACCCACTTGCTTCACGAGGCTTCGTGTAGCGTGTTGTAGTTTGAGTATTCAGCCTTTTGACTTGTTTCATGCAGCACTCCACGCCTCCCTGTCCTGAGCTAATCGTTTCATCTCCACATAGCTACCACACCCTACATCCGAAGCAATCTGTTTAACATATTCTCACCTTGGTCTACTCCTACAGTTCTTGTCCTCGACCCTTCCTTCCATAACTAAGCTTGCTATTCCTGGGTGTCTTAGTATGTGTCCTACCAACCTATCTCTTCTCTTCATTAGCAGTCGCCAGAAACATCTCTCCTCTCCCTCTCTTCTTAATACCTCTTCGTTTGTAACCTTATCTACTCATCTGATCATCACCATTCTCCTGTAACACCACATTTCAAACGCTTCAATTCTCCTCTATTCTGCTGCTCCAACTGTCCAAGTTTCACTTCCATAGAGCACCACGCTCCAGACAAAGGGTTTTAAAAATGACTTCCTAATACCTAAATCTATATTCGATGTCAACAGATTCCTTTTCTGTAGAAATGCTTTCGTTGCCTGAGCCAACCTACTTTGCATGTCGGCTTCGCTTCATCCATCACTGGTTATTTTGCTTCCTAAGTAAGAGAAGTCTCCTACTTCGTTTAGCCTTAAGAATCCGACAATTTCCCCGGGTTTGAACCCACGGTCTTGGGCATAGCAGTTCAGCATGCTACCAACCACGTCACCGAAGACGTAGTAAAAATAAGGAACCTTTCAAAATAGGGTAGAAATAATGAATTTTTACATAATTTATTAAAACAATGTGTACATTAATTTACAAACATTCGTTTACATATTTACTCTTCTTCCACCAGTCTTTCGTTAGCATGTTTAGCGGCTGTTTCCACATTTCAGCAAGCGATGCTTGGGGCATAATTCACAAACGCAGTCGTTCTGCGTTCTCTAGATTCACCGAGTCTTGTGAAAAAGGATAGGATCATTATGGCTGAAGTAGAAGCAAACTGTGTGAACAACTCAGATTCAGTGGAGAAAGAAAAGGAAATTAAAATGGAGAGTAAATCTGAAAAGGAAGGGGCGACACAAAATGGTGAAGATGGAAAGAGCGTGGTGTCTGAAGCTCCTCCAGATTTGGAGAAGAAATTCATTCGTCAAGTTGAGTATTATTTTGGAGTCATAAACCCACCAAGAGACAAATTCCTTAGGGAACAAATGAAACTTGATGATGGTTGGATTCCTCTGGAAGTCAAGTTGAAATTTAAGCGTTTGTCTACTTTGACCACTGACATAGATGTCATTATGGCAGCTCTTCAAAAGTCAACAGAGAAGCTTATGGAGGCAAATGTTGAGAATAAGGAATTGAGACGTTCACCTGATCGGCCACTTCCCGTTCAGAAATAATGAATTGTAACTACGTTATACAACCTCTGTCCGAAAAGTTTGGTGAATAGGCTATATTACGAACGGATTGTTGGCTTACCTGAAACAGCCGTTACTGTCCTTCGAAAATAATCCCCGTAGATGGTTATGCACTTCTGAGAACGACTGTACAAGTCCTGGAAACACCTGTCATAGTTTTCTTTCGGAATAGCCTTCAGTTGGATCCTCAAAACTCTGAATATAAAACGGGAGAGAAGGGTGAATTTATGCAACCTGCATTGCACACCTGATCGACGGGCGGACGTGAGAAGGGTGAATTTATGCAACCTACCATGCCCACCTGTTCGACTGGTGTCAGTGAAAAGAGTGAGCGCTCCATGGAATGGTTCTTAAAAAATGCATAGACATTAACCATTATAAAGATGGTATTAAATATTATCCGTGTTGACTGATATTAATCTTAAATTATAATAGCCGCCTTGTCAAACAGTTAAAAAACGTTTAATCCCTCCCTATATTATTCTGCTTAGGTCCCATTCCAGTTTTGACCCGAAAATAAGGTCCCATTAACACCACCCTACACATATGGGGTACCTACAGGTTCAGCATAACGCACTCACTTACTCTTTAAATGACTCACAATTAAATAAATACTTTAAAACATGTTACAATGAAATAATGAAAGAATGCAACACGGTAACCATGGCAACAGACGCAATACAATTCCAATTATTACATTACTGTGAAAGTTTCCAGACGGTTATCACTGAACCAAATTAAGCTGTAAAATTCATCAATACATACAGTATAATGCGCTTAAGGGGGTCAAGGGGCACGTGTGAGTGTGGTACGAAAGGTCTTTTTCACCCGACTATAAAGGGTCTCTGAAAACCACATTTAAAGGCCTTTAAATTAACAGTGTCTGTGATATTCCCAGAAAACTAACTTCGCTCTGATATGCCTATGAAGGAATGACAAACCCCTAACCACTGCACCAGTAGCTGAATTATTCATACCAAGGATAAATCAGTCATAGCATTCATGATTGAGATTTTCCTAAATGTACGCTTTACAAGTAGGATATTCGTGGGCGAAGCCGCGACGGGTAATGCTACTATTTAAATTAATACGTACATGTTCCAGGATACAATGACACCCTTGGCTGTTGATCGCGTGATTCGCTTTGTAATTGATCAGTGTACATTGACTCAACGACTTGTTTTGAGTGATGAACTTTTGATTTTCCGTAATTTTTGTTTATATTATAATTATTAGTTTTATTTAATTTTTTGTTTTATTATATTTCGGTAGTTTTCCAATTTAGGTGTCCACCTCTAAATTTTAAATTCCATTCCAAATTTATATGCTTGAATCTGTGCTTAGAGGCGAAGGTGACCTCGTAGTTCCGCCCCTTAAAACAACAATAACGAACTAACACCCTCGTCAGCGTAGATTGAAATAATAAAGAATCTATGTTAACAAATACCAAAGTCAAAACGGATATCTTTACAAAGAGCACATTCAAATTTAAATAAAATGAAAGGTCACAAAAAAAACAGGAATAAAGTTAATATAAATCTGTTGTTGGATTCTTCAGTCTTGTGAGTGGTTTGATGCAGCTGTTTGATGCCTCCCTGTCCTGAGCTAATCGTTTCATCTCTACTTAGCTACCACACCCTAAATTCGAGGCAATCTGTTTAACATATACTCACCTTGGTCTACCCCTACAGTTCTTGTCCTCAACCCTTCCTTCCATAACTAAGCTCGCTATTCCTGGGTGTCTTAGTAAGTGTCGTACCAACCTATCTCTTCGTCTCTTCATTAGTAGTCGCCAGAAACATCTCTCCTCTCCCACTCGTCTTAATACCTCTTCGTTTGTAACCCTATCTACCCATCTGATCATCATTCTCCTGAAACACCACATTTCAAATGCTTCAATTCTCCTCTTTTCTGCTGCACCAATACTCCAAGTTTCACTTCCATAGAGCGCCACGCTCCAGACAAAGGCCTTCAAAAATGACTTCCTAATACCTAAATCTATACTCGATGTCAACAGATTCCTTTTCTGTAGAAATGCGTTGCTTACCTGAGCTTACTTTTTATATCCTCTTTGCTTCGTCTATCACTGGTTATTTTGCTTCCTAAGTAACAGAAGTCTCCTTCTTCCTTTAGTTTTTCACCTGCCAATTTGATGTCCATAGAGGTTTCTGATTTATTTCGGCTGCATTCCAATATTTTTGTTTTACATTTATTGATTTTCATCATGAATTCTTTCCTCAAGACGGAGTCCATACCATTCAAATCCTCAGGCGTGTCGGCCAAGATGACTGTCATCGGCAAATCTCAGAGTTGAAATATTATTTCTCCTTGAATCGTCGCTCCCACTTTACATTTTTCTCTAATTTCCTTCATTGCTTGTTCAATGTAAAAATTGAAAATTATGGGTGATGAGTTGCAACCTTGCCTTACACCTTTCTGGATACCAGCTTCTCTCTTATGTCCTTCAGCTCGATTGACTGCTGTCTGCTTTCTGTAATAGATTGTAGATCAACCTCCTATTCCTGTACTTTATTCCAATAGTTTTCAAAATGTCAAACAATTTAGTCCAATCAACGTTATCTACCTTACTAGATTGTCTATATTACACTTCTTCATTATGGTTCAATATAATATAGTCCTGTTGACTGCAAAAGGATGTAGATATCGACTCATTAACCGAACTTTTCGGACTTACGTTGTAGTTACTTTTTGTGGAATATATCGGCGTTACAAGTGGGGTGTTACTCTCCAGACTTGAGTACGAGCTTCGCTCTCTTGTCGTTCAACAACCCATAACGATCCTAATTTCTTCGAGAACATTCCACCCTAGCGGTTTACTGGAAGAGCATAAACGCTTTCCATAAAGGCTCAACAATTAGTTACCACCAGATGCTGATTTGTCTCTGTCTTGTCTCTGACAAATTACATGTCATGTGCTTGAGCGAAGCCAGACAACTGTTGCTTACTTTCTGCTAAACCAACTTCCTGGTTCTTGCGGCGTATTTCACCTCACTTTCTGGAGGATTATCATTGACTGCCTCAGCCAGGGTTGCCAACATGATGATTTTGGTACTAGGTCTGATGTTTTGAAAAGGTATCTGGTGTCAAACTTTTGTCATTTTGCGCCATGTAGCAATTCCCGTTTTTCGTTTAATCATTTGGTGATTTACTGAACTCCACAATCGAAATTTGATGTTTTTCAACCGGTCAACACGATTGAAACCAATGTGATGGGTTATTTCCTAATCCTTAAAAAGTTTACATGAGATCAATAAATACACTTGGATGACCAGTCTCGATCATCAGATCCATTACACTCAGGGTATTAAATCTATGTCTACAAGTATGGGTGAAAATATCTACAGTATATACACTTATTTAATAGCAATATTAGTTGAGATAGTTCAACTCGTCAATATTTGATAGTTATAGTCTATGTGATGTTTTGTTGAGATACTGAAAGTGGTGGTTTACCTCCCAAGTTGCTTCCTTGGAGTGTATGTGAAGGTTGGTTGGTTCCTCAGTTTAGGGACTGCGACAACGTGGTCACGTAGCCCCGTGCATTTTGGGTGTGTGTAGAATATGTCTGATAACCGGCGTTAATCGTGATGGCTGCATTAGTGTGTGTTATCTGTATTTAATTCAAGTAAGGACTGCAAACGATAATTACAAGTAGTTCTTACATTTGCTACCAAATGTTATCGTCCACGGCACTTAGCTTGCGGACTTGCCTACCAGATACCATCGCAGTCAGCACCTGGCGGGGAACGTTGGAACTAATATAGCGTTATCAATTCTAACCTATAAATTTTGACTTCACACAAGTGTAATTAGTGGAAGGTTCTCTCAAATGCCATAAATCTATGACATGGGCCCGCCGTTTAGTTTTCCTCAGAAGGAAGGCATACTGAGGGATTTTTAATCCTCTTAAAATCCGACAACTTCGGTCCGGTTTGAACCCGCGATCTTGGCCATAGAAGGTCAGCATTCTACCAATAATGATCGCTGACAGCTGTCAAAGTTAGCACGTGGGGAAATGCTGCGTTGCCACTGAGGCAGATCATAAGATTCCAAGGGGCTTGCAGGAAGACACAAATACTGGGGAAGTTAGCCCCCCTGCCTGGCGCTCTAATGACCGTGAAGAGTGAAGACACACTGAGTCAAACCATGTGCTTACTGCTGTGTCGGCATACATTGCAACATTGCTTGCTGTTGCTATGGATACCGTTACCCCACTCCTCACCTCACCCTACGAGCGTGTGACAGATCTTTTGTAAATCAGAGTATGCTGCCGTGATGGTTGTTAAATGGTCAGTTCGGATTGGATTGAGAGTCGCACGCGGTCCGGATGAGAGCTCTGGACTCTTAACTTACAAATATTGACTCTCAGCGGCTTCGGTAGCATGCTGAGCTTCTATGCCCAAGGTCGCGGGTTCAAACCCGGCCGAAGCCGTCAGATTTTTTAAGAACTATAAAAAGCCCTCAGTATGCCTTCCTTCGGAGGGGAAGTAAAGCCGGCGGTCCCATGTCATAGATTTATGGCATGTTAAAGAACCTTCCACTAACACTTATGTGAAGCTAAATTGGATAGGTTAAGAATGTAAGCAACGCTCTTAGGTTTCTACTTTCGCTGCCAAGAGCCGACTGCGGTGGCGTCTAGTAGCTAAGTTCTGAACTTGGCCTAGTAGTCGTTGACGGTGGCGCTATTTGAAAAAATTTCAGTTGCAATCTTTACTTAAATAAAAAAATAACAGATAACACACACTAATACAGTCATCACAATTAACACCGGTTATCAGACAGATTCTACACACACCCAAAGTACACGGGGCTAAATGACTGCGTTTTCGCAGCCCCTAAACTCAAGAACCAACCAATATTCACTATTTACATGATTTCAACTGCAACTATATATTGTAAATATCCTCACCCTTACTTTCAGACATAGATGTTGTAGCCTAAGTGTAATGGATCGGAACTGGCCATCCAAGTGTATTTATTAATCTAATGTAATTCTTTTCAGCATTAGCGGATACCCCATCACAATTGTGTTGACCGACTGAAAAGCATTACACTGAACAAGTAGTTCCGTGAAGAACTATACAGCCTATTTTCATATATCCTACTTATATTAATTGCCTCTATCAACATACAAATTGTCAGTTTGATTGCTGTAGTAGATTAATAGATATTGAGAACCGTCTAAATAATTCGGATGGTCGCCATGTTGGATTTTAATATATGTAGGCCATAGAGTTATGTACTATTAGATGATGATTATTGTGTACGTTCATTATGTGTTGTTGTTGTTGTTTGAGTCTTCAGTCTTTTGACTAGTTTGATGCAGCTGTCCATGCCTCCCTGTCCTGAGCTAATCGTTTCATCTCTACATAGCTACCACACCCTACATCCCAGGCAATCTGTTTAACATATTCTAACCTTGGTCTACCCCTACAGTTCTTATCCTCCACCCTTCCTTCCATAACTATGCTTGCTATTCCCGGGTGTCTTAGTATGTGTCCTACCAACCTATCTCTTCTCTTCATTAGCAGTCGCCAGAAACATCTCTCCTCTCCCACTCGTCTTAATACCTCTTTGTTTGTAACCCTATCTACCCATCTGATCATCATTCTCCTGGAACACCACATTTCAAATGCTTCAATTCTCCTCATTTCTGCTGCACTAATAGTCCAAGTTTCACTTCCATAGAGCGCCACGCTCCAGACAAAGGCTTTCAAAAATGACTTCCTAATACCTAAATCTATATTCGATGTCAACAGATTCCATTTTTGTAGAAATGCTTTCTTTGCCTGAGCCAACCTACTTTTTATATCCTCTTTGCTTCGTCCATCACTGGTTATTCTGCTTCCTAAGTAACAGAAGTCTCCTACTTCCTTCAGCTTTTCACCTGTCAATTTGATCTCCATAGAGGTTTCTGATTTATTTCGGCTGCATTCCAGTATCTTTGTTTTACATTTATTAAATTTCATCATGAATTCTTTCCGTAAGACGGAGTCCATACCATTCAAAAACTCATTCAAATCCTCAGGCTTGTCGGCCAAGATGACGATGTCATCAGCAAATCTCAGAGTTGAAATTATTTCTCCTTGAATCTTCTCTCCCACTTTAAATTTTTCTCTAATTTCCTTCATTGCTTGTTCAATGTAAAGATTGAAAAGTATGGGTGATAAGTTGCAGCCTTGCCTTACACCTTTCTGAATACCAGCTTCTCTCTCATGTCCTTCAACTCGAATGACTGCTGTCTGGTTTCTGTATAGATTGTATATCACCCTCCTATCCCTGTACTTTATTCCAATCGATTTCAAAATGTCAAACAATTTAGTCCAATCAACGTTATCAAAAGCCTTTTCTAAGTCTACAAAAGCCATGAACGTTCTCTTATCTTTCCTTATTCTACCTTCCAAAATCAGCCTAAGACTTAGTACAGCTTCCCTTGTTCCTACATTTCTCCTGAAACCAAACTGGTCTTCACCCAACTCCGTTTCTATCTGGCTTTCAATCCTCTTGTAAATTATTCTAGACAGGATCTTTGAAGCATGTGTAATCAAGCTGATTGTACGGTAATCTCCACATCTGTCAGCTCCCACTTTCTTTGGTATAGGGATGATTACATTCTTCTTGAAATCAGGGGGTACCTCACCTGTCTCATAAATCCTACACACCAAGTGAAATAACCTGATCAGACCTTCATCTCCTATGCAGCGTAGCAACTCAATCGGCATATCATCTATGCCTGGTGCATTGTTCCTGCGTAAGTCTTCCAAAGCTCTATCAAATTCTGATCTCAATATTAAATCTCCTTTCGCATCCTCATCAATTTCCTCCTCCCTTTCCATTACATGATTCTCAATCTCCTTTCCCTTATACAAACTCTCTATGTAAGCTTTCCATCTCTCAACCTTTTCTTCCCTATCTGTTAGAGGCTTTCCATTTGTGTCCTTAATATTACAGCACTTGGTCTTCTTTTCCCCAAAAGTATTCTTAATCCTTCGATAAGCTGTGTCTACTTTTCCTAATTTCAGACAATTTTCTATACCTGCACATTTCTCTTTCAACCATTCTTCTTTCGCTTCCTTGCACTTCTTGTTAACCTCATTTCTCAGACGTCTGTATTCTGCTTTCCCCTTTTCATCTCTTACATTCTTCTGCTTCCGCCTTTCATCCATCAATTCTAGTATATCCTGAGTGATCCACGGTTTTCTACCTATTCTTTCTTTCCTACCAATGTTTTCTTCTGCGGATTTTGTTATTTCGTTCTTCAAAAGTGCCCATTCGTCTGCAATTGAAGTTTGTTTAGGGTTTTTCCATTAGTCCTTCGTTTATACTCTTCTTGAATCCTTCGTTTACATCCTTCTCTTTCAGTCTGTCTATTGCCCACCTTTTTGGCTTTTGACATTTCTCCAGTTTCTTCAACTTTAATCTGCATTTCATTACAACCAGATTGTGGTCAGAGTTTATGTCAGCACCAGGATATGTTTTACAATCCAAAATCTGGTTTCGAAACCTCTGCTTGACCATAATGAAGTCGATTTGGTAACGCCCTGTATCTCCTGGTCTCATCCATGTGTATATTCTTCTATTGTGGTTATTGAATAAGGTGTTAGCTATGACCAACTCATGCTCTGTGCAGAATTCTACCAGCCTGCTTCCTCGATCATTCCTTTCACCTAATCCGAAATCTCCTACTATCTTCCCTTCTCTCCCTTTTCCTACCACAGCATTCCAATCTCCCATTACTATAACATTTTCATCACCCTTGATATACCTCAGAATGTCATCTATTTCTCCGTAGACCTTTTCAACATCCTCATCATCAGCTTGACTGGTAGGCATATAGACTTGTACCACTGTGGTGCAGATAGGTTTAGTATTGATTTTTGCTACAATAATCCGTACACTATATTGTTCATAATATTCCACCCGCTGTACAAGTTTCCTACTCAATATGAGGCCAACCCTTGCTTGGCCATTGTTTGATTTAGTGCTAATGACCCTATAGTCTCCTGACCATACTGATATCGCGTCAGGAGTTGGCAGTCGGGTTTGAACTGCAGGGGTCTTCCCGCTCACTGCGTATCGCGCATTCCAAAAACATTCAGTTGGTCACTACTTGCTTCACTCACTCAGCACATTCCTTCATACAGTGGCTGAGTGTCGCCTGCTGCAATGACAACCATTGGCATGCGGCAAGCCGATATATTTAACTTAGGAATAGGCGGGCCGCGCATGCGTACTGCAAGACCCCCCGCACCCCGTCACAGCGTGTTCAACTGCCAACTCCTGCCGCGATGACAGTAAGTCCTGTTCTTCCTGCCAGCGCATTTCACTAATCCCAACCAAATCCAACCTCAAACTATCCATTTCCCTTTCTAAGTTTTGTAACCTTCCACTTCCTAGCAGACTTCTAACATTCCACGCTCCGATCCGTAGAATGTCAGATTTCCTCTTTATCACTTCTGTGATGTTAACCCCCTCTCGAGTAGTCCCCACCCGGAGATCCGAACGGGGGACTAGTTTACCTCCGGATTGAAATTTTACAAGGGAGGAGGCCATCATCACATGTAATTATGCATAGAGAGGTGCATATCCTCGGGAATAGCATTACGGCTGTAGTTTCCCGTTGCTTTCAGCCGTGCAGCAGGACGCAGTGTAGCCATTATTTGGCTTATATTATCAATATTTTAACCGTCTATAAGACTAGTAAAGAATTGATTTATTCTGAAAGGCTGCTACTCCCTTTCAGAATAAGTAAAGAGCAATTCTACTAACAAACAAGAAGTTCCGTGACGAACTAAAGAGCCTACTTTTCTTAAAATGTAAGATTCATGCCAATGATTAATCGATATGGATCTATCTAGAATAATGACGAAATTAAGTTGGTAATATCGAAATTTCTAATTAGTTCGAAATACTGTATACCTGGCATAACGTAGCCTAATAGAGCACTACAGTTGGCAGCCCTGGTGACTGAATATATTCTTAGTTCCATCTCTTAAGGTACAGAATACAAAATTTGGTTGGAGTCCAATGAATAGCATGGACGTTACATGCAGTTAAACATTGGGTCTAACAGCGCGCGTAAAATCATGTTGGCAACAGTGTCATGCATGTATTGGTCAGAAATAATCTGAAATAATATGATCTATTGTTGTGCCAATTTTGAATGAAATCCATTAGTTAGTATAGAAGTTACATGCATTTTAAAATTGGACCTATCAGCAGGCTTAGAATCTTGTTGGCAGCACTGACGTATATTAGTTACTCCAAAGTAATCTAGACTGCCAGGTACTATACGTGTGCAAAGTTTAGAACTATTGGCTTGCATTCTTTCTGATATATTGATATTAGGGTAACAAAAATAGAGACAGCATT
Source organism: Meconema thalassinum (assembly GCA_946902985.2). Taxonomy (NCBI): domain Eukaryota; kingdom Metazoa; phylum Arthropoda; class Insecta; order Orthoptera; family Tettigoniidae; genus Meconema; species Meconema thalassinum. The sequence continues at coordinate 176,905,520 of OX336401.1, forward strand.
TATTAACAGTTGACAGCCCTGGTTGCTCTTAAAAATACGCATAGTCATAGCTGTTATGGTACACATAGCACATACGAAATTTGGTTGAAATCCAAATGATAGTATGGAAGTAACATGTATTTAAAGTTGGACCTCTCAGCAGGCTTAGAATCATGATGATGATGATGATGATAATTGTTGTTTTAAGGGGCCTAACATCTAGGCTATCGGCCCCTGATGGTTTGGGTGATCGTGAAGATGAAAATGAAATGCAAACATAAAACTAGAACTAACTACCAACCTACATACTAGAAGAAGAAATGGAAAACTGAAGGAGAATAAGGCAAATAAAAGACAGGAGGAAAAGAAATGCCCTCAACCCTCGAAGAATGCGGATTGAGGGACTTGGAAGGAAGGAGAGCCATGTATGGCAGATAGTAAAGTGAAAGAGGAAAGGGTCCGCCCCGAAGGTAAGGGACAAAAGGGGAAAACGGACCCAGCTCAGGAATCCCTCGGGGTCGCCAACTCCCGAACTCACCAGCCGTGAGCCCCTGAGGGTGTAGCATTATCTAGGGTGCACCAGAAGTGGTGGGGCTACATACACCCTGCCTCCTTAAGGGCCTTGACCACAAGGCAGGAGGTAAAAGAAAAAGAAAAAGAAGGCTGACCCCTCACAGAAGGAGGGAATCAGGAAAGATGAGACAAGGGCCAATTAAGGCGGGAAAGGAAGAGACTCCCTAGGCCTCGGATACCCTAATACCGTCGAGACCGGAAGAGAACAAGAGTTGACCAAGTGAGGTCGACAGGAAAGAAGACAGAGAGGAGCCCGGCACAAGTAAGTGGAAGCAATGCCGGAATCAGCTGGGGTCCCGTAGTCGCCAACCCACGTCCCACTAGATGTGAGCCACTGAGGGCTTAGAATCATGTTGGTAGCACTGACGTATATAAGTTACTCCAAATTAATATAGAATGTCATGTCCTATACGTGTGCATAGTTTAAAGCTGTCGGCTTGCATACTTTCTCATATATATTGGTATTTGGATAAAAGAAATCAAGAGCATTTTTAACAGTTGGCAGCACTGGTGGTTCATAAGAATACGTTCAGTCATATCTGGTTATGTACACATACAACATACGAAATTTGGTTGAATTCCAATTGATAGTGTAGAAGTTAGGTCCAATATTTAAATGCATATATCAGTAGGCTTATAATCATTTTGGCAACACTGCCATGTATGGCCTTCTGGAAATTAAACTGCAATATTATTATCTATATGTGTGTCGATTCTGAAATAGCTCCCATTCATACCTTCCAAGATATCCAACATGGAGCTCAAATTTCAATTGCGATTTTTCAGCAGTTGGTAGCACTGACATCATTTTCAAATATGGCCGTGAGATATTCAGGTATAGATCTTTACTCCTACCAAATTTTATTTCGATTGCTCCAGCCGTTTAAGAGTTGATAGGGGGGGGGGACACACACAGCCAGACAGACAGACAGACAGACAGACATACAGGACAGAAGGACAGACAGACAGACAGACACACATTTTCCCGGATCGATCTCATAAGACTACTTTTTCCTCATTTTTGCAAAATGTGAAAAGTAGGCTAAAAATACTAACCTTCTACCATACTAACAATTAAATACCAAATTCTACTAACGAAAAAAATACTAAAGTTCCACCAACAACAAATACTACCACTAAAACAGTCTGTCACCAGGCACACTCACATGCACCCTCACACTTCACAGTCTACTGAAACAATGAACTATAACTAATAAACAATGCAACTGCTACCAGACACACTCACACACCACAGTCTAATAGAACAATGACATATATCTAATAGACAAACTAACTACCTACTTACAACCAAAACTAACTACATACGTACTGTACTGTTATTTGAATTGACAATATTTACAAAATGTAATTTAGATTCAAAATAGTCACAAAATGCAATTGAGAATAAAAATACTTACAATATACCCACCCTACACAATATGTCTACCCCTTATTATTCCCGTTTTCAACGGGGTCCGGGACGAGATCACCTTTGATGGATAACATTATGCAAATGTTGATTTCGATCGCATGATTTGGACACAAGAAATAAAAACTTAATTTTCGAAATTCGCACAGCTGCCATCTTGAGGTTATATAAACAATTGAACTAAATTAGATGCCAGTGCATTACAATGTGTATAAACATTAGCTGTACCAAGTTTCATTGCATTTGGATCATTAAATTGCGAGAAACGTCTATTTAAAAGTCGCAACTTCGACTGGCTTGTTGGTTTTGTAGTTACCAGGTCATCAAAAGTCACATAGGTGAACTTCTAGTAGTTCCCTTTATCACCGTAAAATATTCCAGGGTGATATCGGTAATAGTTTCGGAGATATTGAATGCTGGTGAAATATTTCGCACAGCCGCCATGTTGGATTGGTGAGACGTAACAAAATTTGAAGGGCACGGTCGGGGTCGTCCGAAGTAGTGCTAAGAACTTACCGAGTTTCTTTCAAATCGCGCCAGCCGTTTAGAAGTTATTAGGGGACACACACACACACACACCATCACACACAGACATGCACACACAGACTCACGGTCAAAAGGTGATCTCCTAAGCCTATTTTTTCATAAATGAAAATAGGCTATAATGGCTTCTAACACCCTAATTAACTCCATAATGCTGGCATCTCGCCATTCCCTCGAAGTGACAACGTGATGCTCATTCTTTTAAGGGAAATACTAGGTCATCAGCTTCTAATAATTTGTAGGATAGAGACAATCAATTATGACATGAACACTACAACTCACTCCGATGCTCTAGTCCAGTCAGTTCTCTCGTGTGGTGTTCTCGACCTGGGGAGGCAGAATCTCAAGATAGGTAGATTAAACGATTGTATACTTTTGAAATACATAAACACGTCATTAAAAATAGAATTTAAGTAGTCTATCACTTTGTTTTCTATCAAGCTAAGTTAAGTATAGTTAAACGTAACTTTCTGTATTTCACACGCATATTGTATAACTTTCTCCCAATAAAATTAAAAGATTTAAAGGAAATCATGTATTGGTGTGGTCACGTCGGCCAACTGCATGCAAAAGGAGCGGCATGCGATTGATCTTCCATCGCCTTACAATAATTTCTCGCCTGACAGGGGAAGGCTTTTCTATGAGGGTAATGGAATTTAAGGGGGGAGGTCCACCTTTCGCATGACAATTTCTACAGAGTTCAAAAAAAGGAATACCTCATAAACTATATGTTGCAAAGAAATATAACTTTGCAGGATTATTAAACACAGTTCACTAATTATTATGCACAACACACATTTTATAATATGATTGTATTATAACACCACACTTCCAGCTGTTTTTGTACAGTTGGAGAGCGTTTACGTGATAAGTAACATTTACAATATGTACATGAATGCTCTTTTGAGCTGTTGGTAACAATCATGGCTACAATAATTGATACACATGTTCATGATGTTTTTCATATCCTTACTCGAAGTTGTTTTTATTATACTATTTTTGGGTAAAATATATTCTCTTAAAAGGGAAGTATGCTTGACACACAAAAGATTTTGGTGTATCTTTTGTTCATATTAGCACAATACAGAATCATGCAACAGTTCATTGAGATATCTTGAATAGTATTTGAGTTATGAGAAAATAAAGGTTTCGGGGAACAAGTTTCAAACTTACCCAAGGGTGAGGAGACAACTTAAGTCACAGACAAACATTTATGGGCATATCTCTGGAAGTTTTGAAGATATTTTCATTACGTTTTCACCAAATGAAACATAAAATGTTATTCTTTCAAATAATTTATTAATTTTCTTTTGACCGTGAAAGGTGTACCTGCCCCCTTAAACGGAAGTTGTGTTGAAAGATTCAGGATATCAAGACAAATTCTTAGAACTACGCTGCCAATAGTATGAAGTTTAGTATTTCAGCGGCTATATGAAAGAACCTTTATGGAATGAATTTGCCGGTAATGCACGAAGTAGTATAGGGGTTAAGTTGTGGTCCGTTTGATCAGTCTTATTTTTCGTCTTAAGAAAAACTCGGAAGGTTTTTAAATATTCGATGCCAATTTTGACAACTATAAGGCCTGATCAAAATGTTTTCGTTTGAGGGTATTCCTGCAGTCAGTGGATAACCCGGGAGTTGAATACCCAACAAAAAGCACACAGGATGCTGTTGTTGCTGGTGCCACCACTGGGAACCGGAATCAAAAGTGTCGACGATGCAGTGATGTCATCCATCGCCCCCTCGTCCTTAGAAGTTCAACCATACGCTGGAGAGGTGATGCTCACCCTGTTCTTTGATTACCGGGACCCATTGCTTATTGATTTCAAGGAACCTGGAGTATCCATCACTGGGGAGCGGTACTATGTAACACTGGACAAATTACGGAAAACAATTAAGGTGACCTGCGGCATGAGATGATGCTGCTTCATGATAATCTGTACTGTATCAGTAACCTCTTTCAAACAGGGTAATAAGTCGGCATAGTAAACAGAAGTACGCCTGGTATAAAAACTAGGCACTATACTCTAATTAAGATCTGCCACCAGGAAGCCGATGCGATGATTCACTGCTGTATATACGCCTGGGGCAAGGCTGAGCGGTGACCCGCCATGCTCCGTAGACTTTAACGATCGGTCTCCCGCCGAACTTGTTCTCAAGCACTAGAAACTCTTTTCTACAGTATTTTATAATTGCTCATTTCTCCTCTTATTGGGCAATGCAGTGAGAGCGAGGAATGTCTAGGTTCTATGAGAAACAACACGAGCCAATTTATTTCTCTGACTCAGATAGTAAGAAAAAGGAAGGAAGCTTCTAGTTGAACATGGCGTTAATCTCGCGATCATGAGCCACAAGACCTCTCTTTTTACGTGGAATCCGAACCATAGGCCATGACATTTCACTTTGAAAATCTCACATGGTTTGACCGGCAATCTAAGCTGGTCCGCCTTGGTGAGAGGCATACAGTTTGACCACTGGGCCACCACGCCCCCGAATCATTTAATACTTCACTACTTAGTTTCCAGACGTTTCGTTTTACCCGAAACAATCCCATTTTTAGCCTATTTTAAATTTTGAAAAAATAGGCTTATGAGATCACCTTTTGTCCGTGTGTGTGTGCGTGTGTGATTCGTGTGTGTGTCCCCCCCTAATAAAATCTAAACGGCAGGAGCGATTTCAATGAAACTCGGAAAGTTCATAGCACTATTCCGGGCGACCTCGACCGTGTCCTTCAAATTTTGTTACGACTCACCAATCCAACATGGCGGCTGTGCGAAATATTTCACCAGCATTCAATATCTCCGAAACTATTACCGATATTACCCTGACATTTTCTATGGTGATAGAGGGAACTACTATAAGTTCACTTATGTGACTTTTGAAAACCTGGTAACTACAAAACCAACATGGCGGCCAAGCGAATTTGCGACTTTTAAATAGACGTTTCTCGCGATTTGACCAACCAAACGCAATGAAACTTGGTACAGTATATGTTTATATACATTGTAATGCATCGACATCTAACTTCGTTCAATTGCTTACATAATCACAAGATGGCGGATGTGCGAAATATTTCACCGGCATTCTATATCTCTGAAACTATTAGCGGTATCTCCCTAAAATTTTGTACGGAGATAAAGGGCACTACTGGAAGTCCATCTATAAGACTTTCAAAAACTGGTTAACTACAAAACGAACATGGCGGCCAAGCGAATTTAAAAATTTTAAATAGACCATTCTCCCGATTTAATGTTCCAAGCGCACTGAAACCTGGTACAGGAAATATTTATACACGTTGTAATCCACCGGTATCTAATTTAGTTCAATTGTTTACATAACCTCAAGATGGCGGCAGTGCGAATTTTAAAATTATGTTTTTATTTCTTGTGATGTAGTCATGCGATCGAAGTGAAAGTTTGAATAATGAACCTACGCAATAATTTTCCTTTAATGGTAAATGTCTCTATGGCCTATACATTTAACAATCCAACATGGCGACCATCCGAATTATTTAGACGATACTGAATATCTACGAATCTATTTTAGCAATCAAACTGCATTTTTTAATGTTCATAGGGGCTATGAACTTAAGTTCACCTATAGGACTTTAAATAAGCTGGTGATCACAAATCCAACATGGTGACGACGCGAATTATAAATATTCACATGGACGTTTCACGCAATTTAACCATCCGCGTGCAGTGAAACTTGGTACAGTAAATCCTTATACGAATGTTAATCCACTGGCATCTAATTTATTTCAATTGTTTCCATAACCACCAGATGGTAGCTGTGCGAAATTTTAAAAGCTCCTTGTTACTTCTTGTGTCCTAATCATGCGATTGAAGTTTGAATGCTACACGTTCACAATAATCTTCATGTAACAGTACATAACTCTAGGAGCTACATATATAAAATCCAACATGGCGACCATCCGAAATGTAGTCGGTTCTCAATATCTACGAATCTATTACAGCAATCAAACTGAAATGTTGTATGTTGATAGTGGCAATTAACATGAGTAGGATATATGAAAATAGGCTACGGAAACTACTTGTTTCTTGTGTTGTTCCGCGTTCCGTTTTAATCTTTAAGGAACGCCAAATATTCAGCTTTTTGGTTAATTTGATAATACAGTATCATATTCAATTACGCACCAATTTTCAAATGTCCGGCTTCAGAATTGATTGTAATATCTAACCTGTTTTCTGGTGATACAGGTGCAAGATTGAATGACAACATGATGTCTACGTGTCAGATAGATTATTAGGGGCAACAAAATTAAGGAATATCTTAGTCCTTGTGAAGTTCATACTCAGCATTTTCCCCTCCAATGCTTTTACGGAGCGAGTTCTTTCTGTCATGAATATCAAATGGAGAGATGATCGAAACAGAAGCTCCATTAGTTTGATAAGACATGATTTGTTCACATATTACAATTTTGACGAACATTGTAGTGAATTTTATCAGAAGGTGCTTACAAATAAAGAATCCTTGCAAAGGGTAGTTCAGGTCTATATGATAGGTCAGCAAAAGCCATTTGAGTGAAGGCTTGGACGAGGTCAATAAACGGAGAACACAGAGAGAATCTTTAAGTTACAAAATGTTTATAGAATCGCCTGCAACAGTTACAACAAATCTCCATCTCTGAAGGCAACAGCCAAACTAACTGATTCCCCTAAAAAAAAACACCCTTTGCTATTGTTCTTCAAAAATATGCTTCTCACAAATCGAAGATAAAGATTCAAATAATAGATTATAACAAACTTTTAATTTCATTTAAATCTGTAGATCAAGTTCCATTAACACAAAAGCGATTTTATACCTCTGGTTACGTCAAGACCTAAGCGGCCCCTTTGATGTTTTGGTCTAACGCGCCAGGAAATAGCTCCCACTTTTCTTGCCTGTTTTTGGAGTACAAGATTTTCCATTGAATGTTGCTATGTTTCCATAACTTTTCAGAATTTCGTTTGTACAAATAATTTTCTCGTTAATTGGGAGCTTTACCAACGTTGCTCTTTATGTGATGAATAGTGTGTGTAAATATAGTTTTTAGTGGTATTTGGAACGATAGGCAGAGTAATTCAGTACTATATTACATTAAGTTTTGTACAAACCTCATTTGAGCTGCAAAAGAGTACCCGAGTAATTCGATTTTATGGCGAATCAGGCCAAAGGTTGGCAACACTGTTACGATTGCACCAAGTTCCTCAAGTAGACAAAGTGTTCAAACTTCAGTTTTAAAGCTTGGCTCGCCAATAAAATACTTGAACTGTAATAAAAGTGGAGAGAAGTTGAGTTAAAGGTGCAAACAAATGATTTTGAATGTAGGTTCAGAGATGTTCCATGTCAAGTTTATGTCGAAAAAGAAAGAGGAGATACCGAAAGGGATATTTTCCTCAGGCCTCTCAGGACTCGACCTGATGTTTGGTATAGCCTGTTCCTTTTAGCATACTTTCGATTTTGCAAAAAATGAAAGTAGACTTATGAGATCTACACATGGCCAAGAAATGTGAGTCTGTGTGAGTGTGTGTACTCTGAATGTCTTCCCCCCCCCCTATCAATTCTAACCCGGTAAAACCGAATGAACGACATTTGGTACAGAGGTAGCCACCCAAATGTTAAAAAGCTTAAATCAAATTACGACCAAATTTATCATCTGATCTCTACCAAATTTTGCAACAATATATAGTTATATGGCGAGCGTCTTTTGATTAAACTACAATGTCATCAGCCCAATAGTTTTCAGATGGCGGCCATGTATGTGTGCAAATCGATTCCCCTTATCAATTCAAACACGGTGGAACTGAATTGAAAGAAATTGGGTACAGAGATAGCACGAGCAATGAGCACCTCTGTTTCATGTTTTATATCGCCGCCATCTTGACGGAAACGTAATGGCGGCCACCCAAATGTTAAAAGGTTAAATCAAATCACGACCAACCTAATCATTTGATTTCTACTAAATTTTGCAACAACATACCTTTTTGTGGGAAGCATCTTGTGACTGAACTACAAGGTCATCAGCCCAATAGTTTGCATAAAGCGCCATGTATGTGTGCAAATCGATTCCCCATATCAATTCAAAGACGCTGAAACCGAATTGAATGATTTTTTTTACAGAGGTAGCACTAGCAAAGGGCACCTCATATTCATGTTTAATATCCGTATTTCAACAAGCTACTACAACCAACATTCAATTATACTCCTTCAAAAGGACAAAGAGTTATAACAATACCCATGCATTTAGGAGAAAGTAGGCTATATGTTCTTTACTGAATATCTTGTTTTCTTTTCAAAATATCACTTAAGCTGGAAGTAAACTTGCGATTCCCGTTCGTTTCCACGTAAGGCGGGTTTTACTGTGGTAGAACCGGGTAACCAGTTCCGATTAGTTTCACAAGAATAAAGAAGATAGTCTCGGAACCGCTATTCCCAGTAACGTGGTGTCGTGAACGATAAATTTATCTCCTACAGAATAAGGTTACTGCTTTTGCGACATTATGGGTGAGTAGAACTCGCAACTTGACACTAAGAATGCGTGATTTATACTATTGTTTCCTGGTCCCGCCAGTTCAGCTTTACACTTTGGAATGCAGTGATCAAGCTAGAGTTTGTGATGAGGGTAAGTCTGACATAAAAACTGTCCTTCAGAACAACTCCTTGCAGAACTTTTACTTTCTCAACTCAACTTTTGAAAGCAAAAGAAAATACTACATTTTAAGTTGTGTGTTTGAGTCTTCAGTCTTTCGACTGTTTGATGCAGCTGTCCATACCTCCTTGTCCTGAGCTAATCATTTCATCTCTACATAGTTACCACACCCTACATCCGAGGCAATCTGTTTAACATAGTCTAACCTTGGTCTACCCCTACAGTTCTTGTCCTCGACCCTTCCTTCCATAATTAAGCTTGCTATTCCTGGGTGTCTTAGTATGTGTCCTACCAACCTATCTCTTCTCTTCATTAGCAGTCGCCAGAAACATCTCACCTATCCAGTCGTCTTAATACCTCTTCATTTGTTACCCTATCTACCCATCTGATCTTCATCACATTTCAATGCTTCTATTCTCTTTTTTTCTGCTGCACCAACAGTCCAAATTTCACTTCCATAGAGCGCCTTGCTCCAGACAAAGGCTTTCAAAAATTACTTTCTAGTACCTAAATCTATATTCGACGTCGACAGATTCCGTTTAAGTAATACTTTCCTTGCCTGGGCCAACCTACTATTTATATCCTCTTTGCTTCGTCCATGACTGTTTTTTTTAAATTATTTTATTTACAGCATGTCCCATTACAATGTAGTAATACTACAGGCTTAATTATTGCTTATTAATCATTTCAGACTAAAACTATACAATTTATTATAAATATTTTATATCTATGGCCTGTTAAATGAAATTTGTGTCACTAAAATGATTAACAGTTAAGAAAATATAAATAAAATTTATCTATTTAGTGTTTCAAATGAGATAGAGTTTGCAAAAGTAAAGAATTCCCTAAGGTAGTTTCTAACAAGTTCATCTTTCTTTATAGGCCCGTTGCTTGATATTAAAACATGTGCTATTGATATATCACTGGTTATTTTGCCTCCTAAGTAACAGGAGTCACGTACGTCCTTTTAGTCTTTCACCTGTCAATTTGATGTCCATAGAGGTTTGTGATTTATTTCGGCTGCATTCCAATATTTCTTTCTAACACCAGGTATTGATGTTACGAGGACATCCAATATTACGTTGCCTTGTTCAAGGAGTCCAGGAATCCATTATGCAACATCAATTTGTAGGATTTCCCCACGCGTGGCAAGAGAAGAAAGCTCTCTCTCTTAGTTTTAAACTTGTTCACTATATTACGACGAAATCATAATCATAAAACGAGATTTCTAAGAAGTGATTTTCGAATGTGTTTGCTATTTTATATCCACCTTCTAACTCCATCAAATGTGTTTAGCAACCCGTCCCGGCTTCGCCCGGTATCATGAACGGTTTACCCAGCATAAGCTTAAAAGACGCACGGACGGCAGGTCCTAACCGCAATTCAGAAAAGCCGAGGTGAACAGCGAAACCCCAAAACACATATATTCTTCTCTGAAATCTTAACTCGACCCGACTCGACAGTTTGATGCTGGCCAAATCTGGGGTGGTAGTCTCGATCTCTACCTTGTAAACTCGTTCCGAAGCTAGTAATTTAAATTTCCGCTGAATTGAGATTGTTGGAAGAAATGGAAACGTAAAAACACTTATAGTGGGCGATGTATTAAAGATATGCTGTCGGGGACTTTTTTGTAGAACTTTTCATGATGAACAATCCTTATACTCACAGTATATAAATATGTATAACGGTTTACCCATGGTAAGCTTAAGAGGAGCACGGACGGCAGGTTTTCTTTGACTCGATTCACTGAAATTGTTGCCGCTCGACTTCCTTTGGTCAAAAATTAATGTTTTCTAAAGACACCATCCTCGAGAAATCCTTTACAGAATGGTGCGCAAATCGCATCAAAATCCATGCAGTAATTTTCGAGATTAATCGTTACATCCAAGAATTGGGGACTTCGTTTCATACTAAGTAGAGATAATTTCACGAGAAGTTCGTGGTTATCAGTATAACATTTATACACAATAGTTTAGGAAAAGTAAGTTAAGCAGTAGACATAATTAGAAGCGTTGGTATTTAGAAGGATTATTTTGAATTTAGACATATAACATGTTAGTATTCCTTAGTATGTGTGTCAACCCTTTCAGTAGGTTGAGAGTAGCATCATGACAAATCTGAAGAATACATTTGAAGAAATGAACAAATTATTTTGTGATTAACTTCCAGCTTTCAATCAACTTTTATTTCCTTTTTACAATATGATAGGCTAGCAAGAAGTAGAATTTTGTCGGCTCAGAGATTTTCCTTCTAACACGGATAATGATTAGGGCTAAGGGGTCTGCGAAGAGCGCTAGAAGGTGGTTACCATGGCAACAAGGTTTTAGCATTCAGGAGCTCCTTGACTACTTTGATACCCAGAGGATGGCCTCAGGAGGGGTCAGGATTCGATGTGGCCCCTCCGTCAGTCAGTTCCCCCCATACGGACTTGTACCCAAAAAATTTGGATTTCTCCGAACGTATAGACTTTTGGTTGTAAGCCTTGAAGATGTGTTGTGAGGTATTGAATTCAATAAAACTTTGATCTCGTAGAAGGGGCTTAAGAGGAAATGAATCAATGGCACGTAGAGGACAGAAATAGACTGAATTACAGCGAGAGCATTCCCCAGAACAAGAACCAACAGCCTGAGGCGATACAATAATAACTTTCACCACATTTCACCATGGGTCCTGCCCCGTGCTAATGATCCAGTCTAGAGGAAGAAGATTGAAAGTTTTTATCGTTCATTATGACATTTGTTCCTAGAAGCAGCAATATTGGGTAACGAGGTGGTAGTCACTTGAGAGAATGTGCAGCTGGTAGCTTATATGTAGAAATTTCTCCTTATGACATATCTGTCATCTGTACGGAAAAGTATTTCTTGTACAGAATCTTTGGAGAGGTGATAGACACCTTAGGATATTTTAAAAATATTAACGTTCGGTTATTTTTTATGGCAGAGTTCCTATATAACGAGTCGAGTCCGAATGTTCAGGAAGGCACTGTTTGAGGAGCGATGAGCTGTCAGTTGATCGAGAAGGCAGTGACTTCTGGGGGACATGAGCTATTCAGATCAGGTAGACAGTTTCTTCTCTAGGCCACGAGCAGTTCAGAAGATCAGGAAGGCAATGACTTCCACTGGCCATGAGCTGTAGATATGATCAAGAGAGCAATGACTTCTAGGGATGAAAAACGTTGATGCTAAGACTAGTCACCATAAGCGAGGCTTAACTCTTGTAATATACTAGTATGTGGACTATTTTACGCAGATCAAGGCTGCCCTCTGTAGTATCTCCGTTACTGACTCAGAAGGTCTTGGGATAGTGATCTTTTTGCTTTGTGCGGGGGACAGAGTTAGACAATCATTCCCTCATCCTCTGGGAACAAGCCTACTTGCACTTCTCTGTCCAAGGGGCACCATACCATATCTGTTTTATGGAGGAAAGGCTCGGTTGAGCCGTGACATCACTCTCTCGGTGTTCACGGTTGAGCCCGATGTCACTATCTTTTATCGGAAGTGATCACTGTCCAATGCGTCGTCCGGATTGATTTGGATCGTTTGGACGTCTTCTTTAGTGTTTCTAAACAAGGGCATCATGGTTTTGTGGTTGGAATAAAAAAGTGAAAGATCTTTGTCAACCTGTTGCCGACTGCGGAATGCGGAATGTGAATGTAAGCTTCTCTATTTTACTATAGACGTCTTTGTTGGATCTGTTTTGGTGGATGTCATTCTTGTGATTGGATCCAATGACTCCTCTAACGATTCTGCAGTCTTTCATTTCCAGTTCTTCGAGGAGCCCTTTATTGGCAGTTAGGGGAAGGGTTTCGGCTCCATATGTAACAACATATTATTCATGTATTTTAATTTAAGCACTGAGAAATTCAATACAATTCCCCGCCCATCTGATTGGCTATACTCGTGTTGACCGACTGAAAAGCCTCTAAGAGATTACCCTGGTTAATATCTTTTTTTTTTGTGGCTGCATGATCTGAATCGAAAAATCTTCTTCAATAAGATTAAAAATACTGCTATTTTAGTTTAAAGCTAGAGGACTACGGCTATAAAACACAAACATCAGGATTGCCAACCCACTTCCTATCCACCGAAGCAGTGAATATATGTTGTGTGTTCGAGTCTTCAGTCTTTTGACAGGTTTGATGCAGCTCCAAGCCCTCCCAGTCCTGAGCTAATCGATTCTCCTCTACATCCGAAAATCTATGTTTAACATATTCTAACCTTGGTCTACACCTACAGTTCTCATCCTCAACCCTTCCTTCCATAACTAAGTTTGCTATTCCTGGGTGCCTTAAAATGTGTCCTACCAACCTATCTCTTCTCATTAGCAGTCACCAGAAACATCTCTCCTCTCCCACTCGTCTTAACACCTCTTCATTTGTTTCTCTATCTACCCATCATCATTCTCCTGTAACACCACATTTCAAACGCTTCTATTCTCATCTTTTCTGTTTTTCACCTGCCAATTTGACAATTTGATTTCTTTCGACTGCATTTCATTATTTTGGTTTTACATTTGTTGACTTTCATCATGGGATCCTTTCGCCAAGACGGGGCCCATGCCAATTAAAGAACGTCATTCAGATCCTCTGGTGTGTCGGCTATGATGACAATGTCATCAGCAAATCTCAGAGTTGACATAATTTCTCCTTGAATCTTTACTCTTATGTTAATTTTTTGCCTACTTTTTAAAAATGTGGAAAAAGTAGACTTATGAGATCGATCCGGGTAAATTTCTGTCTGTCTGTCCTTCTGTCTGTCTGTCTGTCTGTCTGTCTGTGTGTGTGCCCCCCCCCCTATCAACTCCTAAACGGCTGCAGCAATCGAATCCAAATTTGGTATGAGTAAAGATCTGTAACTCAATATCTCAATCCCATATTTGAAAATGATGTCAGTGCTACCAGCTGCTGAAAAACCGCAATTGAAATTTGAGGTCCATGTTCAAAATTTGCATACTTATAGATAATAATATTTTAGTTTAATTTCCAGGAGACCATGCATGGCGGTGTTGCCAAAAATGATTCTAACCCTGCTGATATGTCCAATTTTTAAATGCATATAACTTCTACACTATCAATTGGATTTCAACCAAATTTCGTATGTACTATATAACATAAACAGATATGACTGAGCGTATTCTTAAAAGCCACCAGGGCTGCCAAATGTTAATAAATGCTCTCTCTCTCTCTCTATTTTCTTATCCAAATACCAATATATCAGAAAGTATGCAAGCCGACAGCTTTAAACTATGCATACGTATAGTACCTGGCATTCTAGATTAATTTGAAGAAACTGATATACGTCAGTGATGCCAACATGACTAAGCCTGCTGATAGGTCCAATTTTAAAATACATGCAACTTCTGTACTAACAAATGGATTTCATCCAAAATTGGCACAGCAAGAGATCATAATATTTCAGATTATTTTTTGACCAACACATGCATGACATTGTTGCCAACATAATTTTACGCGCGCTGATAGATCCAATGTCTAACTGCATGTGACGACCATGCTATCCATTGGACTTCAACCAAATTTTGTATTTTGTACCTTAAGAGATGGAACTAAGAATATATTCAGTTACCAGGGCTGCCAACTATAGTGCTTTATTAGGCTACATTATACCAGGTATATTTCGAACTAATTAGAAATTTCGATATTACCGACTTAATTTCGTCATTATTCTAGATAGGTCTATATAGATTGGGATGAATATTACATTTTAAGAAAAATAGGCTCTTTAGTTCGTCACGGAACTGCTTGTGAATAGCTGATCTCCAAACACTCGCACAATATAAAGGCGGCGAGATGAGGAACAATAGCAAATGAAATGTCAAAGAAGTGAAGGTTGAACGTTATAGCCTTATTTAATCACCTTCAGACGTGGTAGCCACCACATACACACATGGCCTATGGCGTCAACTGAACACAGATCCAATTACTACACACCTCGTGAGGGAAACATAAGAAGGTCGATCCGTACTTCACACCAGTGTCTTCTTTTGCGGTTGAAACTATGTATGATTCATGTCAGAATTATATTGCCTACAGTCTAACCTGTATTACTTGCATTTTTGATAACTCGTAATCGAAATCAATGCTTTTCAGTTGCTCAACACGATTGTACCCAATTTTAATGGCCCTTTCCCTAAACCTGAAAAACATTTACCTGAGATTGAATGTGGTGAATATTGAAGCATGCCTTGAGTTGAGTTTGTGTACTTTCTCAGCAGGCCATTGTTCTGGTTTATCATTTCTATGCAGTGGAATAGTTCATTTATCATTGTTAAATGAAATCTTAGAGCTTTTTTATTCGTGTCAGAGGTACCAAAATATACAAATAAGAAATTGAATATAAAAAATATATAAAAAATTACGAGCCTTACAGTAGTCGCATATGATGTGTAACATCGGACATTGAAGAAACCTCACGTGAAATTGTTGATACTCTGGCATTGGCACAAATATTAATCTATTGTAAAAGGGAGTATTTTACAGATATTGTAGTTTATAATACGGAACTCATTTTATTAGATGATTTGTATCTTCCACCAGCACTAGCCTAAATAAAGAATACGATATGGATCAACTAGATATAATAGATGCGACACCGCTCATAACTTTAAATTCCTTATTAACAGGTCCTCTTGATTCACAGACCAACACGTAATTTCATATGGATTCTCTTAAAATGAGTCATATTGATATGATAAATATCGTTTAAAATGATAATCTGGTAGCAAAAATATCTAGCCCGTCCGGGATTCGAACCCGAGATCTCTAGATTCACAGTCATAGGCACTAACCCCACGGCTATTTCGACTACGCAAATATTGTCTACAAGATGGCGACTTATTTCCACGTTCCAATAATACTGCTTTACGGAATTAAGTTTCATTTATATTTTGCTTGTTTCGATAATGTTCCTACGTGAAATTGAGTTTAAAATGCCTTATGAATAGAGAATGTATTCAGTAATAGTTCATGAAGGCTTGCTCAATTCTCGTATAACCACAACGCTTATATTATATTGATGACGGCCTTACCGTTATGTGGGTTAATATTTGAATAGCCATTGTGCAGAAACATAATACCGGCAATGCCGACTACTTACAATGTTTGATATTAAGGCATTTTACCATTTAAATACTGATACGAAGACTTCGAACATGTACCATGTGCCTTGTTTCAATCACTTGACACCAGAGTTCGCATGAACGTTTTCCGTTCAGTATGTCATATACATTCCACATGACCGAGAGTACGTCATGGTATCAATTTCCGACACCGCGCGCTCATTGTTTCTATTACCACTGCCAGCTGGATCGATCGATCAACCGATCGATCGAACGGAAGTGTGCCAGCTGGTGCCACCTCGATAGTTCCGATCCACTTCCGTCCCATTTTTCAAAATCACTCCCACAAAAATATCCAGCAACCGATTGGAAAGATGTTACCCATCAAAAAAAGAAATAAAGGAAATCAGATAATGAAGCACTTGCATCACAGGAGCAAGATAAATTAAACAGGAAAACTCAGCTATTAATACAATATTTACACGAGTTTTGACCAGTTGGCTACATTGACAGCATTGTTACCAGCCAATGCCAGATCCAACCCTGTGCATGAGTCTGGGCATAGACGACAGTTCAAGAAATGCCTAGAACAGCGGTTCCCAAACTTTTTCGGTCACGGAACCCTTCAATAGTCATATTTCTTCCGCGTAACCCTAACTATCCCTAATTTCATTTCGCGCTTCATGAGCATTTCCTGGAGAGGTCGCACGAATCGGAGACGCCGGGCTGTGATAAAAGTCATAAAACGAAGTTGGCGAATAGGTGTTTGGATGTAACACGAACCTTCGCATTAGTTAGCCTCGTGTGGTTTTATTTTAAAATCAGTTTTAAATTTTGGCGGCTTCGGTGGCGTAGTCGGTAGCATGATGAGCTTCTATGCCCAAGATCGCGGGTTCAAATCCGGCCGAAGTCGTCGGATTTTTAAGAGCGTTAAAAATCCCTCAGTATGCCTTCCTTCGGAGGGGAAGTAAAGCTGGCGGTCCCATGTCATAGATTTATGGCATGTTAAAGAACCTTCCACTAATTACACCTGTGTGAAGCTAAATTGTATAGGTTAAGAATGTAAACAACGCTCTTAGGTCCCTACGTTCGTTGCCAAGAGCCGACTGCGGTGACGACTGGTAGCTAAGTTCTAAACTAGTATTCGTTGACGGTGGCGTTTGGCGGCAAAAGTAGGAACTACTTGAAAATTGATAGTCTGCAGTTCTTACTTGAATTAAAACAGATTCACACACTAATACAGTCATCACAATTAACACCGGTTATCAGGCAGATTCTACACACACCCAAAGTACACGGGGCTACATGACTGCGTTGCCGCAGCCTCTAAACTTAAGAACCAACCAACCAGTTTTAAATTTGATTTTAAAGATTTATCGCGGAACCCCTGCGATGCCGGTTTGGGAACCGCTGGCCTAGAAGTTTGTTCTTCTCCGCACTCACACAGTGAGTCCCCATCATGCAAGATGATAAATAGACATATATGGTCTCACCATCTTATCACTTGCTGACTTGACCTACGCGAAGGGAATGAAAGCGACGGGCGGACAATTGGGTGCAGGAGGGATTACTTTTCGCATTCCACAGCGGCGATTAAGCCACCAAACATTTCTAGGGTGTACAAACTCCTGACTTCAAGTATACATAAAAAAGACAACGAAAGAAAGAATAACAAAAGAGAAAACGGTCATATTTGATTTAAAAACGTGGATTTCGCATTTTGTCACTTTCTCAAAACACATTAGAAAAGTGGATTGCAGGTCACGGAAAGTAAAAATACAACAGTACGAGTCAATGTGAGCTTTCGCGCGTTATCGCATTTGCGAAAAAACACCACTCCTATTTATATGTGATTCTTGTTGGGTATTGTTACTAGTAATTGACCTCCAATGATGATGGTAATAATGGTTGTATTAAGGGGCCTAAAATGGGTTATCGCGAAAATGGCAATGAGACTGAAACCATAACGAAAACTGAGATTGAAAATACTCACAAAATGCAATTTGGATTGACAAAGCTTACAAAATTCAATTTACATTCAAAATACTTACAAAATGCCCAACCTACGAAATGCATCTTAGATTGAAAATATTTGCAAAATGCTGTTACGTTGAAAATACTTACAAAATGTAATTTAGATTCAAAACATTCACAATATGACGGCCCCGCTCCAAAATACCTAATGCAATTGAGGTTGAAAATACTTACAAAATGTAATTTAGATTCAAAACATTCACAATATGACGGCCCCGCTCCAAAATACCTAATGCAATTGAGGTTGAAAATACTTACAAAATGTAATTTAGATTCAAAACATTCACAATATGACGGCCCCGCTCCAAAATACCTAATGCAATTGAGGTTGAAAATACTTACAAAATGCAATTTAGATTCAAAACATTCACAATATGACGGCCCCGCTCCAAAATACCTAATGCAATTGAGGTTGAAAATACTTACAAAATGCAATTTAGATTCAAAACATTCACAATATGACGGCCCCGCTCCAAAATACCTAATGCAATTGAGGTTGAAAATACTTACAAAATGCAATTTAGATTCAAAACATTCACAATATGACGGCCCCGCTCCAAAATACCTAATGCAATTGAGGTTGAAAATACTTACAAAATGCAATTTAGATTCAAAACATTCACAATATGACGGCCCCGCTCCAAAATACCTAATGCAATTGAGGTTGAAAATACTTACAAAATGCAATTTAGATTCAAAACATTCACAATATGACGGCCCCGCTCCAAAATACCTAATGCAATTGAGGTTGAAAATACTTACAAAATGCAATTTAGATTCAAAACATTCACAATATGACGGCCCCGCTCCAAAATACCTAATGCAATTGAGGTTGAAAATACTTACAAAATGCAATTTAGATTCAAAACATTCACAATATGACGGCCCCGCTCCAAAATACCTAATGCAATTGAGGTTGAAAATACTTACAAAATGCAATTTAGATTCAAAACATTCACAATATGACGGCCCCGCTCCAAAATACCTAATGCAATTGAGGTTGAAAATACTTACAAAATGCAATTTAGATTCAAAACATTCACAATATGACGGCCCCGCTCCAAAATACCTAATGCAATTGAGGTTGAAAATACTTACAAAATGCAATTTAGATTCAAAACATTCACAATATGACGGCCCCGCTCCAAAATACCTAATGCAATTGAGGTTGAAAATACTTACAAAATGCAATTTAGATTCAAAACATTCACAATATGACGGCCCCGCTCCAAAATACCTAATGCAATTGAGGTTGAAAATACTTACAAAATGCAATTTAGATTCAAAACATTCACAATATGACGGCCCCGCTCCAAAATACCTAATGCAATTGAGGTTGAAAATACTTACAAAATGCAATTTAGATTCAAAACATTCACAATATGACGGCCCCGCTCCAAAATACCTAATGCAATTGAGGTTGAAAATACTTACAAAATGCAATTTAGATTCAAAACATTCACAATATGACGGCCCCGCTCCAAAATACCTAATGCAATTGAGGTTGAAAATACTTACAAAATGCAATTTAGATTCAAAACATTCACAATATGACGGCCCCGCTCCAAAATACCTAATGCAATTGAGGTTGAAAATACTTACAAAATGCAATTTAGATTCAAAACATTCACAATATGACGGCCCCGCTCCAAAATACCTAATGCAATTGAGGTTGAAAATACTTACAAAATGCAATTTAGATTCAAAACATTCACAATATGACGGCCCCGCTCCAAAATACCTAATGCAATTGAGGTTGAAAATACTTACAAAATGCAATTTAGATTCAAAACATTCACAATATGACGGCCCCGCTCCAAAATACCTAATGCAATTGAGGTTGAAAATACTTACAAAATGCAATTTAGATTCAAAACATTCACAATATGACGGCCCCGCTCCAAAATACCTAATGCAATTGAGGTTGAAAATACTTACAAAATGCAATTTAGATTCAAAACATTCACAATATGACGGCCCCGCTCCAAAATACCTAATGCAATTGAGGTTGAAAATACTTACAAAATGCAATTTAGATTCAAAACATTCACAATATGACGGCCCCGCTCCAAAATACCTAATGCAATTGAGGTTGAAAATACTTACAAAATGCAATTTAGATTCAAAACATTCACAATATGACGGCCCCGCTCCAAAATACCTAATGCAATTGAGGTTGAAAATACTTACAAAATGCAATTTAGATTCAAAACATTCACAATATGACGGCCCCGCTCCAAAATACCTAATGCAATTGAGGTTGAAAATACTTACAAAATGCAATTTAGATTCAAAACATTCACAATATGACGGCCCCGCTCCAAAATACCTAATGCAATTGAGGTTGAAAATACTTACAAAATGCAATTTAGATTCAAAACATTCACAATATGACGGCCCCGCTCCAAAATACCTAATGCAATTGAGGTTGAAAATACTTACAAAATGCAATTTAGATTCAAAACATTCACAATATGACGGCCCCGCTCCAAAATACCTAATGCAATTGAGGTTGAAAATACTTACAAAATGCAATTTAGATTCAAAACATTCACAATATGACGGCCCCGCTCCAAAATACCTAATGCAATTGAGGTTGAAAATACTTACAAAATGCAATTTAGATTCAAAACATTCACAATATGACGGCCCCGCTCCAAAATACCTAATGCAATTGAGGTTGAAAATACTTACAAAATGCAATTTAGATTCAAAACATTCACAATATGACGGCCCCGCTCCAAAATACCTAATGCAATTGAGGTTGAAAATACTTACAAAATGCAATTTAGATTCAAAACATTCACAATATGACGGCCCCGCTCCAAAATACCTAATGCAATTGAGGTTGAAAATACTTACAAAATGCAATTTAGATTCAAAACATTCACAATATGACGGCCCCGCTCCAAAATACCTAATGCAATTGAGGTTGAAAATACTTACAAAATGCAATTTAGATTCAAAACATTCACAATATGACGGCCCCGCTCCAAAATACCTAATGCAATTGAGGTTGAAAATACTTACAAAATGCAATTTAGATTCAAAACATTCACAATATGACGGCCCCGCTCCAAAATACCTAATGCAATTGAGGTTGAAAATACTTACAAAATGCAATTTAGATTCAAAACATTCACAATATGACGGCCCCGCTCCAAAATACCTAATGCAATTGAGGTTGAAAATACTTACAAAATGCAATTTAGATTCAAAACATTCACAATATGACGGCCCCGCTCCAAAATACCTAATGCAATTGAGGTTGAAAATACTTACAAAATGCAATTTAGATTCAAAACATTCACAATATGACGGCCCCGCTCCAAAATACCTAATGCAATTGAGGTTGAAAATACTTACAAAATGCAATTTAGATTCAAAACATTCACAATATGACGGCCCCGCTCCAAAATACCTAATGCAATTGAGGTTGAAAATACTTACAAAATGCAATTTAGATTCAAAACATTCACAATATGACGGCCCCGCTCCAAAATACCTAATGCAATTGAGGTTGAAAATACTTACAAAATGCAATTTAGATTCAAAACATTCACAATATGACGGCCCCGCTCCAAAATACCTAATGCAATTGAGGTTGAAAATACTTACAAAATGCAATTTAGATTCAAAACATTCACAATATGACGGCCCCGCTCCAAAATACCTAATGCAATTGAGGTTGAAAATACTTACAAAATGTAATTTAGATTCAAAACATTCACAATATGACGGCCCCGCTCCAAAATACCTAATGCAATTGAGGTTGAAAATACTTACAAAATGTAATTTAGATTCAAAACATTCACAATATGACGGCCCCGCTCCAAAATACCTAATGCAATTGAGGTTGAAAATACTTACAAAATGCAATTTAGATTCAAAACATTCACAATATGACGGCCCCGCTCCAAAATACCTAATGCAATTGAGGTTGAAAATACTTACAAAATGCAATTTAGATTCAAAACATTCACAATATGACGGCCCCGCTCCAAAATACCTAATGCAATTGAGGTTGAAAATACTTACAAAATGCAATTTAGATTCAAAACATTCACAATATGACGGCCCCGTTCCAAAATACCTAATGCAATTGAGGTTGAAAATACTTACAAAATGCAATTTAGATTCAAAACATTCACAATATGACGGCCCCGCTCCAAAATACCTAATGCAATTGAGGTTGAAAATACTTACAAAATGTAATTTAGATTCAAAACATTCACAATATGACTGCCCCGCTCCAAAATACCTAATGCAATTGAGGTTGAAAATACTTACAAAAGGCAATTTAGATTCAAAACATTCACAATATGACGGCCCCGCTCCAAAATACCTAATGCAATTGAGGTTCAAATACTTACAAAATGCAATTTAGATTCAAAACATTCACAATATGACGGCCCCGCTCCAAAATACCTAATGCAATTGAGGTTGAAAATACTTACAAAATGCAATTTAGATTCAAAACATTCACAATATGACTGCCCCGCTCCAAAATACCTAATGCAATTGAGGTTGAAAATACTTACAAAATGCAATTTAGATTCAAAACATTCACAATATGACGGCCCCGCTCTAAAATACCTAATGCAATTGAGGTTGAAAATACTTACAAAATGCAATTTAGATTCAAAACATTCACAATATGACGGCCCCGCTCCAAAATACAAAATGCAATTTAGATATAAAATGTTGTGTAGATTCGAAAGGAATTGCTAAAGGTAATTTAGAGACACGGGGAGCCAATTCACAAAACAAAGTGCATGAATCTTAAAGGGAAAAGGAGCTATAATGAAAAGATAAAGAAGGCTGATCCCTAGAACAAGGTGAGACAAGGGCCAAGTAAGGCGGGAAAGGAAGACTCCCTAGGCCTCGGATACCTTAATACCGTCAGGGTTGGAAGAGAACAAGGGTTGACCAAGAGAGGTCGACAGAAAAGAAGACAGAGGTGCCCGGCAAAAGTAAGTGGAAGCAATGCCAGACTCAGCTGGGGTCCCGTGGTCGCCAACCCACGTCCCACTAGATGTGAGCCCCTGAGGGGTTGGCTTGGACCACATAACTAACTAATCTTGACAAGTTGCACAAGACTGTTTTAGCGTGTGTATTTTTTTTAGCGTATGGCGTTCAGTGCCGGGAGTGTCCCAGGACATGTTCGGCTCGCCAGTTTTGTAGCTGCTTCGAGACGGACACCCGATGGGTGAGCTACAAGTACCGTTGGGGAGGAAAGTTGGAAGGGAAGGGCGAGGAGTTGGAAGGTAGCGGCTGTGGCTTATAGTTAGGGACCAACCCCGGCATTTGCCTGGAAGGAAGATGGGAAACCACAGAAGACCATCTTCAAGGTTGCCGGCGGGGGGATTCGAACGTCCTCGCCTCCCGGATGTGAGCGACTGCCAGCAGTCATGCCGTAACGACCACGGCTAACTCACCCGGTGTGTGTATTTGTAATTCAGGTGAAGAGTTGGTAGGAAGCTGGCTTGGCCTGAAGTTAGGACCCATTCCGATATTTGCTTGGTGTAGAAGTGGGCAACGATGCGGAAATCCACCTCGAATATGGCTGAGGTGAAAATAGAACGCACCTCCTCTCAGTTTTACCTCTCGAGTCTGAGTGATCGCCGTTCCAGCCTTGAGACCAGAAAAAAATGTTCTTGGTCGAGCTGTTTCATCGGTAAAACAGTAAAACATCCGACAATTCAGTAAACGTTGACTGGTATGTCGATTGGTTGGTTGGTTTCTTAGATTAGGGGCTGCGACAACGCGGTCATGTGGCCCCGTGTACTTTGGGTGTGTGTACAATCTGTCTGATAACCGGTGTCTATTGTGATGGCTGTATTAGTGTGTGTTATCTGTTTTCAATTCAAGTGAAGACTGCAGACATTGAATTTTTTTTTAAGTACTGTAGTTCATACTTTTGCCGCCAAACGCCACCGTCAACGATTACTAGTTCAGAACTTGATTACCAGATGCCATCGCAGTCGGCTGCTGGCGACGAACGTCGGAAGCTAAGAGCGTTTGTCGAATATTTAACCTATATATAATTTAGCTTCACTGGTGTAATTAGTGGAAGGTTCTTTAACATGCCATACATCTATGACATGGGACCGCAAGCTTTACTTCCCCTCCAAAGGAAGGCATACTGAGGGATTTTTAACGCTCTTAAAAATCCGATGACTTCGTCCGGGTTTGAACCTGCGATCTTGGGCATAGAAGCTCCGCATGCTACCCACTACGCCACCGAAGTCGCGAATGGTATGTCTTTATTCATTGCTGCTGTTTGTAAGCATTATAAAGACTTATTTCCCTACAAAAATAGCACTTTTGTTGATCCATTACTTTGTACTTTGCGCCATTGCCGTTATATAGCCCCGTCTACTTTGTTGTGTGTGTGAGCGCGTAATCTGTCTGATAAGCTGTGTCCTGGCTGAAGCTGTGTGTAAATTCGTGTCCGAGTCTAGGATTTGAAAATAGGCAGCCGGGACCTTAAGTTAGGAGCCATCCCGGAATTTTCCTGTAGTAGAAGTGGATACCACGGAAAATCACTTGTAAGATGGCTGAGGTGGGGATTGAATCCGGACCTCCACAGTGACGGGGAAGAATGCAAGTCACGAGGACAGAATATGTGTTTGAGCCTGTTGCAAGAATTTTTCACACCTTTAAACAGTTCAGTTCAGAGCATTCCAAACAGTAAATTTTCAGCCTACTTTTCTCATTTTGCAAAAATAAGGAAAACGTGGACTCATGAGATCGATCCGGGAAAATGTGCGTCTGTGTGTCTGTCTCCCCCCTATCAACTCATAAACGGCTGCAGCTATCAAAACCAAATTTGGTATGAGTAAAGATCTATGCCTGAATATCTTATGGCCATATTTGAAATTGACGTCAGTGCTACCAACTGCTGAACATTCGCAATTAAAATTTGAGCTCTATGTTGGATATATCAGAAGTTATGCATGCGAACTATTCCAGAATTGGCACATATGTAGATAATAACATTCCAGATTAATTTTCAGAAGTCCATGCCAGTGTTGCCAACATGAATCAAGGCCTGCCGATAGGTCCAATTTCTAAATGCATGTAAATTCTATAGCCTACGTCGATTGGATTTCAACCAAATTTCGTATGTACTATGTGTACTACAACAGAAATGACTGTGTATTCTAAAGAGCCACCAGGGCAGCCAACTGTTAATAAATGTTCTCTCTATGTTATTACCCTAATATCAATATATCAGGGAGTATGCAAACCAACAGCTCTAAACTTTGCGCACGAAGTACGTGACATTTTACCTTAGTTTGGTGAAACTTACAAACATCAGTGCTGCCAACACGATTCTAAGCCCGCTGATAGGTCCAATTCTTAAACGCATATAACTTCCATACTAACAAATTGATTTCAACCAAATTTCGTATGTGCTTTGTGTACCATAACAGTTATGACTATGCGTATTCGTAAGAATACAACTGTTAATAAAAGTTCTCTCTATTAGTTTAATCCCAATATCAATATATCAGAAAGTATGCAAGCCATCAGCTCTAAACTTTGCACACATATAGTACCTTACATTCTAGATTAATTTGGAGTAACTAATATACCTCACTGCTGCCAACGTGATTCTAAGCTTTCTGGTAGTTTCAATTTTTAATTACATACTAACAAATGAATTTTATCCAAAATTGGCACTATAATAGATCGTAATGTTTCAGATTAATTCTGAGCATCACATACATGACATTGTTGCCAACATGATTTTACGCGCACTGATAAATCCAATATCAAATAGCATGTAAC
The DNA here is from genome assembly GCA_946902985.2 of Meconema thalassinum. Classification (NCBI taxonomy): domain Eukaryota; kingdom Metazoa; phylum Arthropoda; class Insecta; order Orthoptera; family Tettigoniidae; genus Meconema; species Meconema thalassinum. The sequence continues at coordinate 176,931,601 of OX336401.1, forward strand.
GTCCATACTATCCATTAGACTTCAGCCAAATTTTGTATATGCATTCTATACCTTAATAGATGGAACTATGAATATATTCAGAGTCACCAGGGCTGACAACTGTAGTAAGTCCCTCTATTAGGCTACACTATTTCAGGTGTATTTCAAACTGCAGTCCTTAGAAATGTTAGTATTACCAACTTGATTTCGTCATTATTCTAGGTAGGTCTATATAGATTGGCATGAATATTAAATTTTAGGAAAAGTAGGCTTTTTAGTTCGTCACGGAACTACTTGTAATAATACTAATGTTATGGGTTTTACGTCCCTTAACTACTTTCGCTTTTAGAGACACCGGCGGGGGAGGGGGGCAGAAATTTGCCCCGAAGGGGATCTTTAACGTGCGCACTCTCAAATGCCAGCTGACTGCGCCAAGATTCGATCCTCTAACCTCGTGAACAGCAAGCACGAACGTCACCACTGAGCCACGCAACCACGCAATATATTATATTCTAGAGTGTATCCGGATTAGTTTATGAAAGAGGAATCCTTGGGATCTTGAAGTATTGCAAATATTCTCCAGCTTCAAGGGGTGGGGAGATAATGACGTAAAGAGATTTTCTTTAGTTCTATTTAACAATGATGAAAGTGTTGATTGGTAGTTTTAGAAGACGGCGCCTCGATAGGTAACCTTATTTCAGAGTAACAGGTGTTACCCGGATCAGCCATGGGCAATGAAGGCGCCTTGACTTAGGAGCGAGACGAATTGCAGCAAATTGACTCAACACGTCATACTTGTAATAACATCTTGAAGCATCGCACCTTTCGCAAATTCAAACAACTTTCGCGATGACAACGAACATTGCTTTAGTTATTGTTTAAACGGGAGGATCAGCAAGCATCATCAGATCCAAATATACGGAGCTGTTTCTATTTTTCAACCTCCGATCATGACTAAGTAAACAATAGGTAAGGGGGAGCCAAGTCAGTGCGCTACGTCCCGTCTACAACCTGTGTCATTGTTGGCTCCAATGCACCAATCAGTGCCGAGCTACGGGCAGTTGAACATGGCTCCCGCCAAGTGTGAGATGTGGAGTATCGTACGTTTTCTATAAGCAGAGAACTTCAAAGCAAACTAAGAAACATGCTCTCGTCCGGCGTGATTTTCATCCACGACAATGCACTATCGCACGGTGCCAACGTGACGAAATAACATCTCAATGAATTCAAAAGGGAAGTTTTCGACCAACTGCTATTTGATCCAAACCAGCACTAAATGATTTTCACCTCTTTCGAGAATTGAATCTACAATTTTAATAACTAACCTACGCGTGAAAAGTTTAAAACTGTTGTCCTGCATTCTTTCTGATATATAGAGATTAGGATAAAAAGTATAAAGTACATTTATCAACAGGTGTCAGCCCTGCTGACTCAACAGAATACGTATTATCTCATCTGTTAAGCTACACGAAGCATGACGATTCTTGGTTGAAATCCAATGGACAGTATGGAAGTTACAAGCTTTTAAAAATTGAACCTATCAGCAGCCATCAAATCATGTCGGCAAGATAGTCATGTACACGTACAGTATGGGTTCTTGAAATTTAATTTGAAATATTATTTCTCTATACGAGTACCAATTTTGGAACAGTTCCAGTTAATACATTATGAGATATCCAACAAAGAGCTCAAATTTCAATTGTGATTTTTTTTGCAGTTGGTAGCAGTGACGTAATTTTCAAATATGGCCGTAAGATGTGGATTTGTACTCATAATAAATTTGGTTTAGATAGCTGTAGCCATTTAGATGCTGAGAGAGAGAGAGCGAGAGCGAGAGCGAGAGCGAGAGCGAGAGAGAGAGAGAGAGAGCGAGCGCTTTTTTATCACTTTTGCAAAATGTGAAAAATAGGCTAATATATTTTTAAAACTTGTTTTTTTAGCCTATTTTCATTTATGAAAAAAAAAAGTAGCCTTATGAGGTCACCTTTTGTCTGTGTGACTGTGTGTCCTCCCCCTAATAACTTCTAAACGGCTGGAGCGATTTCAGTGAAACTCGCTAAGTTTATAGCACTATTCCGGGCGACCCCGACCGTACCCTTCAAATTTTGTTACGTCTCACCAATCCAACATGGCGGCTGTGCGAAATATTTCACCAGCTTTCAATATCTCCGAAACTATTACCGATATCACCCTAGAATTTTGTATGGTGATAAAGGGAACTACTAGAATTTCACCTATGTGTGTTTTGAAAACCTGGTAACTACAAAACCAACATGGCGGTCAAGCGAATTTGCGACTTTCAAATAGACGTTTCTCGCGATTTAACCAACGAAACGCAATGAAACTTCTTACATCAAATGCTTATATACATTGTAATGCACTGGTATCTAATTTAGTTCAATTGTTTACGTAACCTCAAGATGGCGGCTGTGTGAATTTCGAAAATTAAGTTTTTAATTCTTGTGTTCTAATCATGCGATCGAAATCAACATTTGCATAATGAACGTACACAATAATCATAATCTAATAGTACATAACTCTATGGCCGACATATATTAAAATCCAACATGGTGACCATCCAAAATATTTAGACGGTTCTCAATATCTACGAATCTATTACAGCAATCAAACTGACAATTTGTATGTTGATGGAGTCAATATTAGTAGGATATATGAAAATAGGCTATTTAGTTCTTCACGGAACTACTTGTTTTGACTTGTTGCACTCTAAGAATAAGAGATTTTGCTTCTTTAGTCTGTCACGTTCCGGTCCTTGGACTTCAATCCCGCAAGCCGGAGAGGTAATATTTGCGTTCCTTGCCAACAGAGTGGACTACATCATTACTGCATCTTTGTAACATTTCCGCAAGTGAACTAACTTTCCAAACTAGTTAAAGAAATGGTCCCTGCAATTCCCCAGAGTAATGGCTCGCTTTCTTTCAATCAGTATATAGCAGGATGTGGTGTGTTGTAAGCCTGGCGCCACCAGAGGTCAGACCTGGCGCCAACAACAATGACCTGCTTTACCAGGTCTCCTACATTGCGTAGTGCACCCTTAATTAAAACACCAACATTCTAAGTAATCACTATAATCACTTTTAATTGATCAGGCCTACACAACACCGCCTGCCAAGTACTTCAGTGACGTCACCACTTTAATTCTCAGAGTAACATCTCTCACAGGACAATTAATAAATTTCAAAAATTGTTACATTTTACGTTAAGATGAAGGATTGTTGACAACACTGATAAAACAGGATTGTTAGCAGTCGGCAATTATCGTAACAGATCGGAAAGGGTAGGCTGGATCTCAGGAAGCTGGCCCAAGTGTTATACGCATGCGTTGGGTATGGATGATTACTGCGCTGTTGGTCGTATGCTCATTGAAGGGCCGGAGTGACGAGGCAAGCAGCCTCTCAACTTGCCTACCCTAGTGTTGTACGCAGTCCTTAAAATCTTCATTGGATTCATGGAGATCGTTAGTTTGTAAAAAAAGAAAGGAAGAGAGATTGTAGTTTATACGTGACCGTAAATCTTGTGATAATGAGCCACGGGACCTCCTTTTTACGTGGAATCCGAACCACTGGTCATGGCATTTCACTTCCAAAATCTCACATCCAGTGACTGGGAATCGAACCCAGTCCACCTTGGTGAGAAGCGAACAGCTTAACCGCTGCGCCACCACGCCCCCCCCCCCCTTCCCCACCCCCGTTATTTTGTTTGGGTACAAAGCGACAGCCAATGGCCATCAACGGAACAATTGAAAAGCGTATGGTAAGCACGTGGTATGCTCATAATTAACAACCCCATCAAGTGACTTTAGTGTCTATTGTGTTGGTCCTGTACAGAAACAAATGACTAGCGACTTAGTTATTGAGGTTTTAAGGGGCGGAACTACGAGGTCATCTGCCCCAACTAGCGGCTTATTCGACAATAATTTATTAGAGAATCTTTTTTTAACGTGCTCATAGTCTAGTTATGTTCACAATAACATATATAATACGCTAATGTGTATGTTTCACAAAACTCAAGCTCCTAAACCAGAGGGAGTTAGGTGTGGTTTGTACCAAAATCGTCTCAAAAATTTGCATTTCGTGAAAAGCCAACTGAAATATATTTGTTTGTTTATAAAGTGCTTTTAAACAAATAAACAAGACGATAGCCCCTGGCAGAACTGGGTCATGTCCAGCACGCATAACAATAAATCGAGCGGGTGTTTTCAGACATGCGAGATTCATCTTCATCTTCACGGATGGGTCTCTTAAGACCACGTGGAATCAACTCATCTTCTTTTTAGCCCAGTATTCTTTCACACGCAACGAGTGGGCGTGTTTTCGTTGCTCGGACCATGTATGTTGTATTGTCTTTCGCTCTGCTCACTCGAAACCTCTTGTCTGTGTGATTTTTAGCCTACTTTTCACATTTTGTAAAAATGAGGAAAAAGTAGACTTATGAGATCGATCCGGGAAAATGTCTGTCTGTCTGTCTGTCTGTCTGTCTGTCTGTCTGGCTGGCTGAAAAAACGCACTAGAAATTTGAGCTCCATGTTGGATATCTTGGAAGGTATGCATGGGAGCTATTCCAAAATTGGTAACATGTAGATAACTATTTCAGTTTAATTTCCAGGAGGCCATACATGACAGTGTTGCCAAAATAACTTTAAGCCTTCCGATAGGTCCAATTTTAAATGCCTATAACTTCTACACTTTCAATTGGATTTCAACCAAATTTTGTATGTAATATGTGTACATAAACAGATATGACTGAGCGTATTGTTAAGAGCCACCAGTGCTGCCAACTGATAATAATTGCTCTCTCTATTCTTTTATCCAAATACCAATATATCACAAAGTATGCAAGCCGACAGCTTTAAACTATGCACACGTATAGTACCTGACATTTTAGATTAATTTTGGAGTAACTTAAATACTTCAGTTCTACCAACATGATTCTAAGCCTGCTGACAGGGTCAATTTTTAAATACATGTATCTTCTATACTAACAAATGGATTTCGTCCAAAATTTGCACAACAAGATATCATAATATTTCAGATTAGACTATTTCTGACCAGCACACGCATGATATTGTTGCCAACATGCTTTTACGCGTGCTGATAGATCCAATGTCTAACTGCATGTAACGTCCATTGGACTTCAAACCAATTTTTTTATTCTGTACCTTAAAGATGGAACTAGGAATATATTCAGTCACCAGGGCTGCCAACTGTAATGCTCTATTAGGCTACATTATACCAGGTATATTTCGAACTAATGAGACATTTGGATATTACCAACTTAATTTCGTCAATTTTCTAGATAGGTTCATATACTGTAGAATAATCATTGGCATGGGAAGTAGGCTCTTTAGTTCGTCACGGAACTTCTTGTTCCGATTGCAATTGGGTCTTGTAAATTTGGTGACCCTAATTCTTTGAGATCTTGTTTGTACCAATATTAGGTCTGGTCATCTTATTCTTTCAGAATGTATGAATTCTATGTGTTAATTTGTTGGAATACATTCATTCTATGTGTCCCATGAATTGGATTCTTCGCATGGGAATTAAATCCGTCAGTTTGGGAATCTGTTTGTAGATTTCTGAATTAGGTTTTGAATATCGTATTCCATTCTTGTTTCTTGGTCCTAGAATTTTCCTCATTGTCGTACGTTCTTTAACTTTTAATTGCCATTTTAGAGTCTAATGCTGGAGATTAGAGATGATTATTATTATGACTTGATTTGTAATGCCGAACTAAAGATTGCGTTATTACTTATTTTGCTCAGTGTTTCCTCTTTTCTTCCCAATATCTCTTCATCTGTTCACTGTGCTCTCTTCTGTCCATCCTGAATCGTTCCGTGTGGGTATTTTGGCAAAATTGTGTCCGTTTATTATGGTTCCACCCTGCGGCATAGCCGCGCTCGTTAAAACGTGCACCAAGGCCGCGACGGGAGTTTCAGCAATTACAGAGATGGCAGATTCGAATGTCTGTACTAACAGTGGCTAATCTGAGTATGGTTTTCCCCCGAGTTTTCCCACACTTCCTACAGGAAAATGCTGGGATAGTACCTCACTTCAAGTCCCGGGGTGTCTACCCCATCCCTACACACACTATACCAGTCATCACAAAAATACAGGTTATCAGACAAGTACAACATACGCCCAACTACACGAGGATGATTGAGGCTGTGTCAAAAGCCCCCCCCCCCTCAAATGAATTAACTATTAGGGTTCTAAATTTGGTTCTATTGTGAATAATTTCCTCGCCAATACAAATTTCTTGTGCTATTTCTACCAGCTAATTGGTGTGGTTTTTCAGAGATAATTTTTAAATCTCTTATCCTCCCAGTTAGACTTCATCCATAGACTGGTTTGTTGGTTCCTCATTTTAGGGGCTGCGACAACGCGTTCATGTAGCCCCGTGTACTTTGGGTCTGTGTTGAATCTGTCTGATAACCGGTGTTAATTGTGATGACTGTATTAGTGTGTGTATCTGGTTTAATTCATGTAAGAACTGCAGAAATTCAATTTTTCCAAGTAGTACCTACTTTTGCCGCCAAACGCCACCGTCAACGACCAACTAGTTGAGAACTTAGTTACCAGATGGCACCGCAGTCGGCTCTTGACGACGAACGTAGGAATCTAAGAACGTTAGTCAAATGTTTAAACCTCTATATATATATATTCGTAATTTAGCTTCACACGGGTGTAATTAGTGGAAGGTTCTTTTAAAATGCCATAAATCTATGACATGGGACTGCCAGCTTTACTTTCCCCCCGAAGGATTTTTAACGCTCTTCAAAAATCTGACGGCTTCGGCCAGGTTCGAACCCGCTATCTTGGGCATAGGAGCTCAGCATGCTACCGACTACGCCACCGAAGCCGTTTTTTGTTTGTTTGTTTGTACGAATCATCTGATCGTAGTAAAAGTTTGAATAATTAACCCGTGCAATAATCTTCATCTAATGGTACATAACTCTATGGCCTACACATAAGAGTCCAACATGGCGACCATCCAAAATAATTAGATGGATCTCAATATCTACGAATCTATTATAGCAATCAAACCGAAATGTTTAATGTTGGTAGAGGCTATGACCATAAGTTCACATATGGATCATTCAGTAACCTGGTGAGCACAAAACCAACATGGTGGCGACGCAAAATTTAAAAAAATCAAGTGGATTTTTCTATTTATCAGAGAGCTGTGAAACTTGCCGTGGTATATCTTCATATAGCCCTAATATACTCACGTCTAGTTTTAAGAGAACTTAATAATGGCGGTTATGCATTTTTTTAAATCTCGTTGTCATTTCTCGTGTCCTAAGTAAGAGCAGTAGGATATTTAGGAACTACCTGTAATTCATGTGCCGGCCCCGTGGTGTTGGGGCAGGGCGCCCGCCTCTCACCCTGAGGCCCCGGGTTCGATTCCCGGCTCAGTCAGGGATTTTAGAAACTAACGTGAGGGCTGGAATGGGGTGCACTCAGCCTCGTGAGGACAATTGAGTAGCTGTCTGACAGTGAGGCAGCGCCCCGATCACGAAAACCAAGATTAACGGCCGAGGGGACCCGATGCACTGATGCAGGCCAAATGACTGCACAGCGGTCGCTTGGTAGGCCTAGGCCCTTCACGGGCTCTAATGCCAGGGGTTAATACTTGTTATTATTTGGCTCTGGGTGAGGATTGATCACCCCTCGTAGTTACACCACTGCACAGAAAGCCCAGATGAATTTTTGGAGTATTTGGGAGATTGTTGGCCTGGTATTGAGATGAAGGCAATATTCCAGTTAACACAGGAGCGTTGCAATGGCTGAGCTCACGAAGACAGATTACCAACACATCGATACAGCACGACAGCATGACACATGCCACTGGGAACCTACTTCTTTGTTGTTGTATTTCTTACGAAGGCTATTAACCCTTGAGGACTGGCGTGAACAAATATCACACGAGGACTCGCAACGGGTCAATTTGATCCATAGTGTGTCACTCCCTTTTTGTTTAAGTGGTAGACTACGGATTTTTATTAAGTAATCTTACACTTGGGATCTTTAACAGACGCCGGGGTGCCGGAATTTTGCCCCAAAGTGGGTCTTTAACGTGCCAGTAAATCTATTGACACGTCTCCCTCACATTTGCTCTCCCAAATGCCAACTGACTGTGCCGGGCAGCAATGACAGCAATTTTGGGCACAGCAGGTGACAACATTACCGCCGCGCCACGGAGCCAGTCCATGGATGGAAAGGAGATGAATAGAAAAGGACCTTCAAGAAGCCAAATGCTACGAAATGAGGGATGAGAGAGTCGCGGTATGCGGCCTTGACGCTTGGCGACCTGTATGCACAAGTTTAGGCGCGCGCTTGCGCATTTCATTTGGGCAGGAACTTTCTTCTGTCTGGCGTGGGAGAAAGTGAACTTGAATGTGCATGAGATGAGATCTTTACTCACTGCTACCAAAATACTGTAGCACTTCCTGTCTAGCCTGTGAGCCAACACTCGCTGGGAACACCCGAACAGGTCATAGCTGACGTAGTTACCATGGCAACGAGTGTTCAGTAGAGACATCTATATGTTGCTATAGTAGAACATCTTACTGAAAGTTAGTACACCTATCGGTCGCGAGATATTACGAAAGGAAAAGTAACCTCAGAAAATGATCAAAATAAATTGATCTTTAGAAAGCTAAGGGTTCGTAGTTTAGTATGACAAAAAAAAAAAAAAAAAAAAATCGTAAATCCTGAATATTTTTGGCAATCTTGAGCCCCTTACGCACCCTCAAACGCCGGGATTCAATTCCACAACCATGTTCATTGGACTCGCTCCTCCGTTAAAAATGAATTTCAAGTAAGGAACTAATTACATCCTCGTTAGTACACGTTAAATCAGCACTAGTTACAGGGAAGATTTTGGTTTTGAGATGATCACTGCTACTGCACAGCATTCGGCGTGAGAGGCACTGAAACTACTGCTGGTACCTTCAGCATTCACCCATTCTCTTCGCTTCGCTCCGCTCAGTACACTGGGCTGACGTCACGGTTACCATGACAACAGACGCCTGCCAGGAGGCGAGATTGCATTTTCTAGTTCACTTCTAGCATTAGAGAGCGATACGGCTTCTTGATTGGCTCTTCTGACGAAACACGACTGCAGCAAGTGCTGTGATTAGTCAGCGTTGTTATAGAGTGGAACCTATCAGCGATGTCGGTCCAGGTTTGAACAAAATATGTAGAACTCCCACTGTTTTATCTTCGTATTTTCTTGGTACCTTCATACATTATAATGCGCCTAGCAATGGTTGCATGATCATTGTCCCTAGGCCATAAGTGTTTCCGTATCTTAAGTCAAGAATTGCGATGAATGGCAAGCTCCGTTTTCGGCCCCGTGGTTGCCATTCATGCCGTTCAGGCCGTCGGAAATAAAATACTTTGAGCCACCTCCCATGTGCATACAATTCTTGATCGGGAGTGGATGATTAGCTACTTCCGCGTTCGTACACAGTGAATGAGCTAAGCGATGAGAAACATTGTGGTAATGATTCTTCTCGACTTAAGAAGATACGGAATCACTTATGGCCTAGGAATAATGATCGTGCAGCTATTGCTTGGCGCATTACAACTTATACGGGTACCTAGAAAATACGAAGTTAAAACAGCGGGAGTTCTACATATTTTTTTCAAACCTGGATGGACATTGCTAATAGGCTCCACCCTATAACTTCGCTGACTAATCACAGCCCTTGGAGCAGTCTTTGTTTCGTCAGAATAGCCAATTAGGAAGCCGTGTCCTTCTCCAATGCTGAAAGTGAACTAGAAATTTCAATCTCGCTGCCAGGAGGCCCTATATCAACCAGGCTTCCAAGTGGAATTTTCTGAGCAACTATCGAAATAGGCATGACGGTTGTACAGCATTTATTGGGACAATAGCAGTGGCAGCAGAGAGAGTAAATAATTATTACATCTAGAATGGTTAGTGGGAGTATTGATAATTGTATTAGCAATAATAATAATAATTACAATAAAGTTATACAGAGAACTGAAGGGGGACAGGCCTTCCTTGCCTCATCTACCAAGAACTAATACAGGCATTGGCCCCTTTTGCTTGCTAATTCTGGTTGCCCTCGCGATTCCGATCACGATATTATATACATTTTCCGAAATATGAAACGCTACTTGTTAGTTCTTGATATCTGAAAGATTGTAGTCCATTTTCATAAGTTACGAAATTATAGAAGGCTACTTAAAATATTTTCATTTCTCTTTAAATAGGATTTATCCCTTCCACCAATACTGGTTTTGAAATAAGCCTGTAGTTAATCTTTAAGTCAAATTTGAAAAATAAAGAAATACATTATTTAAAAGAAAGTTAAAAAAATAAATTTTACGAAAATAAATGAATAGGCTTACATAAATTAATGAAAAATACATGCATCTTAAGATCGACTATAAAATGAGTGGAAAATGGAAGACTGCACAGTCTCTGCGGTCGCTATTCGACGTCATACAGTATAAGTTGTGAGCCCGTATGAGGAGAGTAGTTAGGATGGTCCGAGTTCGACTCCTTGTGGTGATACACAGTGTCGTAACTGTTGTCATCCTGGTCGACTAGCAAGTGGAGTGTTGTAAACAGGGAAGTCACGTGCCTAATGAAACAGATCGTCACCGTCAAGAGACCGCGAACAAGCAATTAAGAACCTCTCGGTGCACGCAGATTCTATTCTCTGAATACCAATGTGCGCGGTGCAACTCTTTGCTGGCAGCCGTCAGCACTTTCTCCCTTAGATAACCATAACATTCCCCCAAAACAAGTCTGGTCTGGGACCAAATGGAATGCATCACGGCGTAAAATCTGAGGTACTGCCGTTACTAGTAACGATTACTTTTAATGTAACGCCAAAAGTAACTGCTTTACAGTTACCGTGGTCAAAGTAATCCATCATCATTTTTCCTTTACTTTTGTATGAAAATGTCCCATAAAGGGTTAAGTGGCCGAGTAACTTAATCCACTGCATAAATTGGTTCGCTGCCAAAGCTTCCTCACAGAGCGTACAGCAAGTGGCTAGGTAGCAAGGTCATCGGGTCAAAACATATTTCATCCGAGTGTCACAATTATCTGCTCAAACAATAAGAACCACTGCTTTAGCACTCTGTTACTCTGCAGTAGAAGATGCATGTCCTGTGTGGTATAGGTCGTGTCATACCAAGCAGGTTGATAGTGTGTAGACTCATCACTGGCTGCCTGAGACCCACGCTATGTGATAAACTGTATTGTTTAGCAGGCATTGCACCCCCAGATATCAGAAGAGAAGTTGCAGCTAAATGTGAGAGATCTACTAGTAGAGTTGATGTGTCTCAAGCACATCCATTGTATAGACTTCAACCAGCCCACTCTCGACTAAAGTCCAGAAGAAGCTTTCTTTACACAACTGAGTGCCTAACTGACAAACCTCAGGTTTTGAGGATTACATCTTGGTTGACCAGAAGCCCCCACATTACTCAGTGGATGGCTCCATCTGAAAGGCTCCCAGCAAGACATAGGCTACAGAGGCTTGGACAACTTGGAAGTCTCTCAACAGATTGCGATCTGGGGTTGGCAGATCCAAGTCCAACATTCATAAATGTTTTTTTTTCCTGCGACTCGGTCCTTTGTGAATGCGGTGAAGAACAGACTATGGGTCATCTGCTTCAGTGCAGTCTGTGTCCTATACTGTGCGCCATGGAGGATCTGGTGAAGGCTACACCAAATGGACGTGGCATGGCAAAATATTGGTCATGCTTTATTTAGATCCTTAAATGTTCAAGTTTTGCCATTTTTTTGCCCATTTGTACATAATTTGTTATGTAATATTTTTGTTCCTGACACAGTTAATATATTTATCGTGACGTACATAGACATTCCTCGTATCTTGGATATTATCTTACACAATACACAGGCTGGGCAAAAAAGATATTATGACGATAATTGCTGTTTTAAGGGGCCTAACAACTAGGTTATCGGCCCCTAATGGTCTGGTTGATTGCGAAAATGACAATAAAATGGAAACCAGAACGAAAATTAAGTGAGACGGAAAATATACTTACAAAAAGGAACTCAGATTGAAACTACTCACAAAATTAAGAGCGGTAATACTTACAAAAGGGAATTTAGAACGAAAATACTCACAAAAGGAATAGATTGAAAAATGCACACAACATGTAGGTTGGGTTCAAAATACGTACAAAATGCAATGTATAGTCGAAATACTTACAAAATGCAAATGAGATTGAAAATACGTACAAAATGCAATTGAGGTTCCAAATACTTACAAAATGCAATTGGAATTGAAAATACACAATGCAGTTCAGATTGAGAGACGCCCATTTCAGATCCAAAATACTCACAAAGTGCAATTGAAATCAAAATGCTTACAAAATGCAATTGAAATTGAAAATGCTTACAAAATGTACGGTAGATTCAAACAACTCATTTCGATGGACAATACTTACAAAATGCAATTTAGATTGAAACTACCTGCAAAAAGCGGTATAGGTTGAAAATACAGACAAAATTCAATTCCAATTCAAAATACTCACAAAAGTCCCATCCCCTATATTGAAAGACTTAATAAAAAGCAATTTAGATTGTCAATCTTTACAAAATGCAACGGATTGAAAATACCTACAAAATGCAACGTAGATTGAAAATACCTACAAATGGAGTGTAGATGCAAAAAATCACTAAAGGGAATTTATATACACGGGGAAGAAAGAAATGAAGATCGGTTCCGACTTGGTCCTAAGCACAAAGGGATATACGTTGACTGTCTGGCCTTTGCGGATGACCTGGCCATTTTTGCTAACGACATAGATTCAGCAGTCAACAAGATCAATAGGCTGTCAGAAATTGCTGAAAAGGTAGGACTCTAGATTTCTATTCAGAAGACAAAATATATGACAAACATCTGCGATGGACCTGAATGGATTATCACTAACCTTGGAAAAATCAGTCGAGTCACAAATTTCCGTTATCTCTGTGAAGTCATCCAGAAGAATGGATTAGAAGAGGAAGCAATTAATGTCAGGATGAGGAAATTAGACCAGGCATTTCACATTACAAAAAATATCTATAACAAAAAGTCTATGAGTATAGGGGCCAAGTTCCGACACTATACCACAGTTGTAAAACCTGAGGGATTATATGCGTCCGAAACATTAACCATGAACACTAAAGGTCAAGCCGACCAACTGGAAAAAAGAGAGCGTAGGATATTAAGAAAAATTCTAGGTAATAGATGGGTTGATGGTCAGTGGCGAATGAGAGCAAATGAGGACTTGTACAAGAACATAGACCCTATCACAGCATCAATTAAGAGGAGACGGCTACTATTTTACGGTCACCTTTTGAGGATGACTGATGATCGATTAACCAAAAGAATATGGAGTTTCATCAATTCTAAGGCAACAAGGCCGAGATGGTTCGAGGAATGCGAAAAAGATCTCAGGCAAATTGGTATTCTAGACCGAGAAATTCGTGACAAGAACACATTTAGAAGATTGGTGAACAACTACCAAGGTTTTAAAATGGCATCAACTTCCGGAAGACGGAGAGGACCTTTGTCCGAGGAACATATACAGGCACTAGTCGCTGGGGTCAGAAGATACTGGCAGGAAGTCAAAGCCGGAACAAGAGCAAGACCTAGACAATAAAGTGAAGTTGGTTGTTACCACGCAGTCCATAGAGGCTCAACTCGATGTATAAAAAATACACGGGGAGCCAATCAACAAAAGCAGTGCAGGAATCTTAAAGAGAAAAGGAAATATAATGAAAAGAAAACAAGAGGTCTGACCCCTCGAAGAAGGAGGGATCAGGAAAGATGAGACAAGGGCCAATTGAGGCGGGAAAGTGAAAGACTCCCTAGGCCTCTGATACCCTAATACCGTCGGGGTCGGAAAAGAACAAGAGTTTTACCAAGGGAGGTCGACAGGAAAGAAGACTGAGAGGAGCCCGGCACAAGTAAGTGGAAGCAATGCCTGACTCAGCTGGGTTCCCGTGGTCGCCAACCCACGTCCCACGAGATGTGAGCCCCTGTGCGGACACAAAAGAGCTATTCTTCCTAATGAACTCCTTAATGGGGAGATATTTAATGTTAAAGGTTTGAAATAAAAACGCTATTAACCCATAAACCAAATACCGATAAAATATTAATATAATAGTCTAATAATTTAAAAAAATCAAAATACGGAGAAATTGTACGTCAATGACTTCAAATATTTAGGAGAAATCGTGCAGAAATCTGGTCTGAACACAAAGGCTAACGAAGAAAGAGTCTCAAAATTACAGAAAGCTTACAAACGTAGCTGGTCCCACTGCAATAAAAACAAGAAGTTCCGTGACATGAACTAAAATTTAAGATTCATGGCAATGATTAATCTATATGGGCCTATCTAGAATAATGACGAAATTGAGTTGGTAATATCGAAATTTCTAATTATTTCGAAATATACCTGGCATAATGCAGCCCTGGTGACAATATATTCTTAGTTCCATCTCTTAAGATGGAGAATACAAAATTTGGTTGAAGTCCAATGGATATCATGGACGTTACATGCAGTCAGACATTGGATCTAACAGCGCGCGTAAAATCATGTTGTCAACAATACATGAATGCGTTTCCCATTCCAGCTTTGGTTTGTAGGTACAAAGCGTGGCTGTCATATTCACAAGTTCAAATGTTTAAGAGGTGCATGGAATATTTTGTTTTGTCTGTGGGGTGACATTCAAGACCTGGTGTATGCAACCCCAGTTGAAAGTGAAGAGGATTGAGACGCGTGGGTTGTAGAAGGTGCCATCACGTCCGGGATGCGCTGGGTTGTGTCTAGAGACTACAAGAATCAATGTTGCGACGCTCTGAATTGTGCCGACATGCTAGACATAGACATTTGGAACATCTGCCCTGTTTGGTTCTTATATAACCCTGTCGTGAGCTATTTTGTGTACGTAGGCAATCAGAAATTGTTGTCACATTATACAATAAAAAAGCAATTCTATTTTTAAACCAAACTTAAGAAAAAATAATCAACAAGCAGTAAGAAAATCAGAGAAAAAATTAAAGTTAGAGTAAAGATTGAAGGAGAAATAATTTCAACTCTGAGATTTGCTGCTAACATCGTCATCTTAGTCGACACCCCAGGGGATTTAAATGCGTTTTTAAATGGTATGGACTCCATCTCCAGGAAGAAATTCATGCTGAAAATCAATAAATGTAGAACAAAAAGAGAGGAATGCAGCTGAAAAATCTATATTGACGTGAAATTGGCAGGAGGAAAGCTAAAGGAAGTAGGAGACAATACATGACCAGTGATGGACGAAGCAAAGAGGATATAGAAAGTAGGTTTTAAGAATTCCTACAGAAAATTAATCTGTTGATATCCAATATAGATTTAGGAATTGGGAATTCATTTTTGAAAGCCTATATCTGGGGCGTGGCGCTATATGGAAGTGAAAATTCGACTCTTGGCGCTGCTGAACAGAGGAGAATCGAAGCGTTTGAAATGTGGTGTTACAGGAGAATGATGAAGAGCAGATGGGTAGATAGGGTTACAAATGAAGAGAAATTAAGACGAGTGGGAGAGGAGAGATGTTTCTGGCGACTGCTAATGAAGAGAAGAGATAGGTTGGTAGGACACAAACTAACCCAGGAATAACAAACTTAGTCCTCGTTATGGAAGGAAGGGCCGAGGACAAGAACTGTAGGGGTAGACCAAGGTTAGAATATGTTAAACAGATTGCCTCGGATGTAGGATGTGGTAGCTATGTAGAGATGAAACCATTAGCTCCGAACAGGGAGGCGTGGAGTGTTGCATCAAACCAGTCAAATGACTGAAGACAACGAGTTATTTTTATCACGCCAACAGTAGCGCAAGTCACTTCTTGCCCAAAATAAGTGCAACATCGTTAGTTTTTGGTATGTAACGATGCGAAAACAAAAACAGTGAGGCACATCCACGCTGGAACGCCTGTGAGATCGGCACCCAATCTCACATCTTCAAGAGATTGCAGCTGAGTGCCTGTGAGGTCGGCACCCATCTCACATCTTCAAGAGCTTGCAGCTGAGCGCGTGTGAGGTCGGCACCCAATCTCACATCTTCAAGAGCTTGCAGCTGAGCGCCTGTGAGATCGGCACCCAATCTCACATCTTCAAGAGCTTGCAGCTGAGCGCCTGTGAGGTCGGCAACCAATCTCACATCTTCGGGAGCTTGCAGCTCTATCACAATAAGAGTACCTTGCAACATTCCTTTGATTTACAAAACGAGATTTTTCCGCACCTTGTATCTTTAAATTTCGCATATTTTTTTAATAAAAAAAGAGGAACCGTAAACTTAAGTACTAACAATAAAAAATAAGAACGAATGAAATGGCATTACGGCCTCCTACTATATCTCAACATAGCATAAAACGAAGTCCCCGATTCTTTGATGTCACGGGTAATCTCGAGAACCACTGGATGGATTTTGATGCGGTTTTCACCATTCTGTAAAGGATTTCTCTAGGAAGGTTTCTGTAGAAAAACATTCATTTATGACCAAAGAAAGCCGAGCAGTAACGATTTCAGTGAATCGAGTCGAAGAAAAACCTGCTCCATGCGCCTTTTAAGCTCACGCTGGGTACACCTTTAAAGGTACTGGTTTGCCAGTTATATACGGTACTGTATTTGACGTTCTCTCACCGAGAGATGAAAGCAAGGATTAGTTGGCTCGCTGTAGGACTATAATATACCAGTGACAATCGACTTTCATCTCGATTACTACACAAGCCTTTGTCTCTCAACAGAAAGCTTGATTGTAATGATAACACCAAATGTACCACTGCCTTTACGATTCACACGAAGACAGGCGTACGGCCAACACAAATGAAGGACGTAGGAAAAGAAGGACGCGAATACTGGTGGTGACTGCTGTTTAATATGGCGAATATAGCCTTCAAGGGGTTCTGCATCGCCCTTTACATTTCTCTCAAAAATAATTAACAAGAACTAATCGACTTTTAAACTTGAAAACATTTTTTGAATGACACAGAAGGTTCGAATTAAGCAAAAACGTTAAGTTGAGCTATTTTGAAAATTGTGCCAACAAAATGAAGATGATATTTGTTTATGAAATGGAATTTCATCTATTTTTTTAATATATTCTTTCATTCTTTGTCTTCAATTTGTGCCAAGCTGATTTTTGAATTTATATAAACGGTAATAGATATTTCGAATTTGATTTGACCCTGTATGGGTCGACACTTAGCGTTCGTAGTGATAGATTTAGTGATGATGATGATAATTGTTGTTTTAAGGGGCCTAACATCTAGGTTATCGGCCCCTAATGGACTGGGGGATAGCGAAAATGACAATGAAATGGAAACCAGAACGAAAATTAAGTGAGACTGAAAATACTTACAAAATGGAACACAGATTGAAACGACTCACAAAAAGTAGAGTGGGAATACTTATAAAAGGGGAATGAGAAGGAAATATTCACAAAATGAATAGATTGAAAAACACGTACAAAATGTAGTTTAGGTTCAAAATACTCACAAAGTGCAATTGCAATTGAAAATACTTACAAAATGTATGGTAGATTCAAACTACTCATTTGGATGAACAATACTTACAAAGTGCAATTTAGATTCAAACTACCCACAAAATGCAATTGAGAATCAAAATGCCCACCAAACAAAATGCAATTTAGATTGAAAATACTTGCAAACAGCGGTTTAGTTTGAAAATATTTACAAAATGCAATTGAAATTCAAAATACTCACAAAGGTCCCAGCCCCTATATTGAAGATTTCCTAAAAAGCAATTTAGATTGTCAATCCTTACAAAATACAATTGAGGTTGAAAATACTCGCAAAATGCAATTTAGATCTAAAAGACTTACAAAATCCAACATTGAAAATACCTACAAAATGTAGTGTAGATTCAAAATATTCGCTAAAGGGAATTTAGATACACGGGGAGCCAATTCACAAAAAGTGCGGGAATCTTAAAGGACACTAGGACTGAATTTCTCAACGAATTTTTCAACTTCCACTTTTTTTTATCAGAATGAGTTGAAATTTAAACTGCATACTTAGAATAGTAACACTAAGTCACATAACAAATTTGAAAACAATTGGATGAAATGTAAGTTATTTTTTACTAATTATATTATTAAAATATACCATGTGATCAAAATGCTCCATGCGCATTAGAAATTGTGTAGAACGCCTGATTTTTTCATTACATATAAATAAAACTATTCTAAATATTATAATACTGAGACATTTCAGGAAAGTGATACATGTATGCTGTCAAATTAATTTTTTCTTGATGTGGAATCCTGTTTTATGAATTTTGATAATTTTTCATAGTTTTTTTTTGGTCTGTAATTTAAAAAGTGACTGGAGATATTGCAATGTTATCTTACAACACATGTGTTTCTGAATATCCAGTGATGTTGTTAGTAAAATTGGTGAATATCTCATGCACTCGAGCATTTAAAATACCTAAAAATGTTGTTTGGAGATAAAAGCATTTTTATAAAATCGCATGCTATATTAACCAGTTTAGCCCACCCAACGAAACTTTTTTGGAAAAAATCTGAAAAATACAATGTTTTGTTGTATACCTTTCGTTTGAGTTAGCCTACGACTTGCTAGGATTTCTAGTTTAAAAAGTATAGCCTACTTTCTATGATTTGCCTTTCATCTTCTTTTTACGCAGAGGAGATTTAAAATTGTCGGTGAGCCTTTAAAAATAGCAGTGCATGAAAACTTATTTTACTGAATTGATCCACAGGGGTCCATATACTGTATATGGGAAAAACAAAAAAACAGTTACTTTGCCAGTTTTGCCTAAAACCTCAGTCCTAGTGTCCCTTAAAGAGGAAAGGAAATATAATGAAAGTGAAAGACATCCGTCGGGGTCGGAAAAGAACAAGAGTTGACCAAGGGAGGTCGAGAGGAAAGATAACAGACAGGAACCTGGCACAATTAGTGGAAGAAATGCCGGACTCAGCTGGGATCCCGTGGTCGCCAACCCTATGATGTGGTCTAGAGATTGGTATCCATGGTAGATATAGCAATAATATTTCAATTCTTAATAATGGCTGAAGAAGACGCTCATTGTAGGTCGATACCAACTTCATCTATCAATACGGATATCAGAAAATACTTTGCTATTATGGTGAATTTGCCTGTTAATGCTGCATTGCTTAACCCAGCGCTTGGAATAGAACACGCTACCGACAGAGCTATGATTCGATCCCGCGACCTTGGGCACAATAAGCCATCACGAATTGTCAATAGAGAATGGAGTGGATCAATAAGCATTACTGATAATGAATTCAGTGCCAGTCAGTGACGGGTACCAATGAACAACATGGCCGCGCGTCGTAAACACAGTGGCAGCGTAAATCATCGGCCATTGAGCCTACAAGGACCAAGGTTTGGATAGGCCTTCTGAGGCCAACTGTAAACAATATGTCATAATTGCGGATTAACTCTCTATATAAACATTAATGTTACATGATAGTTTGTGTGTGTGTGTGTCCTTGATGCGTTCATATACCTTCATTCGATAGCTTTGTACACTCCAGGGAAGGTTTCTGACTTCTTAAATCCATTTTACAATTCCCTAATTTATCACGTGACGTGACCATCCATTAGTATTTATATGTAGACAAATTGGTCCTCACTTGGATCAAGGGAGGCCTCAGAGGCCCATAGCAATTTTAATTACCTTTCTAAGGTAAGACAATTGCTTTAAAACAACGTATTTTATTATGATTGTTAACTTATGACTCAAAAAACAATATAATTTATTCTCAACAATTTAAAAGAATACATCTTATTACAAAAAGCATTGTATTCTGACTGTGGGCCTCCGAGCCCCTCCCCGTTCCTTGTAGGGTTAATACTACATCATGTGTACTGTTTATTGGCGAAATAAAATTATCCATATCTTTGATTCTTCAGTCCTTTGACTGGTTTGACACAGTTCTCCATGTCTCCCTGCCCTGAGCTAATTGTTTAAAATATGTGTTGTAATCTTGCCATCCTGTGACGTTTCAATAAGCAACATGGCCACCACGGGGTCTTACTCGCTGTAGCATATCACAGATCAAGTAGTCCAGGTCCTCTTGAGACAGGCGATCCCACTCTCCATGATCTCTTGGAGGGCGTGGACGCTGAGCAATAACACGCTTCAGCATATCCAGGACATGTTCGATACAGTTCATGTCCGGCGACATCGCAGGCAATTCCATTCGTGTAATGGTGGACTACTGGAGGAAGTTATGTACCATCACCGCTCGATGTGGTGAGTATATGCAAAACTTTTCTTGAGGTATATATATTGTTACGGAAGAAGTAGAAAACTGAGGAGTGATATATGTTTCGCTCGTCAAACGAGCATCATCAAATCCAAACAAGGAAGACGAATTGGGAAGGTCTTCAGAATACGCTGGAATATATTAACCGAGTACATGGTGGCTGCTGATTGATACGGAAGATTGGGTTTGGAATATCACTTCTGTTTGGGGCAGACAAGAATTTTAATTTTTCTTCTTTAGTCAGGATGTCAAAATATGTGCTCTCACAAATTTTAGCAACAGGGGGGGGGGGGGGGCAATTAGTGTGGGAATAAGTAAGGGGGAAGTTACGAGTTCTTGTAGGCTTGCGAGTCGTTTGTACGGGAAACAACAATTTAAACAAGTAGTTCCGTGAAGAACTATACAGCCTATTTTCATATATCCTGCTCATGTTAATTGCCTCTATCAACATACAAAATTTCTTGTGATTATGCAAACTATTGAAATAAATTACATGCCAGATTTAATTTAGATCGAAAAAACATACAAAATGCAACGTAGATTAAAAATGCCTTAAAAAATCGCTGAAGGGAATTTAGACACACGGTGAACCAAGTAACAACAAGTAGTTCCGTGAAGAACTATACAGCCTATTTTCATATATCCTGCTCATGTTAATTGTCTCTATCACATACAAAATTTCAGTTTAATTGCTGTAACAGATTCGTAGATATTGAGAACCGTCTAAATATTTCATATGGTCGCCAGGATGGATTTTTATTTTTGTACTATTCTATTAAGATTATTGTGTACGTGTGGTATTCAAACTTCAATCGCATGATTAGAACACAAGAAGTAAAAACGAGATTTTAAAAGTACGCACACCAGCCATCTTGTGGTTATGCAAACTATTGAAATAAATTACATGCCAGTAGATCAACATTTGTATAAGCATTTAACGTGCAACGTTTCACGGCACTCTGATAGTTAATTCGCGAGAAACTTCCATTTAAATATTTATACTTCGCGTCGCCGCCATGTTGGATTTGTGTTCACCAGGTTACTGAAAGTCCTATAGGTGAACATAAGTTCATAGTCTCTATGAACATAAAAAAATCAGTTCGGTTGCTGTAAAAGATTCATAGATATTGAGAACCGTCTAAATATTTCGGAAGCTCGCCATTTAGGATTGTTATATGTATAGGTCATAGAGTTATGTACCATTCAAGGACAATTATTGCCTAGCTTCATTATTCAAACATTCACTTCGATCGAATGATTACGACACAAGAATAAAAACTTAATTTTAAAATTTCGCACAGCCGCCATTTTGAGGTTATGTAAACAATTGAATTAAATTAGATGGCAGTGCATTACAATCTGCAAAATCATTTACTGTACCACATTTCACTGCGCTCAGAGAGTAAAATCCCGAGAAAAGTCTATTAAAATATTTCAAATTCGCTTGGTCGCCATGTTCGTTTTGTACTTTACAGGTTTATGAAATATACATAGGTAAACTTGTATCAGTACCCTTTATCACCGTACAAAATTGCATGATATCTGTAATAGTTTCGGAGATATAGAATGTCAGTGAAATATTTCGCACAGCCGCCATTTTGAGGTTATGTAAACAATTGAACTAAATTAGACTCCAGTGCATTACAATGTGTATAAACATTTGCTGTACCAAGTTTCATTACGTTTGGATAGTTAAATCGCGAGAAATGTCTATTTAAAGTCTCAATTTCGCTTGACCGCCATGTTGGTTTTGTAGTCACCAGGTTTTTTGAAAGTCTCATAGGTAAACTTCTAGTAGTGCCCTTTATCACCGTACACAATTTCAGGGCGATATCGGTAATAGTTTCGGAGATATTGAATGCTAGTGAAATATTTCGCACAGCCGCCATGTTGGATTGGTGAGACGTAACAAAATTTGAACGGCACGGTCGAGGTCGCCGGGAATAGTGCTTTGAAATTACCGAGTTTCATTGAAATCGCTCCATCCGTTTAGATTTTATCTCACACACACACACGCACACGCACACACGCGCACGCGCACGCGCACACGCACACGCACACGCGCACGCGCACGCGCACACGCACACGCACACGCACACACACAAAAGGTGATCTCATAAGCCTATTTTTTCAAAATTGAAAATAGGCTAAAAATAGGATTAGTCTGGAACAAACAGACTGCAGTAATGGTAGTCTATAAAAAAAGTGCCTAAAGCATAACTTTTCTGTACACCAACCACATCTAATTATTGCTGCTGCATCACATTTATTACACTGTCCTCTCAAATTCTTGAAACAAAAATCTGCAGTATTACGAAAGTGGTGTGTGTTTCTTGCAGTTAATCCAGCTACCAGCCATCCGTACTGGTGAGCGCGGAGAAAGGAACTGCTGGAATGCTAGCGATCCCGCTGCTGCAAGGTAGCAGCAGGTGACTTCGAAGTCAGCGTTGTGTGAGATCTGGCGTGTCTTAAGAAGTATCGATCTAGGGGCTCAAGTTCATAGGTTGTGTTGGCTCGTATTCTTTTTATTGTTAACTAGCTGAAGTACCCGTGCTTCGCTACGCGTCATAAATAAATCACAATGTGATGGTGACAGTTAAAACAGGGGATAGGCGAGGTGCTGCGCAGAGGAAGATTAAGGATGGAACATCTTGTCCAACTACACCGTTCGGCGTTGATCGTGTTTTATAGCACAAATTTAGGTTTTACTCGCTAACCGTTGGAGATACCTTTCGGATAGAAAATGTAATTTTAAACCTCGTATGTGCCATCAAAAGTTTGCTATTTCTTAGCGTTCACTTTTTATTTGAAATGGAAAAATGAAAATTTGAAACCAAAGGGTGTAGTGACGTCACTAAAATGGTCGCCATCTTTAAATAGTGCAAAGTATTAAAATCAAAAGTAGCCTATATGTTAACCAGGTAAATCAGCTACTTCCATGTAAAATTCATGTAAGTCGGACCAGTGGTTCTTGCGTGATTGAGTAATACACAGACACACACCATCTCATTTTTAGCCTCGCTTCGCTCGCGTCATAGTCGTGTCATATTGTTATTCATTGACATGCAGGTTTAACCCCGGTAACACCCCTTTAGAACCTGAATATCCAAAAATCCTTCCTTAGTGGACGTTTTTCTTCCTGAATTTCACCCCTCCCAATAGGCCCCTTAAATTGGATTTATAAAAAAAAAAACGGTCGAACACCTCCTTATTTTAATTATTTATTCATTTATTTATTTTTAAGCTGATTGAAACTCGGAGAAAATCAAACCCCTCGCCTATGTCGTTTAAGAGATACACGCTCCGTTAGGAATCTTTCAACCCCCACTTTTCGTCCCTTTCACCTCATAATATACACCACATCGAAAAACCATTAGGCATGTGTCAGCTTATTTTTAATGATTAGTATATATATGCCAAGTATCACATCCCCAAATGAAACCACTCATGAGATATTGTTATTCAATGAAATGCACGTTTACCCCCTTAACACCTCTTTAGAACCTGAATATCCAAAACTCTTTCCTTAGTGGACGTTTTCGACATACAACGAACTTATCCCCAAAATTTCATGTTTCAAACTTCAATAATTTTGGCTGGGCGGTGATGAGTGAGTCAGTCAGTCAGGACATTTTCTTTCCTTTATTTTTGAGAATTTCACCCCTCCCCATGAACCCCTTAAATTGGATTTATGAAAAAAAAAACGGTCGAACACCTATTTACTTATTTAAACCTGTTTTCCCCCTGAGTTAGATGAGTGAGTAAGTGAGTCAATCAGTTAGGACACTTTCTTTCCTGTTTTCCCCCCCGAATTTCACTCCTCCCCATGGGCCCCTTAAATTGGATTTATGAAGAAATGGTCGAACACCTATTTACTTATTTTTAAGCTGCCTTTTCCGCTGAATTTCAAACTTATCGCCTATGTTGAATAAGAGATACAGTACACGCTCCGTTAAGAATCCTTCAACCCCCAATTTTCTCCCCTCTCACCTCATAATATACACCATATCGATAAACCTTTAGACATATGTCTGCTTATTTTGAATGCTAGTTTATATGCCGAATATCACATCCCCAAATGAAACAACTCGTGAGATATTGTTATTCAATGAAATGCAAGTTGAACCCCCTTAACACCCCTTTAGAACCTGCATATCCAAAATTCCTTCCTTAGTGGACGTTTTCTACATACAACGAACATAGCCACTTAATGTCATGTTTCTAACTTCAATAATTTTGACTGGGGGATGATGAGTGAGTAAGTCAGGACATTTTCTTTCAATTATTTTTCAGAATTTCACCCCTCTCATAAACCCCTTAAATTGGATTTATGAAAAAAAAAAAAACGGTCGAACACCTATTTACTTATTTTTGAGCTGTTCTTCCCCCCTGAGTTTGACGAGTGAGTGAGTTAGGACACTTTCTTTCCTGTTGTTTCCCCTAGAATTTCACCCCTCTCCAAGGGCCCCTTAAATTGGATCTATGAAAATCGGTTGAACACCTATTTACTCATATTTTAAGCTGTTTTTTCCCGCCGAATTTCAAACTTCTCGCCTATGTCGTTTAAGAGATACACGCTCCGTTAAGAATCCCTGAACCCCCAATTTTCACCCCTTTCACCTCATAATATGCACCACATCGATAAACCCTTAGACATATGTCTGATTATTTTAATGATTAGCTTATATACCAAATATCACATCCCCAAAGAAACAACTCATGAGATATCGTCATTCAATGAAATGCACGTTTAACCCCTTTATAACTCTTTATAACCCGAATAACAAAAATCATTCATTAGTTGACGATTTCGACATACAGCGAACATATTCCCAAAATTTCATGTTTCTAACTTTAATAGTTTTCGCTAGGCGTGATGAGTGAGTGAGTCAGACAGGACATTTTCTTTCAATTATTCTTACCAGAATTTCACCCCTCCCCATGGGCCCCTTAAATTGGATTGATGAAAAAACACTTGAACACCTATTAACTATTTTTAGCCTACTTTCGATTTTTGCAAAAAATGAAAGTAGACTTATGAGATCAACACAGGGCGAAAAATTGTGTGAGTCTGTGTGTGTGTGTGTGTGTGTGTGTGTGTGTGTGTGAGTCTGTGTGTGTGTGTGTGTGTGTGTGTGTGAGAGTGTGTGTACTCTGAATATCAGTCCCCCCCTATCAATTCATGCACGGTGAAACCGAATTGAACGAAATTTGGTACAGAGGTAGCATTAGCAAAGGGCACCTCAGTGTCATACTTTATATCGCCGCCATCTTTACCAAAACAGAATGGTGGCCACTCAAACGTTCAAAACGTAAAATCAAATTACGGCTAAACTAATCATCCGATCTCTACCAAATTTGGTGACAACATACCTTTATATAGGACGCGTCTTTCGTCCAACATTCAAGGTCATCGGCCGTACCATTTCAGGATGGCGGCCATGTGAATTATTCAACCATTTTAATCAATGGCTTAAGACCCACCAATTCCGATTATCGAGCTTAGGGTGGTTTAAGCTATCCTGAAGGTCGTGATCCGTTATTTATTATAATTTAATATTATAATATTATACTGTATGAGTGGCTTAAAAGAGATGAGCTGTCTGTGCCACACGACAAGATGGCAGCTGTCCTCATGTGCCTGTCTTATATTTCAATACGGTAGTTTTAGTATGTTGTATGTGATATACCCTACTGATACAATAATATAAACTTTGTATGAAATTATCTTTAATGAAGATGTACTGCTGTGAAGAAATCGTTTATTTAAAGTCATTATTTGCCAACAGCTTGTATCTAATGTCAGTTAAGAACACCATGATGTTAAGGATAGGATTAGCTCTGGGCTAGCGTGTTAGTCTGTCACGCAGTTGACTGGGGATCGAGTACTGCTGCAGATAACTTTTTTTTCTTGAATTCTTTTACAAATGATGTGCACGAGCTCTTTCCACAGATACTGAATAAGATGTCATTTAGCTCAAAGGAGAGGCTAATGTATACTCTCGTTTATTAATAAAATCACAGCCCCAGCATCGCACATAAACAGAAGACATTAGGAAAAGGAGAATAGAAGAACTAGATACACGTTGTCATTAACCACAGCCTTCTTAATGCCTCTGTACGGTGCTGTCCTCTTGTGGGTTATGTGGGTAATATTGTTCCAAACTTACCGCTGTGTAAATACCTGGCCTCCTGAAGTATGGCAATTTTGTAATACTGGTAGTTCAACTATTAGCCACGATCGCGCTCCGATTACCTTTAAACACTGCCAGCTGGATCGCCTCCCTCTTGGCTACTTTAAACTGTCTACTCATTCAACACCCTTAGGCCACTGCCATCGTAGTACATTACGATGGCAGTGCATAGGCATACAACATAAAGATTAATTCACTGATAGGTCGCAGCACCAATCTACTGTGATCGGCGTGGATTTTTAAAGGGGAAGATACCCAAAACGGAAGATTCTTAACTTAGCAGGCTGGCTTAATATAGAGATTAACGGACGTGAATGCATTACAATAAGTTAGTAGTTTTGTTTTTCAATCATCATAAAGTATACAATATTGATTGTGACACTTACTGGCTAATTATCAATATAAAAAAAACAAACAATACATTGTGGTAGAGGTGATTGTGTTAGGGATGAGGACAAAGAGTCATAAATATACCCATACATTTAGGAGAAAGTAGGCTATATGTTCTTTGCTGAACATCTTGTTTAAGCTGTCTTTTTCCCATGAGTTTGATGAGTGAGTGAGTTAGTCAGTCAGTTAGGACACTTCTCTCCTTCCCCCCCCCCAGAATTTCATCCCACCCCATTGGCTCCTTAAATTAATTTATGAAAAAAAAACCAAGATGTTCAGTAAAGAACATATAGCCTACTTTCTCCTAAATGTATGAGTATAGTTATAACTCGTTATTATCAAAGAGTATAATAGAACTATTCTTTGTTGAAGACCTTAGAAACGATTTACCTCTACCAAACGCCACAACCTAGATAAAAACTGCTACCATCATTGAAGAAAGAAAGATAAGAAGTATATCAAGAATGTTATGAATCTGGAGACATAATCGACCGGACTGGCTGCGTGGCTCAGCGGTAACGTTCTCGCTTGCTGGGCCCTAGGTTGCAGGTTCGTATCCTGGCGCAGTCAGCTGGCATTTGAGGGTGCACAAATGCGAGGGAGCCGTGTCAGTACATTTACTGGCACGTTAAAGATCCCCGTCGGGCCAAAATTCCGGCACCCCGGTGTCTCTAAAAGCAGCAGTAGTTAAAAGGGATGTAAAACCAATAACATTATTATTATTATTATTATTATTATTATTATTATTATTATTATTATTATTATTATTATTACATATACGACCTGCCGTGGGCAACATCCAACTTTGAGTTGAGGCATGTCTTTACTCGTCTGGTTGTGCATGGCTTTCACAACCCTAATTGAATTAACAAATCTTTCCATGACCCTACAGAGACGTGTGTATACAAACTATGTGGATATTTTCGATTGCTATTTGCCTGAAATAAAAGTAGTAATTAATAACCTGAACTAACACCAACGGCTTGAATTCAGTTACTATGTGAAATAGTTCTGTTCTTTACTTCAAATAACATTTTCAAGTAACGCAAAATAGGCTGTTACAAACCCTTTAAAATAAAAAGTAAAAATGTATCGTAGTATCATCTTGTCATTCTTCAAATTCGATGCGCATAGAATGCCAGTGGTATAGTAATCAATGGAGCCCCACGTAGACTAGTCGTGACATCTAGTGGTGAAATATCGAACAATATAATCCTAACAGAGCGAGTGCATTCTAGCGGCCATAAGAAGAAACTTTTCAATAAAATCTGGAAGTTAATAAGTAGGTCGGCGTGCAGTTACCTTTTTGGCAGCTAGATGTCTCGAGTAAATCTGCTGGCGAATTATGTTTTAATTAAATATATATTTTACACCATAATATGCACAATATAACGCTTAATTTTAAAACGTCTGAGTCATTACAAAACAATAAACATATAACATTTCAAGCATAAAACCTAGCTCTGATCGGGTTTGAACCATAGGCATTTGAGCGATAGGCTAACGCTCTACCACTGAGCTAATTGTGTCAACGAATATCGTTCTATATAAAATGACTTACATGGAACTTGTTAGCAAATAATGATTTATACTAAACGATTTCATCACTGGAGTATATTATTTATATTTAAAGCATTTCATACAAAGTTTATTTATTTTGTATCAGTACGCTATATTGCATGCAATACTCAAATTAGTGAAATATAAGTCAGGCACAAGATATCCGCTGCCATCTTGTCTTATTACTGAATCGGCTCAGCTTTTGAAAATCACGTCTGCACTATAGTATTACAAAATAAACTTTTAATTTCGAACGTGCCTCTTCCTTTAGAACAGTTAAAACAATTCTCGGCTCGATAATCGGAACTGGTGGGTCCCATGATATGGATTATAAAGTTTGCATAATTCGCACGGCCGCCATCCTGAAATGGTATGGCGGACGACCTTGTAGTTTGGTCACAAGACGCATCCTATACGAAGGTATGTTGTTACCAAATTTGGTAGAGATCGGATGATTTGGTTAGTCGTTATTTGATTTTACGTTTTGAACGTTTGAGTGGCCGCCATTCAGTTTTAGTAAAGATGGCGGCGATATAAAACATGACACTGAGGTGCCCTTTGCTTGTTCTACCTCTGTACCAAATTTCGTTCAATTCGCATTCACCGTGTTCGAATTGATAGGGGGGACAGACATTCAGAGTACACACACTCACACACACACACACACACACACACACACACACACACTTTTTTCGCCCTGTGTTGATCACATAAGTCTACTTTCATTTTTTGCAAAAATCGAAAGTAGGCTAAAAACGGTGGAACACCGATTTACTTATTTTTAAGCTGATTTTTTTTCGCTGAATTTCAAATTTCTCGCCTATGTCGTTTAGGAGATAGACCCACACGCTCCGTTAGGAATCCTTCAACCCCCAATTTTCACCCCTTTCACCTCATAATAATACACCACATCGAAAAACCCTTAGACGCATGTCTGCTTATTTTAAATGATTAGTTTATATGTCGAGTATCACATCCACAAATGAAACCACTCGTGAGATATTGTTATTCAATGAAATGCAGATTTAACCCCCTTAAGACCCCTTTAGAACCTGAATATTCAAAAATCCTCCCTTAGTGTATGGTTTTGACATACAACGAACATATCCCGAAAATAACATGTTTCCAACTTCAATATTTTTGGCTGGGCGATGGTGAGTGAGTGTGAGAGTCAGGACATTTTCTTTCAATGTTTTCTTCTTCAGAATTTCACCCCTCCCGATGAAACCCTTAAATTTGATTTATCAAAAAACTGTCGAACACATATATACTTATTTTTAAGCAGTTTTTCCCCCTGAGTTTGAAGAGCGAGTGAGTCAATGGGTTAGGACACTTTATTTCCTGTTTTTTACCCAGAATTTCACCCCTCCCCATGGGCCCCTTAAATTGGATTTATGAAAAAACGTTCAAACACCTATTTACTTATTTTTTATGCTGATTTTCTTCCGCTGAGTTTCAAACTCCTCGCCTATGCCGTTTAAGAGATACAGGCTCCGTTAGGAATCTTTCAACCCCCACTTTTCACCCCCTTTCACCTCATAATATACACCACATCGAAAAACCCTCAGACACGTGTCTTCTTATTTTTAATTATGAGTTTTTATGCCGAGTATCACATCCCTCAATGAAACCAATCGGGAGATATTGCTATTCAATAAAATGCAGGTATATCCCCTTAACACCCCTTTACAACCTGAATATCCAAAAATCCTTTCTTAGTGGGCGTTTGCGGCCCTTGAGGAAGCTGCATACCAAATTTCATTCCAATCCGTTGGGTGGTTTCTGAGATTTCGTGATGAATGTGTGAGTGAGTGAGTGGTATTTGACAAATAATATCTAGTAGATAGTGTCAAGTCTTTGTTATGCTATACTCGGTTGACAGTGCTGTGTGAGCAGTTGAGTAACTAACGGGTTTTCAAGTTAAGATCCTCATTTTCTATACCGGTAGTGCAGAGCCACTGCCTTCGTAATGTACAGGCCATCAGGCAGCGACTCTTAACGATTGATCAGCTGATCGGTAGGGGGTAGAGATGGCGACCATTTTGCTTTGTGCTGTGTTGTTTATATCTTTTATGAATGAGTATCCGCGTGAAAAGTGATACTTTAGAACGCTTCTACCTACGTCATCTAGAATGAGGAATATTTATTTTCTGAAACAAATGTTCATTTTGTAGGTAGGTTATTGTATCTACGCAAATTTTGCGTTGCATGTTTGTCATCACACAGAAGGTTATGTTTTAGTTAGGACCTCTATATCACTTATTATTTCGACTCATACAAGGTTTTTTGGATGGTAATAAAATGTTAGTTCAAGAAACTTCCTTCCCAGGTCGCAGGTATGTCAAAAGTTTGTTTATAGCAACTACCGGTATTATGAAAGAAATGATAATGTGGCTTGCTTCTCCTTCCCCACCACGACAATTTAAGAAAGCAATGCATACACAACATTCCTAGAAATTATTGGTAGGTACATTACGGTGAATAAAAGAGTGTGTGTTAACATTTCCCTGAAAGTAAGATACCATTCTTCGGGAGAGAAGAGCTAATCACTTTGATGGTAGGTTGTTAGTTAATATGGTTTCAATTATTGTAAGAAGTTCCCAAACTTCAGCCTATGCTAGGACTGGAAATATTTATAATATGATAATGCTGAGGTTAAGTTACTTACCGTATGTACATCAGAGAAGCGATATCCAGTATTCAGTATCTACTGAAGTCAGTCCAAGTTACATTATTTGTGAGAATGGTCTCTCGATCAAGCTCAAGTGAATATGGTAATGTTTTCGTGGCAGCGTTTGTGTAGGCTATTGATACCTGATTTCAAAATTACAACCCATTGTAAATTCCTGATGCAAGAAACAAGTTAGATTGAGTCATAGAAAATAAGTGCTGTTAGGATAGGCCCTGTTTAAGTCACCTTGAGGGTGGCCTGTGCATTGATTACAGTTAGAGATAGGTTACATGTGCTTTGTCATCCACGAGCAGTTCAGGACGTATCTGTTGAATAGCCAAGAGTGATGTGGGGTTTTCTCAGTCATCTACCATAAACCTTTTCAAAGCGGTGAACAACGAGAAAATGGCCATGAATAGATCTTATTCTCGACGTCAAAATACTGCAATTTAGCCCTGTTTGTGTGTTTCAACGTCCTAGTAAATGTGCCGGCAATGTACCATTTTGTTCACTCTCAAAATGCCAGCTGCATGATTCGAACAAGCGGAGCGATAATTAGGCGTATGGTAACGGATGGAAGTACCAATCAGCCCTAATTAGCATTGCAATTTTTCTACGTCTTGAAGCGGGAGCGTAATTTATATTAGGTTTGAAGAGACTGCGTGTGAAGGGAGCTATCTGACTGCTGCTGCGACTATAACGACCATAGGCGTGACGTCACAGTAGGAGCCTTACGGCCTGTACATTACGATGGCAGTGGCAGAGCGCAACTCGGATCCATTCGGCCGTGTCTCGACTTGAGCTATGTTGACATGGAAACTATCTGCCTTGCCATTCCTTCATGAGTATGTTTTATGATTTGATTAGCCTGTGCTTGAGTGCAAAAGGGCCGAAATCAGAAGAATGAGAAAGACTATCGAAAATTCATGTAGCCAGCGGTTCCGTCTGGGTCTTAAACTATGTGTATGCAAAATTTGGTTGAGATTGGTGAAACTGTGTAGATTTGTATACGGAACCAACCCACATACATACATACATACATACATACATACATACATACATACATACATACATACATACATACATACAGACTTTCACTTTTATATATAAGATTTGTCGGGATCATGATTACCATCTTCCAGAATTTTTCTTACATTTGCAGTGTCATTGTGGACACCGTATGAGTCTAAAAGGAGCAGGTTTCTTGCACTTGAAAATGGTAGGAAGGCGTCTTTTAAAAACGTAGTGAACAACTGCCTTGTCATTTTTCCTGACGATCTCCATTGCACAATTAAATTGTCTGGCTTGAACATTCTTTCTTGAACTTTGTCACTTATGCCAGTTGGTTCGTATAAAATCACAAATAATTTTGGCATTAGCTTTCCCTATCGGCATGACTGTTTACGAATATGTGGTTGCTCCTTTCGATTGCACTGGTCCCTTTATGTCACATGCAACTCTAAAGTTCTCCCCAAGGGCATTTCTTTATTAACACCACTCTCACCGGCATTGTAAACTTGTTCATTGGTATGACTCCATGATTATCTCTAACAGCCTGTATCTCGAACTTGCCGTGTTGTTACAAATGATGTTATTTTACGGCTTACTGTATTATAGCGCTTTTTAAGACATCCTAAACATGAATAAAGTAGAAAAAAATACCATTCTTATCTGCCCCTAACAGAAGGTTTGCTTGTTAGTGATATTTGACTCGAAGAACCTGTTCTATATTGAATTTGAAATTCTGATTTTCGTCTTTCATTATATTTGTTTTTTATTGTTTTTTAAATTGATATTAAGCTTTCATTTTTCTATTTATGCTTCCATCTCTAAATTGTAATTAACCAAATTTGTATTTTTAAACTGTGCTACGAGGAGCTGATGACCTCACTGTTTCGTTCCTTATAACAAGAATCATCATCATTTATAACGCGCACCTCGTATCAGTAAAACGCACTAGACGTGACTTATGAACTACCTCTACAGAGTTTTTCAAACATTGATTCATCCGTCGCCGCAAATTATGCTTGCACAGTGCTTACTGTAACATTGGACACCCCCCCTCACCCCTCTGTTACGTCACTACAGCATTTACGTATTCCGGGACGTCTCTTGCGCTTGTCAAGGTTGTAGCAAGTCCCGTTTTAACGATAAAACAGGGATGGAATGACATCGCGTCACTCTGCTAAATGGTTTGCCACTTCCTCGGTGAAGCAGTGGAAGTATGTTTGCCTCACGGTTTCAAACACTGGTCGAGGAAGTAGGATGAATTAACGTTCAGGAGGGTCCCTTAACTCGTTAGTCCATTCCCCCTCTCGCATTCCTAAGTGCAATGTGTTCCTCGTACATATGTACCTGTAAGTTGCCAGTCTAGTCTCTCTAATGTGGTGTATGTTACTGTATTCAGGATAATCTTCAACTATCAAACACCTGGTTTCAAACTCGCCACTTTCAGACTTAGATGTTATAGCCTAAGTGTAATGGATCTGATGATGATCGCTTGACGATCAAAACTGGTCATCCAGGTGTGTTTATTAATCTCATGTAATTTTTTCACGATTACGGAATAATAATAATAATAATAATAATAATAATGAAGAGGAAGAAGAATCCTCCTTTATTCAATCCATGGATTGATCTGCATCAGTTCTCCAGTCGACTCTATTTATAGCTTTCCTCTTCATCTCTTCATAGTTTCTGCATCCTACATCAGACATGATTTGCTGTACATATTGTAGGCGTGGTCTTCCTCGACATATTTTGCCTTCAACCATTCCCTCCAATACCGTTTTCAGCAGGCTATCGTGTCTCAAAATATGTCTTATCAGTCTATTCATCCTCCTCTTTATGCTTTTCCATAAGGTATAATTTTCCTCCACCTTTTTAAATACTTAAGCATTCGTTATTTTTTCTGTTCAGCTAATTTTTAGCATTCTTCTATAACACCATTGTTCAAAAGAATTTAACCTCCTTTTTTCTTCTTCTCCAATTGTCCTCGTTTCGCAACCATAAAGGGCAATACTCCAAACATACCGTTTTGATAATCTTTTTATGGTTTTAAGATTAATGGAATTTTTGCGAAATGCTAATTTGGCTTGTAAAATTCTACATTTGATTAATTTCTTGCTTCTTCCATCTTGGGTAATTTTGCTTCCGAGATATTTAAATTCTTGAACATTTTCTAGTGTTTTGTTGCCCACCACTAATTTCATACTTGAGTCTGCCTTTTTATCGCAGACTTTCGTCTTTGACTTATTTATTTTCATCTTGTATTCATTACCCATGATTTCCTCTATTTTTACTATTATTTGTTTCAGTATCTGCAACTATGGCAATGTCATCTGCAAATCTAATCATATTTATTTGTTCATCTTGTATCGTTATTGCTAAATTTAAATCCTCTCGAACTTTATTCAATGCATCCTGGATGTAGGCATTAAAAAGCATGGGAGACAAAGCACAGCCTTGTCTAACTCCTTTCCCTATTTTTGCTTCCGCTTGTTCATTTCCAATTTTAATCACTGCATTTTCATTTTTGTACAAATTCCAGATTATTCGTCTATCTCTATATGGGTACAATCATGTGGACCGATTGAAAACCATCAAACTTTTGTTTACTAAGGCAACACCTGAAAATGGCTTCTAACACCATAATGAGGAAATTACTTGTTATATGCGACTGTTTTTACTTAATCACCTTTGAATTCATTTATGGGGAAGGCGGATTACAAGTGATAGCGGCATGGTAGAGATGGGGGTGGCCCGTACATGATTCAATTTCAGACTGAGTGGTTCGCAGACTTCTACAGCTTAGGAAGCACTGATTGTAGAGTTCTCATTTAATTACAGACCTCGCACAAAGCATTGCTATATGCAAATCTTCTCTTCGTTTCCAGGAAGAGTTACGTAAAGTAGCAACATTTTTTCGTCTACGGTTCACAGCTCCTGGTCTGTTGTTTCAACACAGCACTGATAATATCACCAGCTCCGTCACGCCACTACAATTATAGCCATTGAGAGCTCGCAAAATGCAGACTCAACTAGTCTAGAAGCTTTTTAAAGCAAGTTTCATTTATATCCTGGCGAGGTTCTACTCATCGCCGCGCAAAGCACTGAAGTGACTATAGACTGCACCACCTTAAATAAGTTGCTAACAATGTAACCTTACCACTTGTCCCCTATCACTACAAAAAGGGTGATTACATAATCCACGTCACCTTCAATAATATAACACTCAAATCGTTGAAAGAACCTCTATCGTATTAAAAACAAGTAGTTCGGTGACAAACTAATGAGCCTACTTTTCTTAAAATTTAAGTTTCATGCCAATCAATATAGACCTATCTAGAATAATGACGAAATTAAGTAATAGAGTAACTTACTACAGTTGGCAGCCCTGGTGACTCTGAATATATTCTTAGTTCCATCTCTTAAAGTACAGAATGCGCATACAAAATTTGGTAGAAGTTCAATTGATAGTATGGACGTTACATGCTGTTTGACATTGGATTTATCAGTGCGCGTAAAATCAATTTGGGAACAATGTCATTTATGTGATGCTCAGAATGAATCTGAAATATTACGATCTATTATAGTGCCAATTTTGGATAAAATCCATGCGTTAATATAGAAGTTATATGTAATTAAAATTGAAACTATCAGAAAGCTTAGAATCATGTTGGCAGCACTGAGGTATATTAGTTTCTCCAAATTAATCTAGAACGTGTGCAAAGTTTAGAGCTGATGGCCTGCATACTTTCTGATATATTGATATTAGGATTAAACAAATAGAGAGAGCATTTATTAACAGTTGACAGCCCTGCTGGTTCTTAAGAATACGCATAGTCATAACGGTTATGGTATACAAAGCACATACGAAATTTGATTGAAATCCATTGGTTAGTATAGAAGTTATATGCATTTAAAAACTGGACCTATCGAAAGGCTTAGAATCATGTTGGCAACACTGGCATGTATGGACTTCTAAAAATTAATCTGGAATACTATTGTATATATGTGTGCCAATTTTGAAATAGTTCGCATGCATAACTTCAGAGATATCCAACATAGAGCTCACAGTTCAATTGAGATTTTTCAACAGTTGGTAGCACTGACGTCAATTTCAAATATGGCCGTGAGATATTTAGGCATAGGTCTTTACTCTTACCAAATTTGGTTTCGATAACTGCAGCCGTTTAGGAGTTGACACACACACACACACACACACACACACACACACACACACACACACACACACACACACAGCCAGACAGACATACATTTTCCCGGATCGCTCTCGTAAGTCTACTTTTTCCTCATTTTTGCAAACTGAGAAAAGTAGGCTAAAAATATAGCAAAACTAGAAGAAATCAGTGGAGAACGCAAAATATAAAATGTATCATTCATATAATAAATGGAATTTAAAGACGTATTTGTGATCATTATGGTAAAGTACGAAAATAAATTCGTGGCCGAAGTATTTTTTAAAACACCTAGCCATCTGGAGCTCCCAAGTGTGTCACTATCATTTCTCGTCAAGGCCTGCGTATGCTATACATTTGGACGAAATTGGTGATGAGTACGCATAAGCGCGGTCCTTGTGAGTGATACGACGTGAATTCTCCGAACTGTCAGGTTATAACTGTTTGAAGCCCCCCGTAACAAACTAGCCAATGTCTGAGGAAACGACCATGACTTAGCACCGTCAAGAGTCCTTCCGCAGTCATGTGGTGTATTGCATCCTGCCAAGTCATGCCGGGCATTGACCGCCGAGGGTTGACGGCACCCTTCACGATCGCTGTGATGCACGGCTTTCCTTTAATGATGCACCAGTACGTGTCACCTCGTAGGACGTTAACCATTATACTTCCCTCAAAGAGGTACACAGAGCATATAAGGTAAAAAACACAGGCCTAAAATAAATACAACATCCATTAGAAACATGTTGTTAATGAATTTTTGGGGCTATGCGAATCGTGGTCATTTAGCTACGTGTACTTTGGTGTATATAAGGGTAAATGTATGTGCATATTTAAAATATAGACAGCATTTTTTTTTTGGCTTCAGAAATGAAATCTCATTTAATTTTGTTAGTTCTTCTTGTGTCCCACAAGGGTCCAATCTTGGGCCACTTTTATTTCTAATTTTGGTTAATGATTTCCCTAATATTGTTTATTACTCTGACTGATTATTGTTTTCCTTTGATGTAACGGTATATACGACCATACACAACTTGAGAGACGAGAATAACCTGCAACAGGATGTTAATAATATTATTTCATGGTGCGATAGTAATAATTTATTCCATAGCCTAATGTAACAAAAAGAAGTGTCATGGTATTTACAAGGAATATATAAATGCTAGATAATGTATTGGAGAAACAGCACTCGAAATTGTACCGTCGGTAAATGATTTACCTTCACGATGGTATCCTCATCTTGTCGTGATGTGGGGGCTTGAGAGCCCAAATGATCTTGCGAGCTATGCCGGCGGGAGCGAGAGTTCCTGGTAGGGTCTCCCATGCCGGACAGATCGAAGGTGATGGGTCAGACAAAGAGGGATACCCTGGTCCTCCAGGTTGGGGCTAACAACCCCATAGTCTGTTATCAAACTCCAATACAATAATAGCCGGACTGATGATAATGATAAACGACCTATGCAAGGAAAATGTAAACGGAAAAATGATATGTACATAGTAACCTGGAATGTGAGAACACTGAACAAACCTGGAGCGTTGAAGGGCCTTCAGGAAGAGATGGAGAAATATAGTATAGGAGTGGCAGCGATCCAAGAGATCAAATGGAGAGGAGATGGTATATTGAGAAGTG
The DNA here is from genome assembly GCA_946902985.2 of Meconema thalassinum. NCBI lineage: Eukaryota > Metazoa > Arthropoda > Insecta > Orthoptera > Tettigoniidae > Meconema > Meconema thalassinum. Next base: position 176,969,556 of record OX336401.1, read on the forward strand.
ATAACCATACAATAATGTATAGTGGAGGCGACAGTGGAAGAACAGGTGGCACAGGTTTCCTCGTGGATAATAGATATAAAACAACAGTACTGAATTTTAAGCCAGTAAATGAAAGGACATGTACTTTGAGAATGAAGGCACGATTCTTTAATATCACCTTTATATGTGTATATGCCCCCAAAGAAGAGGATGAGGTGAAAGACACGTTCTACAGTCAGCTTGAACAGGAACTCGAGGGTATAGCAAGGCAAGATGTACACATCGTGTTAGGTGATTTCAATGCGAAGGTGGGAAAAGAAGAAGCATTTAGAGAGACGGTAGGAAAGGAAAGTCTGCATGAGGTATCAAATAATAATGGACAGAGACTCATCGACTTTGCCATGGGAAATGAAATGATTGTGAAAAGTACATGGCTTCAGAGAAAGAATATAAGGAAAGTAACGTGGTGCTCACCAGATGGAACCACATTCAACCAAATTGACCATGTGGCAATTGATAGAAGACACGCATCTGATATACTCGAAGTTGATAGTTGTAGAGGAGCGGATTGTGACTCTGACCATTTCATGGTAAGGGTAAAATATAGACAGCATATAGCAGTGTACAGATCTGGAAAGATGAGGAAAGACCCTAGAAGGTATAATGTCTTAAAACTAAAAGAAAAGGAAACTGCCGAACAATATGAAACACATTTACGGAAGAAGTTGGAGACTAAACAAAATTGGGATTTAGAAGGAAAATGGAGTATAATGAGGGACGCACTACACGAAGCTGCAGAAGAAGTACTGGGGACAGAAGAAATGATTAAAAGACAAATCTGGTTCAATGAAGAATGTAAAATAGCTATAATGGAGAGGAATGCTTCAAGGGAGAAAATTATAAGTAGACCAACGAGAAACAATACAGAAGAACATAAAAAGAAAAGGAAAGAGGCAGATAGAATTTGTAGAAGAAACGGGAATCAGAGAAGAAATGGATTGAAGAGCTAGAAGAAGAATACAATAATTAAGAAGTAAGAAAGTACTATAAACTAATACAGGAAGTGAAGAAGGGCTTTCAACCCCGAGCAGTTTTCTGCAGAGATAAAGAAGGAAATTTCATAGGAGGAGAAGAACAGATTTTAGATCGATGGGCTGAATATTTCAGCGAGCTGCTCAATGCTACTGCAGAGACGGCATTGCTAGAACAGGAGGGTCAAGAGAATAACCAACCATGGTGCAAGGATAACACTGATGCAATGCCAGTACCCGTGCCGACGCTGGAGGAGGTTAGTTTGGCAATTAAAAGCTTGAGGAATGACAAAGCCCCAGGGGGTGATAATATTTCAGCAGAGATGATTAAGTGTGGTGGGGAACATTTGGCAAAGCTGGTACACCAGTTGATTGTGGAGATATGGGAGAAGGAGGTGATGCCAGAACAGTGGAACACGGCCATTATTTGCCCAATCCATAAGAAGAATGATAAAGCAAAGTGTGAAAATTATCGTGGCATAGCACTGCTTAGTGTGGTCTATATAATCCTAGCCAAGGTAATGGCTATGAGACTTACACCTCTTGTTGAAGAGAGACTTAGAGAATACCAGTGTGGATTCCGACAGGGTAGATCGACGACGGACCATATCTTCACAATAAGGCAAATAATGGAAAAGTGTTACGAATATAATGTGGATGTGCACCAACTATATGTGGATTTCAAACAGGCTTATGATAGTGTAAAAAGGAAAACTCTGTATCAGACCTTGATGGACATGGGATTCCCACCCAAACTAATCAGATTGGTGCAATTGACTCTTACTGGCACAAAATGTCGAGTTAAAGTTGAAGGAAGACTCTCAAAAGTTTTTGAGGTAAACCAAGGCTTACGACAGGGAGACGTACTGTCCACGCTGTTGTTCAATATAGTACTTGAGAGAGTAATGAGGACGATAGATATCAGCGATTCACGAGGCACGCTGTTAAACCGTATGAGCCAAAATCTAGCGTATGCTGTCACGAAGAGTGAAGGATCTTGAAGAAGGGTTGGGACGGTTAGAAAAAGAATCAGAAGAAGTAGGATTACGAGTGAACTACAACAAAACGCAATATTTCTTATTGTCTAGGAGAAATACTTTGGAGACAGATAAATATATAAATTTATTTATAAACCTAAATGGGGTGAATTTTGAGAGGTGTAAAAGTTTCAAGTATTTGGGAGTACTGGTTACTGAAGATAATGGCAGAAGAGAAGAAATAAAAGCAAGAATTGCAGCCGGTAATAGAGCTTATTGGGCACTGATAAAAATCCTCAAAGCGCGCATCCTCAGTAGAAGATCAAAGGTGACAGTGTACCGAACAGTTATAAGACCAGTGGTAATGTACGGCTCGGAAACATGGACTATGACTGTGAGAAGATGGGAAAGGAAAATACTGAGGAAGATTTATGGAGCAGTGAATGAGGCAGGAAGAAGGAGAATACGGGAAAACAAAGAATTGGGAGGAATTATATGGGCGTCCTGATATAGTTTCGGAAATAAAGAGTAATAGGCTAAGATGGCTGGGACATGTGGAGAGAATGGCAGGTGATAGAGTGGTTAAAAAGACCTATAGAGGATATCCAGGTGGAAGAAGATGCAAAGGAAGACCTAGGAAACGATGGTTGGATGACGTGGAGGACGACTTACGCAAGATGGGAGTAAGAAGATGGAGGAAACGTACAGAAGATTGTCAGGATTGGGCAACGATTGTTGGAGAGACCAAGGTCCTACATGGACTGTGGCGCCGAGTAGTAGTAGTAGTAGTAGTAGTAGTAGTAGTAGTAGTAGTAGCAGTAGTAGTAAATGATTTAGGAATTATTTTCGACAGCAAATTAACTTTTAATAGCCATATTGCAAATATAATTAGTTCGGCCAACAAGATTATTAGAAACTCCAAGTTATTTACTCAACCTGGAGTAATTGTTAAGTTGCATGTGAGTTTACAGTGGTCCGAAGCAAGTTAGAATATTCAGCAGAAATCTGGGATCCCTTTCATAAAGATCAAATTAGAAACATGAGGTTGTGCAAATTACATTTCTCAGATACTCGTATTTTAAGCATTCAATGTGTTATGCCAATTTAACTCGTCGATTCAGTTTTTACGAAATTTGTTCAACGAAAGTTTGATGCTTTTCAGTCGGGCAACACGAATGTACACAAATGAGAAGGGTTTACATGAGATTAATAAATACACTAGGATGACCAGTTTATATCGTCAAGCGATCATCATCAGATCCATTACACTTAGGCTATACAATTTATGTCAGAACGTGTAGGTGAAATTATTTACAATATGTGCACTTGTTTAGTTGCAGTATTCAACTCGTAGGTATTTGTTAGTTACAGTCTATGTGATGTTTTGGTGAGATACTGGAAGTGCTGATTGACCTCCAAACTTGCCTGTTTAGAGAGAATATGTGGTTGTAGTCAAATGGTCAAGTCAGGTTGAGGCTGACAAAGAAAAAGGAAAGCATCATCGGAACATCGAAGCTGAGTTCAGAGATGGTTTAGGGGCTGCGACAACGTGGTCATGTAGCCCCGTGTACTTCGGGTGTGTGTACAATCTGTCTGATAACCGGTGTTAATTGTGATGACTGTATTAGTGTGTGTATCTGTTTTAATTCAAGGACTGCAGACGATCAATTTTCAAGTAGTTCCTACTTTTGCCACCAAACGCCACCGTCAACGACTACTAGTTCAGAAATTAGTTACCAGACGTCACCGCAATCGGCTCTTGGCAACGAACGTAGGAACCTAAGAGCGTTCTTTGCATTCCTAACTTATCCAATTTAGCTTCACACAGATGTAATTAGTTGAAGGTTCTTTAACATGCCATAAATCTATGACATGGGAGCGCCGGATTTACTTCCTCCGAAGGAAGGCATACTGAGGGATTTTTAACGCTCTTAAAATATCCGACGACTTCGGCCGGATTTGAACCCGCGATCTTTGACATAGAAGCTCAGCATGCTACCGACTACGCCTCCGAAGCCGCCTGAGATCAGAGAGGATGAAACTAATGTGGGAATAAAGCAAGAAGATATTTTGCAAGAATTGAACTGCTATAAGCGTGAACAAGGTGGTTACCATGGCAACGAGCAGTGCAGCGTATCAGCTCACGTGGCCTAGTGTCCTGTTTGGGAACGATGATCATAAGCATCACACACGGCGCTGACATTGATCAGTGATAGGGGTCAAACAGAAGTGTGGCATTTGTAAATAAACGTAATTATAATTAAATGATTGCATAATAGAACCGGTCCGCAGCCTCCCACACGTGAAGCCTGGTCACGTGACGCAGCACAGTTGTTAATGAGCTCGTAAAATACTAAACAGGTGCACTTAAGGGGACTGGGGGGCGGAGATAGAACTCAGAACCAAAAATGTAATATCAATTGTGATGCTTTTACAAAATTACTGTACATATTTCCAAGGGAAAACACGCATATCTTATTATATAATACGCTAAGGTGTATGTTTCACTAAACCAAAGGGAGTTAGAAGGTGTGGTCTGTACCAAAAATCTTACAAATGGTCTCAATAGTACAGGAAAAATCTTGCATATCTTGAACACTCAACAGAAATATAGTTATTTGTTTATAAAGTGCTTAAACAAATAAACAAGACGATAGCCCCTGGCAGTACTGTGTCGCGTACAGCCCGCATAGCACTAGAGCCGGGCGGGTAGTCTGTACACATGGGGCGCACACAACCCATTATGCGAGAGTTCTCGCGCGGGTCCGCTAGTTGACTCTTATTTTAGGTAGATTTCATAAGAATACTAGCTATTGCAATGGGTATGATATCCTCCAGATCCCAAGACCGCCGTCAGATCAAAAGTTTAATTAATTTATATATACAATACATCTATACATCCAGAGGCATGGTTGCGCAGCGGTCAAGCTGTATGCCTCTCATCAAGGCGGAGCGGCTTCGATTCCCTGTCAAAGTATGTGAAATGCCGTGTCCTGTGGTTCCAATTCCGCGTAAAGAATAGGTCCCGTGGCTTATGATCGCGAGTTTTATTGTCACGTTAAACTACAAGCTTCCTTCCCTTTCCCTTTTTATATATCACTTTCTTGTGGACACGATAACTACCGGCATTCCGCACCAGTCACTTTCAAATTAATACATGAAAAAATACAACCATTTCAAATCTCGGTCAAGTTTGTTAACTGGCCAAACCAGACTAATCTGTACCTCATTCAGGTAATTAGGATTTATGTTAGTTTGTATTTACTCTTAAAAGAAATAGAACTATTTTCTGCTGCTCTGAATAAAAATGCAATACACAATAAACCATTTACAGTGATTGAGGTACATTTTGTAGATAACACATACATTAAAAAAATAAAAGTAGCAAATTTCTTATAATCTTGGGAGATATAAGGAAAAATATGCACAGTAAACAATTTGGCAAATGTTGAAAATTTTCTAAAAATCTCTTATTAACATAATAATTTTGGCATTATACAACCCGAAGGATGTCTACCACAACCAACTAACAGATTTCCTTGACAATTCCATGATTTTCCAGGATAAATCAGAAAATTCCTTGAGGAACAGTAGCAGCCATAATAAACATATAAAACACAGTTTGTTCTTAAAGAGTATTTCAAAAAGTGCTAGCATGACAAAGTTGAAAAGACTACGAAAAAAATGCAAACAGAAAAAAAATAATACTTTCCTATATTTTGCAAATTTCCCAATTTTTCATCGAGAAAAACTATTGTACTTGTGAGTATTGAAAGTTGCTCGTCAATGGCGATGCTCTCAAATATCATACAGTTACTCATTTATATAATGAAAAGAAAGCCTGTAGTTTAACGTGACGTTAATCTCGTGATCATGAGCCACGGGACCTCCTTTTAACGTGGAATATGAACCACAGGACATGGCATTACACTTCCAAAATCTCACATGCATTGACCGGGAATCGAACCTGGTCCGCCTTAGTGAGAGGCCAACAGCTCTACAGCTGCGCCACCACACCCCTCATATTTATATACAAATACACAATCTACATATGCAATTTATATGCTCTATTTTGCAAGAAATGAGAGCTTACTGATTTACCGTCAGTACGAACATACATCTACATCTATATACTATATACTTTTCCCCCATCAAAATTTAAATGCTTAATTTCCAATTATTCAAGGTTTGACCTTGTAAAACCAAAATTCCCCGAGTATTCCCTATGTTCCATAGTAGTAGACAACTTGAAAAGTTGCTTTTGGTTAGCAGACGCATGCCATTACTGTGATATGTGTATCATTATTGTCAACAATATTTGTAGCATTTTCAAAAATCGAAAGAATATTGACATTTTTCTCCTCTCTTAAGCTGGATCCCCAACCTTTAGTGGACTCTGAAATACTGAGTCTGCCATCTACAACAGGGACGCAATGAAAGCTCGTCAGTAAGTGCGTACTTGTGAGATGAAAGCTAAGCTGCACATCCCAAGGTAGACAAGAGAATGGTATATTTCACACAATTACCAAGTAAGTAATGCTCCTTTGTTCAAGCACGTATCTAAGTCTCTTCTTTCAGACGTGTTTTCTCCTTCACTTACATGATCCTATAGGTAGATACGTCGGTTGCTATTTCACTCTTAGCTATTTATGAATGTATTATTGCGAAATATTGCTACTGGAGTAAATGACTGTATTCTGGGCAATAATATCAGGGTTTGAACCAATTCAGACCTAAAATTCTCATCTTAATTCAAAGATTTCTTTGTCAAGATTTGAACAAGCAAGTTCTCTGATTTATAACCTCAGATCTGCATGTCTGTAAATTGTTAATGGCCGACCATTGTTTAGATTCTATACTGAACTGAGTAATTATATTTGCAGCCAACGGCCATAGCAGGGTATTTTTAATTTAACACCCGTTATCTCCCTGCAAGTTCAATTTCCAACTTTGGCTACTTTGTCACTGACACCTAGCGCTGAACGTTGGAACTTTATAGAGCGCTTCTAACCAGCCAAATATAACTTAGAACATTTGGCTAAACACTACCAATTGTAGCGGTAGGTTCTTTTACATGCCATATATCTATGACATGGGCCCGGTGGCTTTACTTCCCCTTCGAAGGAAGGCATACTGAAAGATTTTAACGCTCTGAATTATCCGACGACTTTTTTCCGGGTTTGAACCTGCGATCTTGGTCATAGTAGTTCAGCATGCCACCAACTACGCCACCGAAGCCGACTGAGTAATTACAACAATAATTTTACTGGTGCAGTGACTGTACAATTCTGAAGAAAAAAAATCGAACAAAGATAATTTTATTGATGAAACAAGCCTCAATCTTTCTCCTAGTAAAAAAATATGCCCCAGTCAAGTTTCTCTATAGAGAGAAATATTGAATTACGGATCCGTTTTTTTGTAACGCCTAGATGAATACTTGTTGCCTTTGGGAACCGTATAGGCCTTGCTTATTCGTGCATTTAAAACAACACCTTCAAGACATTTGAATTTAGGACCTTTTATTTTTTTATTTGTTGTTGTCGCTTAATTTTTAAGTTGGTATGACGTTAGATATCGTTCAGATACACTTCCCTTCCTTTTATGTTTCCTTATATCCATATAACCCTCCGACCTCCCCCCCCCCCCCCCCCCGCCCCCTTTTTTCTTTTGGACATCCTCATTCTTCGAGGAGTCTCTATATTTTCATCCCGCCCCCTTTACCTTCTGCTTACTTACTACTCTGTCCGCCGTTCTACCACGGTCCATACAGTAATTTCTGGCAGCTGCTGTCTGGTGACGAACAGAGGAATTTGTCTATATTTTTTTGTAATCTCATTGATATACTTTCTTTGGCCACATTGTTTATTTCCACTGAAAAAGGAGGCAAGGTTTCTCCGAAACGTATGGTTCAAATCAAAATACACACGGCATTAGCCCAAAAGCATGAATTATTTATATAATAATCCGGGTCGTGAAAGCCTTACTATGCAAATATCCTCAAATTGTGAATCGAGATTTTGTAAGAAATTTTGATATTCTCTATGTCGCAAGCTATGTGGACGATTGAAATTCACTACTTTTACAGCGACTTTCAAACCACTATGTTGATTTAGGGATTTACAACAAAGGATTTCTTGGTGCAGTGATATTGCATTACAGAAATGTTTCCTACTTTACCTGCCTCGGTTTGCTGTAATTTAACTAACCCTTCTCGTTTTCCTGCAAATGCAGGAGCTCCGTCTGTTGTTACGTATCGCTAGGATCACTAGGCCTACTCTCATCGCGAGCCAGAGAATAGAACTGAAAATTTGTGGCCCGGTATTTCAAAGTTTTCAGCCAATATGATGTAATGAATATTTTCACACCAAAAAACGACAATATCAAGATAATTTATTGTAGGAATATCTTTAATGTGGCCTCCAAACCTTGAAGTAAACCGTATGCGATATAAATTCCACATAGCCACCAGTACGTCGTGGTATGAATCTTTGCCACCGTGCGCGCTCATTGTTTCCGTCCCATCCATTTCAATTTTATTGTTTCCGTCCCATCCATTTCCGTTTCATATTTCAAAATCACTCCCCTCACCAAAAAAAAAAAAGAAAATACAGATACCGAGGTGAACGATGTAACACATCAAGAAACTAATGGGCAACTACGAGCAAAGCTTTAGAAATAACATTTAAATTTAATAAAGAATATATTTAAAAATCAGATCTGTCACAACTGTGGGCTTTAATTTGATAAGATAAAACAATTTTGTGGGAAATGATCTGCACTAAAGAAATAGAAATAAGGATTGCAATAGGAAAATAAGCCTTCAGTAAGAAAATAAAATTATTTTGTGGAGTAATGAAAGTAAGCCTAAGGAAGAGATTAGTGAAATGTTTTATTTGGAGTGTAGCGATGTATGGAGCGGAAACTTGGACGCTTAGGAAAGAATAGAGGTTTTCGAAATGTGGCTATGATGGAGAATGGGGAAAATAAGTAGGAAGGACAAAGTGAGAAATGAGGAAGTATTAAAGAAAGTAGGAGAAGAAAGGATGATGCTAAAGAAGATAGGGAATGGAGAAATGAATTTGTTTGGACACTGCCTAAGAGGAGATGGTTTGGTGTAAAGTGCATTAGAAGGGACAGTCCAAGGGAAAATCCGAAGAGGAAGAAGAAGGTTTTCAGATGCTGGATTCCATCAAGATTGATAAATCTTATGAGCTGATGAAACGCGCTGCTGAAGACCGGATAAGGTGGAGAGAGGAAACCTGCCATCAGGCCATAAATAGAATAAAAATTGTTCTTTAAAAAATGTTGGTATGGTATCGTTAGAAAGCGAAGGGTCTGTACCTTAATAAGACGTAAGAATAAACATTTGAAGATTTTGAAGATATTAAGCATTATAAAGCCCATTAATTCAGAATCAAAAGATTTTCGTGCAAAGTCTAATATATTAGCCTGGTAGTATAGACAACTTGGTGTTTAACCCTGTTTGTAATATCGGTTTTTTTTTCGGGAGAGCTGACCATAGATGTTACAAGCGACGAGCGATCACTGAAGGGATATATAATATTGAAGATGAGTGACAAGTACACGGGGTAAGAACAATCAAGGGGAGGGAGAGACATTGGGTCAAGATCCGTGAGGTCATCCATCTTCGTTGGCTCTTTGTTCACATCATCCATTTATAGCCAGGATTTCTGAATCACTGTTTGATTTCGCAATCTTACCTTGAGATAGAACTTAAATATTCCCAAAACTTCGCAGCGTTGATAAATAACTTGGATTAGAAACAGTAAAACACTGACAAAATGACAAAGAAATGGCTAATTTGAAACTTTACGTAACTGATTAGTGGATGAGTGTCATCTCTTTTGGGGAAAAAGAACTTTGTTTTTGCAGGATCAAGCAAGGCCAGCTAATGCAGGTCACGTGACCACATACGGGTGTAAACATAACCTAACACAGAACGAGCTTCTTTGACAGGGTAATGGCGCACAGCACGATGTCTGGTATAATGATCAATTTACACAATAGGTTATGTTTACTGGAGATTTACACACGTGAGGATAGTCGCATCAACTGGAACGTTGGTTGGATCCTCTCAAGCACGCAGAACGAACAGGGTAACGATGCATCTTATGTTACTGCCTCAGAAGAATCTGGCACTTGAAAAAGACAATACTGGCTTGCTTATTGACAGCTACAAACTCGACTGGATTGCGAAAAGCAGTTGAGGATGGGCTTGGCAGAGAGTCTAACCCTTTATAGGGCTTCTTTATGTGTTAAACATTTTAATTTATTTTAATTATTATAATTATTAATAATGTTATTTTTTGTTTCTCTAACTTTATTGTTTGCATATTTATTTTGAATCTTCAATTTATGTTCTTATAGATTTAATTTTGATATTTATAATGAATGAATTAATTAATTAATTAACTAATTTCCAATTGATTTTTACAATTATTTTCATATTCTTTACTAGGGCGCCCGTACTGCTCCGCAGCATAATTATTCAATATTGGATTTAAAAAATTACGATATTAAGTAATAGTTTATAACCTTTATTTTACAATACTTCCTTCCAGACAATGTTCGCTGTGCGTCGACTCTTAGTTTTAAATGATTTTCCTCGGGATAAGTCAACATAGAACATTCCATGGCCTAAAACAGGATCAGGCAAGTAGATTTCAACTCTAAGAAGCGTTTGACCATGCACTTTGTTGATTGTAATACAAAACGCTAGTGCAATACGAAATTTCCGTCATTAGAACCAAATATATGATTCCTACAATGAGAAAAACTGTTGAAAAAATGAGATGTAATATCGTATGTCCACTCATAACTTTCCTCAGAATCAGCCGATTTGAATGGTTAAGAGCTCAAATGATAGCGTTTGATTCACTGAGTGTTCTTAGACTAAAACGACCTTCGTAACTTAATAAGAACCGAAGATATGATTACTTCAATGTTGGAAAAAGTTGTAAAAAGTTGAAAAAATCAAATAATTTGAGAAAGGCGTAATTTAAGTGATTAGTAATACTTGATGACAAATCTGTGCATGAATAACTTTCATTTAAAATGAAGGATGAAGAAACTCGGCCGGATAGTATGGCCGGACGGACTCTGATAAGTTTTCATCAATATTTTTAATAATATAGATAGTTATGTCATTATTTTAATACTTATAGGCTATTTCTTTTATTATTGTAATGTTATTTTTATGATGTCTATTTCTATATTTATTTTATATTTACACTTTAATTGTTTTTTTTAGTTTAATTTTTTATTATTTTTATTTCATTCAAGTAGATATAGCGGGCGATTATTTCCACCGTGTAACTTCAGGGATTGATCACGGAAAGGATACGGAACAGAAATGATCTAATGAACGTATGTCCGGAAATGCATGTTGTCCATGCTAGAAACCAGTCTTCCTTCCCCGTTGCCTAACAGGCCGTAACTATCGGCGTTTCTTGCGGGTGACTTTGCCTCCCTTTCTAGAAGACGTACCATTGATGGTTCGCAGGGTTATGTGGCTGCTACATGATGATGCTCCAGCCCACTTCGCCGGTAACGTCCGGACGTATCTTAAGTGTGTCTTCCCCGGTCGATGGAGGAGGTCCAGTTGCATGGCCTACTCATTCACCATATCTCAACCAGTGCGATTTCTGGTTGTTGGGCCAACTCAAAAGTATCATGTATGCACAGCCCATTCGAGATGTGGAGACAATGGAGCAGCGTATTCATGCTGCCTTGACACTGTTCGGATGCAGCCTGGCCGATGTGAACGTGTTAGACAGACCATGCTATGGCACGTACACGCATGTGTGGAGGCACATATTGTAACTGTGGCTGCATTAGACCGAACGCCGTCTCTGTAACAAAGGATGATCTAATAAATGGTCCCTAACAAACAAACCAAGCATTTCCGGACATACGTTCATTCTCTTCCGTTCCGTATCCTCTCCTCGATCAATCCCTAGAGTTTGTACACGGTGGAAAAAATCACCCTGTATAAGCATATTTGATTTTTTGAAATTTGGCTTAAAGATTCAACTATCAGCATCTTTGAAAGCATAAACCGTCCTTACGACAGAGACCACTATCCCAGCAAATATATTCATTGTCAATACAGATTCCTTTAGTTCTGGAACGGAACGGGCTAACAGAGGAGAGGATAATGACTGAATACCACAAATGGGGAATAATGTCATACTTAGAACGGCGTTGCTAGTAACGATTATTCACAGTTACTGAATATAACTAACAATTAATATTATAACTTTCAGTTGGTCAACACAACAATTGTTATCCGCTGCTCCAGTAGTCTTGGCCGAGCTTATGGCGCGCCACGGCCCCCTGCTGTAGTATTGAAAGCGCGCGTATAGTATATACTTGACCTTGCAATAAGCGTGCAGGTGTTCAGTCACCAGTCTGAACCTCAGATGCTAATATGGTGAGACAGTTATCATTGCAACATCGTATTTTTGTATGTAAAACGTATTTAAAGTACGAGTCTGCTCGGCGGGTACGAGATGTTTAACAAATTCAACAATTTCGTGATGAAGTGCCACCTTCACTAGCACATATTCACGTAAATAAGTTTGACACTACTGGCTCAGTGCTCAATAAAGGACATAAAATAAAAGATCAGACACATTACAGTGGCAGAACTCACTCGCGTCAGCCAGAATGTGGTTACCAGATACAATGCCTGTATAACCCAGGAAGGTGGACACTTCCAGCATCTTTCATAAGGTAATATATCATACAGGATTGTACACACGCTTAAAGCAGGGAGCCGTGGCGTGCCACAAGCTTCACCAAGGCCACTGCACCACCGAATAACAAAACCGCCGCTTGGCGTTCTTACTTTATATGAAAGACCCTGTATGTTGTTACAAAGAAAACTAAGGGATGACATGTTTTGCTTGTCAAGTGAGCATCATCAGATCCAAATACGCAAGTCAAATAGCTCTACAAAACCCACAGCGACACCCACAGACGGTCTTGCCCTGAATAAACAAATACAAGAAAACCTGTCAAGAAACGTGTGCTAATTATTACTGATAGATATTAAAATATTAAGCACCGGAAAAATAACTTATTTGAAGGTTGCAAAACTCGGAAATGACCATCCCATCAACAACAAATAGTTCCGTGAAGAACTAAATCATATATCCTACTTATGTTAATTGCCTCTATCAACTTACACAATTTCAGTTTGATGGCTGTAATGAAATCTTAGATATTCAGAACCGACTAAATATTTCGGATGGTCACCATGTTGGATTTCAATATATGTAGGCCATAGTCTTATGTACTATTACATGACTATTATTATGTAGGTTCATTATTCAAACTTCAATCGCATGATTAGGACACAAGAAATAAGAACGAGATTTTTAAATTTCGCACAGCCGTCACCTTGAGATTGTGTAAACAATTCAACTAAATTAGATGTCTGTGTATTACAATGTGTATAAACATTTACTGTACCATGCTTCACTGCGCTCCGATAATTAAATCGCGGAAAAGGTCTATTTAAATGTTTCAACTTCGCTTGGCCGCCATGTTCGTTTTATAAACATTTTTACAGCGTCACAAACGTGAACTTTTAGTAGTGCCACGTATCAACGCCCAAAATTTCAGGGTGATATCAGTAATAGTTTCGGAGATATAGAATGCCGGTGAAATATTTCGCATAGCCGCCATGTTGGATTGGTAAGATGTAATAAATTTTGAGCGACAGGGCCGTTGTCTGACAAAATAGTACTATGTACTTAATGTGTTCCATTGAAATCGCTCCAGCCGTTTAGATTTTACTAGGGTGTGGGGTAACACGCACACGCGCAAAAGGTGATCTCATAAGCCTATTTTTTTTTCATAAATGAAAATAGGCTAAGAGCAGTCTTCCTTCCCCAAACTTATCTATGAAGGTGTAGCTACTGTCGCTGTGCCCAAAAACTACAGTAGAATTATAAAGTAATATGTGGGAATGAACCACAAGTGATTACTAAAAGCTATAACAAGAACATAAACACTGTTTATGTTCGACCCTGACTATTATGTGTCAGAAAACTGTATCATAATTAGGCTCATTATAACAGTATTTTTCATTATGAAACAGTTTCTCCCACCAATAAGAGCTCAAGAAACAGTTGTGTGACCAATTAGATAAGGATACCTTCACGCATGCGCTCAAAATCCAACATGTCTATATAAATTACCGAAATTGCACCGTCCATATGTTCGTGTAAATAAACTGGTGAATATGAGACAAGAAATGGCACTGCACCTTAATATCCCCAATATCAATTTCTACACAGCGCGTGGTTTTGAAACGACTTCGGTGACAGTTTTACTGAATACTGGAGCACAATCTGAACATATGGCATTGAAGCACACAGAGCGCATGCGTCGGTCGTTCAGAGATCTTGAAAGACAGAGATATCAAACCCACCGCTCGCTCTCCGATCACAAAATTCAAGTGGCTGACTCAACAGATATTTATGAATATTTATGTTAAAACATATAATAAAGTTATAATTATCGTCGAACATAAACAGTCGTATGCAACTCGCCTATAATGGTAATTAAGACACTCTTATGGAAATTATGAATCTCGCATACGCTCGTTTTATTAAAAAATACTCGTGTCTTAATTATAGCCATTATAGGCTCGTTGCATAAAGTACTATTATGATTTACCCTGGCGAAATTTAAATATTATATGTCATAAAACTGTATCATAATGAGGCTCATTATAGTACACGTTTTCATTATGATGTATACAGTTCCTCCCACCAATCAGAGCTCAAGAAACAGTTGTGTGACCAATTAGGTGAGGATAGCATCGCACCTGTGCTCACTTCCATGGCCCCCTATTTTAAATTTCACTGCGTGGCTAGTGTCATAGTGAAGTATTCCAGAAGGCCATGGTCAAATACATGGTATTGTCTGCGTCCCACGCGCCCTGTTCAGTATAAAACTGGTGAAATCTCGACAGATATTTATGTTCGAACATAAAATAGTTGTAATTATTGTCGAACTTTCGCTAGGCTCGTCTTATTAACATACTCGTATCTTAATTATTGCCTTTATAGGCTCCTTGCATAATGTACTATTGTCCACTACTAATGTGTGCAAAGATCTACTGCTGAACTGTAGAATGCTCAGATAACTAGGTTTGGTGTACAGTTTGTTTTGTAAATTATTTAAATAATCTGAGTCCTTTGAATATAAGTAGCTTTCATAAAAGCTTGTATCCCATGAAAGGTCTTCAGATTATTACGAAAAATCGTTTTAAAGTCATCTTTAGAATATATCATGATGATGATAATTGTTGTTTTAAGGGGCCTAACATCTAGGTTATCGGCCCCTAATGGTCTGGGTGATAGCAAAAGTGACAATGTAATGGAAACTAGATCGAAAATTAAGTGAGACGGAAAATACTTACAAAATGGAACTCAGAATAAAACGACTCACAGAATGTAGAGTGGAAATACTGACAGAAAGGAATTTAGAAGGAAAATACTCACAAAAGGAGTTTAGATTGAAAAATACGCACAAAATGTAGTTTAGGTTCAAAATACTTACAAAATGCAATGTAGATTCGAAATACCCTACTCACAAGAAGCAATTGAAATTCAAAATACTTACAAAATGCAATTGAAATTGAAAAAACACAATGCAAGTTAGATTGAAAAAGACCGGTTCAGATGCAAAATACTCACAAAGTGCAATTGGAATACAAAATACTTCAAAATGCAATTGAAATTGGAAATGCTTACAAAATGTATGGTAGATTCAAAATACGCACAATATGTGGAAGCCCGCGATTCAAAATAGTCTACTGTACTTAAAAAATACAATGAAGATTGAAAATACTTACAAAATGTGGTTGAGATTCAAAATACTGTTGCGTGCCACCCCCTAGTGGCACCTTTGTTAACTGGATTACGGTGGGTATAAAGCACAATACCAATTACTGCTTAAAGAAATAATTAATTTTATTGCAGCCAGAAAAATACACTACTCAACAGCAATTATTACCTTACTCCAGTTTCCTTACGGCGAGAACACTTCCCCTTTCACTTGTCAACAGACCACAGTTAATCCTCTTTGCTGATGAGTCCGGTCCCTTACGCTAGCTGAAAATAGCTGCACCCAGCCTGTCACCGTACTACACACTGTATCACAATGTAGCACAATCACTTCTGTCGCACTGGAAATAAACACACTCGCTCAAGACACAGTTCCTCTGTAGGAGTCTCACTTCCCCGCTCCACTAGGGGTTTCGCAAGTCACCACACTTCTGCCGCTCAGAATAATCGCTCACACTAGCTCGTAAAACACAACAACAACCACTGCTTGACAGGTCGCACTTATATAGCAGGCCGGTGACTCAATAAATGCTTCTAGATCCATCCAGGGCTCACGGCTTCTCGAGGTTTCCATCGCTGGTCCAGTCACGAATATTCTGGACTATCCCTTTGTCCTAGTAGCCCTGTTGCATAAGGCGCACGCAATACAGGAGGCAGGCCACAGCCCAGCCCTGGGGCAGTTGTGACTCATGCGGCGAGCGGTGACACAAACTCACAGCCGTAACAATACTCACAAAATGTAATTTAGAGACACGAAGGAACCAATTCAGAAAAACAGGGCGTGAATCTTAAAGAGAAAAGGAAACATAAGGAAAAGATAAAGAAGGCTGACCCCTAGAAGAAGGAGGGATCAGGAAAGATGAGACAAGGGCCAATTAAGGCGAGAAAGGAAGAGACTCCCTAGGCCTCGGATACTCTAATACCGTCGGGGTCGGATGAGAACAAGAGTTGACCAAGAGAGAAATCGACAGGAAAGAAGACGGAGAAGAGCCCAGCACAAGTAAGTGGAAGCAGTGCAGGACTCAGCTGGGGTCCCGTGGTCGCCAACCCTCGTCCCACTAGATGTGAGCCCCTGAGGGGGGGCTTTAGAATATAACGTCACAGCGTCACACTGGATGTAGCCAAGACGATTCTCCCATCGCCTTTTACGTCGCAGTGAATTAAAAGAAGATTTCTCTGTTCAAGGTTGTTGCAGAATTACATAAACAAGACGCAAATGATAGCGGAGTGTTACTTACCAGCATCTACCATATGCTGCCAGGTGGGAAAGCGCTTCTTCACTCGGAAACTCACTTTCTGCAGCGTGATGACGTAGGACAACATGGCGTAGCGCACGATATTTCGGCGCATCAGTCTTCCGCGCTCATCCTGTCCAACAGAGAGAGAACAACTTGAGTCTCCTTACAAGGGAAGGTCACGATTATATTCATACATAGCGCATTTAAAAGAGCAACATACACATTTCAGCCGCTATAGGCTATTAGAACAGGAGATGTCAGTTACGATGAGAATACCGTACGCATGAATGATTTATTAGGCGGCTTCGGTGGCGTAGTGGGTAGCATGCTGAGCTTCTATGCCCAAGGTCGTGGGTTCAAACCCGGCCGAAGTCATCAGATTTTTTTAAAAGCGTTAAAAATCCCTCAGTATGGCTTCCTTCGGAGGGGAAGTAAAGCCGGCGGTCCCATGTCATAGATTTATGGCATGTTCAAGAACCTTCACACTTGTGTGAAGCTAAATTATAGGTTATATTTGAGTGACGGTCTTAGGTTCCAACGTTCGACGCCAGGAGCCAACTGCGGTGGCATCTAGTAACAAAGTTCAGAACTAGTTGGTCGTTGACGGTGGCGTTTAGTAGCAAAAGTTGGAACTACTTGAAAATCGAATGTCTGCAGTCCTTACTTGAATTAAAAACAGATAACACACAGTAATACAGCCATCACAATTAACACCGGTTATCAGACAGATTCTACACACACCCAAAGTACACGGGGCTACATGACCACGTTGTCGCAGCCCCTGAACTAAGGAACCAACCAACCAACGAATGATTTACTAAACACATGGATGATTTGATACAAATAGTCAATAATATGACATGAAACACTCTAAACAGAGTTTACGTACTTGACGACTGCAGACAGTTGTCGCAGTGTGCATATTTGATGAAAGCAGGTTGGTTACAGTGCTCATGGACACACTCTTTCGTTAATCCTTCTTTGAAGCAGTACCTCGAAGGGTGTTTGAAAATACACCAGCAAAGTCTTTGGTGTAGCCGCAAATGCACATTTGATTACGTCGGAAATACACGAACAGCTTCTTGATGAATTGAATGCCTTCAGTAACAAAATCCCTCTTCGTATGACCTATACATCCCTCTCCTGCAAATACCGTTGCAGCATAGCAACTAAAACTTGACAAAGAGTTGGTCGAATAATTGGGATGTATAGCTCATACGAAGAGGGATTTTGTTACTGAAGGCATTGGATTCATCAAGCTGATTCCAGCAACTGAAATTAATCAAAGAAAAGTATTCGAAGTGTACGGTAGTTGTCTTGGACGTTCTTCACGATATACGGGCAAGGGAAAGCCACTGTAGTTGTCTAGGAGAATAGAACAAAACTATTTGTAATTTATTACTGACGAGAACGAACCAGAGAAATCGATTAATTGCTACAAATAACGATTAATCAATTGTGTGTTTAATCGACTGATCAGTTGGTCGAATAATTGATTACATTTTTAAAACTCAGTAATTTTTCTAGGTTTGTACCGCGTCTTGTGTGGGGTTTTGCTTACGACCAAGCTGGCTCATCGGTGGGCTCTTGGTGTCCCCGCCCGTGAAAGCTAATATACCATCTTTTTGGAAGCCTTCATAGGGAGGTTATAGCTGCTTGACCTTTTAGTTCTCGCAGTAAAGTGGTGCAGTTGCACTTTATATAAAGGGAGATAGCGCGCTGTTCGTCACTCCTGTGGGGGGTCCGGGCGGGGATACCAAGAGCCCGCCGATGAGCCACCTTGGTGTCCTAGGCGAAACCCCACACAAGACAAGGCACAAACCCAGAAAAATTACCGAGTTTTAATTCACTGGCTATGAAAACCAATATACCATCTTACATGTTTTGTCAATCAATCCTTTCACAACGCTCTCACAGAAACAAAACACACAATTAATCATAATACATTGTATTATATTTTTAAATAGTGCAACTTCTTTGCGAAACTAGGCTAAAACAAAGCAAAACAAAAATGTTCCTGTCCGAAATTGTAAACTTTGAACAAGAATTCAAAATTTTGCTGTAAACGCGTTCATTTTCTTTCATCTAAACCCTTCCCAATTTGATTGCTGTTTTGACTCTTATTTGGTTATTGTTAACAAAAACAAGGAAGGACACTTAGTATATTTAGGCTGTGTCCCAAAGCTCAAGTTAATAACTAGTCACTACGGATTTGGGTCATGTGTGCTTGAAGCATGGCCTCATTCATAAATGTGTGTTCTCAAACGCACAAGGTTTACATTTCGGTAGCAAACATCTATAAATTCTTTGTACGATGCGACAATCAAGAAAGCACTTTCGTTCACTAGCTACTACACACTAGTTGCTATGTGCCTAAGCAGTATTGGATCATGACTTGTGACGCCACATCTGGAATATCTACTGTAGTTCACTACGCCTGAAAATGTAGTTTTGGGACACAGCCTTAATAAGTTTAATACATTTCTATACATCATTCCAAAAATAAACGTAACGCAACTGAAGCGATGACCTCTCATTTTAACTTCTTTTCTTATCTCGTGCCTACTAATCGATTAAATGATTCTTCGGTTAGCTAATTAATTTTATGGCCAAACGATTAATCGAGATGGAACAAATGTGTAGGAGAATACCAACATTGTTGATCGCTTCAAATATTACCATAGATATTCTCATTCCTGACAAAGGTTTCGACCTGTCTTACCTCATACTTCCTATCTTGAAACTTGTGGACACAATCGTTGTACTATAAGAGGACAACGTGAGGAGAATCTGCCGCCAGATTGAACTGCAAGGCTCCAAAATCTTACCTTACATCCTGGTACACAAGCATGATGGCAGGCGGAGCTGGACATCCTTGCGCACTCGGGGTAGTAGCCTGGCGGGGCGTATATGCTCACGAAGCGTGCGGCTGCTTCCCAACTGACTTGAGTGCTTGGGCGGTCAGAGCTGTCCGCTCCAACATGTACGGTACTCGCTACTTCCAATTGATTTATATGAGAGATTCGCCACATGATTTCGGAGCCTTGCAGTTCAATCTGGCGGCTGATTTTTCGCACGTTGTGCTCTTGTAGTACAACGGTTGTGCCCACAAAGTTTCAAGATAGATAATTTTTATTATTATTATTATTATTATTATTATTATTATTATTATTATTATTATTATTATAGGCAAGAGGAGTAACGTCTCTCAGTCGGTTAATGGCCAATGTTGGTGGGCCAAAATCTAGTAAGAGGAGATTACTGATGACAGCCATCCATTCAGTTCTGCTGTATGGAGAGGAAATATGGGCGGATGCCCTGGATAAGGAAATTTATAGGAAGTCACTAGCACAAGTGCAGCGGTGGGGTGCTTTACGCGTGGCATCTGCTTATCGCACGGTCTCTGAGGAAGCAGTTCTCGTTATTGCTGGGATAATTCCAATTTTTTTTTCTAGCGAAAGAACGCAAGTACATTTACTGGAGGAAATCGGAAGAAGGTTTACAAAATGCAAGACGAACAGCAAGAGCACAAACCTTTCAAAATTGGCAGATCAAATGGGAGCAAGGACACCGAAGCCAGTCGACTAGGAGAATGATACCCCAGGTGCAGGTTTGGACAGAGAGAAAACATGGTGAGGTTGGTTATTATCTCACTCAGTTCTTGACTGGCCATGGATACTTCTGTTCTTATCTTAAGAAGATGGGGAAAGTGGATTCACCAGATTGTATCTACTGTAATGAGGTAGATAATGTTAATCACACCTTCTTCTCTTGTGGACGGTGGGTTCAAAATAGGCAGTCTCTTCAAGATCACATTGGTGTAGAGATATCTCCCGACAATATTGTTGCCGTAATGCTACAAAATGAAGAACATTGGAAACGTGTAGCAAGTTTTGTTGAAGATATCCTCCGAACAAAGAAGACGGATCTGGATCGCCACTGAAGATGATTCATTACGGAAGAGTGCCCTACGGACAAATATAAAATGACTAGCCTGAAGTAATGAGCTAACCGGTTCCAGGCTAGTGTTCAGAAGTAACGGGGGAGTTTTAGTCGGTAGTCTGCTACTCAGGAGCCCGACACTGTGCGTAAATGCATTTCTTCCCCCTAAAAAAAATAAAAATAACATATATATATATGTATTATACGTCTTTCAAAACAAATAATTTTATCAATCTTCTTCTTCTTCTTCCTCTTCTTCCTCTTCTTCTTCTTCTTCCTCTTCTTCCTCTTCTTCCTCTTCTTCTTTCAAAACAAATAATTTTATCAATATTCTATTATTCTATTATTATTATTATTATGATTATTATTATTTATTACTAACTAGAAGCCTCCGTGGCTTAGGCGGCAGCGCGCCGGCCTTTCACCACTGGGTCCGTGGATCAAATCCCTATCACCCCATGTGAGATTTGTGCTGGAAAATGCGGGACAGACAGGTTTTTCTCCGGTACCCCGATTTTCCCTGTCACAATTTCATTCCAGCAACACTCTCCACTATATTGTCATTTCATCTGTTCATTGCCTCAGAGGAGTGCGACAGGCTTCGGCAGCCGACACAGTTCATATCCTCGTCGCTAGACGGGGGCTTCATTCATTCCATTCCCTGATCCAGTCGGTGGACTGGAAGCAGGCTTTGGATTTTCATTTTTACTAACTAACATTTAGTAAAGTGGCGCAGGTGCGCTTCATAAAACGGGAGGTTGGGCACAGTTCGCTACTCCTGTGGGGGTCCGGGCGGGGACACCAAGAGCCCGCTGATGAGCCAGCTTGGTGTTACTAGGTGAAATCCCACGCTAGACATGGCATAAACCTAGAAAAATTGCTGAGTTTTTCTTTATGAGTAAACTCTCTTTTTTGAATGTAGCCGGCCGTACGAATCAGTCAACGACGGGGATAGAGGCATGATTTTTTCGCATTAACGATGAACGCGACAAAAAGTATTTTGAAGCAATTTTGCGATATATTTACGAATCACATGTTTCTGGTTAAGAATATACGGATGTTATGTTCGCGATTTAAAGCGATAAGGCCATTTTATAGTGAAATTCAATTATTTCGTGATATTACAGCGGAATCTGTACTGAATAACGAGCTTAAAATTTTGTTTCAACTTTATGTATGAAAAGAAAGAGATGAGCGAACGAAGATTCAACATGTTGAAATAATTCAGTCACTGCTAGCATTAAAATTAATGCAAAATCAGGAATATAAAATAATATTGGATGCTTACTATAGTAATGTATACTTCTACCATTCATATAAATAATTCAGAACCACAACAATGAAACCTTTAATGATTAATTTTAGAATTTCATCAAGCGAAAATAAAGCGATACAGCAATATCTATTTCACGAAATAATGCGAATGTTAGTGCGAAAGATCATGTCTACAAGTAGGTGAAAGTGGGGAGGTTTGACCATAAGGGAGGTTTGACCCACCGCTTTATTTTAAAAATCCCGCAAATTTTGGCAATGCCATCTACTGGACTATTTTTGACCTAAACATTAGATGTAAGGTTTAGGATCTAGGAGGCAGTGAATGAAAACATAAGAGAGTAGTTACTCCATGTTTGTTTTGAAGTTTGCCGCTCTTTCTTTGATGGTCTGATTTGTATGTGTTTAGGTGAGTACTGTACCAATGTTTCTAAATAATGAGTGTTTTATTGTATAATGCATGTCATGAGCTTCATATTAATATACATGGAATTTGGTTTACCCAACATTACGAACGGCAAATGTCTTTATATTAAAAAAATGGCTCCCTAGGGAGGTTTGACCCCAAAAATATGGGGAGGTTTGACCCACATAATTATTTGTAAATGAATATTTACATTGTATTATTTCTTATGTTTTATATTAGGATGCCTTTCATTTGGAAGCCTAAGGGTAATCTCAGGAAGAGGGTGGAACCTGAAATCATGAAAACGGCAGTGAAAAGGGTCATAGAAGATGGTGTGAGTGTTCGAGCAGCTGCACTAATGTATTCCATAGACAGAAAAACATTAGGGAGGTATGTTTCTCAAGTTCAATTAGGTCATGAAACAGGTTTCGAAGCCGACCACAATAGCTGCCAGATAATTTCAAAGGAGGAAGAATCAGAATTAGAAAATTACCTGATTGCCGCATCAAAATTAAATCATGGACTAACTCCCAAAGACTTCCTGAGATTTTCATATGACTATGCAATAGCGAGAGGTATAAAGTTTCCAGATAACTGGCAGAAGAATAAACAGGCTAGTTATGATTGGTCAAGGGGATTTATGCGACGCCATAAACGCCTTTCATTAAGAAGTCAGGCACAAGCCTGGGTAGAGCAACAGCATTTAATCAGACTATTGTTGCTGAATTTTACGGAAATTTAAGGTCTGTGTACGAAAAATCAAGATTTACGCCTGAATCCATATTCAACCTTGACGAGACTGGTGTAACAATAGTTCAGAAATCAGGGAAAGTGATTGCAGCAAGAGGAGAGAAGCAGGTCTCAAAAATGACCCGTGCTGAAAGAGGGACATTAGTTACACTTTGTTGTGCAGTTAGTGCTGTAGGAACTGCAGTTCCACCCTTCTTTGTGTTTCCTAGGCAGAGAGTGAATGATCGAATGACGGATGGTGCACCAGTTGGTTCATGTGTTGCTGCAAATCCAAGTGGATGGATGGCGGGGGAAACATTTGAACGGTATTGGGATCATTTTGTCAAGCACACAAAATGTTCCAAGGACCGTCCAGTCTTGGATATTTTAGTTAACCATGAATCGCACATCACTCCTTGAACCCTACAAATCGCTAAGGACAATGGCATCACCCTACTGACATAGCCACCACATACCAGTCACAAGCTGCAACCACTGGACAGGACTGTATTTGGGCCATTCAAAACGACCTACAATGCTGTAGTGGACGATTTCATGAGCTCTCATCCGGGAGAGACAGTAAATATTTACCACATCCCAAGATTTGTTGGAACTGCTTTTCCCATTTCATTCACTCCTGCAAATATATTAAGTGGATTCAGGTGCACTGGGATATGGCCTTTTCAATCCAACATTTTTTCTACTACAGACTTCATGAGCTCATATGTGAGTGATCGACCATGATTGTGTTCCGAGTGCAGAGGGTGAAGCAACTTTGCCTACTAGCAGTCAACAACTGGCACTATTGGTCAAACCCTCTACAAGTGGAGTCTCACAACAGGATGTCAGAACCTTTCCCAAAGCGGGACTAAGAAAGAGTCAAAACGGGCGAAAATAGACAGTTACTAGGGTGCTGACAGACACTCCAGTTAAAGCTGCCATTGAAGAGGAATATGAACAACGTCAGGCAAAGAAGAGGAAACAAACTGAACCTCGACCTCCTCAAAAAGTTGTCTGCCGCAAAATATTTCCTAATGAATATCATTCGGAGGATTCAAGTGACGATTCAGCATATGAGGAACTAAAAGATGAAAACTGGGGTTTAAATTCTGCGCCGTTATCGGCTAGAATTAGACTTTTTCGTGTACCCTGTTGTTGAAGATGATGGTTTTGTTCCAATTGAGGATTTAAAAGAACTCCCAACTCCACTTCTTCGAGAAAGATCTGAAAGGCTGGCATCGCGTTACAGGTTTCCAGTAAGATTTAGCAACATTAATGTTCGTTGAGTGGCTTAATAGAATATAACAATGAATATCAGATGTAGTTCCTTAGAAACACAGATACTATGTAAATATGACGTTTGTATAGCAATACATTATTGGAAAGACCTCAATGTTATAACGTTTTGTATGAATGGGTCAAACCTCCCACAACATGGGTCAAACCTCCCATAACTGGGGAGGTCTGATCCACTTTACATCATATTCATAAATTAATTATGCACTTTTAATTACATGCAGTGACGCATAGTTAAAATCACAGTGTGCTTCTGGATTGTTTCATTATATTTTAGTCAAAAGAGATCAACTTTAAAAGCATAATGTGATAAAATAAAAAATAAAGTGTTAAAAACGGGTCAAACCTCCCCAGCCTCCCCTACAGTATGCTGCGACCCGAGCAGGTGAGTCAGCTGCGGTGTGTACACATGTGATTTTGGGGCGCGCGTGACGTCACACACTGCACTGTTACACTTGGCTCAAGGACCCGGTCCGTTAGGTAAATGTTTTCACTAACCCAGTGCAAGAGCTGCCAATACGTAACACTGCACTGCCTGCCTGCTTCTCAACGAGCACATCACTAACTTCTTAGGTGAGACCATGTGTTGGGGACTAATGCCGCGCACATGGAGAATTCCAACGGCACCTAGGACATGATGATGATTATGATGATGATGATAATTCTTGTTTTAAGGGGCCTAACATCTAGGTTATCGGCCCCTAATGGTTTGGGTGATAGCGAAAGATGAGATGAGAATGAAAACTATAACTAATACTAACTACAGTCTTACATACCAGAAGAAGAAATGGTAAACAAATAAAGGACAGGAAGAAAAGATATGCCCTCAATCCTCGAAGAACGAGGATTGAGGGTATTGGAAGGAGAGCCATGAAAGACAGATAGGAAAGGGAAAGAGGAGAGGGCCCGCCCCAAGGTCAGAGGAAAAAGGGGACAAAACGGACCCAGCTCAGGATCCCTCAGGATCGCCAATTCCTGAACTCACCAGCCGTGAGCCCCTGAGGGTGTAGCACTATCCAGAGTGCACCAGAAGTGGTGGGGCTACACACACCCTGCCTCCTAGAGGGCCTTGAGCAGAAGGCAGGAGATACTGTGAGCCCCTGAGGGTGTAGCACTATCCAGAGTGCACCAGAAGTTGTGGGGCTACATACACCCTGCCTCCTTGAGGGCCTTGAGCAGAAGGCAGGAGATACTGTGAGCCCCTGAGGGTGTAGCACTATCCAGAGTGCACCAGAAGTGGTGGGGCTACACACACTCTGCCTCCTAGAGGGCCTTGAGCAGAAGGCAGGAGATACTGTGAGCCCCTGAGGGTGTAGCACTATCCAGAGTGCACCAGAAGTTGTGGGGCTACATACACCCTGCCTCCTTGAGGGCCTTGAGCAGAAGGCAGGAGATACTGTGAGCCCCTGAGGGTGTAGCACTATCCAGAGTGCACCTGAAGTGGTGGGGCTACATACACCCTGCTCCTTGAGGGCCTTGAACAGAAGGCAGGAGATACTGTGAGCCCCTGAGGGTGTAGCAATATCCAGAGTGCACCAGAAGTGGTGGGGCTACACACACCCTGCCTCCTTGAGGGCCTTGAGCAGAAGGCAGGAGATACTGTGAGCCCCTGAGGGTGTAGCACTATCCAGAGTGCACCAGAAGTGGTGGGGCTACACACACTCTGCCTCCTAGAGGGCCTTGAGCAGAAGGCAGGAGATAGTGTGAGCCCCTGAGGGTGTAGCAATATCCAGGGTGCACCAGAAGTGGTGGGGCTACACACACCGTGCCTCCTAGAGGGCCTTGAGCAGAAGGCAGGAGATAGTGTGAGCCCCTGAGGGTGTAGCACTATCCAGAGTGCACCAGAAGTGGTGGGGCTACACACACCCTGCCTCCTAGAGGGCCTTGAGCAGAAGGCAGGAGATACTGTGAGCCCCTGAGGGTGTAGCACTATCCAGGGTGCACCAGAAGTGGTGGGGCTACACACACCCTGCCTCCTTGAGGGCCTTGAGCAGAAGGCAGGAGATACTGTGAGCCCCTGAGGGTGTAGCACTATCCAGGGTGCACCAGAAGTGGTGGGGCTACACACACCCTGCCTCCTAGAGGGCCTTGAACAGAAGGCAGGAGATACTGTGAGCCCCTGAGGGTGTAGCAATATCCAGAGTGCACCAGAAGTGGTGGGGCTACACACACCCTGCCTCCTTGAGGGCCTTGAACAGAAGGCAGGAGATACTGTGAGCCCCTGAGGGTGTAGCACTATCCAGAGTGCACCAGAAGTGGTGGGGCTACACACACCCTGCCTCCTTGAGGGCCTTGAGCAGAAGGCAGGAGATACTGTGAGCCCCTGAGGGTGTAGCACTATCCAGAGTGCACCAGAAGTGGTGGGGCTACACACACTCTGCCTCCTAGAGGGCCTTGAGCAGAAGGCAGGAGATACTGTGAGCCCCTGAGGGTGTAGCACTATCCAGAGTGCACCAGAAGTTGTGGGGCTACATACACCCTGCCTCCTTGAGGGCCTTGAGCAGAAGGCAGGAGATACTGTGAGCCCCTGAGGGTGTAGCACTATCCAGAGTGCACCTGAAGTGGTGGGGCTACATACACCCTGCTCCTTGAGGGCCTTGAACAGAAGGCAGGAGATACTGTGAGCCCCTGAGGGTGTAGCAATATCCAGAGTGCACCAGAAGTGGTGGGGCTACACACACCCTGCCTCCTTGAGGGCCTTGAGCAGAAGGCAGGAGATACTGTGAGCCCCTGAGGGTGTAGCACTATCCAGAGTGCACCAGAAGTGGTGGGGCTACACACACTCTGCCTCCTAGAGGGCCTTGAGCAGAAGGCAGGAGATAGTGTGAGCCCCTGAGGGTGTAGCAATATCCAGGGTGCACCAGAAGTGGTGGGGCTACACACACCGTGCCTCCTAGAGGGCCTTGAGCAGAAGGCAGGAGATAGTGTGAGCCCCTGAGGGTGTAGCACTATCCAGAGTGCACCAGAAGTGGTGGGGCTACACACACCCTGCCTCCTAGAGGGCCTTGAGCAGAAGGCAGGAGATACTGTGAGCCCCTGAGGGTGTAGCACTATCCAGGGTGCACCAGAAGTGGTGGGGCTACACACACCCTGCCTCCTTGAGGGCCTTGAGCAGAAGGCAGGAGATACTGTGAGCCCCTGAGGGTGTAGCACTATCCAGGGTGCACCAGAAGTGGTGGGGCTACACACACCCTGCCTCCTAGAGGGCCTTGAACAGAAGGCAGGAGATACTGTGAGCCCCTGAGGGTGTAGCAATATCCAGAGTGCACCAGAAGTGGTGGGGCTACACACACCCTGCCTCCTTGAGGGCCTTGAGCAGAAGGCAGGAGATACTGTGAGCCCCTGAGGGTGTAGCAATATCCAGAGTGCACCAGAAGTGGTGGGGCTACACACACCCTGCCTCCTTGAGGGCCTTGAGCAGTAGGCAGGAGATACTGTGAGCTCCTAAGGGTGTAGCACTATCCAGGGTGCACCAGAAGTGGTGGGGCTACACACACCCTGCCTCCTAGAGGGCCTTGAACAGAAGGCAGGAGATACTGTGAGCCCCTGAGGG
The DNA here is from genome assembly GCA_946902985.2 of Meconema thalassinum. Taxonomy (NCBI): domain Eukaryota; kingdom Metazoa; phylum Arthropoda; class Insecta; order Orthoptera; family Tettigoniidae; genus Meconema; species Meconema thalassinum. Next base: position 176,997,862 of record OX336401.1, read on the forward strand.
TGTAGCAATATCCAGAGTGCACCAGAAGTGGTGGGGCTACACACACCCTGCCTCCTTGAGGGCCTTGAGCAGAAGGCAGGAGATACTGTGAGCCCCTGAGGGTGTAGCAATATCCAGAGTGCACCAGAAGTGGTGGGGCTACACACACCCTGCTCCTTGAGGGCCTTGAACAGAAGGCAGGAGATACTGTGAGCCCCTGAGGGTGTAGCAATATCCAGAGTGCACCAGAAGTGGTGGGGCTACACACACCCTGCCTCCTTGAGGGCCTTGAGCAGAAGGCAGGAGATACTGTGAGCCCCTGAGGGTGTAGCACTATCCAGAGTGCACCAGAAGTGGTGGGGCTACACACACTCTGCCTCCTAGAGGGCCTTGAGCAGAAGGCAGGAGATAGTGTGAGCCCCTGAGGGTGTAGCAATATCCAGGGTGCACCAGAAGTGGTGGGGCTACACACACCGTGCCTCCTAGAGGGCCTTGAGCAGAAGGCAGGAGATAGTGTGAGCCCCTGAGGGTGTAGCACTATCCAGAGTGCACCAGAAGTGGTGGGGCTACACACACCCTGCCTCCTAGAGGGCCTTGAGCAGAAGGCAGGAGATACTGTGAGCCCCTGAGGGTGTAGCACTATCCAGGGTGCACCAGAAGTGGTGGGGCTACACACACCCTGCCTCCTTGAGGGCCTTGAGCAGAAGGCAGGAGATACTGTGAGCCCCTGAGGGTGTAGCACTATCCAGGGTGCACCAGAAGTGGTGGGGCTACACACACCCTGCCTCCTTGAGGGCCTTGAGCAGAAGGCAGGAGATAACATGAAGAGAAAAAGAATGCTAACCCCTCGAAGAATGAGGGCATCAGGAAAGATGAGACAAGGGCAAATTAAGGCGAGAAAGTGAAAGACTCCCTAGGCCTCGGATACCCTAATACCGTCGGGGTCAGAAAAGAACAAGAGTTAACCAAGGGAGGTCGACAGGAAAGAAGACTGAGAGGAGCCCGCCACAAGTAAGTGGAAGCAATGCTGGACTCAGCTGGGGTCCCGTGGTCGCGAAACCACGTCCGACTAGATGTGAGCCCCTAGGGGGCCTAATGAAATGAAATGGTATGAAATGAATGCATGAAGTTAAAAAGAAAGCCCACTTCTAGAGTTGAAACGGAAATGGTTTATATTAAACTGACAGTGGGCCTTATTTGAATTACAAAAAAAGGGGGATGATAAACCAATAACGTATAAAAAATAAGACATCGTGATCAATAACATAGATGAACGCAATAAAAAACATAAAACCTGAATTAAAAGTCTTCACTTACATTAAAACTTATAACTCTCCCTCATGAACTGGATGACGAGGTCTAGTGACGGCCCGTCATCGCGGAGATTAAGGCAGAGGGTGTTAGATGCAAGGACTGACTGTACACGGAAACAAAGTATATACGGTAACTGACCAAGGATCTAGGAGGGTTTTGCCGACCATAAGTAACAACGTATACAATGAAATTGAACTCATAAACGTGAGTTATCAAGAACATAGATCATTATTGATTGCATTAAATATTGGGTTTGTGCATTTCACTAACAGAATCTGTAATGCGCCTGTGGAACTGTTCACTAGTTTTGTTCCAGAATGTTGGTAACATTGCTAATTTAGATGGACCAGTTGCGTTATATTTGGCCCATTTTAAGTTAGAAAGGAAGGAAGGAAGATTGTAGTTGTACGTGACCGTGAATTTTGTGATTATGAGCCACGGGACCTCCTTTTTACGTGGAATCCGAACCACAGGACATGGCATTTAACTTCGAAAATCTCACATGCATTGACCGGGAATCGAACCCGGACCGCCTTGGTGAGAGGCTTACAGCTAGACCGCTGAGCCACCACGCCCTTTTAAGTTAGAGAGAGAGTGCCTACAGGAGAATCGTTCTTCGTAATATCTGAACTTTGGTTGGTTCCTCAGTTTAGGGGCTGTGACAACGCTGTCATGTAGCCCCGTGTACTTTGGGTGTGTGTAGAATGTATCTGATAACCAGTGTTAATTGTGATGACTGTATTAGTGTGTGTTATCTGTTTTAATTCAGGTAAGGACTGCAGACGATCAATTTCAAGTGGTTGCTACTTTTGCCACCAAATGCTACCGTCCACGACACCTAGCCACAATTGTCGCTACTAGATGCCATCGCAACCACCACCTGGCGACGAACGTTGTAACTAATAGAGCGTTAATCAAATCTAACCCACAAATTTTGCTTCACACAAATGTAGTGAGTGGAAGATTCTTTTACATGCCATAAATCTATGACATGGGACCGCTGGCTTTACTTCCATTCCGAAGGAAGGCATACTGAGGGTTCTTTAACGCTCTTAAATATCCGATGATTTCGGCCGGGTTTGAACCCGCGATCTTGAGCATAGAAGGTCATCACGCTACCAACTACGCCACCGAAGCCACGATACAATATTGTCAAGTTAGTTGCTAGCCACTTGTTTCTTTACAGGACCAACACAATAGACACTAATATCACTTCTTGCGATTGGCAATTATGACCATTCCACGTGCTTGCTATGCGTTTTTCAATTGTTCCGCCGATGGCCATTGGCTGCCGCTTTGTACCCAAACAAAATTACTCTCTTTAAGAAGAGTTTAAGGCCTGCTACTGGCAGAGTCTCCCCAAGTGGTCTCTGGTCTGTGAAGAGGCGACCACGCGGGACCAACCTCGTGGTGTAGTGGTTAGCATGCTTGCCTGTCCGGGTTTAATTCCCGGCTCTGAGATGATTATAATGATTGTTATTTAAGGGGCCTAGCATCAGGGTTATCGGCCCCTAATGGTCTGGGGGAGAGGGGGAAAACCAATGAAATGGGAACCACAACGAAAAACCAATTCAGATGGAATATATTTACAAAATGTAACTCAAACTGAAAACACTCATAAATCACCAACTCTTATAAACTTTAGGAGCCTTTATAAATATTTTATAAATATTTCGGATGCTCGCCATGATGGATTATTATATATGTAGCCTAAGCATTAGAGTTATGTACTATTACATGAAGATACAGTAATTGTGTAGGTGAATTATTAAAACTTCAATCGCATGATTAGGACACAAGAAATAAAACCGAGATTTTAAAATTTCGCACAGCCGCCTTCTTGTGGTTATGAAAACAATTTAAATAAATTAGATAAATTAGATGTATAAGATGGTATATTGGCTTTCACGGCCCGTGAATTAAAACTCAGCAATTCTTCTAGGTTTGTGCCGTGTCTTTTGTGGGGTTTCGCCTAGGACACCAAGCTAGGCTCATCGGCGGGCTCTTGGTGTCCCCGCCCGGACCCCCACAGGAGTGACGAACTGCGCGTCACCTCCCTTTATATAAGGTGCAACTGCACCACTTGACTACGAGAACTAAAAGTTCAAGCAGCCTTAAACTCCCTATGAAGGCTTCCAAAAAGATGGTATATTGGCTTTCACGGCCCGTGAATTAAAACTCAGCAAAGTTTCACTACACTCGGATGGTTAAATCGTGAGAAACGTCCCTTTGAGCCCTGAACCTTTAAATATTGGTAAATAATGTAATTTTAAAATGTCATAAGCCTTTATATGCTTCAGTTTGAACATATATATTTTTTTCAAAACTCTTACTTATACCTAAGTATAAGTTTTTTAGGTGGTACTTAAAAGTACCGTCAGTCCTCTACAGGCAACAGGGAATTTACTGACTTCGTGTTTAGAATAGGACACAAAGTCTTATTCTTTTGTAGATATTTACCAAAGTTAAGAAATATGTTGGTTCTGTGGGTGATAGCTGCCTCCGTGGTGTATTGGTCTGCGTGCTTAGCCCTCCCACACCGTAGGTCCGAGGTTCGATTCCTGGCTCTGCCACGAGATTTGAAAAGTGGTATGAGGACTGGAACGGGGTCTACTCAGCCTCGGGTGGTCCAAGTGAGTAGAGGGGTTTCGATTCCCCCCTCAGCCATCCTCGAAGTGGTTATCCGTGGTTTCCCACTTCGTCTTCGGGCAAATGCCGGGATGGTAACTGCCGTTAGGCCATAGCCGCCTCCTTCCCTCTTCCTTGTCTATCCCTGCCATTCTTCCCATCCCGCCCCATCCCTCATTAGGCCCCTATTCGCGTTTGTATCCCCCGACTCGATGTCAAGCTCCAGGACACTGCCCGTAGAGGCGGTAAAGGTGGGATCCCTCGACGAGTCGGTGGGAAAAACCTTCCTGGAGGGTAAACTGACTACGAAAACGAAAATGTTACATACAATAAATTTATTTTTGTCAGAAATAAATAGGCCTACCAAGAAATATACACGTTGCATTAATATGAAAAGTAGAAAATTAATATGCTCTGAAACCAGAAGGGCAGTTAGATTCAGAAGTGTTTGAGCCCAAGAAGTGTATCTCATGGTATTCAACAAAGCAGTTTTTACTCTCGTTGACAGGCGTCTTCGGTGGCGTAGTTGGTAGCATGCTGAGCATTTATGACCCCTTGTTGGATTTAGGGTTCTCCATGGCCACAGGTCCTTGAGCTACCGACCTTCTGTATTCTAACACTGAAATTGTACCAAAGAGTTCACAATAAATAATGTAAGAATTTAAGAACAGAATATCTAACATTCCCCAGAAAAGTCTCAGCTTTCGCCTTTTGGACTTGCGATCAACATTGTACAGAGCTCGCAATGATCCGAAATGTCTACATCAGGTAGGCTATTTCCTCTAGAAGAACATTATTTATATCTTCTAATGTTAAAACCTTGTGGGCATTCATATCTCACACTTTATCATGCAAACAATGCTAGAAGTACTACATATACACACTTTGGAATACCTCCTTGATGAACTTCCCGCCTAAAGATTACCTCAACAATAGTTTCCTTGCCAACTTCCCATCGAGCCCTGACGGTACTTAGGAGTACCAAGTAGTTTATTGGTTCTGAAAATAAACATCAGTGTTTGAGGCAAGATTTGAGATGATGTACTTGCTTTCATGACAATAATAGGGATCGAATAAATGTTTGCTTCATTGCAGAATAACACACAGAAATATGTCTTAGTTTGTGCACCTGAAACCTGACCTGCTATATTTCAGTGCTGAGTTCTGGAGGCAGTTCTGGGAAACAGTGTATGTAACATATTTGGGATGCTTTGGCAAGGTACTGAGAAGTACCGCCAGGCCATAAGTGGTTCATATTAGCAACCACTACTTTTAAATACGACTTCAAATGTTATGGTACTTTTAAGTACCGCCAGTGCTCAAAGGGTTAAATATTTACATTTTGCGTTGCCGCCATGTTGGATTTGTACTCGCCAAGTTATTAGACGTCCCATAGGTGAACTTATGTTTATAGCCTCTACATGACCGCGTTGTCGCAGCCCCTAAACTAAGGAACCAACCAACCTCTATCAACATTCAAAATTTCAGTTTGATTGTTGTCATAGATTAATAGATATTGAGAAGTGCCTATATATTTCGGATGGTCGCCATGTTGGATTGTTATTCAGTGTGGTCCACTAGCCCCTTATTTTTTTTGGAGGAAGGCAACCCAACTAACGCGTATATCACAGTCATCCTAAAAACATTCGTACCTGCTCCTTTACGTCCATTGTACAACTACCGTTGAGTACATCCTCGCGAATATAGTAGAAATCAATAGTGGCAGTGTTCTTTCAATGACCTAAAATATAATGCATGATAGAAACGATCAGAGCTCCGAATGACACCGCCTTACATATGGACATGAAGCGTCTACGAATAGACTCAATACGTGCCAGCAATAAACCATGATTCTTGGTAGCTAAGGTGGATAAATCAAGAAGTACTGGAGTAGCGTCGCATTGTAGTAGGTTCGAACCTTGAACTAGTGCATTTTTTTTTCTTAATGTCGTTTATTGTGGATGTATTATGGACGCATATCTATCTGTTCCAACGAGTGATTTTTTTATTTGACCCTGAAAATGACCGTACTTATCCGATGGAACGCAGCCAGATTGGACGACGACATAATGATCTGTAGAACGAAAGCAAGGTATCCTGTATATTCAAGGTAACAAGTGTTCGACATTTTGACCACCTTTGTTTAAAGGAAAACTCCGACTCACTAAGACGACCCACCTAACAAATAGATTTGTTATGTGGGTAGACTCACGAATAAATACATCAGACCGAAACTATAATTTCTTTCAACGGCGTCTGTGCGAAAAGCGCTTGCTATACACGTACAGTAATAGTTATTTAGTGAGGTTTTAAGGGGCGGAACTAGAGGTCATCTGCCCCAAACATACAGTAAATACAGATAATTATAACATTATTAGTTTTACGTCCCTTTTAACTGCTCTGGCTTTTAGATACGCTGTGGTGCCAGAATTTTGCTCCGAAGGGGATCTTCAACGTGCCAGTAAATCTACTGACACGGCTCCCTCGCATTTGCGAACCCTCAAATGCCAGCTGACTGCGCCAGGATACGAACCTGCAACTGTCGGCACAGCAAGCGAGAACGTTACCGCTGCGCTGAGCCTCGTACCAAGGCAGTAATTACAGAACGTGTCATATTATGATTCTGGGATAAATATTGAACTATTAACATTCTAATTATCACGAATAGAGTCGCCTCCGTTGCGTAGTAGTCAGCGTGATTAGCTGCCACCTCGGACGCCCTGGGTTCGATTCCCGTCTCTGCCACGAAATTTGATACGAGGTATGAGGACTGGGACGGGGTCTACTCAGCCTCGGGTGGTCCAAATGAGTAGAGGTGGTTCGATTCCCACCTCAGTCATCCTCAAAGTGGTTTTCCGTGGTTTCCCACTTCGCCTTCAGGCAAATACCGGGATGTTACCTACCGTACGGCCACGGCCGCCTCCTTCCCTCTTCCTTGCCTATCCCTCCCGATCGTCCCCTCCCTTCCCATCCCTCAAGAGGACCCTGTTCGCTTTGCAGGTGAGGCCACCTGGGCAAGGTGCTGATTCCACCTCCCCAGTTGTATCCCGCAGACAAGATGTTTCAAGCTCCAGGACACTGCCCATAGAGGCGGCAATGATGGGATCCCTCGCTGAGTCCGTGGGAAAACCTGACCTGGAGGGTAAAATCGACTAAAAGGATAATAATTAAACGAATAGTATCCATCCATGGTTTTGAACAGTATTTAGGGAAAATTACCATTTAAATGAGACAAGAAAATAGCTTTCCCTATTGTCTTCGTAGATAATGTGAACAAAACCAAGTTGAAATCTTGCTGTACGAGGTAGGGAGGGTATAATAAAATAGTTAAAAAGAATTTAAAAATTCTGCCGTTGGATAGTCTTGAACCCGGATCTTCGAAAGAGCGAGCGGGCGCAATAACACTTGCACACATTTCCAACACACTCGCGACGTTTTTGTTGCGCTTCTTATTAACACGCATGGTAAAATATTCAATTATTACAGTTAGATCCTAAATATTGATTGGAATGCATTCATTCAGTACCTGGCATGTTTTCTAATTTACTTAAAGCAAGTTTCGCGACCGCTTTGTGTTAATAAGGCGAAAGAACAGCAAATAATGCCCTCAAATGACAGCCCTTCGGTTTTATTTCATACAACTTAGCGTACAAAATGCTAGCGTGTGATAAACTTCGGTCATACAAGCAGGTGTACTACCGAAGAGAACAGAATCATACAGGATTTTGTACCAGCGATCACAGCAGCTTCCTTGCCAGCGAGTGTCGTGTGATACGGGCCTAAAGATATGCTAAGACTTTTTGTTAGAATTTAACAACAAAACAAGATGTTCGGTAAAGAACATATAGCCTACTTCCTCCTAAATGTATGGGTATTGTTATAACTCTTTGTCCTTTCAAGGATTATAATTGCTTGTTGGTTGTAGTAGCTTCTTGAAATACAACATGCTATAGGGATATTACACATGAATATGATGCACCCTTTGCTAGTTCTATCTCTGTAAAAAAATCATTCAATTCGGTTTCACCGTGTTTGAATTGATATGGGGAATCGATTTGCACACATACATGGCCGCCATCTGCAAACTCTTGGACTGATTACCTTGTAGTTTAGTCAAAAGAATCTCCCCATATAAATATATGTTTTTGCAAAATTTGGTAGAGATCGGATGATTAGGTTATTCGTAATTTGATTTAAGCTTTGAACATTTGGGTGGCCGCCATTACGTTTCCGTCGATGGCGGCAATATAAAACATGACACTGAGGTGCCCTTTGCTAGTTCTACCTCTGTACCAAATATCGTTCAATTCGGTTTCACCGTGTTCGAATTGATGGGGGGGGGGGGGGGGGCAGACATTCAGAGTTCACACACTCACACACATACATACACACAATCACACACAGACAGACACACAATTTTTGGCCCTGTGTAGATCTCATAAGTCTACTTTCATTTTTTGCAAAAATCGAATGTATGCTAATAATACCATGGGAATTTCTAAGGAATACATATACTTCGATGCGGAAGCCTCCGTGGCTTAGGCGGCAGCACGCCGGCCTCTCACCGCTGGGTCCGTGGTTCAAATCCCGGTCACTCCATGTGAGATCTGTGCTGGACAAAACGGAGGCAGACAGGTTTTTCTCCGGGTACTCCGGTTTTCCCTGTCACAATTTCATTCCAGCAACATTCACCACTATCATTTCATTTCATCTGTCATTCATTTAATCATTGCCCCAGAGGAGTGCGTCAGGCCTCGGCAGCCGGCACAGTTCATATCTTCGCCGCTAGATGGGGGCTTCATTCATTCCATTCCTGACCCGGTCGGAGACTGGAAACAGGCTGTGGATTTTCATTTCACATATACTTCGATGCAAGCACTGGCGATCAGAATATCCTTCGATATGTTGTTGTTTTGTTTCATTTGAGGGGCTAGAATATCGCGGTTATTTAGCCCCGTTTACTTGGATGTGTGTGTAGAATTTGTCTGATAACCCGAGTTATTGCGGGCTTGTAATGATGTGTGTATTTGCAATTAAGGATTGGGAAGGAGGCGGCCGTGGCCTTAAGATAGAATCCGTCCCGGAATTTGGCCGGATTAGAAGTGGGAAAGCACGGAAAACCATTTCCAGGGTGGCTGAGTTGGAAATCGAACCCACTTCTTCTCACATTTGCTTCACGAGGCTACGTGTACCCAATTTCAGCCCTCAGACAAGTATTATATTTCTAGGCAGAGTTGGGAATCGAACCCGGACCTCCGGAGCAACACTTCGATATGTTATGTTAATTTTCATGCCAGTTTTTTTTTATTTTCTGCCATTACAGGTCACGTGGCATAACGTACCAATTAGATCGTATTCTCTTTATAAATCATCAAAATTCAACGTACTCTTCACAAAAATACGTCGTAAGGCAATAAATGTGGCAATATAGTTACATCCCGACTAAAATGGAATGTGGGCTTTCGTTCAAAAAAGTATGCCTGCTACTGGATTCGATGCAGCATTCAAACCGCTCGTGCCCACCTCCTACGGTCAGGCTTCAACCCTCTCAGCAACAAACATATGGTAGATACCGCACGCTAAACGTGCTTTAGTTACTTTAGCCGTCCCACCTCAAACGTTTAAGTCCATCTCAAAGTCTTCAATCACGGTTTATGGTGTTGATTTAACTTTCTACTATTACAGATCACGTGGCGTAAGCTATTAATTCGATCGTATTACGTGTATGTGTGTTATTTCAAGGAGCAGAAAGTCATATGTTAGTAGAATGGGCCATAGTATTTGGCGGGGAAAAGTTTAAGGTCGGTTTTTCTTTGCTAGCCCCATGACCCAATTACATTACTGTCACACAGTCACAGCGCAGAGCAATATCGACCATCTGGAGAAATGCGATGTTAGTTGGGTTTCATAAAACTAAATAATAAGGGGCGGGTGGACCACACTGTATATGTAGGCCATAGAGTTATGTTCTATTAGATGACTACTATTGCGTAGATTCATTATTCGAACTTTGACTTTGATCGCATGATTAGGACAAAAGAAATGAAAACTTAATTTTAAAATTTCGCACAGCTGCCATATTGAGGGTATGTAAACAATGGAACTAAATTAGATGTCTGTGCATTACAATGTGTATAAGCATTTGTTGTACCATGTTTCACTGCTTTCGAATGGTTTAATCGCGAGAAAGGTCCATTTAAAAGTTTCAGATTCGCTTGGCCACCATGTTTGTTTTGTAGCTAACAGGTTTTTGAAAGCCACATAAGTAGTGCCTTTTTCACCGTAAAATATCTCAGGGTGATATCAGTAATGGTTTCGGAGATATAGAATGCCGTTGAAATATTTCGCACAGCCGCCATGTTACATTGGAGAGACGTAATAAAATTTGAAGAGCACGGTCGGGGTCGGCCAAAAGAGTACTATAACTTTACCGAGTTTCATTGAAATCGCTCCAGCCGTTTAGATTGTATTAGGGACACGCACATGGGCAAAAGGTGATCTCATAAGCCTCTTTTTTTTCTTTCATAAAAATGAAATTAGGCTAAAAATGAGAGGTCTCGAAGAATGAAGGTATCAGGAAAGATGAGACAAGGGCCAATAAGGCAAGACAGTGAAAGTCTCCCTAGGTCTCGGATACCCTAATACCGTCGGGGTCAGAAGAGAAAAGGATGGCCCAATAGAAATGAAGACAGAGGAGACCGGCACATGTAAGTGGAAGCTGGGGGCCTCGTGGTCGCCAAGCCACTAGTTGTGAACCCCTAGGAGGCCATCAACACCAGCAAGAGCGCGAACGTGCTGACATTTATTGGACAGTGACAGGAATGTGCGCTGATTGCTGGAGCTACTGAACTGGTGAATCATACATCATACATACCGTACACCTGCACACTAAACATGAGCGGATACGACTCTTTTTCACGGAACAGATTGCTAAATTGTCATGGCTTGCCAGGGTGGGTGGGTGGTTATCGTGTCGGACTACCAACCCAAGCTTGATTTTCTAAAGGAGAAAAAAATCACCACATACATGTCATACGTTGTTGGCATGTTAAAGAACCCATTTGAATTCAGTAGGCCGTGTTCATAATGGCAAAATTAATATCGGGATTTTCCGCCAACTCAAAAGTTCCTCCTTTCTGTACTAGAAAGCGCTATAGTGTCAAGGATCTTAGATATCCAACCTCCTTGACTTTCATAGCGCTCCAAGGAACAACAAAATTCGACTTGCAAGCTGCCCTCTGGGTGTCAAATAACAAAAAGCTTGCACCCATCACCCGAGGCCATTCGATATTATTATTATTATTATGGCAGAACTTAGAACCACATTCTTTATTAACAAATTAAGATACAGCTGGTTTTAATTAAACTTTAGCTAATAGCGAGCCCCCCGGACAAACGAGTAATCGTAGGACAATGAAAACCTTTGGCAGGAGGAGGCATAACGAATACACCAGTGAAAGGAGTACATTTTAATTTCCACCTGAGCGGTAACAGGTTAATGGCTACCTTGTTGCCAGTCAGGGTTACAAACGACGACCATCTGATGGTGATAATTGTTGAGGGGCCTAACATCCAGCTTATCAGCCCCTAATAAATGGTGAGATGAGATGTCAATGCTAACAAACTAGAAGAAGAAATGGTAAACAAAGAAAGGATAAGGCAAATGAAGGGCAGGAAGAAGAGAAATGCCCTCAACCCTCGAAGAATGAGGATTGAAGGATTTTGAATCTTTCGGGGTCACCAACTCCCAAACTCACCAGTCGTGAGCCCCTGAGGGTGTAGCACTATCCAGGGTGCACCAGAAGTGGTGGGGCTACACACACCCTGCCTCCTTGAGGGCCTTGAGCAGAAGGCAGGAGATAACATAAAAAGAAATAGAAGGCTGACCCCTGGAAGAATGAGGGTATCAGAAAAGATGAGACAAGGGCCAATTAAGGTGGGAAATGAAGAGACGCCCTAGGCCTCAGAAACCCTAATGCCGTCGGGGTCGGAATAGAACGAGTTGACCAAGGGAGGTCGACAGGAAAGAAGACGGAGAGGAGCCCGGCACAAGTAAGTGGAAGCAATGCCGGACTCAGCTGGGGTCCCGTGGTTGCCAACCCACGTCTCACTAGATGTGAGCGCCTGGGGGCGCCGACCATCTGAATGCACGGCAGCTTGGAACCACAGTAGCGAGTGCTCCACCACTGCCCGCAGCATCTCGCGATGCTCATCTTCTTCAAACACCATGTCCCGTTGATACACCCTGTCCTTAAGGTAACCCCACAGCCAGAAATCACATGGGTTCAAATCTGGGGATCTTGGTGGCCACGCAGTGGGGAATGATCGGCCGATGATGCAGATGGTCGTCACATTAAGCATCGTTTGTAACCTGGACTGTCAACATGGTGCGCCATTGAGAAATTCAGAAAAGCCGAGGTGAACAGCGAAACTCCAAACACATTCACCCCTCTCTGAAGTCATAACTCCACACAATTCGACAGTTTGATGCTGGCCGCTTGCTAGCTCGTAAAGTCCCTCCGAAGCTAGTAATTTAAATTTCCACTGAACGGAGATTGTTTGAAGAAATCAAAACGAAAAAACACTTATAGTGTGGGATGTATTGGAGATAGTAATATGCCGACCTGGATTTTTTGTAGAACTGTTACGTGCCACCCCTTAGTGGCACTTTTGTTAACTGGATTACGGTGGGTAGGAAGCACAACACCATTTACTGCTTAAAGAAATAATTAACTTTATTGTGGCCAGAAAATTACACTAGTCAGCAAATACAAGCAATTAGGAGCCTTATTCCAGTTTCCTCAAGTCTCTTCCTTGAGCGCTCCTGGCCCTTCCACTTGTCAACAGATCACAGAAGTTAATCCTGCCGCTAATGAGCCTAGTGGCCTTGACAGAACTGCATGCAACTTCTTTCTAATGTGCGCCTACTACAGTACTTACGAGCACTTGCTGCGCGCTGTTCACCAGCTGGGAGAAACAATGTCACTGGATTTCAACACCACAATATCTGACACTCAGTGAAAGCACACTTACTCAGAACACGGCAGTCCCCTGTATGTTCCTCACTTCGCCGCTACACTAGGGGTTTCGCAAGTCACCACACTTCTGTCGCTTAGAATAAACGCTCACACTAGCTCGTAAAACACAACAACAACAACTGCTTCACGGGTCACTCTTATATAGCAGGCCGGTGACTCAATAAATGGTTCTAGATCCATCCAGAGTCCACGGCTTCTCGAGGTTTCCATCGCTGGTCCAACCACGAATCTTCTGGACTATCCCTTTGTCTTAGTAGCCCTGTTGCATAAGGCACACGCAATACAGGAGGCATGCCACAGCCCAGCCCCTGGGGCAGTTGTGACTCAAGCGGCGAGCGATGACACAAACTCACAGCCGTAACAGAACTTTTCGTGCTGAACAATTCTTACACTCATAGTATATTCTTACACTCAAGAGTATATTCTTACACTCATAGTATATACTGTAGTGTAGATATTGTTAACGGTTTACCCAGCGTAAGCTTAAAAGGCGCACGGACGCCAGGTTTTTCTTCGACTCGATCCACTGAAATAGTTACTGCTCGGCTTCCCTTGGTCATTAATGAATGTTTATCCTACATAAACCTTATTCGAGAAATCCTTTACAGAATGGTGAAAATCGCATCAAAATCCATCCAGTGGTTCTCGAGATTACCCGGAACATCCAAGAATCAGGGACTTTATGTAGTGTTTAAACAATATACATTAAAAGGCCAATCATTAAGAATGTAAAACTGTTTGGAGTCGGAATTTACGCTCTCCCAAAATTAAATCTATCGTCGTTTCTTCTCTCGTTACAAGTAGCATACTGTAGTGTATGGCATACGGATATCTTAAATGGAAGGAATTATTTGACAGCAAATCATTGACTGGAAATCATTCATTTGATTAATTTACAGCTAAATTTGCTCATTTGGAGGCAACGACTGATCCGAATTGGATGCCACAGAAACATATTCTCCTCATCAGGATACAGGAAATCCATACATTGTTGGAGATTATGTTGTAATTAGCTATTCCTTGCCGTAAAAATATATTGGATAACTCAATTTCTTCTATAATAATTTCATAGTCACATTATATTTCCTCATACATGTTCACGTCAGTCGTAGGCTATAACCTCAAAATTTTCCATGCACATATAATAACCACATCACTGTTTTAACGACCAGCTGCTTTTTATCAACATTTATATCTTTCATTTTATAACACATTGTAACAGATCTGTTTTTTTAAACTTTCAAGTGTTTTTCAGCCCTTAGACTATCAGCATTTTAAGCAATTACTGTATTATGATAAGGAGATTTTTGTATGTAAGTCTTGCTTATTTTTATATTTTATAATATATCGCTGAAGAAGGTCACTAAGTGATTAAAGTACAACTTTTTATTGACTTAAGGTTTCAATTTACTGAATATTTTAGCTTTACCATAATACAGTGAGAGATTCTTTTGCTGGAGAGGGACCGGCGGCCGACTGCGCACCTTCCACCACACAACTGAGCTCGGGCCGTGGGGTTGCGCGAAGCGGCAGCGAGCTAACCAGGGTCATTAAAGTCATTAAGTCACTAAACTTTCATCAACGAGGGTGTGTAGTGTTAGCGCACAGATAAGAAGGTAACAAACAACAGCTGCAAGATTTAGTTAAAGGAGCACAGATGTTTTTATTTTTTTATTTCTTGGGAATCTGTATGTCCTCACGTCACCAGTTAAAGGTTAGAACTTATAATTTCACAGAAGATACTAAAAATGTTCTCCTTCAGCTGACATACAGACATCGTTACATTATGTAGCTACTCCTGCGTGTTTACTGTAATTAATCGAAGCAAGGACATACGCCCGTTTGATGTTCAATTGTGGGTTAATCTAAAATACAAAGTGTACAGATCAATTACCCGTACCCTAGTGGAGCTGGAGAACAATATACGGCAGCAGATATCCCTCACAACAGAAGGGAATCACAACGTGTAAACGCTAATTTATTCACACGATACAACGCCTGTCTGTCAGTTGAAGGAGAAAATTTTTAGAATCTTCTGTGAAAAGGTAAATTCTTTACTCATGATTTGCTGGTGAATTTACCATTAATTAATTTACTTTGTTACGGTTTCCACCTGCGCACAATCCGCGGTGCGAGCTCGGTTGGCTGGCGGAAGGCGCGCGTGCCCGGCAGTCGGTTGCCCGTATATTGCCCACCTGTATACAGTAGTGACAGCCAACACATACTCAAGCGGCGTACTGTCACCCCTATAATCATACCGCTCAGTCCCGCCCAACTACTAATGCGAGTTCGGTGTTGGCTTCTTTTCCCTCGACAATAGACGTCTCTGGTTATGTAATAGCCTAATAGTGCATTATGCAACAAGCCTATAACTCAACAGTTAGGACACGAGATCCATACGAGTGTCTTAATTACCATTAGTCTATATACGATAAATATCTGTTGAGATTCCGCCAGTTTCGTTTACTGAACAGAGCACATGGAACGCAGAGAATACCTGGTATTCGACCACGACCTCCTCGATTACCCCCTGTGACACTACCACGCAGTGAAATTTAAAATAGGAGGTCGTGGAAGTCAGTGCAATAATAGTCGGTCTCCACTCTACTGCTTCCGTATTATAAGACCCTCTTCACGTGGAGAAACTCAAAAGAAAGTTGTTATTGTTGATTCATTTAGGGGGTTTGCGACATCGTGGTTATGTAGCCCCGTGTACTTGGGTGTGTGTGTGTAATTTGTTTGATAACCTTTGTTATTGTGACGGCTGTATTTGTGTGTGTGTTTGCATTTGAGATGAGGGTTGGGAAGGGGCGGCCGTGGCCTTAAGTCAGGATCCTTCCCCTCATTTGCCTAAGTAGAAGTGGGAAACCACGGAAAACCACTTTCAAGATAGTTCTCAGTTTTGCCTCACGAGGAGACAATAAAGAATGGTATGTTTAGCGAGGAACTCTGGACAGCCCTGGGAGCGGCACTGAATACATGCGTGTCCCACCCACGACAACAATGACACCTGTGCAGGCTACTCAATACCGCCCACTGAACCATTCATTAGGGTAACGTTCAACTAGCTTCAGTCCTGTTTAGGACATGGTGAAAGAGAGGAGCACGGCAATCCCAGACTCCGTGGGGGTCCCGCGGTCACAAACACACCTTTCACTACGCGAGGAGGCCGCCATCAGAAATGATGATGATAATTATTGTTTTAAGGGGCCTAACATCTAGGTTATCGGCCCCTAATGGTGTGGATGATAGCGAAAATCACAATGAAATGTAAACTAGAACGAAAATTAAATGAGAAGGAAAATACTTACAAAATGGAACTCAGAATGAAACAACTCACAAAATGTAGAGCGGAAATACTTACAAAGGGGAATTTAGAAGGAAAAAACTCAAAAGAAATAGACTGAAAAATACGCACAAAATGTAGATTACTGTCAACCGAAATATGTACACTCGAGTTTGAAGGTTGTTTGTGAAGTAACCAATAGACCTACATAAAGTCCAATAACATCATCATTTTCTTCGTTCTATAGTACGTTAGTTCATGTAGGTTTGGAATTTAAAATTTATATTTTATATATTTTTTTTTATCGCAGTTGGAACACAAGAAGTGCCCATTTTTAAGCGTGTTTCAATCATGCGTCACTTTTAAGAATTATTATCTCAAAAACCCGTCATGAAATCGAATCCAAATTTTAACACAATATACATTGGAATGTTGTATAACTGGTTATTAATTTAAAAATTGTGTCCAAGAAACAAAGTTATCATTTTTGTAAGGTAACTTTTTCTCGGCTCGGGGTGGTTGGAAAATGTAGTTCCTGGTCACGTTGTAATCCTTATACATCAAAAGGTTATGCTGTATGACTGTGAAATACGTAAACTAATTCACTTATGTTATATCGGTTTCTATTTGTACGGGAAAATAAGACATGGTCCCGCAGCTAGCCGATACGGAGAAAGCTGTACAGCGTTGCCAAGATGGAGTTCATCACTCGGAAGTGATGGGCTGCATCTCGGCAGATAAAGCTTGAAAAGTTGGAGGTTATAGCAGCGGTGCGGTCGGCCGATCCCCGCGCGACGGTGCTTATATTTAAATATAAACCTGTATATAAAACACTAAATCAAAACACAACAAAACTCAAGCTCCTAAACCAGAGGGAGCTAGAAGGTGTGGTTTGTACCAAAATCTTACGAATCGTCTCAATAGCACAGGAAAATTCTTGCATTTCTTGAAAAGTCATCGAAAATATATTTGTTTATAAAGTGCGTTAAACAAACGTTACACGAGAGCTCCGGCTAAAATACAGTGTCCCATCGAACCCATATAACAGTAAACCCGACTTGGAGGTATATGCTCATGTGAAAGTGCAATGATGAATGATCTAATGTGGAGACTTCTCTGAAATTCTTGAATGCAGCCTGTCATCATATACACACATCAAAAAAAGTTTTGCATCACCTCGGTTCCCAGATCTCCGGCATATAGACGTTGACTGTGTATATTGTATCAAAGATACAGTCCCTTTGACTGTTCATAGATGTCACTAAAACTGCTCAAAGATGTAAACAACCATGCATGAGCAGGGCCTATTAGACGGAGGGGGTACGACAGCCGATCAGTTCCAGTCATTCCACCAGGACGAAGGTACGCTGCTCATGTTGTCTGTAGTTCTACCATGCCTAGAAGGTCAATACCGCAGTTCGATCGCGTCCGCATTGTTACTTTGTGTCAAGAAGGGCTCTCAACAAGGGAAGTTTCCAGGCGTCTCAGAGTGAACCAAAGCGATGTTGTTCGGACATGGAAGAGGTACAGAGATACAGGAACTGTCGATGACAGGCCTCGCTCAGGCCGCCCAAGGGCTACTACTGTAGTGGATGACCGCTACTTACGGATTGCCGCTCGGAGGAACCCTGACAGCAATGCCACCATGTTGAATAATGCGTTTCGTTCAGCCACAGGACGTCGTGTTTCAACTCAAACTGTGCGCAATAGGCTGCATGATGCGCAACTTCACTCCCGACGTCCATGGCGAGGTCCAGCTTTGCAACCCCGACACCATGCAGCGCGGTACAGATGGGCCCAACAACATGCTGAATGGACCCCACAGAATTGGCATCACGTTCTCTTCACCGATGAGTGTCGCATATGCCTTCAACCAGACAATCGTCGGAGACGTGTTTGGAGGCACCCTGGTCAGGCTGAACGTCTTAGACACACTGTCCAGCGAGTGCAGCAAGGTGGTGGTTCCCTGATGTTTTGGGGTGGCATTATGTGAGGCCGACGTACGCCACTGGTGGTCATGGAAGGCTCCGAAACGGCTTTACGATACCTGAATGACATCCTCCGACCCATAGTGCACCCATATCGGCAGAATATTGGAGAGGCATTTGTCTTCATGGACGACAATTCTCGACCTCATCGTGCACATCTTGTGAATGCGTTCCTTCAAGATAACGACATCGCTCGACTACAGTGGCCAGCATGTTCGCCAGACATGAACCCTATCGAACATGCCTGGGATATGTTGAAAAGGGCTGTTTATGGACGTCTTGACCCACCAACCACTCTGAGAGATTTACGCCGAATTGTCGTTGAGGAGTGGGACAATTTGGACCAACAGTGTCTTGATGAACTTGTGGATAGTATGCCACGGCGAATACAGGCATGCATCAATGCAAGAGGACGTGCTACTGGGTATTAGAGGTAGTGGTGTGTACTGCAATCTGGACCACAAATGCTGAAAGTCTAGCTGTATGATGGTACAACATGCAATGTGTGGGTCTCATGAGCAATAAAACGAGCTGAAATGTTGTTTGTGTTGATCTCTATTCCCTTTGTATTTAAAGGTTCCGGAACTCTTGGAACCGAGGTGATGCAAAACTTTTTTTGATGTGTGTATATTATTTCAGTAGTCTAGATCCCTCCTGCGGCGCCCGCTAGCGACCGATCGTGGGAAATTAGCATTCAAATGAAAGAGAATAGACATTAGCAGTGACAAATTTTACTCTAATTTCATAAATATCTATAATTTCTTTACCAAATGACTTTTAAAAACATGTACGAAGTGTGCGATTTGCAGAGACTGTTGCTGTAGGAATATACGCTCCATAATTGACTTCTTATTTTGGCCACTGTGACGCCTGTTTCATATCATTTTAACATTCTGAGGTCTTTCCTTTATCATTTTGCATGGATTTCAGAAAAAGTAAATCAAAGGAATGAATACTCAAATCGTATAATTTCATAAATATCCAATGACTGGCGAGTGTTATGATGATCCAATTTTCAGTGATTGCCTTCGTAAGTTAGGGAACGTAGAACTTGGAATTCTAACTGAAAAGTAAATAGTGTCCTATAATCATTTGGTTGAAATAAAAACATGACCTTTCTCCATAAGTCTCTCATTATAAACTATTGGGGTCCGCTAGTATACATTATTTCAGTAGTATGGATCCCTCCTGCGGCACTCACAAGCGACCGATCGTCACAAATGAGCATTCAAATGAAAGAGATTAGACATAGCAGTGACGAATTGCACTAATTTCATAAATATCTATATTTATTTAAAAATTAATTTCAAAATAATGTACGAAGTGTGCGATTTGCAGATACTGCTGATGTAGGAAAATACGCTCCATTATTGCGGTCCACTTCACATTTTGGCCGCTGTGACGCCTTTTTCATGTACTTTGAACATTCTGAGGTCTTTCCTTTGCATGAATTTCAGAAACAGTAAATCAACTTAAAGCTATTAAACGTTATTTAATGGTATGCAATGTTCTTCTCTTGGGTACCCCTTTTGCCCACTCATCAAACCATAGAGATCCTTTAGGTTGTTTTTCCACCCCCAGGATATCTTTGGCTGAGTTGTCAACAGCTGATTTATGTCCAGCCATTTTGTTCTATTACAAACCTCTTGGAGAAAGTGTGGTTTATGAGCATGCGAGATTTCTCACACGGGTCCGCTACTTGCATTCATTTGATTAATATTCGCTTGGCGGTAAAACTGTTAAGAGGCCCTCGAGCTGCTATAACATCTCGCCAAAGCGGAAATCTCATATCCTTGTCCTTCCAGCATCAACTCTCACGAGAGGAGATCAATAATGCATGCCTCTTGTATCGCGCCAGAATACGAACGAGCTGTCCATAAAGGAATACAGCGTGCATCCGTCCTACTGCCTTGTCCCACATTGTTTCCGTCATTCAGCTTCTAGTCAGAGATATGCTCAACGGACTGGTGCTTTCACAAGAACGGGTCAGGTTCAAATTCCGGTGATTGCAGGGAGGATTCTTGGACGTATTTCCTACCATCTTTCTTACTCGACGTTCATGTGTTCAGAGTAAAGTAAGATAGGTAAATATCCCTGTCACCGAAGATTATGACAGCTTCTTTAGTTTGCAATAAAAAGATTGGTTTTTCTTGCAGATTTTCTCCTCCACACACTTCTTTCCTATGCATTAATTTTAGCTCAGTGTAAGATTGTCAGCGTAGGCCGTACTTTATTTGATCTTCAGCGATGGCAATAATTTTGGAAACTTTGTAATAGATATGAAAAATCCACAGCCTGCTTCCAGTCTCCGACCGGGTCAGGAATGGAATGAATGAAGCCCCCATCTAGCGGCGAGGATATGAACTGTGCCGGCTGCTGAGGCCTGACGCACTCCTCTGGGGCAACGATTAAATGAATGACAGATGAAATGAAATGATAGTGGAGAGTGTTGCTGGAATGAAATTTTGACAGGGAAAACCGGAGTACCCGGAGAAAAACCTGTCTGCCTCCGTTTTGTCCAGCACAGATCTCACATGGAGTGACCGGGATTTGAACCACGGACCCAGCGGTGAGAGGCCTGCGTGCTGCCGCCTAAGCCACGGAGGCTTACCTTGTAATAGATATAGTTATTTTAATTCTTGAAGCACACAATTTATAGGCACCTACTAGAAATAGCACAAACATGACTTAAGGGGGAGACCTACACATTTAACAACCTATAATCTTGTATATTTCACTTTATTTTCCCTCAGTAACAAAGTTCTAATGAATTGTAATTTGGTCTGCCAATATGTCTGTATATTTACACGTCATACACCGAATGCATTTCAGTAAATTAGGCATTCAAAATGGCGGCTGCATATTGGGAACTGTTCCACAGTTTCCCTGATATTTTAAAGAATTACCATTGTTTTTCAAAAATTCTCTTTTCATTGTATTTACCAATCCAGTAGCTAGCGATTGGCCTAGAATCATTGGAATCCATAAAAATATATTACTTTTAAAGCTTATATTAAAGTGGAACATTTTTGCACGTTCTTTTTACATATCAATTAAATTCTTGCTGTTATTTGAAGACGAAGGATCTTTGCATAGAAAAATATAAATTGCAAAATGACAACTTTTGATCCTTAAAGGTGTAGGTCCCCCCTTAACCCTTGAGAACTGGCCCTAGGTCATTTTGACCCATAATGTGTCACTTCCTTTTTGTCACCGGGCTACAGACCGCGTTGTCGCAGCCCCTAAACTGAGGAACCAACCAACAATCCCTTTTTGTCGCAGTCGTACGCATTTTAATGAAGTGATGTTACACCTGGTGTCCTCCTATGAACTATTCCCAATATAAAATGAGGTTTATTTATATTTTTCAAATTCAATTTTTGTAAAACAATAATTGCCATTGATAGCGGCGGTAAAGCAGTCATCTCAATTTGTTTAACAAAGGAGCTGATGACCAAGGTGTCCCCAGGCCCTAAACATGGATCAACAAGAACGTGAGCTGTGTGATTGTGCTGCACGAAAATAGGTGGATTTTCCCCTTTATTTATTAGAGATTGTCCCGACTAACGTAAGCCGAGTACTGGCGCCATGGGTAAATCTGACCCGACCGTAAATAATATAGAAATAACTTGAGTGTTCAAAAAGCTATGGACATGTTCCTTTGCAGGGGGAATTTCAAGGCCAGGAAGGAAGGTACAGTAAGCTATAGTAAATAAGGGCTGACCAAAACGAAAATATAGAGCGTTATTTAAGACTCGGGTCATCAACATTCATGCACCAGGCCTCGCGGGTTAAATGAACTTAAAGTAAAGTACATGATTAGCACAAATGATTTAAGCAATTTCAAGTACATGTACAAGTAAAATATTATTTCAAAACTTTGTTCGTAATTACACTGTTTCTTTTCTTTTAAAAACAGTTGCTGAAGAAAGCCTTAATATGGCCGAAACTGGTATTAATTTAATGTGTATTAATTCAATTTCCATGACTATGGTGGAATAAAACCCCCATTTGCATTTCATTTAGTCTAATGTCAATAAACATGCTCTTAGTATGATTCCACATAACCTTCCAGTAAATGTGAGCCCCATCCAAGATGATGACAATTGTTGTTTTAAGGGGCCTAACATCTAGGTTATCGGCCCCTAATGGTTTGGGTGATAGTGAAAGATGAGATGAGAATGAAAACTATAACTAATACTAACTACAGACTAGAAGAAGAAATGGTCAACAAATAAAGGATAAGGCAAATAAAGGACAGAAAGAAAAGAAATGCTCTCAACCCTAGAAGAATGAGGATTGAGGGACTTGGAAGGAAGGAGAGCCATGAAAGGCAGAGAGGAAAGGGAAAGAGCCCGCCCCCACGGTCACAGAAAAAAGAGGACAAAACGGACCCAGCTCGGAAATGCCTCGGGGTTGCCAACTCCGAAACTCACCAGTCGTGAGCCCTTGAGGGTGTAGCACTATCCAGGGTGGGGCTAGACACACCGTGCCTCCATAAGGGCCTTGAGCAGAAGGCAGGAGATAACATGAAAAGAAAAAGAAGGCTGACCCCTCGCAGAAAGAGGGATCAGGAAAGATGAGACAACGGCCAATTAAGGCGGGAAAGTGAAAGACTCCCTAGGCCTCGGATACCCTAATACCGTCAGGGTCGGAAGAGAACAAGAGTTGACCAAGGGAGGTCGACAGGAAAGAAGACGGAGAGGAGCCCGGCACAAGTAAGTGGAAGCAATGCCGAACTCGGCTGGGGTCCCGTGGTCGCCAACCCACGCCCCATTAGATGTAGGCCCCGGGAGAGAGAGGGGGGTCCCATCCAAGAGGAACGTCGTTGCTTTAAGCTATGTTATCTATGGATAAACGATAACTGTATTTACCACAAGCCGCACTGACAAGTTTTACTTTAAATGGCAATGAGGCAAGTAAGAAAACATGACAACATTGCAGCATTCATGAGGAAGGAGGAAAGGTTGCTCAAGGCATTTAGGAGGAAAATAGGCTCTGGTGTATCGTTACATGAAACAAACTTGTTGCACAGCTTCCCCAGGAGATCACAACTTGTGGGATGTGGGTTGGCGACCATGAGACACCAGCTGAGTCCGACATTGCTTCTGCTGTTGACCTCCTTGGTCAAGTCTTGTCCTCTTCTGACCCCGACGGTATTAGAGAATCCGACGCCTAGGGAGCCTTTCACTTTCTCGCCTTAATAATAATAATAATAATAATAATAATAATGATAATATCGTATGGCCTTAATTGGCCCTTGCCTCATCTTTCTCCTGCCTTCTGCTCAAGGCCCTAAAGGAGGCAGGGTGTTTGTAGCTCCACCCAGGGCAATGGGCATCCCGGATCCCCCCAAAAAACAACACTTATAATCGAACAGAAATTGAAGCTGTGTGCATTCAAAACTTGATGATTAGGGCTCGGATGATTAAGACCTAAATATAGCCCGAATATGCAAGCAAATATGACGTTAAAATGTCTGAATATAACTCATAAAAGACAAAGTATGAGCTGAAAATGACTGATTTATCTATGGCCGTTTCTTTTTAAATTATAAATCCAAGCAACAATCTCTTCGAGATTACTAAATTCTTTATCCCTATTTTCTTATTAATTTTCTGAATATACAAGTTCAAGTGGTTATTTACAGCAAACACCAGTTCCAGTTCGGTAAGTTGAGGATGACTGCACACCTACAGTTGTCGACCAACTACCGAAATGTGACGTTCTTACCAAAAAATCTCAAAATATGCATTTATATGACAAATAAAAAGCACTGTATTGTGACGATAATCACTTGATTTGCATCAGAATCCAATCGGGCATGGGAATAGAGGCGAATAAATACATATGATTTGTCCTAAACAACAGAGCCCAAGTGATGATTATGGTTTACAGAATTAACTTGCACATTAGAAGAAGAAATAAATCAGAAGTGGAACGGGAAATGAAAGATAGGAAGGTAAGAAATTCCTTCAACCTTTGAACAATAAGAACTGAGACCCTCGTAAGGAAGTAGAACTATGAAAGACAGATAGGGTCGATATACGAGGTATGATTCCACGATTCTCAGAATAGCGAATAAACTTTAACTCTTAACATTATGATTCCCCTGGAGCTATAAGAATTGGCAATGCTGGAAAACCGTGTTGCGAAGACCATTAGTGATCTCTTGGGCAACGACAGCATTGTATAGGCCTATAGGAGAACAATATTGCGTGACACATAAGATAGCTGATACGGAGAATATAATGTTTGTTTCCATAGAAACAGCGATACGAGTCACCTGATACGCAGAGGAAGAGTTGTGTGCGCGTCTCATCCAGCATATTAACTTTTTAAATAAGTGGCGTTATAGACATCTTTAGTTGTGCAAGGTCATGGGAGCGTACAACACCTAATACGATGCTTAATGGGTCCAGGTGTGGACAGAACAATTTTACCGCTTATATAACGAGCAAAGCTGAGATGTCCAAAATAGGACCACTGTGAACCGCGAGATCTCAACTGTTTGTCTTCCACGTTGTCATCCTTTCGGAGTGTGGTTTCTGCCATGCATCCTAATGAACACGTTTCGTTCGAGTTGTGACGTCTTCTTGATGCGCCCGTTTCTGAAATTCCATACTTAAGGTCATTATCGATCTCCACTAGCCAAGGAGGAATCGTTGAGAGACTTCTGAAGTACGATAAATTTGGAAATTCTTTCAGGTATAAAAATTGAAGACGTGGGTGGAAGAGGTTATCCTTTATCATATTTCACTTGATATCTTTTCAGTGTGGGAGTAGAGCTAAGTTGCTCCGAAGTCTGTTAACACCATCTTTGAAGTTAATACAAATATTTTTTCTGGTTATCTTCCTTTCATTAAAACTCAGCAATTCTTCTAGGTTTCTGCCGTGTCTTGTGTGGGGTTTCGCCTAGGACACCAAGCTGGCTCATCGGCGGGCTCTTGGTGTCCCCGCCCGGACCCCCACAGGAGTGACGAACTGCGCGCCACCTCCCTTTATATTAGGTGCAACTGCACCACTTGACTGCGAGAACTAAAAGCTCAAGCAGCATTAACCTCCCTATGAAGGCTTCCAAAAAGATGGTATATTGGCTTTCACGGCCGGTGAATTAAAACTCAGCAATTCTTCTAGGTTCTTCTGTGGGGGTCCGGGCGGGGACACCAAGAGCCCGCCGATGAGCCAGCTTGGTGTCCTAGGCGAAACCCCACACAAGACACGGCACAAACCTAGAAGAATTGCTGAGTGTTAATTCACCGGCCGTGAAAGCCAATATACCATACTTCCTTTCATTAATTGCGAGTTTTATTTATTTACATAAATCATGCCCACATTGGAGCACTTAAATCAAACCAAATACATTGAAGCCATCTAAGAATTGACAGAGAAATTAGTTATCTTCCTCGTCTACCAAAACGTCTTCATTCTGGCTGATCTGGCTGTACTTCTTCCCTCTGGTCAGGCGTTCTCGAACTATCTACCTTGTTTCTCTTGGAGCCCTTTGAAAGTATCAAGCGTAACTCGAAAAATAGCCCTATTTCTTGTTTTCGTTATCTGCTTTGTAGTCTCCTTTATCTTGGCATTGTAATTGAATATTATGATCGTTAATCGATTCTCGTTCATTTTCGTGAGGTCGGCCGGCTCTTGGGTATTGTGTCTATGATAGTCTCTGTATGGATCTTCATTTTTCCTGTCCTCCGTCATCATTTCTTCCTTCCTTTGGACATTCCGGCTTGATAAGCGTGGCGTAGTGTCTCATCCAGAAATATCCGACAGTGAATACTCACGGAGAAACAATCATAATGGTGGGAACTTGACGACATCCTGTTGGAGGACACATGACGTGATGCTTAGGAGATGGGATATATGTAAAGAATTAGAGTACTGGTTTAAGTGATCTATACATCAATAAAATGTAAATGCTCAGAAAGAGTGAGCAAGCGTTAATACATATTATTAGCTGTAGGTGAGAGAATAGCTGCTCTTTCTCGAGCAAATATTTGAAGATTTTGCTGTGTCTATTGCGGTGTTTCACCTACGTGCGCAAAGTCAGGCTCATCAGTAGGCTGTTGGTACACCTGTCCGGACCGCCACTAGGATAGCGCATATTATTGCACTACGTCCCAAATTCCTCTGCGGGGAGGAGATAAACAGATGGAGGTCATGGTTCCCACAGACATTTTTCTTGTTATTAATTTCTGCTTTTGTATTAAATTTCTGCTTTTTCCTTTTTTATTAATGCAGCCAATGGCCATGTACAGGACAGGTGAGGGAAGGGATTATGAAAGGAAATCGCACGTGGACCCATTGAAAGGAACAGTCCCGGCATTTGCCTGGTGGTGAAAATGGGAAACCACAAAAACCATTTTGCGGACAGCCTAGGTGGGATTCGATCCCAAGCTCTCCCGATGCCAGCGAGGCACGAAGTAGTGCGTTAGCGCTCTCGGCCACCGTTACTTTTTGCTTTTGTTTTTAATTTTTGCTTTTGTTTTTACTTTGCGTTCTTTGTTTTTACTTTGTGTTCTTTGTTTATTGTTTTCTGCTCTGACTTTTCTTTTTTGCTTTTTTTGTGATTGTGTTTGTTTTTTCCTTTCGTTTTTGATTTATGCGGTGAGGGGGGGGGGGGGAGACTTTGGCAGAATTAATCAAAGAAAAACTACACAAGTATAATATTGGATAATCTACTCTCGATCTTGGGGGATCAATTCCTCCCTTCAGAGCCAAATGAAAGGTTTATTATTTGATCAAAACCAAACTTTGGATTGATGACCAACGACTGGATTATGCAAGTTTATACTCACTAGTTGAGAAGATTTCTGTTTACTCTTGTAAACTTTTAGTGTTACCTAAATTTAACACATGCTCAACGAAAACTGCTTATTTTCTCGTTTTATGCACATTGATAGTTTAATTAATTTCGCCCAATTTAAAAATAGGTAGCTTTGTAATGAAAGGCCCTTGCCACGTGAGTACAGTTCATAATGTACCGGAATAGAGAGGCCACATGAAGATATATACTGTAGGGTGAACAAAACTAAATTGCTAGACACTGGAAGTCCACTTCGATGTAGTGATCAAAACGTAATAATATAACCAGTTATTTTAATAGTGCTGCCATAATTTCAAGATTATGTATGTAAAGAAAGAAAGAAAGAAAGAACAAAGATTCAACTAGTTCAAATAATTCAGTCACTGGTTTGATGATTAATTTCATTAAATAAAAATTTAAGCGATACAGCAATATCTATCTCGCGAAATAACGTGAAAATTAGTACTGTATCCTTCTCACGAAATCGATCAAACATTAGTGCGAATAAATCAGGCCTCTAGTTAATATGAACTGATTTCAAATGCTGTCTTATCAAAATAAGCGATATTTATGAACAAAAGTAAGCGTATGAGCTTAGCTTGTCTATACACCAATTCTACTAACAGCACGGCTTGAGAATTATAGACGGCGATGCTAATATGCATCCATTTACCTCTAGTGTACTGGAAACTATACACAGTATTCAAACTGATCGACGCTTAAAGTTTGGCAGGTCGTCCTCATTACAGAAACAGAGTCAGAAGCGTCACGAAGCAGCAATCGCTTCTCACTGAAAAAGCAGACAAGAGTGTAACACGCAAGGCGATATAGCGGTTCAATTAATTTAATAACCGTCTTCATTTGTTGCCATTAATTGGCGTTAATAAGACCGGACCTGGGAAAAGAGACATTGCTTGAGGTAGGATACCTTCCTGTGTCTCATGGGCCATTCATTACTTGATATGCCACTACATTTCCTTGATGGGTACATCGAGTAAACAGAGTGACAAACAGTAACTCATATACTCCTCGCCAAAGAGAATAATGAGGAAACCAATCACAGAACAAGTAGTTCCGTGAAGAACTAAATAGCCTATTTTCATATATCCTACTGGCTTTACTTAAGACACGAAAAAGAAGGACAGTTTTAAAACATTCACAGCCGACATTGAGTTTTCATAAAATTCCACTAAATTACCACGTCCGTATATTATACCGTGCCAAGTTTTACATCGCTCGGATGAACAATCGCGAGAAAAATCCAATCAAATATTCAAAATTTTCATCGCTGCATGTAGCCTACAGTAGGTTGTGCGCTCACTGAACCATAAGTAAACTTAAGTTAATTGCCTTTATCAACATACAAAATTTCAGATTGATTGCTGGCACATATCAGTAGATATAGAGAACCGTTTAAATATTTCAGATGGTCGCCATGTTGGAATTTCATATATATAGGTCATAGAGTTATGTACTATTAAATGAAGATTATTGCCTAGATTCATTATTCAAACGTTTACTTCGATCGCATGGTTAGAACACAAGAAATAATAACTTAATTTTAAAATTTCGCACAGCCACCATCTTGAGGTTATGTAAACAATTGAACTTGGATGTCAGTGCATTACAATGTGCATAAACATTTGCTGTACCAAGTTTGACTGCGCTCGGATAGTTAAATCGCGAGAAAAGTCTATTAAAATGTTTCAACTTCGCTTGGCCGCCATGTTAGTTTTGCACTTAACAGCTTTATGAAAGTCACATAGATGAATTTATAATAGTACCCTGTTTCACCGTACAAAATTTCAGGGTAATGTCTTTTACTGTTGCGGAGATATAGAATGACAGTGAAATATTTGGCACAGCCTCCATGTTGGATTGGTGTCGCGCATTAAAATTTCAAAGGCACGGTCGTGGTAGTAGTATACACTTATTGAGTTTCATTGAAACCACTTCAGCAGTTTAGATAATATTTGGGACACACACACACACGCACGCACCCAAAGACGGACAAAAGGTGATCTCATAAGCTTATTCTTTTCATAAATGAAAATATGCTAAAAATAAGGGGAACATCTAACATGGCAACCATCCGAAATATTTAGATGGTTCTCAATCTATTACAGCAATCAAACTGAAATTTTGTATGTTGATAGAGGCAATTAACATAAGTTCACCTACGGATCGTTCAATAACCTGGTGAGCACAAAACCAACATGGCGGCGAAGCGAAATTTAAGTGCATTTTTCTCGCGACTTTTCATCCTAGCGCTGTGGAACTTGCCATTGTATATTTTCATACAAGCCTTAATATAGGCCTACTGACGTCGTAATTTAATGGAATTTTATTAGAACTTAAAAATGTCGGCTGTGCATTTTTTTAAATCTCGCTTTAATTTCTCGTGTCGTGAGTAAAACCAGTTGGATATATGAAAATCGACTATTTAGTTCTACATGGAACTACTTATTTTGTACGTTGAACCCATGACAATCCCTAATTCTTGTAATTTTAGAACCTTTTATAAATACAGTTTATGTCTGTCTGTCAGGTAGTCAGCCCGAAGGCTGGTTGGATCCTCAAAAAGTACCGCCGTTACGTTATGTGAGTAGATACCCACAAAAACCCAAGGCAGCGCTATTTTGAGGCGTTCTAGGCAAGAAGAGGAGTGAGGTAGTTTGCCATTGCTTTCCTCACTGAGTCAGAACAGTAGTCCTAACCCTATGAGTTGAACCTTTCACAGCATTCACAGGCACTGACTGTGTCCCGAATGCCATTACTAAGCACCACCCATACCTCAGTAGCTTCCATATAATCACAGCCATGAGTGAGACTGAGACATCGGTGAAAAGCCACCTTTTACTCTAGCCTGTGCCAACTGACAAATGCAAAAGTACTGTATTCATCAAGAGATGGCGAACAGTTTATGTAAGAATGATGAAAAGAGGCTCACTAAATAAGGAGACTAAGTCACAGTTTACATGAATCCGCGTCCCTTCCTACTCCTCCTTTCCGTCCTCCACCTGACATCTTGAAGCTATCAAACTCAAAATCTCATGGATCCTAGCCATTACGACACGAGGTACGGTACCATACAGAACATGCTAATCCCTGTTGTATAGTCCACCAAACATACTCACCACAAAGGCGGGCTACGCTACGCTGTGCAATAATAAATTAATTGATAACGCCAACTGATAGGAGCTAACGTTTCACGGAAGGCTATCGAAAAAAAAACAAATAAACAATACATTCCTGCCAACAGGTCAGGACGGTATTTAGTTCAAGGCGATATTTAGTGGGACAAGGTTGCACATTACGGTGAAAACTGTTCGGTTTACCACCGATCCTGATAAAATACCAACACTGGGAATCACAGCTCAATAACTGTTAGGTAATTCTTGCTGTCACCACAGCACTTCGAAGTATCCCCGCAACAGCTCTCTGGAATCGCGCTCTTGTGATTTGCGTCAATGCAATTACAAGAAATCAAAGGGAACAGGAAATTAGACACAGTAAAAGATACTTTAACTACAATCTCTACTTAGCATAAAACTAAGTCCCCGATTCATGGATGTTACGGGTAAAATCGAGAACCACTGGATGGATTTTGATGCGGTTTTCACAATTCTGTAAAGGATATCTCGAGTATGATTACTGTAAAACATAATTAATTTATGATCAAAGGAAGCCGAGCAGTAACGATTTCAGTGAAAAAGTCGAAACAAAAATCTGGCGTCCGAGCGCTTTGTAGGCTTACGCTGGGCAAACCGTTAAAAATATCTAGATACTATGAGTGTAAGGATTGTTCAGCATGAAAGTTCTACAAAAAAGTTCGCGAGAGCATATATCTATCTTCAATACATCGCCTACTGTAAATGTTTTTACGTTTTTATTTCTTCCAACAATCTCCATTCGGTTACTGAGGCGACAGTTTGCGAGCTACCTAGGGGCGAGTCTCTCACCCCAGTTACAGCCTAGCTAGCGGGCGAACCTATTGCCCCAGATACAACCAGCAACAAACTGTCGAGTCGTGTTGAGTTAAAAACTTTAGAGAAAAGTGGTTGTGTTTGGAGTTTCCCTGGAAGTGCAACTCGGCTTTTCTTCATTTCGCCTGTGAACTTTTTGTTCCGCAAAATTCACAGTCAAGTTAAGATTGGACGGAAGGGCGATTTGTGTTTCATGCACCTCCCCATTCTTAAATTTCGTCTGACAAGAATTCGTTGCACATGCATCTCCATGATAATATAATTAATAGTCCAGTCAGTAATTTTAACCGATCATGCCGAGACGTAAAACGGATATTGGTCGTTGTTCATTGACATTGAAAAGCGCTTATCACGTAATGCATTCATAACTGTTCCCGGGCGAAGCCGGGTTAGGTTGCTAGTACTTACAAAACCGAAGTAATAGTGGCATTACTTTCCGCCTGCTAGTTCCAAGGTTGCAGGATCAAACCTGGTGCCGTCAGTGGGCATTTAAGGGTGCAAAAATGCGGCATCGGGGGCGTAGTTGGTAGCTCAGCTTCTATGCCCAAAATCACGGGTTCAAATCCGGCCGAAGTCGATGGATTTTTTAAGAGCGTTAAGAATCTCTGAGTATGCCTTTCTTCGGAGGGGAAGTAAAGCCCATGTCATACATTAATGTCATGTAAGAGAACCTCGATCTACAGAAGGCAGTTCTGTTAAACACCTGCCATATTGTCAGGAAGTTCCTGTGGTGAAAATACTCCGCTCCGTCACTCAGCAAGACTCGAGATGACTCAGATGGAAATGTAGCTCATCATTAATGAAGGAGACTCGTGAAAAGTGCGGCCACGAAATTGATGTTCCTGTACAGTGTATTTCAGTACAGATGGTTTCTTGCTAAGGCCGAACAAGGCTGTAACTTAAAATGTAACCGGGTATTTACCGTGATAATGATGTCAAAAATAAATAATAATAATAATAATAATAATAATAATAATAATAATAATATAACAAACAAGAAGTTCCGTGACGAACTAAACGAACTAAAGAGCCTACTTTTCTTAAAATTTAAGATTCATGCCAATGATTAATCTAATTGGATCTATCTAGAATAATGACGAAATTAAGTTGGTATTATCGAAATTTTTAATTAGTTCGAAATACTGTATACCTGGCATAATGTAGCCTAATAGAGCACTACAATTGGCAGCCCTGGTGACAATATATTCTTAGGTCCATCTCTTAAGGTACAGAATACAACATTTGGTTGAAGACCAATGAATAGCATGGACGTTACATGCAGTTAAGACATTTGATCTAACAGTGCGCGTAAAATCATGTTGGCAACAATGTCATGCATGTGTTGGTCACAAATGATTGAAATAATATGATCTATTGTTGTGCCAATTTTGAATGAAATCCATAAGTTAGTACCGGTATATAAGTTACATGCATTTTAAAATTGGACTTATCAGCAGGCTTAGAATCATGTTGGCAGCACTGACGTATATTAGTTACTCGAAATTAATCTAGAAAGCCAGGTACTATACGTGTGCAAAGTTTTAGAGCTATTGGCTTGCCTACTTTCTGATATATTGATATTGGGGTAACAAAAATAGAAACAATTTATTAACAGTTGGCAGCCCTGGTTGCTCTTAAGAAGACGCATAGTCATATCTGTTATGGTACACAAAGCACATACGAAATTTGGTTGAAATCCAAATGATATTATAAAAGTTACATGTATTTAAAATTGGACCTATCAGCAGGCTTCGAATCATGTTGGTAGCACTGACGATATCAGTTACTCCAAATCAATGAAGAATGTTAGGTACTACACGTGTGCATAGTTTAAAGCTGTCGGTTTGCGTACTTTCTGATATATTGGTATTTTGATAAAATAAATTGAGAGCATTCATTAACAGTTGGCAGCCCTGGTGGCTCTTAAGAATACGCTCAGTCATATCTCTTTATTTACACATAGTACATACGAAGTTTGGTTGAATTCCAATTGATAGTGTAGAAGGTATATGCATTTAAAAATTGGACCTATCAGCAGACTTTGAATCATGTTGGCAACACTCTCATAAATGGCCTCCTGGAAATTAAACTGAAATATTATTTTCTACACGTGTACCAATTTTGAAATATCTCCAATGCATACCTTCCAAGATATCCAACATGGAGCTCAAATTTCAGTTGCGATTTTTCAGCAGTTGGTAGCACTGACATTTTCAAATACGGCATTGAGATATTCGGGTATAGATATTTACTCTTACCAAATTTTGTTTCGATAGCTGCAGCCATTTAGGAGTTGATAGGGAGCGGGGCACACAGACGGACAGACAGACAGGACAGACATTTGCCCGGATCGATCTCATAAGTCTACTTTTTCCTCATTTTTGCAAAATGTGAAAATTAGGCTAAAAATCAATATTCGGAAATGCAAAATTACGGCATTACCACAAATCAAGCCTGAAGCACTACATGCTTCTGAAACGCTGATTAATGGGAGCAGATCATTAATTAAACATGTGGAAAAGCAAGAATGGAAAATCCTAAGAAAAAGGTTTGGACCAATCTGTACAGGTGGAATCTGCATGAAAAGAAAATCCCAAGACTTATAACAGCACTCTGAGAAAATCTCAGTCACATTTAGGAAAATACGTTTGAAGTTTTACGGGCACATCCTCAGGATGGGCAATCAGAGACTGACGAAAGGGATTCTTAACCATGTCCTGTCAATGAAAGTTAAAACACCGATGTTGGAAAAGATCTTCAGGAAATAGCTCTGTCATCTGTGATGCCTAAGTTCAGAGAATTAGTCGATAATCACCGCTTTGCAGACCATCCAAGCGCTATCACCAACACAACCTGGTCAGGAGATCGCAAGAGAAGCCACAGCGAGAAGAGAAAGGCAATGCCATCAGCTAAATACGTTCAATGGCGCTCCTTACTCGGGCATGACGAAGAAAAGATGATGATGATTATGATATAATAATAATAATAATAATAATAATAATAATAATATAGTGAGGCCGTGTAAAGCCATACAGCTGGCGAGTCTGGTGTGATACACTTGTTTCACACACACATGAGGATATTATTGCCAGCAACCATTAACATAAATACAGGAATTAGCTCTCGTTTGAAAAACAGCTCTTGGCAATGCTGCAGACTGCTACACATGGTAGAACGCATTCTAGTGGCTATTTCCTGGGCTGTATATTCTGTAAGGCGCTGTATTAATTCATTAATTACATGTAGCAGAAGAAG
Organism: Meconema thalassinum; assembly: GCA_946902985.2. Classification (NCBI taxonomy): domain Eukaryota; kingdom Metazoa; phylum Arthropoda; class Insecta; order Orthoptera; family Tettigoniidae; genus Meconema; species Meconema thalassinum. Next base: position 177,032,148 of record OX336401.1, read on the forward strand.
GTTTCTGCAATCGATGAGCTAAACCTAAAGGTACCTGTAGTCTATGGCATTACGTCGATCTATACAAGTATTGTGTAAACCATCTTATGATCAATCATATTGCCATACTATGAGTGGCAATTAAAAATTTTAAAATCAGTGTTACCAACATTCCAGAATTTCAATGTTGTTTACTTCCAGAGCCTTGGAGCATATTTTAATAAATTAAATTACGGAAGGTGTCTCCTAGAACTAGATATATAAAAGCGGTATTTGAAAAAAGAAGTCTGGCTGCGTGGCTCAGGGGTAACGTTCTCGCTTGCTGAGCCCAAGGTTGCAGGTTCGAAACCTGGCGCAGTCAGCTGGCATTTGAGGGTGCTCAAATGCGAGGGAGCCGTGTCAGTACATTTACTGGCACGTTAAAGATCCCTTTCGGGGCAAAATTTCGGCACCCCGGCGTCACTATAAGTCAGGGTAGTTGAAAGGGACGTACAACCAATAACATTATTATTGTGAAAAAAGAAAAGAGAAAAGAAGAGAAAAGAGAGAAGAGAAAAAGAAAGAAAGAAAAGACGAAGAGAAAGAAAGAAAAAAAGAAAGTAAAGAAGGAAAGAAACAAACAAACAATGAAAAAAGAAAGGAAGCAAAGAAATGAAACACGGATTGAAAAAAAAAGAAAGTAAAGAGAAAGGAAAGAAAGAAAGAAAGAAAGAAAGAAAGAAAGAAAGAAAGAAAGAAAGAAAAGAAGAAAGAAAACAAAAAAGTAAGAAAGATATAAAAAAGAAACGAACAAAGAAAGAAAAAAAGAAAAAAAGGAAATAGGAAAAAGCAACAAGGAAAGAAAGAAAGGAAGCAAAGGAAGAAAGCAAGAAGAGAGGAAAGAAAGAAAGAAAGAAAGGAAGAAAGAAAGAAAGAAAGAAAGAAAGTAATAAAGAAAGAAAAAAGGAACAAAGGAAGAAAAAAGAAAGAAACACAGAAAGGAAAAGAAAGGGACAAAGAATTAAAAAGAAAAAGGAATGAAAGAAAAAAGGAAATGAAATAAATAAACCAATAATACATTTATAATTAAATGAAACAAATAAAGTATGAATTAAAGAAGTTAAATAATTAAATAAATTAAAAAGAATTAAAAAGAATAAAGTAATCCAACGCGACCTTCGGAAGACAAACTACCTGCAGGTTGCCAAAATATTAGGAATATACTCTTGCCCGTATGAAGGCAAAGTAAACATATCATTAACCGTGAGATATCTTTATTATCATTTTGATGAATACAGTACATTTGCATTTGTCTGTTGGCACAGGCTAGAGTATCACCGATGTCTCAGTCTCACTCATGGCTGTGATTATATGGAAGCTACTGAGGTATGGGTGGTGCTTAGTAATGACATTCAGGGCACAGTCAGTGCCTGTCTCAGTCTCACTCATGGCTGTGATTATATGGAAGCTACTGAGGTATGAGTGGTGCTTAGTAATGGCATTCAGGGCACAGTCAGTGTCTGTTGGCACAGGCTAGAGTATCACCGCTGTCTCAGTCTCACTCATGGCTGTGATTATATGGAAGCTACTGAGGTATGAGTGGTGCTTAATAATGGCATTCAGGGCACAGTCAGTGTCTGTTGGCACAGGCTAGAGTATCACCGCTGTCTCAGTCTCACTCATGGCTGTGATTATATGGAAGCTACTGAGGTATGAGTGGTGCTTAATAATGGCATTCAGGGCACAGTCAGTGTCTGTTGGCACAGGCTAGAGTATCACCGCTGTCTCAGTCTCACTCATGGCTGTGATTATATGGAAGCTACTGAGGTATGGGTGGTGCTTAGTAATGACATTCAGGGCACAGTCAGTGACTGTTGGCACAGGCTAGAGTATCACCGCTGTCTCAGTCTCACTCATGGCTGTGATTATATGGAAGCTACTGAGGTATGAGTGGTGCTTAATAATGGCATTCAGGGCACAGTCAGTGTCTGTTGGCACAGGCTAGAGTATCACCGCTGTCTCAGTCTCACTCATGGCTGTGATTATATGGAAGCTACTGAGGTATGGGTGGTGCTTAGTAATGACATTCAGGGCACAGTCAGTGACTGTTGGCACAGGCTAGAGTATCACCGCTGTCTCAGTCCCACTCATGGCTGTGATTATATGGAAGCTACTGAGGTATGGGTGGTGCTTAGTAATGACATTCAGGGCACAGTCAGTGACTGTTGGCACAGGCTAGAGTATCACCGCTGTCTCAGTCCCACTCATGGCTGTGATTATATGGAAGCTACTGAGGTATGAGTGGTGCTTAGTAATGACATTCAGGGCACAGTCAGTGCCTGTTGGCACAGGCTAGAGTATCACCGCTGTCACAGTCTCACTCATGGCTGTGATTATATGGAAGCTACTGAGGTATGGGTGGTGCTTAGTAATGGCATTCAGGGCACAGTCAGTGTCTGTTGGCACAGGCTAGAGTATCACCGCTGTCTCAGTCCCACTCATGGCTGTGATTATATGGATGCTACTGAGGTATGAGTGGTGCTTAGTAATGACATTCAGGGCACAGTCAGTGTCTGTTGGCACAGGCTAGAGTATCACCGCTGTCTCAGTCACGCTCATGGCTGTGATTATATGGAAGCTACTGAGGTATGAGTGGTGCTTAGTAATGACATTCAGGGCACAGTCAGTGCCTGTTGGCACAGGCTAGAGTATCACCGCTGCCTCAGTCACGCTCATGGCTGTGATAATATGGAAGCTACTGAGGTATGGGTGGTGCTTAGTAATGGCATTCAGGGCAGAGTCAGTGTCTGTTGGCACAGGCTAGAGTATCACCGCTGCCTCAGTCTCACTCATGGCTGTGATTATATGGAAGCTACTGAGGTATGGGTGGTGCTTAGTAATGACATTCAGGGCACAGTCAGTGTCTGTTGGCACAGGCTAGAGTATCACCGCTGCCTCAGTCTCACTCATGGCTGTGATTATATGGAAGCTACTGAGGTATGGGTGGTGCTTAGTAATGGCATTCAGGGCACAGTCAGTGTCTGTTCGCACAGGCTAGAGTATCACCGCTGTCACAGTCTCACTCATGGCTGTGATTATATGGAAGCTACTGAGGTATGGGTGGTGCTAGTAATGACATTCAGGGCACAGTCAGTGTCTGTTGGCACAGGCTAGAGTATCACCGATGCCTCAGTCTCACTCATGGCTGTGATTATATGGAAGCTACTGAGGTATGAGTGGTGCTTAGTAATGACATTCAGGGCACAGTCAGTGTCTGTTGGCACAGGCTAGAGTATCACCGCTGCCTCAGTCTCACTCATGGCTGTGATTATATGGAAGCTACTGAGGTATGGGTGGTGCTAGTAATGGCATTCAGGGCACAGTCAGTGTCTGTTGGCACAGGCTAGAGTATCACCGCTGTCTCAGTCTCACTCATGGCTGTGATTATATGGAAGCTACTGAGGTATGGGTGGTGCTAGTAATGACATTCAGGGCACAGTCAGTGTCTGTTGGCACAGGCTAGAGTATCACCGCTGTCTCAGTCTCACTCATGGCTGTGATTATATGGAAGCTACTGAGGTATGGGTGGTGCTAGTAATGGCATTCAGGGCACAGTCAGTGCCTGTGAATGCTGTGAAAGGTTCTACTCATAGGGTTAGGACTACTGTTCTGACTCAGTGAGGAAAGCAATGGCAAACTACCTCACTCCTCGTCTTGCCTAGAACGCCTCAATATAGCGCTGCCTTGGGTTTTTGTGGGTATCTACTCACATAACGTAACGGCGGTGCTTTTGAGGATCCAACCAGCCTTCGGGCTGACTACCTAACAGACAGACAGACATTAGCACATATATTGCCTATATCAGTCAGTAAATAGCCGATCGGCGACTATGAATGGACAAGATAGGTACCGTTAGCCCGTAGTAGCACCTTGCAAGGGTCGCTAACTAGATAACTGTGGCCAGACCACTACTGACACACATATTAGCACCACATATCATTAGAGGAAGTCAACACCAGTAGGCACAACAGGTGTAAGATCCAACAGCCGATACAAGACAGCATTATGGGCAAATATCTGTACCGGTAGTAAATGCGCACACAGACCAACACATTAGTCACCTGCTGGACCCTGCTTCTTTAAGCTCTTATCAGGGCCCGTTTCACCAACTCTTTACTAACGATTGATGATGATGATCATGGAGATAATTGTTGTTTTAAAGGGCCTAACATCTAGGTTATCGGCCCATAATGGTTTGGGTAATAGCGAAAATGACAATAAAAATGGAAACCATAGCGAAAATTGAGTGAGATTGAAAATACCTACAAAATACAATCGCGTTCAAAATACTTACAAAATACAATCGAGTTCAAAATACTTAAAAAATGTCCACCATACAAAATGCAATTGAGATTGTAAATCCTTACAAAATGCAATTGAGGTTGAAAATACTCGCAAAATGCAATTTACATCGAAAAGACTTACACAATTCGACGTAGATAGAAAATACCTACAAAATGGAGTGTTGATGCAAAAAAATTCGCTATAGGGAATTTAGATAAAGGGGTGCCAATTAACAAAAACGGTGTGGAGATCTTAAAGAGAAAAGGAAATATAATTAAAAGAAAACAAGAGGTCTGACCCCTTGAAGAAGGTAAGATCAGGAAAGATGAGATTAGGGCCAATTAAGGCGGGAAAGTGAAAGACTCCCTAGGCCTCGGATACCCTAATACCGTCGGGGTCGGAAAAGAACAAAGAGTTGACCAAGGGAGGTCGACAGGAAATAAGACGAAAATGCGGCACAAGTAAGAGGAAGCAATGCCGGACTCAGCTGGGGTCCCTTGGTCGCCAACCCACGCCCCACTAGATGTGAGCCCCTGGGGGGACCAAACTCAAGTAGTACTACATAATGTCAAATAGATGGCAGAGCATACCAGGGATCGACTCTGCACCCGAAAGCGAATATGATAGAAATAAAGTTCTTGTGCAACATTTATATACGGGCGAAGCACTCAACGGGTTAATGATGAATGTTGAGAGATAATTACGTTGGTAAAAACTGATATCATTAGCGAGACAGGACTAATATTAACTGATATCACTAATGTTTTGTTTCATTAAGTTGTTTAAGTAAATATTTATTATTTACTAGCTCAAGTACCCATGCTTCGCTACGGATCATAAATAAATTAAAATGTGAAGGTGACAGTTAAAACAGGGGGTAGGCGAGGTTCTGTGTGGAGGGAGATTAAGGATGGAACATTTTGTTCCACTATACCGCTCTACGTTGACCGTGTTTTAAAACACAAATTTAGGTTTTACTCGCTAACCATTGGAGATACACGAATAGTGATGAGGACCTTTCGGATAGAAAATTAAATTTATACCTCGTATATGTCATCAAAGGTTTTGATATTTATTCCCTTTTTATTTGAAATGGAAATATGAAAGTTTGAAACCAAAGGGTGTAGTGACGTCAATAAAATGGTCGCCATCTTTAAATAGTGCAAGTATCGAAATCAAAAGTAGCCTATATGTTAACCTGATAAATCAGCTACTTCCATGTAAAATTTTATGTAAATCGGACCAGTGGTTCATGGGTGATTGAGTAATACACAGACACACACACCATCTAATTTTTATGTGTTAGTATAGATTACTATTTATACTGTGGAGATGAATACCGATCAAAGTGTCAGGAGGTGTGTCATCGCTGACCCTATAGAGACAAGGGGTACTCACCACTCCGGGGATGGCGGCGCTCACGAAGAGAGCCAGCGAGTCCGGCCAGGGCAGCAGTCGGTACTGCTCCCACCACCTCTTGACGATCAGACTCACGTAGAAGCCCAGCACAAAGGACATAGGAATACTTTCGCTCTGAGAGCTGAAATATGTTCGGATCGTGTCGAATATCCTGGAACAGAAACAACAATAGTTACACTCTCATTGGGGTCAATGGATATTCATTTCATACGGCCTACGCAATCACCAGACATCAATATCTAATAGCATCTACACTATTAACAGCAATTACGTGAAATTATTATTATTATTATTATTATTATTATTATTATTAGCGAGTGGTGCAACATGCATATATTTTTATGACATCGATGATGTACTTTACACCTTCTTCGTGTGCGGCCATTTGATGATAAAGAGAGAATATGTGGAAACTGAATTGGGAGAACTGACACCAGATAATATTATTTCTGTGATGTTACTGAACCAGCAATCATGGGATCAGGTAGCAGTGTATGTGGAGGATGTCCTTCGCCAGAAGAAGCGGGATCTGGAAGCGTACGAACGCCCTTAAGAAGAAATGAAGAAAGAAGAAGTCTGAAAGGTTAAGTAAGCACGACATCACCCTGAAGTAATGCGAGAGCGGTTCCGGGGTGATGAACGCATCGTGGGAAAAGGGATGTGGGTAAGAATCCCACACTACTGTGGAGTGCGGACCCTACACAAGTGTCTTTTGAAGATTTTTCACAGTCCCTCGTAAAAAAAAAATAATAATAATAATAATAATAATAATTGTATCAAGTTAAAGTTTCACTTCCTTTTTAACAACTGTGGCTTTTAGACACATCGGGGTACCGGAATTTTGCCCCGAAGGGGATATTTAACGTGCCAGTAAATCTACTGACATGGCTCCCTGAGATTTGCGCACCCTCAATGCCAGCTGACTGCGCCAGGATTCAATCCTGCAACCTTGGGCACAGCATGCAAGAATAGTGAAACGAAGGATTTAAGCTATTAGATTGTGTAGTTCGAAAGTAGGAGCCAGTAGATGGAAAATGGAGAATTAAGATTGTCTGGCTCCAGATGGATTCAAACCCACAAGCCACGGGTGTTTACGCCGGTTCTCTGACCTCCCACCTACAGAGGGATACTTTCATTCCCTTTATAGCTCAGAGGTCGCGGGTTCGATACTTTATATCTCACTTTAACTCATATATACTGCACTGTGTGCTGTTCCTTGCACTATTTGTGCATTGCACGACCTGGACCTAATAGCTTAAAGCCTTCAATTGTCATTTGATACGGCCTCTGCAATCACCAGATATGAGTCTCTAATATCCTCCATCCCATGTATAAAACGCATTGGAAACTAGATAATGATGATTGATGTTATTGTTTTAAGGTGTTTAATTGGCTGATGTATAAATAAAGTGACCTTCCCATTTATTTCGTTTAATAAGTCTGTAGAATGGCATAGGCTATCGTCACTGCGCGAGCAATATCCACCACGTGAAAATGCTGTTCTCTTTCATACCAATTACGCCTCAACAACCACACTCCACACACTACTACAGCCTTCACAATAAAACAGGTTGTCATACAAATTCCACACACACACCCACCAACTACACGGGGCGAAATGACCACGGTGTCGCAGCTGCTAAAGTAATGAGGATGATAATTGTTTTAAGGGGCCTAACATCGAGGTTATCGGCCCCTAATGATCTGGATGATAGCGAAAATGATAATGACATGGAAACCAGAACGAAAATTATGTGAGACGGAAAATACGTACAAAAACGAACTCAGATGGAAACAACTCACAATATGGTCTGACAAAAGGGAATTCAGAACGAAAAGATTCACAAAAAGAATAGATTGAAAAAGACCCACAAAATGTAGGCTAGGTTCAAAATACGTTCAAAATTCAATGTAGCGTCGAAATACTTACAAAATGCTACTGAAATTCAAAATACTTACAAAATGCTACTGAAATTCAAAATACTTACAAAATGCAAATGAGATCGAAAATACTTACAAAATGCAATTGAAATTGAAAATACAGGATGCAATTGAAATTGAAAATACACGATGCAATTCAGATTGAAATATCCCAGTTCCAATCCAAACTATTCACAAAGTGCAATTGAAATTCAAAATACTTACAAAATGCAACTGAAATTGAAAATGCTTACAAAATGTACGGTAGATTCAAACGACTCATGTGGATTGACAATACTTACAAAATGCAATTTAGATTGAAAATACTTGACAAAATGTAATTTAGATTCAAAATACCCCAAAAATACACAAAATGTAATTTAGAATCAAAATATGTGCAAAATGCCCACCAAACAAAATGCAATTTAGATTCAAAATTCGTGCAAAATGCGGTTTTGGTTGAAAATACTTACAAAATGCAATTAAAAATCAAAATACTCACTAAAAGGCCTCGCAACCTGCATTGAAAGACTTACCAAAGAGCAATTTAGATTGTCAATCTTTACAAAATGCAATTGAGGTTGAAAACAATCGCGAGATGTAATTTATATCGAAAAAAACATGCAAAATGCGACGTAGATTAAAAATACCTTACAAAATCGCTAAAAGGGAATTTAAATACACGGTGAAACAAGTAACAAAAACAGTGCGGGAATCTAAAGAGAAAAGGAAATATAATGAAAAAATGAGTGGAGAGGGGAGGAGAGGGGAGAGAGGAGAGGGTCCACCCCAAAGGTAAGGGACAAAAGGGGAAAACTCACCAGCCGTGAGCCCCTGAGGGTGTAGCATTATCTAGGGTGCACCAGAAGTGGTGGGGATACATACACCCTGCCTCCTTAAGGGCCTTGAGCACAAGGCAGGAGGTAAAAGGAAAAGAACAAGAAGGCTGACCCCTCGCAGAAGGAGGGAATCAGAAAAGATGAGACAAGGGCCAATTAAGGCGGGAAAGGAAGAGACTCCCTGGGCCTCTGATACCCTAATACCGTCGGGGTCGGAAGAGAACAAGAGTTGACCAAGTGAGGTCGACAGGAAAGAAGACGGAGAGGAGCCCGGCACAAGTAAGTGGAAGCAATGCCGGACTCAGCTGGGGGCCCATGGTCGCCAAACCACGTCCCACTAGATGTGAGCCCCTGGGGGTTGTTAAAGTAAGCAGCAACAACAACCACCACACAGAAATCAGTCACTACGAGAAATAGCTGTTACTTAAGGCATATCCCAGATTTCTGTGCCTAACATTATAATTCAGAAATTGAAGATACAGCCTAACTTTTATATCTCAAAGGTCCAAAGAATGTATATGTTGGTTATGTGAAGAACAGCCCAAGTTCGTTCTCATAAACGGGAGAAGGCATCAGGCAAATGCCTGGACAAAATAACTACTGTGAAAGGAGCTATTAGACTGAATATTTTGGGCTAGGGGAGTGCGGCCTGGTTCTTTATCCTCAACTTTAAGTTTAAATTTAACACTGAACATTTAAGCATTAATATAATATAAACTTTATTTGTTGTTTGAAACAAGTGATAAATACTATACATTACTGGAAACCCCTTGGGTTTAAAAATTAGTAGGTTGGCACAACTTGGTGCTATTTACAAGAGTTCATTTGAAAGACACACTATTTTTGGAAATAATTGCACTTGCAAGCAATATTAAAACCATTAAAACATAGAAGATAAGTGATAAAAATAGAGAATAAAAGAATGTAACCTATCTTCCGTTGCTATTTATGTTGACTAGAGAGGGTTCAGTGCTGCAGGTCGGCCGTGGCCAGAGCTTGCTGGTTTGGCAGTTGTAGTTTGTAGTTTAGGAACACTATACTTTGTGACTGCGATGTCCAGCATCTCGAAATAAAGTATCGGCTTGAAGAAGGTTTCTTCTTTAGAACCAAAGTACACTGAAGAGCGAAAGTAACAAGCAAGCTTTCATCTTGCGTAGCGGTGAGAACTGTAATCTGAGCCTTGCAACAGCTCATCTAGTTGTGACATTGATGCGTAGTAATCTCCAGCGTATCGGTGTGACGTGCTGAGTACACCGTCTTACTGTAGAATACCGTCAGGTATTTGCCCCATGGAACGAAGCTTTGGAAGATACCATGAAGTGATGCGGTAATGCGGTACTGGCGTACTGGATCTGGCGTACTGGATCTGGATCTTGAAGGGGAGAACCGCTGCTTAAATAGGGCGTAGAACAATCGAGAAATCCCACTGGCTGGCGGCGACTGATTGGCCAAAGCGGAGATGTGACGACAGTCCTTCACGTAGCGGCTAGCGAGGAGCAACACCTTGCAGTAGTGAACTTGTGGCTCGGAGAGTCAACATCTATGAACAGGCTGAGGTATGTGTCTTAGAAATTTTGTTTGTTACGAGTAATCACTCGAGAATTACATTATATATTATAAACATAAATGTGATTAAATACATTAATAGTTCGGTGGTCTCAAAGCATTTGACCGACAAATGCGGCATAAGAAAAAAACCACATTAAAAACATCACGAAAGTGATCATGCTCCGAGACCCCCGAAAGAAAACAATCAAAGAATCATCTGGAAAAAACATGAACAACAATGAAAGAGGATGACACTAAGCCTCAACAGGCAAAATAGCAACCATAGAAATTGGTCTAGTATAGACTCCTTTACTAGTGAGAACATCTACAACTCTCACATGCCTATCACGACCTAGATGGCAGTGAGTTACCCTACCAATATTCCATACAAGAGGGGGACTTGGATCTCGCAAAAGAACCATATCTCCCACTCGCACATCAGGCTGGGAAAGCCGCCACCTCTCTCTCCTGTTAAGTGAGCCGAGATACTCCAGCTTCCAACGGCGCCAAAAGGAGTTTCGCAAAGATTCTAACTTTCTCCAGAAAATAGGCAACCCGAGATCACAACGTCGACTCATCAAAGGAGGCGTAGAAGCTAAAGAACAGCCTATTAAAAATGACCAGGTGTTAAGGGAAGAAGATCCTTAGGATCGTTAGACAAAGGCGTGAGCGGCCTAGAATTTACGATACCCTCAACCTGAATAATTAAGGAATTGAATTCCTCATAGGAAAGGATGGCTGAACCAAGGGTTTTCTTCAGCTGTCTCTTCGTGAGCTTTATGCAAGATTCCCAACGACCACCATGATGGGGGGCGTAAGGGGGAGTGAAATGCCATTTGAATCCCTTAGCATGAGAAAAATTAGAAAACTGTTCCTTAGCAGAAGGGGAGGTAAGCGCAGTTTTCCAAAGATCAAAAGTACTAACAAAAATTTTTGCGTTATCTGAAAAAAACCTCGGAGGGAACACCCCTTCTAGCGGCAAATCTAGAAAAGGCTGCTATAAAATAAGGAGTAAAAGCACTTGTAACCAACTCAAGGTGAATGGCTCCTGTCACCATGCACACAAATAAAGAAATATAATGTTTACCTAACAACTTTCGCTTAGATAAAGGGGAATTAACTTGATAGACATAAGGCCCAGCATAATCGATACCCGTAAGGGCGAAAGGCTTACTAGGTTCGGAACGAAAATATGGCAAGTTTCCCATAATTTGCGTGATTGGCGGGGGCTTAGATTTGAAACAAGGTATACATTTCCGAATAACAGAAGAAACTTCATGAACACCGTTAATGAGCCAATATTGCTCGCGAATTAAACAAAGCAAAGTGCGGGTGCCAGCGTGCAAATTCTGATAATGAAATTTCTTTACGATGAGAGTAGTAATACGATGTCTAGAAGGGAGAATAATGGGATGTTTTTTCTCATCTGAGTAACTAGAATATTCTAGCCTGCCCCCCGCTCTTATTAATCCATCTTGGTCCAAAAAAGGGGTGAGAGGTAACAGCCTACTAGACTTTGGTAAAGCTTTTTTGCTTAAAAGCGTCTGATACTCAAGAAAGAATACTTCTTGTTGCATAAGAAACAAGATTCTACGAGTAGCAAATTCCAATTCCATTTTAGTGAGAAAGGGTTGCGGTTTGACAGGCTGATCAAGAACAAGAAATTTCCATCGAAATAAATATGCTGCAACACGAATTAATTTATTAAATGAAGAGTACCGCTGAAAAAGACTAGTAGCAATAGAAGTTAGAAAAAGGGAAGCGGTAACAATGCGAGCATCAGGAACATCTGCGAGTGGATTAGATGAACGAGGCCAACAAGAGAAATCCTGACTGAGCCACGCCGGACCATTCCAGTATAATTTAAGAGAAATTAATTTCTTGGGCAAGCAGCCACGTGAAATTATATCAGCGGGGTTTTCTTTCCCCGGAACATGATTCCATTGGTCAAAATGAGACAACTCTTGTATTTTAGAAACGCGATTAGCCACAAAAGTGGTCCAATGTGAAGAAGGTTTTGAAAGCCAAGCTAACACGATGGAAGAATCACTCCAAAACCATGTGCTCGAAAATTTCAAATTTAAATTGATTTTTAATTTACTGGCTAATTCCACAGCCATTACAGCAGAACATAATTCCAATCTAGGCAAAGATATGGATTTGAGTGGGGCTACCTTTGATTTTGCGCAAATTAAATTGGAAAATCCGGGTCAAGTATTGGAAGGGCGGCCTACTAAGTAGGCGCAGCAACCGTATGCCTTTTCAGAACTATCTGCAAATACGTGCAAATCGAAATACTGACATGAAAGGTCCGAAATTAAAGTGCGGGGAATAGAAATTTGAGAAAGATCTAACAAACTCTTGCGGTATTTCAACCACTCATCCAAAAGGGGGGAGGGTACCTTATCATCCCAACCAACTTTCAATGACCAAAGTTTTTGTAAGAAAATTTTTGCAGTAATAACCACCGGATCAATGTACTGCAAGGGATCAAAAACTTTCGCTATTTCTGATAATAATTGCCTTTTCGTTTGAGGGTGAAACTCAGATAAGTGTACCTGATAGGAAAAGGTATCTGAAGAAGGAGACCAAAAAACACCCAAGGTTTTAATAGCTGATTCCTCAGTAGGAAGCGCAACACATTTGTCAACAGGAGTTACTTGTGAAAAATTAGATAAAAATTCGGTTGAGTTCGAGTTCCACTTATGAAGGGTAAACCCACCACCAGAAAGAAGAGAGTTTAAATCTTCACAAACAAGAAGTGCGTCAGAGATACTAGGAAAGGAGTACAGAAAATCATCTACATAAAATGCAGTTTTCAAAACTTCAGAAGCTAGAGGATGAAAAAGATGACCATCTTGTTCGGCCAACATGTGAAGAGATCGTATTGTGAGAAAGGCAGACGGCTTAAGACCGTATGTCACTGTTCTTAAACGAAATATTTTTATAGGTTTTGCATTGTCGTCTCGCCACAAAATTCTTTGCAAATCACGTTGTTCTGAATTTACTAGAATTTGCCTATACATTTGCTTGATGTCGGCAAGGACAGCAATGGGGAATAGACGAAAGTTAAGTAAAACTGAAGTAAGATCTGTCTGAATAGCGGGTCCAGAATGCAGAGTGTCATTGAGAGAAACACCATTAGCATCTGGAGATGACCCATTAAAAACCACTCTTATCTGTTCTCGGGTGGAAGAATTTTTCCAAACCGGATGATGATTAAGATATACTATTTCTTTAGGAGGATTACTAATTTCTCCAGATTTTGGAACTACTTCCATGTGATTCGCTGATTCGTATTCTTCCATGAAGGAAGTATACTGAGTTTTTAAGAGAGCATCCTTTTTAAAGCGATTTTCAATTGCGAATAAGGCTTTGAGAGCTCTGGAATGTGATTCTGTAATAACAGGGGGGTTAAAAACGCGAGGAAGAGTAACCACGAATCTGCCTTCAGTAGTGCGAACAGTGGTTTCTACGTAGTGTGTTTCACAGATCTCATTATTGCGAGAATGAGGTGAGGTGACTTGAATATCCTCAATGTCCCAGAACTTAATTAATTCTTGATTTAAATCAGCACCAACAAAATAACAATGAGATTTTTGTTGAACGGGGTTGCGGTATATTTGCCCAGTGGCAATCCAACCGAAATCAGTTCTACAAAAGAAAACATCACGGGCAACTTTAACCTTTTCCGGATGTAAACATTGCCAAAAAATGCTGGCACTTAAAAGAATTTCTACAGATGAAGCTCTGTTGAAATTCGGATCTGCAAGTTGCAAATGATGCGGAATATTCCAACCCTGGACTTGAAAAGAAGTAATGGGGGTGTCATTACCTATGGAATTGATAATTGAAAAATCTAAATTTAAATGAATGCCGAGATTATTGGAATCTTTTACATCCACTTTAGCATAACTCAGAGATTGCGATTTGGAACCATTAATTCCTGTAACTTCTATAGAAGTAGGGCATATTTGTAGACCTAACTTGCGAACTAGCGATTCACTGATAAAATTGTTAGTTGCAGCATTATCTAACAATCCCCTTACAGAAACCCATTTTCCGTGAACTTTCTTCACTAGAATTTGGACAGTGGACAATAAAACTTGAGTTTTACTGAACGAAACAGAACTTTGAGTAAAAGACTGAGCGTTATTCGGCAAAGTCTCAGAATGAGATTTAGCGGATGAACTATTGGTTGCTGATGACCGCGATCTTTCATGCCTATGCAGGAGAGTATGATGCTTTGCTTTACAGTGAAAACATAACCGTTCAGAATGACAATTGCTTATCATATGTGTCCCTGATAGACAATTGAAGCAGTGCTTGTGGGTGGTAATTAATTTGCGTCTTTCATCCACAGATAAAGATTTGAATTGAGCGCATTGGTACAAGTTATGTGGTTGTTGACACAAAACACAAGCTTGTGCTTGATTGGAAGACCGAATATTGGTAGAAAAGGCATGTGACCTTAGTACTCTCTGAGTGGGGCTGATGTCCTTACTATTAGAGGAAGGTTTGAAGGTAGAGCTACTCTTTTGGCTGGCTACAGCAGAGAGAATTTGGCATTTCGTCTTTAAGAATTTAATAATAGCTTCATAGGTACACAATGAATGTTGCGACAGATCTGCTTCCCAATCTTTTAAAGTTTTAGTGTCTAATTTAACAGAAATGAGATGAATCAAAAATAGATCCCAATGGTCAATTGGTTGGTCCAAATTGGCAAGCGCACGAATATGAAGTTCTGCAGCATCGATCAAATTACGAAGCGAGGCAAGATTATCAGCTTGAACAATAGGTAAATTGAATAAACCCTGTATGTGACGTTGGGTTTTTAAACGAGTGTTCCCAAACCGATCTCTGAGGAGTGCCAAAGCTACTTCATAATTTTCATTTGTCAACGTAAGCTCTTGGATGAGTTTAAGTGCGTTGCCTTGCAAGGACAAACGCAAATAATGAAACTTCTGTATTGAAGGAAGAGAATCGTTTTCGTGAATCAATGAATTGAATAATTCAAAAAATGGTTCCCATGTAGCTTCATCTCCGGTAAATTTAGGTAATTCTATTTTCGGTAATATAACACGGGAAGGAAAAGAAGAAGATTCTGAAGGAGTTTTCTCCTGCTTTTCCTGCAATGTTAAACTTCTTAAAAGCTGCTTTGCGTCTGCAAACCCCTTATAATATAAATTTTCAACCTCGGAGCGGTCACTTTGCTGGTCGGGATATTGTGTCTCAATATTACTTTGGATCTCATCATACTTCTCAAAGGCCTGTTCATAACCTTTCAGTCTTTGAGAAATTATGTCACTATTACGTTCTTTTTCCGTGAGCTCATATAGAAAAGTGCGAAAACGCGTGAGTTTGCCCTTGACCGAAGCCCTCGCATTAATGAGTTTTTCGTCAATTGGCATTGTGAAAGTTTGTTGTGAAGGTACTCACGACTTCCCTGTGAACTCGTACAACAGCCTGCCAGAATTCAAATTCAAAGTTTAACATTATAAATATTATAAATCATTATTCGAATATTTTGATAAATCGATTGCTATTTTGTTCCCCAGACATGAAATATGTGTCTTTAACTCAAAGTTGGGGTGGAAATGCAGTTGAATTAAGTTCTTCAGGTGTGACAATATGGAGTAAGTTGTGTATTTCTGTCAGTTGTTTATTATGCTGGAATGACTCTTCAGAAATATAAGCATGCCTATACCAATATATGGCATTGAAATCATTTGGCCACACCTCACAGAAATGAACATTTCCTCATTAAAAAAATAGCAATCCGAGTGTCAAAAACTACCAGGTCACGATTCGTCTACATCCTGGCACGAGAATCCGTTCTTATTGAAGACCTTAGGAACTACTGTATTTACCTCTACCAAACACCAGAAATTCGGTAAAACTACTCAACAAGACATACATGAAGAATGTTATGGGTCCGGAGCCATGATCGACGACACGTGGACAACAGCCAACTTTGAGTTGAGGCAAGTGTTTACAGGTCTGGCTGTCCATGGTCTTCACCACATTATTTCTTTCCATGACCCTACAGTGACGTGTGTATGCGAACGCTACCACTTAGAGCTCTGTAGTAAAGGACAGGAAGGAAGGGAGCTTGTAGTATTACGTGACCGTTAATCTCGATACAATGAGACACGGGACTTTCTATTTACGTGCAATCCGAACCACAGGGCATGACATTTCACTTTGAAACTCTCACATGTATTGACTGGGAATCGAACCCGGTCCACCGTGGTGAGAGTCCAACAGCTTGACTGCTGTGCCCTTTGTGTAGTAAAGAAAATAACAATCAATCAAAGACTATGCAATTCAAAGCACCAGAGCGCAATTTTAGTGTACATGCTCATTATTAATATTTTCGTTGGCTATTTGGCTGCAGTATAGTACATTATTATGCTGGAAGCTTGCCACGGTGGGCGAATGGTAATCGTGTCTGTCTACTAAAGCCAAGCTTGCAGGTTCGTTCCTGGCCGTGGTAAGTGATTTTTGAAAGGCGGCAAGAAATTACGACACGCATGTCATACGATGTTGGCATATCAAAGAACCCATTTGAATTCAGTAGGCCGTGTTCATAATGCCAAAATTAATCTCGGGAGTTTTCGCCAAGTTCCTAATTTATCTACTAGAAAGCGCTATAGTGTTCAAGGAGCTTAGATATCTAACCTCCTTGACTTTCATAGTGCTTCTAGAAACAACGAAATGAGACATACAAGCTACCCTCTGGGTGTCAAATGACAAAGCTTGCACCTGGCACCCGAGGCCATACGATATTATTATTTATTTACATTGTTTAGACCCAAAGGATCACATTAAGCAAATTCTGTTCTGGTGCTGTTCTTGTTCTTCCAGAACTCCTTCATCAGCTCACTGTGTCCATCCTTTCCCTGGTCTCCTTGGTCGATCTTCATGTGTGACTTCCCAACTGTGGATCTTATGTCGGAATGTCATTCGATCGTCTATGTCTATTGGTATGATGTTGGCACTTTCAAGATCAATTTGGACTTGGGTAACCCAGACTGTTGTCCTTTTAAGTTTTCGTAAGTAAGTCAATATTCTCTTTGTTAGCCGGTCGTCATTCAGTCTCATAATGTGGCCGTAGAATCTCAGTCGTCACTTGCGGAAATCTGACTCGATGTTAGAGTATCTCTCTGTGATAGTGTGTGATTGCAGACGATATCCATCGTCTGTGAGTTTAGGGCCCAATATTTTACGGATGATTTTTCTCTCAGCCTTCTTGATGTTCTCAAGATCCCCCTTTGTAGTTGAGGTTTAGTGTCTCGCTGGTGAAAAGTGTCTCAGGTTTGATGACAGTCGTGTAGTGTTGAATTTTGGTGTTGATGCTCATGCATTTCTTGTATTATTATTATTATTATTATTATTATTATTATGGAAGACGGGTTGAGGTCAATGTCCCCCTCAGGCACCGAAAGTAATCGGGTAAGCAACAGTTAACTATTTATGTATTTATATCTCGAGTTTTCGTTAAGACTAAGTAATTTCCGAAGTTCGCCTGTAAATATGCTGATTCACTTCTGACTTAGTCTCACAGATTCAATCCTTCCTGACGTAGCTGGATGACTCCTCGTAAGATAGAGGTTTGGTCCTCTTGAAATTCCTCGATTCACGCCAGGAATAACCCAGCACTCGTCATAAGCGCAGAAGTGTTTATACAAAACTTATGCCATAACCTCCTAATATAGGCTTGCAAATTAACGTTGGCACACCTTGGTATTTATCGCGAAAAGAGCTGACGTAACAGCCCAGTCCATTAGCAGGTTGTGGGATCAACGGAGTAGACAGTCAATATACTTCAGTGTTACGCACAGCGTCGCATAGCCACGCATAAACTTTGTATGGTTGTCAAAGGTCATACATGACCTTCACTGTTTTCAATGTCTTCAAATGCAGCCGGTCAGTGACCAACATTCTATTAAGGAAAAACAAAATTATGCAGTGAAGTCACTCAACCGTCTGAGAACTGAATAGGAATTCGCTACACCCACAACCCTGTTTGATCGTTAAGAGTTATAGCCTGCGTCACCCCTAAATAACTTACTAACAATGTAACCATACCGCTAATCTCCCATCACTACAAACATGGTGATTATATAGTCCGCTTTACCTTAAATAAGTTACTAACACTGTAACCTTACCATTTGTCCCCCATCACTACAAACATGGTGATTATATAGTCCGCGTCACCTTAAATAAGTTACTAACACTGTATCCTTACCATTTGTCCCCCATCACTACAAACATGGTGATTATATAGTCCGCGTCACCTTAAATAAGTTACTAACACTGTAACCTTACCACTTGTGCCCCATCACTACAAACATGGTGATTATATAGTCCGCGTCACCTTAAATAAGTTACTAACACTGTAACCTTACCACTTGTGCCCCATCACTACAAACATGGTGATTATATAGTCCGCGTCACCTTAAATAAGTTACTAACACTGTAACCTTACCATTTGTCCCCCATCACTACAAACATGGTGATTATATAGTCCGCGTCACCTTAAATAAGTTACTAACACTGTAACCTTACCACTTGTGCCCCATCACTTCAAACATGGTGATTATATAGTCCGCGTCACCTTAAATAAGTTACTAACACTGTAACCTTACCACTTGTGCCCCATCACTACAAACATGGTGATTATATAGTCCGCGTCACCTTAAATAAGTTACTAACACTGTAACCTTACCACTTGTGCCCCATCACTACAAACATGGTGATTATATAGTCCGCGTCACCTTAAATAAGTTACTAACAATGTAACCTTACCACTTGTGCCCCATCACTACAAACATGGTGATTATATAGTCCGCGTCACCTTAAATAAGTTACTAACACTGTAACCTTACCACTTGTGCCCCATCACTACAAACATGGTGATTATATAGTCCGCGTCACCTTAAATAAGTTAATAACAATGTAGCCTTACCATTTGTCCCCCATCACTACAAACATTGTGTTTCATAGTATAATTTCTTGAAATAGGGTTTTACTCACTGTCGCCCACCATGTTTGCAGAATATGAAACTGGTATCTATAGTTTTATTTTAAGTTGGCAGCACGAGCCGATTGTCGTCTGTTCACTGTAACGTCAGTCTGGTTCGATAAATCATTTAAAATAGTACATTATGCAACGAGCCTATAATGGCTATAATTAAGACACGAGTATTTTTTATAAAACGAGCGTATGCGAGTTTTATAATTTCCATACGAGTGTCTTAATTACCATTATAGGCGAGTTGCATACGACTGTTTATGTTCGACGATAATTATAACTTTATTATATGTTTCAACATAAATATTCATAAATATCTGTTGAGAGTCAGCTACTGGAATTTTGTGATCGCAGAGCGAGCGTTGGGTGTTATATCTTTGTCTTTCAAGAGCTTTGAACGACCGACGCATGCGCTCTGTGGGCTTGCAATGCCATATGCAGCCATATGTTTACATCAGCCGTCCCTCAGTAATATTGTCACCGCAGTCATTTGAAGACAATGCGCTGTGTAGAAATTAGTGTTGGTGATTTTAAGGTACAGTGCTATTTCTTGTCTCATATTCGCCAGTTTATTTACGCGAACGTATGGACGGTGGGTATTCCATGTCGGTAATTTATTATAGTTCGATGTTGTGTTTATGTCCGACATGTTGGATTTTGAGCGCATGCGCGAAGTTATCGTTACCTAATTGGTCAATGAACGAGCTCTGATTGGCTGGAGAAACTGTATCGTAATGGAAAACAGTGTTATAATGACCATCATTATGATACAGTTATCTGACACATAATAGTGAGGGTCGAACATAAACATATTTTACAGTTTATTTTCAACCTGAAATAGCTTACAACCTTCCCTTACGGCTCTCCTAAGAGGTATAAAACAGTATTGAGCCTAACTATTAGGCCAGTTGATAAGAGGCATTACAGCCCAGTGAGATAGTGCCCACTCTATGTAGGTCTAGGATGAATGTTATCGGTTTAGGGCACGTGACGCCCAACAAGGTGAAAGTCAACATGGAAAGGTTGTCTTAGGAATATTCCAATACAGTTATTTCCAGAGAGGCAGAGTTGAGCGGAGAAGCGTTTAACTAAAGACAGTATTGCCGCTTACTTCCACATGGTCATGATTACGGACCAGATTTTTAGCCTACTTTCGATTTTTGCAAAAAATGAAAGTAGACTTATGAGATCTACACAGGGCCAAAAATTGTGTGTCTGTATGTGTGTCTGTGTGTGTGTGTGTGTGTGTGTGTGTGTGTGTGTACTCTGAATGTCTGTCCCCCCCTATCAATTCGAACGCGGTGAAACAGAATTGAACAAAATTTGATACAGAGGTAGAACTAGCAAAGGGCACCTCAGTCTCTTGTTTTATATCGCCGCCATCTTGACGGAAACGTAATGGCGGCCATCCAAATGTTCAAAGATTAAATCAAATTACGACCAACATAATCATCGGATCTCTACCAAATTTTGCTACATTATACCATTATGTATGAAGAATATTGTGACCAAACTACAAGGTCATCAGCCCAATACTTTGTGGATGACGGCCATGTATATGTGCATATCGATCCCCCCTATCAATTCAAACACGGTGAAACAGAATTGAACGAAATTTGGTACAGAGGTAGCACTAGCAAATTGCACCTCAGTCTCTGTTTTATATCGCCGCCATCTTGACGGAAACGTAATGGTGGCCATCCAAATGTTCAAAGCTTAAATCAAATTACGACTAACCTAATCATCCGATTTCTACCAAATTTTGCAACAACATATATACGTATGGCGAGCGTCTTTTGACTAAACTACGAGGTCATCAGTGCAATTGTTTACAGATGGCGGCCATTTATGTGTGCAAATCGATTCCCCCTATCAATTCAAACACGGTGAAACCGAATTAAACGAAATTTGGTACTGAGGTAGCACTAGCAAAGGGCACTCCAGTGTCATCTTTTATTTATCTTGACGAAAACGTAATGGCGGCCACCCAAATAAGCTTAAATCAAATTACGACCAACCTAATCATCTGATTTCTACCAAATTTTGCAACAACATACCTTTATGAAAGAAGCGTTCTTTGACCAAGCTACGAGGTCATCAGCCCAACAGTTTGCATATGGCGGCCATGTATGTGTGCAAATCGATTCCCCCTATCAATTCAAACACGGTGAAACCGAATTGAACGAAATTTGGTACAGAGGTAGCACTAGCAAAGGGCACTCCAGTGTCATCTTTTATTACGCCGCCATCTTGACGAAATCGTAATGGCGGCCACCCAAATAAGCTTAAATCAAATTACGACCAACCTAATCATCTGATTTCTACCAAATTTTGCAACAACATACCTTTATGAAAGAAGCGTTCTTTGACCAAGCTACGAGGTCATCAGCCCAACAGTTTGCATATGGCGGCCATGTATGTGTGCAAATCGATTCCCCATATCAATTCAAACACTGTGAAACCGAATTGAATGACAATTTTTTACAGAGGTAGCACTAGCAAAGGGCACTTCATATTCATGTTTAATATCCGTATAACACGTTGTATTTCAACAAGCTACTACTACCATCTTTCAATCATACCTCTTGAAAAGGACAAAGAGTTATAACAATACCCATGCATTTAGGAGAAAGTAGGCGACATGTTATTTACTGAACATCTTGTTTCAAATTTTAAATGCATCGTCGCAAATGCAAATACATATTTCGGGGGTTTATTGGATGTTTTGCATATTCTAAACATAACATCATATTTTAGCATATGCTGTTGAAATTAAGTATAATGTAAAGCATCTTGAACAAAATAGGTTTCGCCTGCGTGTTGGACATCTCTTTTAAGAAACTTACTGAGCAACAGATTAATAACATTTTTAGCAAACATGCTGCCGGGCTATTTGAAGAAGGGAATGGGGTGGGACATTCCTTTCACCATCATAACGGCCAGTAGCCCTGTGTTAGGTTTGTGAGGAGATTCTTCAGTTAATGTGTAACTTTATTCTCAGTCGGCATATCCTTAACTCAGAATGCTTAAAGAGAAGAGCAGCAGAAAGTATTTATTAAAACAGTGGGTAATAAATGCAATTTGTCTCCTGAAAACATTGCATAACTTGCAATTATCTATTGTGATGCTTTTTCCTGTAGTGCATGTATAACGTGAGTCAATAAGATTGGCTTATTGTTGAGTGCATATTTGTCAATTTTTAATGTATATTTTAATAGTTTTCAGTGCATAAATGTCCGGTCCCTACTCATCATATTATATTATTAATATTATGTTCACGCAGATGACTTCAAGAAATCGAAAACATACTGTGCTTAAAAATAATCCAGTGCACATTTAGAAATAAATTAATAGCCGGTCGGATTCAGGAGAAACCCGAAATCATTCTTCTAGACTGGACAAGTGTGCACAAGATTATTTTAAAAACTATCATACACCCTACACGAGAGAGTTTCTAACTATTTGCTTATAACAACTATGAATCATACTAAATACTGCAGATCAGGGAAAGATTTCACACACTGGCGGCAAACCTCCAAGCGTCGAGTCTGCGAAAAGCACGTGCCTAGTTAGCACTATATCGTTCCCATGCCAACAAGCCTTGCGTGCAACGTAGCCGTCAACTGTTTTGGCACACTGGCACCCAAACGTAGGTCTTCAGATCAACAATTGGTTGTGAAGATTCTCATGTCCCTGCTTTCATCCTCACTTTAAGTTCCGATAATATCCAATACCATACGCAAAAATTCATCAAAACCCTAAAAATATGAGAAAATGATCCAAAAATTATAAAATAACCCACTTAATTGCATAAATTGACCAAATAATGATGTATTCATTTAGAAAATGACAAAAAAAAACCTACAAAAATGACCGTATAACTGTCGTAATAAATCATGCCAATGTGCTTTCTATCTTCATGATACAACTTCCCTGCGACTTGTGGTAGCATTATGTTGCGATCAGTTTTTGAAGGGGGAATATTGATTTTTCATGGATAAACAATAGGTAACGTTGTGTATGTATGGTCACTTCTATATTATGTCTTCACCGTTTTAATTACATTTATACAGAACAAATCATTAATACACTCCTAGTAACACAACATTCCAAGGCCGAGATAAATTCGAACTTGAAACCCTTGAAATTAATGAAATTAATGAGGCAAGCAAACAACAGATGCAGAAGATTTGCGGCGCTTGACATTCTCTTGTCTGAGACCAGAGAGCTATTTGGCTGTAAGAAGACGATCTTACAAATGGGATAATGGAAGATAATCGCGCGACACCTGAGCTTACAATGGGCGGCAATACCGTTCAATCCACAAATCGCTTGAGTAGCGCAATTCTTGGCAACGTCGTTAGGAATGCTACAAAACAACATGAAACAATAACCAAACAAACAAAAAATTCAAAAACCAAAATACAAATAAACAACAAAACACAAAACAGACAAGAACACAATAAAAAACAAAAGGCAAAAAATACAAAAACAAAATAAGCACTGAAACCAAAATCAAAATGCAAAACCAAAAAACCAAGAAAAAAAGAAACAAATAACAAAACTCAAAAACCAAAAATAAAAGCAAAACCCAAAAAGTAAAGCCAAACACAAGACTCAAAACAAAAAATAACAGCAAAGCCCTGAAAACGAAACTAAAAAAAAGCAAAACCCTGAAAACAAAACTCAAAAAACAAAAATAAAAGCAAAACCCTAAAAAAGCAAACCCCTGAATACAAATCTCAAAAATAAAAAAATAAAAGCAAAACCCTAAACTCAAAGCTCAAAACCGAAAAATAAAAACAAAACTCAAAAACCAAAAAGAAAAGCAGAACCCTAAAAACAAAACTCAAAAACCTAAATAAAAGCAAAACTCTAAAAATAAAACTCAAGCACCAAAAATAAAAGCAGAATCGAAAAAGAAAACCGAAATGCAGAAATAAAAAACAAGACAAAAACCAAAAGGCAAAACCCAAAAACAAAAGACAGAATACACACCAAAAAAAAAGGAATCAGGAACAAAACACACAAGTCGAAAGACAAAAATAAAAAACAAATCGAACCAAAAACAAACTAAAAGAACAAAATACACAAAAATGTAAAAACAAAAACAAAAGCAAAACTAAAAACAGAAAACCCAAAACCCAAATAAAAACAACGAAAAAAAAACCTAAAACAAACGCACAACAAAACTCTATACAAATTAAACAATAAAAGACAAAAATGCGGAAAATACACAACACTAAAACGCATAATTAACAACATGAAAAACAAAATAAACAAAAAACTAAATTAATGAATAAATGAATATTCTGTCTAAACATTTCGGCTAAACTTGGTAATTATTCCGGGTGACCTGTATAATGACCACTGCTGTAAGAACTATTGGGGCGGGCAATTTGTATTTATGGAAGATTTCCCAGAACTAAAACTGGACTACAAATGTTAATATAGTCCTAAGAGGTGAAGATTAATTATTATTTCTCGCTCGTTTGATCAAAGCGGTCGGTTTAGTCTAAGCAAATGTAGAGAACAAACGTCAATGTACGTATGAACTTTTCAAGTTAATAATAATATAATTACGATGAAATGAACCCTTACAGAATGCAAAAATGTGTTTGATATTGAAATTGCAGCGTTTACTTCAGAAGCACAAAGAGTAACGTACATTTTGAGAAAAACGCCGGTTTGGCAACACTGTAAAAGCAAGAGACATTGTAATGTAACTTTAAGTACAAGGTTATGGTTCGCTAGTCACACGAGGTTGAGCGGAACCTGTTGCAATCTTCCGACACTCCTTGTTCCACGGTTAGTTTGTTGTTGTTACTTCAATTTAGGGATTTAGGACATCTTGGTCATCATCCCCGTGTGTGGAATCTGTCTGATAATCTGTTTCTATGTGGTGATTGTAGTAGTAGTGTGCGTAAATAGCGTCTTCAGCTGGTGGTGTAGTGAATAGCATTCTTGACTGTCACCGCAGAGATTAGGGTTCGATTTTCATCTCAGCCGAAGAGTTTTTACGCTGCTGCCTCACTTCTACTGAAGGCAACACAGCGCACAGGCTATCAGACACAAATTATTGGAACTTATCAATCTGTCAACGCACTGTAATGCCAAATGCGAAAAAATAACCTGACTTGTGATTTATACCGTACATATATTTATTAGGATGTAGGAGCCGGCCCCGTGGTGTTGGGGTAACGCACCTGCCTCCCACCCAGAAGCCCCGGGTTCGATTCCTCACTCCGTCAGAGATTTTAGAAACTGACGTGAAGCTGGAACGGGGTGCACTCAATCACGTGACGACAATTGAATAGCTGTCTTAACAGTGAGGCAGCGCCCCGGTCACGAAGAACAATATTAACGGCCGAGGGGACACGATGCACTGACCACGCGTGACCCCAATATCTGCAGGCAAAATGGCAGGGCAGCGGTCGCTCGGTAGGCCTAGGCTCTTCATGGGCTGTAGTGCCAGGGGTTATTTTCGTAAGTAGGGCTCGGATGTTTAAGACCTAGAAATACCCCGAATGACTCACAAATGAGCTGAAAATGACTGATTTATCTATGGCCGTTTCCTTTTAAATTATAAATCCAAGCGACAATCCCTTCGAGACTAAATTGTTAACAAAATGCTTTATTTCTATTTCCATATTAATTTTCTGAATATACATGTTCAAGTGGTTTATTTACTGTAAACACTAGTTCACGTTGGGTAAGTTGAGGATGATTGCACACCTACTGCTGCTGTCAAACTACGGAAATATGACGTTTTTACTAAATAATGCTCAAAATATGACCTAATGGTAAAAAAAAATATGTTCAAAATATACATTTATATGACAAATAAAAACCACTATATTGTGACGATAATCACTTGATTTGCATCAGAATCCAATCGGGCATGGGAATAGAGACAAAGAAAATATAGGATTTTTTCCTAAACAACCGAGCCCTACTCATAAGTAATGTCGGTTTTTAAGTTTGGTGTTTTATAAGATAGAATTGGTTCGCCAATGCTATTTACAAGAGGCCATGACTGGATTTGCGTACATAGCGAGAATGTATCAGTCGTGAGTTGTTAATACACAATCACAGATACAACTTACAAAGTTGGAGGTTAGTATCCATCAAAAGCACTACTGCAAACTAGATTACAAAGCGGCTCGAAGAATATGTGAAGTGGTAGGAGAAGGTGTTTGTTAGTGAGCGTGGGGCACAACGATGGTATCAACACTGGAGAAGAAACTACAGATTTGCCGCCTTGTTGAAGACCTAATTTATGGGGTATTGAGAATACACACAGAGTTTTGGAAGAAAATCCGCAAAGCATAATTGTAGGCTGTTAGAAGATCTTTCTGCAACAAAAGAATGTCTCCCCAACATAACGTTGCATCTCACCCCCTCGCCCGGGAAATTCCACTAGATGATGGGAAAAGTTGATACAAAACATCTAGTGGCATTTCCCGGGGGAGGGGGTGAGATGCAACGTTATGGTGGGGACACATTCATTCATAAAGATACCCATACATCGCCAGATTAAGATACTTGGAAAATCAAACAAAAGCTGTAGTCTATATCTGTATTAAAAAAAACTGCAACAACAAGCCAGTCTCTACCGAATACCGTAAACCTGAGAGGAATGTGGATCGCGGACGATGAGGAGTGATGCGGGGGATTCCCGGTCCGTGCGTAGTAACAGAACCAAATAAATTGGTCGGTGACTCACTCACTCATTCCCAACTCCACAGTGGTTTGAGCAACGGCGCTATGTTTGCAGTATTGGAACAGACAGGAATTCCAGTTAACACGGCGGGCTGTTGAGAGGCCATTCTCTTCCCTCCTTCCCCTTCCCCTCACCCTCACCCTCACCCCGCAAGTCGACTCTTGGTTGAAATGCTCTGAACACCGCAGTGCTGGTCACTCGTCCTTGTCACTCCACGGCCGGTCTTGTTTTCCTCCAGCTGGTGGACAGCCTTCACAACAACTACAACAGATTCCTCCATGGCTGTCCAATTCCACTTCTACATTGGTCACTGGACTAGCGATAACAGCACACACGGTCTATGAATTATGAATGGTCCTCTCAACATTCCATCACCGGTTTAATATAGGGGCCAAACAACCATAACGCTCTTAACTAAACTTACTGTAATTGACATGCGAGGCACAGATAGCCTAGATGATGATGATGATGATGATAATTGTAGTTTTAAGGGACCTAACATCTAGGTTATTGGCCCCCAATAGTTTGGGTGGTAGTGAAACATGAGATGAGAATGTAATGAAAACTATAATACTAACTACAGTCTTACATACTAGAAGAAGAAATGGTAAACAAATAAAGAACAAGAAAAACAATGGACAGGAGGAAAAATGCCCTCAACCCTCGAGCAATGAGGATTGACTTAGAAGGAAGGAGAGCCATGAAAGGCAGATAGGAAAGGGAAAGAGGAGAGGGTCCGCCCCAGAGGCGATGGAAAAAGAAAAAAAACGGACCCTGCTCAGCAATCCCTCGGGGACACCTACTCCCAAACTCACCAGCCGTGAGCCCTTGAGGATGTAGCACTATCCAGAGTGCACCAGAAGTGGTGGAGCTACATACACCCTGTCTCCATAAGGGCCTTGAGGAGAAGGCAGGAGATATGAAGAGAACAGAAGAGGTCTGACCCCTCGAAGGAGGAGGGATCAGGAGAGATGAGACAAGGGCCCATTAAGGCGGAAGGCCTCGGATACCCTAATACCGTCGGGGTCGGAAAAGAGAGGTCGACAAGAAAGAAGACGGAGAGGAGCCCGGCACAAGTAATTGTAAGCAATGCCGGACTCAGCTGGGGTCCAGTGGTCGCCAACCCACGTCCCACTAGATGTGAGCCACTGGGGGGAGACCTAGATGAAGATGTATAGACTGTAAGAGTGAACATACGGGGCAAGGAATGGTATTGGCCCCTTATAGTAATTATTTTAAGGGGCGGAACAGCAAGGTCATCTTCTCCTATTGGCAGCCCTTCCTCTCTATGTAACCGTAAACAACGCCTGGTTGCTGTTTCGCTGGAAATATAGTTACAGTGTTCGCATTATATCTCTGCCGGTGAGGACCGTTGCATTTCCGAGAATTAGAGCTGTTAACTCCTCTACTCCTATTCATAAGACATTGTGCGATTCGGGAGTTCTAGACGGCCGACTTAGCGTAATGCACTCGCCACACTCATTAGTGCTTGCTTCACTGTTGTCGGTGGGCCAATTTGAGAAATGTCTTTGGTGAGTGTAGTACAGTCGGTATACCTTTCCTGGAAATAATGACCTAGCTTACCGGCAGAGATAGAACGTTGTCACTGTACAAATCCTTGCATTAACCCGCAGAACATCGATGACCTATCAAAAATACGGGCAGCGTTCATCAATAGAAGGACCACTAGTGAATCAATTAAGAGCTGTAGACAAAGGGGTCACTATACTTTCTATTACCAATAATAATCGCTGACGTCTGTCCAAGCTAGCACGTGGGGAAATGCTGCGTTGCTACTGGGACATTCCAAGAAGCTTGCAGGAATACATAAACCCCGTGATATCTGGTATTTCTTTCTATTCCAATACTGCTAACATAGGGTCGTTGCTCAAACCACTGTGGTGTTGCGAATGTGTGAGTGAGTCACCGACCAATGTATTTGGTTCTGTACGACGCACGGACCGGGAAACCTCATCAGTCGTCACCATCACTTCTCATGCACATCCCTCTCAGGTTCACGCAGCTTGGGCCGGAGCAGTAGACGGAATGACAGTGACGAGTCAAGCAAGGCACAGTAGAAGCTATGTGCTCACCGCTGTCCCAGAATACATTGCAACACCGCTGGACGGTCTCCATGGCGCCAGCAGTCACCATTCACCTTTCGAAATACTGAGTTTTAACCTATTTTCAATTATGAAAAAAAAAAAAAAAGCTTATGAGATAACCTTTTGTCCGTGTGTGTGTGTGTGTGTATGCATGTATGTATGTGTGTGTCCCCTAATCTCTACTTAGTATAAAATAAAGTCCCCGATTCTTGGATGTCATGGGTAACCTCGAGAACAACTGGATGGATTTTGATGCGGTTTTCACCATTCAGTAAAGGACATCTCGAGGAAGGTTTCTGTAGAAATTATTTATGACCAAAGGAAGTCAAGCACTAACGATTTCAGTGAAAAGGTCGAAAAAAAAACTGGCGTCCGTACGCTTTTTAAGCTTACACTGGGCAAAACGTTAAAAATATCTGCCATATACTATGAGCGTAAGAATTGTTCAGCATTAAAAGTTCTACAAAAAAGTCCGGGAGAGCATATCTCTATCTTCAATACATCGCCTACTATACAGTAAGTGTTTTTACGTTTTCATTTCCTCCAACAATCTCCATTCAGTTACTGAGGCAACAGTTTACGAGGTAGCTAGGGGCGAGTCTATCACCCCAGTTACAGCTTAGCTAGTGGACGAGCTTATTGCCCCCAGATACAGCCAGCAGCAAACTGTCGAGTCGTGTTGAGTAAACTATTTAGATAAGAGTGGTTGTGTTTGGAGTTTCCCTGGAAGTGCAACTCGGCTTTTCCTCATTTCGCCTGTGAACTTTTTGTTCCGCAAAATTCACAGTCAAGTTAAGATTGGACGGAAGGGGGATTTGTGTTTCATGCACCTCGCCATTCTTAAATTACGTCTGACAAGAATTCGTTGCACATGCATCTCCATGATAATATAATTAATAGTCCAGTCAGTGATTTTAGCCCATCATGCCGAGACGTAAAGCGGATATTGGTCGTTGTTCATTGACATTGAAAAAAAATATACGAGCCTTACAGTAGTCGCATAAGATATGTAACATGTGACATGTTATCCTACTATGTGTGTCCCGGGAGCGCAAATCCCTTGTTGACAGTGAACTCTGTTGGTCATTGAAATAACTACTTGTAAAACTCCACTGCCAAATCACAATTGTTATTTGCCGTGGCGGAAGCAATCCACTGCCTACTTGATGTGAGCTGCGCTCTATGCCGGCCAGTTAGTGAACCCATGCCAGCTATGTTATTGAAAATGGTCTCGTTTAGCCGATAGAGCGCACTGCCAAATATAGTCGCGATTACAAATTAGGTGTGCGGAAGGTATATTAAATGTGTTTCTCCCAGTGATATGTTTAGACCAACGAAGATTCAATTATTGTTAGTAATCGGTGATAATATACTGAATTCCTACGTTGTTTGGAGTGTTTGTTGATGCGATATAGATTCCACATAGCCACATGGCCGACAGTACATCGAGTGCTTACATTAAATAAGAATTTAATAAATCATAATTGTTTTCTGCAAATATGATAAAATGAATATCTTCACACCAAAGAACGACAACTTGAAGATGATTTACTGTGGGAATATCTTAAATGGGGTCTCCAAACCTAGAACTGAACTGTATGCGATATACATTCCCCATAGCCACATGGCCTACAGTACGTGGTTGTACCGATCTCCGCCACCACGCGCGCTTATTGTTTCCGTCCCATGCATTTCCGTCCCATCCATTTCCGTCCCTTTTCCAAAATCACTCCCACAAACACGTCAGCTACCGAGCGCCACAAAAATATCCAGATACCGAGTGGAAAGATGTTACACATGAAAAAAGCGCTTATCACGTAATGCATTCATAAATGTTCCCGGGCGAAGCCAGGTCGGGTTGCTAGTAACTTATAAACGGCTGGAGCTATTTCAATGAAACTCGGTAAGGACGTAGTAGTATTTTAGATGACCCCGACCAACCCTTCAAATTTGAGTACGTCTTTTAAGCTAATCCGTTAAAGGAACCGGGCGAATCCGGGGCGAGAAGCTAGTTCAACAATAAACTATATGGCAAATGGCTTCAGAACTTTAGGACATTAAGATGACTTCATTTGTGCTGTCAATACAGCTGTCAGCCTGGCGTGTAAGATCTATCTCGCTACGTGGGAACCCTACAGTTATGGTCACGAGAGCTGAATATTTCTTTCTCTCTTAATTAGAGTGGAAAGGCGACCTTGGGTCTCAGACTGTTCACCCGAAAGACCTAGCGGCCAACGAGACATGTTTCTGAAGACAACGTGATGGGTTGAGGAATTGTCCAGGACAAACCAGCCTCACGCTTTTAGCTCTCACGGTAAAGAGGCGCAGGTGCGCTTCATAAAAAGGGGGGGGGGGTAGCGCGCAGTTCGCTACTCCTGTGGGGGTCCAGGCGAGGACACCAAGAGCATGCTGATGTCATAGGCGAAACCCACACAAGACACGGCATAAACCTAGAAAAATTACCGAGTTTTAATTCACTGGATGTGAAAGCCAATATTCCATCTTTTTACACGTGTAGCCCCATGTACTTTGGGTGTGTGTAGAATCTGTCTGTTAACCGGTGTTAATTGTGATGGCTGTATTAGTCTGTAATTCAGGCAAGGACTGCAGACGATCAATTTCAATTTTGCTACCAAATGCTACCGTCAACGACACCTAGCCGTGAACTTTGTTACTAGATGCTAATTCATGGAAGGTTTACCATTTGAGTCGTCCAGTTGCAAAACTCGTCTACTCCACTTGTGAATAAGGATCATGTCGTAAAATTATTTATTTTATTATTTTATTTTATTTTGCTTTATTTCGTTTTCTTTTGTTTTAAATGGTTTTGTTTTATATTGGTTTGTTTATTTTGTTTTATTTTATTTTGATTTGTTTTATTTTGATTTGTTTTATTTTGATTTAAATGGTTTTGTTTTATATTGGTTTGTTTATTTTGTTTTATTTTATTTTGATTTGTTTTATTTTGATTTTGGTTTGTTTATTTTTTTATTTTGTTTTGGTTTATTTTGATTTTTCAGAAAACAAACACAAAACCAAAACAAAAAAGACTACGCAAAAAGCAAAATAAAAAAACAAAGGCATAAAACAAACGTAAAACCAAGAAAGAAAAGCAAAAAGTAAAATTCAAAAGCAAAAGTACGAAGCAAACAAAACCAAAAACCATAAACACAAAGCAAGAGGTAGAAAACAACCAACACAAAAGATACGCGAGGCAAAAGCCCAGAGAAACGTTTCTCATGAAAATGATTCTTATTCACAAGTGGATTAAACTAGATTTGTAACTGGACGACTCATATGTGTTCTTGAAACTCACCACTAGGAAGAACAAACAAGTACATGTGTGACGTCACGTAAGTAAAAGGAACATAGACTTGATCCTGGCCTGTCCCTAGCACTGAGACGAGTGACAAGGCACTTTCCATCCCTCGCGCCAGCCTTGCTCGACTCAAATGTGACTAGGTCATTCATTGATTCTGACATTCACGGTTCATATTAATCCTTAGCTTGTATGTTGGAAAACGTCACGCTGCTTAGCCAACACCCAGTACAGTACAGCTGCACAGAAGAAACCCCCTTTGTTCCAAAAACCGTGCTATGGTTGGCTTTTAGTAAATCGTTAGAAAAGCACAAGAAAAGCTTAACTCTAAATTTCAGAATAATTTGCACGATCATTTTGTCAGAAAACTCAATTTATTTTTGAAAAGCGTATTTCTATGAATTGACATATTTTAAAGAAAAGTTTTTTAAACAAAAATGTAGAGGACATAGTCACCTACTATTTGTCTCATTGAGGTCATGTCATACGTTTTGAAATGCAGAAGCTAGCTGGCGCCAACGTTTCCAAGAAAGTGTTTTATCACTTTGTCCTAGAAAAAATGTTTTGTTCACAAAAAAGTGAATCAGAAATTTGTTCCTCTCAAAATTGTCTACAACATTTATTGAAACATCTTTTTCCTCCGACTTACCGTTCCAAAGTTATAGCCTGCCGAAGTCTGAAAATGGTCCGACCCATGGTCCCACCGCTCTCTCCGCAGTAACAATAGTAGCCTTGACTACGCAGTGTTGCATTTGCTGCGCTATAACTTTGGAACGGTAAGTCTGAGGAAACAAACGTTTAAATAAATGTTGCAGACAATTTTTAGAGAAACAAATTTCTGATTCACTCTTTTGGAAAAAAAAACTTTTTCTAGGACAAAAAGTGAAAAAAAAACAACACTTTTTTTGGAAACTTTGGCGCCACTTAACTTC
The DNA here is from genome assembly GCA_946902985.2 of Meconema thalassinum. NCBI lineage: Eukaryota > Metazoa > Arthropoda > Insecta > Orthoptera > Tettigoniidae > Meconema > Meconema thalassinum. Next base: position 177,065,292 of record OX336401.1, read on the forward strand.
TGCATTTCAAAACGTATGACATGACCTCAATGAGACGAATTGTAGGTGACAATGTCCTCTACATTTTTTGTTTAAAAACTTTTCTTTAAAATACGTCGATTCAGAGAAAAACGCTTTTCATTTTTTTTGAGTTTTCCGACAACATATACACTACAAATTATTCCGAAATTTAGAGTTAAGCTTTTTTTTTGTGCTTTTCTAACGATTTACAAATAGCCTACCATAGCACGGTTTTTGGAACAAAACCATTCCAGCTGAACTGTACTAACCCATGGGTCCCAAGGAATTAAGTGTAAATTATACTTCTTCCACATGTCGTATCAGCTTTTGAAAGCATTTTCCAATATCATGAGTTATAACTAGATATCGGATTTTAGGCAACAGAAAGTAGTTTCAGGCATCTTAAATAGGCCTTAAAACTGGTAAATTAGGCTAACCTATTAATAAAAGGCACAAGAAATTATTTTAGGCTGCAACCTATTAATATTCGGGAGAAAACAAGTAGTTCCCTTAAGAACTATACAGCCTATTTTCATATATCCTATGCATGTTAATAGCCTCTATCAACATACACAATTTCAGTCTGGTTGCTGTAATAAGTTCGTATATATTGACAAACGTCTAAATATTTCAAATTCGCTTGGCCGCCATGTTCGTTTTGTACTTAACTGGTTTTTCAAAGTCTCTTAGGTAAACTTCTAGTAGTGCGCTTTATCACCTTTCACACTATTACTGATATCACGCTAAACAAAAGTTCAGGGTGATATCGGTATAGTTTCGGAGATATAGAATGCCGGTGAAATATTTAGCACAGCCGCCATCTTGAGGTTATGTGAAAAATTGAACAAAATTAGATCGTAGTGCATTTCAATGTGAATAAACATTTGCTGTACCAAGTTTCGTTGCGTTATGACTGTTAAATCTAGAGCAAAGTCTATTTAAATATCACAACTTCGCATGGCCGCGATGTTGGTTTTGATGTTACCAGGGTTTTGAAATTCTCATAGGTGAACTTCTTGTAGTGCCCTTATCACCGAACAAAATTTAGAGTGATATCGGTAATAGCTTCCGAGATATAGAATGCTGGTGAAATATTTCGCACAGCCGCCATGTTGGGTTGGTGAGACGTAATAAATTTGAAGGGCACGGACTGGGTCGGCAGAAATAGAACTATAACCATACCGAGTTTCATTGAAATCTCTCCAGCCGTTTAATAGTTAATATGGGGACACTCATACACACACAGCCAAAAGGTCATCTTATAAGCCTATTTCTTAGCCTATTTTAATTTTATGAAAAAAATAGGCTTATGACATCATCTTTTGTCCATGTGTGTGTGTGTGTGTGCGTATGTGTGTGTGTATGTATGTATGTATGTATGTATGAACGAGTCACCCCCCCCCTAATAACTTCTAAACGGTTGGAGCGATTTCAATGGCCAACCCCAACCGTGCCCTTTAAATTTTATTACGTCTCACGAATCCAGCATGGCGGCTGTGCGAAATATTTCACCAGCATTCTATATCTCCGAAACTATTACCGATATCACCCTGAAATTTTGTACGCTGATTAAAGGCACTGATACAAGTTTATATATGTAACTTTCAGAAACCTGTAAAGTACAAAACGAACATGGCGGCCAAGCGAAGTTAAAACATTTAAATAGACTTTTCCTGCGATTTAACCATCAGAGTGCAGTGAAACTTAGTACGGTAAATGCTTATACAAATGCTAATCCACTGGCATCTAATTTATTTCAATCGTTTTCATAACCACAAGATGGCAGCTGTGCGAAATTTTAAAAGCTCGTTTTCTTTTAACTTCTTGAGTCCTAATCATGCGATTGAAGTTTGAATACCACACGTACACAACAATCTTAACTCTAAGACCTATAGTATATATATAAAAATCGAACATGGCGGCCATCCATATATTAGACGGTTCTCAATATCTACGAATCTATCACAGCAATCAAACTGAAATTTTGTATGTTGATAGAGGCAATTAACATAAGTAGGATATATGGAAATGGGCTGTATAGCTCACGGAACTACTTGTTTGTCCTAGAGTCAATATTTTCACACACGAATTATATTAATTCCAGTTGAACGCTAGTTAAACAGGGTACATTACGTAATTTTGCCCGAGCATTTACTACAAAAGCAAAATAGCAGGTGCTAAAAATATTAAGCGTGAACAATTTGCCTTCGTGCGACCTGTCTTGTTCTAAAACGGGCGCGACTTCTGGTGTGTTAAAGAACGGCCTAAGTAAGGAATGACATGTTTTGCTCGTCGACGAGATTTTTATTTAATGCAACGGAATTTTTGTTTGTGTCAAATAACTTTGAATTCAGAGACTGACGTCATGAAATGAAATATCCCTCAAGGGCTCGCAGTATCTCCTGCATTCTGCCCAAAGTGTGAAAACCCACCCTGGATAGGCGGTGGTGGAGGAGGGATAACTACCCTCGTCCCGGAGCGGAGAGAACGAAAGTTAAACAAAGAGAACTCGGCATAAATGAATGCGGTTGGCACCATGATGCTCTTTGTTCTATCTTGGCAAGAAACATGTGAGTAACGACTGTACAAATTGATTACATCATAAATTAAACGGATATTAAGAACAACGTGTCAACATTGGGAGCTGTCCCAATTCCTAAGTGAAGTGAAGAATAGCTCAAGGTTCCACAAGTTTTGGAAACATACAGCTTTCATCTGTATCGAGTGGCAATTTCACAGTCTCTTGGTTACATAATAATAGGCTCGTTACTGGAGAAACTGGCTAGAATAATACCACCGTACATCAGAGACAAAGCATATGGCATAAAGGATACATCATATAAGTTACGAATAAGGTGAAAATCTTAATTGCTAGTATATATAAGGTGCGTTCAAAAAGTAACGAGACGGAGGCTGTAATGCGCAAACCGGTGACGACATCGGCTAATCGTGGCGTGTGTAACGAGGTGTGGTTCCGACCAGAGCGTGGAAGGTCACAACCCATCACTGGAGGGCACGCGTGCACGTAACGTGACGATACAAAGGGAGCAGCAGCATGCATCAATCGTCCAACGCTGCCAGTCGCATTGCAAACAGTGACATGCAGGCGTCAACCGAAGAGCAAAGAGGTGGTGTTCGGTTTCTGACAGCGGAAGGAGTAGAGGGAACGGACATTCATCGCTGAATGTCACAACTGTACGGCGAACACTGCATGTCCCTTGCAAGGGTCAAGGCGTGGCACAAGCGCTTCAGGGAAGGACGGGTGTCGTTAGGCGATGATGCCCGGTCTGGGGCACCCCCCTGCATTACCGATGACAACGTCCAGCTGGTTGATGCACTCATTACCCAGGACCGCCGAGTGACAGTGAACGCCATAGCCACCGTGGTCGCTCAACGACAATGCACGACCTCATAAGGCCAACACAGTCGCGGCACTCCTGCAGAAATTCAAATGGGAGGTTCTTGACCACCCTCCATACAGTCCAGACCTCTCTCCCTGTGATTACGCCATGTTTGGTCCCCCGAAAAGGACTCTGCGGGGCCAACGATTCACCTCGGACGCCGACGTCCAGCTGTACGTGCGGAACTGGTTCACATCGCAGCCCAGGGAATTTTGAGATAGCCATTCACCGCCTCGTGTCACAGTGGGACACAAGTGCCTCAACAGCCAGGGCCAATACTTCTAACATACATGCACTGGTTTCTGTGATTATGCCTCCGGCTCGTTACTTTTTGAACGCACGTTATACAAAATGTACATAAGTTCTGACAGAGAAAAATATAAGAGCATTACATATTGATGCCAACCGAGTTTAACCAATTCACTGCTTTATCTGTAGCCTCATGTACCACTGAACCTCCTCCATGGCAATGTGTTAAACCGTCTGAGGCACTTCACTGCAGTCGCAGGCTGGACTGTCGATCATCTTCCACTTATGCCTACCATGTCGGGTTCTTAGTCGATTTAGTGACGTCCAAGTTTTCCAGGATAAGTTGAAACCAGGGGGGCGTAGAGTTGGATCCAGAATTAGATGATGTTTGTCTGGATTTGAGGCAACCCAATTGTTGCGCTATGCTTGATAGACATTAAATTGCTCTTGAACCGATACCTCACCTATAATCAGGGTGGTTTTTTAGATGTTAATCTGATATGTGGTTGAAAAATATCCTAATGAATTGGTAAAAAAGGATCTTTACAGTATTTTCCCATTCTTTCGTCAATGGCATTTAACATCCACTGATACACCCCCCTCTCAAAGACTAGTCGAAGTTTTCAACAGGGAGGTCCTCTATAGAACAGGAACCTCGCCAGGGCCGTGTGACGGGTGGAAAGCATGAGTTACGGCCAGATAAATAACATTTACCGATTACACAACAGAGGGTCGAGAACCACCGGATGCTGCCATAGCATTGATTACAGACGCAGTTACCTTACTTGAGATAATTCCATGGTGGCCACTCAAATCGGTCAACGATTTTCCAGGAATTTTCCAGTAGTAATTCTCATTTTTCCAGACTTAAAAATAAGCGCGAATTCGGGGGGGGGGGGGAGGGGTGCAGGAGAATCTGTTGCCTACTTCAAGACCAAAATAAACCAGTTGTGTTTGGTTTACTTACCGTATACAGATGTTGACAAAAATTAGTGGTGATTGCGTTATTGATAACTTACGCAAACCTACTCACAAAAAATGATTTAATTGTTGTTTTAAAACAGCCTTTGTGACTGAAATATCCGCTTAAAAAACAGTAAAGAATGCCACCTGCAATTTTATTGCGGTGAAGTTGTCTATACTCAATATGTTTTACAAAAATACTATCGCGTGTTCCCCCACACAGAAACAGGTAGCCTGAGGAAATTTGTTTCGTTAACGATAGTGTGCTCACCCAAAACCACAGCGGGAGTATGATTTAAGATGGAAAGATTTTTATAATTAATTAACAGTGGCTATTTTCCAGGAGTTTTCTAATATTTCTTCATTTTCCAGGAGTTTTCCAGACCTAATAAAAATCCAGGAGTTTTCCAGGAGTAGTGGCCACCATGTATATCAGACTTGTGGTGAAGTACTTTATACTCTGAATTACCAATAATGATCGCTGACAGCTGTCAAAGCTAGCACGTGGGGAAATGTTGCGTTGCCATTGAGGCAGATCATGACTCATAACATTCCAAGAGGCTTGCAGGAAGACACAAATACTGGGGAAGTTAGCCCGCCCGCCCCCCCCCCCCCCCCCCCCCTGCCTGGCGGTCTAATAACCGTGACGAGTGAAGACACACTGAGTCAAACCATGTGCTCACTGATGTGTCGGCATACATTGCAACATTGCTGGCTGTTGCTATGGAGACCGTTACCCCCCCTCGTCTCCACTCCTCACCTCATCCTTCAAGCGGATGACAGCTTTCACCGTTCACCTATCGTAAATCAGAGTATAGCCTATCTCGTATCCCGTCAACATGGTTAGGCATAGAACAAAACATTGAATTTTCCTTGTGGAAACTTATCTTTTCAAGAACAAGTCTTACAGTAAATGTGTTCGTAAGTTTAAGCACCGTGCGATTTTTACTTATGGGGGAATCTCATGTCTGAAAATGGCCCCCATTGACGAAGTTTAAGAGAAAATTACAAGAGTTAGTCAATAAATAATATCATTATTATTGTTATGTGACCGATTTGGGCCACATAAGGCGGCCTTCATCAGAAAAAGAATGAATATTTTAAAAGAAACAAGTATTAAGTTGAAAGTAAAAGTAAAGGCACCGGATAATTAGAACCAAAACAATAATTTCTTGGGACTGTTTAACAAAATTGAGAAATAATAAGAAAATGATGAAGATGTAAATTCCAGACAAAACGCCTATGGCGCTCAGTCTAACAATCTCCGTTGTCATGGAAACACTAAAGCGCTCAGTTTAGCGGTCCCCATTGCCATGGAAACACTATGACGTTCAGTCTAACAATCTCCGTTGTCATGGAAACACTAAAGCGCTCAGTTTAGCGGTCCCCATTGCCATGGAAACACTATGACGTTCAGTTTAACGGTCTCGCTGCTATATTGCGCCTGCTAACCGGAAGGTAAACATCTTAAGTACAGTTGCCCACAGCATCTGAAACAAGTTTATGTTCAGTTCTCACGACAGCTTTCATACAGCTGTCCATTGTCTAGAAAGTTGCGATACCCGTTCGGACTCTAAACCCGCTGTGTTTGGTGAGGATACTGTGAGCCCTTGAGGGTGTAGCACTATCCAGGGTGGGGCTACACCCACGCTGCCTCCTTCAGGGCCTTGAGCAGAAGACAGGAGATACTGTGGGTCCTTGAGGGTGTAGCACTATCTAGGGTGGGGCTACACACACCCTGGCTCCTTGAGGGCCTTGAGCAGAAGGCAGGAGATACTGTGGGCCCTTGAGGGTGTAACACTATCCAGGGTGGGGCTACATACACCCTGGCTCCTTTAGGGCCTAGAGCAGAAGGCAGGAGACACTGTGAGCCCTTGAGGGTGTAGCACTATCCAGGGTGGGGCTACACACACCCTGCCTCCATTAGGGCCTTGAGCAGAAGGCAGGAGATACTGTGAGCCCTTGGGGGTGTAGCACTTTCCAGGGTGGGGCTACACACACCCTGCCTCCTTTAGGACCTTGAGCAGAAGGCAGGAGATACTGCGGGTGCTTAAGGGTGTAGCACTATCTAGGGTGAGGATACACCCACCCTGCCTCCTTTAGGGCCTTGAGCAGAAGGCAGGAGATACTTTGAGGTCTTGAGGGTGTAGCACTATCCAGGGTGGGGCTACACACACCCTGCCTCCATTAGGGCCTTGAGCAGAAGGCAGCAGATACTGTGAGCCCTTGGGGGTGTAGCACTTTCCAGGGTGGGGCTACACACACCCTGCCTCCTTTAGGACCTTGAGCAGAAGGCAGGAGATACTGTGGGTCCTTAAGGGTGTAGCACTATCCAGGGTGAGGATACACCCACCCTGCCTCCTTTAGGGCCTTGAGCAGAAGGCAGGGGATACTGTGAGCCCTTGAGGGTGTAGCACTAACCAGGGTGGGGCTATACACACTCTGCCTCCTTTAGGGCCTTGAGCAGAAGGCAGGAGATACTGTGAGCCCTTGAGGGTGTAGCACTATCCAGGGTGGGGCTATACACACTCTGCCTCCTTTAGGGCCTTGAGCAGAAGGCAGGAGATACTGTGAGCCCTTGGGGGTGTAGCACTATCCAGGGTGGGGCTACACACAACCTGCCTCCTTTAGGGCCTTGAGCAGAAGGCAGGAGATACTGTGAGCCCTTGGGGGTGTAGCACTATCCAGGGTGGGGCTACACACACCCTGCCTCCTTTAGGGCCTTGAGCAGAAGGCAGGAGATACTGTGAGCCCTTCAGGGTGTAGCACTATCCAGGGTGGGGCTATACACACTCTGCCTCCTTTAGGGCCTTGAGCAGAAGGCAGGAGATACTGTGGGTCCTTGAGGGTGTAGCACTATCCAGGGTGGGGCTACACACACCCTGGCTCCTTGAGGGCCTTGAGCAGAAGGCAGGGGATACTGTGAGCCCTTGAGGGTGTAGCACTAACCAGGGTGGGGCTATACACACTCTGCCTCCTTTAGGGCCTTGAGCAGAAGGCAGGAGATACTGTGAGCCCTTGAGGGTGTAGCACTATCCAGGGTGGGGCTATACACACTCTGCCTCCTTTAGGGCCTTGAGCAGAAGGCAGGAGATACTGTGAGCCCTTGGGGGTGTAGCACTATCCAGGGTGGGGCTACACACAACCTGCCTCCTTTAGGGCCTTGAGCAGAAGGCAGGAGATACTGTGAGCCCTTGGGGGTGTAGCACTATCCAGGGTGGGGCTACACACACCCTGCCTCCTTTAGGGCCTTGAGCAGAAGGCAGGAGATACTGTGAGCCCTTCAGGGTGTAGCACTATCCAGGGTGGGGCTACATACACCCTGGCTCCTTTAGGGCCTTGAGCAGAAGGCAGGAGATACTGTGAGCCCTTAAGGGTATAGCACTATCCAGGGTGGGGTTACATACATCCTGCCTCCTTTAGGGCCTAGAGCAGAAGGCAGGACGGCAGAAGGCTAGTAAATAAAACGAATATCTAGTGGAATACCAAGTGGTTGTTGGATGACTTAAGAGGTTGGTCTTTGACATTTAAGGCCGATGTTCGAATCCCAGTCACTGCGGGATAGAAACTCCACCTGATTTTAAGCTTGCGGCGAGAATTAAAATTTGATATACCGAAGGAGTTAAGTGAAGAACAGATGTTTTGGTGTAAATCTCTCTCCAGCTGACGCAAGGTAACACTACTTATTAACATTCCTGTGAAGGTCACTGACCCTGTATGCTATAATTGCTGTCACTTCCGGTTGTGGAGAGACCCCCGCGAGGCCCGGAAACCATCCTCCAGTTACTACAGCTGAAGAAAGTCGTAGCTACACAACATCATTTAGTAGCTTTGCAACATTGTACGAGGGCCATTCATAAAGTAAGTTTGGACATTTATCTGACAGGAACGGTGCACTACAGAGTTAGTAAGCTATTGTTAGAGGCTTTTCAGTCGGTCAACATGAGGACAAGAGTTGACCAAGAGAGGTCGACAGGAATGAAGACAGAGAGGAGCCCGGCACAAGTAAGGGGAATCAATGCCGGACTCAGCTGGGGTCCCGTGGTCGCCAATCCACGTCCCACTAGATGTGATTACAATTAATTTCCTACTGGCAGAAATAAAATAAAACAGTTATCAACAACACGAATGCGCAGTGCTAGGCCATGGGGCCAATCTCTCTGCGGACTCAGTAGGCGTGAGTTCGAGCCCCACTGTCGGCCGTCCGTGAAATGGTTTTCCGTGATTTCCCCATTTTCAAATCTAGGAAAATGCTGGGACGGTACCTTCTGACAGGCCACGGCCGCTTCCTTCCACATCATTTCCCTGTTTCATTCATTTGCCTGGCTGCGTGGCTCAGGGGTAACGTTCTCGCTTTTGGGCCCAAGGTTGCAGGTTCGTATCCTGGCGCAGTCAGGGGGCATTTGAGGGTGCACAAATGCGAGGGAGCCGTGTCAGTAGATTTACTGGCACGTTAAAGATCCCCTTCGGGGCAAAATTCCGGCACCCCGGCGTCTCTAAAAGCCAGAGTAGTTAAAAGGGACGTAAAACCAATAACATTATTATTGTTTCATTCACCATCATTCATTTCATCTCTCATGAACTCCTCTCACGAGGTTGGCGTCAGAAAGGGCATCCGGCCGTAAAATCCATCCGCCACACTGAATTTGATTGCATCTAATGCCCGACCCCGTTGGAAACGGGATAATTAGGGGGTAAGCATACAAACAATAAAACTGTTATCTCACAAAATGGGGGGTTACATTGGACAATCAGAACCTGCACATCTTGGCCTAATTTAGGTTCAGTGCTTAAAACAGGGTCTTTATTTTTGCTTGGCAAGGTGATTCCGCTCGACCTTAGACGGCTGTTACAGGTTGGCGCGCGCGGTCTGCGGCCGTATTCCCACGCTCTGTGTATAATACGCTAAGGTGTATGTTTCACTAAACCAGAGGGAGTTAGAAGGTGTGGTTTGTACCACAATCTCACAAATCGTCTCAATAGTACAGGAAAATATTGCATTTCTTGAAAAGCCAACGGAAATATATTTGTTTAAATAAAGTGCGTATAAACAAATAAACAAGACGTTACACCCTGCCATAACTGTGAAGCATAATTGTTAATTGACGAATCGGCTAACCGAAGCAGATAAGGAAAGAAGTTTAAATGAGAGGTCATCGCTTTAGTCGAGTTGCGTTGCGTTTAATTTCGGAATGTTGTATAGATTTCTATAAAAGCTACTTTTTGTCTAAATATAGAAGGTGTTCTTCCTTGTTTATGTTAACAATACACAAATAAGACTCAGTGACAAATATCAATCAAATTGGGAAGGGTTTCAAAAAAACAAAACGAAGAGTTTTCGGCAAATATTTTGAATTCTTGTTAAGACAGGAACATTTTGGTTTACTTTATTTTAGCCAATTTTTCACGAAGAAAGTTCATTATTTAAAATTATATGATACAATGCATTATAATTAATTAAGTGTGAGTTTTGCTTCTGTGGGAGCGTAGTGAAGTACATCGATTAATTGACTAACCAATAAATTATTCGACCAACCGATTAAACACACAATCGATTAATCGTATTTGTAGCAATTAATCGATTTTTCTGCTTTGATTAATCATATATTAGATAACAGAAATTATTCGATTAACAGTACCTGCCCTTTCCAGATCACGAATATTCTTGGCAGAACCAGGAATCTAACCCACGACTTCTGAATCTGGACCCCGACACCACAGAAGATGGTAATATCGTGCACTTCCATTACTTGTAAATCTTAAACTTGTGGTTCCGTTACCTGTAATTCACTATACTAGTGGAATATTGTAATTCGTTTCTGGCAAATTGTCACTTTAATTCTAAACAATAAACAAACCCCGTGGTGCTACAGCTCATGAAGGGCCTAGACCTACTAAGCGACCGCTGCCCAGGTATTTGGTCTGGAGATTATGGGGTCACGCATGTTGGGATCCCCTCGGCCGTTAATCTTTGTCTCCGTGACCAGGGCGCTGCCTCAGTCTCGAGACAGCTACTCAATTGACCTCTCGAAGCAGAGTGCACCCCGTTCCAGCCCTCACGTCAGTTTCTAAAATCCCTGACGGAGCCGGGAATCGAACCCAGAACCTCCGGGTGCTAGGCAGGCGCTTCCGATTCGTACCAGACATAGTCGTCGCTTGCAATTCCTACCAGACATAGTCGTCGCTTGCGATTCCTACCAGACGTAGTCGTCACTAGCAATTCCTACCAGACGTAGTCGTCACTAGCAATTCGTACCTGACGAATCGTCGCTTGCAATTCGTACCAGACATAGTCGTCGCTTGCGATTCCTACCAGACATAGTCGTCGCTTGCGATTCGTACCAGACATAGTCGTCGCTTGCGATTCGTACCTGACATAGTCGTCGCTTGCGATTCGTACCAGACATAGTCGTCGCTTGCGATTCGTACCAGACATAGTCGTCGCTTGCAATTCGTACCTGACGAATCGTCGCTTGCAATTCGTACCAGACATAGTCGTCACTAGCAATTCGTACCTGACGAATCGTCGCTTGCAATTCGTACCAGACATAGTCGTCGCTTGCAATTCGTACCTGACATAGTCGTCGCTTGCAATTCGTACCAGACATAGTCGTCACTAGAAATTCGTACCTGACGAATCGTCGCTTGCAATTCGTACCAGACATAGTCGTCGCTTGCAATTCGTACCTGACGAATCGTCGCTTGCAATTCGTACCAGATATAGTCGTCACTAGCAATTCGTACCTGACGAATCGTCGCTTGCAATTCGTACCAGACATAGTCGTCACTAGCAATTCTTACCTGACGAATCGTCGCTTGCAATTCGTACCAGACATAGTCGTCACTAGCAATTCGTACCTGACGAATCGTCGCTTGCAATTCCTACCAGAAGTAGTCGTCACTAGCAATTCCTACCAGACATAGTCGTCGCTTGCAATTCCTACCAGACATAGTCGTCGCTTGGAATTCGTACCAGACATAGTCGTCGCTTGCAATTCGTACCTGACGAATCGTCACTTGCAATTCGTACCTGACGAATCGTCGCTTGCAATTCGTACCAGACGAATCGTCGCTTGCAATTCGTACCAGACGAATCGTCGCTTGCAATTCGTACCAGACGAATCGTCGCTTGCAATTCGTACCAGACATACTCGTCACTTGCAATTCGTACCTGACGAATCGTCGCTTGCAATTCGTAGCTGACAAAATGTACTCTTAAATCTGATCATGTAATTCCATTACTGGAAATGCATTACTTGTGATTCTTCGTTGGTAAATTGTCACTTGTAATTGGAGGCTTTATTTGTAAATATTGAAGTGATAGAAGCCATTTTTCAGCGTTACCTAGTTCTGTTACAGGAACACCGTACAGACTGGAAATCCGTTACCAGCTGCTTGTCAACTAATTATTGAAGAATGTCTGTTGGCACAGGCTAGAGTAAGATGTTTCTCAATCTCATCATTACTGTGATTATATGGAAGCTACTAAGCGTGCTGTAAAGTGTATTACTTAGGATCACTCACTTACTGGCTTACCACGGTGGGTGAGTGGTTATCGTGTCGGACTACAAACCCCAAGATTGCAGGTTCGCCCCTGGCCGTGGTAAGTGGTTTTTGAAAGGCAACAAAAATCACGGCACGCATGTCATACGTTGTTGGTATGTTAAAGAACCCATTTGAATTCAGTAGGCCGTATTCATAATGGCAAAATTAATCTCGGGATTTTCCGCCAACGCAAGGTTCCTCCTTTCTCTACTAGAAAGCGCTGTAGTGTCAAGGAGCTTAGATATCTCTCCGCCTTGACTTTCATAGCGCTCCAAGGAACGACAAGATTCGACATGCAAGCTGCCCTCTGGGGTCAAATAATAAAGCTTGCACCCGGCACCCGACGCCACTAACTCAGTAAGGAAAGCAATGGCACTTTCCTTCTCTCATCTCCAAATATTATTTACTGTAGATCGTAGGTTTTCACGGCTAGTGTCTAGTTTAATATCTAGACTTACAGGATAGAGCCGCGTCGTGTATCGGTGATTGTTTCCCGACGTTTCGGCTGTCATTGCAGCAGTCATAATCATGGGTACGAGTTGGTGTCAGTGGTTTCCGGTTTTTTAACACATTGTAACTTGTAATTCTTTTTACGTGTATTTTCCCTTGTTTACACTATTTTTCCGTAGTTTCGGACACCTATTCGTACCCTTCCATGATTAACTCTAGACTAATAATAATAATAATAATAATAATATCGTATGGCCTCGGGTGCCTGGTGAAAGCTTTGTTAATTGACACCCAGAGGGTAGCTTGCATGTCGAATTTCGTCGTTCCTTTGAACGCTATGAAAGTCAAGGAGGTTAGATATCTAAACTCCTTGACACTACAGCGCTTTCAAGTAGTGAATGGAGGAACTTTGTGTTGGCGGAAAATCCCGAGATTAATTTTGCCGTTGAACACGGCCTACTGAATTCAAATGGGTTCTTTAACATGCCAACAACGTATGACATGAGTGTTGTGATTTTTGTCGCCTTCAAAAATCACTTATCATGGCCAGGGGCGAACCTGCAATCTTGGGGTTGGTAGTCCGACACTATAACCACTCACCCACCGTGGCAAGCAACTCTAGACTGCTAACATACGTTAAGGCTTACCTTTCGTAAATCTTCCGACCCCTGTTCGCCCGGGAACAGTTATGAATGCATTACGTTATAAGCGCTTTTTCTTTTTTCAATGTCAATGAACAACGACCTATATCCGTTTTACGTCTCGGCATTATGGGTTAAAATCACTGACTGGACTATTAATTATATTATCATGGAGATGCATGTGCAACGAATTCTAGTCAGACGTAATTTAAGAATGGCGAGGTGCATGAAACAAATCCCCCTTCCGTCCAATCTAAAAACACTTACAGTGGGCGATGTATAGAAGATAGAGATATGCTCTCCCGGCCTTTTTTTTGTAGAACTTTTCATCCTGAACAATTCTTACACTCATAGTAAGATATATTGATATATTTACCGGTTTGCCCAGCGTAACCTTAAAAAGCGCGCGGACGCCAGGTTTTCTTTTCGACTTTTTCACTGAAATCGTTACTGCTTGGCTTCCTTTGATCATAAATAAATTATTTTCTACAGAAACCTACCTCGAGATATCCTTTACAGAATGGAGAAAACCCCATTAATATCCATCCAGTGGTTCTCGAGATTACCCGTGACATCCAAGAATCGGGGACTTTGTTTTATATTAAGTAGATATACTGCAAATTGACCTGATAAAATCTTGATGAGATCATCAACAAATTATTTTACATAGTTATTTAGAATGTATCTAATGTTCATTTGATACTGTCTTAAAATACGATTTTAGACACATGAAATCTTACGAACATTTTTACTTTTGTATTCAGTGAGTATGAAAAAGAAACATGTGAATTATGAATACGTAAACACACAACACCATGCGTTAAAGCTAATCACTCTTAAAATTTACGACCGCGACTGAGGAACGGTGCACACATACCATCCACTGAGGAGTGGGGAGTGGGCGAGGATGGTACTGAGACGCTTGGCGCTATCAAACGGCCCGAATTTGAAAAATAACCGATAAAGTTTCATAAAATTTACGAATGGTTAGCATTCCACGGTTAAGGCTGCTGCAATGACAGCCAAAACGTTGGCAGACAATCACGATGCGGTTCCATCCTGTATGCCTAAGGCATCCAACGTTTAGAATGAAGCACTGCTTAGATAGGGATATTCTTCTCTCTTTCTGTTGCACGCGAGACATGTATGACGCTGTCATTTTCTAGCACTCCACTGTTGCCATATCAGTCGAAAACTTTTCATTGTCGAAAAAACAGCATATTCGGATAGAACTATGTTTTGCCGATCTTTTTTTCTCCTATATTAGAACTACGTAAACTTGATAGAAATGCTAGAAAAATTAGATATCCATATTTAAAAAAACTATAAACTGAGTCCCTTTTTAGTAAAATCGATCTTATATCATGTTGCATTGACTTTGTGATGCCTATTTTTCACACGTGTAGCTAAATGTGCCGTCTTGATGATGGATTATTGAAATATTTTATACTGGCAATATTACAGTTTTCATGTAGGTAAAACTTCTAAATATTCTCTCATAACCGCATAGCAGCATTGAAAAAGTTCGGATGCTGCCAACTTTTCTATTTTTAAAGATACCTATGTCATGTCAGTTTGAGAGTTGTAGAGGAATGTTGGAAGAAGTTTTCTACCTGCTTACCCAGAGTGTAGGTTTAATTGTTTACACAGGCCGGGCTGTTCATTGACCGCGGATTATAAAAATGAAGTTTCGAAGGACAGCGGGGTGCAGCTTGCTACTCACAGCTTTATTACTCTGCCATTCGAGCTTGTATTTCAGTAGTTCGGCTGTCTCTATCTTGAGTGTGTGTGCAGCAGTTCTGTTAGATTGAACGTGTTGTGTTTTACGTATTTCACATACAACAATGGATAGTTTTGTGAAAAGAAAGCGTGGTCAAGTGCTCAGAAAGAGGGAAAAAACAGGTCGTAATTAATGTGTTCAGTTATTTTAAGAACCATAAACCCAACGAAAGTATAAATCATGAAAGGTAAGCCAATGAGGAGTATTTTCTTTAATAACGTGATTCAACTTTAACTGCAGTCGAAACTTCACACATTTCCTTGTATTTGTACTTTATTTATTTTGATTGTTTTCTTTATGTTACATTCAGCATACGTTACAGTTAATTTAATTTAATTTCGTTGTATGTGTTATGTTAGCCTGCTATTAGTATTATTATACAGTACTTAATTCAAGTCTTCGTCACTGCACAATCGCTGAATGTGCGGAAAGTATACGCGAAGCGCTTCGTACTGTCTCCTCTCATGGAGTGGCAACCCTGTCGTAACGCGCCATAAGACCAATGCTTCATTCTAAACGTTGGATGCCTTATAGATGATAAATGCTCATATCATTGTTGACTTACCGTCGGTGCTCTTCGGGCAGAACCAGTCTGTATATCAAGTTTATCGTGAAGTATATACAGAGATAGGCTACTAGTTCCCGCCATATTAGTTTGTAAACACTGCCGCGCCATCTGGAACAGACAAAGGAAAATATACATCGTTAATGGAGTCAAAACTTTAGTATGATTGAGAATTAACATATTTCAAACAAGAACAGTTGAGCAACAACAATATTCCGAGATTAAATCGGAAAGTAACGCACAGTCGTTTTTTTTCTCCCCTGGAATTGCAGTTGGAATGTTAAAATTTCATGTTGATTAGGTAGTTTGAAGTTTGTGCTACAGAGGGAATTTTATTTTTATGAGCAGCTCTAGCGAGTGAAGCCTGAACTAGGAAACAAGCATGGCGCGTATGTTACTGCCGTCAACATGTGAAGAGCAGCGAAGTGTAGTTCGATATTTGTGGGCCAAAGGGAATGAACAAGCCGTTTCCTAGCAGATTGAGTCACTTGGATTTTTTTTTTTCGTACTGGGGAACCCGCATGTTTCCATTCCATAGAAACAGCTGTTCCTGTTTCCCGGCCTCCGTAGTGACGTTGGACGCACCTCACATCGAGCACGTCTGACAGACAAATGGCACAGTGGTGAACGTTCGCGCGGTTCTTTCCCGATTCCCAATAGAGGGCACTACTACTGCGTATCACCATCCGCACCATGCTCGTCATATCGTCTTTCTCGTTTTCATTTGACTGCCCCTTATATTATCTATTACCTAACAAGAAGTTCCGTGACGAACTAAAGAGCCTACGTTTCTTAAAATTAAGACTCATGCCAATGATTAATCTACATTATATGAACCTATCTAAAATATTAGGGTAAAAAAATATAGACAGCATTTATTAACAGTTGTCAGCCCTGATTGCTCTTAATAATACTTATGGTCATACCTGTTATGTTACACATAGCACATACGAAATTTGAATGAAATCCAACTGATAGTATAGAAGTTACATGTATATAAAAATTGGTCCTATCAGCAGGCTTAGAATCATGTTGGTAGAACTGACGTATATAAGTTACTAAAAATTACTCTAAAATGTCAGGTACTATACGTGTGCATAGTTTAAAGCGGTCGGCTTGCATACTTTCTAATATATTGGTATTTGGATAAAAGAGAGAGAGAGAGCAATTATCAACAGTTGGCAGCCCTGGTGGCTCTTAAGAATACACTCAGTCATATCTGTTTATGTGCACATATTACATACAAAATTTGGTTGAAATCCAATTGTTAGTATCGAAGTTATAAGCATTAAAAATCGGACTTATCAGAAGTCTCAAAATTATTTTGGCAACACTGTCATGTATGTCCATCTGGGAACTAAACTGAAATAGTATTATCTACATGTGTGCCAATTTTAGAATAGCTCCCATGCATTCCTTCCAAGATATCCAACATGGAGCCCAAAT
This sequence comes from Meconema thalassinum, assembly GCA_946902985.2. NCBI lineage: Eukaryota > Metazoa > Arthropoda > Insecta > Orthoptera > Tettigoniidae > Meconema > Meconema thalassinum. The sequence continues at coordinate 177,082,332 of OX336401.1, forward strand.
TTCTAGTGCGTTTTTTCAGCAGTTGGTAGCACTGACATTTTCAAATATGGGCTTGAGATATTCCGGTATACATATTTATTCCTACTAAATTTGGTTTTGATTACTGCAGCCGTTTAGGAGTTGATAGGGGGGGACACACACACAGCCAGCCAGCCAGACAGACAGACAGACAGACAGACAGACAGACAGACAGACACACATTTTTCCCGGATCGATCTCATAAGTCTACGTTTTCCTCATTTTTGCAAAATTTGAAAAGTAGGCTAAAAATACTTTGCCTATCAGTAGAGTATATTCCTGACGCCGTTTTAAAAAAAAACCTACTCACAAGTTGTTATGTGACAGATCAGTTATTACTGATAATACCATACTAGTGAAAGGGACAAGGTGCGGAAGAGTACCTTCATCATTGATATCGCAGTGCCCAATTCCCATAATCTGCAACAAGCCTGCGGTGATAAGATCACCAAGTATCTGCCCTTGGCTGAGGAAATACGGCAAATGTGGGGATAGGAAAGTGTAACGGTTCTGCCCATAGTCATTTCTTCTACCGGCATCATCCCTATATCATTGGCTCGCAATCTAGAAACATTGGGAATACATCCTGGTCTACATCACCATGCAGAAGGCCGTCATCTTGGAGACCTGTTCCATTGTTCGCTCGTTTCTCAATGTGCCACCTTAAGAGAAGTTGCCACACCGTGTTGCAAACAAGCCAATGATATGTTGATTTGTACCCACTGATGTGGTGAAATGAATGTGTCATAATAATAATAATAGTCTAATAATAATAATAATAACACAAATCAATCTCTTGGAAGAAATAGCCAACAAAACAGGTTTGAGAATCTCCGTAGAAAAAACTAAATTTATTACAAACATCAAGAACGCTTCAAAATATTTGGCAACATATTGCCCAGTGGAAAAAGTTAAGAAAGTAAAGTTTAGAAAAATCTTCGGTAGAAGAAAGGGTACACAAGATGGAAAGAGCATATGGTATCACTAAGAATTTTTATAACAAAAAGTGCTTATCTAAAAATCTTACACTACACTACAGTGGTGAAACCGGAATGCCTATACGCAAGTGAATGTCTGGTACTAAACTATAGATTAGATAAACTTGAAGTACTAGAAAGGAGAATCATGAGGAAAATTTTAGGCCCAGTCAAAACAGCAGAAGTATGGAAATTAAGATCTAATGATGAAATATACAGGAACATAGAAAATATAACAGAAACGATAAGAAAAAGGAGATTGCAATATTTTGGACATATTTACAGAATGGATGATTCTAGATTAACAAAAAGGATATTCAAGTACCTTTGGGAGAAAAGGGCATCAACTAGCTGGATTCAAGAAGTAAAGAAAGATTCAGAAAGAAATAATACAAGTGAAGAAGAAACGGTGAACAGAGAGATCTTCAGAAAAAGGGTATTAAGTATGAAAAGATTCCAAGGAAGATTGCCAAAGAAACCTGGTGCGAAGTGGTCCGAGGACAGAAAGAAGCAGCATAGTGAACGGATGAAGGAGTACTGGAGGGAACGGAAGAGAAAACAACAAAGTGTGAAGAATTGAAATTGGCACGTGGTCCCTAGCAGGCCTCATCGGAAAGAAGAAGAATATTATTGTTATTCGAAGGCCTGTACGAGAATCCTCGCATATGTATAAACCACCTGCCCGAATTCACAGATATGCGTGCGACGCGACATAATTCTGGCAGGGGCTTATAGTCTTGTTTACAAATAATCAATATATTTCCGAAGGGATTAGAATTTAGCAGGCTACATTTTTAGGGACATTTTGCTAACAAAACATTATTTTGGTAACGCTGATTTTATAAAATTGAAATCCTCCTCCTGGATATGGTCCTGATATATACCTTATCCATAACCTACTTTGTTTCAAATCCCGAGTAGGCTAGTAGTTTTAAGTCGTAGTGCAACACGACCTTAGCTTCGCTCCCGGAGCTGGTTGCACGTTTTATTTTTTCTATTGGACATGGTAACAAGAGTCTGCCAATCAAGTGAGCTTCAAGGTTGGAAAATTGTAGAGAATAGCTCTTCATTTTGTGTCTCGCGCATTAAAGTTAAGACTCCCTGTACAAGGTGACCCTCAATTCATTCTCCTCGCGACGGCGACCAATAAGCAGTGGTCACTCATGCGTTCACAGACGCTTCGTTATTCGTCTTTTCGAAACGGAGCAGTTTGTTAGTTTTCTTGGTAAGGGTGCACATTAGTTTGGAGCAGCCTTCGGCAATCCAAATGTGGGGCAAACTGGCCACCACACACATCTGCGCTATCTCGAGCACCACCGTATACAACTAATTCATGTTTGATACAGACTTTTATAAGAATTTATTGCAGCCATATGGCCATAATGGTACAGTACATATGGACATGTTCCATTTAGTAACTTAATGTTGTGGAATTTAGGTTCCACTTTAATACTCAATTGGAATAACAGTAGCGCGTCTCAACAGTACGCTACTCATAGATTGACCTTGTTCTTTCTTTGCACGTAAGTAAGTGATAGCAATCACACGCTCGTCGTTCAGCTGATGTAATCGCTCAGTCGTACATACAGTATCTTGTGATGGGACTTGCTTCCCAGAATGAAGTTTTGAGGAGAACGTTTCTTAGCTCTAAAGTCACACACTTATCGTTTCATTGTAGCCATCACAGGCAATCGCGGACACTTTTTACGTAGCAGTTAACAAACTTTTGTCACGCAGTTAATAACAAAATTAATAGCATTTGATTTTATGGCACAGAAACTGCAATTGAGACATTTCTTCTACTGCAAGACTACACACTGTATCACGCGCACGGTTTGCTGCAGAATTTGCACAGTAACCCTTTCCAAATTAGCACTTTGTGGTACTTGATCTTCTTATTGCAACATATAGTTGTCTCTACTGTACTAGAACGCATAGTTCCAGACGACGAACACGTGCCCATGCTAATCACAGATAGAGACGTGTCATAACTCATAACATATAAGGGTTGAAGAATACCCCGTTGTTTCTAACGCTGGCACTACTAAACCAGCGGCTTGGGTGACGTAGTTGGTTAGCATGTTGAACTGCTGTGCTCAAGATAGCGGGTGCAAACCCGGTCGAAATGGTCAGATTTTTTAAGAGCGTTAAAATCCTTCAGTATGTCTTCCTTCGGAGGAGAAGTAAAGTCAACGGTCCCCTGTCATAGATTTATGGCATGCAAAAGATCCTTCCACTAACTAAACTTGTGTGAAACTAAATCTCTAGGCTAGATTTCGTTAGAACGCTCTCTCATAGTTCCGACGTTCACCACTAGGTATCATTGATATCTGGTAGCGAAAGTTGGAACTAGTTGAAATTGAACGGAACTTGTGGTTAACCCCATGGGTGTCCGCTTGAAGCAGCTACAGCCACAGGCGAGGCGAACATGTCCTCGGACACTCCCCGCACTAAAAGCCATACGATGGATAAACAAATAATACTACTAAACTTTACATTATGGTAACGATGTGACTACTAATAAAATTAAGCTACTTTGACTGTACGAGTAACGTCTCCAGTCAGCTACAGTTTTCTCTTGGACCATTGAAGGCAAGTGCTTGAAGAGGTTGACTCTTCCTTTCTTCTTCTGTGTCCGATGAGCTTACGTATACCAGTAAATACACCAATGAACATCTTAAGATGACTCATTTTATTTTCAGCTTCAGTAACTGAAGTTGCAAGAAAGGACGTTCCGCCACAGAATTCAATGCCAACTCGAGGTCTTTCCATTCTCTCGGCATCTCGAATAATTCGACACGATGCAAGCAGCAGATTGTGGACACTACTTTTTTTTATCGGTTGAGTGATGACCTGCAATACCTTAGTTTAGATCCCGACGGAATTAGGGTATCTGAGGCCTAGGGTGTCTTTCTTCCTGCCTTAGTCCTCGTCTATTCCTTCCTAATCCCCTCATGTTTTCTAGGAATGATACCTCTCACTTTTTAACATGGGTATGTCTAGGGCTGGCGGGGTCCTCTGTCTGTGATAAGTTGCACAAAACGCCGACACGATGGTTACCATAGCAACAAGTGTTCATCCTCTAGACATATTCCAGTTCAATACACACATCTAAATCAAAACACCTAGGCTAAACTAATGCAGATATTTATAAAATTCTTTCACCAAAATGGACTTGAAGAGTAGGGTTAAATGTTTATGAAGAATTTGAAAAACGGCTACCGCCCCCTTAATAATCATCAGTGATTTGAAACATATACTAGATATTATTATATTACTGACTACTGTCGACCAAAATATTATGTGTACTCGAGTTTGAAGGTTGCTTGTTAAGTAACCTACATAAAATACTGTAACATCATTTCCGTAGTTCTATTTCACGTTAGTTCATGTAGGTTTGGAATTTTTAATTTATATTTTAATATTTTTTTTATCGCAATTGGAACACAAAAAGTGCCCGTTTTTAAGAGTGTTTCAACCATGCGTCCCATTTAAGAATTATTATCTCACAAACCCGTCATCAGATCGAATCCAAATTTTAAGACAATATACATTGGAATGTTGTATAACTGGTTTATTAATTTTAAAATTGTGTGTGTCCAAGAAACAAAGTTGCTATCATTTTTGTAAGGTAACTTTTTCTCGGCTCGGGGTGGTTTGAAAATTTAGTTCTTGGTCGCGTTGTAATCCTTACACATCAAAAAGGTATGCTGCATGATTGTGAAATACGTAAATTAATTCACTTATTTTATATCGGTTTGTATTTGTACGGGGAATTAAGGCATGGTTCACCAGTTAGCCGCTCCGGTGAAAGCAGTACAGCGTTGCCAAGATGGGCTCCATCACGCGTCATTGCGCGCCTCGCTCGGAAGTGATGGGCTCCATATCAGCAACGCTGTACAGCATTTCCCGGAGCGGCTAGCTGGAGAACCATGTCTTAATTCCCCGTACAAATACAATCCGATATCAAACAAGTGAATTAATTTACGTATTTCACAGTCATACAGCATAACTTTTTGATGTGTAAGGATTACAACGCGACCAAGAACTAAATTTTCAAACCACCCCGAGCCGAGAAAAAGTTACCTTACAAAAATGATAGCAACCTTGTTTCTTGAACACACACAATTTTAAAATTAATAAACCAGTTATACAACATTCCAATGTATAGTGTGTTAAAATTTGGATTCGATCTGATCACGGGTTTGTGAGATAATAATTCTTAAATGGGACGCATGGTTGAAACACGATTAAAAACGGGCACTTTTTGTGTTTCAACTGCGGTAAAAAAATATTAAAATATAGATTAAAAATTCCAAACCTACACGAACTAACGTAAAATAGAACGAAGAAAAGGATGATGTTATTGGATTTTATGTAGGTCTATTGGTTACTTCACAAACAACCTTCAAACTCGAGTGCACATAATATTTTGGTCGACAGTAGTTAAAGTTTGAAGCTCAAAGAAGATTTCTCAAGTTCTGAGTTCCATTGCACATGTCTGGAGTTTTGTTATTTCCAGCGAAGTAACGTATTAAAATTTCATATTAATATGCATCTGACGTCATTTAATTCGAATGAGTCATTTTTCACAGTAAACGAGGTCTAAGAAGGCGTAACAATTTGAGTAACCTTGAGAGACAGGCGCCAGGAAATCCTGTTCGGCGTGAACCTACATTAGTCGCCTACACCAGGGCTCGTCCAAGAGTGTCATCCATCAAAGTTTTCAATTAGGAATCTCTCCACATTTTTATCCATCACTCTTTGTGTCCCCTCTCTCACTAGTTCTCTCTGTCACTACTGTACACGGAGTGGGCAAGAGTCACGGCAAGGGAAAATAATCAAATGCACCGTGTATGACTCCTGAGCGTTGCGGCCGAGCAGATCAGTCAGTCAGTTACAGACACGAGTGTAGTGAAGATGGCAACACGTTGCGAGTTAACCAAATTTGAACGTGGGATGATCGATAAATGATGATGATAATTGTTTTAAGGGGTCTAACATATGGGTTATCAGCCCCTAATGGTTAGGGTGATGTGAAAATGTAAACGGAATGAACCTAAACCTTAAACTTGCTACTTACTAGAAGAGGAAATGGAAAGCAAAAACAAGAATAAGGGAACCAAAGACAGGAGGAAAGGAAATGCCCTAAACCATCGAAGAATGAGAAGGGACTTTGAAGAAAGGAGAGCCAGGAAAGGCAGATAGGAAAGGGGAAAGAGGGCCCGCCCCAAAGGCAAAGGAAGAAGGAGAAAAACCGGACCCAGCTCAGGAAGCCCTCAGGGTCGTCAACTCCCGAACTCACCAGACGTGAGTCCCTGAGGGTGTAGCACTATCCAGGGTGCACCAGGAGTGGTGGGCTACACACTCCCTGCATTCTTGAGGGCCTTGAGCAGAAGGCAGGAGATATCATGAAAATAAACCAAGAGGTCTGACCCTTCGAAGAATGAGGGATCAAGAAAGATGAGACAAGGGCCAATTAAGGCTGGAAAGAGAAAGACTCCCTAGGCCTCGGATACCTTAAAATCGTCGGAAAAGAACAAGAGTTGACCAAGTGTGGTCGACAGGAAAGATAACAGAGAGGAGCACAGCACAAGTAAGTGGAAGCAATACGGGACTCAACTGGGGTCACGTGGTCGCCAAACCACGTCCTACAAGTTGTGAGCGCCTGGGGAGAAGTGGGATGATCATTGGGTCATAGCATTTCGGAGATTATATGCAAATTCGGGTCTCGGAGGTGAACAGTGTCGAGGGTGGATCTTCACATCACAGAGATAATGTTACCATCCACGTGAACCCCCGCACGGGACGACCACAGGTCACCTCAGCAGAACCATACGGGCTACTGTGAGTCAGTAGTGGAATGTTGGGAGTCAGGACCTCATTTCTTGTAGAGTCGATGCCTCGCCGTATTTCTGCCGTTAGGAGGGCTAGCGGACGTGCTCTCGTTATTAACATCATATTCCGTGCCTTTTGGCCACTCTGGTGTAGCCTAGCAGATCTTTAGGCTTTCCAACGCAGAAAATCAACGAATATACAAGCCTTCTTCAGTTGCAGTGCGCCTTCCTTCGGAAGGGAAGTAAAGCCGGCGGGCCCATGTCATGGCATGTAAAAGAACCTTCCACTGCAATTGGTAGTGTGTATGTAACATTTGGGTGGTTAGAAATGCTCCTAGTTCCAACGTTCATTGCTAGGCGTTAGTGACAATGGCATCTGGTAGCCAAACTTGGTACTACTTGAAATTAAACTTGTTGGGAGGCCTCGGGCGTTCAATTAAAATAACCATTGGCTACGATTCATATGTATATAGATTTAGGTATTATTATTCTAGAGTCAGAAAACATCAACTAAAACACAGATACAAATACTATGACTACAAACATTATATAGTATTTGACCAAAACTTGGCCACTCCCACTGCATTCTGTGATGCTTCATAAAGTTCATCTTCTGTGCAGGAGGTCGGGCACAGTCTACACTGAAGCATATGTTTCACAGTCTGATCTTCTCCACAGTCACACTGAATGTCATCTTCCTTAATGTAGCCCCACTTTGCAAGATTGATCTTAGATCTGCCCACTCCTGATCTTAATCTATTCAAGGATTTCCATGTTACCCAATCTTGATCATGACCAGGAGGTAAAGTTTCGGTTATCCTTTTTAGTATTAGGAAGTCATCTTTGAAGGCCTTTGTCTGGAGTGTGGTGCTCTATGGAAGTGAAACTAGGACTATTGGTGCAGCACAAAATAGGAGAATTGAAATGTGGTGATAAAGATCAGATGAGTAGATAGGGTTACAAACGAAGAGGTATTAAGAAGAGTGGGAGAGATGTTTCTGGTGACTGCTAATGAAGAGAAGGAAGGAAGGAAGGAAGGAAGGAAGGAAGGAAGGAAGGAAGCTTGTAGTTTAACGTGACCGTTAATCTCGCGATCATAAGCCACGGGACCTCCTTTTTACGTGGAATCCGAACCACAGGGCATGGCATTTCACTTCGAAAATCTCACATGCATTGGCCGGGAATCGAACCCGAATGGACAGAAGAGATAGATACTAAGACACCCAGAAATAGCAAACATGGTTATGGAAGGAAGGCCGAGGACAAGAACTGTAGGGGTAGACAAATGTTAGAATATGTTAAACAGATTGCCTTGGATGTAGGGTGTGGTAGCTATGTAGAGATGAAACGATTAGCTCAGGACAAAGAGGCATGGACAGCTGCATCAAACCAGTCAAAAGACTTAAGACTCCAACAACAACAACAGTTAAACACAATTAGTCAATATTTCTTAGTTATATGTAATTTTTTGTTACCGGTACTGAAAGTGGTGATTGAACTTCAAATTTGTGAGTGTTGACCCTCGTCTTCTCAGTTTTCCCTCACGAGGCTGAGTGATCCCCGTTCCAGGCCTCAGACCAGAATTACATTTCTTGGTTGGCAAAGTAATGATTATAAACCCAGGATCTTAGTAACTTATCCTTGCGATGAATAGGGCTCTAAAACTCTCGAAAATGAGTCAGATAGTGGAACGAGATGTTAAAGCAGCGAGATCTCACAAATTTCTACGAAATCAAAGTGTGAAGGTCAAGGAAATCAATTTCGACATCAAACTATTAGTTCTGGTTTGAGTTTCTTAGACGCGAGTGATTCAGTGGTTACATAAGAATGGAGCTAAATCTGCTTTAACTGGAGGAAATTCACTGGTCAGCACGTTTCTTGAGACTCTGAGCGGTTGGTTGCTTTTGTCCTAAAACCGAAGGGAACTCATTGAACCTGATTCGCTATTACGGTCAGGTCATTATTTTTACTCTTTCTTCTTTAATTTATGGTATGTTCCAGTGGCGTAACTAGGACAAGCTTCTGGAGGGGGGTGAATAGAGTCAAATCTCAACCAATAAGCCATGAAGAGCGTTTTACTGTTTATAAGACAGGACTATTTGTTTCGAATGTTTTCCTTTGGTTCCATCCACCCCTTCCCTTTTGTTTTAAGCTTAGGTTTTCCGACCTTTTTTTCTGTTTTGATTTTGTTTTTGTTTTTGCATTTGTTTTGATTGATTTTCATTGTTTTTTTCTTCAAATTATGCTTTTGTTTTGGAGTTTTCTTTGTGTTTTTTGTTTATAGTTTCGTGTTTGTTTTTTGTTTTGCTATTTCTTTTGTGTGCTTTTTCTTTATATTTTGCTTTTATTTATTTTTTTGGCTTTTCGCTTTGTGTGTTTATCTTTTAATCTTGCTTTGTTCAACACACACACCCTGCCTCCTTCAGGGCCTTCAGCAGAAGGCAGGGGATATCATGAAAATAAGAGGTCTGACCCCTCGAAGAAGGAGGGATCAGGAAAGATGAGACAAGGGCCAATTAAGGCGGGAAAGTGAAAGTCTCCCTAGGCCTCGGATACCCCTAATACCGTCGGGGTCGGAAAAGAACAAGAGTTGACCAAGGGAGGCCGAAAGAAATGGTGACAGTGATGAGCCTGGCACAAGTAAGGTGGGAGCAATGCCGGACTCAGCTGGGGTCCCGTGGTTGCCAACCCACGTCCCAGGACCATCTTCGAAGTGGTTTTCTGTGGTTTCCACGTGAATGCTGGGATGGTTCCTAACTTCAGGCCATGGCCGCCTCTTTCCCAATCCATCGCAATAGCACAGTTTATCACTCACACCCCTCAAATGAAACAACAACAAGACTCAGCTAGAGTCAACCAGCGCTGGGGACATGTTTCCATTGACAACCTTGAGAGAGATTCTGAAATTTTGCCACTCTGTTTGCCAATGAGTAGGAGTTTTAGCAATCCACGAAAGAGTAATCATTTAATCGCTCCACAGAAAAATTCGCGAAAACAATCTTCGAAACTTGACGTCTTATTCTACTTCCATTGATCAATCCCTGTTCTCTTTCAACTGTTACATTAGGAAACCTTGATAGTCATTCCTTACCATTTCCAGAGGTCGAAACATTTCCCTTTTCCTTCCCTAAAGTAAGGACGCTTCGGTGGCGTAGTTGGTAGCATGCCCAAGGTCACGAGTTCAAACCCGACCGAAGACGTCGAATTTTTAAGAGCGTTAAAATTCCCTCAGTATGCCCTCCTTCGGAGGGGAAGTAAAGCCGGCAGTCCCGTGCCATAGATTTATGGCATGATAAAGAACCTTCCACTAACTACACTTGTGTGAAGCCAAAATTTGTAGTTGAGAATTGATAACGCTTTATTAGTTCCAACGCTCGCCGCCAGGTGCTGACTTTGATTGCATCTAGTAGCCAAGTCCGCAGCTAGGTACCGTGGACGGTAGCATTTGGTAGCAAAAGTAGGAACTACTTGAAATTGATCGTCTGAAGTCCTTTGATACAGCCATCACAATTAACACAGATTGTACACACACCCAAAGTACACGGGGCTACATGTCACAGCCCATAAACTGAGGAACATACCAACCTTCTCTTAAGTAATGTCTGATAACCTTGATGTTCCGCTTACACTAAACTTGACTGTAATGATACGCATTGCAAGAATCCAACCTTCGTCGTTCAATCAAAGATCGCGAGAAGAGACCTTGGCCAGATTCTGATGCAGAGAAGAAAGAGGCGATAATTGGTCGACATTTCTCAGAAACTACAGTAACTGCCTAACTCGCTTAACGTGCAGTAATTTAATTGACCTCCAACAATTAATCGACAAGAAGTAGATGGCAGCACAAATTGAACAGATTACGTTATCACAAGCGAGGTAGGTATATGTCGTTTGAATAGTTCCACAGCAATAAAATAGGATATTTGACTCTGGCGAGGCCAATCTTTGAATACGGTCAGCGGTTTGGGTCCCGTATCAGGTAGGGCTGCTAGATTTGTGCTCAACGATTTTAATCCTAGAAGTAGTGTAACTAGGGTGGGAATCTCTGGAGGATGAAAGGACGTAATGTTTATTTATTGAATATACAGTACATCACAAGGGGTACCCTATTAAACCCCAGTATATTATGGTTGTACGAGGGTTGTTCAAATGGAAAGGTACGAAAAGATACTGTGGGTACAATTTATTCGTTTTTGAAAAGTAATTACCACAGGTGTCCCATTGCTTCACTAGCCGCAGGATTCCCTGTTCCCAGAAGTATTGTGGTTGTTACAGGAGCCAATCCTGTACGGTCTCATTCAGTTCATCGTCCGATTGGACGTTTTCCCTTGAGACGTTTTTTTAACGGACCAAACAGATTGAAGTCACAGGGTGACAAGTCTGGGCTGTGGCTGAATACACCTTGTGTGACGTTAGAGACGTGTGGGCGAGCGTTATCATGGAGCAGAATCACTCCCTTCGTGAGCAGTCCAGGACGTTTGTTCTTGATGGACTTGCGTAGGCTACGGAGGGTCGCACAATACATGCCACTGTTAATGGTTCGTCTCAAGGGAAGTTTCCAAACGGACGACGAACTAAAGGACACCGTGCAGGATTGGCTCCTGTCACAACCACAAGACTTCTGGGAACGGGAAATCTTGCGGCTAGTGAAGCAATGGGACACTGTGGTGATTACTTTTGAATAACGAATAAATTGTACCCGCAGTATCGTTCCGTACCTTTCCATTTGAACACCCCTTATAGTTTAAAAACATTACAGGTTACATATTGTATAAAGCAATTTACAATGATAGTTTAGAGTGTGATGTGTAAATTTTAGAAACTGATGAAATAATAAGATTTTCGAAAAATGTGATGAAGTGGTTTTGTTAGTTCATTTTTGCTGTATTTCAAATGGAAATTCAGATTATATATTTCTCTGTCGAAGGCAGGACAGTCAAATAGAAGGTGAATATGCTTAGAGATGATCCACAGATGCAAGAGTAATCGTCTTTACTTTAAGTTTGAAACGCTCGAAGTAGAATTTAAATTTTCCATGGCCGGAAAGGAATTGTGAAAGTTCAAAGCTTGGTATCAGCAATTTGCATTCGAGTCGGTCGAAAACTGGTAACTGCGCCCTTTGAAGAGAAGTCCATTGGTGGTTCCACTGATCGAAGGTGTATTGTTCTGTCTGTCTTCTCAGATAACACACGCTACTGGAGATTTATCATACGACACCGGCAAGTTAGACATGGCAGCAGTCTTTGCAAGCTGGTTTGATGTTTCATTTCCAACGGTTCCAACATGTCCTCGAGTCCAAGATAAGCAAATGCCAGAGATCTTAAGACAGAGATTACAAATTATGGGAAATTACCTGCCACAGTCTTAGAGCCTTTCCCCAGACAAATTGATGTGTTATTCACATCTCTATAGATTTACTATTAGTAAATAATAATAATAATAATAATAATACTATCGTATGGCCTCGGGTGCCGGGTGCAAGGTTTGTTATTTGACACCCAAAGGGTAGCTTCCATGTCGAATTTTGTTGTTCCTTGAAGCACTATGAAAGTCAAGGAGGTTAGATATCTAAGCTCCTTGAACACTATAACGCTTTCTAGTAGAGAAATGAGGATCTTTGTGTTGGTGGTAAATCCCGAGATTAATTTTGCCATTATGAACACGGCCTACTGAATTCAAATGGGTTCTTTGACATGCCAACAACGTATGTCATGGTGTCTTATTCTTCCGCCTTTCAAAACTCACTTACCAGGGCCAGGAGCGAACCTGCATGCTTGGGGTTTGTAGTCCGGCACGATAACCACTCACCCACCGTGGCAAGCTTATTAGTAAATACATTCCTTAGAGACGAGATTATTTTTCCCTGACATTCCCGGCGAACCACCGGTCATCCAAGTAAATTGTCCGATCTCATGTAAATTTTCGGGTTTAGAGAAATAACCAGTGATGGACGAAGCAAAGAGGATATAAAAGTAGGTTGGCACAGGCAGGGAAAACATACTCCAGAAAAGAAACCTGTTGACCTCAAATATAGATTTAGGTATTAAGAAGTCATTTTTGAAAGCCTTTGTCTGGAGTGTGGCGCTCTATGGAAGTGAAACTTGGACTGTTGGAGCAGGAGAAAAGAGGGGAATAGAAGCATTTGAAATGTGGTGTAACAGGAGAATGATGAGGATCAGATGGGTAGATAGAGTTACAAACGAAGAGGTATTATGACAAGTAGGAGAGGAGACATGTTTCTGGCAACTTCTAATGAAGAGAGGAGATAGGTTGGTAGGACACATACTAAGACACCCAGGAATAGCAAACTTAGTTATGGTAGGAAGAGTCGAGGACAAGAACTGGAGGGGTAGACAGAGGTTAAAAATGAATTGACTCGGATGTACGATGTGGTAGCTATGTAGGGAAGTAGCTCAGGACAGGGAGGCATGGAGAGTTGCATCAAACCGGTCAAAACACTGAAGATTTAAATAACAACAACAACACATAACAATAAAATTCAGCAGCCGCTTTAGTGGCTTTGTTCAAAGTTGTTAAATTATGACTTTTAGCATGTAACTTGTGATCTACTGTTCCGCCTGTATATTTGATCTGCTTACACCATGGTATCGTCTGTATTCTAGTCATTACCCTCGTGCCCGGTGTCTCTGACTTTTCAAGTTCACTAAGAGAACTGATGTGTAGCAGATGGAATGTGACACCGAGTGTTTGCCAAATGTGATCTGTGGGATTACGTTTGGCAACAGAGAGACGGCTGTTAAGTCAAGTGTGTCCTCTTACAATGAGTGCTTACATCCATCACGCCTCACGTGAAAGTATCTTGGGAAAATGATACGCGAGCTGCAATGAATAGACAATGTGTCGCGCATTTTAACATCCACATTCAAGAATTTAAAAAGTAGTTCCGTGAAGAACTATACAGCCTATTTTTCATATATCATACTGATGTTAATAGCCTCTATGAACATTAAAAAATTCAGTTTGATTGCTCTTAATAGATTCGTAGATATTGAGATCTATCTAAATATTTCGGATGGTCTCCATGTTGGATTGTTATTATGTATAGGCCATAGAGTCATGTAGGGTCAGTTCCTTTAAGAGCGCGCGGACTCACAAGAGTGCGCAGCTCGAAATTCTAAAGTTGGCAGCATTGTAAGACATGAGTCAGACGGTATTCTGTCGACTGTGAGTAGCCACTGTGTTCGTGCTGTATCATTGAAGACTTGTGACTTCTACTGTTCTAGTTACTGGTAAGGATATGTTTTCACTCATTTCCGTATAATATTCTGAACCAGCATGTTAGTATTTGTACATCCCTGATACATTTCGACATGCTTATCTATTGTGTCATACGATACGGGATTTTCCACTCTTTGTTATGGACTTGGTGCAATACTCATTCCTGCATGCTGCTGCTATCTAACGAGTGATTTGTGTAACTACCACCGAGCCCTTAAGAGTGCGCAGTGAACTGTCCTTCAAGAGGACGCGCGCACTCTTGTAGGAAGTAAATGCGCGCTCTTGAGGGACAACTTGTTTAAGCTTCGTTTTATGATTTTACATTTTATTTTTCAGCGCTCAAATGTCTTATTATAAGAGAAAGTCAAATAGAAAGCTTATTTTCACCCAAGAGGTTTTGAATGACTGCTGGGAAAGACTAGAGAAGGGAGAGAGCAAGAGAAAAATAGCTGAATCCCTTGGAGTGAATGAATCGACATTACGCAAAAGACTTAAAGCTGTAAGTACACACTTCAGGCTAAAAAGGATGGTTTAGGCTTGTTCCTGACTCATTTTACCTCCTAAATTTCACCAATCTGTTGTATTTTCAGGGCACTGTTCCGACATCACTCGGAAGAATGAAGCCGATATTTAGCCCCGAGCAGGAGCAGATGTTAGTAAAACATGTGAGGGACTTGGATTCAAAATTTTACGGCATGACAAGGAGGCAGCTAATGCAGCTTGCGTTTCAATTTGCTGTAAGAAATAACATCGTCAACAATTTCAACGATAAAAAGAAATTGGCTGGAAAAAACTGGGTCTACGGATTTTGTAAACGAAACCACCTCACACTTCGTGCACCCGAAAAGTGCAGTCTAGGAAGAGCTATAGGGTTTAATAAAGTTCAGTGCGAGAGATTTTTCAGTAATTTGAAGAAGGTAATAGAAGAAAAACACTTCCCTGCCCACAGGATCTTCAACATGGATGAGAGTGGAATTTCAACCGTCCCTAACCACATTCCAAAAGTTATTTCACCAAAAGGAAAACGGCATGTTGCAAAGGTCGTGTCAGCTGAAAGGGGTCAAACAGTGACAGTTGTATGTTGCCTTTCTCCTACTGGTATTTTCATTCCTCCCGCTATCATTTTCCCCCGAAAAAGAATGAATGTTGATTTGTACGCAGACGCCCCAGAAGGGACCCTGCCTCTCATTTCAGACTCGGGGTACATGAACACAGAACTCTTTCTCGACTGGTTGAAGCACTTTGAACAATTTGTGAAACCAAGTGAAGAAGATCCCGTTCTGCTAATTATGGACAACCATATTTCGCACTGTAGTTTGGACGCAGTCATGTTCTGTAGGAGCAAATTTATTATCATGCTTTCTCTTCCTCCTCATGCTAGTCACATGATGCAACCCCTCGACAAAGGATTTTTCGGGCCTTTAAAATCAGCTTTTTCAGTTGAATGCGACAAGTGGATGTTCAATCATCCTGGAAAAGCAATTACTCAGAAGGATCTTTCCTCTCTCTTCCGTTCTGCATATGAAAGAGTGGCAACGCTTGAAAAAGCGAAGAATTCATTCAAGGCTACTGGAATTCATCCTTACAATCCAGACATTTTCTCAGATGAAGATTTTGAACCTTCGTCTGTTACAAGTCGCCCTCCACCCTCTGAGAAACCTGAAGAAGAAACCAATAATGTAAAAGATCAGGAAATAGTGCCACCTTCAACATTCCTTCCTCTTCCGAAAGCAACTCACGAAGATAAACAAAAGAGAAAAGGTAAGAAGTCGGAAATTATGACAGGATCGCCATTTAAAAACTCATTAATGGCCTCCACATCAAAAGCGTGTGAGAAAGGACAAAAATCATGCAGACCCTCGAAAAAGAAACGGCTTTTTGATGCTACAACTTCCACAACTCCAGACGGTATCTGCTGCCCTGGGTGTGATGAAATGTATGAAGAACCAGTAACTGAAGATTGGATTCAGTGTAAAGACTGTAAAAAGTGGTGGCATGATGCCTGTTCAAGCTATGAGGGCGCTGGAATTTTTAAATGTGACTCCTGCCAAGTGCGCACTCATAGAGGACCTACTGCGTACTCTTATAAGCATATGCCTTCAAGAGCGCGCGTTTCACATATTTTACTTTTTTTTATTATTTCTAGAGTTTAATTATTTAAATTGTGTTTCACTAATGTGTATGTAGTAGCCAGGTTATTAATGAATGTTTTGTGCAAACTATTTGTTCTTTTTGTAACTTTTCCTTCCGTTATGATGGCCTTATCGTTAAGTGCGTACTCTTGGAGGAACTTACCCTACCATTAAAGGAAAATTATTGCGTAGGTTCATTATTCAAACTTTCACTTCAATCGCATGATTACGACACAAGAAATAAAAACTTAATTTTAAAATGCGCACAGCCGCCATCTTGAGGTTATGTAAGCAATTAAACTAAATTATATACTAGTGCATTAGAATGTGTATAACGATTTCCTGTACCAAGTTTCATTGCGTTTGGATCATTAAATCGCGAGATAGGTCAATTTAACATTTTCAAATTCGCTTGGCCGCCATATTCGTTTTGTAGTTAACCGGTATTTGAACGTCTTATAGATGAAATTCCAGTAGTGCCCTTTATCTTCGTACAAAATTTCAAGGTGATACCCCTAATAGTTTCAGAGATATAGAATGCCGGTGAAATATTTTGCACAGCCGCCATCTTGAGGTTATGTAAACAATTGAACGAAGTTGGATGTCGGTGCATTACAATGTGTATAATCATATACTGTACCAAAGTTTATTGCGTTTGGTTGGTAAAATCGCGAGAAACGTCTCTTTAAAAGTCGCAATTTCGCTTGGCCGCCATGTTGGTTTTGTAGTTACTAGGTTTTCAAAAGTCACGTGCGTGAACGACTAGTAGTTCCCTTTGTCACCGTAAAATATTCCAGGGTGATACCGGTAATAGTTTCGGAGATATTGAATGCTGGTGAAATATTTCGCACAGCCGCCATGTTGGATTGGTGAGACGTAACAACATTTGAAGGGCACGGTCGGGGTCGTCCGGAATAGTGCTATGAACTTACCGAGTTTAATTGAAATAGCTCCAGCCGTTTAGAAGTTATTATGGGGGGCACACACCATCACTCACACACACACGCACACACAAACAAGACACACGGACAAAAGGTGATCTCATAAGCCTTTTTTTTTTCATAAATGAAAATAGGCTAAAAATAATATCTGTACAAGTACCGAAACATTTGCTGGACACAGGATCAATAAATCAGATGCGCTCCGTCAATGTGGATACAAAGAAAGTGTACTTAAATGGCAACTCAATTAACCCCTTATAATATGGAGCCATCGTGAGGACAACATCAAACATGCTGATGATGGAATCTTTCTGAATTATTTTAACGAATATTCTCGTGAAAGACAAACATTATTTCTATGTCCTGGCCAAAATTGTAATGTTTAAAGAACATTACAAAAAATAATTAAATACAGCATTTTAAATTTAAAAAGACTGAAACATTTAATAATTAAATAAACTACCGTAAATAAAGCAAAGTAAAATAAAAACAATAAGCGTATAAAATTAAAAAGATCGTAAAAATAAACAAATACTAACATTACGTCAAAAAATAAAATTAAAGAAATGGTAAGACAATTTCTTAAAATAGTTCTGTCTTATAAAGGGTTGACGGACACAGTTATTGTTGTTTTAAGAGGCGGAACTACGAGGTCATCTGCCCCTAAAACGGACACTGTGACACCGTTTTTTTTTTTTAGAAAAAAAAAGCAAATATATTGAAAGTCTTTTTTCTTCTAATTACCAATACAACCATTTCACCAGAGCATTATATACTGGTGTTATTACCCCTCAATATTCTGCTAATTTTAAGTTCAGAGCAAAACTATTTTTCCTTCCATTTAGTATTTGATTTACATTTTGATATTTTCATTTCATACCTATTTTTAATATTGTATTTTTAAATTATAGTCTACTATTTATTTTTACTATAGTAATAATTTCTATTATATTAATTTTTAATTTTAAAATTAATATTTATTTCAAAAAATATATATTATTTTACATTTTTATTGTTTTCTATATGTATGTTTCATTTTTACATTCGCCAATCTGCGATTGGATGCAAACACATGGTGGCGACAGACTTTGCTGACACATTTCCCTGATATTTTCCCGTCTTTTACCTGATGTTGACGCAAAATTCCCTGATATTAATTTAGCGAATAATGTATCAATTAGTATATAATCTTGCTTATATGGTACCTCCCCCTCTTGCCTAACGATTCATTTAGAGATGATTTAGTCATCAAGGGGAATCGCGCCACGTTTTTCCCCATACGTGGTTACGGCTGCAAAATAATTCTCACCCGCTCGACGCCAAATTTGTTGTACGGTATTTTAGTTTTTTTTTTCTTTTTTCTTTCTTCAAATTTTTCGTTTTTTTACACCTTTGCGAAATTCCCGGACATTTCCCTGAAATTTCCCGGATTTCCAGGTTCTGTCAGCACCATGATAACATGTCTTATACATGTCTTCAGATTACAAAATTATATAGCCTACTTTCATTTTTTAACAGTTGTGCGTCAAAATATGCTTTTTATGCATCACTTTTGGAGCAATTATATGTAAACTTTCTCTACATGTTGTGTATGAAAGCATCCATAAGTTCAGTTATTAGATTTTATTACCTTTGTGCTTAAACGTTAAGTAATTGGGTAATTGAGAGAGGATTGCAATATTATTTTAATTTATTTCACCCAAAGTATTCATATGAATCGAAAATCCCCAACAAGCGCTTTTTTGTTTTGTCAATTTAGGCAGATACAATTTTATTTAAATAATAATGTTATATTTTATGTGCATTGATGTTAGTTTATTGACAAAAGCATGCGATGAATAACCCTTATCGAGTAAAAGTTAAATTAAGAATATCAGACGTATTTTGAATTCAATCCAATTCAACATACTGCACTTATGTTCAGGTCTTTCTAGCAGGAACGTTCCTTTTTATATTTTTACAGAAATATGATTTTAACAAACAAAAAACAAGTAGTTCCGTGAAGAATTATACAGCCTATTTTCATCTATCCTACTTATGTTAACTTCCACTATCAACATACAAAATTTCAGTTTGATTGCTGTAATAGATTCGTAGATATTGAGAACCGACTAAATATTTCGGATGGTCGCCATGTTGGATTTTATATATGTAGGTCCTAGAGTTAGTACTGTTACATGAAGATTATTGTGCAGGTGTAGCATTCAAACGTCAATCGCATAATTAGGAAACAAGAAGTAACAACGAGATTTTAAAATTTCGCACAGCTGCCATCTGGTGGTTATGGAAACAATTGAAATAAATTAGATGCCAGTGGATTAACATTCGTATAAGGATTTACTGTACCAAGTTTCACTGCACTCAAGTGGTTAAATTGCGAGAAACGTCCATGTGAATATTTATAATTCGCGTCGCCGCCATGTTGGATTTGTGATCACCAGGTTATTTAACGTCCTATAGGTGAGCTTAAGTTCATAGCCCCTATGAACGTAAACAAAATCAGTTTGATTGCTATAATAGATTCATAGATATTCAAAGCCGTCTAAATATTTCGGATGGTCGCCATGTTGGATTGTTAAATGTATAGGCCATAGAGTCATGTACCATTAAAGGAAAATTATTGCGTAGGTTCATTATTCAAAATTTCACTTCGATCGCATGATTACGACACAAGAAATAAAAACTTAATTTTAAAATTCGCACAGCCGCCATCTTGAGGTTATGTAAACAATTGAACTAAATTAGATACCACTGCATTACAATGTTTATAAACATTTCCTGTACCAGGTTTCATTGCGTTTGGAACATTAAATCGCGAGAGAGGTCTATTTAACATTTTCAAATTCACTTGGCCGCCATGTTCGTTTTGTAGTTAACCGGTTTTTGAATGTATCATAGATGAACTTCCAGTAGTGTCCTTTATCTCCGTACCAAATTTCAGGGTGATACCGCTAATAGTTTCAGAGATATAGAATGTCGGTGAAATATTTCGCACATCCGCCATCTTGTGGTTATGTAAACAATTGATCGAAGTTAGATGTCGGTTCATTGCAATGTGCATAAAAATATACTGTACCATGTTTCATTGCGTTTGGTTGGTTAAATCGCGAGAAACGTCTATTTAAAAGTCGCAAATTCACGTGGCCGCCATGTTGGTTTTGTAGTTACCAGTTTTTCAAAAGTCACATAGGATAACTTGTAGTAGTTCCCTTTATCACCGTAAAAAATTCCAGGGTGATATCGGGAATAGTTTCGGAGATATTGAATGCTGGTGAAATATTTCGCACAGCCGCCATGTTGGATTGGTGAGACGTAACAATATTTGAAGGGCACGGTCGGGGTCGCCCGGAATAGTGCTATGAACTTACCGAGTTTCATTGAAATCGCTCCAGCAGTTTAGAATTTATTAGACACACACACACACACACACACACACACACACACGCGCACGCACGCACACGCACGCACGCGGACAAAAGGTGATCTCATAAGCCTATTTTTTTCAAAATTAAAAATAGGCTAATAAGAACAAAACCATGAACAACAAAAAATAACATGAAATAAAAACTTATCAGAAGCAAAACAAAATTAAAAAAAAAAAAATCACAACAAGTCAAACCAAATAGAATTAATAAAACCTTCACAAAAAAACAGCAAATACAAGTAAAACAAGAAAAATCAACACACGACAAAACCAAAAATAAGCAAAACAAAAAAAAACACATATTCGAAACCAAAACAAACAAAATATTAAACACACAACTAAAACAAAGCCAAATGACAAAACAAAAACACAGCACAAAGGACATTAAAACTATAAAATAAGAAGAAGACATCAAATGAAACTAATCAAACACTAAACACAAATAAATCAAATCAACCAAGTATAAAAACAAAACAAAGCAAGGAACTAAATATTATCCAAGCGATATTTCCCCGTCATCAAGTTTGGATTTAAAGAAAAACAAGTAGCTCCGTGACGAACTAAAGAGCCTACTTTTCTTAAAATTAATGAATTAATCTAAAACGTTATGATCTATTATTGTGCTAATTTTGGATGAAATCCATTTGTTTGTATAGAAGTTACATGCATTTAAAAATTGGACTTATCAGAAGGATTAAATAATGTTGGCAGCACTGACTTACATTAGTTACCCCAAATTAATTTAGAATGTTAGGTACTATACGTATGCAAAGTTTAGAGCTGTTGGCTTGCATATATTCTGATTTATAGATATTAGCGTAAAAAGATAGAGAGCATTTATTTACAGTTGGCAGTCCTGCTGGCTCTTTAGGATACGCATATTCATATGAGTTATGGTACAAAAGTCACATACGAAATTTGGTTCAAATCCATTAGTTAGTATAGTAGGTACATGCATTTAAAATTTGGACCTATCAACAAGCTTAGAATCATGTTGGCAGTACTGACGTATACTAGGTACTCCGCATTAATGTAGAAGGTCATGTACTAAACGTGTGCAAAGTTTCGAGCTCTTGGTTTGCATACTTTCTGATATATTGGTATTTGGATAAAATAATGGAGAGAGCATTTATTAACAGTTGGCAGCCCTGGTTGCTCTTAAGAATACGCACTGTCATATTTGTTATTGTACACATAGTACATACGAAATTTGGTTGAAATCCCATTGATAGTGTAGAAGCTATATGCATTTAAAAATTAGACTCATCAGCTGGCTTAGAATCATGTTGGTAACACTGTCATGTATGGCCTCCTGGAAATTAAACTGAAATATTATTATCTAATTTGTGCCAACTTTGGAATAGCTCCCATGCATACCTTCCAGGATATCCAACAATGAGCTCAAACTTCAATTGCGATTTTTCAGCAGTGGGTAG
Source organism: Meconema thalassinum (assembly GCA_946902985.2). NCBI lineage: Eukaryota > Metazoa > Arthropoda > Insecta > Orthoptera > Tettigoniidae > Meconema > Meconema thalassinum. The sequence continues at coordinate 177,104,336 of OX336401.1, forward strand.
CACTGACTGAGATCCGGCATAGATCTTTACTCCTACCAAATTTGGTTTCCATAGCTGCAGCCGTTAATAGGGGGGGGGGGGGGGCGGGCGGCACACACACACACAGCCAGCCAGACAGACAGAAGGACAGACAGACTGACAGACACGCATTTTCCCGAATCGATCTCATAAGTCTGCTTTTTTCTCATTTTTGCAAAATGAGTAAAGTAGGCTAAAAATTGTACTGTGCCGTATTTACTAATTCAGTTATTAACAAATTAAAGTGACTGCGCAGTGAATGCATCAGGAGAATCATTTTTAAAAATCGGTTTTTCGAAGCCAGTTTTTAAATGAATTTCGATCATGAATTAATGAGTTTCAGGAGAATAGATAACTTTAGGTGGTGTTTATGGCCACTAACATGTGGTGATTATTATTGAATCTACGACAGCGGGAAGGAAATGATACGAGTCCACACACACACGGAAGAAAGCCATTAGTTGAAAGTAAAACGTCACGTGACAAATTAAATGTCGCATATTCTCACAGCTCGAGGCCAAAGTCTAGCTTACTGGAGCGTGGTTAACACCTCGACAACTTTCCTCGATAGAACTTTCATCGCGGAGATGAGTCGAACCCCTCAAATTGGAATGGACAACACGTGGGAATTGGAGCCAATTCACAAGTCATAAACATGGTTGGGTGGAATTGTGGGAATTAAACCTCATGTGGTATCCTTTTCTAATCCTTCACATCTTGTTTGAATAAACTCGGGGGTTGACGAGATACCAGTGACGCTGAACTTGGCTGCGTCTACGATTGTTGTTGGTGATGATAATTGTTTTAAGGGGCCTAACATCTAGGTTATCGGCCCCTAATGGTCAGGGTGATAGCGAAAATGACAATGAAATGGAAACCAGAACGAAAATTAAGTGAGACGGAAAATACTTATAAAATTGAACTCAGAATGAAACCACTCACAAAATGGAGAGTTGAAATACCAATAAAAGGGAATTGAGAAGAAAATAGTCACAAAAGGAATAGATTGAAAAACACGCACAAAATGTAGTTTACGTTCAAAATAAGTTACATACAAAATGCAATGTAGAGTCGAAATACTTACAAAATGCAAAGGAGATCGAAAATACGTACAAAATGCAAGTAAAATTGAAAATACACAATGCACAGGGCTCCCATCCACTCACTCGTCCAAAAATAGTGAAACAGTGAGTGGTTTTATTTAAAAAAGTGAAAAAAGTGAGTTTTTATATGAAAAAGTGAGTAAATTCATAGCATTATTCGCATTTATGGCCATAGGCCTGTATCTGGTTCATAATTTTAACTTTTGTTGATATCTGTAGGCGCAATTAGGGAGGGGTCTTGGTTGGCTCACCAAAACAAACCATAGCCCCCCCCCCCTCCCCCCCCCCCAAAAAAGTCTCAAAACTGTATTGAAATAGACACAATTTTTAAGAATGTGTATCTGAAAAACAAATCAGCCCCCCAAAAATGTCAACCAAATTGCGCCTATGTTAACAATATCCGAGTACTGTGAGTGATTTTTTCTTCGATCGCTGCACCGCCTGGCTCGCTGCCGGCTGCAGTGGCAGCAAAACAAACTGCCCATTCATGGGTATATTTTGGGTAATTTCTAACAATCTGATTGTGCACGAGACCATTTTTAATGCAGAATGTGACCAGTTTTGAAAACAAAAAGTGAGAATAGTGAGTTATTTTATCAAATAGTGAGAAAAGTGAGTCGCTGGAAGCCCTGACAATGCAATTTCGACTGAAAAAGGCCGGTTCAGATTCAAAATACTCACAAAGTGCAATTGAAATTCAAAGTACAGTAATTACAAAATGCAATTGAAAATGCTTACAAAATGTAATTTAGATTCAAAACACTTACAAAATGCAATTTACAATCAAAATACTTACAAAATGTAATTTAGATTCAAAACACTTACAAAATGCGATTTACAATCAAAATACTTACAAAATGCAATTTACAATCAAAATACTTACAAAATGTAATTTAGATTCAAAACACTTACAAAATGCAATTTACAATCAAAATACTTATAAAATGTAATTTAGATTCAAAATACTTACAAAATGCGATTTACAATCAAAATACTTACAAAATGCAATTTACAATCAAAATACTTACAAAATGTAATTTAGATTCAAAACACTTACAAAATGCAATTTACAATCAAAATACTTACAAAATGTAATTTAGATTCAAAACACTTACAAAATGCGATTTACAATCAAAATACTTACAAAATGCAATTTAGATTCAAAACACTTACAAAATGCGATTTACAATCAAAATACTTACAAAATGCAATTTACAATCAAAATACTTACAAAATGTAATTTAGATTCAAAACACTTACAAAATGCGATTTACAATCAAAATACTTACAAAATGCAATTTACAATCAAAATACTTACAAAATGCAATTTACAATCAAAATACTTACAAAATGTAATTTAGATTCAAAACACTTACAAAATGCGATTTACAATCAAAATACTTACAAAATGCAATTTACAATCAAAATACTTACAAAATGTAATTTAGATTCAAAACACTTACAAAATGCGATTTACAATCAAAATACTTACAAAATGCGATTTACAATCAAAATACTTACAAAATGTAATTTAGATTCAAAACACTTACAAAATGCAATTTACAATCAAAATACTTACAAAATGCAATTTAGATTCAAAACACTTACAAAATGCGATTTACAATCAAAATACTTACAAAATGCAATTTACAATCAAAATACTTACAAAATGTAATTTAGATTCAAAATACTTACAAAATGTAATTTAGATTCAAAACACTTACAAAATGCGATTTACAATCAAAATACTTACAAAATGCGATTTACAATCAAAACACTTACAAAATGCGATTTACAATCAAAACACTTACAAAATGCGATTTACAATCAAAACACTTACAAAATGCAATTTACAATCAAAATACTTACAAAATGCAATTTACAATCAAAATACTTACAAAATGCCCACCATACAAAATGCAATTTAGATTGAAAATGCGGTTTAGGTTGAAAATACTTACAAAATACAATTGAAATTCAAAATGCTCACTAAAATGTCCTACTCCTACATTGAAAGACATACTAAAAAGCAATTTAGATCGTAAATCCATACAAAAGGCAATTGAGGTAGAAAATAATCGCAAAAAGCAATTTAGATCTTAAAGACTTTCAAAATGCAACGTAGATTGAAAATAGGCCTACCTACAAAATGGAGTGTATATTCAAAAACATCGCTTAAGGTAATTAGATATACGGGGAGCCAATTAACAAAAACAGTGCGGGAATCCTAAAGAGAAAAGGAAATATAATGAAAAAAACAAAAACAAAAAACAAGAAGTCTCACCCTTCGAAGAAGGAGGGATCAGGGAAGATGAGACAAGGGCCAATTAAGGCGGGAAAGTGAAAGACTCCCTAGGCCTCTGATACCCTAATAACGTCGGGGTTGGAATATAACAAGAGTTGACCAAGGGAGGTCGACAGGAAAGAAGACGGAGAGGAGCCCGCCACAAGTACGTGGAAGCAATGCCGGACTCAGCTGGGGTCCCGTGGTCGCCAACCCACGTCCCACTAGATGTGAGCCCCTGGGGGGTCTATGCAAGAGGACGTGTATTAGCGGTGTATGAGGAAATCAGGACCACAACTTCCGAATGGTTCGCTGTATGATTGTACAACTGGCAATGTGTGGGTTTCATGAGCAATAGAAGCGTTGTATCTCTAGGTCATTTGTAGGTCACGGTGCAGGACCTCTTCACGCCAAGGTGATGCAATACTTTTTTTTTGATGTGTGTATTATGAAATGCGAAGGGAAAAGTATTGTCTGTGCGCCAGAAGAAGTCAACTGGGTCTGACTATAGATGCCTTTCCGCATACTGCATACAGTGCATTCAAAAAACATTAAGTCTGTCACTACCAGCCACACTCATTCACACCTTGTAGATTTCTTCATTTGTCTGTAGATACATTTTCAAATCATGAGCTTTTTTTTTTCCTACCACGCGAGCTGAAAAATATATTGTGATCATCTTAATCTTAGGTATTGAGGGTTGCTGTGAGGCGCAATTTTAAGAGTCGCGTCTTAAGTATCCCAGTCTGCGGGATCGAATACTGGTAATTAAGTTTACTATCATATGTCAGTGGATATATTGGGCTAAATTTCAACACCTCGGCATCATCCGTAAAGGCACAGCACTTATAAGGGACGTTTGACCTGTTAAATACCAAGGGAATGAGCAATCTTGTGCTTTGAAACCTAAAGCTAAACCAAATACGCCAGTCTTTTTGGGTTACCAGACATAATGTCCACAATACAAGGAAGTCCACGCCTTTAGGTCCAGGTCTTAAATGGCCAGGATTGTTTGGTCCATTGGTTTTTGGACCCCATGTCAAAATGTCCAGAGTACAAAACGGCCGAAGGTCAAAATGTCCAGAGTACAAAACGGCCGAAGGTCAAAATGTCCAGAGTGCCAAAGGTTCAAAGTGGGAAATGTCCAGAGTACAAAATGTCTCAAGTGAAAAACGTCCAGGACTGAAAACATCACGTGGCTTGGTAGTCCGCGAGTTGTTGAGCGTCGTCCAGCTCTGCCAGCGCCAGTATTAATGTCGGTGCAGACAGGAAGCATTGTTAGCCGTCACGTGACGCGCGTCAAGTGCGGCCGACTGGCAATGATTACATCTGATATTTAGCGTACAATGACAGATATTCCAGAAATCATTGATTCACAAAAGGGGAAACCACTACTTTCATTTCGGAAATTTCTATATCACTAGCACGATTTCAGTAAGCAAAAAACCAAAATTTATTGGAGGTGCAAGTCGTCCTCGTTGATGGTACCGCCAAGCACCTACATAAATGCTCAGTCTGAACATTTTTCATTCCATTTCAAAAACGAATAGTTAAGAAAGAGTTGAAAAAGGTAACAATCCTGTCTTAATGAACATCAATATTTGAAGACATTTTGAACGGGGCTTAAATATTCCTGGACATTTTGTTTCTCTGGACCAACATTATTTGTGGTCATTTTGGACGAGGTGCGAACATTCCCTGTCATTTTGACACTCTGGACATCATTAATTGTGGTCATTTTGAACGGGGTGCATATATTCCCGGACATTTGTCACTCTGCACATTTGGTGGACATTATTGCTTGTGGTCTTTTTTTGTCAGGTCTTTTCGGCTGTGGACTTTATGAGGTGAAAGGTTCAGTTTGAGTTTATTTTTATCAGGAAAGTTCAACGAGAGCAGAGCAGTTATATAAGGCCACGTCTGAGTTAAAGCGAGTGACAACAGAGACTACGCTTGGAATAATACATTAGCATGGTAATGACTTAACGACCTGTGACGTCAAGAGTACATTCCACCCGTCTTCTTACGTTGGTTTCTTATAAATTAAGTATTCCTTTCCTCAAATCCTTCCTTCTCTTTTTCTTTCCTTTGCTCGTCAGTTTATTTAGACTGAGTATTTTTTTAAATGCACTTTTACCAAGTCTGGATTTTACTTCGGACTCCAGGAAGAATAACTCGTATTAATTGTCGTTGGTGACAACGGCTCTATCTCTTAATTCATCATTAAATGTTATTTAACTTTATCAAACACAAAGGCTCATTAACTTACCACTAACAAGCAATTACTTTAAATGGCCAAATATTACCACTCAACTCTCTTAATTAAATTACCAAATTTTAAAAATATCGTTTTTGTTAATTCCGTTTTTTCAAAGGTTGTTAGATTTGCACTAAACAAAGATCTAACATCTCTAAGCGACCTGCTAACAATAAATATGAAATATCATTGTCTAATTTTGTACAGGGTGTTCAAAAACAAGGTCACGGAAAACAATCCCGCAAGTTAATAGTTTAGAGATTCTCGTACACTTGTCTCAGGAACTACTAAAGTTACAGGCCTGATCTTTTGTAATGTGTTGGTAAACATGTGCTTTTATAGAATGAACCAAAATATATTTAAAATAATCGTTATCTTTTCAATTTATAAATTTAAAAAATCACACATTTTAATAGGCAAAAATATTTTTTTGAGTTTGTTAATTTTTAGACGGCTCAAAATAATTATTCTAGAAAATACAATCCGTTCATTTTGTCAAGCCACATGTGCTTTACATTCCAATAACAAATTAAGTATGCTTGACTAGAAAGGTTCAAGAAAAGTGTACCAAACTTAAGGAAATATAATACTAGAATTGTGCTCTGTGACCTTGTTTTCGAACACCCTGTACAAAATCAGACAATAATATTTAATATTTATTGTTAGCAGGTGGCTTAGAGAGGTTAGATCTTGGTTTAATGTAAAATTAACAACCATTAACCAAACGGAAATAACAGTTTTTTTTAATTTGCTAATTTAATTGTGTAAAATAAGCTATTGCCACAACCCATGTCCTTAGCAACGGTAAGTGAAGGGAAACAACTGAACTCTACCTCACACATATTGCAATGGTGGTTTGTTTCAGAGTTTCACATAAACTTTCTTCCATATGAATATAACATAAATACCTTTATGACAATGAAATTAGCCTATAGAAGAGTATACATGTTACCAACACCAAGAAAGAAGAATACGGAAATTTAAGAAAAACATATTCGAAGTGGGTTTTGAACTCCTTCCAGCACTGCATGATAAACTACAACAACTATTTACGCTACAAAGACAACTGGGTGAGCGCGTCCTTTGAAGCTATGTATTTACAAAACTGCCAGTTGTCCTATGTAATCTGCTCTCATCATTTTAAGCTTTTGCCGTGAATAAGGTCTTCTGTATTCCTCTTCCTTTATAATATTAAGTTCCAGTAAATCTCAAGGAAGCATCGCAAACAATAATCAGTGCCAGACGCTTCTTGTTCTGTCCGCCATGTTTCACCAGGGGGAAAACAAGTGCACGCATGCGCGAGAGCAGTAAAGCCCATTTAAATAATTACGAACCCGAATGGCCTCGTGAAATGCATTGACGATAACCATGCATTAACTCTCGTACTTAAGTTAAATAGGAATTAAGTAATCGTTAGTAAAGAGTTCGTGAAAACGGACCTTACCCCTTTTACTGGTTGAGTCTTGAGGCGCACTTGTTATTCTAGATCAGAGACATGTCTAGGAGTCTGCACCCAGGTGACCTGTGATTGGTTATCATTTGGAAAGTCGGGGTTATAACAACTTTGAAATTTGTCCCTAAAGAAACGATTTAAGTCGTAAATCTACAATGATCACACTGTCACAATAAAAATGCATTTTTATTATTAATAAATTGGCAATTCATTTTGTTTTTCTGTATTATTTGAATGCCATATTCCCTTCAAATAAAGGGGGAGACGTATGCAAAATTGCACTCCAGTAAGAGAAGTATTTTAAGTCCCAGAGTTTTAATGATAACTCTATATAATTTTACACACATGGTTATCAGAGTGTTAGACATGTCTGCATTGATTTTCGTGGTGATAATTCAAATGGGTCTTCAGCTAGGAATATTTGAATGTTCTGAAACATGCACCCTTAAGATGTACCTTTCCTACAAAACCATCACATTGTAAGTTACACAATTTGACATGTAATATCTTAAGACTAGGTTAAAGATATCAGGGGAACAAATTTTTGATATCTTATTTAATTTATTTTTAACAGCACTTTAAAATCTGATGGACTTAATTTGATTAAAAAAATAATAATGACATGTTACCCCTTATAATCCAAAATATGTTATTTAAAAATAAATTGTTCCAGGAAGTTATTTAGAATAATGGTTTACAGCAGCATACCAAGTTTCATCACTGTATCTTCAATGATGTAGGAGGAAAGGTACAATAAACTTACAAAAATGTATTTTGTGGAAAACTTGAATCAAGATTTGAGTTTGTTTATATTGTATTGCCGCTCATCGAATGAACTGAGTGCAGACCATATCCATTTCCCTCTGATTCCTCTTATTCCTCAAGATGTTTGCTCATTGAATATCTCCTTTGATGAGCCTTTGTTTCCAATTTCATCATTTGATGATGTCACATTCTTCCTACAGAAGTGGGCGTGACACTATACAAGCAGTTACATGTATTAATTTTTCTCACATTTACAGATGGCATTGAACTGTAATATTTTGGAATTAAAATCTTGATACCGTAAGGTAAATTATGGGCGAATAAAAATAATTACTATTTTTACTCATTTTTACATACGCCCCCCCCCCCCCTTAAGCAAGTTATAGTAACGGAGAAAGTATTATTAAGGAGAACATACAACTTAAGAAGCCGAATCAATGACTAACTTAATATTATAACTGCTCCTGTTATAAATCTTGTAGAACTATTATATACATTTCTAAGGAAACACACATATATTGCTATTAGAAGCAGCGTTTCACATTTTTAGCATACTTTTCACATTTTGCAAAATTGAGGAAAAAGTAGACTTATGAGATCGATCCGGGTAAATGTGTGTGCCTGTCTATCTGTCTGTGTGTGTGTCAACCCTATCAACTCCTAAACGGCTGCAGCAATCGAAAACAAATTTAGTATGAGTAAAGATGTATACCGGAATATCTCAAGCCCATATTTGAAAATGATGTCAGTGCTACCAACTGCTGAAAAAACGCAATAGAAATTTGAGCTTCTTGTTGGATATCATGGAAGGTATGCACGGGAGCTATTCCAAAATTGGCACACATGTAGATAATACTATTTCAGTTTAATTTCCAGGAGGCCAAACATGACAGTGTTGCCAAAGTAATTTTAATCCTTCTGATAGGTCCAATTTTTAAATGCATATAACATTTACACTATTAATTGGATATCAACCAAATTTTGCATGTAATATGTGTTCAATGATCGAGTGTATTCATAAGAGCCACCAGGGCTGCCAACTGTTAATAATTGCTCTCTCTATTTTCTCCATCCAAATACCAATATATCTGAAAGTATGCAAGCCGACAGCTTTAAACTATGCACACGCATAGTACCTGACATTTTAGATTAATTTGGAGTAACTTATATACTTCAGTTCTACCAACATGATTCTAAGCCTGCTGATAGGTCCAATTTTAAAATACATGTAACTTCTATACTAACAAATGGATTTCATTCAAAACTGGCACAACAAGATATAATATTTCCAATTATTTCTAACCAGCACACGCATGACATTGTTGCCAACATGCTTTTACGCGTGCTGATAGATCCAATGTCTAACTGCATGTAACGTCCATTGGACTTCAACCAAATTTTGTATTCTGTACCTTAAGAGATGGAACTAAGAATATATTCAGTCACCTGGGCTGCCAACTGTAGTGCTCAATTAGGCTACATTATGCCAGGAATATTTCAAACTAATTAGACATTTCGATATTACCAAACTTAATTTCGTCATGATTCTAGATAGGTTCATATACTGTCGATTATTCATTGGCATGAATCTTAATTTTAAGAAAAGTAGGCTCTTTAGTTCGTTACGGAACTTCTTGTTAAAATTCAAATAGTAACTATTTTCATCCATTTTTCAAAATTTGGACCTTGCTTTTTTTTTCTATGTTATGATCTTCACATTATCTTATTTTTTTAAGAGGCTGTTAAACCTCCAGCTGCAGACCTTTGTGGCTTTAAATAGTCGTTCTAGAAAACTTTGAACTATTCTTTGAGTTACCTCAGAATAAAAATATCATAAAGCTTAATTAATTAATTTATAATGTGTAGGTTTAACACCCACTTAAAAATAGAAGTCTCCAAACATTTCTAAAAACATGGAAGATGAGAAAAACGGTGAAGGTCAGCACTACAGCACCGACTACAGTCGGTCATTAACTGATACGCCCACTCATGGATGACGTTATCATAATGGGTGATTCAATGATACGATGGAGTGCGAATATCTCGAGGAAATCAGGTGCGAAAGTGCGGTGTTATCCGGGGATTAAAATTGACCAGCTTGCCCAACAAGTGGAACAATCAAATGTTGTTGCTACGTGTTGGGACGAACGATTTGAAGAAGAGGGCTACAGCTGATTACATCATGGGGGAGCTCTACGAACTAGCCAGAAAAGCTAAAAGCAAGTTTAGAAATGCAAAAATTATAATGAGTGGCATTGTTCGGCGGGGAGATGTTCCGTTAAGGCGAGTTAAGACTGTAAATGACCGCATGGACTGGTTATGTGCACAACTGGGATTAGTGTACGTAGAAGCTGACTGCTGGATTGGTGGCCGTGACTTCGCCCGAGACGGGCTGCATCTAAATCGACGGGGCGCTTTTAACTTAGGGAGCCTACATGACAGGGTCATCGGTTCGTGCCGGCTTGTGAGGGGGAGCAGGTCCAGAGGTTGCCAGCCGATGGGAACAGAAGGAGCTATTTCGAGATATTTACTGCGGAGGTAAGAGACTAAGATTACTGCAGGTTAATTGTCAGAGTTTAGGAAATAAATTAATTGAATTTTGGAATCTTGTAGAGACGTATTCTCCGGACATTGCAACTGAATCTTGGTTATATGAGGACATAAATAGTAGCGAAATAATTCAAGGGACCTACGAAATGTACAGAAGGGATCGGGGGAAGCGAGGTGGTGGGCTATTTATTTGTGTGCGCAAAAATATAGCTAGTTTCTTAAAGTGGGCTGATATGGATCATGAAATGTTATGTGTACAAATTTCGGATAAAGGAAATAAATTCCCTCTTCAGGTGATAGGGGCGTATAGAGCACCGAAAGATAACTTTTCTCTCCTCGAAACACTGTATGATAAAACTTGTACGGGTAATGCTATGAAAAAGAGCATAATAATTGCTGGAGATTTAAACCTCCCCAAGTAGACTGGTCTGGTGAGTCAACTAGCTGTAGTTAAGCTCAGAGCGCTGCAAATAAATTCTTAAGGGAGGGGGGATTTTCCCAAGTAGTTGACTTCCCAACTAGAGACAATAATACCTTAGATGTTTATCTCGTAAGGCCTGTAGAGCTGTATATTAACTGTCTGAAAGTACCAGGAATTAGTGACCATTCTGGGGTTGAATTAAATATTAGATATGGTGACATTACAAAATTAGACTCTGATGTAGCAAAAAAGATCATATTCCAGTATCGCAGGGCGGATCAGGGCAAGTTTCAGGGGTATTTGTAGGATGGGCATCGGAAGGAAATCACATTAATATCCTGTGGACTAACTTTTTGAAAATTTTAAATAGCGCTGTTGATAAATTTGTCCCATTTAAATTGCTGAAACAAAACCCAGATCCTGAGTATTACACACGAGAAATTAGGAGTCTAAAACGGAAAATTAGGAAATTATACAATAAAAGACATGATAGTGACAAGTATATGTTGAAATTTAAGTCCTTATCAAGAGAGCTCGTCTTAAAAAAGAGGGCTGCTCATGACAGTTATATGCAAGGTTTACTTGGTTCGGGAGGTGATGGGTGGAAAAAAATTACAGTTATGTTAGGAGAAGAAAGGGAAATCCAAATAATTTGTCGATGATAATGTCCGGTGACGGTAAATTAATTACTGAGAAACAGGCCATTGCTAATGAATTAAATGTCTTTTACGGTAGTGTGTTCAATAAATCCAATAGCTGTGTGTTGGACCTTAACGACGAATCAGGGGCTCCCCTGTTCCAAATAAACCAGTCAGCAATTGTAAAGCTAATACAAAAACTACGTTTCAATGTATCAAAGGGTCCTGATAATATTGTTAGTGAAGTACTTAAACTAGGAGGTAGGGCCGTGGCACGATACTTGGAGGTGATGTTTAATGTGTCCATAAACAATGCGCAAATCCCAGATGACTGGAAAAGAGCTACGGTAGTCCCAATATTTAAGGGAAGGAGCAGACTTGAATTGGGCAACTACAGGCCGGTTAGCCTTACGTCCATCGTTTGTAAACAGATGGAGCATCTCATTTGCGACTACTTGAGGGAACAGTGGGAAACATTATCATGGTTTAATGATAGGCAACATGGATTTCGGAAAGGTTACTCATGCGAGAGTCAGATGCTATCACTTTTTCAAGACATTAGCGAATCGTTAGACCATGGAGTCTCAGTCGACGCCGTGGTTATAGATTTTGCGAAGGCATTTGATGTCGTGCCGCATGACATGCTACTCCATAAATTAGCTTCGACGAAGATTGATAGAAGAGTAATTTTATGGATCCAAGAATTTTTGACGGGTCGTTCACAGAAAGTGAAAGTCGAAGGCATATTCTCGGATGAAATTACCGTAACGTCGCGTATCCCTCAGGGCAGCGTAATCGGAACTTTGTTATTTTTGGCGTTTATAAATGACTTACCAAATGGGATTGGCAGTGACTGTCGATTGTTTGCGGATGATTGTGTAATATATCGAAAGATACATGACTCACAAGACAATGCAGTGCTTCAAGAGGACCTGAACCTGGTCTATAAGTGGGCGATTGAAAATAAAATGTAAATAAACACAAGAAAATGTAGTCTCTTAAAAATAGGGAAAGTGCGGAGACAGGATTTTCAATATAACATTGGCTCGGAAATACTTGTAGAAGAAGATTCTTGCAAATATTTGGGCGTTCACGTAAGGAATGATATGAAATGGAGTAGTCATGTAGGATGTGTAGTTTCAAAAGCTTACAAATCCCTGCACTTTGTAATGAGGGTATTAAAAGGAAGTAGTACCCCTGCTAAATAATTTGGCTATTTGTCACTTGTAAGACCTATTCTGGAATATGCCTCGGCGGTTTGGGATCCATATCACATAGGGCTCATCAATGAGTTGGAAATGGTACAAAGAAAGGCCGCTAGATTTGTGCTCAGTGACTTTAATCCCAGGAGCAGTGTGAGCCGTATGTTAAAGAAACTTGGGTGGGAATCACTGGAGGCTAGGAGGATGAAATCTAGACTCTGCGCTATGTACAACACGTATACAAATCAACCAGCATGGGGTGAGCTTAGCGAACGGATTGGGAAAGCCCATTTACATGGGTAGGAGCGATCATCCTTTCAAAGTTAAGGGCCGACCACAGCGAACAAATTATGGTAAATATTCTTTTGTAAACCGTGCCATTGATAACTGGAACTCTCTACCTGCCGCAGTCTTAGAGCCTTTTCCCAAACATATAGGTGTGTTTAAGAAAAGACTGACTATTTGTGTAAATACACCAGTTTAATTGTTGTATAATTGTTATTGAATTGTTATGTATAATTATTTATTTGTTATGTATATCCAATTTGCCACCGGGGGACACTCCCCCCATTGCAAATAAATGAATAAATGAAAAATGAATGAAAAAATAGTGGCGTCGTGGAAGAGTCGCGGAAGGGGTAACAACAAAAATGACTAAGGAATGGTTGTCCATCCTTCCAAAATAAATCTGGTCGACCAAATCAAATCAAAACCAAAATCAACAACATTTTGAAAAATGAATTAAAAAGTAGATACGATTTTAATTTTGAGAGCTTAAAACTTTGCATCTAACATAAAACTTGTTCGGCAGATTTAAAGGAAATTAAAGTTTGATTATTTTAATCTACTGCATTATCTGATTCATTTTCTTCTATTTGTAGGAAGTTGATTTTTGAATTTCTCAAAACAGAATTCTATATTTCAATTTTAATTTGACCCTGTATGGGCAAACACTAGCGCTGAGCTTTTAAATTGGCTTGGCTGCTCGCAAACTGAAGAAAAGTTTCCAAATACATCTGTCCCTAGTGTCGAAAGTGAACGCAGAACCAAATTGAGTGTACATTTGTCAATCTCGGGAGTACAAATGGAGCAATGCATTGTTCAGCGAACCACAACAACACCTATCAATGCAGAAGGAAGCAGATTAAAATGCATTAATTCACGAAAGAGAAGAGAAACTAACCATAGACGATGTATCACTTTCAAATGCATCAGGACGCAACTGTGCTCCAAGTGACCGCACCCAACTTACAGGCATGTCAAGCGGGACAGCTTGCTGTAGCAAGCATCGACCCGACCCTGCTTTTACGTAGCGAATAATTAAGTATATACATAAAGAAATGAATCGTATGTGGTGAAATAAAATAGTTGAGTCTGTTGATCAAAATTGGAAAGACAGAGTTCATTGCCAACATTGAGTGGATTTCACTGGCACAGGAAGTTTTACCCCAATGTAGGGAATATATATTTGTATTGAGTTGTGCTACTCGAGTGTTAGTCCCGTGTTCGGATCAGCTGACAGCAACTCAGCCAACGTGCTGGCAACATTGGCCAGCTGATCGCCGAACCGTTAAGTTGGAAGGTATAAACACCGGAGTATTTGAGTTGCCAATTGGCAAGACTGGTCTGTGGGACTCCCCACTGACTCAGAAGTTACAGCTGACGACGACGACCTTGCCAGAAGAAGCCTTGCTCCAGACGATTCCAAGAATACAAACGATCATCTCGAAGGCTAACAGCTTGTACCGAATATCCTATTTTGTCCAAGAACCTCTGTTAATAACAGTCATCAACTTCATTGTTTTGGTATGACCACTAATTTGGAATCATTACCGCGTGGTTTCTTTTTAATTTTCTCCTATTTACAAACCTTGACCCAGTGCTGAATTATTTTCTCTGTAACCACAGGTCTGTTTACTTAACTTGACAGCTGGAATTCAGAAGGAATAGTGACACTTGGTGCCTATATAGGGAGCAGATTAATATGTGTGAATCGGGAGTGGCACGCCGCAGTAGCTGCCACCCCAATATACAGGATGTTACACAAATATATGGCACAGAATGCAGGACACATTCCTCACACGTAGATGAAGAAATTATGTTATATGAACATGGGTCCGGAAACACTTTGTTTCCATGTTACACCTCATTGTCTCCAACTCAGTAAGCATGGGAATCACACAAGAACAGAACGTACCAGCATACCACATGCAACTCTTTCTCAGAGGAGATGTTTAATATGCCCTCCGTCGTAGTGAATCTCGGATGCGCTGATGTTACCCTGGAGTACTGTGTATGGTTTCGTCGCTTTCCATAATACGGACACGGAGACTCTGAACATCTCGTAAAGGGGTTCCATACACAAGAGCTTTCAAATGTCCCCACAAGTAAATGTCCAGTGGGTTTAGGTCCCTTCAAGATTCTGGAGGTGAAGAGTGGAAAGATGGGAATGAGAATTAATGAAAGGAAAACCAAATATATGAAAATGTCAGCGGGAAAAGATAGAAGAGCAAGAGAAAATGTAGAAATTGGTCAGTATAAGTTTGAGAATGTAAAATGCTTCAGTTACCTTGGTACTATACTAAATTGTGAGAATTCGGTATCAGAGGAGATTCATAAACGGATCATGAATGGAAACAGGGCTTACTATGCTAACACTAAGCTCTTAAAATCAAAACTGATAAGTAGGAACTTGAAAGTTAAACTCTACAAGACCCTTATTAGACCAGTGGTGACCTATGGATCTGAGACGTGGACAATGTTAACAAATGATGAGAATGATCTCAAAATTTTTGAAAGGAAAGTTTTAAGAAGGATATATGGCCCGGTAAAGGAGGATGTAGGGTGGCGAATCAAGACAAACAAAGAAATTAAAGAGATAATCAAAGGTGAAGATATTGTGAAATTTATTAAGTCCCGACGTCTGGATTGGCTTGGTCATGTAGAGAGGATGAATGAAGAAAGAACACCAAGGAAGATATTACATGGAACTAAGGAAGGGAAGAGGAGACGTGGACGACCGCGCAAAAGATGGCTACAAGACTTAGGAGAAGACCTGAGAACTATGAGGGTTGGAAGATTGTGGGAGAAAACTCATAGAAGGGACGAATGGCGAGGAATCGTGAGAGAGGCCAAAGCCTACCCCCAGGCTGTAGCGCCGAGGAAGTAAGTAAGGGTTTAGGTCCCGAGAGCGTGGAGGCCAGGCAATTGGTCCACCTCTACCTATTCATCTGTCACCGAATCTGTTAAGCCGTCAGACATTAACATTAAAATGAGGCCGTATCGTAAGTCGCATGGCAACGGGGCCATGTTAAACAAAACACTGGCGGTGCATCTATGGTAACGACAACGTAACCAGACCTAACCAACAGTGTATGTTCCCCATGATTCGAACGTTCTGTTCTTGTGTGTTTTCCCATGATTAATGAGTTGGAGACATGAAAACAAAGAGTTTCCGGACCCATGTTCATATAACATAATTTCTTCGTGTACGTATGAGGAATGTGTCCTGCAATTTGTGCCGTAACTTTTTTGACACCCTGTATAGTCAAACATCGATAACTAGAACTTCTATAACTCGAATTATTCGATATTTCAAAGCTTGAAGGGTTGACAGCAAAAATACAGACTAGTCCAAAAATGCACTTTCCGAGATAAGTACCATTTCTTGTGCACCTCATCTCGACCCGTCTATTGACATCACACGTTTCCACAAAAAACGCCAACATCCCATTGAAGTTAGCGTGTGAAAATGCACCTTTTCTGTAAAAAGCGGTTTAGTCCCATGGCTTTCCACCAAAAAAAGGAAGGACAAGTGTAGGTTAGAAAATACCATGCAGATGGCGATTATATTACTGACGTTTGGTTAATGCAACAAATATGCATCGCGTAGGCCGTGTTTGGACATAGGACTATTGGAACTTCTGCGCTTTACCGCGAGCGCCTAGGAATCCAACCTGCCAAAGAAAAGTACCTCCACAGCCTTTTGCCATAGGCTACTTGAGTGCGGCATCAAACCGAGGATTCTATCAGCGCATATTTGACAGAAATCTACGGCCTGAAGAAGCAAGTCACGAAAATGAGGAGAATGTTGAAGTAGACGAAGATGGGAATAGCAGTGGGTGTGATGAGTGATATTAAAATGTATTACAAGGAAAACAGGAACAGACATGTGTTGAGTGTAATGAAAGATTGATTTGTATGCTTTTGTAACAGTGAAGCTTTGAAATAACAACTCTTGCAATAACTTAACCGCCATCAAGTGTGTACATGCAGTAACTTTCTGCAAAAAGTGCAAAGGTTTTCTTATTTTTCCCGCCAAACATTTGAGATGATGATGATAATTGTTGTTTTAAGGGGCCTAACATCTAGGTTATCGGCCCCTAATGGTCTGGGTGATGGCGAAAATGACAATGAGACTGAAACAATAACGATAACTAACTGAGATGGAAACTACTGACAAAAGATTGAAAACACTGACAAAATGAAATTTAGAATGAAAATACGCACAAAATGAAATTTAGATTGAAAATACTTACAAAATGTAGTGTAGTAAAAAACGGGGAGCCAATTCACAAAAACAGTGCGGGAATCTTAAATAGAAAAGGAAAGAGAAAGAAGGCTGACCCCTTGAAGAATGAGGGATCAGGAAAGATGAGAGAATGGCCAATTAAGGCGGGAAAGGAAGAGACTCCCAGGGCCTCGGATACCCTAATACCGCCGAGGTCGGAAGAGAACAAGAGTTGACCAAGAGTGGTCGACAGGAAGGAAGACAGAGAGGAGCCCGGCACAAGTACACCATCTTTTCACTTTCTTCCTTATCAGTTTGATTTGTTCGGTTATCCAGTTACCTCATCTCTAACGAAATTAGGCATTAACAATAATGTTGCCGTTGTAAATGTATCTGGGGTGTTCTCTATGCCCCAGACTCCCTCAGTAATCCCTGCCACAATGTTTGTTGACCGACTGAAGAGTTAAAACTTACAGATTCCACAAACACTCAAGTATACGGGGCTATACTAATAATAATAATAAAACAAAACCTCTTTGGTTTAAGGAAGCCGAGTAAGACCTCGTGGAACTCCAAATTACAGACACCATGCTCAGGGACACAACAGCCAAAACAGTCACCAAGGGTAAGCAACGGTTCCAAGTGAAACTCACGATCCACATCTCTGCCGAGAAAAGGGAAGCAAGATCTCCAAGGATGAGGCAATACTGCGCCAAAAGGAAAGCTCAAAACAATAAAAAGTGATTGATAATGTGGAAAAATAAGTGATACCATGAGGAAACTGAGAATTACCTTGTACGGCCATATAACAAGAATGAACCCTGTTGGGAATTGACTTCCAACTTGGCCACAGATGGTGCCACCTCCCAAGCTCCATAGCCATTAACATTATGTTGGACTGCAGTGTCTAAGTGTTTTATCTGTCGCTCATGCTCTTTATATTGTTACTCTTTTTATTCTGTGATATGTAATAAAAGGCAGAAGAGTTTTAGAATAGTGACTAGTGCGTGTTGTCAGTTTTATGCCTCCCTATCCCTCCACAAACCCAGCACGATTGACAAATAGAATTTTCACCTACTTTCTCAAAAAGAAAACCAAGGGAGCTTGGTTCAGTGAGGTGGACAAAGATTTACAAGAAGTAGGAATTACAGGCAACGATATTTGGGAACGTGCCCCCCTTAGACAAAAACTAACAGCACACCGAAAAAGCCAAAGCTTCCAACTGGCAAGAAGTGGGCGGAGGAAAGAAAGCAACAGCATCGAGAACTAATGCGAAAGTACTGGGAGGATGTTAAAGCTAGATGCAACAAGAAACAGTTGAAATGACGTGGTCCTTAGATGACCAAATGGAAAGAATAAGAATAATGATAATAATAATAATAATAATAATAACATCGTATGGCCGTGGGTGAAAGTTGCAAGCTTTGTTATTTCACGCCCAGAGGGCATATTGCATGTCAAATTTTGTCGTTCCTTGAGCGCTATGCAAGTCAAGGAGGTTAGAAATGTATGCTGCTTGACGCTACAGCGCTTTCTAGTAGAGCAAGGAGGAACTTTGTGTTTGCGGAAAATCCGAAATTATTTTTTCCATTATGAACACGGCCTACTGAATTCAAATGGGTTCTATGATATGCCAACATCGTATGACATGCGTACCGTGATTTTTGTCGCCTTTAAAGAAACCCACTTAACACGGCGAGGAACGAACCTGCAAGCTTGGGGGTTGGTAGTCCGACACGATAACCACTCACCTACCGAGGCAAGCTATTCGGTGCTAAATGACTGACGTTGTAAAGGCCCTCAATGATAAGATCACTGTGAGGACGATACTTGAAGGTTCTACCCTCATTATAAACCATCATTATGATTTCTGCGACATAACTCAATCTGAAATTATCTGTAATTGGAATGATGCAGCGTAACACAAAATGAGCACAATTTAGGCGAAGCGAATTTCTGAGATGAGTTTGTTAGAGCTCGTGGGCATGGCATTTAATGTAGTCAAGTGCTTGGCTTGGCAAGGCCTTCGTTATCGAGCATCTCGTGGACCATTGACACCTGCCAACAGAACGGGGTACTAACGAGCAGAATTCGAAAGATTTTGCTTCAATTGAACTTAGGTTTTGATGGCCAGTTTCAATTTCCTCTTTTCTGAAGTTTTGGGTTCTCAGCATATTGAATTAGCATAGGAAGTTAGTTTGGGGCAAAAATGTTCAATCTGTTTCTGAGATCAGCGTTAAGTATTTTAACTTTGGTGAACATCGATGATAACATCTAAGTTATCGGCCCCTAATGGTCTGGGTCATAGCGAAAACGACAATGAACTGGAAAAGATAACGAAAACCAAGATATGTTGAAAAAACTTACAAAAATGGAACTTAGATTGAAAAGACTTACAAAATGTCGAATGGAAATACTTACTAAAGGTAATTTAGATGGAAAATACTCACAAAAGCAATTTCGATTGAAAAATACTTACAAAATGCCAAGGAAATTGAAATACTCACAAAATGTAATTTAGATTCGAAATACTCACAATATGTCGGCAGGAAATTGAAAATACTGTACTTACGAAATGGCGTTTAGATCAAAAATACTTACAAAATGCAATGTAGATTAAAAATACTCAAAACTAACTTACAAAATGCAATTTCGATACACGGGCAAAATTCAGGCGGGAAAGGAAGAGACTCCCGAGGCCTCGGATACCCTAATACCGTCAGGGTCAGAAGAAAATAAGAGTTGACCAAGAGAGGTCGACAGGAAAGAAGACGGAGAAGAGCACGGCACAAGTAAGTGGAAACAATGCCGGACTCAGCTGGGATCCCGTGGTCGCCAACCTACCTCCCGCAAGTTGTGAGCCCCTGGGGGGGGGGGGGGGGGAGGTTCTTGAATGAAACAATTTTTCTCACTGCTTTATTAAGTTGTTATGTCAGTAATAATTAGTTATTGAGAGTTGTACGCAGACAACAGTTTTGTCATTGAAAGGTTCGATCTTCTTAATTGTCTGCACACACAAGAACTGTGAAAAAAAAACGAGAGTCTTATTTCTCTCCTATAGCGTCTGCCACCTATCAAGTCGATTACCATCTAGCGACAACGTTCCAATCCTTGTGTTGTTTTTTGCAGGTATGACAAGGCAGAACAAGGTCAATAAATATTATGAAGAAGCAATCTAACATTTTCAAATTTAGTTAATTTATTTATTAACTAGCAACACGTCCCGGCTTCGCCCGGGAACAGTTATGAATGTGCAACGAATTCTTGTCAGACGTAATATAAGAATGGCGAGGTGCATGCAACACAAATCCCCCTTCCGTCCAATCTTAAAAAACTTATAGTGGGCGATGTATTGAAGATAGAGATATGCTCTCCCGGAATTTTTTGTAGAACTTTTCATGCTGAATAATTATTTCACTCACAGTGATTTGATATTTTTAACGGTTTGTCCAGCGTAAGCTATGAAAGCGGACGGATGCCAGGTTTATTTTTTCGACGTTTTCACTGAAATAGTTACTGCTTGGCTTCCTTTGATCATAAATAAATTATTTTCTATATAAATCTTCCTCGAGATATCCTTTACAGAATGGTGAAACCCGCATCAAATCACTCGAGTTTACCCCTGACATCCAAGAATCGGGGACTTTGTTTTATACGAACAAGTATGTTGAGACTAGCTACTGTATGCCCGGCAGGCGTTGCAATGCCAAACAAAGACAGAAGGAAAGGAACATAATAATAATAATAATGTTATTGGTTTACGTCCCTTTTAACAACTGTGGCTTTTAGAGACGTCGGGGTGACGGAATTTTGACCCGAAGGGGATCTTTAACATGCCAGTAAATCTACTGACAACGCCCCCCCTCACATTTGCGCACAGTCAAATGTCAATTGGTTGCGCCAGGATTCGATCCTGCAATATTGGTCACAGCAGGCGAGAACGTTACCGCTGAGCCACGCACCCAGCCCCAGAAAGATAGAAACTGAAGTGCCTTTCTGTGTGGTGCCCCGGTCCTTATGCATTAGGCTGTGCTGAGGCAACCATGTCAGGACATGTCGCCTCGCGATAATCAGCAAGCCTTTCTTACACCTTGCGTTGAGGTGTCATAAGTACACAAACTCTCCATACAGGCTGCATTAGAACTCTTTCACATTAAAATGTCCCCAATCATGACATATGCAATAGAATTAATATGGGACCATCTCTCGAAAAACGATCTTGCTCAGATAGAAAGGGTAAAGGCCTATACATGAAAACGATTCTCTGTCTAGGACAAAATGCACCGTCAAGGACGACCTATGAACTAACCAGACAACCATTGTACATAGAAGAGTTACGTATAAGAATGTTACTGCCGTCTACAAAGCAATATCAGTTATTACTGCAAGAACTTCAAGAGAAGAAAGCCAACATCTGGAGGGATTTCTACCAGAAAGATGTCATGATGACCTCCGAGTGGAGGAATTCTATGTATGATTTCGCCATTTCATGACACGTTTCGCTGTTCATGGTTTTCATTTCAAGCTGTGCAGCAAGAAGGTCTACCATAACCCAGACGAGAACTGTAGGTGTGAGTTGTGTGGAAAGTCGTGTGAAAGATATCACGCAAAAGTTTGTAGTAAGAGAACAGTGACATTAACAGAATTCTGTACATGACTTCATTGTGTGCAATTTTAATTATTATTGTATTTGACCATTGGTTGCAATAAATATCATTAAAATAAGTAAACAGATTGTGCAATTTAAGGTTTCCTGTTAAGTCCCTCACCCTTTTGTGATACATGAATGAGTAGTCAGAAACCTTCCCGGAGTGCACACAACAACTCACCCAAATTTCATCGCAATCGGATGAATAGTATAGGAACGCATATGGGACAGACAGACAGACAGACAGACAGACAGACAAACCATCACGTAACATTGATTTATATATATAAATAGATTACCCAAAAATTCCGTGTTTTCGCGAATACCGGCAAAAAATAAAGATGTTAAATTCTCGAGTCATAGATTTTTTGCGATTTTCGCGTTTTTTCCGCTAGTCGAAACGTTTAATTATATATTTTTTCATGTAAAGCATGTTCTGATGTTTATTTGTTTTAATTATTTTCCTCGATTTTGCGAGTCGCGAATTTTGGCTGTCTGTAACCATTGTTGTCGAAGGTATCACGCAACTGGACCTCTGTCGTAACATCACTCTTTGTTTTCAAATAACTACATTGTAAATTCTTCCTGATGGACATTAACTATCTGTTAAATAATATTTTAGTGTTCACACCGCATCATCACTTATTATTGTTTGTGGCTATTAGAAATGATGTACGGCGCAGGTGTGTTGCAATTGTAAGCTGAGCACAACGAAGCCAAATGGGTAACATCTAGAAGAAAATCCAGACCCGTGTAGAAGCCTGGGACCGTAACTTATAGAACCATCAATAAACAATTTCAGAACTGCTCAGAAATTAAATTGAGTAAAATAAACTTGTCGATTTTGGTCCACTGTGCACCGCGGTAAATTATCTTGACAAACTTCTTCTTTTTTTTAAGGTCATGGGTTCAAACCCGGCCGAAGTTGTTGGATTTTTTAAGAGCGTTAAAAATCACTCAGTATGCCTTCCTTTGGAGGGGAAGTAAAGCCAGCGGTCCCATGTCATAGATTTATGGCATGAAAAGGAACCTTCCACTAACCGCAATTGTGAGAAGCCAAAAGGTGTAGGTGAGATTATTTGATAACGCTATATTAATTCCAACGTTCACCGACTGGTGGTGGCTGCGATGGTATCTAGTAGCCAAGTCCGCAGCTAGGCGCCGTGGAGGAAGCAAAAGTAGGAACCACTTGAAAAATTGATCGTCTGCAGTCCTTACATGATCTACAGATAACATACAAATAACACAGATTCTACACACACTCAAAGTACACTGGGCTACATGACCACGTTGTCGCAGCCCCTAAACTGAGGAACCAACCAATCTTTTCTTCTCCTCCCAGAATGTCTTCATACGGTTGTTAAGGCTCTTCATTTTGTCTTCAAACCAGATGACTACGGTTTTTGAGCTACAGAGGAGTGAAAATTATTAAGACTCGATGCTAGTTTTCCAACAATTCATTTCTTTCTTTTTATGCCTTAATGCAATAATGGTGAAGTGAATTTTTTATTTCAATTGATTAACCAACAGTCCCAATTACATTTTCTCTTAGGAACCTGACAGTAAAATGATTTTTTAGGATCTCCACTGATTGAGGAGCTTCGCTACTGGAGAATGTCACACGTATTGTTTGATTATCCTTGAGTTATTCTAGAGTTCTTGTGAATTTAGTGCAAAGTCTTTTATTACTGATAATATACTCTTGATTTAATCATTGCCCCAGAGGAGTGCGTCAGGCCTCGGCAGCCGGCACAGTTCATATCCTCGCCGCTAGATGGGGGCTTCATTCATTCCATTCCTGACCCGGTCGGAGACTGGAAGCAGGCTGTGGATTTTCATTTTCAATATACTCTTGAACTATTCCTAGACCACGGTTTGCAATCACCTGATTCAGAGGCAGTGCTGGATTACCCATTAGACCCGACTAGGCCCAGGCCTAGGGCCCCCAATTATCTGGGGCCCCCAGAAGTAAAAGATAGTATGATTTGTTACGTTGTTCATCAAATCATCTGAAATGTTTTCAAATAACGATGATCGTTTCAATTGAAATGTTTGTATATATGTAGACTATATTATATGATTTAATAAAAAGTGTATTATTCATTTTGAGAAAAAAAAACTCATGTATATACTTTATTAATAGATGCTAAAAAATAAAAATTATTTTAAAAAATAAAAAGGCCCCAAAAATCTGAGGGACTTGGGCCTCATTTTACCTTAATCCGGCAATGTTCAGAGGGCACTTTCCAAAGTTCACCTAGATTTCAATCGCTGCTGAGTGCTGAGCAAATTGATAATCGTGCAACGGATGTACATCAAATAGATCTGCCACTTCACGTCTGATATCTGGGGATGCAATGTCTGCTAGCTTATCACTTGGTCTAGGTTATAAGCCTGCTTTTTTCATATTATAAGGCAATGTCTACCTGTTTAGTGAAATACTTGATCGGTCTAGTATTGAATACATACTCTACAACGTGTTATTTTCACTTCCAATGCCGGGGAAATATTTTCAAATTCCACATTAAGTTTTATGTTAATTCAAGTACAGGAAGTTTCCAAAATAAATTTTTCCACCTGATCCAAATGCAGTAATTACATACAATAGTTCTGAAAATGGTTCTGTGTTTCCATTGCACGGTCATTTTTGGTTCACACTGATCTCCAATAATACAACAATCAAGTAGACCACACAAATAATTACATAGGCAAAATGAAAGACGTAACCAGAAAAATTATACTACCTTAAATTCAACCAAAAAGAAAACTTGAGATAAAGCTAGCCACTACACCAAGAGTTGGTCTGTAGGCCTATCCTTGACCTCAGGGGTTGGAGACTAGAATGCTAGCCACAACACCAAGAGTTTGTCTATACGCCAGATGGTAGTCGAGAAAAACTCAAAAGAAAGCTGTATTGGTATAAAAAGGTTAGATATTAATTGTTCAGTTTTCTAAGCGGAATTATTGGGCATCATCATGGCAGTTGAATGGATTGAACGACAGAATAATTGCACTGTAAATTATGCTATTCTTGTGGACTCAAGAGCTGCAATCTTTGCTATAGCCAACAGAAAAAAATACCCATCCTCTCGCCACTGAAATAAGAGACAAAATTATTGCCCTCAGCAAGTTGAACAAGATTAAAGGACACACAGGACTCTGGGGTAATGAGAGAGCTGACTATCTCGACAGGATTGCTGCCAGCCATAGAACTGCAATAGACCCCTAAACCAGGCAAAAACAAAGTACTATCTGAGCATTATACAAATATATGGAACTCCATATATACTGAACCAATTCTGAAGACTCCTTACATACAAAATTATTCCTTCCTAATATACCACGCAAACTTTCTTCATCTCTCTGGCCCAACTTCATAACCACCCAGTTTATCACAAATCATGATCGCTTCAAATCCTATCTTCATAAAATGAACATTATTGATTCACCAATTTGCAGCTGTCAGGAAATAAACTCAAGAGACGGCTCGTCACCTGTTGACTGAATGCACCACGTACTCGGGAGAACGACCAGCTGTACTACGATCATTACCACTGCATACCATTATGATACACCACTGGAATGCTGTCGAAAGAACAGAATTTAATCTTCCACTCACTTCAATAATATTATTGATGTTAATTTTGCATTTAAAACTGTAAGTATCCCGTGGTATACCTGTAGGTGAAACACGGGTTGGAACTATATTAAATGAATTTAAAAAAATACGCCAGATCTCAGGGATGACAGCTATGAATGCTAGCCACTACACCACGAGGTGATCTGTTATTTGTTGTGTGTAGGTTACTATATCATTTCAACACAGTGGAAGCACGAATTGTTCGTGGCAGTTACCGCAACTGTGCGCCGGAGTGCGGGTATTTTTCTCTGAGAGGAGTCTTGAACATGCCAACCTCGCATGAAGCACCCTCAAATGCCGACTGACAGCTCTGGGGTTAGATTCCACAACTTCGAGAACAGTGAGCAGTGACTTATTCAATGCAACTGATAAAGCTGATGACCTTGATGTTGAGCCTAGACCTAATTATAGTCAGTCAAGTAGAGGAGATATCCTTCATGAGGTATAATTACAATGGAAGAGTGCAAGTTGTTGTTAGATGGCAAGATCGTCTCGGCTTGCATAAGTTTAATAAGTGACCCCACCTCTTCATTAGTTTCGCAACTCAGGCGGTGTCACGGACATGGGCGATTATTGTTTAACGACGCGCTCGCAAAAACAAGAACACCCAGGTAAGGCATATAGCTGACAAGTAGAACTAATATCCCCTTGCAGACTAATTAATTGGGTTTGCGTTAAATCATTATCAATAGTAGATTAGTCACCATCTCAAGACATCGTTCTTATATCGTTTAACACTGCCTTCTTCCTTCGTTCATTTGCTGTATCAAATAGTCACACGCATTTTCTATACGGTTAAGATCGGGTGATTTAGCGGGCCAGTCGAACTACTTCAGTCATTGCGAGTATTGAAATAAATACCCTGGTTCTTGTTCACGGTGCCTTGCTTGAATGGACCCAGGTCAGCGTACGACAAACACCTCCTAAACATCATAGAACCACCTCCGGTTTGGAATACATGGCAGGTTAAACTTCTCCAGTAGGCATATGTTTACTTTGGTGTTCTTTGGCACATTGAAGACTAGTAGCTGAAAGGCTGGGTCACACACACACGTGACCATATGTCAGCGGTGAAGGGTCACATTACTGCTTTGTACTAGTGTACCACCACCCTGCACCTCATAGCAACACCCTACACGTCACACCAACTCCCTATACCTCTTAACAGCACACAACACGTCATAGCAACACCCTACACCTCGTAACAACCCCTTGGAGGAACATGCTACACCCCATACTAAAAAAATCACAGTCAGTCTGAAAGACTAGACGTTGTATCTTTTCAAATGACGCATGCTACAAATGCTACACATGTTAGAAAGGCTCAGGAGGGCTTCGCCCCAGGACTCTTTCAACAGGCTGCATTACCCATTAGCTTAGGCTTCCCGCGCGGGCACGGGAAGAAATGTGTTTCTTGTACTTGTATTAGAGATGTTTGGTTGAATAAAGCGTAAATTGTGTACCATTTGATAGCGGTTTTGTGGCCCATCATCCCAAGCAAGCCGGCGGAAACCTTTGCCTCCCTGTCAGAAGGATCATTTGGCCGTAAATTTGAATTAGTGTAAGGATGTAGTATGAGTGTCCAGATTTAGACAATAGCCTACTCCATGAAGGGGTCATGACTATGCCTTATATGTTTGTTTAATGAATAGTGTATCTGAAATAAGGGAAGAATACCGATTTACAGATTTGTGGAGTGAGTTTCTGATTTTTAAATAGAGGTTATGAAATGTATGGTAAAGGTGAAGGAGAGGTGAACATGATTAGACAATAGCCTACTCCATGAAGGAGTCATGACTATGCCTTCTGTGTCTATTTAAAGTATAGAATAACTGAAATGAGGGAAGTTTACTTAATTTGGTGTTTGTAGAATGTAATTTTCGATTTTAATTTGGGTTTTCGTGAAGCTTGTTGCGGAGTTGTTATTTCTCTGAAAAGGAGTGTTTTTGCCCCAGGCAGGCCTGTGTTCGATCTGGCTAGACTAGTGTAACGGTAGAGTGTTGGGAGATGAGTTGTAGAACCTGGGAGAGAGCAGTGGCGTGCTGAACATTAGGGGGGGGGGGGGGGCTATTTTGAGTGAGAGTAGGGATGGAATATTGGGACTGGTTCGATGCTTTGCTGTGACATCCTGCACACCTCTTTAGGAGGCACCCTGTATTCTTATTTCATACTGACTGTAATGTTTTGCTCTGCCATCCTGCACACCTCTTTAGGAAGCACCCTGTATTCTTATATGGCATCTTGTATATCTCTTTAGAAGTCACCCTGTATTCTTGTGTTCGCTTTGCTCAAAGCCCCAGGTCGCTCGACGCCAGGCCTCTTCCAATAGACTCCAATAATCATTAGCGTCTGCTTCTCGCTCCCCGCGTGAGCATGACGTCACGTTCCCGCGCAGCTGCATGACTTCACTTCCCGCGCGGCTGCATGACGTCACGTCCGTCTCCATGTCCGTAACGCATAACGATGGACCCCAACCATAAAGACGAAGTCGACAAGATCATTTGAAGTGATAAAACCTCAAAGTACGTGTTCATTCTACCTCGTGATGTAGTTGGTAGCATTCTGGTTCGATTCCCGGCTCTGACAAGAAATGTAATTCTGGCCGAGTGCTGGAAAGGGGTAGAGAGCAATTAATACCTGATGGCGCAGATTCGCTGTGTGCGAAGCTGAATATTTAATTACAGTATACACTCCGCCTCGTGAGGCAAATCGGCGAAGAGCTGGATTTGATACCCACCTTGGCTCATCCTAGGGGCGTGGTGGCTCAGCGGTCTAGCTGTATGCCTCTCACCAAGGCGGTCCGGGTTCGATTCCCGGTCAATGCATGTGAGATTTTCGAAGTGAAATGTCCTGTGGTTCGGATTCCACGTAAAAAGGAGGTCCCGTGGCTCATGATCTCAAGATTAACGGTCACGTTAAACTACAAGCTTCCTTTTCATCCTAGAACTTTTATTCCGTAGTTTCTCATTTCTCCCCTAGCCTCTATTACACTATGTGCGCGCTAGTTAACACGGGCCGGCGGTAGGCGCGCTCTGCTGACTCATATCGATAGTTCACAAGTGTTTTGCCATGGACGTGTATCTGCAAAGCGGAGACGTTAGTGTTGCACGTTTAGTGAGTATTGTGATTGATGGTCATGCCTAGACACCAATTCACATTGCGCGAACGTGTGTATATCCATAATTCGTATATGAAAAGCAGAAAATCTTGTTCTAAAACGGTACGAAAATTTCGAATCAAGTTTCCAGGAAGACCTTTCTTTCATCAGAAGATGTGAGGTGTGTGTTACAAGAGAGGGAGGACATTTTCAGCACTGTAAGTACACATTATTGAACATGTTTGGTAAAAGTGTGAAGGTGCGCGCCTACCACCGGCTGAACGGGGTACGCGCGCCCGTGATCTGCTCCAGTCACAGCCGGCTTAGCATGCCGTGTTTACTCTCGCGCACATAGATAATGACCCTGTAAAAGTCACCACAATAAGAAAGGTTATCAGGCAAAATCCTATATACACCCAAGTACATGGGACCCCTAAATGCTTCAACAACAACAACAACAATATATTTTTTGAATTTGTTGACACCTTTGGGGCACCGGAGCTGGAGCTATGCATGTCAACCCGTTAGTTTACCATACTAAAATATTATACGTAGCGTCCTCAACCAACTGTAGAATTCTGACCCTAAGTTTGCAGACAACCAGTACCAGTATATAAGTTACTGAGGTTCCATTATTAGCAAAATTTCATTTACGAAAAACAAATAGCCCTATGAGATCACCTTTTGTCCGTGTGTATGTGTGAGTGTCCCCCTAATAAAATCTAAACGGCCGAAGCGATTTCAATGAAACTCGTTAAGTACACGCTACTACCTCGTCAGACCTCGACCGAACTTTTCAAATTTTAATTACTTTTACCAATACAACATGGTGGCCGTGCGAAATATATCACTGGCATTCAATATCTCCGCAACAGTAACACATATCATCCTGAAATATTTTACGGTGATAAAGGGCACTACTAAACGTTCATCTATGTGACCTTCACAAACTTGCTAAGTACAAAATGAACATGGCGGCCAAGCGACGTTTAAACATTTATATAGACTTTTCTCGCGATTTAACCATCCAAGCGCAGTGAAACTCAGTACAGCAAATGTTTATACACATTGTAATGCACTGGTATCTAATTTAGTTCAATTGTTCACATAACCTCAAGATAGCGGCTGTGCGAAATTTTAAAATTAAGTTCTTATTTCTTGTGTCCTAATCATGCAATCGACGTGAAAATGTTAATAATGAACCTACGTAATAATGTTCATCTAATGGTACATAACTCTATTACCTAAATACAGTAGACTACTGTTTGTAGAAAGTGAAACACCAAGAACGAGAGATGTGACCACATTGCACTTTATACCACAGATTAGGGACGTGACAATATATTACTGATTAGAAGGACAGCCCGGTACATGCTCGTTGACGGTCGATCTTCAGTATGGGGTCGTGCCACCGCGTGCTGCACTCAGAGCCGCTGGACGTCGTGGCATGGTATCATACGGGGCCTGAATACGCTGCTGGGGAATACCGTCCCACGCGGTTTGTAGGCGCGTCCATAAAGCATCAACAGTGGCGGCAGGTAGACATGAACGAAAAAAGTTGCCGACCGACCATGTCCCAGACATGTTCGATGGGCGACATGTCAGGCGAACGAGCAGGCCAGGGAAGCAGAGGTAACCGTCGTTCTGCGAAGAAGACTTGCACATTCCTCGGCACATACGGTAGGGCAATGGCCTGTGGAACGGCCTGCAAGAGGGACAGTGCCGCGGGCTGTAAAACTTCCCTGATGTAGCGGTCACTGTTCAGATTGCCCGCAAGACGTACGAGGCGCGATCGCCTGTTATAGGCATTGCGCCCCATACCATTACACCTGGTGTTTGTCCGCTATAGCGGTCAACAATACAGTCTGCCTGATTGCGTTCTGCACGGCGGCGTCGAACGCGTATGCGGCCATCACTGAAGGACAGGTTGAAGCGGGACTCCTCCGAAAACACTACATTTCGCCACTCAGCCTGCGTGCACGTGCCCATTGTAGTCTGAGGCGTCGGTGGTTCCCAGTCAATGGAAGCCGACGTGGTGGCATGTGTGCTAGCAGTCCAGCCCTCAAAAGACGGCGCCGCACCGACGCTGACATGTCCACCCCCGTTGCAGTGCTCCAACGTCGAGCCGACACCGAGGACGACGCTGTTCTGTCCAATACGGCCATGCGGAGAAGATGGCGGTCGTCTCGCGCTGTGGTCACATTGTGTCGTCCTGTACCCTCCACATACGCCT
Source organism: Meconema thalassinum (assembly GCA_946902985.2). Lineage (NCBI taxonomy): Eukaryota > Metazoa > Arthropoda > Insecta > Orthoptera > Tettigoniidae > Meconema > Meconema thalassinum. Next base: position 177,135,155 of record OX336401.1, read on the forward strand.
TACTGTTGACGCAGCGTGCCCTGTAGGAGCCTCAATGTCCCGGAACGACAGACCCGCCTCCCGGAGCCCAAGCATTCTGCCCCGTTCAACCGCACTCACATGCTATTAGTCCACCCTGTGATGTCGGCGAGGCATCTTTGCACTTGCTTACACGTTTCCACTTGGTATGACGGCCCCACACCGACTGAGCTATGCGGAACACTGGCCTGTCTGGTCCCACGACAGAGGGCATTGGTGGGCCAATATGCACGCCATCACTTAGTATGGTACCGCACGCCTACACGACCCCTGTTCTGGGAATGTCTCCGACCATTTCTTCTGGGTGTTTCACTTCCTGCAAACAGTAGTGTATATAACAATCAACATGGTCACCATACAAAATATTAAGATGACTAATTTCTACGAAGCTCTTAAAGCAATCAGACTGAAATTTTGTATGTTGATAGAGGCTAGTAACGTAAGTTCACCTATGGGATATTCAATAACGTAGTGAGCACAAAACCAGCATGGCGTTGACACGAAATTTAAACATTTTAATGGATTTTTCTCGCGACTTTTCTTCTGAGCGCTGTGAAACTTGACATGATATATCTTCAGTCAGGACACTGACGTCTAATTTAATGGACCTTTATGAGAACTGAAAAATGGCGGCTGTGCAAATTTTTATTTAAAATCTAGTTTTCATTTCTCTTGTCCAAAGTAAATCCAGTAGGATATATGAAAATAGGCTAATAGTTCTTCACGGAACTACTTGTCTTTTGAAATCGCTTATCCTCCAATCTGTTGCATCCACGAACTCTGCGAGGGATCATTCCTCTACCGCCATAAGGACGGTGTATTCCAGCTGGACACAATTTATCAGCAGATGCAACAGGGGATGGTGATAGGCGACTGCTAACTTGGGTGTAATGGGACAGAAAAAACATTCTCAGGACGGTCGAGGTGGGATTCGAACCCACGCTCTCCCGATACCAGCAAGGCACCGCGGTCGACCCCGTCTGTCCTGAATATTCCACCTTTGCCTACGTCTAATCTATTATACAAAACAAAGTGTCCTGAGTGACTGACTCACTCATCATCGCCCAGCCAGAACTGTTAAAGTTCTGGAGATTCTGGAGAAAATAAAACGTCCACTAAGGAAGGATTTCTGGATATTGAGGTTCTAAACGGGTGTTAAGGGGGTTAAACCTGCATTTCCTTGAATAGCAATATCTCACGAGTGGTTTCATTTGCGGATGCGATACTCGGCATATAAACTAATCATTAATAGTAAGCAGACACGTGTCGAAGGGTTTTCGATGTGGTGTATATTATGAGGTGAAAGGGGGAAAATGTGGGCGTGGACGATTTTGATTTGTGTAATTTTTTTGATGTGTACTTTTTTATTTCATAGAAATTTAGGTAAATGGATTTTGTGTTTGGTCAGTGTGTTAAATATATCTCTCTTATTTTCAAAATTAAATGATAAATAAAATGATAGCATTCATGATTGAGACGTTGTAAAGTGTACTCTTTACAACTACAATATTCGCGGGCGAAGCCGACACGGGTAATGCTAGTGTAACATGATTTCTACAATGTTATAGAGGCCAAACAACCCTCAGGTAGTACTTGGAAACCAAGGTCATCAGACTCGACTGTTGAACCTCCATACTATTACGATGTTGAGGAAGGTCAGCTGGTCCAGAAGCTTTCTTGAATCATAATTTGACGCAAATCGTCCACACATTATTAATTTTAGGCGCGCGACCTCTTGAGACGTCTAATTGCTGTGTTCAGTGGCGAGAGTGAGGTCGCGCTTGGGAAGGTCACCTGAAGCGTGCTTCCTTCACACACATACTTCTCACCAACAACCGCTCTGACCTTCCCGTGACCTGGATGGGTTGAGCTTGCTCCGTACTGCTCCTTGGCTCTTGACGTTGGGGAACAAATAAGATAAGAATAACAATAACAATAACAATAACAATAATAATAATAATAATAATAATCGAAAATAGAAAACATATCAGAAACAATACGGAAGAGGAGATTGCTACAGGATGGACGACAGTAGGTTAACATTCCTGTGGAACAACAACCTGGGTACAACAAGTCAAAAGGGATTTGGAAAGAAACAATATCAGAGAAGAAGATGCACCACAAAGAGATATTTTAGGCAAACAGTGCTAAAAATGGAAGGATTCCAAGGGAGGAAGGGAAAGAAAACCGGCTCGAAATGGTCCGAGGAAAGGAAGAGGAAACATAGTGAGATGATGAAGGACTACTGGAGGAAGAAGAAGGAACAGCAAAGGACAAAACATTGAAATTGGCTCGTGGTCCCTACACTACCGAAACGAAAATAGTAATAATAATAGTTAGGAGAAGTAATTCAACCATCAGGATTGATGATATTTTTTTTTAAGGACCTAACATCTAGGTTATCGCCCCCAATGGTCTGGGTGATAGCGAAAATGATAATGAAATGGAAACCACAACGAAAAGTAAGGTAGATTGAAAACACTCACAGAAATGGAACTTAGATTAAAAGACTCACAAAATGTAGTTGAGGTTCAAAATACTTATAAAATGCAATTGAAATTCAAAATATGTACAGAATGCAATTTAGATACAAAATACTTACAAAATGGAGTTCATATCGAAAATACAGAATGCAATTAGATAGAAAACACTCACAAAAGAAACTTTCGAACTGTAATTTAGATACACGGGAAGCCAGTTCACAAAACAGTGCGGAAATCTTAAAAGAGAAAATGAAAATATAATGAAAAGAAGAAGAATAAGGGATCAGGAATAAGAGAGAAGAGCCAATTAAGGCGGGAAAGCAAGCGACTCCCTAGGCCTCGGATACCCTAATACCGTCGAGGTCGGAAGAGAAAAAGAGTGGACCAAGCGACGTCTACAAGAAAGAAGACACAAGTGGAAGGAATGCCGGACTCAGCTGGAGTTCCGTGGTCGCCAACCCACGTCCCACTAGATTTGAGCCCCTGAGGGATTTTTGATTAGATGGTGATCCCCTACCTTGTCTGCTAAGAAAACCCACACAAAAGAACACACACGGCATAATATCTACAAGAGTTAGCTTTATTTAATCCTCTATTTTTAAGGAAAGTCTTGTCTTGTTTTGAATTTTGGTGCGATTATTAGGACACGTACTGTACTTGTCATTGGAGTTTCCTGGCACCGGGAGATGGATAGAAAGTGTCGCGCTCTTCACACGTCTAGAATATAATATCTGCAGAGCACAGCGCGCATCACAACGACAGCCTACTTTCCTAGCCTGGCTAATTGGACGGGATCTCTTCTGCTTGTCATCAAAATTAGGTTAATGTTTACACGTGCTGACAATGCCTAGCCTGCTCCTACAGTTAAAAACGTTAAAATATCACCAGTCAACTCTTATGAACAGAGTTGTGCGAGTTAAGTCTTAAACCTACCTGAGTTACAATTGTCAAAGTAAGAACGATAAATAATATAGCCACAGTCAGCAATAACAAATATATATTAAAAAACTTTCTAAAACTTCCTTCGGCTTTTCCCAATTAATTGGGGTCGCCGAAGCCAACTAAGGCTGCTTTTGTTCTTGGCCAAGGATTTAAGTCTGGATGCCCTTCCTGACGCCACGTGATCTCTTTCACGTGAAAATTCGCCCCGCTATCACTGGGATTCAAACCCCGGCCGTCCGGGTGAAAGACGAGCAGCTAAGACAGTGAGCCATCACGCTCCCCAAATATAAATACATAAATAAAAAATTCATACATAAATGGACATAATTACATCAGAATTAAATTTATAAAATGAATTGAAGCAATTTTGAATTGAGTTAAATATGTCACAATATAAATAAAAAGTACGTGCAATGAGATATTAATACGGAATTTCTTGAATTATTATCAGAACGAAGTGTATCCAATCACCAGTAAGGACATCATCTTCCGATTTAGATCTTGTAACACACTGGGATGAAATGAAAATCCACAGCCTGCTTCCAGTCTCCGACCGGGTCAGGAATGGAATGAATGAAGCCCCCAACTAGCGGCGAGGATATGAACTGTGCCGGCTGCCGAAGCCTGTCGCACTCCTCTGGGGCAATGATGAAATGAATGACAGATGAAATGATAGTGGAGAGTGTTGCTGGAATGAAATTTTGACAGGGAAAACCGGAGTACCCGGAGAAAAACCTGTCTGCCTCCGTTTTGTCCAGCACAGATCTCACATGGAGTGGCCGGGATTTGAACCACGGACCCAGCGGTGAGAGGCCGGCGTGCTGCCGCCTAAGCCACGGAGGCTCCGAGCATACACTGGGATAAATATCATAATTTAATGAATTTAAAACTGTAAGAATAATGGGGATCGAATATTCAACAATAAAGTTACCTGAAAGACGTCCATTAAATACGTTCACTGAAGTGGAGAAACTATTCATAGTCTTAAAACCAAAGTAAATTTATGTATACTTCATTGGCCCTTGTTGATATTATTGTGTATACGTTATAGGTTAAATTTCGGTCTTGCTTGTGCCCTATCTAATACCGTATCGCACTTAACTCGTACATAGAATTAATTTAAAACTTATGTGTTTATGCAATATTATGAACTGAAATTGATTCTTAAAGCTTGTTTAATACATTTTATTTGATGTGAAGCTATGAAATGTAATCTACGTAGAAAGAAGATGATGAAAGGCACGGGGATGAAGCTACGATACGAGTAACTGACAACATTGGTTACTTCAGCGCCACCCCACTACGAGCGCTGCTAGGCAAAAGGCCGCCTTGTGATTGGTTGATTTGATTTGGCCATGGAACAAGAATACTATTATTATTCTACCATGGATTTGGCCTTGTTATATTATTTGGTGTTCTGTGTTGTTGATAACATGGCGGCCCCACAAGCTTGAAACACGTTACGGTAACTGTCCATTATCCTGTTTTTGAGAGATATTTAAGTCACTTATACGTTCAAAATATTGGCAAATGTTGTTCCTGGGTAACACGCTATTGTCGTATTTCTGAAGCTTATAATCGTGCTCCATACTTTTCATTAGTAAACCGTATTTGTCAAATGCGGGTGTTGCTCACGCCTAAGAATATGAGTCATACGACAGGCCTGAACAGTTCTGAATAAAACCGTCCAGTCCAAAGTCTCAAGTTGGTGTGATTTTTAAAAATGGAAATGCATCCTTAAATAAAATACGGATTGGAGTGACTCAGTTAAATAAAATAAAAACATAAATGAAAACATATTTGGGAGCTAATATTTCCATACTGGTAGTTGGCTGCCACACCACTAGGCGTGCTTCAGTAGCTTCTTGTTTTCATGCTTTACCATGCGAGTAGAGGGGTAATGATGGTTCTGCTTCACTTGACGCCGCTGTGCCCAACAAACCAACATGGCCGCCGCGCGAAGTTGAAACATTTAAATAGACTTTTCTCTCGAACCCGTTGTCGGAGATTCACGAATGAGGTGTCATTGGACTGTCATTCATTTAATCATTGCCCCAGAGGAGTGCGTCAGGCCTCGGCAGCCGGCACAGTTCATATCCTCGCCACTAGATGGGGGCTTCATTCATTCCATTCCTGACCCGGTCGGAGACTGGAAGCAGGCTGTGGATTTTCATTTCGCGAACCCGTTGTCGGAGATTCACGAATGAGGTGTCATTGGACTCGGGATTACGGGGCTTTGCTATGGACCACTCGTTATATTTTAGAAAAAAAAATATGAAAATTTTTGTTTTCGAAAATAGGCGAAAGTTTGAAAACCAAACATGATAGAACGTTGTGCTATAGCGTAAACGAATGGTCTTTATGACCTTTATTTTTTGTAATATTTTTTTTATTTTTTATGTTCTTTTGAAAACAATCGAATTTTGAAAATTCTATATTTTGGAAACTAGGAAGTTTACAAAACAGTTTGTTTGACATAAATGAAATGTCCCTATGCCCTCTACCCCCAAAATAAATTTCAAGGCTCTAGAGCAAAAATTTGTGTTTTGTAAGTAGTGGGATGAAGACAGAGCTGTCTCACTTTTTATTGAGCCACCCTCGTATCGGCCCCGAACCTGATATCTCGCTAACCAATTGTCGGATTTGAACATTCAGGGTGTCCTAGCACTCGTAGTGATGCCCCCTACTTTCCTATAGGCTCTTTATTTAAATAACAGACCAAAACTAAAAGGTCTTTCGCTTTTAATATCTCGCGAACCAATCATGCTAGAGGCGTGTACGACGGGTCCAAGGACTCGGAGTGACATCCTCTTTGCTATGGACCACTCGTTATATTTTTTAAAAAATTTGGGAAACTCGATTTTGGGGTAAACACGTGTTTTTTGTGATTTTTGCCGATATCTCACGAACCAATAACGCTAGAGACGTGTACGAGGTGTCCTAGGACTCGGGCTAACGCCCCCTTTCGAGCATGGTAGATATTTGCTACCACGTTTCTGCCAGTTTTCTACCACTTTTCTACTACTTTTCTACCACTTTTCTACCACTTTGCTACCACTTTTCTACCACTATGTTACCAATTGTCTACCACTTTGCTACCACGTTTCTACCACTTTTCTATCACTTTTAACTGTACATATTAAATATAAAAGCCAACGCTAAATAATTCTATTACCAGAACCGAGATAACCTTTGTAGTGTGCAAATCATACTAACAGGTTAGTTACTACTATGGAACTTACTCCAACTAACCGAGGTAAACAACTTGTACTCTATAAAGGCTACTATTATAACTATAGACGACAAAATGAAAAAGGAATAATATTCTGGCAATGCTCGAAACAGAGGTCAACAACATGTCGAGGCAATATGAAAAGTAGAAATAGTGTGGTTTTAAGTGTAATCATCAAAGTAGTGCTCCAGACAAAACACTAATGGTATTGACAAAAAATCATCAGAATGCTAAAAAGTTAGTACAAGAGAAAGATGTTGCTACTCCAAATAGTGCATTGTTTGTTGAGCAACGTTTAACCCCTGTTGTAAAAGTTATGTTGTATCCATCTTCCACGCATCAAGAGTCATCAACATCACAGACTATGCAAGAAGTAGTGTTGTTGTTGTTTGAAGGGGCTGAACTACAAAGTCATCTGCCCTTGATATGCAAGTGGATCGAAAAGGACTAGATAGTAATAGACAAAAGAGAGTTGTAGTTTGTATATAACTATTGTACAAGTACTTACATTAAATAAATAAAAATAGTGTATGGGTATTGTCTGTTTTTCTTAATTGCTATCCCTATGTCCCACTATTAATGCAATTGTTAACCATCAACATTCTCTGACTATGTTCGCAAAGAGAGTGACCTTAAACAATACACTCTATTTATGGTTTGTGTACCGAGTACACAATAATACAGTGTGGTCAAGCCATGTTGAGGCAATAGTTATATCAGGTAAGGGATTCGAACCCTTGCTTTCTTGTACAGAAAATTTGAACTTAAGTCAAACACCATAACCACTCGGTCAACCTGACTGTTACTAATTTAATTATTTTTGTGGACTTGAGTGTTTATAAAACTTTTTCCAGTATACATTGACTAAACCACTTGTTTGTTTTGAAATATAGATTTTGTTTTGTTTGACCATAACATTGCAGTTATGAGTCTTGTGAACTGGGTGTTTAATATAGGGTTAAAGGCATTTAAAAATAATTTTAGAAAAGCTCTTAGGTATCGTGTCATGGGTTTTAGTAATGCATTACTGCTCGTTGACTAACATTTTCCGTTACACAACATTATTTTGGTGAGCTCTACATGTTGTTGTTTGAGTCGTCAGTCTTTTGACTGGTTTGATGCAGATCTCTATGCCTCCCTGCCCCGAGCGAAACGTCTCATTTCTATATAGCTACCACACACTACATTCAAGGCTATCTGTTTAACATATTATAACCTTGGATCCCCCCTACAAGCTCCTGGGTTCAATTCCTAGATTTAACACAAACTTTTAAAAGTGGTATGATAACTAAAACTAGTCTACTCAGTCTCGGGTGGTCCAAATAAGTAGAGAGGGTTTGATTCACACCTCAAACATAGAGCACTGTGTTCTTTTCTTTTTTTAAATAATGATAGCCATTTGTTCAATTTCACATTTCACACATTGCAATTTGTCAATTTTCCATTTGCATTTTTTAAATGACCGTTTGATGTTTTTCAATTTCATGATATGGAAACATGGATTTTTCCATTTTCATATTTACACATTTGTCAATTTCCCATTTGCATATATTTTCTTAAATGTCCGTTTAAGGTTTTTAAAATTTTGTCTATATGGAAACATGGATTTTCCATTTTGCTGTTTACAAATTTTTTATATATTTATTTTGTGTATGTTGAAAAAAATCGATATTTCCAAAACAAGATTTTCTATTTTTCATTTTATGATTTTGTAAATAATATTAATGTGAGTGCTTGACCATGGATTTTCCATTTTGTTGTTTACAAATTTTTTATACACACATCAAAAAAAGTTTTGCATCACCTCGGTTCCAAGAGTTCCGGAACCGTTAAATACAAAGGGAATAGAGATCAACACAAACAACATTTCAGCTCGTTTTATTGCTCATGAGACCCACACATTGCATGTTGTACCATCATACAGCTAGACTTTCAGCATTTGTGGTCCAGATTGCAGTACACACCACTACCTCTAATACCCAGTAGCACGTCCTCTTGCATTGATGCATGCCTGTATTCGCCGTGGCATACTATCCACAAGTTCATCAAGACACTGTTGGTCCAAATTGTCCCACTCCTCAACGACAATTCGGCGTAAATCTCTCAGAGTGGTTGGTGGGTCAAGACGTCCATAAACAGCCCTTTTCAACATATCCCAGGCATGTTCGATAGGGTTCATGTCTGAAACTGTAGTCGAGCGATGTCGTTATCTTGAAGGAACGCATTCACAAGATGTGCACGATGAGGTCGAGAATTGTCGTCCATGAAGACAAATGCCTCTCCAATATTCTGCCGATATGGTTGCACTATGGGTCGGAGGATGTCATTCAGGTATCGTAAAGCCGTTTCGGAGCCTTCCATGACCACCAGTGGCGTACGTCGGCCCCACATAATGCCACCCCAAAACATCAGGGAACCACCACCTTGCTGCACTCGCTGGACAGTGTGTCTAAGACGTTCAGCCTGACCAGGGTGCCTCCAAACACGTCTCCGACGATTGTCTGGTTGAAGGCATATGCGACACTCATCGGTGAAGAGAACGTGATGCCAATTCCGTGGGGTCCATTCAGCATGTTGTTGGGCCCATCTGTACCGCGCTGCATGGTGTCGGGGTTGCAAAGCTGGACCTCGCCATGGACGTCGGGAGTGAAGTTGCGCATCATGCAGCCTATTGCGCACAGTTTGAGTTGAAACACGACGTCCTGTGGCTGAACGAAACGCATTATTCAACATGGTGGCATTGCTGTCAGGGTTCCTCCGAGCGGCAATCCGTAAGTAGCGGTCATCCACTACAGTAGTAGCCCTTGGGCGGCCTGAGCGAGGCCTGTCATCGACAGTTCCTGTATCTCTGTACCTCCTCCATGTCCGAACAACATCGCTTTGGTTCACTCTGAGACGCCTGGAAACTTCCCTTGTTGAGAGCCCTTCTTGACACAAAGTAACAATGCGGACGCGATCGAACTGCGGTATTGACCTTCTAGGCATGGTAGAACTACAGACAACATGAGCAGCGTACCTTCGTCCTGGTGGAATGACTGGAACTGATCGGCTGTCGTACCCCCTCCGTCTAATAGGCCCTGCTCATGCATGGTTGTTTACATCTTTGAGCAGTTTTAGTGACATCTATGAACAGTCAAAGGGACTGTATCTTGGATACAATATACACAGTCAACGTCTATATGCCGGAGATCTGGGAACCGAGGTGATGCAAAACTTTTTTTGATGTGTGTATATTTATTTTGTGTATGTTGAAAAACGATATTTCCAAAACAAGATTTTTTATTTTTCATTTTATGATTTTGTAAATGATCTTAATGTGAGTGCTTGGCCATGGCAATAATACAGCCTATGTTGTGTGAACCTGTGCAATTTTTAATTTATTTATTCACACATGTTGTACACCACCTATAGCTCTATGTGTACAGTCCTCAGCTCCACATATTTCTTTCTCTTTCCACCTGTGTTCTCTCATACATTACCCCTCCCCCTCTCCCCCCTCCACCTCCCACCACTGGTGTTTGCAGCTCTTGCCTATCTATTGGTTGTGACATCATTCCCACAAGTTGCATCATACTTTTTACTGATTCAGCGATTCCCACGCTTTGAACATTCTGTTATCAGGCACGTGGACAGCTAACGTCCAACGTGAACACCTGTGGCAGATCAAATTTCATGCCAACTTGCATTTTGTCACGTACGAAGCAAAACAGGATGTCACTTGTTAACAGTTATCGCGCACGTGGACAGCTAACACCCAAGGTGAACACCTGTGGTAGATCAAATTTCACCTGAACTTGCATTTTGTCACGTACGAAGCAAGACAGGATGTCACTGGTTTAGCCCTCATGTGGTTTCACACATGTGTATGCATGCATTTCGCACTTCCCTGCCACCACGATGGTCAGATTATTTCACCTTCAAGCGTCACCTGTTGTCAAGTCAGATCGGCGCCTTCCAATAAGCTCAAATGACATTCACCTCCTGCTCCTCTGCAAGTTGGTTTTCTCTACTCGCTTCGACCAACATAGAACCAAGTTCTCATCACCGTTTACACGTTAAAGGTAAAATATCAGAAAAACGAACCCTCGCTCTGTCATACACCGACCCGCCGAAATAGCGATTATTCTATTACACATGGTCCTTGTGGTTAGCGACAGGTTCGATGACACACACACACAGCCGTATCGTCTCTCTCAACCACCACGCTTCATAAACATTATAAACAGATAAAGAAAAAAACAGTTTTTTCAACATGTATGGCGTTAGGCCCTTTGTGAATTATTTTTTGGAAAAAATATCTACCATGCTCGAAAGGGGGCGTTAGCCCGAGTCCTAGGACACCTCGTACACGTCTCTAGCGTTATTGGTTCGTGAGATATCGGCAAAAATCACAAAAAACACGTGTTTACCCCAAAATCGAGTTTCCCAAATTTTTTAAAAAATATAACGAGTGGTCCATAGCAAAGAGGATGTCACTCCGAGTCCTTGGACCCGTCGTACACGCCTCTAGCATGATTGGTTCGCGAGATATTAAAAGCGAAAGACCTTTTAGTTTTGGTCTGTTATTTAAATAAAGAGCCTATAGGAAAGTAGGGGGCATCACTACGAGTGCTAGGACACCCTGAATGTTCAAATCCGACCATTGGTTAGCGAGATATCAGGTTCGGGGCCGATACGAGGGTGGCTCAATAAAAAGTGAGACAGCTCTGTCTTCATCCCACTACTTACAAAACACAAATTTTTGCTCTAGAGCCTTGAAATTTATTTTGGGGGTAGAGGGCATAGGGACATTTCATTTATGTCAAACAAACTGTTTTGTAAACTTCCTAGTTTCCAAAATATAGAATTTTCAAAATTCGATTGTTTTCAAAAAAACATAAAAAATAAAAAAAATATTACAAAAAATAAAGGTCATAAAGACCATTCGTTTACGCTATAGCACAACGTTCTATCATGTTTGGTTTTCAAACTTTCGCCTATTTTCGAAAACAAAAATTTTCATTTTTTTTTTTCTAAAATATAACGAGTGGTCCATAGCAAAGCCCCGTAATCCCGAGTCCAATGACACCTCATTCGTGAATCTCCGACAACGGGTTCGCGAAATGAAAATCCACAGCCTGCTTCCAGTCTCCGACCGGGTCAGGAATGGAATGAATGAAGCCCCCATCTAGTGGCGAGGATATGAACTGTGCCGGCTGCCGAGGCCTGACGCACTCCTCTGGGGCAATGATTAAATGAATGACGGTCCAATGACACCTCATTCGTGAATCTCCGACAACGGGTTCGAGAGAAAAGTCTATTTAAGTGTTTCAACTTCGCGCGGCGGCCATGTTGGTTTGTTGGGCACAGCGGCGTCAAGTGAAGCAGAACCATCATTACCCCCCTACACATGCGGCATTCACTTCTATTATATATGGTGTTCTGTGATGAAAGGTGTGCGTTAAAGTTTTAAGATACGATGTGCCCAAGGAGTCATGAGAATTGTTAGTACCTAAACACCTCGTTTTAGCGTTAGAAAGAACGGGAAAATTCAAAGAAAAATATTCGGCCCTGCTCAAGTAAACGGAATTCGGATCAATCGACGAACTTCAGACCTCTGTAGTTTCTCAAAGATTGTTGCAGGAGACGTTTGAAACTATTTGAGCAGATCTTTAGGAAGGACAACAATCGACTTAATAAACATAATATTCAATATAATTAATGCAAAAAGAATCGGGACAAATTGTCTGGAGGAATCAAGTGGGGACCGGAATGAGCTGAACATAAAGACCCCCCAGGGGTTGGCGACCACGGGACCCCAGCTGAGTCCGGCAATGCTTCCAATTACTTGTGCCGGGCTCCGCTCCGTCTTCTTTCCTGTCAAACTCCCTTTGTCAATTGTTCTCTTCCGACCCCAACAGTATTAGGGTATCCAAGGCCTAGGGAGTCTTTCACTTTCCCGCCTTAATTGGCCTTTTCCTCATCTTTCCTGATACCCTAATTCTTCGAGGGGTCACCCTTCTTTTTCTTTTCATGTTATCTCCTGCCTTCTGCTCAAGGCCCTCAAGGAGGCAGAGTGTGTGTAGCCACACCACTTCTGGTGCACCCTGGATAGTGCTACACCCTCAGGGGCTCACAGTATCTCCTGCCTACTACTCAAGGCCCTCAAGTCGGCAGGGTGAGTGTAGCCCCACCACTTCTGGTGCACCCTGGATAGTGCTACAACCTCAGGGGCTCACAGTATCTCCTACCTTCTGCTCAAGGCCCTCAAGGAGGCAAGGTGTGTGTAGCCCCACCACTTCTGGTGCACTCTGGATAGTGCTACAACCTCAAGGGCTCACAGTATCTCCTGCCTTCTGCTCAAGGCCCTCAAGGAGGCAGGGTGTGTGTAGCCCCACCACTTATGGTGCACCCTAGATAGTGCTACACCCTCAGGGGCTCACAGTATCTCCTGCCTACTGCTCAAGGCCCTCAAGGAGGCAGGGTGTGTGTAGCCCCACCACTTCAGGTGCACTCTGGATAGTGCTACACCCTCAAGGGCTCACAGTATCTCCTGCCTTCTGCTCAAGGCCCTCAAGGAGGCAGGGTGTATGTAGCCCCACCACTTCTGGTGCACCCTGGATAGTGCTACACCCTCAGGGGCTCACAGTATCTCCTACCTTCTGCTCAAGGCCCTCAAGGAGGCAGGGTGTATGTAGCCCCACCACTTCTGGTGCACTCTGGATAGTGCTACACCCTCAGGGGCTCACAGTATCTCCTGCCTTCTGCTCAAGGCCCTCAAGGAGGCAGGGTGTGTGTAGCCCCACCACTTCTGGTGCACCCTGGATAGTGCTACACCGTCAGGGGCTCACAGTATCTCCTGCCTCCTGCTCAAGGCCCTCAAGGAGGCAGGGTGTATGTAGCCCCACCACTTCTGGTGCACCATGGATAGTGCTACACCCTCAGGGGCTCACAGTATCTCCTGCCTTCTGCTCAAGGCCCTGAAGGAGGCAGGGTGTATGTAGCCCCACCACTTCTGGTGCACCCTGGATAGTGCTACACCCTCAGGGGCTCACAGTATCTCCTGCCTTCTGCTCATGGCTCTCAAGGAGGCAGGGTGTGTGTAGCCCCACCACTTCTGGTGCACCCTGGATAGTGCTACACCCTCAGGGGCTCACAGTATCTCCTGCCTTCTGCTCAAGGCCCTCAAGGAGGCAGGGTGTGTGTAGCCCCACCACTTCTGGTGCACCCTGGATAGTGCTACACCCTCAGGGGCTCACAGTATCTCCTGCCTTCTGCTCAAGGCTCTCAAGGAGGCAGGGTGTGTGTAGCCCCACCACTTCTGGTGCACCATGGATAGTGCTACACCCTCAGGGGCTCACAGTATCTCCTGCCTTCCAAGTCCCTCAATTCTCATTATTCGAGGGTTGAGGGCCCTCCTGTCTTATTTACATTCTTCTCCTTCTCCCATTTCCCTTAGGGGTCGATAACCTACTGTCGACCAACATATTATGTGCACTCGAGTTTGAAGGTTGTTTGTGAAGTAGCCAACAGACCTACATAAAATCCAAAAACATCATCATTTTCATCGTTCTATTTTACGTTAGTTCATGTAGGTTTCTAACTAACTGGTGAACCATGTCTTAATTCCCCATACAAATACTAACAGATATAAAATAAGTGAATTAATTTACGTATTTCACAATGATACAGCATATCTTTTTGATGTATAAGGATTATAACGCAACCAAGAACTACATTTTCCAACCACCCCGAGCCGAGAAAAAGTTACCATACAAAAATGATATCTTTGTTTCTTGGACACACAAAATGTTGAAATTAATAAACCAATTATACAACATTCCAATGAATATTGTGTTAAAATTTGGATTCGATCTGAGGACGGGTTTGTGAGATAATTCTTAAATGTGACGTATGGTTGAAACACGCTCAAAAACGGGCACTTTGTGTGTTCCAACTGCGATAAAAAATATTAAAATATAAATTAAAAATTCCAAACCTACATGAACTAACGTAAAATAGAACGACGAAAATGATTATGTTATTGGATTTTATGTAGGTCTATTGGTTACTTCACAAACAACCTTCAAACTCGAGTACACATAATATTTTGGTCGACAGTAGATTTTAGGCCCCTTAACACAACAATTATCATCAGAACATAATGAAAAACCGAGAAATCTTGTGTAAATAAGCACACATTTAGGGAGAAGAAGCAACACAGTGACTTCATGAAGAAATTGGGGAGAAGAGGAAGTCCTCAAGCCAACTAACAAGCTCCAACGTGCTCAATGAAAGGGCATAACGAAGAAAGAAAGAAAGAAAGAAAGAAAGAAAGAAAGAAAGAATTATAATAACACCGTCCCTTTTGACAGAACTACCAACTATTCAACGAAGAAAAGCGCTGATCAGCTATGATATAGAGTTTATGTTACGGCTTATCGCCACCGATAATGATAGTTGGTTCGCGACACGCTGTACCCGGACATCCTCCCTTTTACTGCAACTGAAGGTCACTCTCTGTTGTGTCCCACATCCAGTGCTGCAAGCAGCGCCCGCCGTGCGACTCAATCATTATATTGGACATGCACGCTGATAGGCGCCACGGCCTAGCGATTAGATAAGCACTGTACCTGGACTCGGCATAAATACAGATTGTTCCATTTCTGATTTAAATGAGACCGAAGTCTGAGATGTTCTGTGTCACATTACTGTGTAACAGATGCTTGCGCAGAAGAAAGTTCCTGGGACTTGCTTTATCAATAAAATTATATTTGTTCCATCTTAATACGCCAAGGTGTATGTTTCACAAAACTCAAACTCCTAAACCAGAGGAGTTAGAAGGTGCGGTCTGTACCTAAATCTTCCAAATCGTCTCAAATAGTACAGGAAAATCCTGCATTTCATGAAAAGTCAACGGAAATAGGCTATATTTATTTGTTTATAAAGTGCTTTTAAACAAAGAAACAGGATGATAGCCCCTGGAAAAAACTGTGTCGTGTACAGCCCGCATAGCACTAGGGCAGGGCGGGTAGTCTGTACACATGGGGCGCACGGGCCCGCTAGTTTAAGAATATTTACAGTCACCACCCCCTTAAAATTACTGTTGTAATCATTCAGTTGAGTATAACATAGGCCTATAAGAAGGCGGATGAAAAAGTATTTGCCCCTATTATTTTAGCAAAAAGAAAAAAGGTAGCCTACACACAGGTAATTACAAATATACGCACTGTTCTAAGGAAACTTACACTATGTTTCCACACAGTCTCCACATTTGTTCAGACATTTGTTCCATCGCAGCACTAAATTTGAGATGCCCCTTTGGTAGAATTTAGGCGGCTGACTGTGGAACCATCGATCGTCGGACTGGTGTCTTGGCGTCATCATTTCACGGGAATCGCTGTCCTGCCAGGAATTCCTTCAGCGGACCATGACATTGTGAGACCACATGTGTCAACCAGAACCGCCAACAAGCTCCGGTCATTTCACTGGGAGAGTCCGGACTACCCACCAGACAGCCCGGACTACGCCCCTAGTAATTCCCAAGTTTTATTTTTATTTTTTGAGAAAAAAAAACGGGGCAAAGACTTTTTGATCCACACTCGTATATCACAACACTTACTTGCTCATATCTTGACAATGCATAAGGTGCGGCGGAGTATGTTCAAAACACGATATTACAGTATTACCAACATTACATTTGCTACTATATGTGGAAGAACGTGAACCATTATTGAAACTATAGTCAAGCCATCATTACTTCTGACTTGACGTTTCAGGGTTACCCTAGAGTTGTCTAGCGGTCAGAAGGAAAATCCCTCGAACTAGACAATCACAGGCAGCCTTTCAAATTGATATATCACGACAAATTGAGTTTCGTTCGCGATGTCGCGATTTAGCGAAATAAACTCAGCCTAGCACTAACGTCAAGTCGCAAGTAATGAGGGCTTTACTATACTGTTCAATCCTTTTAAAGAAATATGCCAGAGCCCAATAATAATGCGAGTATATGGTTCGCTCGAGTAGGTCATGGGAGACACTGCAACAAACCGCTTTCAAATAACCAGATACAGTAAATAACTACCGGTATCCTTCCTTCCTCTGTAATGACGCTGGATATGTGCTACTTTGAGGAGTGAATTACTGTATTCATCATACAACACCCTAAAATAACAGACTCCACAAACACGCTCAAGTCCACGGGGACGAGTTCCTTAAGGAAGCAACAACACCACTCGCTCACTCGCCAGTGAGATCACTTGCCATTTCCTCTGCTATGCGTATCTGCTCGCTGGAGTGCTGAGAGTTTAGTACGTTTTGTAATTCAGAGCAGCGAGATTATGAAAGTGTTGGCCATTTCCTATCTGCCTGCGATCTCTTCACGTGGCTTGTTGCTACAATGAGGTAACTCTCTGCTGAACCGGACCCCGCCTTGCCTACATCCTAGACCCCAGGGTAGCGAACTCCTTGGACACTCGTTTGTAGAAGAATTACGATCCGTTAGCAGTCGCCAAGCTCTATCAAAATATAGCATTTGTAATAATTTAAGAAGGACGAGTGGTCCATAGGAAAGAGCACGTCAGCCCGAGTCCAACGATATGTCGCATGCCCATGGTTTCGCGAAATATACATAAAAGGTCAGCGTAGCCGAGCGGCTAGTGTCACTATTTTAAACCCCCCCCCCCCTTGCTCCCCTACTCGGGACTATGTTGAAACACTTCGCGCGTCGTCGCACATTTGTTTAATCTACTTGTGCGATACCTATTGTAAAGTGGATTTAGTAAGCCAGAAACCTTCCCTGAAGTGGACACAACATCTCACCCAAGTTTCATCGCTATCAGACGAACAGTATATGAACGCATACGGGACTTTGTTGAAACGCTTCGCCCGTCGTCGCTCATTTGTTGAATCTACTCATGCGCTACCTATTGTTAAGTGGATTTACTAAGCCAGGAACATTCCCTGAAATGTACACAACATCTCACCCAAGTTTCATCGCTATCAGACGAATGGTATATGAACGCATACGGGACTTTGTTGAAACGCTTCGCGCATCGTCACTCATTTGTTGAACTTACTCGTGCGCTACCTATTATAACATGGATTTACTAAGCCAAAAACCTTGCCTGTAGTATACACAACCTCGCACCCAAGTTTCATCGCTATCGGACGAATGGTATGTGAACGCATACAGGACTTTGTTGAAACGCTTCGCCCGTCGTCGCTCATTTGTTGAATCTACTCGTGCGCTACCAATTGTTAAGTGGATTTACTCAGCCAGAAACCTTACCTGAAGTGTACAGAACATCTCACCCAAGTTTCATCGCAATGGGATGAATGGTATATGACCGCATGTGGGACTTTCTTGAAACAAACGCACGCCATTTTGTTGAAGCTACCCGCGCCATCTATTGTAAATTGGATTTCCTACCCCTATACAAATTACGTTGAGTAACTAACGGGATTTCATGTTAAGAGCCTCATTTTCTATACCGGTAGTGGAGAGTGCTACTCGCATCCAGTCGGCCGTGTCTCGTCAAGAGCTACTGTTGCCTGGAAACGACTTGCCTTAGCTGACATTTGCGTTACGATTTATAGTGACTTGTATTCTCTTTGATGTTTTATGTCACGTCACGGAATAAAAAAAAAAGTATCCTATGTCCGTCTTCTGGTCCTAAGCTACCTCCTCACCAATTTTCAGCCAAATCGGTTCAGCCGTTCTTGAGTTATAAATAGTGTAACTAACACTACTTTCTTTTATATATATAGATTTGGCCGTGGCCTTAAGTTAGGCACCATCCCGGCATTTGCCTGGAGTAGAAGAGGGAAACCACGGAATATCACTTCCAGGATGACTGAGGTAGGAATCGAACTCGCCTCTACTCAGTTTTGCCTCACGAGGCAAAACGACGTGAATTGAATTTCTTGGCAGAGCCGGGAATCGAACCGGGTTTTCGCGGTTACAGTCAAGAATTCAAGCCACTACGTAACAATGCGGACGGTTAAAACGATAAATGCTGAGATTGTGAGGGATGAATAACCAGGATCAGGTGAAGAGGAAAAGACTATCGGTAGGACGACCATCCATTCACAATGACCAGTTTACAATATTATTGGAGTTATACTTAGATCTATTCATAGTTTTTATATTACAAAAGTATTTCCTACTGTCGAAAAATTGGAGAAATGTTTATCAGACTTTCCGAAAATGTCGAAAATATGGTGGGAAATGTGGAAACTAAATACATCTTACTTGAATATGCTCTGTGTCGAGGAAGCGCTATCAGACAGTGAGCGAACGCGGCAACGGCGCACCAACTTTCCTGCGGAACTCGCCTGCCGACAACAGCCACCAAAATCATAATAAATATCACTGCATATAAAGTAAACCCATTTATTTACATCACGGATAGTTCCATATCGCAAACGCTTAGTACATATGGATTACAACGCACCCAAGAATGAACTTCTACGGCAGTCCAGTTTCGAAATGCGAGCCTTTCACATTATTGATTGTTTTGTTGTTTGTGTTGGAGATTAAATTTTGAAACTTCACATACACACAAACAACATATCTGACTAACACATTTAAATTTGGTTATTGTAGCATATCGGCGTTGAGAGTTGTGAATCTCTTAAGTCGACGATTCCCTCGAAACCCGCCAAAAACCGGTACTTTTTACATTACACCTACCACAAAACATATTGAAATACGTTTCTAAAAGTTACCTTTATCATCAATCAACGCAGAAATAACAAGGAAACTGGTTCTGTTATTTGTTTTTCTGTAGGCCTTTCGGTTATTTTGCCATTTAACTCCAAACTCGGGTGCACATAATTTCTGCGCCGACAGTTGGTTCGATAGCACAGAGTGAACGGATACTATTTGTTCAAATTTAGAGAAGTGATTCCTGAATGGAAAAGAAACAACAGTTCAATGGAGCATCTGTCAGACAGCTTATACAAGTGGAATAAGGCTTCCTCACCTCAGTGCGACTTTGGATTTGAAAGACAGACCATCCAGCATATTGTGGAGGACTGCAGCCTTCGAGCCTATTATGGGAACCTGAAAAACTTGCATGATGCAACGCAGCCTGCTCTTGATTGGATTTCAAATTTGAATATTAACTTGTAAACCTGAACATTTTATAATTTTGCTTATTGCTGAATGTGTGTCTTCTCATCAAAATTGATTGTAATATTTGTTGTTCTTATAATGCTAATTTATATGAGTAATGTGTTCCTTAGCTTGTAATTATGTAGATGTGCCATGCCATACGTTAAATAAATAAACAATAGTACATTATGCAACGAGTCTATAATGGCAATAATTAAGACACGAGTATGTTTATTAAAGGAGCGTATGCGAGTTTTATAATTTCCATACGAGTGTCTTAATTACTATTATAGGCGAGTTGCATACTACTGTTTATGTTCGACGAAAATTATAACTTTATTATATGTTTTAACATAAATATTGATAAATATCTGCGGGATTCAGTTAGTGAACAGGGCGCGCTGGGTGGTTTGCTGACTAAACAGAGCGCATGCGTGGGTCAAAGAATTTCGAAAGCAGAGACCATTTACTTTGTTTCGCAATGCTATTGTTTACAGACCGCCTGATGTCTAGTGCCCATCAGAACTAGCATTCCCTAATATTGTCACCGAAGTCGTTTGAAAGCAATGCCCTGTGTAGAAATTGGAGTTGGGGTATTAAGGTACAGTGCTATTTCTTGTCTCATATTCGCCAGCTTATTTACGCGAACATATGGACGGTGCAGTTTCCATGTCGGTAACTTATAGAGAAGGATGCTGTGTTGCTAACTTCTGGACGTAGATTCATAAGGGGCCTATAACCTCGATGTTAGGCCCCTTAAAGCAACAATTATCATCATCATCATCATCATCATCATAAATTTCTTGCATATGTCATAGTAATAATAATATCGTATTGCCTCGGGTGCCGGGTGCAAGCTTTGTTATTTGACACCCAGAGGGTAGCTTACATGTCTAATTTCGTTGTTCCTTGACTATGAAAGTCAAGGAGGTTAGATGTTAAATATCGAAGCACCTTGAACACTATAGCGCTTTCTAGTAGAGAAATGAGGAACTTTGTGTTGGCGGAAACTCCCGAGATTAATTTTGCCATTATGAACTCTGCCTACTGAATTCAAATGGGTTCTTTAACATGCCAACATCGTATGACATGCGTGTCGTATTTTTGCCGCCTTTCAAAAAAAAAATCACTTACCACGGTCAGGAGCGAACCTGCAATCTTGGGGTTAGTAGACCGACACGATATCCACTCACCCACCGTGGCAAGCTATAATATTTTCTTGTTACCGTAAATGTTCGTGCTGATTTTGTCTTTGTGTTTGGGATTGTAACTACAATGGTTGATCCGATATCAAATCCTGTAATTCATGTCCGACATGTTGGTTTTTGAGCACATGCGTGAAGTTATCTTTACCTAATTGGTCAATGAATGAGCTCTGATTGGCTGGAGAAACTGTTTCATAATGAAGAATAGTACTCTAATGACCCTCATTATGATACAGTTTTCTGACGTATAATATTTACATTTCGATATCGTCGAACATAAATAAATAACAAAAGTTTGGTGCTTTTCAGTCGGTCAACACGAATGTACCCAAAAGAGCTGGATTATGCCCTAATCCTGAAATAAATTACATAAGATTAATAAATACACTAGGATGACCAGTTTCGATCGTCAAGCGATCATCATCAGATCCATTACACTTGGGCTATAACATCTATGTTTGAGAATACAGGTGAAAAATATATACAATATGTACAATTATTTAGTTGCAGTGTTGGTATTGCAACAGTCGGTGTATGTAAAAAATATGGTATATCTAATGTTAGGTAAACTTCTAAAATAGTGATGAAAATCAGGAATTTGTCTGTTAGGGGTGATTATATGGTTTTACAAAATCAACTATGGTTATACTGAAATAATGCAAGCTTATACTTATCGAGTTGTCTCTAACTGGAACTTGAAGCAGTTGCGTGTTTCCATAGACACCAGTTGTAGTCGACTAACCCCGAGTGTTCGCTGGGTGGAACTGGTTTTCCCCTTCCTCCCCCTTTAGTTGCTATGTTCTTCCAGAGGTCAGCGCCATGTATATTTGTGTGACTTTGCCAAATCTAGATAAAAGTGTATGCTATTGAATGCAGGAGTCTGCAACTACTAAAGACCGTGGAACTATCTTCGCCACGCATGGGCTAAAAAAGCCATTTATACTAAGCGGTACATGGTCTATTGAAGACGTCCCGGCACCTTTAATACTGCCGCGCATATCGGCCTAGGTTTATTGCAGAAAAATGTACATAGTACACCTGATCCAAATAACATTTACCTATAAACACCACTATTTTCCCCCTTTTTTATCTGGCTTGGCTGTATCGCTAAGTTGTCTCGTTTTCGACAGGGTGTGTTTTTTAGTAGAGCGAAAAGGGGTGAACTCTCCATAAAAGTGTGTTCATTTAGATTGTTGGGATTGTTTTGTTTGGCTAGGTGAATCTCGATTGCTTCTTTTATGTCGAGAGCTCTGCCTTTCGATTCGTGATGAATTATTTTTAGATCAGTCTCGATTTTAGTGAAGCTGTGCCCCGTGTCACACATATGTTCGCATACGGCTGAATGTGTTCCGTATCTTATCGCATTCCTATGTTCATTATAACGTGTATCTACTCGTCTTCCGCTCTGTCCAATGTAATTTGCTTGACAACCAATGTCTTGGCATGTAATAGAATATACCCCTGACTTTGAATACGGGTCTTGTTTATTTAGATTGCTATTTTGCAGGTGCCTCCCGGTCGTATTATTCGTTGTGAATGCTATTTTATGCCTTGCTTTTTGAATACATTAGTGATTTTATATGTGTTCTCATTCACATAGTTGAATCGCGCGAATTTTTTCTCATTAATGTCCGGTTTTGGAATCATTTTATCTTTATTTTTATGTTTGGCTACAATTTGGTCTATTTTGCTTGGCGGGAAATTGTTTTCCTTTGATATTTGTTTAATGGTTCTTATTTCCTTATTATAATTGTCTGTTGACATGGGTATGTTTAAAGCTCTGTGCACCATTGAATTGAACCCCGCTAATTTGTGCGTACTGGGGTGATTAGACTGATTGTCGATTGCATGCGAGGTTTGTGTGGCTTTTCGGAATATGGAGTATGAAGGCTCGTTGTCCTTACGTTCAATAGATATGTCGAGATAATTTATTTTTCGATCACATTCGGATTCCTTGGTGAATTTGATTGAGTGGTGTAGGCTAATAATGGATTGAAGAATTGTTTCTTCGCTTGTTAATTCAGTATCGTAGATGCAAATTACATCGTCTACGTATCTTTTCCATATTACTATTCCCTTTGTTGGAAGTCTTTTCTAAAAACTCATTTTCTAGTGCATTAATGAAGATGTCAGCGATTAATCCGCTTAGTGGTGATCCCATCGCTAATCCTTCTGTTTGTGTGTACATTTTATTGTCGAATTGAAACGCGTTTTGGCCGAGGACAACCCTCAGTAGTAGCACGATCTCTTCAGTTTCTTTTTCCGAATTGTTGGATTTTAAGTTATTTTCGATAGTGTTGATTGCATCATTAATAGGAATATTGGTGTACATGTTAGATACATCGAAAGATACAAGCCTCAAGCTAGGTTTCATTTGGAGGGTGTTCAATGCTGTTACTAATTCCGTTGTGTTTCTTAACAGAGTTGTCTTTGTCGTTGGAAAGGCGGCGTTTTAAGATTTTTAGTAACTCTTTGCTGATTTTGTAATTAGGCGCATTCCTGCAATTGACTATTGGTCTCATTGGGCACTCATTTTTGTGTATTTTTGGTTGTCTCCCCAATGACGGTATTTTCGGGTTCATGTTTATTACTTTTGATTTTTCAGCTTTGGTCAATATGTATTCTGTTTCTTTTAATACACTTTTTATTTGTTTTTGGAATTTATTGGTGGGGTCTTTTGCTAATTCCTTGATTTCGTTGTTGTTTAGGAATTCGACTGTTTTTTCAATGTATTCTGTTTTGTTCAAAATTACTGTGGTATTTCCCTTATCTGCTTTTGTGATGATTAAGTCATGTTCTTTTATTTTTTGTTTCAATGACTTAATTTCTTTTAGTTGTTTGTTGTTTTGAGTGAAATTGTTTTCGCCCTCTCGTTTGAGGATTTTTTTTGGCTTCGTTGGTGGCAAGATTTTTGGTTAATTCCCTGTCTTCTGCTGGGAGCTTGTGACTGGCTATCTCGATATCTGTGATTAACTGTTTTATATTACGGTTCGTGTGTGCGTCTGTGCAGTTGTATTTCAAACCATTGTCTAGCATATCCATTTCATTTTGAGAGAAGGTTACGTTCGTTCTGTTGTTTACCCTGCTGTGGAAATTGAATTCATTGTTATTCGTGTGTTGTTCACTAGGTTGATTATTCTGTGTTTCTCCTAGTTTTCTAAGTTTATATTCTAGAGTATCGTGTTTCCTCGTTGCTCTGATTTTGATGGTGTCATGTAGGTGCTCGGTAAAACTGTCCCATTGGGATGCGTGCCAGAAGTTACTTAGCTGCACACGATTAAACAAATAGCAAAGGAAAACAATTTCCCGCCAAGCAAAATAGACCAAATTGTAGCCAAACATAAAAATAAAGATAAAATGATTCCAAAACCGGACATTAATGAGAAAAAATTCGCGCGATTCAACTATGTGAATGAGAACACAAATAAAATCACTAATGTATTCAAAAAGCAAGGCATAAAATAGCATTCACAACGAATAATACGACCGGGAGGCACCTGCAAAATAGCAATCTAAATAAACAAGACCCGTATTCAAAGTCAGGGGTATATTCTATTACATGCCAAGACATTGGTTGTCAAGCAAATTACATTGGACAGAGCGGAAGACGAGTAGATACACGTTATAATGAACATAGGAATGCGATAAGATACGGAACACATTCAGCCGTATGCGAACATATGTGTGACACGGGGCACAGCTTCACTAAAATCGAGACTGATCTAAAAATAATTCATCACGAATCGAAAGGCAGAGCTCTCGACATAAAAGAAGCAATCGAGATTCACCTAGCCAAACAAAACAATCCCAACAATCTAAATGAACACACTTTTATGGAGAGTTCACCCCTTTTCGCTCTACTAAAAAACACACCCTGTCGAAAACGAGACAACTTAGCGATACAGCCAAGCCAGATAAAAAAGGGGGAAAATAGTGGTGTTTATAGGTAAATGTTATTTGGATCAGGTGTACTATGTACATTTTTCTGCAATAAACCTAGGCCGATATGCGCGGCAGTATTAAAGGTGCCGGGACGTCTTCAATAGACCATGTACCGCTTAGTATAAATGGCTTTTTTAGCCCATGCGTGGCGAAGATAGTTCCACGGTCTTTAGTAGTTGCAGACTCCTGCATTCAATAGCATACACTTTTATCTAGATTTGGCAAAGTCACACAAATATACATGGCGCTGACCTCTGGAAGAACATAGCAACTAAAGGGGGAGGAAGGGGAAAACCAGTTCCACCCAGCGAACACTCGGGGTTAGTCGACTACAACTGGTGTCTATGGAAACACGCAACTGCTTCAAGTTCCAGTTAGAGACAACTCGATAAGTATAAGCTTGCATTATTTCAGTATAACCATAGTTGATTTTGTAAAACCATATAATCACCCCTAACAGACAAATTCCTGATTTTCATCACTATTTTAGAAGTTTACCTAACATTAGATATACCATATTTTTTACATACACCGACTGTTGCATTACCAACACTGCAACGAAATAATTGTACATATTGTATATATTTTTCACCTGTATTCTCAAACATAGATGTTATAGCCTAAGTGTAATGGATCTGACGATGATCGCTTGACGATCGAAACTGGTCATCCTAGTGTATTTATTAATCTTATGTAATTTATTTCAGGATCAGGGCATAACCCAGCTCTTTTGGGTACAATCGTGTTGACCGACTGAAAAGCACCAAACTTTTGTTTACTAAGGCAACACTGAAAAATGGCTTCAAACCTCATAAATAAATAAATCAATCATCACCCTGTGGCACTTCGCATGGACCGAAGTGAATCCACACGCACACTACTCAAACAGCAGAACCGTAAAATACGGGGAGGGCAGAGGGTCATTCCCCCCCCCCCCCCTCTTCAAGTATTAGATGCAAGACAAAATTAAAAGTTGCAAGTAAAATAGCCCGAAACTATTCTTTACATGATTTCATACTACCCCCCTCCCCCCTTGCACTACAGCCCATGAAGAGCCTAGGCCTACCAAGCGACCGCTGCCCAGCCATTTGGCCTGCAGATATTGGGGTGACACGTAATCAGCGCATCGCGTCCCCTCGGCCGTTAATCTTGGTTTTCATGATCGGGGCACTGCCTCACTGCCAGAGAGTTACTCAATTGTCCTCACGAGGCTGAGTGCACCCAGTTCCAGCCCTCAGGTCAGTTTCTAAAATCCCTGACTGAGCCGGGAATCGAACCCGGGGTCTCCGGGTGAGAGGCGCGAGCGCTACCCAATCACCACGGGGCCGGCGATGTCATACTACGTTAGGCGGAAAATAGGAAAAGCCATATTGCCTCGCTTAGTCGTAATTTCCTTATTCTGTACTCTGATTTACAAAATATGAACGGTGAAAGCTGTCATCCGCTTGAAGGGTGAGGTGAGGAGTGGAGAAGAGAGGGGCAACTTCCTCCAAGTCACTTGGAATGTTATGAGTCATGATCTGTCTCAGTGGCAACGCAGCATTTCCCCACATGCTAGCTTTGACAGCTGTCAGCGTTCATTATTGGTAATACAGAGTATACCGAACAGTCTGTTTCCCCCTCCCCGGTTTCCCTCAAAGGCGCTTTCTGCTTACCTCGACGATCCTAAAAGGTGCATTTTTGAACTATTATTTATGAGCCCCAAAATAAACAAGATAAAATAACACTGACTTTTTCCTCGCGCATCTCGTGTTTTAGCACACCCTGCGCATGCGCCGCATCGAGAACGTGACGTCAGAAGCTTGACATTTGGCGCTACGCTTGTGTGGAGCTCCAGAAGTTCATCAGTTTATGTCTGAACTCTCTTGATTACTTCGTTTAAATTTGTGAAGTTTGTACTCCGTTACTGCTCGTCGTACGGTACTTCAAGCTGTTGAGCAGAGAGAAATTTTTCGATGACGAGGAGGGTTAAGGACTACCTCAGATCTACGATGGGACCAGGCTGTTCCAAGCCCACGAGTTTGTGTATGCGTACACGCGAGTACTCAGCAGTAATGCTCGGAGTGGGTTGGAGAGGGACTGGGGGTGATAGCCAATACGTCCCTGGCCGATGGTCAGCACAAGTCCATGTCATTCCTGCCAGTCTTGATGTACCCACTGCGCAGTGACGGCATCCCCCACAGCAGAGCTGTATTGCATGTTGTAGGTTTACTCGCGCAAGGCGGTGAGTAATCCACTCCATACAGCAGCTCAGCTGGAACAGCCTGAATTAGATGGAATCATTGCTGTCTAGTGGTCACCTACTCGGAAGTGGTTGATAAGCTAGATAGCCCGCGTCTTGCTCAACATCATGTTAACAGAGATCGACGGCAGTCAGAGCTCGGTTCATTTGCTCAACGATGACAAATGTGTAATTCATATTTCGATTGTATTTTTATTAGAAATAATGAACCCAAAAGTCATCTTTGTTCTTTTGAAATAGGCTATAGCGTTAGGCCTTCATTGCCGTGTTATTTCAAACTTTGAAGCCTTACACTAAAAACGAATTCCCCTGGTAGGTAGGCAAGTGCAGTTTATTCATTTGACTCCCCCACATTTGCGAGGAGTTTTACGCCCCTGTATCCGAAAATGAATTTTGTTCATAGTAGTTGGCAGTGATGGCCCGCTCGATCATCGGAGTTTAATTTTACTTGTGGAGGCATCTGAAAAGGCCCGTGCCACTTCGTACGAACCGTTGAGAGAGTCCATACGCACGCTTCTTAAACACTGTCTCCTGTCAGGAATAGGGATGATCGATCCTCTTAGTCGACCAAGCGATTTATTGTTTCATTTAGGGCTTGCGACTTTATCCTCAACCGCGGTACTTGAATGAATGTGGAATTTATGTGACGTTATTGTGGTGTCCTTACTAGCGCGTGTGCCTGTAACTAAGGTCTACGCTGGGGGTAAGAACAACTTTCCCACCACCAGTGGCGTATTCTGTGAGCTGGCAAGGCTAGCACATGCATGTGTGAATGTTAATTTGTATGAAATGGAAAGAAAGGTCCCCTTTTTTTCCTTTTCTTTTGACTGTAGAAAGACCACCGATGCCATCAGGAGACTCCTAGCTCTCTACGGCCACCTAAACAGAATGGACCACCACATACTGTCAAGGTAGCCAAGAAGGGTAAAGCCACTGGGTCCTTGTGGATCAAACAAATTGAGAAGGATCTTAATATTCAGCAAGACAATAAATGACAGCCTTTCCTCACGTCCATCACAGAAGATCACCACAACGCGACCAGGAAGTGGTCCGAGGAACGTCAGATCGAGTTCAGCAAGAAAGTGAAACATTACTGGTCCAAGAGAAAGGTTCAACATTTCAGCACAAAATCAGCCACCAAACAAACCACCACAAGCGGCAGACAACAGCTAAACCACCGTTGTCCATAGCGGGCCCAAACGACCAAAGAAGAAGAGAGGGTGAAACATTTCCTAAATTCTCCATCATCATTAAGGTTATGTTGAATGCAGAAACAAATGAGAACAGAGTATTTCAGATATTCATCCTCCTTTAAGTAACGATAATATCCATTACGAAAGCGGGTTCGGTGGCGTAGTAGATAGTATGCTGAACTTCTATGCCCAAGATAGCGGGTTCAAACCTGGCCGAAATCGTCGGATGTTTAAGAGCGTTAAAATACCTCAGTATGCCTTCCTTCGCGCGGGAAGTAAAGCCGGCGGGCCCATGTCAGAGTTATGGCACGTAAAATACCCTACCACAGCAATTGGTGTGTATAGCAAAACTTTGAGATGATATCTGGCTGCTTAGAAACGCTCTGTCAAGTGCCAACGTTCGCCGCTAGGTGTTACTGACACTAGCATCTGGTAGCCAACTTGTTGGGCACCCTCGGGAGTTCAATCAAATATACCCAGCTATGGCCATTGGCTGCAATTCATATATAATAATAATAATGAACCAAAATCCTTAAAAATATGCTAAAATGCCTCAAAAATATAAAATGGTATAATATATTCCACGGCTTTGGTGGCGTAGTCGGTAAGGTTCAGTGCCATTTCGTCCAGCTCGGTTTTACAAATTATTACACAATTTAATGAGTGCCATGTCGTCCAGACGAAATGTTGATAAGGGTTGAGGCAGTGCAGATAGTCTGAGTCAATAACCCCTGTGCTTACAGGTTGTGGGATGATTTTGAACCAGACGTACATTCTGTGCGTATTATTCAATCTATTCCTTTTTTGAGTATTTTCCTTCTAAATTCCGTTTTGTAAGTATTACCGCTCTCCATTTTGTGAGTAGTTTCAATCTGAGTTCCTTTTTTGTAAGTATTTTCCTTCTCACTTAATTTTCGTTCTGGTTTACACTTCATTGTCATTTTCGCTATCACCCAGACCGTTAGGGGCCGATAACCTAGATGTTAGGCCCCTTAAAACAACAATCATCATCATCATCATAATTATCACCTGATTTGTTAAAAGATTTGTTTCTATTCTCAGTATGTTGTTTACATTATAAGCATTTCATTGTAAACTATAGTTGACTGGTGGCTAACGAGCGGAGTGAGTAACGTCCATTATTACAAACATCAAAAAATTACTTATTTCTAACAAGAAACGCAATGAAATGAAACAGTTATTGTAGAACTGTCAATCGTAGGTATTTGGACGACATAGCACTAGTGGGCCGGCAGAGAGTCAACCCACCTGCCTCTGTTCGTGGAATTTGGACGAAATAGCACTAGTGGGCCGGCAGAGAGTCAACCCACCTGCCTCTGTTCGTGGAATCTGGACGAAATGGCACTAGTGGGCCGGCAGAGAGTCAACCCACCTGCCTCTGTTCGTGGAATTTGGACGAAATGGCACTAGTGGGCCGGCAGAGAGTCAACCCACCTGCCTCTGTTCGTGGAATTTGGACGAAATGGCACTAGTGGGCCGGCAGAGAGTCAACCCACCTGCCTCTGTTCGTGGAATTTGGACGAAATGGCACTAGTGGGCCGGCAGAGAGTCAACCCACCTGCCTCT
Source organism: Meconema thalassinum (assembly GCA_946902985.2). Classification (NCBI taxonomy): domain Eukaryota; kingdom Metazoa; phylum Arthropoda; class Insecta; order Orthoptera; family Tettigoniidae; genus Meconema; species Meconema thalassinum. The sequence goes on from OX336401.1 coordinate 177,165,095, forward strand.
GTTCGTGGAATTTGGACGAAATGGCACGACACCGTCGGTAACATGCTGAGCTTTGCGGGTTTTTCAAGAGCGTAAAAATCCCTCAGTATACCTTCCTTCGACGGGGAAGTAAAGTCGGCGGACCAATGTCATAGATTTATGGCACGATAAAGAACCTTCCACTAATTACAATTGTGTGAAGCTAAATTATAGGTTAAATTTGATCAACACTCTTAGGTTCCAATGTTCGTCGCCAGGAGCCCAGTGCCTTGGCATCTAGTAACAAAGTCCAGGACTAGTTGTTCGTTGACGGTGGAGTTTAGTAGCAAAAGTTGGAACCAACTGAAAATCGAATGTATGCAGTCCGTACTTAAATAAGTAAAAATAAAATAAAAAAAACAGATAACACACACTAATACAAGCCGGCCCCGTGGTGTTGGGGTAGCGCGCCTGCCTCTCACCCGGAGGCCCCGGGTTCGATCCCCGGCTCCGTCAGGGATTTTAAAACTGGCGTGAGGGTTGGAACGGGGTGCACTCAGCCTCGTGAGGACAATGGAGTAGCTGTCTGACAATGAGACAGCGCCCCGATCACGAAAACCAAGATTAACGGCCAATGGGACCCGACGCGCTGATCACGCGTCACCCCAATATCTGCAGGCCGAATGGCTGGGCAGCGGTCGCTTGGTCGGCCTTAGCCCGTCATGGGCTGTATAGTGCCAGGGGTTGACTTGTTTTTTGACACACTAATACAGCCATCACAATTAACACCGGTTATCGGACAGATTCTACACACATACAAAGTACACGGGGCTATATGACCGCATTGTAGCAGCCCCTAAACTTAGGAACCAACCAACCAATGTTCAAATAATGATATATAATTTAAGAAAATGAACTAAATTTTAAAATGATAAAAGACTCTCTACAATGTGGGCACTATGATCAGGATTTGTGTGTAAGTTAGCAAGGTCTGTGGTAAACCAATGAAAAGATGGCACGTCATCAAACTTCTGACATTGGTTATCAGTGATTTAGAGAGAAAAGCTGTCCTCCATCTATTTCCCTTCACTCTAGGTACCCGTCTGTCATAAGATCAGGTGTTACAGCGCACTGCGTACTTGAAGGTCACGCGCACAGGAAGCGTGTGTTTGTCTGGTACCACAGGTATTTGGACACGTGCGTGCTGCACTGCAGCAGAGCGCTTAGCGACCAACAGGGGAGTCCCTGATATATTACCGAACTACAGAACCCAGCTAATGTATCACTCACAGCATAAAACAAGTAGTTCCGTGACGAACTAAAGAGCCTACTTTTCTTAAAATTTAAGATTCATGCTCATCTATATAGAACTATCTAGAATAATGACGAAATCAAGTTGGTATTACTAACATTTCTAAGTACTGCAGTTTGAAATACACATGAAATAGAATAGTGTAGCCTAATATAGTACAGTAACCTACTACAGTTGGCAGCCGTGGTGACTCTGAATATGTTCTTAGTTCCATCTCTTAATGTATAGAATGCACATCAAAATTTGGTTGAAGTCAAATGGACGTTACATGCTGTTTGCTATTGGATTTATTAGTGCGCGTAAAATCATGTTGGAAACAATGTCCTGTATGTGATGCTCAGAATTAATATGAAATATCACGATCTATTATGGTACCAATTTTGGATAAAATCCATTTGTTAGTACAGAAGTTATATGTAATTAAAAATTTGACCTATCAGCCGGCTATCATGTTGGCAGGACTTACTTACTCCAAATTAATCTAGAATGTCAGGTACTATATGTGTGCAAAGTTTAGAGCTAAATACTTGCATACTTTCTGATATATTGATATTAGGGTTAAACAAGTAGAGAGAGCATTTATTAGCAGTTGAAACCCCTGTTGGTTCTTACGCATAGTTATAACTGTTATGGTACACAAAGCACATACGAGATTTGGTTGAAATCCATTTGTTAGTATAGAAGTTATATGCATTTAAAAACTGGATCTATCAGCAGGCTTAGAATCATGTTGGCAACACTGGCATGTATCGACTTCTGAGAATTAATCTGGAATGTTATTATCTATATTATCGATATGTGTGCCAATTTTGGAATAGTTCGCATGCATAACTCCTGAGATATTCAACATAGAGCTCAAATTTCAATTGCGATTTTTCAGCATTTGGTAGCACTGACGTCAATTTTAAATATGGCCGTGAGATATTCAGGTATAGATATTTACTCTTACCAAATTTTGTTTCGATAACTGCAGCCGTTTAGGAGTTGATAGTGGGGACACTCACACAGACAGACGTACATTTTCCCGGGTAAGTCCTCTTCTCACTATTGCAAAGTGAGAAAAGTAAGCTAAGAATTCTATTTCTGTATTTAAATGAGACACAGAAATACGAGATTCTTCAACCGACTACTATTTCTCGGTGTGTCACATTACTGTGAAACAGTAGTCCCTTCACAAGTGCTAGTTTACTAAGAGCCTCACAATGCTCAGAACAATAGAGTAGTATCGATTTCATCAAGCGATAAATGCTATTTCCAACACTACATTGAGGTAGAAACTGAAAAGAGAAGTAGAGATTCCATACGTATGCCATTGTTGGGGCAAAGCTTTCCTGACGGTCAACACGAGTAAGGTCTATGCCCAAATTAGATTAGGTGGGAAATCACAAACGGAAGCAATTATACAGAAAATTAATCTGATTTCGTCGAATATAGATTTAGGTATTAAGTTGAAAGCCTTTGTCTGGAGCGTGGCGCTCTATGGAAGTGTAACTTGAGACTGTTGGTGCATCAGATTAGCGGAGAATAGAAGCATTTTTGAAGTGGTGTTACAGGAGAATGATGAAGATCACATGGGTGGTAACAAATGAAGAAGTACTAAGACGAGTTGGAGAGGAGAGATGTTTCTGGTGACTGCTAATGAAGAGAAGAGATAGGTTGGTAGGACACAAACTAAGACACCCAGGAATAACAAACTTAGGTCTAGTTACGGAAGGAAGGGTCGAGGATAAGAACTGTAGGGGTATACCAGGTTAGGATATGTTAAACAGATAGTCTCGGATGTAGTCTAAAGTGTGGTAGCTATGTAGAGGTGAAATGATTAGCTCAGGTCAGGGAGCCATGGAGGGCTGCATCAAACCGGTCAAAAGACTCAAGAATCTCGGTTACATTGATACTCTTTTATTACGACACAATTTCCAGTCCCATGGATATCGTTATAACAATTGTATACCGAGTGGTCTCCTCTGAAAGCGATAAGCCCGGTAATGAAATAAGATGACGAAGGTCAAGAGAGGAGGAACACAAAGGGAGGAAGTGGCCAACTCAAGGTCAGGTGCGAAATGTGATATCAGTAAGACTAATATGGTTTATTGTGTACCGGATGTAGTGACGTCAATTCCCGGTGTAGTCAGTTGGAATTTGAGGGTGCTCAATTCGAGAGAGGTAGTTTTACTGGCACATTAAAAGATCCCCATCGGGGCAAAATTCCGAGATTATTATTATTATTATTATTATTAATTTATACAGTACATGTAACACATTGCTGGTGCATTGCAACATAACTATACGGGTTTCAGGGAACCAAAGTATAGTTACTGAAACAGCAACTTCTAAGCTGGAATGTAGTCATGAACTTCCGAACGATTCTGGTTGTTGAGAGAACTACTGCCTTCTGCATTAGTTTGTACAGTTGAGTATCCATATCCAGTTCTTTAAGGCCTTGGAGCAAGGTACTTGGGATCACGCTCTTACTTGAGACAGTGATAGGTCTACATGCCATGGTCTTTTGATAGGGTCTACCAACTCGCTATATTTGCTGATATTTTCTATGTGTTTTGACTGGAGATTCTTGTTGTTAGGAATCGCAACATCAATCAAGGTAGTTTGCTTGATTTTCTTGCTGACAACCACCAGATCCGGCCTGTTGTGTGATGCCCATTGATCGGTCAAAATAGTTCGGTCCCAATACAACTTGCATTCATTGTTTTCAAGAACACACTCTGGCTGATATTGGTGGTACGGAACTTCCTTTCCTTTTAGAAGCTGAAACTTAACAGCCAATTATTATTATTATTATTATTATTATTATTATTATTATTATTATTATTAAGGCTTTTGATAACGTTGATTGGAATAAGTTGTTTGACATTTTTAAAATCATTGGAACAAAGTACAGAGATAGGAGGGTGCTCCACAATCTATACAGAGACCAGCGTTAGCGAGCTTAGCTACCACTGTCGGAGGAGGAAAGCTTTCTTTAATGAAATGACAATATTGGCAACAATGAATGCCAAATAAGAAACAACAATAATATGACCTTGCCCACCAGAACGAAGAATCCTAAGGAACATATTGGGGCCAGTACAGAGAGCAGATGGCTAATGGAGGAATAGTGACTTGTAAACTTACGGACACGATGCGTAAGAGAAGGATTACATTTCATGGCCACCTCACACGAATGAGCAACAATAGGATGACCAAAAGGATATTCACTTACATTTGCAAATTAAAGTCCACCTCAAAATGGGTTGAGGAAACAAGAACAGATCTCAAAGAAGTTAGCATCACTCAAGAAGATATTCTCAACAAATCACTGTTTCGAAGGAAGGTTGATCTACATTTAAAGGGTTTCAGAAAAAAACCTAGCTGAAAACCCAAGGTCATCTGGTTTGAAGAAAGAAAGAATGAAAGAAAGAAAGGAACAGGAGACTCAGTGAACTCATGAAGAAATTTTAGTCAGGAGCTGCCCCAGCCATTATTACTATTCTTATTCTATCAACTTTGGCCTCCTGTGGACTGCGGTAAACAATCTCTTTGTTCATACGGTCGCTAATTCTTCAGACCAGATGACCTTGGTTGGTTTTTGAACCATGTTTTACCCTGAAACCGTTTGAATATATCAACCTTCCCCCGAAGCCTGTTCTGTTTAGTAACCCTTCTGGATTAATTAAAACTTCTTGGAGATCATTTCTTGTTTCTTCTATCTATCATTATGTCCGGCTCCGTGGATAAATGGTTAGCGCACTTGGCTTTGGCCCGAAGTGCCCCGGGTTCGATTCCCGGCCAAGCCATCAGGGATGTTAATCTCCTGGGGTTGATTCCCACGGCTCGGGGAATGGGTGTGTGTGACGTCTTCATCATCATTTCATCCTCATTACCACGCGCAGGTCGCCCACGGGCCGTCAACTAGAAAGACTTGCACTCGCCCTCTCCGTAGGCCACTCGATTATTATTATTATTATTATCATTACCGACAGTAGTGGCTACGCTGGCTAAAGCGCAGCATTAGGTCATGGGGCCAAGCTCTCTGCCGACTCGGTAGACGCGTGGGTTCGAGCCCCACCGTCGGCCGTCCTTGAAATGTTTTTCCGTGGTTTCCCCATTTTCAACACCAAGCAAATGCTGGGATGGTACCTTCTGACAGGCCACGGCCGCTTCCTTCCACATCCTTGCCCGGTTTCATTCACCATCATTCATTTCATCTCTCATGAACTCCTATCATGAGGTTGGCGTCAGGAAGGGCATCCGGCGGTAAAAACCATCGCCACAATGACTTCCATCGCATCTCATCCCCGACCCCGTTGGAAAACTGGAATAATAAGGGGTAGACATACATTATTATTATTATTATTATTATTATTATTACTTGCGTTCATTCCTCTTTAGAGAGAGCACTAAAAACACGAAACACTGGGTTTTGATGGTATTTTTTATCTTCGCAGAAACCTTTCATCTGTTCACTGTGCGTCGTCTTCTCTTCATCTGTCCTTTTACGCCTATTTCTTTTTAGGTTGTGATCTAACTTCAAATATCTGGGTTTTGATTTTTTGTCTAAAAATGCTGAGGCCGTGAATGTCTTCTATGGTGATATGTAAAGTCTTCCATAGTTTGTTTGCACCAAGAAGTACCCAATTTTGACGTAGACATTATGTTGAATATTCTTTTAGTCAGTCTGGTGTTGTTCATTCTGGCGATTTGTGTAAAGAACTTCAGTCGGCGTTTTCTGATGAGTGTCGTGATAGATTCAGTATTTCTGTATAATTCTTCTGTAGGTATTTTTGCCAAAAAATATCTGTGAAAACGGCGTCATTAATTTTTCTCAGAACGTTCCTTTCTTGCTTTTCAGTGTCTTTATTGTCTTCAATCAATTATTATTATTATTTATAAACGTTAACTAAAAATCTATTAAAATATTTACTAATTTACTCCACTTATTTATTTATTTAATTATTTTTGTGAGAAGTGTCTTATTATCCCCAGAACGGTAGCGGAAATTGTAAAGTTGTTATCGGTCGCGGTTCGCATCGGTGATGAGTACGATTCTATAAACTCATAATAAACATCACTTACGTCAACTTTTATTTCACTCTCTGGGCTACAAGAATGGTTAGAGCCTGTTTCTAATTTTTTTTTGTAATAGATTAATTTTTTATTTATTTTTAGCCTATTTTCAATTTTGAAAATAAAATAGGCTTATGAGATCACCTTTTGTACGTGTGTGTGTGTGTGTGTGTGTGTGAGTGAGGTGTGTGTGTGTGTCCCCCTAATAACTTACAAACGGCTGGAGCGATTTCAATGAAACTTGGTAAGTTCATAGCACTGTTCCGGGCAACCCCGACCGAAACCTTCAAATTTTGTTACGTCTTACCAATCCTTTATGGCGGCTGTGCGAAATATTTCACCAGCATTCAATATCTCCGAAACTATTACCGATATCACCCTGGAATTTATTACGGTGATAGAGGGAACTACTAGAAGTTCACCTATGTGACTTCTGAAAAACTGGTAACTGCAAAACCAACATGGCGGCCACGCGAATTTGCGACTTTTAAATAGACGTTTCTCGCGATTTAATCAACCAAACGCAATAAAACTTGGTGCAGTATATGTTTATACACATTGTAATGCACCGACATCTAACTTCGTTCAATTATTTACATAACCACAAGATGGCGGATGTGCGAAATATTTCACCGGCATTCTATATCTCGGAAACTATTAGCGGTATCACCCTGAAATTTTGTACGAGGATGAAGGGCACTACTGGAAGTTCATCTATAAGACTTTCAAAAACCGGTTAACTACAAAACGAACATGGCGGCCAAGCGAATTTGAACATTTTAAATAGACCTTTCTCGCGATTTAATGTTCCAAACGCAATGAAATCTGGTACAGGAATTGTTTATACACATTGTAATGCACTGGTATCTAATTTAGTTCAATTGTTTACATAACCTCAAGATGGCGGCTGTGCGAATTTTAAAATTAAGTTTTTATTTCTTGTGTTGTAATCATGCGATCGAAGTGAAAGTTTGAATAATGAACCTACGCAATAATTTTCCGTTAATGGTACATGACTCTATGGCCTATATATTTAACAATCCAACATGGCGACCGTCCGAAATATTTAGACGGCTCTGAATATCTACGAATCTATTATAGCAATCAAACTGATTTTTTTTATGTTCATAGGGGTTATGAACTTAAGTTCACCTATAGGACGTTAAGTAACCTGGTGATGACAAATCCAACATGGCGGCGACGCAAAATATACAATATTCACATGGACGTTTCTCGCAATTGAACCATCCGAGTGCAGTGAAACTTGGTACAGTAAATCCTTATATGAATGTTAATCCACTGGCATCTAATTTATTTCAATTGTTTCCATAACCACAAGATGACAGCTGTGCGAAATTTTAAAATCTCCTTGTTACTTCTTGTGTCCTAATCATACGAATGAAGTTTGAATGCTACACGTACACAATAATCTTCATGTAACAGTACATAACTCTAGGACCTACATATATAAATTCCAACATGGCAACCATCCGAAATATTTAGTCTGATCTCAATATCTACCAATCTATTACAGCAATCAAACTGAAATGTTGTATGTTGATAGAGGCAGTTAACATAAGTAGGACATATGAAAATAGGCTGTATAGTTCTTCACGGAACTACTTGTATATTTTGGAATTTTGACATAAAAAATGACTAATTTAGATTTTTGTGTTATATTTTTGACGTTTTGAGCCCTTTTTGACTAATTTAGATTGATTTTCTTTTTGTATTTTGACTAATTTTGTTTTTTTTTAATATATTTTAAGTATTTTTTCTGTTTGTTTATTTTTAGGGCTTTCTTGTTGACAAATTTACACTCTTTGTGATTGATTTTTGGAGTTTTATGGATTTTGACTACTTCTTCCTTTTCCGTTTTAGACTAATTTTCCTTGTATTTATAACTACCAATCACTGGTGGGGATTGGACAAAATGGAGAAGTGGGGGAGCAAAAGTGTATCCCGTTTGCGTCTCGGAGAACAACTTTACCATTCATGCCCTTACTCACGGTAAAATGTTTCTTAAAATTTATTTTACAACTAATTTTATAAAAATTTTACGAACGCAAGCTGTGTTGTTCACGGTAAAATTATTTTATAAAATCCGTGGATGTATCAGGATCGCCATCTACCGATAAACTTCTGAACCAAGAATCAGCTGTTCAAAACACATTGGTTTGAGAGTATGGCTCCAACAAACCAAGCAAAAATTGATGCTTTAGCTACAATTATATGTCTACAGTGGTAAAAAGGAAGAAAAGAATTGCTAGGAAGTATTCGACTCGGGAATGGATAAACAGAAGAGAAGAGTAGGGGAATGCTGTCCTTGGTCGAAAATGAGTTGAGGTTAGAAGATCAGAATTCATATAGGAATTTTCTAAGAATGGAGGAAAGCAGTTTAAAAAAACTCCTAGATCTTGTTGGTCCCAACATTATTCGGCAGGACACTAACATTAGGCAAGCCATTTTTCCTAAAATGAGGCTGCAAGCGAGTCTGAAGCCCGTTTATCTTCGCCTTCACATCAGCCTGGCTTGTGTTCGGTCGAATTTGTGAAACATATTCGGCGATTGAGATTTCTGCCTCCCTTCTTGCATTTCTATTGTGGACGAGTATGGATGCGCGTGCGAGTGGCTCCGATGTTCGGTGGAGTTAGCGTCTATCTGTGAAATACTTGCGGAGTATGGTTATACGCGGGGGACGCTCCGATGTTCCGTGGAACGAACAATCTGTGTAGAACTTGCAGAGTACGGTCGCAAGTGCATGTCGCTCCGATGTTCAGTGGAGTTAGCGACGAACTTTTGTAAAACTTGGTTGTACGAGTGTTTGGGTCCGAGGTACGGTCCATAGAATTATCTAATCTACCAGAATATCATCAAATTCCGACGGAGATGACGACGTCCAGGAGACTGTGGGAAGCTCACAACATCATCAAGAACGAGGGAAATGCCTTGGCAATTTCCAATGGTAAGCGCAAATGACGCAGAAATACGCAATCTCTCATTTTTCTTTGTTTTATATTTCATATTTCAGTAACTTCATAGCTTGGAAATAAGAGTAAAATCAATTTATCAGACTCCGTTTTCACGTAATTTTCTATCGGTAATATTCAAATCACAACGCTCCAATTTAAATTTTATAGTTATTATTATTATTAATTTTGCTATAATTGTTTTATATAATAAATTCATTTCTTTTACAATGCAATCTTTGCTTTCAGTAGGTAGCATTAGATATAGACCAATTCCTTCTCCTGATACAATTGTTTGTTGGGTTAATGATCAAATCATACCACGATCTGAGTGAATAGATTCTTGACGGTGTTCTACCAGAGCTAGACGTTGTTAAATACAAATTTAGATTTCAGCATTGCGTTGAAGTCTTGGCGCCCATTAAAACAACATAGCTTAGGCAAAGGTAAACAATTACATTCTCACCCAACAGTAGGGGCAGCCAAAACATTTCATTTGTCGCCGACAACTTGGGGCTGAAAACCTGATAACATTTGTGGAAGGAGAAGGGTATATATTTCTGTGCCTGTATTTTGGGGGTTATTTGTCTGTATCAGTGTATATCATTATGGGGTATGAGAAAGAAAGACAGATGAGGTTACGTAGTGGTCATCAACGGGAGAGTGATGATACGAGCAGTATGTCGAGTGATGGTAGTACCGGGGTAGCGGAGGTAAATCCCGATACTGAAACAGGGAGTGTGGGCGGCCAACCAGAATTAAAAACTTTACTTCTCGAGTTCATGTATCAGAACAAAGTTAGTAGTGATGCCTTAAATGCAAAATTAGAACAGAATAATGCAAAATTAGAACAAAACAGTAGGGAAAATAAAGAAAGTACAGACGCTTTAAACGCAAAACTGGAACAAAACAACGCTAAATTAGAACAAAACAGTAGGGAAAATAGAGAGAGTAATGAAACTTTAAACGCCAGATTAGAACAAAACAGTAAGGAAAATAGAGAGAGTACTGAAACTTTAAATGCTAAATTAGAACAAAACAGTAGGGAAATGAGTGACAAATTCGAACTGATTAGAGGTGAGATCAGGGGGGTGATGGAAGAAAAGGCTAAAGAGATTATTGCAGATGTAGACAGAAAATTAGGAAAAGTACAGGAGGAGTTGGAAATTAGAATCAGTACACAGGCTGAAAATTTAAAAGAACTAGTGCAACTGGAAACACAGCAGGTCAAAAAGCAATTGGGGGGAGAAATTGACAAAATTCAGGTAGCTACTAAAGAGGTTAAGGAACAGCTGGGGGGTAGAATTGAGAAAGTCCACTCAAAAATAGTTGCAGAAGTAAATGATTTAAGAGAGAGTAATAAAGAGAGCATTAGCAAGATTGAGGAGAAACAAGCAAAGCTATATGATAAAGTAGAAGAATCAGAAGGAAACATTAAATTAACAGTAAACAGTATTGAGAGGAAGGCTGAGGAGAAAATCGCAGAATTAGAATTAAAATTAAAAGCTAGGATCAGGCAAGAAAATAGTCAGAATAGGCCAGTTTTTGTGAATAGCACACACAGGGAGGTAGAACTGGGTAAGTTCAGCAATCGACAGGGGTGCCCAATGGAGTTCATGAACACTATAGAAAATAAATTCGGGGAGAGGTTGGAAAATGGTAGTATTGAGTGGTGCCAGGTAGTTGAAATTTTAGAACAAGTGTTTGTGGGGGAAACGAGAAATTGGTTTGCTGTCTACAGAGACAAGTTTACTAATATCAATGATTTTAAAATGAAATTCTATGAAAAGTTCTGGAATGAGGTTATTCAGTCGCAGCATCGTGAGGGAGTAGTGTGTGGTAAATATAACCCTAAAGGAAGCTCCACCATGACCGAATACTTTTTAGGGCAGGTATTAGTGTGTAAATATCTGGATGGCTTGAAGGAGGAAAGTGATGTGGTAAGGTTGCTACTTAGGCACTTTCCCTATAGGATCAAGGAGGCTGCTTGTATCCAGAATGTAAAGACTATATCACAAGTAGAAAATTTGTTAAGCACATTTGATGCACTAGGGAGAGGGGGTTATGAGGACAATTTCAATCGGAACCAGGGTAATAATAATAATAGACCTAATGAAGCCAGGCATCAGGAAGTTCAAGGGAACGGTGGCGAAGGGGCCAATGCTCAAAATAGAAATAATAATAATCAGCTAAATCAGAACAGAGGAAATGGCTATGGTAATCAGTATCAAGGGAGGAACAATGATTACAGGGGAAATCAAGGGAGAAACAATGATTTCAGGGGAAATCAAGGGAGAAATTATAATGACAATAATTACAACCAGAATAGGGGTCAAGGAAGAGGACAGCCTAGTGGTAGTAATATACAGCCAAACAATATAGCGTACTGATACAAAATATATAAACTTTGTATGAAATGCTTTATATATAAATAATATACTCCACTGAATAAATCGTTTAGTCTAAAACATTATTTGCTAACACGTTGTATGTAACTCATTTGATATCGGGCAATGTTCGTTAGCACGTTTGGCTGCGTGGTAAAGCGTTGGCCTATCACTTGTATGGCTAAGGTTCAAACCCTATCAGAGTTAGTTTTTTTGCTTGAATTTTTTATATTTATTGTTTTTTTTATTTTATTTTTTATCCCTATGAAATGCCAACTTCTGAAATTGCTATAAATGACTACAGCGAATTGTATGACATGTTTGTTAAATTTCGTAATGTATATTATCAGATCGATGATTTTCGTTCAGAGACTCTAGTTTCACGAGATGAATTTAAGTCTCATTGTCCGATTATTGTAATTAATTGCCTTGAGCAAGTGGAGGCAGTGATGACATCTTCAGTTGATGTGCGAATTGAAATCGAGACAAGTGAGAATATACCTGAAGATACAACTCTTTATTGTGTTCTTATTCATGATCGTCAAATATCTTACAGACCATTAACTAATGAAGTACAGTAAGTATGTAGTTAGTTTTAGTTGTAAGTAGGTAGTTAGTTTGTCTATTAGATATATGTCATTGTTCTATTATGCTGTGGTGTGTGAGTGTGTCTGGTAGCAGTTGCATTGTTTATTAGTTATAGTTCATTGTTTCAGTAGACTGTGTTGTGTGAGGGTGCATGTGAGTGTGCCTGTTGACAGAATGTTTTAGTGGTAGTATTTGTTGTTGGTGGAACTTATGTTTTTTGTTTAGTAGAGTTTTGGTATTTAATTGTTAGTACGGTAGAAGGTTAGTATTTTTGTTAGTAGAATTGCTCTTTACTTATTCTGAAAGGGAGTAGCAGCCTTTCAGAATAAATCAATTCTTTACTAGTCTTATAGACGGTTAAGATATTGATAATATAAGCCAATAATGGCTACACTGCGTCCTGCTGCACGGCTGAAAGCAACGGGAAACTACAGCCGTATACTATTCCCGAGGATATGCACCTCTCTATGCATAATTACATGTGATGATGGCCTCCTCCCTTGTAAAATTTCAATCCGGAGGTAAACTAGTCCCCCGTTCGGATCTCCGGGTGGGGACTACTCGAGAGGGGGTTAACATCACAGAAGTGACAAAGAGGAAATCTGACATTCTACGGATCGGAGCGTGGAATGTTAGAAGTCTGCTAGGAAGTGGAAGGTTAGAAAACTTAGAAAGGGAAATGGATAGGTTGAGGTTGGATTTGGTTGGGATTAGTGAAATGCGCTGGCAGGAAGAACAGGACTTTTGGTCAGGAGACTATAGGGTCATTAGCACTAAATCAAACAATGGCCAAGCAGGGGTTGGCCTCATATTGAGTAGGAAACTTGGACAGCGGGTGGAATATTATGAACAATATAGTGAACGGATTATTGTAGCAAAAATCAATACAAAACCTACCTGCACTACAGTGGTACAAGTCTATATGCCTACCAGTCAAGCTGATGATGAGGATGTTGAAAAGGTCTACGAAGAAATAGACGAAATTCTGAGGTATATCAAGGGTGATGAAATTGTTATAGTAATGGGAGATTGGAATGCTGTGGTAGGAAAAGGGAGAGAAGGGAAGATAGTAGGAGATTTCGGATTAGGTGAAAGGAATGATCGAGGAAGCAGGCTGGTAGAATTCTGCACCGAGCATGAATTGGTCATAGCTAACACCTTATTCAATAACCACAATAGAAGAATATACACATGGATGAGACCAGGAGATACAGGGCGTTACCAAATCGACTTCATTATGGTCAAGCAGAGGTTTCGAAACCAGATTTTGGATTGTAAAACATATCCTGGTGCTGACATGAACTCTGATCACAATCTGGTTGTAATGAAATGCAGATTAAAGTTGAAGAAACTGAAGAAAAGTCAGAAGCCAAAAAGGTGGGCAATAGACAGACTGAAAGAGAAGGATGTAAACGAAAGATTCAAGAAGAGTATAAAGGAAGGACTAATGAAAAACCCTAAACAAACTTCAATTGCAGACGAATGGGCACTTTTGAAGAATGAAATAACAAAATCCGCAGAAGAAAACATTGGTAGGAAAGAAAGAATAGGTAGAAAACCGTGGATCACTCAGGATATACTAGAATTGATGGATGAAAGGCGGAAACACAAGAATCTAAGAGATGAAAAGGGGAAAGCAGAATACAGACGTCTGAGAAATGAGGTTAACAAGAAGTGCAAGGAAGCGAAAGAAGAATGGTTGAAAGAGAAATGTGCAGGTATAGAAAATTGTCTGAAATTAGGAAAAGTAGACACAGCTTATCGAAGGATTAAGAATACTTTTGGGGAAAAGAAGACTAAGTGCTGTAATATTAAGGACACAAATGGAAAGCCTCTAACAGATGGGGAAGAAAAGGTTGAGAGATGGAAAGCTTACATAGAGAGTTTGTATAAGGGAAAGGAGATTGAGAATCATGTAATGGAAAGGGAGGAGGAAATTGATGAGGATGCGAAAGGAGATTTAATATTGAGATCAGAATTTGATAGAGCTTTGGAAGACTTAAGCAGGAACAAAGCATCAGGCATAGATGATATACCGATTGAGTTGCTACGCTGCATAGGAGATGAAGGTCTGATCAGGGTATTTCACTTGGTGTGTAGGATTTATGAGACAGGTGAGGTACCCCCTGATTTCAAGAAGAATGTAATCATCCCTATACCAAAGAAAGTGGGAGCTGACAGATGTGAAGATTACCGTACAATCAGCTTGATTACTCATGCTTCAAAGATCCTGTCTAGAATAATTTACAAGAGGATTGAAAGCCAGATAGAAACGGAGTTGGGTGAAGACCAGTTTGGTTTCAGGAGAAATGTAGGAACAAGGGAAGCTGTACTAAGTCTTAGGCTGATTTTAGAAGGTAGAATAAGGAAAGATAAGAGAACGTTCATGGCTTTTGTAGACTTAGAAAAGGCTTTTGATAACGTTGATTGGACTAAATTGTTTGACATTTTGAAATCAATTGGAATAAAGTACAGGGATAGGAGGGTGATATACAATCTGTACAGAAACCAGACAGCAGTCATTCGAGTTGAAGGACATGGGAGAGAAGCTGGTATTCAGAAAGGTGTAAGGCAAGGCTGCAACTTATCACCCATACTTTTCAATCTTTACATTGAACAAGCAATGAAGGAAATTAGGGAAAAATTTAAAGTGGGGGTGAAGATTCAAGGAGAAATAATTTCAACTCTGAGATTTGCTGATGACATAGTCATCTTGGCCGACAAGCCTGAGGATTTGAATGAGTTTTTGAATGGTATGGACTCCGTCTTACAGAAAGAATTCATGATGAAAATTAATAAATGTAAAACAAAATACTGGAATGCAGCCGAAATAAATCAGAAACCTCTATGGAGATCAAATTGGCAGGTGAAAAGCTGAAGGAAGTAGGAGACTTCTGTTACTTAGGAAGCAGAATAACCAGTGATGGACGAAGCAAAGAGGATATTAAAAGTAGGTTGGCTCAGGCAAAGAAAGCATTTCTACAAAAAAGGAATCTGCTGACATCGAATATAGATTTAGGTATTAGGAAGTCATTTTTGAAAGCCTTTGTCTGGAGCGTGGCGCTCTATGGAAGTGAAACTTGGACTATTGGTGCAGCAGAAAAGAGGAGAATTGAAGCATTTGAAATGTGGTGTTACAGGAGAATGATGAAGATCAGATGGGTAGATAGGGTTACAAACAAAGAGGTATTAAGACGAGTGGGAGAGGAGAGATGTTTCTGGCGACTGCTAATGAAGAGAAGAGATAGGTTGGTAGGACACATACTAAGACACCCAGGAATAGCAAGCTTAGTTATGGAAGGAAGGGTCGAGGACAAAAACTGTAGGGGTAGACCAAGGTTAGAATATGTTAAACAGATTGCCTCGGATGTAGGGTGTCGGAGCTATGTAGAGATGAAACGATTAGCTCAGGACAGGGAGACATGGAGAGCTGCATCAAACCAGTCAAAAGACTGAAGACTCAAACAACATAAATCATTCATGTCATTTATTTCAGGCACTTCGATATCAATTGTAATTATCCGCCTAATCAAATTTAGGCAAACGTTTGTTAACGGACTGAAAATCAATTAATGATATTAATAATTAGTCCAGAAAATCGATTGACGAAAGGAATATTAGATTATATTTATGTAACCTCACTCAAGAACTCATCACCTTGGCTAGAAGAGCTTCGAAAGGAACTCAAAAACGCAAACATAAGTTCAACAGCCATTTCAGAAAGGGACAACTTCAGGCACAAAGTAAACAAATGGGAAGTCATATCCAAAACATAAAACAGTGCAGACCAAAGTAAACGAGCCACCACGGAAAGCCTGTTGCAACAATAAGAAGAACAAGAAAAGATCGATTGAGTCATTTGCTTAACGTCTTCCATTGGGAGAATTCGCTTCACGGGGCTCATCATACACCAGGTAGTTAACAATTAAATCATCCGGGTGAGTTAGCCGAGGTCGTTACGGCGTGACTGCTGGCAGTCGCTCACATCCGGGAGGTGAGGAGGTTAGAATCGCCCCGCCGGCAACCTTGAAGACGGTCTTCCTTGGTTTCCAATCTTCCTTCCAGGCAAATGCCGGGGTTGGTCCCTAACTATAGGCCACAGCCGCTACTATCCAACTCCTCGTTCTTACATTCCAACTTCCCTCCCCAGACAACACTCCACACGCGACGGTACTTGTAGCTCACCCCATGGGTGTCCGAATAGAAGCAGCTACAAACTGGCGAACCGAACATGTCCTCGGACACTCCCGTCACTTAAAGCCATACGCTAAAAAATAAATAAAAAATATAAGTTTCACTAATATGTAACATAGAAATATGAAGACTTACACAGTTATGGTCAATACTTAGAGCTTTTACTAAATATATAAAGGCGAACAGTATATAAATTATTGCGTGATTTATTGATAGGACATTTGTGTTTTTTTAAACGTTATGGATCACAAAAAACACGATTTAACAAAAATACCAGTCGGAGCGGTTTTTTACCCTATAAAGAAAACACATGAATAAGGAGGATGTACCACATTCATGAAATTATATCACAAATATTAAGATATATCCTACTTGGAATATTTAAAAATATATTTTTGAAAGACAAATTAAATACTTTTTTAAAACATAGTATTGACAATATAATATTAATGGTGGTTCATCCTCGGTATTCATGTGTTTTTATATGAAGGAAAAAATAATTCCATTCAGACTGGTATTTCATGTTAAATTATTATTATTATTATTATTATTATTATTATTATTACTTGTCATTCATGACGTTTATAAAATCACAAATATTTCCCTATCAATAATTCACGCAATACTTTATCTTCTGTTCGCCTGCATATATTAAATAAAAGCCCCATGTATTAACTATTAGTTTGTAAGCTCTCATAATTCTATGTTACATATTAGTGAAGCAATGGTTTAATTGTTAACTCTGTGCAAAAGCTCGCGGTTTATGAACCCCCTTAAAATTCATAAATAAATAATAGGTTACGTAGGCAACACTGACAAATGGCTTCTAATATTTGAATATTATTTACAAACAGTCTACAGGCCTATAGGGGCCCCGTGGTCGCCAACCCACGTCCCACAAGTTGTGTGCCCCTGAGTCTATACTTGCAGATAAGATGGAAGAACTCTCACCAGGTCCTCGCCTGCACACACCAGCAGAGAAGACACCGCGTAGGCGTCGCTGTGATCTCTGTCCCAGGCACTCCACAGCACGGCATATAGGGGCCCCGTGGTCGCCAACCCACGTCCCATAAGTGGGGTGCCCCTGAGTCTATACTTGCAGATAAGATGGAAGAACTCTCACCAGGTCCTCGCCTGCACACACCAGCAGAGAAGACACCGCGTAGGCGTCGCTGTGATCTCTGTCCCAGGCACTCCCCAGCACGGCATATAGGGGCCCCGTGGTCGCCAACCCACGTCCCACAATTTGTGTGCCCCTGAGTCTATACTTGCAGATAAGATGGAACAACTCTCACCAGGTTCTCGCCTGCACACACCAGCAGAGAAGACACCGTGTAGGCGTCGCTATGATCTCTGTCCCAGGCACTCCCCAGCACGGCATATAGGGGTCACTGGGTCGACTAACACCATTCACTTTTAAACAAATATTACCATCCACAACTCAATACTTGATAGGGAAGAGTGCTCTGAACTCTGCACTTCCAGGACGTATTAACCTTTCAAGATAGGAGTGCTCTGAACTCTGCTGTGCCAGCGTTTGTTGTTTATAGCAGGAGACGAGCAGGAGGACACAGCGATGACAAAGTGCAGTCTGCACATAATGTAATAGTTTGATTGATATTGAGTTTGATGTCACTGAATAAAAAAACCAAGTACTAGACAAACCTTTTGATTTTTAGGTAAAAAAATCTATTTGAAACGCCAAGCGATGGCTTATTCCACACGTTCCTCTCAGACTGATAAGTCTCACGACCAATGTCAAGATGTTGAGAAACGCAGCCAGAATATGAACCTACTGTATATAGCATTCTCTGAGATACTGGTTTCCCCACTCCTACTCCAGGAGAATGTTGGGATGGTTCCTAAATTAAGGCCACGGCCGCTTCCTACCCAACTCCTAGCCCCTATTAAGAACACGCTCACACTAATACAGACATCACAATTACGTTAGATATCAGATAGTTTCTAAATACAACCCCCGTAGTAGGCTACATGCCGTTACAAGACCAAATCTTGAAATAATTCGCATTTTCAAGAAGTGTTTCTATGAAATAATCCTTATTTAGCTGGACAATATAAGAATATTTATTTATTTATTTATTTATTTATTTAAATCATGTGGTTTTCTCACAAAAGGGGTGGACGCCTCGACACTACCCACACAGATTACAGCTATACCTAGTCTGCCATGTTTTGGACAGAACACCCGTTCACTTGTATTCGTCACCTCTGTCTAGTGCGTCATGTTTTGGAGGGGACACCTGTCCACTTGTATTCGTCACCTCTGTCTATTCCGTCATGTTTTGGAGGAGACACCTGTCCACTTGTATTCGTCACCTCTGTCTATTCCGTCATGTTTTGGAGGAGACACCTGTCCACTTGTATTCGTCACCTCTGTCTAGCCCGCCATGTTTTGGAGGAGACACCTGTCGACTTGTATTCGTCACCTCTGTCTAGTCCGCCATGTTTTTGAGGAGACACCTGTCGACTTGTATTCGTCACCTCTGTCTAGTCCGCCATGTTTTGGAGGAGACACCTGTCGACTCGTATTCGTCACCTCTGTCGAGCCCGTCATGTTTTGGAGGAGACACCTGTCCACTTGTATTCGTCACCTCCGTCTAGTCCGTCATGTTTTGGAGGAGATACCCGTCCACTTGTATTCGTCACCTCTGTCTAGTCCGTCATGTTTTGGAGGGAACACCCGTCCACTTGTATTCGTCATCTCTGTCTAGTCCGTCATGTTTTGGAGGGAACACCCGTCCACTTGTATTCGTCATCTCTGTCTAGTCCGTCATGTTTTGGAGGGAACACCTGTCCACTTGTATTCGTCACCTCTGTCTAGCCCGTCATGTTTTGGAGGAGACACCTGTCGACTTGTATTCGTCACCTCTGTCTAGTCCGCCATGTTTTGGAGGAGACACCTGTCCACTTGTATTAGTCACCTCCGTCTAGTCCGTCATGTTTTGGAGGGAACACCCGTCCACTTGTATTCGTCACCTCTGTCTAGTCCCGTCATGTTTTGGAGGGAACACCCGTCCACTTGTATCGGAGAACTCGACTGATATTAACGAGTGCAGCAGGAAGAGCTCTACCGTTATGGCCTTGACCGCGTCGCGCCAAAACACACCGTATAACCACTAACCCACACAAACCTTTCGGTTTTTAACAGCAATCGTGCCCGTCAAACCCACAGGCATGCCTGGTGGGGGTAGGGTTAGTTATCTGCCACCCACCCCATAGGTGTGTTCCCCCCGAATTCTGATGTATCTATAGATTGGTCAAATAAATTAAACTTTAAACTTTTAATAGTAAAGATAATTTTTGCATTTAAACTAAACTTTGCATGTTGCAGCTGGTGAACAGTCTTTATTCGGGTTGCACATAAAGCCAACCACAGAAAAATAATAAACACTAAACAAACACACCATAAACCTAAAATAGCAAAAAAGAACACAAATCAGCAAAAAAAGAACAGGAAATCAAACCAAAAATTACGAAACACAAAAATCCACTTAACACACAAAAAACACAACACACCTGAAATGCACAGCAGAAAGAAACACACAAATTTAATACCAAGAAAACACACACAAAAACAACACTCCAAACACACCAAAACACAACACACCTAAATGCATCAAAAGCACACAAAATACTACAAAATCAAAACCCCAAAACCAAACCAACCACCACAAACCGAAACATAACCAAACCTAACAAAAATTAACAAATAAGCTAAAAAATAAGAAGAAACAATAACTAAATTAATAAACAATTAAATATTATCAAGAAACAAATACATATAAATAAATAAAAAAACACAACGATAATAATAATAATAATAATAATAATAATAATAATAATAATAATAATAATAATAATAATAATAATAATATCGTATGGCCTCGGGTCCCGGGTTTAAGCTTTGTTAATTGACACCCAGAGGGCAGCTTGCATGTCGAATTTCATCGTTCCTTTGAACGCTATGAAAGTCAAGGAGGTTAGATATCTAAGTTCCTTGACACTACAGCGCTTTCTAGTAGAGAAATTAGGAACTTTGTGTTGGCGGAAACTCCCAAGATTAATTTTGCCATTATGAACACGGCCTACTGAATTCAAATGGGTTGTTCTTTGACATGCCAACATCTTATGACATGCGTGTCGTATTTTTGCCGCCTTTCAAAAATCACTTACCACGGCCAGGAGCGAACCTGCAATCTTGCGGTTAGTAGACCGACACGCTATCCACTCACCCACCGTGGCAAGCTAACACAACGATAAAAGTAGAGAAACTACATAAAAGATGAATGAACGTTGGTGAATACGGGAGAGAATGATTCTAACGAGACACCGGTATATTCTCCCACACACACTCACCGGCTGATCGTGAAATGGCAAGGCTGTTATCTGACTCCAAGGATAGCTTCTCACTCAGCTCCCAAGAATTACTGATCACACACTTTCACCTTGTTTCGGGAACCGATCACATGTTCAGGACACCCCTGGCATCTTGTTGTTTCGTATAGGAGCTTGGACATCTAATCGTGGTCATTAGGGAGTGAGTTGTGCTTGTGTGATAATATGCACAGTATTTCTGTGATTGTAGGGTGTAATATGGCGGCTTCGGTGGCTTCTATGCCCAAGACCGCGGGTTCAAACACGGGACAAGTCGTCGGATTTATTAAGAGTGTTAAAAATCCCTCAGTATGCCTTCCTTTGGAGGGGAAGTAAAGCCGGCGGTCCCATGTCATACATTTATGGCATGAAAAAGAACCTTCCACTAATTACACTTGTGTGAAGCTAAATTATAGGTTAGATTTGACTAACGCTCATATGTTCCAACGTTCATCGCCAGGAGTCGACTGCGGTGGCATCTAGTAACCAAGTTCAGAACTAGTTGTCGTTGACGGTTGCGTTTGGTAGCAAAAGTTGGAACTACCTGAAAATCGAATGTCTCCAGTCCTTACTTGAATTAAGAACAGATAAACACACTAATACAGTCGTCACAATTAACAAACAAAGTACACGGGGCTACATGACCACGTTGTCGCAGTCCCTAAACTGAGGAACCAACCAACCAGGGAGTAATAGGCTATGTATTGTCACAGAATTATAACGAAATTGTATGAACCAAATATGGTCACGTCAGGGTCACCAGCTGAAGTATTTTGTATACTTATACTTTATTTTTGCTGGCCCCGTGGTGTTGGGGTAGCGCTTCTGCCACTCACCCGGAGGCCTCGGGTTCGATTCCCGGCTTCGTCAGGGATTTTAAAACTGACGTGAGGGTTGGAACGTGGTGCACTCAGCCTCGTGAGGACAACTGAGTAGCTGTCTGACAGTGAGGAGGCCCCCGACCACGAAAACCAAGATTAACGGTTGAGGGGACCCGATGCGCTGATCTAGCGTTATTCCAATATCTGCAGGCCAAATCGCTGGGCAGCGGTCGCTTGGTCGGCCTAGGCCCTTCATGGGCTCTAGTGCCAGGGGTTAACTTGTTGATATTTTATTTTAGTTATGTTACAAGATTACGTTAGTAGGATAATTCATATCGCATATGGTAGCAGCGGATAACACATACATACACCATCATAAAAACAGCTCACTCACTATCTGACTTCGTTTGTCAATGCATTGAAATGCTACTTGAAAAACCAACTAGTGATGTGCTTGAGCTCGGCTCGAGCTGCTCGAACAGATGACGTCAGAGTTCGAACAAGTTCGAGCTTGCTCGAGCTTTCGAGCGCGCCGCGACCAATCGGCGTGCTCTTATGAGCCCAGAAACCTCAAGAAGGCTGTGTTCGAGCATTGTGCTAGGCGGTACCGGCTCGTCCTGTGTTTGCTGTGAACTGCTGTATAGTTTGTGTATACTGTGTAACCCCTTCAAACTGTATCTGTAATGTGGAGACAGCCACAATCTGTGTTTGTGCGATGATTCGATGCACACGTCTCCTCAGAATATACAAATTGCGTACTGAACATCGTTGGAGTGCACAGAACAAAGTTGACGGGCCACAACACGTTCTTCGTACAATGATGCGGCAACAGAATGTGTATAGGCTATAAGTGATTAATTTCATTAATTTCTTCCGTTGCAGGAACATATGTTTGCTACTATCCTTGACGAATTACATCCTTCCAAAAAGCCAAAGGCGTATCAGAGATGGTGGGTGGGGAATAATCTTATTAATACAGTATTATCGGCCGTGGCCTGTATTGAGGTATAGCCCCAGCATGTGCATGGTGTGCAAATGGGAAACCACGGAAAAGCATCTGTAGGACTGCCCACAGTTGGATTCGAACCACTAACAGTCTTAATACGTTCACACATACCGTACGCGGGCGAAAAGTTGCAGAAAACATCGTCTAGGCCGTCAGTGCTCCGCTTACTTTGTGTGTGAGGTCGGCCAACAGTTCGAACACGTTCGATACCGTATCGAGGTACGTTGCTTATCGAGCCCGCTCGAACTTGAGTATCATTCGCCCATCACTGCAATATACCATCTTTTTGGAAGCCTTTATAGGGAGGTGAAAGGCTGTTTGAGCTTTTGGCTCTCGCAATTAAGAGGCGCACGTGCGCTTCATAAGAAGGGACGTAGTGCACAGTTCGCTACTGCTGTGGGGGTCCGGGCGGGGACACCAAGAGCCCGCTGATGAGCCAGCTTGGTGTCCTAGGCGAAACTCCACACAAGACACGGCACAAACCTAGAAGAATTGCTGAGTTTTAAATATGGTACTGTTTATCAATAAGCGAAGGTATTTTAATTTGAGAGTATCTCGTATTATTTCAAGCATCCCTCCCTATATTATTCTGCTAAGGTCCCATTCCAGTTTTGTACCGAAAATAAGGTCCCATTAACACCAACGTGCAGGTTCAGCATAACGCACTCACTTACTCTTTAAATGCCTCACAATTAAATAAATACCTTAGAACATGTATATTTACAATGCAACAATGCAACACGGTAACCATGGTAACAGAATCTATTTCTGTAAGACGCAATGCAATTCCAATTATTACATTACTGTGAAAGTTTCCAGACGGTTATAAGGTTATCACTGAACCAAATTAAGCTGTAAAATTCATCAATACATACAGTATAATGCGCTTAAGGGGGTCAAGGGGCACTAGAATTTTTTCACGCAATTTTCACGTGTGAGTGTGGTACGAAAGGTCTTTTTCATCCGACTATAAAGGGTCTCCGAAAACCACATTTAAAGGCCCTTAAATTAACAGTGTCTTTGATATTCCCAGAAAACTAACTTCGCTCTGATATACCTATGCAGGGTTGACAAACCCCTAACCACTGCACCAGTAGCTGAATTGAAAAAATCTTATTATTCATACCAAGGATAAATCAGTCATAGCATTCATGATTGAGATTTTGCTAAGTGTACTCTTTACAACTAGAATATTCGCGGGCGAAACCGCGACGTGTAATGCTAGTTGTATGAATTTGGCCAGTCACATTCTGAGTGGTTCAGGCGGAATGTGCACATATATATGCTTGGATGTTGTGTTCGCGAACTGATCCATACATTGTGATACCCCGTGAACAACTGATGCAGAAAGAATGAGCCGACAAGTGGGTCTTGACTGACAGATATTCTGGTTGGAAGGCTAAATAGCCGTTATCCACCTGGAAGCGGCGTCTTATACGAGCACTGGTTTTTCATTCAAGTTCCGACGGACTGTATAAAAATAACACATTGACATACCAAACTGATTTCACTACTAAATGTTTGCTTGTTTTCTTCTCATGTCTCAACATAATCGCCTAAACGATTGAAACATTTGTCGTATCGTTTCACCAGCTTGCCAATGCCCTCGGCAAAATATTCTGCCGCCACTGAGCTGGGTACGTCTGGACAGTCTCCTGAAGTGTTTCCTTTTTGGCGAGGCGTTGCCGCCCAACCATACCTTCAATTCTCGAAAAAGGTGAAAATCATTCACGACCGCACTGTGCCAACGTTACGATGAAAATGAAAAATCCACAGCCTGCTTCCAGTCTCCGACCGGGTCAGGAATGGAATGAATGAAGCCCCCATCTAGCGGCGAGGATATGGACTGTGCCGGCTGACTAGGCCTGACGCACTCCTCTGGGGCAATGATTAAATGAATGACAGATGAAATGAAGTGATAGTGCAGAGTGTTGCTGGAATGAAATTTGACAGGGAAAACCAGAGTACCCGGAGAAAAACCTGTCTGCCTCCGTTTTGTCCAGCACAGATCGCACATGGAGTGACCGGGATTTGAACCACGGACCCGGCGTGCTGCCGCCTAAGCCACGGAGGCTTCGCCAACGTTACGATAGACTTTTTCAAGGAATTCAAGTGTAAAGTTTTGGAACATCCGCCGTTTAGTCCAAACCAGCACTGAATGATTATTGACGTCTAATTTAATATAATTTTAAAAGAACTTAAAATGGCGGCTACGCAATTTAAAAAAAAAATCTCGTTTCCATTTCTCGTATCCTAAGTAAGACCAGTAGGATCTATGAAAATTGGCTGTTTTGTTCTCCACGGAACTACTTGTTAAGAATAAAAACCGAAAAAACATTTTAATAATGTACACAACTATGAATGAACCCTCTCCCAGAAAGAAATCCTGCGTACGCCACTGCGTTAAATCAAGCCGCAATAACGTAATAGTTTATTATAGATGGCGTAATCTTGTGCCAATCATAACAATGCGTAGTATATATAATGGGGAGTCTCTTTAAAGAGCAAATTTCTCGCTATTCTTCAATGGGGGTTGAATTATTGGTTATGTTTGGTAACCTTGAATGACGCAATCATGGTGAAATTGAAAAATGTGTGCCAACAATGTTTAACACCCTGATTCAACACAAAATTAAAAAAAGATACGAGCCTTGCAGTAGTCGCATATGATGTGTAACATCTACCATGTTATCCTACTAAGAAATTTTCGACATGCAAGCTACCCTCTGGGTGTCAAATTGCAAAGCTTGCACCCGGCACCCAAAGCCATACGATATTATTCTTATTATTACTATGAAATTGAGATGAAATGTATGTGAAGTCATCTGACATGTTATCCTACTCGTATACTACACAGCTTGGACATTCCTAAAATGTTAATTTACGCTCCGTTTTCATACTGGTACTATGATGAATGTATAGATTGAATTGGAGATATGCTACTTTCACACTTGTTTGAACAAACATCACATATTATATTGTAAATTAAGAGGAGGAATGAAACCATAGTCTCTAGCCTATCTATAGACTACTAGAAATAATGTTCAATACAATCAGATTTCCCAACTCCTGCTTGGTGCAAACTATTGTAATTAAAATTAGATAAGTCGTAATTTCATGTAGATTCTGTTAAAATGACGCATACTGTTATGATATATATAGTTTAAATCGATAATTCGGTAGCAAAAATAATTGCAGGGACTGGGGTTCGAACCTGAGACCTCATGATTGGCAGACCAAGATGTTACCCACACAGCCATTACAACCACAGACAATTGGCGTACAAGACAGGTACTCATTTTCACGTGCCGGAAATAATATGGAAGTATTTTTTTATGCTCCATTAATATTTTGCTTTTTTCCGATAATGTTCTTGCGTGGAATTGAGTTTTAAATTAGTTATGAATACGTCTACTTGACAGTAAAGGGAATTCCTATGAAAGGCTAGCCCAGTTCCCGTATAAAATCATCGATATATATTACATTGATCACTGCATTACCACAATGTGGGTTAATACCTGAATGGCCATTGTGCAGAAAAATCATAGCGGCTTTGCCAACTAGTTACAATGTTTCATATTAAGGCATATTAACATTTAAATACTGATATGAAGACACATGTGGTTTGTGTTTCAATGAGGTGACACCAGAGTTCGCATGAGCGTTTACCGTTCAGTATGAAAGTGTTTAGGAACGTTACTCGGCGTGTGGATGCCCATCACTTTTATCCAGAGAATGAAAAAGAGTCTCTTAATAAATCATTATTGTTTTCAGCAAATATGTTTTAATGGATATTTTTACACGAAAGAACGACAACGTGATGATTAATTGTAGAAATATATGCAACAGTGCTTCCAAACCTTGAAGTAATCCGTATGTTATATACATTCCACATGGTGCCACTGCCAGCTGGATTGGGTCGCATCCCTCAGGAAGGATTCGATCTAGCTGGCAGTGCGTCTTACACACTTCCGTCCCATTTTTCAAAATCACTCCCACAAAAATATCCAGCAACCGAGTGGAAAGATGTTACACATCAAAAATCCATTATAGGCCACCATGTTTGTAGTGATAGGGGACAAATGGTAAGGTTACATTGTTAGTAACTTATTTAAGGTGATGAAGGACTATATAATCACCATGTTTGTAGTGATGGGGGACAAATGGTAAGGTTACAGTGTTAGTAACACATTTAAGGTGACGCGGACTATATAATCACCATGTTTGTAGTGATGGGGGACAAATGTTAAGGTTACAGTGTTAGTAACTTCTTTAAGGTGACGCGGACTACATAATCACCGTGTTTGTAGTGATGGGGGACAAATGGTAAGGTTACATTGTTAGTAACTTATTTAAGGTGACGCGGACTATATAATCACCATGTTTGTAGTGATGGGGGACAAGTGGTAAGGTTACATTGTTAGTAACTTATTTAAGGTGACGCGGACTATACAGTATAATCACCATGTTTGTAGCGATGGGGGACAAATGGTAAGGTTACAGTGTTAGTAACTTATTTACGGTGACGCGGACTATATAATCACCATGTTTGTAGCGATGGGGGACAAATGGTAAGGTTACATTGTTAGTAACTTATTCAGGGTGATGTGGACTATATATTCGCAACGTTCGTTGTAAATATCGCATCACTAAGTAATTAATATCGTTATCTTTAGAAGGCTGTTGGTCTAGATGTTATACCTCTTAAAACAACAATTAGTACCAGTTATAAGCAATAGCTAAAGCTTTACAACCTTGCCCTAGTGCGATAGGACACGTATTGTCTCACTTGGCCAACAGGACACAAACAAGTCATTGTACTAGTGTTTATAAAGCGCGAGATAGCCTATCAACAGTTCAAAGTTAACCACACTTTTAAAATGTCATTCCAGTATCTCGTGCTTGGTACCGAGGAGAGGCGAGGCGACACAACATGGCGCGAAGGTGTTCCTGGCAACGAGCTCCTCGTAGGATCATTCAACGTCTGAAGTTCGTAGGAGAACACGTGTTGCAACACAAGGATCAGTGGCATAACTACGGGGGAGATTAGGTGGATTAATCATCCCCCCAGAGTCAAATAATGAAAATACGAAGCGTGTTGAAGTTTTTAATTTTGAGTACAACCAATCTTTGGATTGATAACAAATGATTGGATTATGTAACTTTATCCCTCCCTATATTACTCTGCTAAGCTCCCATTCCTGTTTTGTACCGAAAATAAGGTCCCATTAACACCAACCTACACATATGGGGTACCTGCAGGTTCAGCATAACGCACTCACTTACTCTTTAAATGCCTCACAATTAAATAAATACCTTAAAACATGTATATTTACAATGAAATAATGAAAGAATGCAACACGGTAACCATGGTAACAGAATCTATATCTGTAAGACGCAATGCAATTCCAATTATTACATTACTGTGAAAGTTTCCAGACGGTTATAAGGTTATCACGGAACCAAATTAAGCTGTAAAATGCATCAATACTTACAGTATAACGTGCTTAAGGGGATCAAGGGGCACTCTAGAATTTTTTCACGCAATTTTCACGTGTGAGTGTGGTACGAAAGGTCTTTTTCACCCGACTATAAAGGGTCTCCGAAAACCACATTTAAAGGCCCTTAAATTAACAGTGTCTGTGATATTCCCAGAAAACTAACTTCGCTCTGATATGCCTATGAAGGAATGACAAACCCCTAACCACTGCACCAGTAGCTGAATTGATCAAGTCTGATTATTGATACCAAGGATAAATCAGTCATAGCATTCATGATTGAGATTTTGCTAAGTGTACTCTTTACAACTAGAATATTCGCGGGCGATGCCGCGACGGGTAATACTAGTTTATACTAATATATAAAAATGGGACGGTGTGTGTCTGTGTATTACTCTATCACGCAAGAACCACTGGTCCGAATGACATGAAATTTTACATGGAAGTAGCTGATTTATCTGATTAACATAGAGGCTACTTTTGATTCCGATACTTTGCACTATTTAAAGATGGCGACCATTTTAGTGACGTTACTGCACCCTTTGATTTCAAACATTCATATTTCCATTTCAAATAAAAAGAGAAAGCTATGGAATAGCAAACTTTTGATGGCATATACAAGGTATAAATTTAATTTTCTGTCCGAAAGGTCCTCATCACTTTTCGTGTATCTCCAACGGTTAGCGAGTAAAACATAAATTTGTGCTATAAAACCCGGTCAACGCCGAGCGGTGTAGTTGGACAAAATTTTCCAACCTTACTCTCCCTCGGCGCAGCACTTCGCCTATCCCCTGTTTTAACTGTCAACTTCACATTTCAATTTATGATCCGCAGCGAAGCACGGGTACTTCTGCTAGTAGTTGATAATTTTCACTCGTGTAGGCTATTTATTTTAGCTATGCCCTTATATAATATCGGTCTACTGTTCAATTAGCCACAGCGAGTTGGGTGGTGAACTCTCTTTCCTCCTCCTTTTCCAAACAATACGCCACTTGTCAGTTGCTATTCTGTTAGTAACCGAGGGCGAGTCAATAATATTAAAAGTCAGCAATTTTAGCAGGTTTGTGCCGTGTCTTGTGCGGCGTTTCGCCTAGGACACCAAGCTGGCTCATCCGCGGGCTCTTGGTGTCCCCGCTCGGACCCCCACAGTAGTAGCAAACTGTGCACTACCTCCCTTCTTATGAAGCGCATGTGAGCCTCTTAACTACGAGAGCTAATAATTCGTCAAAGTGTAATCCAAGGAGAAAATTGGTAAGTGTTGGCAAGCCTGCTCGTGCAGAAGATTAATAATGTTGTGGTAAGCGACTAAAACACCGTTTCTGTTTATAAATAGCAGTTGAGCAAGCCGTGGTTTGTCTTGCTCCCAATTACACGTCACGATCAGTGAGCGCGCGGGAATACTAATAGCTCTGATTCTCTTTGGCACGGCTCATAGTTCACCAGTGTCTTCGGGAGATGATCTGTTTACATTCAGTTGAAATATACACGGCGATACGTACACGTCAAGGGGAATATTTAGTGTAGTTGATATCGCCACGGATGACGTGCGGACGTTGATGTTCGTTCGTTTGATGTTTTGGCTCAAATTGCCGCCATTTTGCCAGCAATGGGGTTTCAAACAGTGCGTCGTTACATGCGGATGTAGTGACATGTGTTCAAGTGCGATATTTGGTGTTGAGTTACTAATGTTCATAAATTACTTTTAGTTTTTTATTTTAATTGTAAGGTGGCACTGTACTTACCAACAGACAGATTGGTATTTTAAGTAGAGTTGTCGATTAATTACAATTTTTGATCGAATGTCTTTAATCGGTTTATTAGTCGAATGTTAGTCGATTTCACACCGTAGTCTATCAGTTCGAGAAAAAGAAACCTTTGCATATCCTGCCTATATTATTCCGCTAATGTCCCAATCCGGTTTTGTACCGAAAATAAGGTCCAGCTAACACCAACCTACACATATGTGGTACCTACAGGTTCCGCATAACCCCCATGTGTGCTCGAAACGCACCCACTTCCTCTTTAAATGCCTCACAATTAAATAAATACCTTAAAAATGTACATTTAAAATGGGAGCACAGTAACCTAGCGAGCCTGCCGCTAGAGCGCAGGGCAGCGCGGCGGCAGCCATCTGGTGGTAACACGGTATACTGCTAGGCGAGCCTGCCGCTAGAGCGCAGAGCAGTACATTCACGTTGCGAAAGCTCGCACGGTCCCACTACTTAATATTTACAATGTTTACAATGCCATTTGCTATGAGGAAGATAAAGGCTAATTTTAAATTTTTAATGTAATGATGGCGTGCAATTAAAAAAATCATAGGCATTTAAGTTGTTGTTGTTGTTGTAGCTGCTGTTGTTGTTAGAGTCTTCAGTATTTTGACTGGTTTGATGCAGCACTCCTTGCCTCCCTGTCCTGAGCTAATCGTTTCATCTCTACATAGCTACCACACCCTACATCCGAGGCAATCTGTCTAACATAATTCTAACCTTGGTCTACCTCTACAGTTCGTGACCTCGACCCTTCCTTCCATAACTAAGCTTGCTATTCCTGGGTGTCTTAGTATGTGTCCTACCAACCTATCTCTTCTCTTCATTAGCAGTCGCCAGAAACATCTCTCACCTCCCAGTCGTCTTAATACCGCTTCATTTGTTGCCCTCTCTACCCATCTGATCATCATTCTCCTGTAACACCACATTTCGAACGCTTCAATTCACCTCTTTTCTGCTGTACCAATAGTGAAAGTTTCACTCCCATAGAGCGCCACGCTCCAGACAAATGTCTTCAAAAATGACTTCCTAATACCTAAATCTAGATTCCTTTTCTGTAGAAATGCTTTCCTTGCCTGAGCTAACCTACTTTTTATATCCTCTTTGCTTCGTCCATCACTGGTTATTTTGCTTCCTAAGTAACAGAAGTTAATAATATAAGTAGTGGAGTAAGGCGGTTTCTAACGCACTCATTTTATTTGTACCCGACTGTACATGTTAAAATAATTAATATCTCGCGAACCCATGGTCGGATGTTGACAAATGAGGAGTCGTTGGACTCGGGCTGACGCCCTCTTTCCAATGGACCACTCATTTCAACCCCTAAATAAAACCTATCCCTACTAGGGGGTGAAATTGTAATTTTTAGTGAAAGTCTCTTTTCAAATACGACATGTATAAGGTGCGCTGCTAAAATGAACTTAAATGTTGTTGCTCATATCGCGCATGTGTTTTTCTGGCTGCTGCTATGGATGAACATTTTTGTTTTTGTTTTTTACGCATGCGCACTTGGGATTTTTGTAAGAGGGCGAGCTCTTTGAAAAAAATGATTGATAAGAAGGGGTTTTGGTGGTGAGGAGAGAGCCAGATAGTCGCCTACTTTCCTACGACGTTTGCCGATATCTCTCGAACGCAAGGTCGGATTTGAACGTGTGACGTGTCAAATCGCTTGTCTCGAAGCCCTATACATGTTATTAATAGGTTAGAGTTTTGAGAATGAGGGAAACAGGCTTTTTGGGGGTAAAACCATGATTTTAGACTTTTCCGATATCTCACGAATGCATGGTCGGATTTGGTCCTATGACGTGTCAAATGGCTTGTCTCGAAACCCTTTTTATTTTGGTAATAGGTTAAAGTTTTTGAGAATGAGGGAAACAGAATTTTTTGTTGTAAAACCGTGATTTTAGACTTTCTGTTATATTTCACAAACCAATAACGCCAGAGACGTATACGAGGGGTCGTAGGACTCGGGGTGACGCCCCTTTCCTCTCTCTTTTCGAATATAGTATTTATGTTTAAAAAAATGCGAAAGGGCCTAACGACACTTATGTTGAAAACATTTCAGTTTTTAAAACTTTTTCTTTTAATCTGTCTAAAATGTTCATGACGAGTGGTTGTAGATAGAAAGAGACGATACCACTGGGCACGTGTTTCAACGAAGCTATTACTGGCCACGGTGGTGATATACCAATACAGTATTCGCTATTTCGATGAGACGGCGGGTCGAGGGTTCGTTTTCTGACTTTTCCTATGATGGAATTCCTAATTCCTAAACCCCCTGAAGGGGGTCTTTAACGTGTAAACGATTATGAGTGACATGACAAATGATAATTCCTTGATCCGATGAAGTTGGCTTTAGATAGAACAAACAGAACTTGGTTATATATTGCTTGAAGTGAGTATAGAAAACAAACTTGCTGGGGCAGACTGACAGGATGTGAATGTTATTTGATCTTATTGGAATGCATTGACTTGACAGGACAATGAAAAAAAGCACAGAGATGCTGAGGACACTTGAAGGTCAAACGATATGGCAACCATGGTGGGAGGGGGAAGCTAGGATGATGTTGCCGATCATGTTCAATGTTCAATGGATGAATTTATATTTTGCGAAGCATTGTTCGGAGAGGGTCATGGGACGACTTGTTTTAAGGGTATTTATTTTTTCGATGTTTCCTATGGTGGACTCATTGATTAAAATAATCCAAAACTTCTAGGGCATGGCCTTGAGATTTTATAAACCGATAATGGGATTTTGACATACAAGATCCACTCAGAACTTGACATGATGTCATTCTTTTTATGGCTTATGAATTTCCCCAAAAAAGACCCAAAACCACAAGATCATGGACTTTTGCTTTTCTTAATATATTGCAAACCCATAATGTAAGATGTTTACTGTGAGTGACGAAATCTAGCTAGGTAAAGAAAGAATTATTGTAGGATATATGTATGGTGACTGACACGTCTTTGACCATTGGAACTTGTTTTCCGATTTGACTGTAGTACATAGGGAGTATAGGTTGTAGGCATGGATTGACAAACAGTGCACACAAAATTCAATTTATCGATTCAAGAATTAAGAGTAGACTATCATTATTTAATTGGTTAAAGAGTGTAGCTAAAAATTAAAAAATGGTGACTACATTAAACTAAACTGAACCAAGTCGAATCAAACCCAACTGAACCAAACCAAGCCTAAAGCAAACCAAACCTAATCAAGAACAAGCCAAGGGCTTAAGTGTAAAACTTGTGGGGGAATGCAGTCATTGGCAATGTCCAAAGGAAGGGATAACGCTCTACCTCTAGAGGGTAAGGTAAAGCTAGCGCATGGTGCTAATGCATATTCCTAAGTACATGAACCACACACACACAACTATCCTATGCTGTTTTTATGAGTTAACTGTTAAAACTTACTCAGTGGTTACTGAACAAGTTGGTCGCTACACACAACAAGCTTTAAATACTTGAGGCTAATAATCTATACACACACACACGCATGTTCTAAACTAAACTGTCTTGCTGGTAGTGCTCACACAGTAGGCAAATGACAGAAATGCTTGGCTAACAGAAATACAATCATTTTCGTTTGTCTAATGTTACCAGCTAACCATTACATGCTATAGTGGTGAGCACATGTGCCTCTTACACTGGAGATCGTAACTTGATGTCTAGCTCTAAGGCCTAGAATGAATCAAACTAAGAAAGAAGGGTATGGTGACGCAGTGGTTAAACTGTTAGCCTTTCACTAAGGTAGACTAGGGTTTGATTTTAGGTTAATATACATGTCATAAACAAACAAACAAACAAAAAAAGCAGAGATAATGTTTAAAACTGATTACACTTGTCTCTTTTCAAATTATTACTTAGATTGCAAATACAAAGGTGGACTGGGTTTGATATTCAGTTAATGCTGCCTATCGCATACTAGCCTGTAAGAAAGCCAAACAAGCAAAAGGCGTAGGTAGAGCAGTGGTAAAATCGCTATGTGTAGAGAACTACCTAACGGTTTTATGAACTGGCAATGGTATGTCGCATAAACAGTGCAGGATACAATCCAGCAACCATAATTTGTATCTTGTGGAGCAGAGAAAACATATATATAGAGAAAGATATAGAAAGCTAGTGTATGTATGGGTAGCATTGATAATTTGACCAGAGAAAATACGATGAGGTAGGGTGGGGAGAGGGAGAATTAACACTTATATATGAATGAATGGTAAATAGTATTTTAGTTTTTTTTCCCCAATAGTTTTGTTTTTTAAATGCAGTGGTAGATAGTCGTTATTTTGTAAAACATTCTTACTTGCAGTAGTAATAAGACTCTATGGTTTCGCTAACACATAGATAGACTGTATTATTGCCATGGTCAAGCACTCACATTAAGATCATTTACAAAATCATAAAATGAAAAATAAAAAATCTTGTTTTGGAAATATCGTTTTTCAACATACACAAAATAAATATATAAAAAATTTGTAAACAGCAAAATGGAAAATCCATGGTCAAGCACTCACATTAAGATCATTTACAAAATCATAAAATGAAAAATAAAAATCTTGTTTTGGAAATATCGATTTTTTTCAACATACACAAAATAAATATATAAAAAATTTGTAAACAGCAAAATGGAAAATCCATGTTTCCATATAGACAAAATTTAAAAACCTTAAACGGACATTTAAGAAAATATATATAAATGGGAAATTGACAAATGTGTAAATATGAAAATGGAAAAATCCATGTTTCCATATCATGAAATTGAAAAACATCAAACTGTCATTTTAAAAAATGCAAATGGAAAATTGACAAATTGCAATGTGTGAAATGTGAAATTGAACAAATGGCTATCATTATTTAAAAAAAAAAGAACATGGTGCTCTATGGTTGAGGTGTGAATCAAACCCTTTCTACTTATTTGGACCACCCGAGACTGAGTAGACTAGTTTAAGTTGTCATACCACTTTTAAAAGTTTGTGTTAAATCTAGGAATTGAACCCAAGAGCTTGTAGGGGAGATCAAAGGTTATAATATGTTAAACAGATAGCCTTGAATGAAGGGTGTGGTAGCTATATAGAGATGAGACGTTTCGCTCGGGGCAGGGAGGCATGGAGATCTGCATCAAACCAGTCAAAGGACTAAAGACTCAAACAACAACATGTACGTTCACCAAAATAATGTTGTGTAACGGTAAATGTTAGTCAACGAACAGTAATGCATTACTAAAACCCATGACACGATACCTAAGAGCTTTTCTAAAATGATTTTAAAATGCCTTTAACCCTATATTGAACACCCAGTTCACAAAACTCATAACTGCAATGTTATGGTAAAACAAAACAAAATCTATATTTCAAAACAAACAAGTGGTTTAGTCAATGTATACTGGAAAAAGTTTTGTAAACACTCAAGTCCTCAAGACCAATTAAATTAGTAACTGTCAGGTTGGCCGAGTGGTTAAGGTGTTTGACTTAAGATCAAATTTCTGTATAAGGAAGCAAGGGTTCGAATCCCTTACCTGACATAACTATTGCCTTAACATGGCTTGGCCACACTGTATTATTATGATACTCAGTACACAAACCATAGATATAGTGTATTGTTTAAGGCCACTCTCTTTCTGAACATAGTCAGAGACTGTTGATGGTTAACAATTGTATTAATAGTGGGACATGGGGATAGCAATTAAGAAAAAACAGCCAATACCCATACAATATTTTTATTCATTTTAGTTTTTTTTTACAATAGTTACACACTGAATACAACTTTTTATCTCTTTACCATTGTTTGATATAGATTTTAAACACAACGCTTGTTGTAGATCCTTTTACAACTTTCTCTAGGTACTCTTGTTCTTAAAAACTGGGGAAGCCGCAATGGTTTTATAGACATTAAACCCTCATTCTCTTCTTTTTCATCATTATCATCATCATTATTATAAATATTATCTTTATAATTATTATAGTCATTGTCACCATCATTATCATCATCATCATCATCCTCAACATCACTAGAACTATCCAATTCCATTTTTTCCTTTTCAAAAGGGATCTCTTGAAGAGTCTGTGTTGCTTTTGATAGTGTTACGGGTTTATTGAACGTTGACAACTGTCCTAACATGACTTTTTGAGGAGATAAATGTTTTTTCATAAGGAAGTCACTATGTTGAGTAACACTATGTTTTTGTCGGACTTGCTTTTTCTTGTTCTTTTGATCATGTTTTGTTAACACTAACGGTGTTTCATTTGGTATACCACATTGATGAGTACCCACACTTAAGACCTCACCATGTTTACTTTTTAGATGACCTAGACATTTTGTTGTTCTTTGTTTTGAGCACTGCCAAAATATGATGCCATTCGCATTTTCTCGCTTATAGTTATAAGAGTACCCATGATACAGGGCACGTGGTTTACCTTTATTGGTTATAGTATATTCCATAGTAGTCACTGACTTGTATAGTCGATCCGCCTACTACAAAGGTCTGAACACTTGTGGTGAAAGAATGATGTTGTGTTGACGTTTTATGCAGGATAATGTTGGTGGCATATGTGGGTGGCTTATGTTGATGACATGTGTTGTTGGCTGATTTTGGTGGCTTATGTTGATGGTTTATGGTGGTGGCTTATGTTGATGGCTTATGTTGGTGGCTTATGTTGATGACATATGTTGGTGACTTATGTTGATAGCTTATGTTGGTGGCTAATATTGATGACATATGTTGTTGGCTTATGGTGGTGGCTTATGTTGATGGTATATGTTGCTGGCCTATGTTGATGGTTTATGTTAATGGCATAGGTTAATATCTTAGGTTGATGGCATAAGTTGATGGCTTATGTTGGTGGCTTATGGTGGTGGCTTATGCTGGTGGCTTATGCTAGTGGCTTATGGTGGTGGTTTATGGTGGTGGCTTATGTTGATGACATATGTTGGTGGCTTAAGTTGGTGGCTTATGTTGGTGGCTTATGGTGGTGGCTTATGGTGGTGGGTTATGGTGGTGGATTATGGTGGCTTATAGTGGTGGCTTATGGTGGTGGTTTATGGTGGTGGCTTATGTTGATGACATATGTTGGTGGCTTATGTTGGTGGCTTATGTTGATGACATATGTTGGTGACTTATGTTGATAGCTTATGTTGGTGGCTAATATTGATGACATATGTTGTTGGCTTATGGTGGTGGCTTATGTTGATGGTATATGTTGCTGGCCTATGTTGATGGTTTATGTTAATGGCATAGGTTAATATCTTAGGTTGATGGCATAAGTTGATGGCTTATGTTGGTGGCTTATGGTGGTGGCTTATGCTGGTGGCTTATGCTAGTGGCTTATGGTGGTGGTTTATGGTGGTGGCTTATGTTGATGACATATGTTGGTGGCTTAAGTTGGTGGCTTATGTTGGTGGCTTATGGTGGTGGCTTATGGTGGTGGGTTATGGTGGTGGATTATGGTGGCTTATAGTGGTGGCTTATGGTGGTGGTTTATGGTGGTGGCTTATGTTGATGACATATGTTGGTGGCTTATGGTGGCTTATGGTGGTGATTTATAGTGGTGGCCTATGTTGGTGGCTTATTTTTGGTGGTTTACGTTAATATCTTATTTGTAATGGCTTATTTGACAAGTTATTGTTGTCAATGTATTTAGAGGATTTTTCTCTTGGTTTTGGAAAGTATCTCAACTCTTTTTTATGGTAGCATAATGCTTACCGCCATGTTTGTAAGCAACAACAACACACTAAAATTCCAAGAATCCAAAGTACTCTAAGGTTAATGATTGTCTCTCAACTCCATTCAACGTCTAGTCAAAAAACATTATATATTTTTCACATTTTACAAAAAAGGTAAATTGGGAAAGTAAGCTATATGTTTAAACTAAAAATCATATCAAATCATATGCTAACTCCAACACCTACGTCTACCCCAATCTCAGTCAAAAAAATTTAATATTCTTCAAATTTTTCCAAAACAGTATTTGGAAAGTAGGCCATATTTTGAAAACTAATCATCCTATAAAGTCATATATATATATACTGAAACCAATGGCTTTTATATCCTTAATCTTAAGAACAAAATATGGAATTTTTGACATTTTTTCCAAAAATGTTCATTTTAAAACGGGGCTATATTTTGGAAACTAGGAATTTTACAAGAAAGTTTGTTTAACGTAAATGGCAGGTATTTACCCCCACTACCCGCAAACCAAGTCCCAGGTCTCTGGGAAAAATCCAAAAAAAGTTCAATTTGGAAAGTAGGCAATATTTTGAAAACTAATCATCCTAAAAAGTCATATATAGACTCAAACCAATGGCTTTTATGTCCTTAATTGGTAGAACAAAACTTAACATTTTTTCAGTTTTTCCAAAAAAGTCCAATTTTCAAAAATTGTCTATATTTTGGGAACTAAGAATTTTACAAAAAAGTTTGTTTAACGAAAATGAAAGGTCTTTACCCCCCTCTACCCAAAACATAAATTTCAGGTCCCTAGGACAAAAACTGTGCAGTATATATATATATATATATATTTTTTGGGGAGGGGATCTATATTCACTTTACCTCCCCACTTCACAAGATGGCGGCCATAGCTTAACTTAACCTAGCCTAACCTAACCTGACCTACGAGGTGTGATCAAAAAGTTCCAAAAATGTGGCCCTAGCCTAGCCTAACCTAACCTCCCTGTTGACTAGCCCCCTTTGGACGGGTCCTTTTTGAAGGGAGTCATTTTTTTTACGTGTCCCGGAGGACGGGTCCTTGTTGACGGGTCCCAGTGGCGGGTCCCCTTTGACATAATTTGGATAAAATGCAAGGCCAGTCCATAGGGATCAGTCCAAAGGACCCGCCACAGGGACCCGTCAACAAGGACCCGTCCTCCGGGACACGTAAAAAAAATGACTCCCTTCAAAAAGGACCCGTCCAAAGGGGGCTAGTCAACAGGGAGGTTAGGTTAGGCTAGGCTAGGGCCACATTTTTGGAACTTTTTGATCACACCTCGTAGGTCAGGTTAGGTTAGGCTAGGTTAAGTTAAGCTATGGCCGCCATCTTGTGAAGTGGGGAGGTAAAGTGAATATAGACCCCCTCCCCCAAAAAAATATATATATATATATACTGCACAGTTTTTGTCCTAGGGACCTGAAATTTATGTTTTGGGTAGAGGGGGGTAAAGACCTTTCATTTTCGTTAAACAAACTTTTTTGTAAAATTCTTAGTTCCCAAAATATAGACAATTTTTGAAAATTGGACTTTTTTGGAAAAACTGAAAAAATGTTAAGTTTTGTTCTACCAATTAAGGACATAAAAGCCATTGGTTTGAGTCTATATATGACTTTTTAGGATGATTAGTTTTCAAAATATTGCCTACTTTCCAAATTGAACTTTTTTTGGATTTTCCCCAGAGACCTGGGACTTGGTTTGCGGGTAGTGGGGGTAAATACCTGCCATTTACGTTAAACAAACTTTCTTGTAAAATTCCTAGTTTCCAAAATATAGCCCCGTTTTAAAATGAACATTTTTGGAAAAAATGTCAAAAATTCCATATTTTGTTCTTAAGATTAAGGATATAAAAGCCATTGGTTTCAGTATATATATATATGACTTTATAGGATGATTAGTTTTCAAAATATGGCCTACTTTCCAAATACTGTTTTGGAAAAATTTTAAGAATATTATATTTTTTTGACTGAGATTGGGGTAGACGTAGGTGTTGGAGTTAGCATATGATTTGATATGATTTTCAGTTTAAACATATAGCTTACTTTCCCAATTTACCTTTTTTGTAAAATGTGAAAAATATATAATGTTTTTTGACTAGACGTTGAATGGAGTTGAGAGACAATCATTAACCTTAGAGTACTTTGGATTCTTGGAATTTTAGTGTGTTGTTGTTGCTTACAAACATGGCGGTAAGCATTATGCTACCATAAAAAAGAGTTGAGATACTTTCCAAAACCAAGAGAAAAATCCTCTAAATACATTGACAACAATAACTTGTCAAATAAGCCATTACAAATAAGATATTAACGTAAACCACCAAAAATAAGCCACCAACATAGGCCACCACTATAAATCACCACCATAAGCCACCATAAGCCACCAACATATGTCATCAACATAAGCCACCACCATAAACCACCACCATAAGCCACCACTATAAGCCACCATAATCCACCACCATAACCCACCACCATAAGCCACCACCATAAGCCACCAACATAAGCCACCAACTTAAGCCACCAACATATGTCATCAACATAAGCCACCACCATAAACCACCACCATAAGCCACTAGCATAAGCCACCAGCATAAGCCACCACCATAAGCCACCAACATAAGCCATCAACTTATGCCATCAACCTAAGATATTAACCTATGCCATTAACATAAACCATCAACATAGGCCAGCAACATATACCATCAACATAAGCCACCACCATAAGCCAACAACATATGTCATCAATATTAGCCACCAACATAAGCTATCAACATAAGTCACCAACATATGTCATCAACATAAGCCACCAACATAAGCCACCAACATATGTCATCAACATAAGCCACCACCATAAACCACCACCATAAGCCACCACTATAAGCCACCATAATCCACCACCATAACCCACCACCATAAGCCACCACCATAAGCCACCAACATAAGCCACCAACTTAAGCCACCAACATATGTCATCAACATAAGCCACCACCATAAACCACCACCATAAGCCACTAGCATAAGCCACCAGCATAAGCCACCACCATAAGCCACCAACATAAGCCATCAACTTATGCCATCAACCTAAGATATTAACCTATGCCATTAACATAAACCATCAACATAGGCCAGCAACATATACCATCAACATAAGCCACCACCATAAGCCAACAACATATGTCATCAATATTAGCCACCAACATAAGCTATCAACATAAGTCACCAACATATGTCATCAACATAAGCCACCAACATAAGCCATCAACATAAGCCACCACCATAAACCATCAACATAAGCCACCAAAATCAGCCAACAACACATGTCATCAACATAAGCCACCCACATATGCCACCAACATTATCCTGCATAAAACGTCAACACAACATCATTCTTTCACCACAAGTGTTCAGACCTTTGTAGTAGGCGGATCGACTATACAAGTCAGTGACTACTATGGAATATACTATAACCAATAAAGGTAAACCACGTGCCCTGTATCATGGGTACTCTTATAACTATAAGCGAGAAAATGCGAATGGCATCATATTTTGGCAGTGCTCAAAACAAAGAACAACAAAATGTCTAGGTCATCTAAAAAGTAAACATGGTGAGGTCTTAAGTGTGGGTACTCATCAATGTGGTATACCAAATGAAACACCGTTAGTGTTAACAAAACATGATCAAAAGAACAAGAAAAAGCAAGTCCGACAAAAACATAGTGTTACTCAACATAGTGACTTCCTTATGAAAAAACATTTATCTCCTCAAAAAGTCATGTTAGGACAGTTGTCAACGTTCAATAAACCCGTAACACTATCAAAAGCAACACAGACTCTTCAAGAGATCCCTTTTGAAAAGGAAAAAATGGAATTGGATAGTTCTAGTGATGTTGAGGATGATGATGATGATGATAATGATGGTGACAATGACTATAATAATTATAAAGATAATATTTATAATAATGATGATGATAATGATGAAAAAGAAGAGAATGAGGGTTTAATGTCTATAAAACCATTGCGGCTTCCCCAGTTTTTAAGAACAAGAGTACCTAGAGAAAGTTGTAAAAGGATCTACAACAAGCGTTGTGTTTAAAATCTATATCAAACAATGGTAAAGAGATAAAAAGTTGTATTCAGTGTGTAACTATTGTAAAAAAAAACTAAAATGAATAAAAATATTGTATGGGTATTGGCTGTTTTTTCTTAATTGCTATCCCCATGTCCCACTATTAATACAATTGTTAACCATCAACAGTCTCTGACTATGTTCAGAAAGAGAGTGGCCTTAAACAATACACTATATCTATGGTTTGTGTACTGAGTATCATAATAATACAGTGTGGCCAAGCCATGTTAAGGCAATAGTTATGTCAGGTAAGGGATTCGAACCCTTGCTTCCTTATACAGAAATTTGATCTTAAGTCAAACACCTTAACCACTCGGCCAACCTGACAGTTACTAATTTAATTGGTCTTGAGGACTTGAGTGTTTACAAAACTTTTTCCAGTATACATTGACTAAACCACTTGTTTGTTTTGAAATATAGATTTTGTTTTGTTTTACCATAACATTGCAGTTATGAGTTTTGTGAACTGGGTGTTCAATATAGGGTTAAAGGCA
This sequence comes from Meconema thalassinum, assembly GCA_946902985.2. Lineage (NCBI taxonomy): Eukaryota > Metazoa > Arthropoda > Insecta > Orthoptera > Tettigoniidae > Meconema > Meconema thalassinum. Next base: position 177,207,375 of record OX336401.1, read on the forward strand.
TTTTAAAATCATTTTAGAAAAGCTCTTAGGTATCGTGTCATGGGTTTTAGTAATGCATTACTGTTCGTTGACTAACATTTACCGTTACACAACATTATTTTGGTGAACGTACATGTTGTTGTTTGAGTCTTTAGTCCTTTGACTGGTTTGATGCAGATCTCCATGCCTCCCTGCCCCGAGCGAAACGTCTCATCTCTATATAGCTACCACACCCTTCATTCAAGGCTATCTGTTTAACATATTATAACCTTTGATCTCCCCTACAAGCTCTTGGGTTCAATTCCTAGATTTAACACAAACTTTTAAAAGTGGTATGACAACTTAAACTAGTCTACTCAGTCTCGGGTGGTCCAAATAAGTAGAAAGGGTTTGATTCACACCTCAACCATAGAGCACCATGTTCTTTTTTTTTTAAATAATGATAGCCATTTGTTCAATTTCACATTTCACACATTGCAATTTGTCAATTTTCCATTTGCATTTTTTAAAATGACAGTTTGATGTTTTTCAATTTCATGATATGGAAACATGGATTTTTCCATTTTCATATTTACACATTTGTCAATTTCCCATTTATATATATTTTCTTAAATGTCCGTTTAAGGTTTTTAAATTTTGTCTATATGGAAACATGGATTTTCCATTTTGCTGTTTACAAATTTTTTATATATTTATTTTGTGTATGTTGAAAAAAATCGATATTTCCAAAACAAGATTTTTATTTTTCATTTTATGATTTTGTAAATGATCTTAATGTGAGTGCTTGACCATGGATTTTCCATTTTGCTGTTTACAAATTTTTTATATATTTATTTTGTGTATGTTGAAAAACGATATTTCCAAAACAAGATTTTTTATTTTTCATTTTATGATTTTGTAAATGATCTTAATGTGAGTGCTTGACCATGGCAATAATACAGTCTATCTATGTGTTAGCGAAACCATAGAGTCTTATTACTACTGCAAGTAAGAATGTTTTACAAAATAACGACTATCTACCACTGCATTTAAAAAACAAAACTATTGGGGAAAAAAAACTAAAATACTATTTACCATTCATTCATATATAAGTGTTAATTCTCCCTCTCCCCACCCTACCTCATCGTATTTTCTCTGGTCAAATTATCAATGCTACCCATACATACACTAGCTTTCTATATCTTTCTCTATATATATGTTTTCTCTGCTCCACAAGATACAAATTATGGTTGCTGGATTGTATCCTGCACTGTTTATGCGACATACCATTGCCAGTTCATAAAACCGTTAGGTAGTTCTCTACACATAGCGATTTTACCACTGCTCTACCTACGCCTTTTGCTTGTTTGGCTTTCTTACAGGCTAGTATGCGATAGGCAGCATTAACTGAATATCAAACCCAGTCCACCTTTGTATTTGCAATCTAAGTAATAATTTGAAAAGAGACAAGTGTAATCAGTTTTAAACATTATCTCTGCTTTTTTTGTTTGTTTGTTTGTTTATGACATGTATATTAACCTAAAATCAAACCCTAGTCTACCTTAGTGAAAGGCTAACAGTTTAACCACTGCGTCACCATACCCTTCTTTCTTAGTTTGATTCATTCTAGGCCTTAGAGCTAGACATCAAGTTACGATCTCCAGTGTAAGAGGCACATGTGCTCACCACTATAGCATGTAATGGTTAGCTGGTAACATTAGACAAACGAAAATGATTGTATTTCTGTTAGCCAAGCATTTCTGTCATTTGCCTACTGTGTGAGCACTACCAGCAAGACAGTTTAGTTTAGAACATGCGTGTGTGTGTGTATAGATTATTAGCCTCAAGTATTTAAAGCTTGTTGTGTGTAGCGACCAACTTGTTCAGTAACCACTGAGTAAGTTTTAACAGTTAACTCATAAAAACAGCATAGGATAGTTGTGTGTGTGTGGTTCATGTACTTAGGAATATGCATTAGCACCATGCGCTAGCTTTACCTTACCCTCTAGAGGTAGAGCGTTATCCCTTCCTTTGGACATTGCCAATGACTGCATTCCCCCACAAGTTTTACACTTAAGCCCTTGGCTTGTTCTTGATTAGGTTTGGTTTGCTTTAGGCTTGGTTTGGTTCAGTTGGGTTTGATTCGACTTGGTTCAGTTTAGTTTAATGTAGTCACCATTTTTTAATTTTTAGCTACACTCTTTAACCAATTAAATAATGATAGTCTACTCTTAATTCTTGAATCGATAAATTGAATTTTGTGTGCACTGTTTGTCAATCCATGCCTACAACCTATACTCCCTATGTACTACAGTCAAATCGGAAAACAAGTTCCAATGGTCAAAGACGTGTCAGTCACCATACATATATCCTACAATAATTCTTTCTTTACCTAGCTAGATTTCGTCACTCACAGTAAACATCTTACATTATGGGTTTGCAATATATTAAGAAAAGCAAAAGTCCATGATCTTGTGGTTTTGGGTCTTTTTTGGGGAAATTCATAAGCCATAAAAAGAATGACATCATGTCAAGTTCTGAGTGGATCTTGTATGTCAAAATCCCATTATCGGTTTATAAAATCTCAAGGCCATGCCCTAGAAGTTTTGGATTATTTTAATCAATGAGTCCACCATAGGAAACATCGAAAAAATAAATACCCTTAAAACAAGTCGTCCCATGACCCTCTCCGAACAATGCTTCGCAAAATATAAATTCATCCATTGAACATTGAACATGATCGGCAACATCATCCTAGCTTCCCCCTCCCACCATGGTTGCCATATCGTTTGACCTTCAAGTGTCCTCAGCATCTCTGTGCTTTTTTTCATTGTCCTGTCAAGTCAATGCATTCCAATAAGATCAAATAACATTCACATCCTGTCAGTCTGCCCCAGCAAGTTTGTTTTCTATACTCACTTCAAGCAATATATAACCAAGTTCTGTTTGTTCTATCTAAAGCCAACTTCATCGGATCAAGGAATTATCATTTGTCATGTCACTCATAATCGTTTACACGTTAAAGACCCCCTTCAGGGGGTTTAGGAATTAGGAATTCCATCATAGGAAAAGTCAGAAAACGAACCCTCGACCCGCCGTCTCATCGAAATAGCGAATACTGTATTGGTATATCACCACCGTGGCCAGTAATAGCTTCGTTGAAACACGTGCCCAGTGGTATCGTCTCTTTCTATCTACAACCACTCGTCATGAACATTTTAGACAGATTAAAAGAAAAAGTTTTAAAAACTGAAATGTTTTCAACATAAGTGTCGTTAGGCCCTTTCGCATTTTTTTAAACATAAATACTATATTCGAAAAGAGAGAGGAAAGGGGCGTCACCCCGAGTCCTACGACCCCTCGTATACGTCTCTGGCGTTATTGGTTTGTGAAATATAACAGAAAGTCTAAAATCACGGTTTTACAACAAAAAATTCTGTTTCCCTCATTCTCAAAAACTTTAACCTATTACCAAAATAAAAAGGGTTTCGAGACAAGCCATTTGACACGTCATAGGACCAAATCCGACCATGCATTCGTGAGATATCGGAAAAGTCTAAAATCATGGTTTTACCCCCAAAAAGCCTGTTTCCCTCATTCTCAAAACTCTAACCTATTAATAACATGTATAGGGCTTCGAGACAAGCGATTTGACACGTCACACGTTCAAATCCGACCTTGCGTTCGAGAGATATCGGCAAACGTCGTAGGAAAGTAGGCGACTATCTGGCTCTCTCCTCACCACCAAAACCCCTTCTTATCAATCATTTTTTTCAAAGAGCTCGCCCTCTTACAAAAATCCCAAGTGCGCATGCGTAAAAAACAAAAACAAAAATGTTCATCCATAGCAGCAGCCAGAAAAACACATGCGCGATATGAGCAACAACATTTAAGTTCATTTTAGCAGCGCACCTTATACATGTCGTATTTGAAAAGAGACTTTCACTAAAAATTACAATTTCACCCCCTAGTAGGGATAGGTTTTATTTAGGGGTTGAAATGAGTGGTCCATTGGAAAGAGGGCGTCAGCCCGAGTCCAACGACTCCTCATTTGTCAACATCCGACCATGGGTTCGCGAGATATTAATTATTTTAACATGTACAGTCGGGTACAAATAAAATGAGTGCGTTAGAAACCGCCTTACTCCACTACTAATATAATTTAAAATATATTTCAATATTGATTATTCAATAACACAAGAGTTTTTAAGTTTACTGTCACTTCTTTGCTCCAGGACCAAACATCCTCAGAACTAAGGGCCGCCCTTCCGTCTCTTAGCAACAATATTTCCAGGTCACTGAACACTCTCTCACAAGGGACTAATGTAGCTGGAATGCAAATAATTTTTTTCGCTATAGGTGCGAGATGTGTAAGTTGGACTGAATGTATTTTCCACCACTGTTGAGGGTCTGCGGAGTCATCTTCTAGTTTCACCAACAGCTTGTAAACGTCAGTAATAAGACAATAATTGCCTATCTGGTATTTCCTTTCCTATTGTTTGTAAAAGCGGTGGGCAAATGCCTCAGTTTAGAAGAAATTAATTGAGGAGAAATTATCTCTTATCTTTCTGAAGCAAAGCCATAAGCATCGGCTAACTTTAAAGACCTGTCAATCTTACAATAGCCGATGCCAGCGCGCCAAATGGTAAATAATAGTAATACAGTACACAGGTTTTGTGCTACTGTTCCTACACCACACTATCATTTCAATCGCTTCGATTAATAGACTAAATCGACAGCTCTAATTGTAAGTCATAAGGACAGTGGCACAATATTCCTTGTTTCAGTACCGGGTGAGTTAGCCGTGGTCGTTACGGCGTGGCTGCTGGCAGTCGCTCACATCCGGGAGGCGAGGAGGTTCGGATCCCCCTACCGGCAACCTTGAAGATGGTCTTCTGTGGTTTCCCATCTTCCTTCCACGCAAATGCCGGGGTTGGTCCCTAACTATAGGCCACAGCCGCTACCTTCCAAATTCCTAGTCCGTACATTAACACTTTCCTCCCCAGACAACACTCCACACGTGACGGTACTTGTAGCTCACCCCATGAGTGTCCGCATAGAAGCAGCCGAACTTATTCTCGGACACTCACCGCAGTAAAAGCCATACGCTAAAAAAAAAACAAAAAACAACTTGCTTCAGTGAATTATTTGAGGCAGTGGCTTAACAACGGGGAGATATCCAGGGGATCAGTTTCCCCTCCCAAACAAAACATTTGATAAAATAGCTCTGTCTTATAAAGGGAAGGGGAAATGGAGAGGGTGTATCCTTATTGTTTAGATCAGGGGTCTCCAAAGTTTTTAGCCTACGGACCACACTGACTCCTCCATCAAGTCCCAACATACTGTAGGGGCAGATGACCTCGTAGTTCCGCCCCTTAAAACCTCAATAACTAACTAGCATAATGTAGTTTATGTTCGACCCTGACAATTATATGTCTAAAACTGTATCATAATGATGGTAATTATAACACTATTTTTCATTATGAAACAGTTGCTCCCACCAATCACAGCTCAAGAAACAGTTGTTTGACCAATTAGATAAGGATACCTTCGCGCATGCGCTCAAAATCCAACATGTCTATATAAATTACCGAAAGTGCACCGTCCATATGTTCGCGTAAATAAACTGGTGAATATGAGACACTCTACCTTAATATCCCTAAATCCAATTTCTACACAGCGGGTTGTTTTCAAACGATTTCGGAGACATTTTTACTGAATACTGGTGCTCAATCTGCACATATGGCATTGAAGCACACTGAGCGCATGCGTCGGTCGGTCAGAGAGCTTGGAAATCAGAGATATCCTACCCTGCGCAGCACCCGATCACAAAATTCTAGTGACAATCTCAACAGATATTTATGAATATTTATGTTAAAACATATAATAAAGTTATAATTATCGTCGAACATAAACAGTCGTATGCAACTCGCCTATAATGGTAATTAAGACACTCGTATGGAAATTATAAAACTCGCATACGCTCGTTTTATAAAAAAAAACTCTGTGTCTTAATTATAGCCATTATAGGCTCGTTGCATAATGTAGTATTATGTTCGACGATGTCGAGATGTAAACATATGTCAGAAAACTGTATCATAATGGGGGTCATTTTAACACTATTTTTCATTATGAAACAGTTTCTCCCACCAATCAGAGCTCAAGAAACAGTTTTTTGACTAATTAGATAAGGATATCATCGCACCTGCGCTGAGTTCCACGGCCTCCTAATTTATATTTCACTGCGTGGCTAGTGTCATAGCGGAGTAATCGAGAGGGCCAAGGCCAAATACAAAGTATTCTCTGCGTCCCATGCGCTCTGTTCAGTACATAAAACTGACGAAATCTTATGAAATTTTATGAATTTTATGAATATTTATGTTCGAATATAGAATAGTTATAATTATCGTCGAACATAAATAGTCGTCTGCAACTCGCCTATAATGGTATTTATTTATTTATTTATTTATCGTATGGATTTTAGTGCCGGGAGTATCCGAGGACATGTTCGGCTCGCCCGAGGCTGTAGCTGCTTCATGTGGACACCACTAGGGTGAGCTACAAGTTCCGTTCAATTTCAAGTTGTTCCAACTTTCGCTACCAGATATCAATGATACTTAGTGGTGAACGTTGGAACTCTGATAGAGCGTTGCAACGAAATCTAACCTAGAAATTTAGCTCCTCACAAGTTTAGTCTGTGGAAGGATCTTTTACATGCCATAAATCTATGACATGGGACCGCCAGCTTTACTTTCCCTCCGAAGGAAGGCATACTGAGGGATTTAACGCTCTTAAAAAATCCGACGACTTCGGCAGGGTTTGAACCCGCTATCTTGGGCACAGCAGTTCAGCCACCGAAGCCGCTTAATGGAAATTATAAACAAACTCCTGTCTTAATTATTGCCATTAAAGGCTCGTTGCATAATGTACTATTAGAATACGTGGAAAGTTTTGTTTCGGGATGATTGAGATACGTATGGCGCAGTGCGCGGGGGGGGGGGGGGGGGAGGGTAATTTGGAGTGTAGCGATATTTTAAAAGAAATATATTTGAAGTCTTCAGTGCTGGAATTTTATTAGAGTCTTCCACTCCACAGTATGATCAGTTGCATAAATGTGCCTTTCAGCTCATTCACGACCGCACTGTGCCAACGTTACGATATGCTTTTTCAAAGAATTCAACTGTGAAATTTGGACCCTTTGCCGTTTAGTCCAAACCAGCACTGAATGATTTTCACCTTTTTCGAGAATTGAAGGTATGGTTAGGTTGCAACGCCAAAAAGGAGTCTGTCCAGACGAACCCACCTCAGTGGCGGCAGAATATTTTGCCGAGGGCATTGGAAAGCTGGTGTAACGATACGACAAATGTTTCAATAGTTTTGGCGATTATGTTGCGACATAAAACAAGCAAACATTAAGTAGTAAAATCAATTTGGTATGTCAATGTGTTTTTTTTATACAGTCCATCGGAACTTGAAAAGAAGAACAGCCCTCGTAACATAATAAAAACAAGAAGTTCCATGACGAACTAAAGAGCCTACTTTTCTTAAAATTTAAGATTCATGCCAATGATTAATCTACACCTATCTAGAATAATGACGAAATTATGTTGGTAATATCGAAATTTCTAATTAGTTCGAAATACACCTGACGTAATGTAGCCTAATAGAGCACTACAGTTGGCAGCCCTGATGATAATATATTCTTAGTTCCATCTCTTAAGGTACACAATACAAAATTTGGTTCAAGTCCAATGAATAGCATGGACGTTACATTGGATCTATCAGCGCGCGTAAAATCATGTTGGCAACAATGTCATGCATGTGTTGGTCAGATATACTCTGAATAAGTTGTTTTGCCAATTTTGGATGAAATCTATTTGTTAGTATAGAAGTTACTGGTATTTTAAATTTGGACCTATCAGCAGGCTTAGAATTATGCTGGCAGCACTGACATATTAGTTACCCCAAAGTAATCTAGAATGTCAAGTTTAAAGCTGTTGGTTTGCATACTTTCTGATATATTGATATTAGGGTAAAAACATAGAGATAGCATTTATTAATAGTTGGCGGCCCTGATTGCTCATAAGAATACGCATAGTCATATCTATTATGATACACATAGCACATACGAAATTAGTCGAAATCCAATTAATAGTATAGAAGTTACTTGTATTTAAAAATTGGTCCTATCAGCAGCCTTAGAGTCATGTTAGTAGCACTGACATACATTAGTTACTCCAAATTAATCTAGAATGGCAGATACTATACAATGTGCAAAGTTTAAAGCTGTAGGCTCGCATACTTTCTGATATATTGGTATTTGGATAAAGAAATAGAGAGAGCATTTATTAACAGTTGGCAGCCCTGGTGGCTCTTAAGCATACGCTCAGTCATGTCCGTTTATGTATAGATAGTAGATACATATTTTGGTTGAAATCCAATTGATAGTGTGGAAATTATACACACATCAAAAAAAGTTTTGCATCACCTCGGTTCCCAGATCTCCGGCATATAGACGTTGACTGTGTATATTGTATAAACGATACAGTCCCTTTGACTGTTCATAGATGTCACTAAAACTGCTCAAAGATGTAAACAACCATGCATGAGCAGGGCCTATTAGACGGAGGGGGTACGACAGCCGATCAGTTCCAGTCATTCCACCAGGACGAAGGTACGCTGCTCATGTTGTCTGTAGTTCTACCATGCCTAGAAGGTCAATACCGCAGTTCGATCGCGTCCGCATTGTTACTTTGTGTCAAGAAGGGCTCTCAACAAGGGAAGTTTCCAGGCGTCTCAGAGTGAACCAAAGCGATGTTGTTCGGACATGGAGGAGGTACAGAGATACAGGAACTGTCGATGACAGGCCTCGCTCAGGCCGCCCAAGGGCTACTACTGTAGTGGATGACCGCTACTTACGGATTGCCGCTCGGAGGAACCCTGACAGCAATGCCACCATGTTGAATAATGCGTTTCGTTCAGCCACAGGACGTCGTGTTTCAACTCAAACTGTGCGCAATAGGCTGCATGATGCGCAACTTCACTCCCGACGTCCATGGCGAGGTCCAGCTTTGCAACCCCGACACCATGCAGCGCGGTACAGATGGGCCCAACAACATGCTGAATGGACCCCACGGAATTGGCATCACGTTCTCTTCACCGATGAGTGTCGCATATGCCTTCAACCAGACAATCGTCGGAGACGTGTTTGGAGGCACCCTGGTCAGGCTGAACGTCTTAGACACACTGTCCAGCGAGTGCAGCAAGGTGGTGGTTCCCTGATGTTTTGGGGTGGCATTATGTGGGGCCGACGTACGCCACTGGTGGTCATGGAAGGCTCCGAAACGGCTTTACGATACCTGAATGACATCCTCCGACCCATAGTGCAACCATATCGGCAGAATATTGGAGAGGCATTTGTCTTCATGGACGACAATTCTCGACCTCATCGTGCACATCTTGTGAATGCGTTCCTTCAAGATAACGACATCGCTCGACTACAGTTTCAGACATGAACCCTATCGAACATGCCTGGGATATGTTGAAAAGGGCTGTTTATGGACGTCTTGACCCACCAACCACTCTGAGAGATTTACGCCGAATTGTCGTTGAGGAGTGGGACAATTTGGACCAACAGTGTCTTGATGAACTTGTGGATAGTATGCCACGACGAATACAGGCATGCATCAATGCAAGAGGACGTGCTACTGGGTATTAGAGGTAGTGGTGTGTACTGCAATCTGGACCACAAATGCTGAAAGTCTAGCTGTATGATGGTACAACATGAATGTGTGGGTCTCATGAGCAATAAAACGAGCTGAAATGTTGTTTGTGTTGATCTCTATTCCCTTTGTATTTAAAGGTTCCGGAACTCTTGGAACCGAGGTGATGCAAAACTTTTTTTGATGTGTGTATGTATGTAAAGATTGGACCTATCAGTAGGCTCAGAATCATTTTGGCAACACTGTCATACGTGGCCTCCAGAAAATTGAACTGAAGTATTATTGTCTATATGTGTGCCAATTTTGGTATAGCTCCCATGTATACCTTCCAATATATTCAACATTGAGCTCAAATTTCAATTGCGGTTTTTCAGCAGTTGGTAGCACTGACATTTTCAAGCATTGCATTGAGATGTTCCGGTATAGATCTTTACTCATACCAAATTTGGTATCGATTGCTGCAGCCGTTTAGGAGTTAATAGGGGGGGGAGGGGGGGGGGGCAGAAGGACATACAGACAGACATACATTTTCCTGGATCGATCTCATAAGTCTACCTTTTCCTCATTTTTGCAAAAGTAGACTAAAACAACGTGTTAACCAATAATTGAAGAGTGATGATTGTTCGCCAGGCCATGTACACAATGCCTCACATTCTGCTGACTGGACTAAGTACACTGTTACCACATGTCTTGCCAACACACCAGGCAGTAATGGAATACAAGGTAACTCACCTCATACAAACCACTGCTCAAACTGTGGTTTTAGCAATTCATGGGCTGTGGATATGTTGGCTATCAGCCCTATATACTTGTTCTTGCCAACACACGAGCAAGTAATCGTATAATAATGTTATTGGTTTTAACTACTGCGGCTATTTTTGGGGTGCCGGAGTTTTGCCCCAAGGGGGATCTTGAAGGGGATACGGATTCGTCTATCTTACCAATGTTAAATTTGTTTAATTCCTGTTAGTTTTCCTCACAAAAAGCGTACAAATCACTAAATTTTGTAATGCGGGTATTAAAAGGCAGTAGGTCCACTGGAAGAGAATGAGGATATTTGACCTTGGTGACGCCAATCTTGGAATACGGTCACCGGTTTGAGTCCCATATCAGGTAGGGCTCCTGGTACAAAGGAAGGCTGCTAGATTTGTGCTCAACGATTTCAATCCTAGAAGTAGTGTAACTCGAATGATAGAAAAACTAGGGTGGGAATCTCTGGAGGATAAAAGGACGAAATCCAGACTATACGCTAATCGGCCAGAACTAAGCTAACGTCTGGGAAATCCCACCTACCAGAACAGGGCAGATCAAGGGCCGACCACAGCCTACAAATTATGGGAAATATTCTTTCATTAACCGTGGTATTGTTGATTGGAACTCAGTCTTAGAGCCTTTCCCCAAACATATTCATAGTACAGGACAACTGCACAGAAAAAATACCTTTTGTTCCAAAAGCTGTGCTATGGTTGGCTTTTTGTAAATCGTTAGAAAGGCACAGAAAAAGCTTAACTCTGAACTTGAGAATAATTTGCACGATCATTTTGTCGGAAAACTCAAAAAATATTAGAAAGCGTTTTTCTCTGAATCGACGTATTTTAAAGAAAAGTTTTTTAAACAAAAAATGTAGAGGACTTTGTCATACGTTTTGAAATGCAGAAGCTAGGTGCCGCCAAAGTTTCAAAAAAAAAAGTGTTTTTTCACTTTTTTGTCCTAGAAATTTTTTTTTGTTCACAAAAGAGCGAATCAGAAATTTGTTCCTCTCAAAATTGTCTACAACATTTATTAAAACATTTTTTTCCTTCCGCCTTACCGTTCCAAAGTTATAGTCTGCCGAAGTGTGAAAATTGTACTATTCAGATGGCACAAAGGTTAATATGTGTACAGTTATGATAATACGTTGCGATTGAAATAGATATGATTGTTTGAGCTAATTCGCGTCCTGTTTGACCGAGCCTTAGGCAGCTGTCCGACACCGGTCCCTGTCGAAATTATGCCCACCGCTCTCTCCGCAGTAACAATAGTAGCCTTGACTACGCAGCGTTGCATTTGCTGCGCTATAACTTTGGAACGGTAAGTCGGAGGAAACAAACGTTTAAATAAATGTTGCAGACAATTAAGAGAGGAACACATTTCTGATTCACTCTTTTGTAAAAAATAAACAAACTATTTTTTCTAGGACAAAAAGTGAAAAAACACTTTTTTGGAAATTTTGGCGCCACCTAGCTTCTGAATTTCAAATCGTATGACATGACCTCAATGAGACGAATTGTAGGTGACAATGTCCTCTACATTTTTTGTTTAAAAAACTTTTCATTAAAATACGTCGATTCAGAGAAAAACGCTTTTCAATGTTTTTTTGAGTTTTCCGACAAAATGATCTTGCAAATTATTCTAAAATTTAGAGTTAAGTTTTTTTTTGTGTTTTTCTAACGATTTACAAAAAGCCAACCATAGCACAGTTTTTGGAACAAAACCATTCCAGCTGTACTGTACTATAATGTGTTTAAGAGGAGACTGAAATGTTGTGTAAATACTACGATGTAATTACTTTAGTTCCTAAATTGCGACTTGTTTTCCAAATTATTTACCTGAAGGTATTGATGTTAAACTAATGCCCGCAATTCATTCCGATGTTTGTCAAACTTCATGTCGTATTTCACGTTTTAGGCCTAGTCGGTTAGAGTTCTCTCTGTGCACTCTCCTTGCTCGTCTGGCGGGAAATCGGGAAGAGTGATGCATCGTAAACAAGCTCGCGCAATGAGTCAAGTCTGTTTTTATTTTATTTTGCAACAAGATGGAGCACCTCCTCATTTCCACCATGTTCCTTTCCCACTCTACTCCCACTTGGATGGGACGTGGTGCTTGGCCATCACCATCTCCTGATTTAATGCCGCTGGATTTATCTGTGTGGGGTTACAGTAAGATACCGTGTGCATCCCTCCATGAGCTTCGTGAACGTATCACCGTAGCGGCAACTCAGGAGGATGCGGATATGCTGGGATATCCGCCGAGTGACAACAGGGAGCCACATCAACATGGTAAATACATCTTGAGGTTACGTCCATTTATGTATTGGAAATTGGAAATAAACTAAGTTAACTACGTAAAACTAAACTTTATTATCATTAGAAACATTAAGTATGAGTATGAGCCTCCGTGGCTTAGGCGGCAGCACGCCGGCCTCTCAACGCTGGGTCCGTGGTTCAAATCCTGGTCACTCCATGTGAGATTTGGGCTGGACAAAACTGAGGGAGACAGGTTTTTCTCCGGGTACTCCGGTTTTCCCTGTCAGCATTTCATTCCAGCAACACTCTCCAATATCATTTCATTTCATCTGTCATTCATTTAATCATTGCCCCTAAGGAGTGCGTCAGGCCTCGGCAGCCGGCACAGTTCATATCCTCGCCGCTAGATGGGGGCTTCATTCATTCCATTCCTGACCCGGTCGGAGACTGGAAGCAGGCTGTGGATTTTCATTTTCAGAAACATTAAGTGTGTTTAATAGGGAGTCTCCGTGGCCTAGGCGGCAGCACGCCGGCCTCTCACCCCTGGGTCCGTGGTTCAAATCCCGGTCACTCCATGTGAGAACTGTGCTGGACAAAACTGAGGCAGACAGGTATTTCTCAGGGTACTCCAGTATTCCCTCTCAAAATTTCATTCCAGCAACACTCTCCACTATCATTTCATTTCATGTCATTCATTTAATCATTGCCCCAGAGGAGTGCGACAGGCTTCGGCAGCCGGCACATTTCATATCCTCGCCGCTAGATGGGGGCTTCATTCATTCCATTCCTGACCCGGTCAGAGACTGGAAGCAGGCTGTGGATTTTCCATCATTAGAAACATTAAGTGTGTTTGATATTATCGCTGATTATTTTCTGTAATTTTGCAATTTGCCACGGGGGAATTAAGGTACCCTCATTTGCGAGCAAAGTAAAGAAATGAATGTTGGCTTTAATAATGGCAATAACAAAATTTCGATGTTCCTCACTGTAGTTTACGGACCTCAACCAAATAAAACAAGTACCGTAGTTCCTTGAAGAAATATGCAGCCTATATTTCATATATCCTACTTATGTTAATTGCCTCTATCAACGTACAAAATATTCAGTCTGATTGCTGTAATAGATCCTTAGATATTCAGAACCGTCTGAATATTTCGGATCGTTGCTATGTTGGATTTTCAGATATGTAGGCCATGGAGTTATGTACTACTGGATGACGTTTATTGCGTAGGTTCATTATTCACACGTTCACTTCGACCGCATGATTAATACACAGGAAATAAGATAGTACATTATGCAACGAGCCTATAATAGCAATATTTAAGACACGAGTATGTTTATAAAACGAGGGTATGGAAATTATAAAACTCGCATACGTTCGTCTTATAAACATACTCGTGTCTTAATTACCATTATAGGCGAGTTGCATACGACTGTTTATGTTCGACGATAATTATTATAACTATATTATGTTCGAACATAAATATTCATAAATATCTGTCGAGATTTCGCCAGTTTTATGTACTGAACAGAGCGCATGAGACGCAGAGAATGCCTTGTATTTGACCATGGCATCCTCGATTACCCTACTATGACACTAGGCCAGGCAGTGAAATTTAAATTAGAAGGCCGTGGAACTCGGCGCATCTAATTATCTAATTGGTCAAACAACTGTTTCTTGAGCTCAGATTGGTGGGAGAAACTGTTTCATAATGAAAAATATGGGTAGTGTTATAATGAGCCACAGTATAGTACAGTTTTCTGACATAATAGTCAGGGTCGAAAATAAACAATTTTAAAATTTCGTGCAGCCACCATGTTGAGGTTATGTAAACAATTGAACTAAATTATATGTCAGTATATTACAATGTGCATAAACATTTGCTGTAATAAGTTTCACTGCGCTCGGATAGTTACATCGCGAGAAAAGTCTATTCAAATGTTTCAACTTCGCTTGGCCGCCATGTTCGTTTTGTCGTTACCAGATTTTTGAAAGTCACGTAGGTGAACGTCTAGTAGTACCCTTTATCATCGTACAAAATTTCAAGGTGATTCGGAGATAGAGAATGCCGGCGAAATATATCGCACTGCCGCCATGTTGGATTGGTGAGACGTAATAAAATTTGAAGGGCACGGTCGGGACCGGACAAACTACTACTAGGACCTTACCCAGTTTCATTGAAATCGCTCCAGTTATTAGGGGGACACAAACACGGGGGGGGGGGGGGGGGGAGACACACACACACACACGGACAATAGGTGATCTGATGAGCCTATTCTTTCATAAATGAAAATCCACTAAAAATGCTTGGTCTGAAGTCGATCTAGACACGGAGTCTCAGTGAACCTGTAAGATAGGAGCGGCTGTAACTGTGTTCCGTTACTCAATATGGATCAGAGCCGCGAGGCAGACGGCGCATAATCACCGGTAACCTCAAAACTGACACTACGCCAGTGTCTGTCATCTCATGTTGTCGTTTTGGCTTGGGACTTTAAGGTCATCAGTCCCGTGCAGTGGTGTAAGTTCGGGGAGTGGACAGGGCGATTAATTCCCCGCCACAGCCTAATATTATTAATAATAACTAGCATTACCCGTCACGGCTTCGCCCGCGAATATTCTAGTTGTAAATAGTACACTTAGCAAAATCTCAATCATGAATGCTATGACTGATTTATCCTTGGTATGAATAATCAGACTTTATCAATTCAGCTACTGGTGCAGTGGTTAGGGGTTTGTCATTCCTTCATAGGTATATCAGAGCGAAGTTAGTTTTCTGGGAATATCACAGACACTTAATTTAAGAGCCTTTAAATGTGGTTTTCGGAGACCCTTTATAGTCGGGTGAAAAAGACTTTCGTACCAAACTCACACGTGGAAATTGCGTGAAAAAATCTAGAGTGCCCCTTGACCCCCTTAAGCGCATTTTACTGTATTGATGAATTTTACAGCTTAATTTGGTTCAGTGATAACCTTATAACCGTCTGGAAACTTTCACAGTAATGTAATAATTGGAAATGCATTGCGTCTTACAGATTCTGTTACCATGGTTACCGTGTTGCATTATTTCATTGTAAATATACATGTTTTAAGGTATTTATTTAATTGTGAGGCATTTAAAGAGTAAGTGAGTGCGTTATGCTGAACCTGTAGGTTGGTGTTAATGGGACCTTATTTTCGGTACAAAACTGGAATGGGACCTTAGCAGAATAATATAGGGAGGGATAATATGAAATTTGTTCAAGTGTCTAATTCTTAACAAAACAATCGTCCTGGTTGATAGCAAAGAATTGAATTAAGTAAAAGATTTGAAGCTTTTTTCGCCTTACTAACAATACATTTTGTAGCTTTCAGGCAGTCATGGCGAAAATATCTTCCTCCTCCATTACCCATGAGCCCTTGCGCTCTGTCACTCAACAGCTGATCGTATTTAAACATTTCACCGCCAACTTAGGACAAATCCTTGAACATTACCCATTTATTTATTTAATTGTATCAGAAAATGTGATATTTACAAATATACACCAATAATTGGTAGTATAAGTACAACATTTCTTTTGGCTAAAGCTCCAAAATGAAACGTATATGTAAGGTGACCAGTATCTTGCCAATTCACATGCTTCTTTGGTGGCATCTAATAGATTCTGAGGAGAGCATGCCGTTAGGCATAACTTTCAGCTGAGGAGATGATCCATGGTTTGCTCTTCACATAGTGTGGAGTCGCATGCAAAACCCCACTTTATCATGTTATTTTAGGATGTGCCAATACCAGACCATGTCGACCGATTTTCCTCATGACCTGGAGGCAAGCTTTCAGATGGTACCATCCATCCTACAGTGTAGTTCGATCTGGAACGCCATGAATTTATTCTGAATTTTACCAAGATCAACAGCTAATTTATGTAGATGTTATGAGGAGCAATGATCACTTTATTAGTGTTAATGCTCGAAACCCTGAGCAATGGCAAATGTAGGACCAATATTTTAAAATCCCTCCTATGTTCCGGCCTAGTTAATCTCGTAGGCAGCGGTTGTAGTCTGGTATACAGCCTACAAGGCCGTGGCCAAACACCCAAAAGCCTCGTGCCCCCGACCAATCGCATGCATAATATAATAATCCTCGATCAGTGACAAGAAAAGGAATTTGTGTAGAATCAGCCCGAGGACAGGTGTTAATAAAGAACAATGCTTGGAGCAGTTCCAGATGTTATTATTGTCATTAAAGACAGCAGGTCAATGCTAGAACGTACACGACAAGGCTACACATATTACGTGATAAGATGAGCCGTATTAATGGTCTCCAAACATTTTGTGTTTCTGTCCAAGGACGAGTCAAATCAAGAAAATAAAAGAGATGTTGAAGCAAGGTTGATGTAATTAGATTTAAAAGGACACAGCCATTCTTGCTAAATGTAAATCTAACCAACTGACTATTATTATTATTATTATTATTATTATTATTATTAATACGTTATAGAGATGGGGCTCTATCTGTGACGAGCGGCTTCGGGTGGCGTAGTTGGAAGCATGCTGAGCTTCTATGCCCAAGATCGTGGGTTCAAACCCGGCCGAAGTCGCCGGAATTTTTAAGTGCGTTAAAAATCCCTCAATGTGCCTTTCTTCCGAGGGGAAGTAAAGCCGGTGAGCCCATGTCAGAGATTTGTGGAAGTAAAAGAACCTTTCACTAACTACAATTGTGTGAAGCTAAAAAAAATTTAAATTTAGATTTGATTAACGCACAATATTCTATTAATTTCCAACGTTCGCTGGTGCTGGTTGCGGTGGCATCTAGTAGCCAAGTTCACAGCTAGATGTCATTGACTGTAGCGTTTGGTAGCAAAAGTAGGAACTACTTGAAATCGATCGTCTGCAGTCCTTACCCAATTACAGACAACACACACTAATACAGCCATCACAACTAACAACCATACCCACAGTACACGGGGCTACATGACCGCGTTGTCGCAGCCCCTAAACTGAGGAACCAAGCAACTATCTATGATTAACTTGAACACGGATATCCAGTGGTTACCATGGCAACCAGTGTGCGTTATTTAGGATTATGCATTCTAGTTCAGTTGCTAGAAGACTTGGCCTACCAGGCTACTATTGAAAATTAGTACGCCTATCGGTCGAGAGATAGCCAAGTGGGAACTCATAGTGTTGTACTAAGACAGACTTTGGCATTAGTAAGTAGACTTTTGTCTGTACAAGAAATTTAAAAAAATATATTTTTAAAATTTCACACAGCCGACTTTTTGAGGTTATGTAAACAATTGAACTAAATTAGATGTCAGTGCATTACAATGTGTATAAGCATGTTTGACTGCGCTCGGATGGTTAAATCACGAGAGAAGTCTATTTAAATGTTACAAATTCATTTGGCCACCATGTTAGCTTTTTCCTTAACAACTTTTTGAAAGTCTCATAGGTGAACTTCTAGTGGTACCCTCTATCATGAAGTCGCTCCGGCCGTTTTGAAAAAAAAACACACCACACACACACACACACGCACACGCACACGCACACAAAAGGTGATCTCATAAGCCTTTTTTTTTTCATAAATGAAAATAGTCTAACACTATCTTGAGATAAAGAAAATACGCCTGACGGCTACAGATATCTCTAACATGAATATCGGGGATAAGAATTGGTTCTCCTACCTCACCACCAAAGCCGATCAAGGCAGCACTTACCTGAAACAGAAAAAAAAACGTAATCAAAAATTAAATAACGTATTCGGTGGCGTAATCTGTAGCATGCTGAACTGCTATGCCCAAGATCACGGGCATAATTAATGACAAAGATAGGGAAAAAATAGAAACACTGTAAGGGCAATAATAGATAGGGAAAAGAAATGCCGTCAACTCAAAAGAAAGAGGATTGTGGAACTTGGAACGAAGTAAGGCCATGCAAGATAGACAAGGAAGGGAAACATGAGAGGATCCGCCCTAAAGCCAAAGAAAATCAGACTCAGGTCAGGAATTCCTGGGGGTTGCCGACACAAGAAATAAAATAGAGACTTTAAAATTTCGCAAAGCTGCCACCTTGTACTTATGAAAACAATTGAAATAAATTAGATGCCAGTGGATTAAAATGTGTATAAGCATTTACCGTACGAAGTTTCAATGAGCTCAAATGGTTAAATCACGAGAATTACCATTTCGGTACTTGAAATTTCGAGTCGCCACCATATTTAATTTGTAATCACAAGGTTATTGAAAGTCCCACAGATGAACTTTATCAACATACAAACTTTCAGTTTGAATGCTGTCACAGATTAGTAGATATTGAGAACCGTCTAAATATTTTGGATGGTCGCCAGGTTGGATTCTTATATATGTAGGCCATAGAGTTATATACTATTGGATGACGATTATTGCGTAGGTTCATTTCTCAAACGTTGACTTTGATCGCATGATTAGGACACAAGAAACAAACACTTAATTTTAAAATTTTTCACAGCCGCCATTTTGAGGTTATATAACGATTGAACTAAATTAGATGCCAGTGCATTAAATGTGTATAAACATTTACTGTCCCATGTTGAACTGCGCTCGGATGGTTGAATCGCGAGTAAAGTCTTACTAAAGTGTTTCCACCTTCGCTTGGCCGCCATGTTCGTTTCATAATTTACAGGTTTTTTGAGAGTTTCATGGGTGAACTTCTAGTAGTGCCCTTTATCTCCGTACACAATTTCAGTGTGATATCCCTAATAGTTTCGAAGATATAAAATGCCGGTGAAATATTTAACATGGATTGGTGAGACGTAATAAAATTTAAAGGGCTCGGTTTGGGCCGAACAAACTAGTGCTATGAACTTACCGAGTTTCATTGAAATGGTTCCAGCCGTTTAGAAGTTATTAGGGGACACACACACGGACAAAAAGGTGATCTCATAAGCCTATTTTTTGCCTATTTTCATTTTATGAAAAAAATAGGCTTATGAAGATCACCTTTTGTCCGTGTGTCTGTGTGTGCGTGTGTGTGATTCGTGTGTATGCCCCTAATAACTTCTAAACGGCTGGAGCGATTTCAATGAAACTCGGTAAAATCATAGCACCATTCTGGCCGACCCTGACCATGCCCTTCAAATTTTATTGTCTCTCACCAATTAACATGGCGGCTGTGCAAAGTATTTCACCAGCATTCAGTATCTCCGAAACTATTACGGATATCAGCCTGAAATTTTGTACGGTGATAAAGGGCACTACTAGAAGTTCACCTATGAGACTTTCAAAAACCTGATAACTACAAAACCAACATGGCTGCCAAGCGAAGTTGAGACTCTCAAATATACATTTCTCGCGATAAATCATCCAAACGTAATGAAACTTGGTACAGCAAATGTTTACACACATTGTAATGCACTGGCGTCTGATTTAGTTCAATTGTTTACATAACCTCAAAATGGCGGCTGAATTACTTGAATAATATTATGTACAATCAAAAACAGCGCATTGAAAATACGTCAGCCAAAGAACAGGAAATATTTCACAACGAGGCATCTACTAGTAGTCATGCACTCTATTCCGCGTCAGGAGTTGACTGTGCAGATACTCAAAGGTAATTTGTAAGTTTATTGCCAACAAACAAGAACTCTGCCTTTGTGCGCATTTCATTCGTTATGCCATCACT
This sequence comes from Meconema thalassinum, assembly GCA_946902985.2. Taxonomy (NCBI): domain Eukaryota; kingdom Metazoa; phylum Arthropoda; class Insecta; order Orthoptera; family Tettigoniidae; genus Meconema; species Meconema thalassinum. The sequence continues at coordinate 177,227,696 of OX336401.1, forward strand.
GCAATTCTTCGTTCATACAGAGAATGCGAATTGCAATGAATGATCACACTAAACACGTCTTATGAACAAGAGTTCATATCTCCGAAAGTAGGCGGGGTTCAACTAGTTTTTTCTTCAAGCGAATTGACCCCTTAGGATCACGCAATAACTTCATTTCTTTTTCGTTTGCCTGGAGTTTCCTGTGTGCCCAATATCCCTTCACGCGTTCACTGGCGTGTTCCTTTGATCTTCTGTCCAAGTTCGTCCACTTCTCTTAGGTCTTCCTTCATCTTGACACCCTTCCACATTTTTCACTTTATCCTTAAATTCACTTCTTTCTAGCATTTGAGACTCTTTGACGTTCAACTTTTCTAAATCTTTCCTAACTTCCTGAGTCCACAGATAGTGGAATATCTGTTTGGTTAATCTATGATTGTTCATTGTGTATAGATGTCCGAGGAATAACAGCCTCCTCTTCCGCATAGTCTCGGAGATTCTTTCCTCGTTCTGGTAGACTTCTCTGTTGCTTCGCAGTTTCCTTCCGACTTCAGTCTGAACTGCACCCATGATTTTTCTTAAATATTTCCTTTCCAGGACTTCTAGTTTATCGGGGCTTAAGTTCATCGAGAGGCATTCACTGGCAAAGAGACATTCCGTTTTTACGACAGTGTTATAATGCTTTATTTTGGTATTCCAGGAGATGCACTTCTTGTTGTAGATTTATTTTGCTAATCCATAATTATGCTCTTTCCATTTTTAGACTGTTCAGACTCATATTTATTAGATATTTTTCTTGTTTTCGTGGATAAATTGGATACATTTTATTTAACACCTATTATGATCCATTTGAAGCCTCCGTGGCTTAGGCGGCAGCACGCCGGCCTCTCACCGCTGGATCCGTGGTTCAAATCCCGGTCACTCCAAGTGAGATCTGTGCTGGACAAAACGGAGGCAGACAGGTTTTTCTCCGGGTACTCCGGTTTTCCCTGTCAAATTTCATTCCAGCAACACTCTCCACTATCATTTCATTTCATCTGTCATTCATTTAATCATTGCCCCAGAGAAGTGCGTCAGGCCTCGGCAGCCGGCACAGTCCATATCCTCGCCGCTAGATGGGGGCTCCATTCATTCCATTCCTGACCCGGTCGGAGACTGGAAGCATGCTGTGGATTTTTCATGATCCATTTGAATAACCCAGACTTGTAGATGTTCGCTTGACGAATGAGATATAGCATCCATTAATCTGAGTTGATAATGATTGATCACGTGTAATCCTGCGGCGTCATCTTCGTCTTCTGAACATTCATATTCAAGTTTTTCTTTTAAAATAAACCTCAAGAATAAATAGTTAATGCCACTATCGAAGTTGTGGGTAAGCATCCGATAGAGCAGATGATTCATGTCGACCAACTGCTTGGATCGAGAGTCCGTTATTGTACGAAGAATGTAAACTAGTACAGGTGTAATGCAAGAACTTCTAATGCGATAGATAACATGAGTCAACCCGGATAGACCATACCAGCTACTAGTACGAAATGTGTCACTTAGCGGAAGTCAACAAATATGTCTTCACAGCTCACTCATAGCCTACGCTGCTGCCTACTCCAGCAACACTTGTTGCCATGGTAATCACCGTGTCCACGCTTATAGCAACATATAGATGTCTCTACTGAACTAGAATGTATAGGTCTAGACGACGAACACTTGTTGCAATGGTAACCACCGTGTGCACGCTTTAAGCAACATATAGATGTCTCTACTGAACTAGAATGTATAGGTCTAGATGACGAACACTTGTTGCCATGGTAACCACCGTGTGCACGCTTATAGCAACATATAGATGTCTCTACTGAACTAGAATGTATAGATCTAGATGACGAACACTTGTTGCCATGCTTCTCAGAGAGGGAGAGTCCCAGCCGTAAAAAGAAATATCCATGTTTAAATGTTGTTGAAGCGGATAAGATAGGATGTAATTCCAAGTGTAGAATAGCCTGTGTTCACATCCGGCCTGTGTCGGCACAACTATTGGGTCACACTTGTACAACATGGCTGTACTTTATGTTTGGTGTGTCGCTTCTCAGAAGTGCGGGGAAAGCTAGACGAGGCAAATGTGACTATATTGTCAAACAGTTTAGCAAAGTATACTTACCTGACCACAGAAACGGATTCCTCAACAGGACTACATGATGTAGGCTCAAGTATTACTGCCGTTTATGTGAGGAAGTTTCACTTCGTGTTGAAAAAAGTATTTATTTTATGGTGGCCAACCTGCAGTCATTTTGCCCAACACGTACTACTGCCCTCGCTGCACTGGCTAGTGTAGCCTAAGTTAATGTCGATCAGAAAACCTCCGTTTGTTGTTTTTGCTTATTTTAGGGGCTTTGCTACATTGCAGTCATTAAGCCCCGCTTGTACTTGGGTGTTCATTTGTTAATTGGGAAGAAGGCGGCCGTGGCTTTAAGTTAGGAACCACCCTGGCATTAGCGTGCAGTGGAAGTGTCAAACCAAGGAAAACCACCTCCAGGATGGCCGAGCTGAGAATCAATCCCTCTTTTTTTCTTCTACAATTTTGCCTCACGAGGCTGAATATACCCCGTTCTTGCCCTCATATCAGAATTAATTTATTTTGGCAGAGCCGGGGAAAATGATTCTTCCTCTGGTAGAGGCCATGAACCACTCTTCATGGTGCTGCTGGCATTCTTGGCAGTCGCTCTGGAGGTCCGGGTTGGATTTCCGGCTCTGCCAAGAAATTTAATTCAGGTCTGAGGGCTGGAAAGAGGTACACTCAGCCTAGTGAGGATTAACTGAGAAGAGGGGGGTTCGATTCCCACCTCAGCCATCCTGGAAGTGGCTGTCAGTGGTTTCCGGGATGGTTCCTAACTTAAGGCCACGGCCGCTTCCTTCCCAATCTTACCGCAATTACTAATACACATACTAATACAGCCATCATAATAACACAGGTCATTAAACAGATTCCATTCACACGGCACTTCATGACCAAGTACGATGTCACAAGGGGTCTACAAAGCACAATAATTCTCTAAGCTAGTAGGATGTGGGCTGGTGACCACGGGGCCCAAGCTGAGCATGGCATTACTTCCACTTTCAGAACCTCACTTTCAACCATCATCTATTATGATATCCGAGGCGTAGGGTGTCCTTAATTTCCTTGCATTAAATTTTAGTAGGAGGCCGCTGTGTTCTTCATTTAGGTACCATCCCAGCATTAGCCAGGAATACAAGTGGAGGAACCATAGAAAACCATTTCTAGGCTAGGAATCAATCCCTCCTCTTCTCAGTTGCCATCGGAGAGAATGAGTGAATCCTCGACACGCCATTCTCCTCGACAACTACCGATGTACAAAACGTTTTCTGGATTCTAAGATCAGAATTGAGAAGTTGTAAACATGATTCTATGTTTTCCGTGTAGCTGAGAAAGTTTACAATTTACATTATTTATTTTCAAGGCGCAGGCATATTGCATTTGAGGGTGCGTAAATGCGAGGAAGCTGTGTTTGTAAATTTTACTGGCACGTTCAAGATCCCCTTCGGGGCAAAATACTGGCACCCCGGCGTCTCTATAAGCCTCAGTAGTTAAACGGGACGTAAAACCAATAACATTATTTTTTATTTTGGGTTTTAGGTTTTTCATTTCGTCTATTGTGTTTTCTTTTGTATATTTGGGTTTTGTGATAAATTTATTTAGTGTTTCTTATTTTGAATTTTGAATTCTTTATGATTTTATCTTGTATTTTTTGTATTTTGTATTATGTGTTTTGTGTTTTGTTCGTTGTGTTTTTTATTTTTTTATTTTTTGTGTTTACCCCTCCTATATTATTCTGCTAAGGTCCCATTCCAGTTTTGTACCAAAAATAAGGTCCCATTAACACCAACCTGCAGGTTCAGCACAACGCACTCACTTACTCTTTAAATGCCTCACAATTAAATAAATACCTTAAAACATGAATATTTACAATGAAATAATGAAAGAATGCAACACGGTAACCATGGTAACAGAATCTATTTCTGTAAGACTCAATGCAATTCCAATTATTACATTACTGTGAAAGTTTCCAGACAGTTATAAGGTTATCACGGAACCAAATTAAGCTGTAAAATTCATCAATACATTCAGTATAATGCGCTTAAGGGGGTCAAGGGGCACTCTAGATTTTTTCACGCAATTTTCACGTGCGAGTGTGGTACGAAAGGTGTTATTCACCCGACTATTAAGGGTCTCCAAAAACCACATTTAAAGGCCCTTAAATGAACAGTGTCTGTGATATTCCCAGAAAACTAACTTCGCTCTGATATACCTATGAAGGAATGACAAACCCCTAACCACTGCACCAGTAGCTGAATTGATAAAGTCTGATTATTCATACCAAGGATAAATCAGTCATAGCATTCATGATTGAGATTTTGCTAAGAGTACTCTTTACAACTAGAATATTCGCGGGCGAAGCCGCGATGGGTAATGCTGTTATTATGAATTTTGTGTTTCTTATTTAGAATTTTGTGTTTTGTGTTTTTTATTTGATTTTTTAATTTATTATTTTATATGTTGTGTTTTTTATTTTTGTTTAAATGTATTTTTTGAATATATTTTTTGTGCGCTTTGTGTGTTATGTTTTAGTTTCGATGCTACAGCTTTCTTGTGCCAATAGATGTCACGTCAGGCGTGTACTGTGTCATCCTGTGTTGGTCATAGCAGTTTTATGCCCTTAGGCTAACATTCTAGTTCATTCATTCATTCATTCATTCAATTTCGCTAATCGCCCGACTAGGGACCACTATAAGCCTCATTTTAAATTATGGCATTTGTTCATTTTTCGCTTGATCCACATTGTCTTCATGAGCTCACTGTGTTTAGCCCGACGTTCCTCTGTCCATTTCACACCAGTTGCCCGCTTTTCGTCCCGGAAAGTCCCAAACGTCTTGATGGCTGCTCTATAAAGATTTCGGTCTTGTGCATCTTCTGCTCGTATCCCCATTTCTTGGAAATCTTTCTGGACGTTAGTTATTATTATTATGGGGGTGAAGCTGATTCCTGCACGTGGTGCCCCTGCATAGGTACCTGGATTACACTTTCCAGTACTGAACTGAGCATCAGCATTCCAGAAGTACAAACAAGATGATGACATCTCTTCCACAAAGGTCTTTTTCAAGGTTACCTATAATTACGTTTAATACAGAGGGACTTTCATCCCCAAAAGAAGAGCTCCTGAGTGAAATATGTCGAAATAACAACTGTGACATACTTTGCATACAAGAGACCCACAGAGACAATCAGCTACGACGTCCCAAAATTGCTGGCTTGAGACTTATTGCCGAGAGACCTCACAGAGAGTACGGAAGTGCTTTATTCGTTCGACCTGATCTTCAAATCGTGTCTACTTCCATCTCTGAATACGAGGATATGGAAATATTAACTGCTGAGCTGAGTAATTGCACCGTATCTTCTGTATACAAACCACCAGGTGCTGCTTTTTCCTTTGCTACCCCTGATAGTTTCCATAAACATAGTGTCAATTTTGTAGTTGGTGACTTAACAGTCACAGTACAGTATGCGGTTATGCTCAAGACGATGATAATGGAGAAGAGGTGTTAAAATGGGCCGATACCTCCAATTAACCCTCATACATGACAGTAAACTTCCTCCATCCTTCAATAGTGGGCGTTGGCATCGTGGATACAATCCAGATCTGATCTTTGCCAGTGAGCACATCAGCCAACAATGCATGAATACATTATGCTCTCCAGTTCCTAACTCTCAACATCGGCCTGTGATGTGCCAAGTTACTGCATTAGCCCAACCGATCACTATACCCTACCGCAGAAGATTCAACTTCCGGGAAGCTAATTGGGAGAAATTTAGTTCTACTTTGGATAGTTTTGTAGCTGGTATCCAGCCAACACCAGATGAATACAATACATTTGTGAATGCAGTGGAGAAGGCTTCACGGTTGTCGATGTCCCGAGGGTGCAGGACACAATACTTCCATGGCTTAACACCCAAAACAGCTGATCTGATGAGTAATTATCTTTCACTCTTCGATGATAATCCATTTAGTGACGAAACCATTTCAGCAGGAAAAGAGCTAATATCCACCATAGCATTGAACAAGAGAAAAAGATGGCTGAAACTTATGGAGGAAACTGACTTCTGTGTTAATAGTCAGAAGGCTTGTAGGCTGCTAAAGAAATTAAATAACGATCCAACTAAGAGTTCCACACATGCAAACATCACTGCTAATAACATCGCATCACAGCTCATAAATAATAGCACACCAAGATCGTCAATTAGAAAATCAGATTTCAAACTTCAGGATAAGGTACACAATCAGAACAGTGAACTCCCAAGACCATTTGATCTTCATGAACTAGATGCTGCCGTCCGTACATGTCGGAATGGCAAGGCAGCAGGACTGGATGATATTTATGTTGAACAAATTAAACATTTTGGCAATGTCACGAAAATTTGGCTTCTAAATCTTTATAATCACTGCATTGCATTTTTCAAGATCCCAAAATTATGGCGCAAGGCTCGTGTAATAGCTATTTTAAAGCCTGGTAAATTACCAAATGATCTTAAAAGTTTCAGACCAATCTCTCTTCTTTGTCATCTTTATAAGATCCTAGAGAGAATGATCCTGAATCGTTTAACTCTTGTAGTTGATCCTCTTATAATCCCTCAACAAGTTGGGTTCAGACTAGGCAAAAATTGCACTTCTCAAGTCCTACACCTTACTCAGTTCATAGAAGATGGTTTTGAAAGGAAAAATATCACAGGTGTAGCTTTTGTTGATCTCTCTGATGCATATGACACCGTAAACAACAGAATACTGTTACATAAACTCTATAACCTAACGAAAAACTATGGATTCACTAACATGATAGCTACACTTCTTCAGGATCACCGGTTCTTCGTTGACTTCCAAGGACATCGCAGCCGTTGGAGAACTAAGAAGAATGGATTGCCCCAGGGAAGTGTATTGTCTCCTATTTTATTTAATGTGTACACCAATGATCAACCACAGCCTCAAGGGTGTAAAAGCTTCATTTACCCTGACGATCTTGCTCTTTCTGCCCAATCAGAACAGTTTGAAGTTGTAGAGCATACACTCACTCGTGCTCTCAAACAGCTGGGTACTTACTATGAAAGGAACCAACTCATGCCCAATCCTAATAAGAATCAAGTATGTGCCTTCCATCTGAAACATAAACAATCTAGTCGGAAACTTGGAAGTATTCTGGAATGGTATGTTATGGGATCATTGTTTCCATCCCAAATATCTAGGTGTCACCTTGGACCGTACACTCACATTCAAGGAGCAGTGCTTTAAGCTAAAACAGAAGATCTCTTCGAGGAACAGCCTCCTCCGTAGACTGGCAGGGACTAACTGGGGCACCCATCCCCAAACGTTAAGCACAACAGCATTGGCCTTATGCTATTCAGCAGGAGAATATGCCAGTCCTGTGTGGTACAAGTCAGCCCATGCAAAGCAGGTGGATGTAGCTTTAAATGAGAGCTGCAGGATTATCACAGGTTGCTTGAGACCAACTCTCATCAGTAAAGTGCACTATCTTGCAGGGATTGCTCCACCTGACATCAGAAGGGAAGTGGCTGCAAACAACGAAAGAAGTAAATCATCTGTTATGACCTCACACCCACACTTCGGATATCGACCTTCTGAGGTGAGATTAAAATCGAGAAAGAGTTTCCTAACAACTGCTCAACCATTACAAGGAACAGCAGCAACAGCTCGAGTGGCGTGTGGCAGGAGAGGACCAGCAGTCTTTGTCTGAATGGAATCTCTACCTCCTGGTCACACAGAAAACTGGCTAATCTGGAAGTCCCTGAACAGACTGCAAGATCCAGGGACAACTTATATAAGTGGCATTTTCCGACCAAGACAGTCCTGTGTGACACAACACAACACCTCTTCTCCTGTCCATTGTGCCAGTACAGCAGCACAATGAATGACTTGACTGAAGCTAATTCAAGTGCTATCGAAGTGGCTAAGTTCTGGGCAGAAACCGTTTGAAGTCGTCTGTTCAACACATACTTTGTACTTCTGACACGAATAAATAAATAAATAAATAAATAAATAAATAAATAAATAAATAAATAAATAAATAAATAAATAAATAAATAAATAAATATTATTATTATGATTTATTTACCAAAAATTGTGCCTACAATTTATGGACGACAGATAAAGATATGTGCATATGCAAATACAGTACATATTTCGAGGGTTTATTGGATTTTTTTGCCTACTTTTCACATTTTGCAAAAATGAGGAAAAAGTAGACTTATGAGATCGATCCGGGAAAATGAGTGTCTGGCTGTCTGTCTGGCTGTGTGTGTGTGTGTGACCCCCCCCCCTATCAACTCCTAAACGGCTGCAGCAATCAAAACCAAATTTAGTATGAGTAAAGATGTGCACCGGAATATCTCACGTCCATATTTGAAAATGATGTCAGTGCTACCAACTGCTGAAAAAACGCACTAGAAATTTGAGCTCAATGTTGGATATCTTGCAAGGTATGCATGGGAGCTATTCCAAAATTGGCACTCATGTAGATAATATTATTTCCGTTTAATTTCCAGGAGGCCAACCATGACAGTGTTTCCAAAATAATGTTAAGCCTTCTGATAGGTCCAATGTTTAAATGCATATAACTTCTACACTATCAATTGGATTTCAACCAAATTTTGTATGTAATATCTGTACGTAAACAGATATGACTGAGCGTATTCTTAAGAGCCACCAGGGCTGCCAACTTAAAAATTGCTCTTTATAATTTTTTTTATCCAAATACCAATATATCAGAAAGTATGCAAGCCAACAGCTTTAAACTATGCACACGTATATTTTGACATTTTAGATTAATTTGGAGTAACTTATATACGTCAGTTCTACCAACATGATTATAAGCCTGCTGATAATACCAATTTTTAAATATATCTAACTTCTATACTATCAGTTGGATTTCAACCAAATTTCGTATGTGCTATGTGTACCATAACAGATATGACTATTAGTATTGTTAAGAGCAATCAGGGCTGCCAACTGTTAATAAATGCTGTCTATATTTTTTTACCCTAATCTCAATATATCAGAAAGTATGCAAGCCTACAGCTCTATACTTTGCACACGTATAGCCCCTGACATCTATATATTTAAAACACTAAGCTGATTTTTGTTACCGCGAGATTGAGGGAACGGTAGAACCGATTCACTTCGTAGAGCAATCTGTCGAAAGCTGTAGGCCTGTAGATTTGCAGAGTGTCTTTAAAATAAACAAATATGTTACCACATATTTTTAAATGTATAAACAAAACTGCAAAATTGTTGGCTCAAGCGCATGCGCAGAATCACCTTGGTTAATGACAGAAATGGCGGATGTCCACCGCGTTTTAATGTAATAGTTATGTATAAGAATTATAATAAAGGAGGGGAATATTGATTATGAAGTTTCCACGATCTAAACAGGAATAGAATATTATAAAAAACGGGAAATGTAGAAGAACTTATACGGACTGTTGAGAGTGAATGTTATTTAAGTACCTTGCACTCTTCTGCCAATGATTCGGTAGCTCAGACGGCAGAGTTCAAAAACTCTTAATTTATGCATCGCGCAATGGAAGCAGTTCGAATCCCACCTCCGATATATATTTTTATTTCTCAATTATTCTTTCTGCCTATTGGTAATACATTGTCTTAACATATTTTACTTTTATTATTCCCATAAAGTAAGGAATTCCCCACGATTTACGTTCCCATATACTTTTAAATTATTAAATAAAAGATGGCCACAATCGCTTTCGCCATGAGAGACAATTGACGAACATAATTCATTTGTTGGACTCAGACATCGTGGTCTCTCAGCCCCATCTACTTTGGTGTGTGTGTCAAATTTTCTCTGATAACCTCTGTTATTGTGATGGCTGTACTGATGTGTGCATTTGTAATTAAAGTGGGGAATGGGAAATTGGCGACCGAGGCTTTAAGTTAGGAACTATCCCGGTATTTACCTGCAGTGGAAGTGGCAAACCACGGGAAACCACATCCCAGATTGTTCGTTTGCTGTTTATGTAACTTAATATTGGTCTAGAAGTCTGTTGACTGGGTGGCTCAGGGGTAACATTGATTACCCAGGAATGAATTTTGCATAATCGAAGGAGTCTCACCTCAGACATGTATTTTTATTTCCTAATTATTCTTTCTGGCTATTGGTAATTCATTGTCATAACATATTTTACTTTTATTATTCCCGTACAGTAAGGAATTCTCCACGATTTACATTGCCATATAATTTTAAATTATTAAATAAAAGAAGAGTCGCCTACGTAGCGTAGCGGTCAGCATGGTTAGCTGCCGCCCCGGAGGTCCTGGGTTCGATTCCCGGCTCTGCCACGAAATTTGAAAAGTGGTACGAGGACTGGAACGGGGTCTACTCAGCCTCGGGTGGCCCAAATGAGTAGAGGGGGTTCGATTCCCCCTCAGCCATCCTCGACGTGGTTCTTCGTGGTTTCCCACTTCGTCTTCGGGCAAATTCCGGGATGGTACCTTCTTCAAGGCCACGGCCGCCTCCTTCCCTCTTCCTTTCCTATCCATCCTAACCATCCCTTACCTTCCCTCATGAGGCCCCTGTTCGCTTTGCAGGCGAGAACGCCTGGGCGAGGTGGCCAATCCCACCTCACCAGTTGTATGCCTTCCGATTCGATGTTCCCAGCTCTAGGACACTGCCCGTAGAGGCGGTAGTGGTGAGTTTCCTCGCTGGGTCCGTGGGTTCCACCAACCTGGAGGATAAACGACTAAAAAAAAAAAAAAGATGGCCACAATCGCTTTCGCCATGAGAGACAATTGACGAATATAATTCATTTGATGGACTCAGACATCGTGGTCACTCAGCCCCGTCTACTTTGGTGTGTGTGTGTAAAATTTTCTCTGACAACCTGTGTTATTGTGATGGCTGTACTGATGTGTGCATTTGTAATTCAAGTGGGGAATAGGGAATTGACGACCTAGGCTTTAAGTTAGGAACTATCCCGGTATTTACCTGCAGTGGACGTGGCAAACCACGGAAAACCACATCCCAGATTGTTGAGATAGGAATCTAACCTTGCTCTCCTGAGTTTTGGCTCAAGAGTGCGCCCCGTTCCAGCCCTCAGACCAGAAGTAAATTTCTTGGCAAACCAGGGATCGAACCTGGAATCCGGGGCGATAACTCAGAATGTACTGTAGCCTTCAGATTGGGCTTTCCTGTGTTAGTACGATTTTTGACAAGCACTGAACATACAGTCTAACTCTTAAACTCCCTCCATTACGGTGGCTGTCGAAGTGAGTAGTTGGCGAAGTATGCTCCCTTGCTTAATTTACTGTCATGGAAATGCAAAGGATTGTACCTACATCAGGTGATGGAAATTGCTTATTTAGAGCAGTTTCGTAGTGTTTATTCCAAAATGCAGGACGTTGCGTTTGCAAGCAAATTGCAAAAATTTTTGCTGGCATGAATAATTATAAGGATTTTATTATTGGCGATCAGTATCATCGCATTCTCATCAGCAACAAACTTGAGAATGAAAGTATCTGAACTTCATTGTATACGTGAATTTTGTTGTTTATTGATTATTTGTTTAGAGTACATAACAATGAATCTAACCACGCTGTTGATTTTGGCAATGGAAGTATTATTTGCCATTTAATATTTGGCGGCTGCGTTGAGGCAGGCCACTATAATGTTATTGAATATGACGTTAATTTGGAGAGAAATGCTGCAATAAATATACCCATTTGACGAAAAGGAACATTAGCCACAAAAAAGTGGGAAATCGTAGAAAAATACGAAGCCACTTTTAAAATCTAATATAAAAATGCCATTTCAGAAACAATTCCAGATATTATGCCGTACAGTGTATGGTCCTTGACGAACAAATGTAAACATTTTTCTGTACTGTATTTCTGTAGCGAGAAATCTACGCTTGGTTACTTTGACCTTTGGTGTTGTAATGGCAAAATTAATTTTACTAAATATAAAATATTTGACAAACTGCAACAATTTTTCACTGGAAATGATATCTCACGGAATTTAAGAGAGAATAATCGGCAGTAGAACAAATCCTATGTCCTTGGTTTCATTTGGTGCCAATGTCACTGTGCCACATGCATACGGTCCATATTGTTTTAAAATGTATGGAATTGCACATCATCGCATTTCTTCGTTAATGTATATTCCAAAATTATAAGCGACGGTTCCTGTGGCCAGTTGTATATATTAGACTCCTCAGAATTCTTGAATTCCTTGGAATTAAGTGATTTGCTTCCACATACTCCAAACGATTGACCCATAGATATGCTCCTTAGAAATCTGAAGTTTCCTAAGGGCATCTAAATGCTACCATATTAATTATAAGAAATATGTACGAAAATTGCTTGAATTTGGAAATAATAAGTGCAGTTAAAATTAGGCGGAGAGATCTAACCCTTCGACTTGATTCCATATTAATTATAAGAAATATGCCTGAAAATGCTTGGATTTGGAAATAAGTGCAGTTAAAATTAGCAGAGAGGTCTAATCCTTCGACTTGATTTAACACCACCGGATAAAACAATCATTTTCTTTTAAGAGGCAACATTTTCCGATTCGCTTGGCATACTTTATCACAATCAATAAAGCTCAAGGGGGAACTCTGGAACGTATAGGTCTCAATTTGCCTCATCAAGTTTTCAATCATGGCCAGCAGTATGTTGCAATGTCTAGAGTGCAATCTTTTGACGCCCTTAAAGTTTCAATAGTGCCAAAAAATAATTGTACAAAGAAAGTATATAATAAAATTCTTCAGTAAATATTTTCTTATTGGCCGTCATGTATTGACGGGTTTCAACTAGTTCTAGATTAATTTGGAGTAATTAATATAAGGCAGTGCTGCCAACGTGATTCTATGCCTGCTGATATGCACAATTTTAAAATACATGTAACTTCTATACTAACAAATGGATTTCATCCAAAATTGGCACAACAAGATATCATAATATTTCAGATTATTTCTGACAAGCACACACATGAAATTGTTGGCAACATGCTTTTACGCGTGCTGATAGATCCAGTGTCTAACTGCATGTAACGTCCATTGGACTTCAACCAAATTTTGTATTCTGTACCTTAAGAGATGGAACTAAGAATATATTCAGTCACCAGGGCTGCCAACTGTAGTGCTCTATTAGGCTACATTATACCAGGTATATTTTGATCTAATTAGGTAGTTCGATATTACCAACTTAATTTCGTCATTATTCTAGATAGGTTCATATACTGTAGAATAATCATTGGCATGAAAAGTAGGCTGTATAGTTCTTCACGGAACTTCTTGTAGCATATTCTAAACATAACATCATATTTTAGCATATGCTGTTGAAATTAAGTATAATGTGAAGCATCTTGAACAAAATAGGTTTCGCCTGCGAGTTGGACATCCCTTACTTACTGAGCAGCATGCTGCCGGGCTATTTCAAGAAGGGAATGGGGTGGGACATTCCTTTCACAATCTGGGCAGTTCTCTTGTAAACAACTTTCTGAGAAACATATAATAATAATAATAATAATAATAATAATAATAATGATATCGTATGGCCTCGGGTGCCGGGTGCAAGCTTTGTTAATTGACACCCAGAGGGCAGCTTGCATGTCGAATTTCGTCGTTCCTTTGAACGCTATGAAACACAAGGAGGTTAGGTATCTAAGCTCCTTGACACTAGTAGAGAATGGAGGAAATCCCGAGATTAATTTTGCCATTATGAGCACGGCCTACTGAATTCAAATGGGTTCTTTAACATGCCAACAACGTATGACATCCATGTCGTGATTTTTGTCGCCTTTCGAAAAATCACTATTCACGGCCAGGGGCGAACCTGCAAGCTTGGAGTTGGTAATCTGACACGTTAACCACCCACCCACCCACCGTGGTAAGCTGAGAAACAGATACGGAGATGTCAGTACTCGTACTTTACGCAATGCTGCCTGGCTATTTGAAGAAGGGAATGGAGTGATACATTCCTCTCACCATCTCGACAGCCAGTAGCCCTGGGTTAATTTTGTGAGGAGTTTCTTCAGTTAATGTGTTACTTTATTCTTACTTTGCACATCCTTAACTCAAAATGCCTAAAGAGAAGAGCTGCAGAAAGTATTTATTAAAACAGTGGGTGTCAGGTAACAGTGATTATTCAACTGGTGGCTAGACAACTTTCACGCACAGAAAACCAATAAAATAGACGTTATTTGTCTCCTGAAAACATTGCAATTAATTATCTAATGTGATGCTTCTTTCTGCAGTGAATGTATAAAGTGAGTGAATAAGATTGGCTCATTGTTAATTTTCAACTTTCAATACATATTTTCTACATTTTCAGTGCATAAATGTCCGGTCCCCAGTCAACAGAACAATCTGCACCATGTGTAGTTTGTCGAATGATGAAGTAGTGTGTGAGTGGGTGACTGCCCTAACCTTGACACGAGTAGTGAACCTTGATTTAGGTGCCAAATAACACCAGCACCGTCCATGGGCACACGTGCGCACAAACACGTGATAAGTCAGTCTCTGCTGTGATTCCTTCCTTTGCTCGCGATCCTTTTGGACTTCGTCTGTATTTCCCAAATTAATGAATTTCTACCCCCACCAGGTATTAATCCTCTTTGAGATGGTTTGATGATTCCTCAGTTTAGGGGCTGCGACAACGCCGTCATGTAGCCCCGTGTGCTTTGGGTGTGTGTAGAATCTGATAACCGGTGTTAATTTTGATGGCTGTATTAGTCAGTAATTCAGGTAAGGACTGCAGACGAGCAGTTTCAAGTAGTTCCTACCAACTGCTACCGTCAACGACACCCAGCTGCGAACTTGGCTACTAGATACCACCAAAACCGGCGCCTGGCGGCGAACGTTGGAACTTTATAGACCGTTAATCAAATCTAACCCACAAATTTAGCTTCACACAAGTGCAGTTAGTGGAAGGTTCTTTTATATGCCATAAATCCATGACATGAGCCCACCGGCTTTACTTCCTCTCCGAAGGAAGGCATACTGAGAGATTTTTAACGCTCTATAAAAAAACCGACGAATTCCACCGGGTTTGAACCCGCGATCTTGGGCAGAGTAGCCACCAAAGCCGCCCCTCTTTGAGATGGTGATGGTGATTATTGTATTAACATGACAAACATCTAGGTCATCAGACTAATTGTTAATACGTAACAGTGGTTCTGAAGTCTGCGGACCACTCAACTTGAAATTGAATCGTGTACGGACCATCCCCTCCACAATACACCGTATCAGTTGTAACCGTTCCTCAATAACACTTATTTTAAAGATATTTCAATTCAAAACCTGACAGTCATGGCCGCGAATACATTCGGACGATTCTCATTCAACGCACATCGTTTTCGACATCCCCACTTCTTTTTATACGTGCTGGTGGACCCTTTTCTCCGCGGACCACTCCCGTTAAGAACCAGTACGAGAAAAGGACAGAAATAAATGAATAAGGAAAATAAAAGTAGTATGAAGAAATTCTTCTCAAAACTCGGAAAGAAGTACAGCCATGAAAGGCAGATGAGAAAGGGGGGCAATTAGAGAGGGTCCACCGCAAATTCAATGGGAAGCCATTATAGCTTAGTTGCTGACAAGGAGAGGTTATACTATGCATGGGTCAGCGATTCGAACCATCTTTAGTACACGTGTACCAGGTGCAGGTAGTAAGATGTGCTTCTCAGCCGTTTCCGTGAAATTAATTATTCGCAATTGCATCCATGTGCGTTGTACGTTAACAAGAAGCTAACGAGCGCGTGGCGCAGCAGATAAAATTATACGAGCCTTACAGTAGTCACATATGATGTGTAACATGTGACATATTATCCTACTATGTTTGTCGCGGGAGCGCAAATCCCTTGTTGACAGTGAACTCTGTTGGTCATTGAAATAACTACTTGTAAAACTCCACTGCCAAATCCTGACCGTAATGAATCATAATATGTTATTTGCCGTGGCGGAAGCAATCCACTGCCTACTGGATGCGAGCTGCGCTCTATACCGGCCAGTTAGTGAACCCATGCCAGCGATGTTATTGAAAATGGCCTCGTTTAGCCGATAGAGCGCACTGCCAAGTATAGGCGCGATTAAAAATTAGGTGTGCGGAAGGTATATTAAATGTGTTTCTCCCAGTGATATATTTAGACCAACGAAGTTTCAATTATTGTTAGTAGTCGGCGTTAATATGCTGAATTCCTACGTTGCTTGGAGTGTTTGTTGATGCGATATAGATTCCACATAGCCACATGGCCGACGGCACATCGAGTGCTTACATTAAATAAGAATACCGGTACAGCAAAAGTACGTCGTTGTACCGATCTCCGCCACCACGTGCGCTTATTGTGTCCGTCCCATGCACTTCCGTCCCTTTTCCAAAATCACTCCCACAAACATGTCAGCTACCGAGCACACAAAGTGGAAAGATGTTACTCATCAAAAAGCCCTGCTTCGTAAGCTCGGGATCGCTGGATCGAATCCCGCCGGTGAGTCTTTGCAGTGTGTAGCTCTTTGCGTAAATATACAAAGTGTCGTTCCTTGTTTATGTTAACAATAAACAAACAAAAGTCAGTGACAAACAGCAATCAAATTGGGAAGGCTTTCGAAAAAGGCGAGCTTTCAGCAATTATTTTGAATCGATTAAAATTAATCGATAGAACAATTAATCGATCATTCGATTAAATGCACAGTCGATTAATCGTTAATTAATTTTTTGCTTCGCCTAATCGACTAAAATTACCAGCCCTAGTAGGAATTTTAGATAAACAACTAACGGCGACTCGTTCAGAAAACTGGTCTCGTGAAGAGATCCCATCAGGTATTCCATTTCTGTGGGCGAAACATGTACCAGCACCCAGGACGTTTCATCTTCCTTCGTGATAGCGCACGGCCTCATACAACACACATGGCCACCACGCTGTTGAAGCGGTTTCGCAGGGACATCATTGACCACCCTCCCTACTGTCCGGACCTCGCTACAAACGACTTTCACTTCGTTCCTCAATTGAAGGAGCACCTAGGAGGTCGACGGTTCGCTTCAGGCGAGGAGGTGAAACACTTCGTGACAACGTGGCTTAACACACAAGGGCAGGAGTTTTGCCATGAGGGAAGATTCAAACTTATCAAACGAAGCGAGAAGAGCCTCAACTGATTTGGGGACTTACGTCCAAAAATAGCCCAATGTATGTAGTATCAGTTGGCTGTATTCGTAGTATGAAATTCAGGGAGACTCTTTTGCTGGAGCGGGACGGGCGCGCGTGCCTTCCGCCAGCGAACCGAGCTCGGACCGCGGATTGCGCGCCGGTGGAAACCGGAACAAAGTGCATTAATTAATGGTAAATTCACCAGCAAATCATGAGTAAAGAACTTACCTATCCACAAGAGAAGCTGACATACAGGCGATGTATCGTGAATATAAATTAGCGTTTACACGTTGTGATTCCGTTTTGTTGTGAGGGATATCTGCTGCCATATATTCTCTTACTACACTAGGGTACGGGTAATCGATCTGTATACTTTGTCTGTGCTTCGATTAATTACAGTCGACACGCATGAGTAGCTACATAATGTAACGATGTCTGTCTGTCAGCTGAAGGAGAACATTTTTAGTAACTTCTGTGGAAAGATACTGGTGACTTGAGGTCATCCAGATTCCCAAGAAATAAAAAGCATCTATGCTTCTTTAATTAAATCTTGCAGCTATTGTTTATGTTACCTCCTTATCTGTGCGCTGACACTACACACCCTAGTTGATGAAAGTTAAGTGACATAATGACTTTAATGGCCCTGGTTAGTTCGCCTCCGCCTCCGCCTCCGCCTCCGCCTCGCGCGATAGTGCGGCCCAGCTCTGTTTGCTGGCGGTAGGTGCGCGCGCCCGGCAGCTGGTCGCCGGTCCCGCACCAGGAAAAAAATCTCACTGTATAATGTACACGTTTCACCGCAGCCATTCTAAACTTAGTTTATCATCACCCCTCGTAGTAATACTTGTTACACATCCCTAAAATGTATAGGCCAGGTCAATTTTTCCCGTTTTTAGGTAGATTTCATTAGAAAGCTAACTATTGCAATGGGTACCATGTTTCGACTTCCGGAAAATTTCGACATATCTTCGCGTTTCACATCCCCCAGACCCCAAAACCACCGTCAGTTCAAAAGTTTATATATAATTTATGTATACAGTGTGGTCCACCCGCCCCTTATTTTTTTTGGAGGAAGGCAACCCAACTAACGCGTATATCACAGTCATCCTAAAACATTAGTACCTGCTCCCTTACGTCCATTGTACAACTTTACCGTTGAGTACATCCTCGCGAATATAGTAGAAATCAATAGTGGCAGTGTTCTTTCAATGACCTCAAATATAATGCATGATTGAAACGATCAGAGCTCCGAATAACACCTTACGTTTGGACAGGAAGTGTCTCCGAATAGATTCAATAAGTGCCAGCAGTAACCCATGGCTCTCGGTAGCTACGGTGCCTAAATCAGAATTGTTAGAGTAGCCTCAAAGAAGTCACAATGTAGTAGGTTCGAACCTTGAACTAGTACTTCTTTTTTTGCTTAATGTCGTTTATTGTGGATGTATTATGGACGCATATCTATCTGTTCCAACGAGTGATTTTTTATTTGGTCCTCAAAAGCACCGTACTTATCCGATGGTACGCAGCCAGATTGGACGACGACATAATGATCTGTAGAACGAAAGCAAGGTATCTTGTATATTCAACGTAGCAAGTGTTCGAAATTTTGTACACATTTGTTTAAAGGAAAACTCCGACTCACTCAGACGACCCACATAACAAATAGATTTGTTATGTGGGTAGGCTCACGAATAAATATATCAGACCGAAACTATAATTTCTTTCAACGGCGTTTGTGCGAAAAGCGCTTGCTATACACTTACAATAATAGTGAGTTTTTAAGGGGCGGAACAACAAGGTCATCTGCCCCAAAACATGCAGTAAATACAGATAATTATAACATTATTGGTTTTACGTCCCTTTTAACTACTCTGGCTTTTAGATACGTCAGGGTGCCGGAATTTTGCTCCGAAGGGGATCTTCAACGTGCCAGTAAATCTACTGACACGGCTCCCTCGCATTTGCGCACCCTCGAATGCCAGCTTACTGCGCCAGGATACGAACCTGAAACCTTGGGCACAGCAAGCGAGAACGTTACCGCTGAGCCTCACAGCAAGGCAGTAATTACAGAACGAGTCATATTATTATAAATATTGAACTATTAAAATTCTAATTATCACGAATAGAGTCGCCTCCTTTGCGTAGTGGTCAGCGTGATTAGCTGCCTCCCCGGACGTCCTGGGTTCGATTCCCGGCTTTGCCACAAAATTTGAAAAGTGGTATGAGGACTGGGACGGGGTCTACTCAGCCTCGGGTGGTCCAAATGAGTAGAGGGGGTTCGATTCCCACCTCATCCATCCTCGAAGTGGTTTTCCGTGGTTTCCCACTTCGCCTTCGGGCAAATGCCGGGATGTTACCTACCGTACGGCCACGGCCGCCTCCTTCCCTCTTCCTCGCCTATCCCTCCCGATCTGCCCCTCCCTTCCCATCCCTTAAGAGGACAATGTTCGCTTTGCAGGCCACTTGGGCGAGGTGCTGATCCCACCTCCCCAGTTGTATCCCCCAAACGAGATGTTTCAAGCTCCAGGACACTGCCCGTAGAGGCGGTAATGATAGGATCCCACGCTGAGTCCGTGGGAAAACCTAACCTAGAGGGTAAAATCGACTAAATAAATAATAATTATAACGAATAGTATCCATCCATGGTTTTGAACAGTATTTAGGGAAAATAGCCATTTAAATGAGACAAGAAAATAACTTTCCCTATCGTCTTCGTAGATAATGTGAACAAAACCCAGTTGAAATCTTGCTGTACGAGGTATGGAGGGTATAATAAAATAGTTTAAAAGAATTTAAAAAATCTGCCGTTGGATAGCCTTCAACCCGGGATCATCGAAAGAGCGAGCAGACGCAATAACACTTGCACACATTTCCAACACACTTTGGAGGTTTTAATTGCTCGTCTTATTAACGCGTATGGTAAAATAATCAATTATTACAGTTAGATCATAAATATTGATTGGGATGCATTCATTCAGTACCTGTCATGTTTTCTAATTTACTTAAAGCAAGTTTCGCTACCGCTTTACGTTAATAAGGCGACATAACTGCAAATAATGCCATCAAACGACAGCCCTTCGGTTTTATTTCATACATCTTAGCGTCCAAAATACTAGCGTGTGATACAATTCGGTCATACAAGCAGGTGTACTGACGAAGAGAACAGAATCCTACAGGATTTTGTACCAGCGATCACAGCAGCTTCCTTGCCAGCTAGTGTCGTGTGATACGGGCCTAAAGATATGCTATGGCTTTTTGTTAAAATTTAATAACAAAACAATATGTTCGGTAAAGAACGTATTGCCTACTTTCTCCTAAATGCATGGGTATTGTTATAACTCTTTGTCCTTTTCAAGGAGTATAATTGAATGTTGGTTGTAGTAGCTTCTTGAAATACAACGTGCTATACGGATATTATACATGAATATGATGTGCCCTTTGCTAGTGCTACCTCTGTAAAAAGAATCATTCAATTCGGTTTCACCTTGTTTGAATTGATGTGGGGAATCGATTTGCACACATACATGGCCGCTATCTGCAAACTATTGGGCTGATGACCTTGTAGTTCAGTCAAAAGATGCTTACCACAGAAAGGTATGTTGATGAAAAATTTGGTAGAGATCAAATGATTAGGTTGGTCTTAATTTGATTTAGGAATTTAACATTTGGGTGGCCGCCATTCCGTTTCCGTCAAGATGGCGGCGATATAAAACATGCCACTGAGGTGGCCTTTGCTAGTGCTACCTCTGTACCAAACTTCGTTCTAGTCGGTTTCACCGTGTTTGAAAAGATAGGGGGAATCGATTTGCACACATACATGGCCGCTATCTGCACATTATTGGCCTGATGACCTTGTAGTGTGGTCAAAAGATTCTCTATACATAAAAGTATGTTGTTGCAAAATTTGGTAGAGATCAGATTATTAGGTTGGTCGTAATTTGATTCAAGCTTTTAACATTAGGATGGCCGCCATTACGTTTTCGTCAAGATGGCGGCGATATTAAACATGACACTGGAGTGCCCTTTGCTAGTGCTACCTCTGTACCAAATTTCGTTCAATTCAGTTTCGCCGTGTTTGAATTGATAGGGGGAATCGATTTGCACACATACATGGCCGTCATCTGCAAACTAATGGATTGATGACCTTGTCGTTCAGTCAAACGACGCTCGCCATACAAGTATATGTTGTTGCAAAATTTGGTAGAGATCGGATGATTAAGTTAGTCGTAATTTGAATTAAGCTTTGAACATTTGGGTGGCCACCATTACGTTTCCGTCAAGATGGTGGCGATATAAAACATGACACTGAGGTGTTCTACGCTAGTGCTACCTCTGTACCAAATTTCGTTCAATTCGGTTTCACCGTGTTCGAAGAGATAGAGGGGGCAGACATTCAGAGTACACACACTCACACTCACACAGACACACAGTCACACACACACACACACAGACAGACACACAATCTTTGGCCCTGTATAGATCTCATAAGTCTACTTTCATTTTTTGCAAAAATCGAAAGTATGCTAATAATACCATGGGAATTTCCAAGGAATACGTATACTTTGATGCTAGCACTGGCGATCAGAATATCCTTCGATATGTTGTTGTTTTGTTTCATTTGAGGGGATAGAACATCGCGGTCAATTAGCCCCGTTTACTTGGGTGTGTGTAGAATTTTTCTGATAACCTGAGTTATTGCGGTCTTGTAATGATGTGTGTATTTGCAATTAAGGATTGGGAAGGGGGTGGCCGTGGCCTTAAGATAGAATCCTTCCCGGAATTTGGCCGGAGTAGAAGTGGGAAACCACGGAAAACCATTTCCAGGGTGGTTGAGGTGGGAATCAAACCCACTTCTTCTCATATTGGCTTCACGAGGCTACGTGTACCCAATTTCAGCCCTCAGACAAGTATTACATTTCTTGGCAGAGCTGGGAATCGAACCCGGACCACCGGAGCAAAACTTTGATATGTTATGTTAATATTCATGCCAGTTTTTTAGTTTTCTGCCATTACAGTTCACGTGGCGTATCGTACCAATTCGATCGTATTTTCTTTATAAATCATCAAAATTCAACGTACTCTTCACAAAAATACGTCGTAAGGCAATAAATGTGGCAATGTAGTTACATCCCAACTAAAATGGAATGTGGGCTTTCGTTAAAAAAAGTATGCCTTCTACTGGATTTGAAGCAGCGTTCTACCCGCTCGCGCCCACCACGTACGGTCAGGCTTTAAACCTCTCAGCCACCAACACATAGTAAATGCCGCACGCTAAACGTGCTATAGTTACTGTAGCCGTCCCACCTCAAACGTTTAAGTCCATCTCAAAGTCTTCAATCACGGTTTATGGTGTTGATTTCACTTTCTACTATTACAGATCACGTGGCGTAAGCTATTAATTCGATCGTATTACGTGTAGGTGTGTTATTTCAAGGAGCAGTAAGTCATATGTTAGTAGAATGGGCCATAGTATTTGGCGGGGAAAAGTTTAAGGTCTGTTTTTCTTTGCTAGACTCATGACCCAATTACATTGCTGTCACACAGTCAGAGCGCAGAGCAATATCGACCATCGGGAGAATTGAGATGTTAGTTGGGTTTCATAAAACTAAATAATAAGGGGCGGGTGGACCACACATATATATATATATATATATATATATATATCAGTTTCTTGTGGACACGATAACTGCCGTAATTTTGCACCAATCACTTTGAATTATTTACATAATATGTATCCCTATAAAATCTCGGTCGAGTTCGTTAATGGGCAAAATCGGTCGAAGGGGGTGAAAATGGTTTTTTTTTTCTCGAAAAAGTGAAATTTCGCTATAACTCTCTTAATACGTGAAATGTCGAATCCATTCAAAGTTCATAATATGTGTCGGATAAGTGTCAAAAATTTATGTCAAATACGTTTTATGATAGCACCAACCATTGACCAAAGGGGTGGAAAAAAGTGGGGTTTTCGGGAAACATTAATCATATCTCTCTTAATAGGCACAATATCAAAACCGTACAAAATGGAAAATATTCCCCTAATAATTACCTAAAACTTTTGTCTGAAAGAATTTTTGATATGACCCACCATTACGCCAAGGGATGAGAAAAATGATTTCGGAATTTTAAAAAATGCCAAGTGCCATCAAAGGTTACCATAACAACGCTTTTAAATTGATAAGGGATGATCTATTAGAGGTTGCCAAGACAACGCCATTGACGAGATCACATTCATTTTTAGCCTACTTTTCACACTTTTCAAAAGTGAGGAAAAAGTAGACTTATAAGATATATCCGGGAAAATGTGTCTGTCTGTCCTTCTGTCTGTCTCGCTGTGTGTGTGTGTCCCCCCCCCCTATCAACTCCTAAACGGCTGCAGCAATCGAAACCAAATTTAGTATGAGTAAATATGTATACCGGAATATCTCAGGCCCATATTTGAAAAAGATGCCAGTGCTACCAACTGCTAAAAAAACGCACTAGAAATTTGAGCTCCATGTTGGATATCCTGGATGGTATACATGGGAGCTATTCTAAAATTGGCACACATGTAGATAATACTATTTCAGTTTAATTTCCAGGTGACCATACATGACAGCGTTGCCAAAATAATATTAAGCCTTCTGATAAGTCCAATTTTTAAATGCATATAACTTATACACTATCAATTGGATTTCAACCAAATTTTGTATGTAATATGTGTACATAAACATATATGACTGAGTGTATTCTTAAGAGTCACCAGGGCTGCCAACTGTTAATAATTGCTCTCTATTTTGTATCCAAATATATCAGAAAGTATGCAAGCCGACAGCTTTAAACTATGCACACGTAAATTACCCGACATTTTACATTAACTTGGAGTAACTTATATACGTCAGTTCTACCAACATGATTCTAAGCCTGCTGATATGACCAATTTTTAAATACATGTAACTTCTATACCAACAAATGGATTTCATCCAAAATTGGCAAAAAATATATAATATTTCAGATTATTTCTGACCAGCACTCGCATGACATTGTTGCCAACATGCTTTTACGTGTACTAATAGATCCAATGTCTAAATCCATGTAAGGTCCTTTGGACTTCAACCACATTTTGTATTATGTACCTTAGGAAATGGAAGTAAGAATATATTCAGTCACCAGAGCTGCCAACTGTATTGCTCTATTAGGCTACATTATGCCTAGTATACCTTATTTCGAACTAATTAAGACATTTCGATATTACCCACTTAATTTCGTCATTATTCTAGATAGGTTCATATACTGTAGATTAATCTATGGCATGAATCTTAATTTTAAGAAAAGTAGGCTCTTTAGTTCGTCACGGAACTTCTTGTTCCATCTGACTATGAGGGAAGCGGCTAACTGGTAGCATGCTGAACTTCTATGCCCAAGGTGCTGGTTCAAAGCCGGACAAAGTCGCCGGATTTTCTAAGAGCGCTAAAAATCCGTCAGCATGCTTTCCTTCGGAGGGGAAGTTACAACGTTCGTTGCAAGTTGCTGGTTGCGGTGGCATCTAGCAGCCACGTTCACAGCTAGGTGTCGTTGACGTTAGTATTTGGTACAAAATTAGGTACTACTACTTAAAATTGACCGTCTGCAGACCTTACCTGAATTACAGACTAATACAGTCATCACAAATAACACCGTTTATCAGACAGATTCTACACACACCCAATGTACACGGGGTTACATGACCACCTTGTCGCAGCCCCTAAACTGAGGAACCAACCAACATCTCTGCGGGAGATAAAATTTTGCGTGAAGGAGTAACAGACTGTTAGATAGTTACACATTAGTTCCAAACCTTGCATAAGGACAGTGTGATCACAAGTATAAAAATTAACCCCAAATGACAAGAAGGTTACCATCCCCATAAGACAGTAAAATGTTAAAAGTATGCATAGAACGACGAAAAAATGTTAACTAACCTCCAATTGTAAAATATTTTCTCGCAATAAATGAGGTCTGATCCTCCTACGAAAACCTGCATATTTTGCCTATTATAGCCTATCCCCTAGTTTGCCCGGTGAAATCTACCTCCGCCTTCCGGCGTGCCGAGAGGAATTTTTAGTTAGTTTTAGGGCATATTTTCTTGCATATTTCCTACTTTTATAATGCCTTACTCATCCGAATCTTAATGATAATGCAGTGGTAGAAGAACCTGCGTGCCAAGGAAAAGAAAAGTAGAAAGCGTGGATGGTAACCCTGGAATGAAGCGTTACCATTCCCAGATGTACTAACTGCCTATTGTCTGGCTTTCTGGACTTGCCTCAAGGCCCTACAAGGGGAATCCAATCCCAAGGATACAGTTTAGATTCGCCCACCAGCAAGTCAATGTCCCCAGCTTTCAACTTCCCACCTCTGTTAAACAGTTAATGCTCATTTTCAGAGTACAATACTAGAGAAAGGAGGAGAGAGCATGATGATAATTGTTGTTTCAAGGTTTTAGGTTATCGGCCCCTAATGATCTGGGTGATAGCGAAAATGACAATGAAATGAAAACCAGAACGAAAATTAAGTGAGAAGGAAAGTACTAATAAAAAGAAACTCAGATTGAAACCACTCCCAAAATGGAAAGCGGTAATACGTACAAAAGGGAATTTGGAACGAAAATACTCTCAAAAGGAATAGATTGAAAAATACGCACAATATGTAGGTTAGGTTCAAAATACGTACACAATGCAATGTAGAGTCAAACTTACAAAATGCAAATCAGATTGAAAACACGTACAAAATGCAATTGCGATTCAAAATACTTACAAAATGCAATTGAAATTAAAAATACGCAATGCAATTCTGATAGAAAAACTCCCATTTCAGATCCAAAATACTCACATCGTGCAATTGAAATTCAAAATGCTTACAAAATGCAATTGAAATTAAAAATGATTACAAACTGTACGGTAGATTCCAACTACTCATTTGGATTCAGAATTCTGACAAAATGCAATTTAGATTGAAAATACTTGCAAAAAGCTGTTTAGGTTGAAAATACTTACAAAATGCAATTGAAATTCAAAATACTCACAAAAGTCCCACCCCCTATATTAAAAGACTTACTAAAAGGCAATTTAGATTGTCAATCCTTACAAAATGCAATTGAGGTTGAAAATACTCGCAAAATGCAATTTAGATCGAATAGACTTACAAAATGCAACGTAGATTGCAAATACCTACAAAATGGAGTGTAGATGCAAAAAAAATCACTAAAGGGTATTTAGATACAAGGGGAGTCAATTAACAAAATCAGTGCGGGGATCTTAAAGAGAAAAGGAAATACAGTATGATGAAAAGAAAACAAGAGGTGTGACCCCTCAAAGAATGAGGGATTAGGAATGATGAGACAAGGGCCAATTAAGGCGGGAATGTGTATGACTCCCTAGGCCTCGGATACCCTAATACCGTCTGGGTCGGAAAAGAACAAGAGTTGACCAAGGGAGGTCGACAGGAAAGAATACAAAGAGGAGCCCGGCACAAGTGGAAGCAATGCTGGACTCAGCTGGGGTCCCGTGGTGGCCCACCCACCAAGTTGAGTGGCCCTGAGGGAGAGGAGACTTCACTGGACTGGGATAGACTTAGGGTAAACATCCACACAGCCATTTGTAGCGAGTCTGCCTTTGGGTATCCAGACTGGTTTGATGCTTCCCTGTACTGAACTACAGAGCTACCACACCTACAATGTGTTTAACATTATTAATCTAGCCTTGGCCTACCCCTACAATAGTTATCGTCGACCCTTCCCTCCATAGCTATCTGGGTGATGTGCTGTTTTGGGTGCTTTAGTATGTGCCCTACCGAACTTATCTGATTATTTTACAAGTTCTTTTTAAACATTTGGGTTTCATCATCATCATCATCATCATCATCATTTATTGTACACAACAGTCCATTAAGGCCCATGACAGAAAACAAACAACAACAAAAATTCAAATACGGTATACAATATTACAAACCAAACATTCCCTTAATCAATCCATTGTCGTCAACCATATTTGATCCGTCAGATATTTTCTTTTGTCTTTTTCTTTGATCTTGTAATTTAAGACTGGTAGGTTATCAGCCTTCCGAGCCCGAGCTCAGTGATGGAGCTGCCATCTATAAGGTGCTGAGCCACCCCGTTTGTTATTAAAGTGACCTCCTTCTAGGCGAGTTGCCTTCTCCACGGCTCATTGAGTCTCACCTACCCTTACCCATACCTATTGGTCCGGGTATATATATTTAAAAAAAAGGATCCTATAAAATTGATAGTCATTCACAAGGTAGGGATCACCAGCTATTACAAGGGGGGAAATGTGTACATAAACTAAAATTGTAAACGTTGATTGACAACTATAAAGATCTGTCACCTCACACAAACGTGCGGGTTGTCTTGGGCATGACATAGAAGGCGGTGGAGGCCCGTGTGTCTTCCTCAATGAATACAAAGAACTACGAAATATCAAATCAACGCAAGATAAACAAACATGTCTGCAATTTAGGACACACAAACATACTGAATCGTGCATTTGAGTGAACTAGCATAATGAGAGCACAGATTCATGAGATAACAGGAACTGACACTGGTAACACAATTAAAAAGCTGTGTAAACACACGATGATCCCTTAAAACAACATAATACAATATCAAATGACAAATCCGTAACAGCACCACATTCCAAGATCTTATCATGGCCCTCAAAGAGATTACATTTGGGTTTGCATGAATAATTCAATTAATTAAAATATAAATGAATGAGTGAATGAATAAATCAATCGTTTCATGTGATTCTGTACGCAATTTAGAGATTCTCTCTTTATTTGGATCACGATTCAGGCCAGAGGGTTCGATAATTCATCATCATCATCACTTGCCACGGTGGGTGAGTTGTTATCGTGTCGGACTACCAACTCCAAGCTTGCAGGTTCGCTCCTGGCCGTGGTAAGTGATTTTTGAAAGGCGGCAAAAATCACGACACGCATGTCGTACGTTGTTGACATGTTAAGGAACCTATTTGAATTCATTAGGCCGCGTTCATAATGGCAACATTTATTAATCTCGGGATTTTCCGCTAGAAATACTAGAACTTTGGCACGGAAATTCTCCGAAATTTGGCTTAAAGATTCAACTATCAGCATCTTTGAGAGCATCAACTGTCCTTATGACAGAGACCACTATCCCTACACAAACCTCTCACTGACCAAACAGCACGCACCAAACTTAATACCTAACCCCCACTTGCAGTGCTCCACGTCGCAAATAGCTTATGCTGTATCCAATTGGTTAACACACACACGCACATAACCTACATCATATGAAATACGGTGACGTGCTTCGCTCTTACGAAGTGTAGACCTATGTGTCCAACAATCAATGATATTTTGGAAATAATTCTTAGAACTGCATCCATGGAAACGCCTCAACGAGTTGTTTACACTGTTTCAATGCCTTTGTGTCGAATGATATACTCATGAAATGCTATAGAGCAATTTTCAGTAAACATTTACACTAGGTACTCCTTTCTATAAAATTCTTAAACTACTCAAATTAACCAAATTACCTCAATCAATAGTCGGGAAAATATCTGGAGATGATGTAGTAATAGATGTTTAATCCTCCGTTGTCTGAGACCCACCCAGCCATCCCAAATAGGATCACGACTTATACAGACAAACATCCAGCTGTTTCAGCCATTTTAGCATCATGTACCATCATGCTATGCGTCATGCACCGTATTGCCAACACCACGCATTCGGTACTAGATCGTATCCGGCAGACCAATATTTTCGTCCAGACCAATGGTGGTTAGGTAGCGCGGCCCTAGCTAATATAAACACCCCTGGTTTTTGCCACGCACAGTAGGGATAATCACGCATCAATAATCTTTATTCACGTGTCGTGTGGTGGAAAAACCCGAGATTAATTTTGTCACTATGAACACTGCCTACTGAATTCAAATGAGTCCTTTAATATGCCAATATCGTATGACATGCGTGTCGTAATTTTTACCACCTTTCAAAAAAATCTCTCTTACCACGGCCAGGAGCGAACCTGCAAGCTTGGGTTGGTAGTCTGACACGATAACCACACACCCGCCGTGGAAAGCTAACAATAAAACAAATAAGGCATAGTGAACATAAAATAGATCAACGCAATAAAAACCATGAAACAGACTAAACCTGAATTAAAAGTCTTAGCTTACATTAAAACGTAGAAAAGTAACCACTCGCCCTCATGAGCCGGATGACGAGGTCTACTGACGGCCCGTCATCACGGTGAACAAGGGAGAGGGTGTTAGGCAGTTTAAGAGTTCTTCGCAGATCGGCCAGGACCACACACTCCAAGAGAATGAGCGCCACGGTAAGGTGGGCGCCGCAATTCAAGGTTTGAAATCTGGTACTGACAGGGCGGGCATCAATTCCACTTGGTCGATCATCAATTCCCCTCGATTTTCCTTAATTCCACACGGTCCTCCAAGGGACCCAAAAATAAGTTCCTCAACTCCGCTCATGCTTTGACAAGGGGTCGGCAAAGGGGTTATCCCCAATGACGTAAACAAATGTTATAACCCTCCTGCTCGCATACCAAGGGCCGGGTCAAACACCTGCAGCGCATGAGCGAATTCTTGAATGCAGCTGATTTTTCCGTTCGAGGCTGGAAAACAGTATTTTCAGCATCCGCAGCTCATATCGAAAGTATTTTTTTAGGTACAAATTATACACCTATTATTATCTAAATTTATTTTTATGAAGTCTAACTAGGTAAAAAAAAACATACAAACATTTAATTATGCGCATGTTAAAAACAATGCATAACATTTGTAGAAGATAATAGAAAACTTGGCAGACTTATTTAAAACAATGTTATGATTAATTTTAAACCACTTGTATTTTCTGCCATATAAGTTATAATGTGCCAAACACTTTATACTGATTTAACGAATGAGCGGACTTGACATCAGAGCGGTTGACCAATGGCACAACAATAGTTTGCGAACACCACCCCCGCCATTGCATGTTTTTATACGGGGTTTATGAACAAAGATGTCCCTAGCAGCCAAGTGAAGCAACAACAACAAAAACATTCGGCCGTTCACTATGCGGTCCGCATTGATATTATATAAAGTAACACCAAACTTCAGACAGCAATCCGGGGACGACAAGCTAGGGATGGTCGTCATGGGTGTGGGCGGGGTGGTGCCTTCACCACAACCTTGCTTATATTTCAAAAAGTTATGAAGTTGACAACAAAATACTTCTTTTCTAAATTTATTGTTAAACGCGGCTCCGAAAAAACTCGGGGGGCGACAACGTACGCTAAAGTTTTGGATGGTCGCCACAGGTGAGGGCGGGGACGGGCCCCACCATTAAACAAAATACTTTTTATATTTGGCCCACTCTTCACATTTTGCAAAAAGTAGACTTATGAGGTCGATCCGGGCAAATGTGTATCTGTCTGGGTGTCCTCCCCCTATCAACTCCTCAACGGCTGCAGCAATCGAAACCAAATTTGGTATGAGTAAAGATACCTGAATATCTCAAGCCCATATTTGAAAATTATGTCAGTGCTACCAACTGCTGAAAACCGCAATTCAGCTCCATGTTGGATATTGTGGAAGGTACTGCTCGGTTCTAAGCTGCGTGAACCTGAGAGGAATGTGCATCGCGGACTCGGAGAAGTGGTGATGACGAGTGATGAGGTTTCCCGGTCCGTGCATAGTACAGAACCAAATACACTCACTCATTCGTAACACCACAGTGGTTTGAGCAACGGCCCTATGTTAGCAGAATTGGAATAGAAAGGAATACCTGACATCACGGCGGGCTGTAGACAGACCCTTCTCTTCTCGCCTGACCCTTCCCTGCTTTACCCCCTCGCCCGCAAGTTCACAGAGCTTGGACCCGAGCAGTATGCATGGGAGCCATTCCAAAATTGGCACACATATAGATAATTCAGTTTAATTTACAGGAGGCCATACATGACGGTGTTGACAAAACGATTCTAAGCCTGCTCATAGGTCCAATTTTTAAATGTATATAACTTGTACAGCCCCTGGCAGCAGTCGATTTATGTCATCAGTCCACGGGGCCGACATCAATGAAAATACTCTTTCCACGGTGGCGTTGTGCGGGGATAGAAAACAAATACTCGCATAATTTTAGCACTTGGCATTTGCGTTCAGGATTTACGGTTTCCTAAAGAAAGTAAATCCACCTTTCTTCCACGGAGTGTTTAAGACTTCCATTCTTCAGAGTCATACTTAGTTCCTAAAAAGTCCTCTCGGCACGCCGGAAGGCGGAGGTAGATTTCACCGGACAAACTTGGGGATAGACGAAAATAGGCAGAATATGCAGGTTTTCGTAGAAGGATCAGACCTCATTTATTGCGAGAAGATATTTTATAATTGGAGCTTAATTAACTTTGTTTTTCGTCATTTTATGCTTATTTTAAACATTTTATTGTCTTACGGGAACGGTAACCTTCTTGTCATTTGGGGTCCATTTTTATACTTGTGGTCACACTGTCCTTATGCAAGGTTTCGACACTGATGTGTGACTATGTAACGGTCTGTTACTTCTTCACGCAAAATTATATCTCCCGCAGAGATTTTGGTTGGTTGCTCTGTTTAGGGGCTGCGACAACGCGGTCATGTAACCCCGTGTACTTAGGGATGGCTGTATTAGTCTGTAATTCAGGTAAGGACTGCAGACGGTCAATTTCAAGCAGTAGTTCCTAATGTTGGTACCAGGTACTACCGTCAACGACACCTATCCGTGAACTTGGCTACTAGATGCCACCGCAACCAGCAACTCGCAACGAACGTTGGAACTTCCCCTCCAAAGGAAAGCATACTGAGGGATTTTAGCGCTCTTAGAAAATCCGACGACTTCGGCCGGCTTTGAAACCGCGACCTTGGGCATAGACATTCAGCATGCTACCAGTTACGTCACCGAAGCCGCTTCCCACTTAGATGGAAATACTGAATCTGATCTCGTGCAAGTGCGTTGTCATGGCAACAATGATGGCTCATCCCTCATCAATTTAGTAGTGTTGCCATGGCAACCTCTGATAGCTCTTGGCATTTTCTTATAATTCCGAAATCATTTTTCTCATCCCTTGGCGTAATGGTGGGTCATATCAAAAATTCTTTCAGACAAAAGTTTTAGGTAATTATTAGGGGAATATTGCCCATTTTGTACGGTTTTGATATTGTGCCTATTAAGAGAGATATGATTAATGTTTCCCGAGAAACCCACTTTTTCCCACCCCTTTGGTCAATGGTTGGTGCTATAAAAAAAACTCTTCAAACATAAATTTTTTGGGCTTTATCCGACACATAGTATGAACGTTGAACGGATTCGATATGTCACATATTAAGAGAGTTATAGCAATATTTCACTTTTTCGAAAAAAGCCCCCCATTTTCAGCCCCTTCGACCGATTTAGCCCAGTAACGAACTCGACCGAGATTTTATAGGTATACATATTCGGTAAAAAATTCAAAGTGATTGGTGCAAAATTACGACAGTTATCGTGTCCACAAGAAACTGATATACATATATATATATATACATATATATATATTGTGGTGTTTGAAGCCATATTTTCAGTGTTGCCTTAGTAAACAAGAGTTTAGTGCTTTTCAGTCGGTCAACACGAATGTACCCAAAAGAGATGGGTTATGCCCTAATCCTGAAATAAATTACATGAGATTAATAAAACACTAGGATGACCAGTTTCGATCGTCAAGCGATCATCATCAGATCCAATACACTTAGGCTATAAAATCTATGTTTGAAATACAGGTGAAAATATTTACAATATGTACAATTATTTAGTTGCAGTATTGGTACTGCAACTGTCAGTGTATGCTAAATGCAGTATATATGTTAGGTGAAATGCTAAATGGTGATTGTACTTTAGAGAGATTATATGGTTGTAAACTATGGTTAAACTATAAAATTTTTAGGCTAACTACTTATCTGATTGTCTTCCGTACTACAGCTATTCGCAGTTTCCGTGCTCACTTGAACTCGCTGTGCGGTCGACTGCGGTGGTTATCTTAACGACTGGTTTTTCCCTGCCTTCCCCCCCTGTCCCTACGTGCTGTGGGGAGTGATCGCGATGTGTTTATGTGAGGTGTTGCCAACCTAGATAAGATGTATGTTATTGAATGAGGTGGATCTACAACTATTAAAGACCGTGGATTAGTCCTCGCCACGCGTGGAGCATAACCCATTCGAACTAAGCGTTGACGGTCTTATGAGGACGTCCCGGCACCTTTAATACTGCCTCTAATATGGGCCTTGGTTTATTGCAGAAGAAAAGTACATCGTACACCTGATCCAGATAACATTTACCTATTAAAAAACCCCTAATTTCCCCCCTTTTTGTTATCTAGCTTGGCTGTGTCGCTAAATTGTGTTTTGTTTCCGACAGGGTGTGTTTTTTAGTAGCGTGAAGAGGGGTGAGCTCTCCATGAACGTGTGTTCATTTAGATTGTTGGGATTGTTTCGTTTGGCTAGGTGTATCTCGATTGCTTCCTTTATGTCAAGAGCTCTGCCTTTCGATTCGTGATGGATTATTTTAAGGTCCGACTCATGTTGGTAAAGCTATGCCCTGCGTCACACATATGTTCGCACACGGCTGAATGTGTTCCGTATCTTATCGCATTTCTATGTTCATTATAACGTGTGTCTACTCGCCTTCCACTCTGCCCGATGTAATTAGCTTGACAATCGGTGTCTTGGCACGTTATAGAATATACCCCTGACCTTGAATACGGGTCACGTTTATTTAGATTACTATTTAGGAGGTGCCTAGCGGTTGTGTTTTTAGTCGTGAAAGCTATCTTTATGCCTTGCTTTTTGAATAGGTTAGTGATTTTATATGTATTCGCATTCACATAGTTGAAACGCGCAAATTTTTTCTCATTACTGTCCGGTTTGGGAATCGTTTTATCTTTATTTTTATGTTTGGCTATAATTTGATTTATTTTGCTTGGCGAGAAGTTGTTTTCCTTTGCTATTTGCATAATAGTTCTTATTTCCTTATTATAGTTGTCTTTTGACATGGGTATGTTTAAAGCCCTGTGCACCATTGAATTGAAACCCGCTAGTTTGTGCGTACTGGGGTGATTAGACTGATTGTCGATTGCATGCGAGGTTTGTGTTGCTTTCCGGAATATGGAATATGAAAGGTCGTTGTCTTTACGTTCAATAGTTATATCGAGATAATTTATTTTCCGGTCTATTTCGGATTCCTTAGTGAATTTGATAGAATGGTGAAGGCTATTAATGGATTGGAGAATTGTTTCTTCGCTTGTTAGTTCAGTATCGTAGATGCAAATTACATCATCTACGTATCTTTTCCATATTACTATTCCCTTTGTTGAAGTATTTTCTAAGAACGCATTTTCTAGTGCATTGATGAAGATGTCAGCGATTAACCCACTTAGTGGCGATCCCATTGCTAGGCCTTCTCTCTGTGTGTATATTTTATTGTCGAATTGAAACACGTTTTGGGTGAGAACGACCCTCAGTAATCTCACAATCTCTTCAATTTCTTTTACCGAATTGTTGGATTTTAAGTTGTTTTCGATAGTGTTGATTGCTTCAATAATCGGAATATTGGTGTACATGTTAGTTATGTCGAAGGATACTAGCCTGAAGCTAGGTTTCATTTGTAGGGTGTTCAATGCTGTTACTAGTTCTGTTGTGTTCTTTACAGAGTTGTTTTTGTCGTTGGAAAGACGGCATTTTAAGATTTTTAGTAACTCTTTGCTGATTTTGTAATTAGGGGCATTCCTACAATTGACTATTGGTCTCATTGGGCATTCCTTTTTGTGTATTTTTGGTTGTCCCCTCAATGACGGTATTTTCGGGTTCATGTTTATTAGTTTTGATTTTTCGGCTTTGGTCAGTATGTATTGAACCCGATGGGGTTATGCTGACTGGAATCGAACATGGTTCCCAGAGACTGTGATCTCAGTAAAAAGGTTCCACCAGGGAGCGAACCAGAGATCTGTACAGGGAGTTTCTTGGTGAAAACCCCTCGAAAGAAATGTATATTTAATCACTGGTGTGATTTTTGATGAAATGGCATTATTTAGTAAAATAATGTAGGAAATAATGAGCAGATTATATCATTATAAGACGATTTGGTGTAAGCTATTGGAGGTTTGAAGCACAGAGGAGGGCAGAGCTGACATTTACTAATCGGCCCAGAATTGTGGGTTGGTCCCAGTGGAGCCACGTCCATCTCTGTCACCCCATTATGTCGTCTGGAGCAGGGGAGAGGCCTGAATAATGACATAGTTATTCCCCGACGGAGAATAGATTTGGAGTAGGGGCGGAGAAATGCCCAGAAAAATCATTGATTACTCGTGATTGGAGTAACGAATCGAGATGAGAGTTGCACACAGGTGAATATCTTGGCAAGAAGATAATTTTAGAGTCTTTTACCTGCGAAATTGGTGCATATTTAGTGATGTGCGTAAGGACTGTAAAACGACCATTGTTCGCGGATGGATGTGAAGATGTTGACGGGGATTTCCCGATTAGGTAGCGTCCCACGCCATGGAGAAAGGAATTAATATTAATTAATTGAACGGGCGATTCCTTTGCACACAGATAGTTTTGGGACCTGTGAAGAGAGAGGAACACAATGATCATGGTTTGAAGACCTGAATCATGCTGTGAGAGGAGCCAAGATTACGCGGGAAGATGTTGCTCTACTTTCTGTGGAAATCCGATATAAGGGAGTAGACCCCAGGAGGAGCTCTCTGTTCTAACTCAGTTGTTACTCACTTGAAGCTCAGTCGAGACGCAGTCAAGCTCAGTCTACATGCCGCCAAGCGCAGTTACAGCCAGTTACAGTCTTACTCAATTGTCAATTGTAGCACAATGGCAATAAGTTGCAATCAGTATGCAGCAAATATGCAGCAGTACGAGACAGCGTGTAAGCCGCAGACAGAAGTCTTCAAATAAGCTACGTGCAGTCTTCGAATGAAACTTCAGTCAGCTACAGCCAGGTTGAAGCCAGTTCGTCAAGGCAAAACGCATGACGGATCTATTCATCGAGACGCCGAACAAAGACTGGTATGTGTAAAAGAAACAGTAAATATGCTTGTATGAATAATAGTCGTGATACAGGCATAATCAGCCGCACGAACTATGACGTGTTCAGTTACGAAGCACCGTATAGACTAACGGTAGCACTATTGTATATAATTATTTGTGAAAGTGTTGAACTTTATTAAGCGCAATGTGTATAGTATTAACTAATCGTATATGTGTAACTACGATAGAATGCGCGAAAGAAACTTTACTAAGTGTTTGGTATTGCCATGAGAGTACCAGATGTTAACGCTTACTGTAGGAGTAATGATCGTCATAAAACTGTTGGAGAGTTCCGAGAGCAGATAACCAGACTTTCAATCAGGAGTTGATAACGTAAGATGCCGTCGACACCTGCAATTTCGATCTCTGCTAGGGAATTTCAGCATTGAAGTGTGTATAAAGTGACGAGTGTTCAGTGTAATGTATATGTAAAAATATCATTTAAAGTAGTGTTTGATGAAGTGTTTCACATGTTTGGGGAGTGATAACTTCCTGAAAGGTATGCAACGTGTCGTGTTGGTGATAGAAATTATGTGTAATCAAATGTGTGTAAACAAGAGAAATATGTCGCGTTAAACCCATTATGGCGGGCGACATGGAAGAATATGATTGGTCGGAGCCACCTTAGATGCCTATAGAGATGTAAGTACCCCACAAATTATGGTTCTGATTATGTAGAAGTATGGACCGATGCATGTCTGTGATTCCGTAAAGGTATTGTGAATTCCTTATAGATGCCAGTAAAAGTTAGTTAGGAGGCTGATCCTCCATGTTTAATCAGTAATGAGTTGATTTTGATAGAGTTGAAATGTTGATTTGCATCATTAAGTGGAGTAATTATTCCCACTATGAATTAAGAATGGCAATCAGTTATGTAAATGTAACGGACGCGATTGTTCGAGTTTAAAACGTCTAGCTATGTCGGAAAATTTGGTAATTTATGTGAGAATAATAATAAATAATGATTTTGGTCATTTATGTCAATGAGATTTGATGATAATAATAATAATGGTTATTAAGAGTATGAATGAACACATCAGGAAACAAATAAATGTTGTAAGCGAGAATTATTAACGCTAAGTGCAGGACTTATCAATCTAAGCAGGAAGATGTTACAATGAGATTACATTACAGTAACTATGGAAAGAAGTTTTATCTCAGAATATTGCATATATTCGGTAATGATACCAGTAATGAAAGAGCTTTTAGTGAATTGAATTTGCAGCTTAATTGAGAAGCTTATAGAGTAAATGTTAGATTTCTCTTAATATTATAGGTCGGAGTGTCGTAGCATGGAGCATTAGGGGCCAGATAGTCTATTCTACGTATGAATTCTCCTATGTCGTGGACATTGTTGGAGATATTATTTATTCCAGAGTTCTAGTGAATGGACCCTAACTCTGAAGAAAGGATTGAAATGTGTTCCGGATTGGAATCTTTATAAGAGTCGAGGAAACAAGGACACCTCGCAGCTCTATGATTTCCCGAGAACTTTTGATGAGTTATTTACGCTCGTGGGCAGCGAAAACTCATGGCGACAGTGGTTTTCTGCGCCTATATCATACTTGAGACATCGGTCACCGCCAGGCTCATGCATTGCGAACCCCGAACCTTCATGTTGGATGGACCCATGTGAGGCCATTAATTAATCGTTATCCTCGACGTAGGAATAATTACAAAAGCTCATTCAATACCTGTTGGCATAATAGTCAATTAAGATCCTTTGGGAACATGTGTGTCGGTCAGGACACAGTATTTGTCTTGTAAATCTCCACTGCTTAGAGAGAGGGAGGCTTTCAAACTTTTAGAAAGGTCGAGATAATTGGTGAAACGACCCATTCCACTTTCTATTGTGTAGCGACTTCCTTAGCCGAGGGTTGGTGCCAGCCACTCGGACCGCCCAGGCAAGTTATAAAGGGAAGAGATTCTAGACCTTGTTAAAATGACATATAATGCAAGATTGTTATGTTGAGTATTATAGCCATGTGGTTTGTGAACACATGGATAATTATAGTTCATCCTGATGGTTCATTAATTTAGCTATCTGACGAATAGTTACATGATATATTTGTACTGTCACTGGAACCAAGTCATGTAGTTGGTGACTAGATGCCAATCGCCATGAGCGCGAGGTAGTCTATCGTACAATCCGACATAAGCTATAACGTAACGTTTTATCTAGGAATCACAGACAGCATGCGGTGAAACCATATAATTGGAGGATGTGTAGGGGGTAGCTTACATAATTATGGAGTTGCACGGTGATTTTGGTGCAACGTCCAAATAGGTAAATGCATGAAAAGCATTTCATTGGTGAGAAGAAAAATATTAAAACACGCACGGCACACATAATTGTTTAACATAAAGAGGTTTAAGGAATAATCCTTGTTGTAATATTAAAGAAGTCACATTGTATGACTGTTATGTTAATGTACAGTTTGTTTTGAAGTCGTAGGTGCATCAGCGCACTAGTATATCCTTGTGAAGTTCACAGAAGGGTAAAGCATTATGGCTAGGTATGACTTTGTTGTGATTTCATATTTGTTTACTTGTGGATTGTGGAAGTAAAAATTTTGTTTGCTTTATTTTATGCTTTTTTGGGTATTGTTTTGTGTTTGAAGCCATGATTTATTTTACTGGATTAAAGTTTTAGAATCGAGTTGTGCTTTATCATTGTAGAGTTGATACCTTTTAGCCTCAAATCCAAAATATGCACTGCTAAATTGGGGTTACCGTACACGCCTGAGAGCTGATGCTAGTTGGAGGCAGATGCATATTATCCAACGAGATTACTCACATGGGTACAGTATTCTGTTTCTTTTAGCGCACTTTTTATTTGTTTTTGGAATTTGTTGGTGGGGTCTTTTGTTAATTCCTTGATTTCGTTGTTGTTTAGGAATTCGACTGTTTTTTCAATGTATTCTGTTTTGTTCAAAATTACTGTAGTGTTTCCCTTATCTGCTTTTGTGATGATTAAGTCATGTTCTTTTATTTTTTGTTTCAACGACTTTATTTCTTTGATTTGTTTGTTGTTTTGAATGTTATTGCTATCGCCCTCTCGTTTGAGGATTTTTTTTGGCTTCGTTGGTGGCGAGATTTTTGGTTAATTCCCTGTCTTCTGCTGGGAGCTTGTGACTGGCTATCTCAATATCTGTGATTAACTGTTTTATATTGTGGTTCGTGTGTGCGTCTGTGCAGTTGTATTTCAAACCTTTGTCTAACATATTCATTTCACCTTGAGAAAAGGTTACGTTCGTTCTGTTTACTCTGCTGTGGAAATTGAATTCATTGTTATTCGTGTGTTGTTCGTTAGATTGATGGTTCTGTGTTTCTCCTAGTTTTCTTAATTTATTTTCTAGCGTTTCATGCTTCCTCGTTGCTCTGATTTTGATGGTGTCATGTAGGTGTTCGGTGAAGCTGTCCCATTGGGCTGCGTGCCAGAAATTACTTAGTTGCAATTGAATGTCGTATAATTGTTGGTTAATTTTTTGCTTTCTTATGTATGCAAATCTTAATTCGTTTTTTATCCAAAGCGCTTTGGCTTGTTTAGTTGAAATGATCGAGGCTGGTGTGTTCGGTACGGTTTTAATTGGTACGTATTTAGGGGTGAGGTTTAGTTCTATACATTTTTTGTTGAACCAAATTGACTTGTCTAAATTCATGAGTTTAAGCCTGAGTGATTTGAATTTCTTGGCTTCACGATTTGCCTGACTAGCCGTGAACATTGTGGTGTTTGAAGCCATATTTTCAGTGTTGCCTTAGTAAACAAGAGTTTAGTGCTTTTCAGTCGGTCAACACGAATGTACCCAAAAGAGATGGGTTATGCCCTAATCCTGAAATAAATTACATGAGATTAATAAAACACTAGGATGACCAGTTTCGATCGTCAAGCGATCATCATCAGATCCAATACACTTAGGCTATAAAATCTATGTTTGAAATACAGGTGAAAATATTTACAATATGTACAATTATTTAGTTGCAGTATTGGTACTGCAACTGTCAGTGTATGCTAAATGCAGTATATATGTTAGGTGAAATGCTAAATGGTGATTGTACTTTAGAGAGATTATATGGTTGTAAACTATGGTTAAACTATAAAATTTTTAGGCTAACTACTTATCTGATTGTCTTCCGTACTACAGCTATTCGCAGTTTCCGTGCTCACTTGAACTCGCTGTGCGGTCGACTGCGGTGGTTATCTTAACGACTGGTTTTTCCCTGCCTTCCCCCCCTGTCCCTACGTGCTGTGGGGAGTGATCGCGATGTGTTTATGTGAGGTGTTGCCAACCTAGATAAGATGTATGTTATTGAATGAGGTGGATCTACAACTATTAAAGACCGTGGATTAGTCCTCGCCACGCGTGGAGCATAACCCATTCGAACTAAGCGTTGACGGTCTTATGAGGACGTCCCGGCACCTTTAATACTGCCTCTAATATGGGCCTTGGTTTATTGCAGAAGAAAAGTACATCGTACACCTGATCCAGATAACATTTACCTATTAAAAAACCCCTAATTTCCCCCCTTTTTGTTATCTAGCTTGGCTGTGTCGCTAAATTGTGTTTTGTTTCCGACAGGGTGTGTTTTTTAGTAGCGTGAAGAGGGGTGAGCTCTCCATGAACGTGTGTTCATTTAGATTGTTGGGATTGTTTCGTTTGGCTAGGTGTATCTCGATTGCTTCCTTTATGTCAAGAGCTCTGCCTTTCGATTCGTGATGGATTATTTTAAGGTCCGACTCATGTTGGTAAAGCTATGCCCTGCGTCACACATATGTTCGCACACGGCTGAATGTGTTCCGTATCTTATCGCATTTCTATGTTCATTATAACGTGTGTCTACTCGCCTTCCACTCTGCCCGATGTAATTAGCTTGACAATCGGTGTCTTGGCACGTTATAGAATATACCCCTGACCTTGAATACGGGTCACGTTTATTTAGATTACTATTTAGGAGGTGCCTAGCGGTTGTGTTTTTAGTCGTGAAAGCTATCTTTATGCCTTGCTTTTTGAATAGGTTAGTGATTTTATATGTATTCGCATTCACATAGTTGAAACGCGCAAATTTTTTCTCATTACTGTCCGGTTTGGGAATCGTTTTATCTTTATTTTTATGTTTGGCTATAATTTGATTTATTTTGCTTGGCGAGAAGTTGTTTTCCTTTGCTATTTGCATAATAGTTCTTATTTCCTTATTATAGTTGTCTTTTGACATGGGTATGTTTAAAGCCCTGTGCACCATTGAATTGAAACCCGCTAGTTTGTGCGTACTGGGGTGATTAGACTGATTGTCGATTGCATGCGAGGTTTGTGTTGCTTTCCGGAATATGGAATATGAAAGGTCGTTGTCTTTACGTTCAATAGTTATATCGAGATAATTTATTTTCCGGTCTATTTCGGATTCCTTAGTGAATTTGATAGAATGGTGAAGGCTATTAATGGATTGGAGAATTGTTTCTTCGCTTGTTAGTTCAGTATCGTAGATGCAAATTACATCATCTACGTATCTTTTCCATATTACTATTCCCTTTGTTGAAGTATTTTCTAAGAACGCATTTTCTAGTGCATTGATGAAGATGTCAGCGATTAACCCACTTAGTGGCGATCCCATTGCTAGGCCTTCTCTCTGTGTGTATATTTTATTGTCGAATTGAAACACGTTTTGGGTGAGAACGACCCTCAGTAATCTCACAATCTCTTCAATTTCTTTTACCGAATTGTTGGATTTTAAGTTGTTTTCGATAGTGTTGATTGCTTCAATAATCGGAATATTGGTGTACATGTTAGTTATGTCGAAGGATACTAGCCTGAAGCTAGGTTTCATTTGTAGGGTGTTCAATGCTGTTACTAGTTCTGTTGTGTTCTTTACAGAGTTGTTTTTGTCGTTGGAAAGACGGCATTTTAAGATTTTTAGTAACTCTTTGCTGATTTTGTAATTAGGGGCATTCCTACAATTGACTATTGGTCTCATTGGGCATTCCTTTTTGTGTATTTTTGGTTGTCCCCTCAATGACGGTATTTTCGGGTTCATGTTTATTAGTTTTGATTTTTCGGCTTTGGTCAGTATGTATTGAACCCGATGGGGTTATGCTGACTGGAATCGAACATGGTTCCCAGAGACTGTGATCTCAGTAAAAAGGTTCCACCAGGGAGCGAACCAGAGATCTGTACAGGGAGTTTCTTGGTGAAAACCCCTCGAAAGAAATGTATATTTAATCACTGGTGTGATTTTTGATGAAATGGCATTATTTAGTAAAATAATGTAGGAAATAATGAGCAGATTATATCATTATAAGACGATTTGGTGTAAGCTATTGGAGGTTTGAAGCACAGAGGAGGGCAGAGCTGACATTTACTAATCGGCCCAGAATTGTGGGTTGGTCCCAGTGGAGCCACGTCCATCTCTGTCACCCCATTATGTCGTCTGGAGCAGGGGAGAGGCCTGAATAATGACATAGTTATTCCCCGACGGAGAATAGATTTGGAGTAGGGGCGGAGAAATGCCCAGAAAAATCATTGATTACTCGTGATTGGAGTAACGAATCGAGATGAGAGTTGCACACAGGTGAATATCTTGGCAAGAAGATAATTTTAGAGTCTTTTACCTGCGAAATTGGTGCATATTTAGTGATGTGCGTAAGGACTGTAAAACGACCATTGTTCGCGGATGGATGTGAAGATGTTGACGGGGATTTCCCGATTAGGTAGCGTCCCACGCCATGGAGAAAGGAATTAATATTAATTAATTGAACGGGCGATTCCTTTGCACACAGATAGTTTTGGGACCTGTGAAGAGAGAGGAACACAATGATCATGGTTTGAAGACCTGAATCATGCTGTGAGAGGAGCCAAGATTACGCGGGAAGATGTTGCTCTACTTTCTGTGGAAATCCGATATAAGGGAGTAGACCCCAGGAGGAGCTCTCTGTTCTAACTCAGTTGTTACTCACTTGAAGCTCAGTCGAGACGCAGTCAAGCTCAGTCTACATGCCGCCAAGCGCAGTTACAGCCAGTTACAGTCTTACTCAATTGTCAATTGTAGCACAATGGCAAT
This sequence comes from Meconema thalassinum, assembly GCA_946902985.2. Taxonomy (NCBI): domain Eukaryota; kingdom Metazoa; phylum Arthropoda; class Insecta; order Orthoptera; family Tettigoniidae; genus Meconema; species Meconema thalassinum. The sequence goes on from OX336401.1 coordinate 177,271,063, forward strand.
AAGTTGCAATCAGTATGCAGCAAATATGCAGCAGTACGAGACAGCGTGTAAGCCGCAGACAGAAGTCTTCAAATAAGCTACGTGCAGTCTTCGAATGAAACTTCAGTCAGCTACAGCCAGGTTGAAGCCAGTTCGTCAAGGCAAAACGCATGACGGATCTATTCATCGAGACGCCGAACAAAGACTGGTATGTGTAAAAGAAACAGTAAATATGCTTGTATGAATAATAGTCGTGATACAGGCATAATCAGCCGCACGAACTATGACGTGTTCAGTTACGAAGCACCGTATAGACTAACGGTAGCACTATTGTATATAATTATTTGTGAAAGTGTTGAACTTTATTAAGCGCAATGTGTATAGTATTAACTAATCGTATATGTGTAACTACGATAGAATGCGCGAAAGAAACTTTACTAAGTGTTTGGTATTGCCATGAGAGTACCAGATGTTAACGCTTACTGTAGGAGTAATGATCGTCATAAAACTGTTGGAGAGTTCCGAGAGCAGATAACCAGACTTTCAATCAGGAGTTGATAACGTAAGATGCCGTCGACACCTGCAATTTCGATCTCTGCTAGGGAATTTCAGCATTGAAGTGTGTATAAAGTGACGAGTGTTCAGTGTAATGTATATGTAAAAATATCATTTAAAGTAGTGTTTGATGAAGTGTTTCACATGTTTGGGGAGTGATAACTTCCTGAAAGGTATGCAACGTGTCGTGTTGGTGATAGAAATTATGTGTAATCAAATGTGTGTAAACAAGAGAAATATGTCGCGTTAAACCCATTATGGCGGGCGACATGGAAGAATATGATTGGTCGGAGCCACCTTAGATGCCTATAGAGATGTAAGTACCCCACAAATTATGGTTCTGATTATGTAGAAGTATGGACCGATGCATGTCTGTGATTCCGTAAAGGTATTGTGAATTCCTTATAGATGCCAGTAAAAGTTAGTTAGGAGGCTGATCCTCCATGTTTAATCAGTAATGAGTTGATTTTGATAGAGTTGAAATGTTGATTTGCATCATTAAGTGGAGTAATTATTCCCACTATGAATTAAGAATGGCAATCAGTTATGTAAATGTAACGGACGCGATTGTTCGAGTTTAAAACGTCTAGCTATGTCGGAAAATTTGGTAATTTATGTGAGAATAATAATAAATAATGATTTTGGTCATTTATGTCAATGAGATTTGATGATAATAATAATAATGGTTATTAAGAGTATGAATGAACACATCAGGAAACAAATAAATGTTGTAAGCGAGAATTATTAACGCTAAGTGCAGGACTTATCAATCTAAGCAGGAAGATGTTACAATGAGATTACATTACAGTAACTATGGAAAGAAGTTTTATCTCAGAATATTGCATATATTCGGTAATGATACCAGTAATGAAAGAGCTTTTAGTGAATTGAATTTGCAGCTTAATTGAGAAGCTTATAGAGTAAATGTTAGATTTCTCTTAATATTATAGGTCGGAGTGTCGTAGCATGGAGCATTAGGGGCCAGATAGTCTATTCTACGTATGAATTCTCCTATGTCGTGGACATTGTTGGAGATATTATTTATTCCAGAGTTCTAGTGAATGGACCCTAACTCTGAAGAAAGGATTGAAATGTGTTCCGGATTGGAATCTTTATAAGAGTCGAGGAAACAAGGACACCTCGCAGCTCTATGATTTCCCGAGAACTTTTGATGAGTTATTTACGCTCGTGGGCAGCGAAAACTCATGGCGACAGTGGTTTTCTGCGCCTATATCATACTTGAGACATCGGTCACCGCCAGGCTCATGCATTGCGAACCCCGAACCTTCATGTTGGATGGACCCATGTGAGGCCATTAATTAATCGTTATCCTCGACGTAGGAATAATTACAAAAGCTCATTCAATACCTGTTGGCATAATAGTCAATTAAGATCCTTTGGGAACATGTGTGTCGGTCAGGACACAGTATTTGTCTTGTAAATCTCCACTGCTTAGAGAGAGGGAGGCTTTCAAACTTTTAGAAAGGTCGAGATAATTGGTGAAACGACCCATTCCACTTTCTATTGTGTAGCGACTTCCTTAGCCGAGGGTTGGTGCCAGCCACTCGGACCGCCCAGGCAAGTTATAAAGGGAAGAGATTCTAGACCTTGTTAAAATGACATATAATGCAAGATTGTTATGTTGAGTATTATAGCCATGTGGTTTGTGAACACATGGATAATTATAGTTCATCCTGATGGTTCATTAATTTAGCTATCTGACGAATAGTTACATGATATATTTGTACTGTCACTGGAACCAAGTCATGTAGTTGGTGACTAGATGCCAATCGCCATGAGCGCGAGGTAGTCTATCGTACAATCCGACATAAGCTATAACGTAACGTTTTATCTAGGAATCACAGACAGCATGCGGTGAAACCATATAATTGGAGGATGTGTAGGGGGTAGCTTACATAATTATGGAGTTGCACGGTGATTTTGGTGCAACGTCCAAATAGGTAAATGCATGAAAAGCATTTCATTGGTGAGAAGAAAAATATTAAAACACGCACGGCACACATAATTGTTTAACATAAAGAGGTTTAAGGAATAATCCTTGTTGTAATATTAAAGAAGTCACATTGTATGACTGTTATGTTAATGTACAGTTTGTTTTGAAGTCGTAGGTGCATCAGCGCACTAGTATATCCTTGTGAAGTTCACAGAAGGGTAAAGCATTATGGCTAGGTATGACTTTGTTGTGATTTCATATTTGTTTACTTGTGGATTGTGGAAGTAAAAATTTTGTTTGCTTTATTTTATGCTTTTTTGGGTATTGTTTTGTGTTTGAAGCCATGATTTATTTTACTGGATTAAAGTTTTAGAATCGAGTTGTGCTTTATCATTGTAGAGTTGATACCTTTTAGCCTCAAATCCAAAATATGCACTGCTAAATTGGGGTTACCGTACACGCCTGAGAGCTGATGCTAGTTGGAGGCAGATGCATATTATCCAACGAGATTACTCACATGGGTACAGTATTCTGTTTCTTTTAGCGCACTTTTTATTTGTTTTTGGAATTTGTTGGTGGGGTCTTTTGTTAATTCCTTGATTTCGTTGTTGTTTAGGAATTCGACTGTTTTTTCAATGTATTCTGTTTTGTTCAAAATTACTGTAGTGTTTCCCTTATCTGCTTTTGTGATGATTAAGTCATGTTCTTTTATTTTTTGTTTCAACGACTTTATTTCTTTGATTTGTTTGTTGTTTTGAATGTTATTGCTATCGCCCTCTCGTTTGAGGATTTTTTTGGCTTCGTTGGTGGCGAGATTTTTGGTTAATTCCCTGTCTTCTGCTGGGAGCTTGTGACTGGCTATCTCAATATCTGTGATTAACTGTTTTATATTGTGGTTCGTGTGTGCGTCTGTGCAGTTGTATTTCAAACCTTTGTCTAACATATTCATTTCACCTTGAGAAAAGGTTACGTTCGTTCTGTTGTTTACTCTGCTGTGGAAATTGAATTCATTGTTATTCGTGTGTTGTTCGTTAGATTGATGGTTCTGTGTTTCTCCTAGTTTTCTTAATTTATTTTCTAGCGTTTCATGCTTCCTCGTTGCTCTGATTTTGATGGTGTCATGTAGGTGTTCGGTGAAGCTGTCCCATTGGGCTGCGTGCCAGAAATTACTTAGTTGCAATTGAATGTCGTATAATTGTTGGTTAATTTTTTGCTTTCTTATGTATGCAAATCTTAATTCGTTTTTTATCCAAAGCGCTTTGGCTTGTTTAGTTGAAATGATCGAGGCTGGTGTGTTCGGTACGGTTTTAATTGGTACGTATTTAGGGGTGAGGTTTAGTTCTATACCTTTTTTGTTGAACCAAATTGACTTGTCTAAATTCATGAGTTTAAGCCTGAGTGATTTGAATTTCTTGGCTTCACGATTTGCCTGACTAGCCGTGAACATTGTGGTGTTTGAAGCCATATTTTCAGTGTTGCCTTAGTAAACAAGAGTTTAGTGCTTTTCAGTCGGTCAACACGAATGTACCCAAAAGAGATGGGTTATGCCCTAATCCTGAAATAAATTACATGAGATTAATAAAACACTAGGATGACCAGTTTCGATCGTCAAGCGATCATCATCAGATCCAATACACTTAGGCTATAAAATCTATGTTTGAAATACAGGTGAAAATATTTACAATATGTACAATTATTTAGTTGCAGTATTGGTACTGCAACTGTCAGTGTATGCTAAATGCAGTATATATGTTAGGTGAAATGCTAAATGGTGATTGTACTTTAGAGAGATTATATGGTTGTAAACTATGGTTAAACTATAAAATTTTTAGGCTAACTACTTATCTGATTGTCTTCCGTACTACAGCTATTCGCAGTTTCCGTGCTCACTTGAACTCGCTGTGCGGTCGACTGCGGTGGTTATCTTAACGACTGGTTTTTCCCTGCCTTCCCCCCCTGTCCCTACGTGCTGTGGGGAGTGATCGCGATGTGTTTATGTGAGGTGTTGCCAACCTAGATAAGATGTATGTTATTGAATGAGGTGGATCTACAACTATTAAAGACCGTGGATTAGTCCTCGCCACGCGTGGAGCATAACCCATTCGAACTAAGCGTTGACGGTCTTATGAGGACGTCCCGGCACCTTTAATACTGCCTCTAATATGGGCCTTGGTTTATTGCAGAAGAAAAGTACATCGTACACCTGATCCAGATAACATTTACCTATTAAAAACCCCCTAATTTCCCCCCTTTTTGTTATCTATCTTGGCTGTGTCGCTAAATTGTGTTTTGTTTCCGACAGGGTGTGTTTTTTAGTAGCGTGAAGAGGGGTGAGCTCTCCATGAACGTGTGTTCATTTAGATTGTTGGGATTGTTTCGTTTGGCTAGGTGTATCTCGATTGCTTCCTTTATGTCAAGAGCTCTGCCTTTCGATTCGTGATGGATTATTTTAAGGTTCGACTCTATGTTGGTAAAGCTATGCCCTGCGTCACACATATGTTCGCACACGGCTGAATGTGTTCCGTATCTTATCGCATTTCTATGTTCATTATAACGTGTGTCTACTCGCCTTCCACTCTGCCCGATGTAATTAGCTTGACAATCGGTGTCTTGGCACGTTATAGAATATACCCCTGACCTTGAATACGGGTCACGTTTATTTAGATTACTATTTAGGAGGTGCCTAGCGGTTGTGTTTTTCGTCGTGAAAGCTATCTTTATGCCTTGCTTTTTGAATAGGTTAGTGATTTTATATGTATTCGCATTCACGTAGTTGAAACGCGCAAATTTTTTCTCATTACTGTCCGGTTTGGGAATCGTTTTATCTTTATTTTTATGTTTGGCTATAATTTGATTTATTTTGCTTGGCGAGAAGTTGTTTTCCTTTGCTATTTGCATAATAGTTCTTATTTCCTTATTATAGTTGTCTTTTGACATGGGTATGTTTAAAGCCCTGTGCACCATTGAATTGAAACCCGCTAGTTTGTGCGTACTGGGGTGATTAGACTGATTGTCGATTGCATGCGAGGTTTGTGTTGCTTTCCGGAATATGGAATATGAAAGGTCGTTGTCTTTACGTTCAATAGTTATATCGAGATAATTTATTTTCCGGTCTATTTCGGATTCCTTAGTGAATTTGATAGAATGGTGAAGGCTATTAATGGATTGGAGAATTGTTTCTTCGCTTGTTAGTTCAGTATCGTAGATGCAAATTACATCATCTACGTATCTTTTCCATATTACTATTCCCTTTGTTGAAGTATTTTCTAAGAACGCATTTTCTAGTGCATTGATGAAGATGTCAGCGATTAACCCACTTAGTGGCGATCCCATTGCTAGGCCTTCTCTCTGTGTGTATATTTTATTGTCGAATTGAAACACGTTTTGGGTGAGAACGACCCTCAGTAATCTCACAATCTCTTCAATTTCTTTTACCGAATTGTTGGATTTTAAGTTGTTTTCGATAGTGTTGATTGCTTCAATAATCGGAATATTGGTGTACATGTTAGTTATGTCGAAGGATACTAGCCTGAAGCTAGGTTTCATTTGTAGGGTGTTCAATGCTGTTACTAGTTCTGTTGTGTTCTTTACAGAGTTGTTTTTGTCGTTGGAAAGACGGCATTTTAAGATTTTTAGTAACTCTTTGCTGATTTTGTAATTAGGGGCATTCCTACAATTGACTATTGGTCTCATTGGGCATTCCTTTTTGTGTATTTTTGGTTGTCCCCTCATTGACGGTATTTTCGGGTTCATGTTTATTAGTTTTGATTTTTCGGCTTTGGTCAGTATGTATTCTGTTTCTTTTAGCGCACTTTTTATTTGTTTTTGGAATTTGTTGGTGGGGTCTTTTGTTAATTCCTTGATTTCGTTGTTGTTTAGGAATTCGACTGTTTTTTCAATGTATTCTGTTTTGTTCAAAATTACTGTAGTGTTTCCCTTATCTGCTTTTGTGATGATTAAGTCATGTTCTTTTATTTTTTGTTTCAACGACTTTATTTCTTTGATTTGTTTGTTGTTTTGAATGTTATTGCTATCGCCCTCTCGTTTGAGGATTTTTTTTGGCTTCGTTGGTGGCGAGATTTTTGGTTAATTCCCTGTCTTCTGCTGGGAGCTTGTGACTGGCTATCTCAATATCTGTGATTAACTGTTTTATATTGTGGTTCGTGTGTGCGTCTGTGCAGTTGTATTTCAAACCTTTGTCTAACATATTCATTTCACCTTGAGAAAAGGTTACGTTCGTTCTGTTTACTCTGCTGTGGAAATTGAATTCATTGTTATTCGTGTGTTGTTCGTTAGATTGATGGTTCTGTGTTTCTCCTAGTTTTCTTAATTTATTTTCTAGCGTTTCATGCTTCCTCGTTGCTCTGATTTTGATGGTGTCATGTAGGTGTTCGGTGAAGCTGTCCCATTGGGCTGCGTGCCAGAAATTACTTAGTTGCAATTGAATGTCGTATAATTGTTGGTTAATTTTTTGCTTTCTTATGTATGCAAATCTTAATTCGTTTTTTATCCAAAGCGCTTTGGCTTGTTTAGTTGAAATGATCGAGGCTGGTGTGTTCGGTACGGTTTTAATTGGTACGTATTTAGGGGTGAGGTTTAGTTCTATACATTTTTTGTTGAACCAAATTGACTTGTCTAAATTCATGAGTTTAAGCCTGAGTGATTTGAATTTCTTGGCTTCACGATTTGCCTGACTAGCCGTGAACATTGTGGTGTTTGAAGCCATATTTTCAGTGTTGCCTTAGTAAACAAGAGTTTAGTGCTTTTCAGTCGGTCAACACGAATGTACCCAAAAGAGATGGGTTATGCCCTAATCCTGAAATAAATTACATGAGATTAATAAAACACTAGGATGACCAGTTTCGATCGTCAAGCGATCATCATCAGATCCAATACACTTAGGCTATAAAATCTATGTTTGAAATACAGGTGAAAATATTTACAATATGTACAATTATTTAGTTGCAGTATTGGTACTGCAACTGTCAGTGTATGCTAAATGCAGTATATATGTTAGGTGAAATGCTAAATGGTGATTGTACTTTAGAGAGATTATATGGTTGTAAACTATGGTTAAACTATAAAATTTTTAGGCTAACTACTTATCTGATTGTCTTCCGTACTACAGCTATTCGCAGTTTCCGTGCTCACTTGAACTCGCTGTGCGGTCGACTGCGGTGGTTATCTTAACGACTGGTTTTTCCCTGCCTTCCCCCCCTGTCCCTACGTGCTGTGGGGAGTGATCGCGATGTGTTTATGTGAGGTGTTGCCAACCTAGATAAGATGTATGTTATTGAATGAGGTGGATCTACAACTATTAAAGACCCGTATTCAAGGTCAGGGGTATATTCTATAACGTGCCAAGACACCTATTGTCAAGCTAATTACATCGGGCAGAGTGGAAGGCGAGTAGACACACGTTATAATGAACATAGAAATGCGATAAGATACGGAACACATTCAGCCGTGTGCGAACATATGTGTGACGCAGGGCATAGCTTTACCAACATAGAGTCGGACCTTAAAATAATCCATCACGAATCGAAAGGCAGAGCTCTTGACATAAAGGAAGCAATCGAGATACACCTAGCCAAACGAAACAATCCCAACAATCTAAATGAACACACGTTCATGGAGAGCTCACCCCTCTTCACGCTACTAAAAAACACACCCTGTCGGAAACAAAACACAATTTAGCGACACAGCCAAGCTAGATAACAAAAAGGGGGGAAATTAGGGGTTTTTTAATAGGTAAATGTTATCTGGATCAGGTGTACGATGTACTTTTCTTCTGCAATAAACCAAGGCCCATATTAGAGGCAGTATTAAAGGTGCCGGGACGTCCTCATAAGACCGTCAACGCTTAGTTCGAATGGGTTATGCTCCACGCGTGGCGAGGACTAATCCACGGTCTTTAATAGTTGTAGATCCACCTCATTCAATAACATACATCTTATCTAGGTTGGCAACACCTCACATAAACACATCGCGATCACTCCCCACAGCACGTAGGGACAGGGGGGGAAGGCAGGGAAAAACCAGTCGTTAAGATAACCACCGCAGTCGACCGCACAGCGAGTTCAAGTGAGCACGGAAACTGCGAATAGCTGTAGTACGGAAGACAATCAGATAAGTAGTTAGCCTAAAAATGTTATAGCTTAACCATAGTTTACAACCATACAATCTCTCTAAAGTACAATCACCATTTAGCATTTCACCTAACATATATACTGCATTTAGCATACACTGACAGTTGCAGTACCAATACTGCAACTAAATAATTGTACATATTGTAAATATTTTCACCTGTATTTCAAACATAGATTTTATAGCCTAAGTGTATTGGATCTGATGATGATCGCTTGACGATCGAAACTGGTCATCCTAGTGTTTTATTAATCTCATGTAATTTATTTCAGGATTAGGGCATAACCCATCTCTTTTGGGTACATTCGTGTTGACCGACTGAAAAGCACTAAACATATATATATATATATACATACATAAATTATATATAAACTTTTGAACTGACTGTGGTTTTGGGGTCTGGGGGATGTGAAACGCGAAGATATGTCGAAATTTTCCGGAAGTCGAAACATGGGACCCATTGCAATTGTTAGCTTTCTAATGAAATCTACCTAAAAGCTCTTCAGATACATAGACCTATAACTTATTGCTGAAAATAATATTGTCGCCTGAAATCTTCACCCCATTTTCAGTCGGGAGGAATAGTGAATATTTTAGGAGGTGGTAGTACAGATGAATTGCAATTAAAAAAATCCATATAACACGTGTCCCATTTGTGCTGCGTACAGAGATAAAGCTGGTAGTATTTAACCCAAACAAATTTAAAGCCAAGGCAAATGAGGATGTTCAAAGTTGATTTTCAAAGATTCCACCACCAACTTCAATGCAAGGACTACGTTCTACAGACTTCATACTGTCTTCTGCTTCCTCCGTAGTCTGTTCATTTGCACGTTCAGATGACACAACGGATGGGTACTGCACCAGAGTCACGCAGTGTATTGTAAACACGAGTTAACAGTCTTGAATCTGGTCGTCTGCGATTAGGAAATCGTATGCCGTATTCGCTACAAGCAGCAGCAGCGTTTCCATTACAAAACCCATACACAAATACCATATCGGCATACTCAGCATGTAATTTAGTTCAATTGTTTACATAACCTCAAGATGGCGGCTCTGTGAAATTTTAAAATCTCGATTTTATTTCTTGTATCCTAATCATGTGATTGAAAATTGATTACTACACCTGCACATTAATTTACATGTTATAGTACAATACTCAAGACGTACATGGCGACCATCCGAAATATTTCGACTGTTCTCAATATATACGAATCTATTACAGCAATCAAACTGAAATTGTATATGTTGATAGAGGCAATCAACTTAAGTAGGATATATGAAAATAGGCTGTATAGCTCTTCACGGAACTACTTGTTCGTTATGCAGCGAATCAAACTTCAACATCTTCCGTTGGATTCCCTCAGTTTCAGTAAAGTATTGAACTAAAGGAAACATCTCTACAGCCTCGTAGTTCGATGCGTCGGTGCCTATGTCACAAAATGAAACTTCTTGCAATTGTTTTATGCATTCGGACACGGGGTGTGGTGCGAGAATATTTCTAACAATCGCTTTGGTCCTGAGTGTAGACTGCTTTGCGGTGACTTTGGAGTCAGGATACATTGCGGCATTCAGTTTTACGGTAAAGATAACTGATTGATGATGCTTGACAACTTTATAAGCTGTTGATAGTTCTGCAGCAGCAACGAGGAACTCTTCCCGAGTATCTTCTTTAATCATGAATGTAGGAATAGGCTTTGATGTCGATGCTACCGCGAATTATTGTATGATTCTACGTTGAAGTGTGATGCCTCACATCTGCCTTACCTCCATTGAGTTACTGAAATGAAACACTTAAGACTACAAATCTCACACAACGCGTCCTCATCCGTACGTCCTTTCTTGACAAAAGACCAGTCTTTTGTGTAATCATCCTAAAAGTGAGCCTATCTCTTTTTATCCTTAGTCATTTTCGTAAACTAAGACAAGTTTATTAGACGGTAAACAGTAGACAATAACACTACACTATACACTTCACGCCCTATATCGTCTCATCAGACGCAATTCAAATGGGAACTGCCCGATCCGCGTGGTGCTAGTTCCAGCCGTACTACTGGAGAAGTCTGGTATTTTCTCGAATGATGGCACTTGAGATAGATACAGGATACGAAACATGCAACGCCATCTGTAAGACAACCTTGTCAACAAATACGTAACTATAACTAACTGAGGCTGCACTTACATGTTGCGCTAACAGGTGGCGTTACTTCAATACCTGAACCAAGCTCGTAGCAGTATTTTGCAAAATCGGGCTGAAATTGGGTCTTGTCGGGACAAGAAGGTCCATAACGGTGACGGTATCGATATATCAGGACGGATGGTAACCCTCATTTGAGTGGACGACATGCCTTCATCTAACGCTGTCATTATAGATTTCTCCTTTAATATCTTGGAACGTCAGTCGTCTCGTTAGGAGATCATCTTTAACTTGGTCTATCCACGGGCGTCCAACGGGTCTCTTCCTTCCTTTCCAAGTACTGTCTGGCGATGTGTGTCTCCGTCAACCTTTGTACATGACAATACGCAGCCTCTCTTCCATTGTCAAGGTTATCTGCCTATCTTTCCTAAATACTGTAATTTCTGATTCTGTCTTTCCTCGTTTCCTGCAGAGCTGATCTCAAAGTTTTATTTCACATGACTGTAATTTACTGTGTCTCTCTTCAATAAGACAACTCTTCAAGCTGTGTGTCATGATTGGCAGCATCGCCTGCTTAGCTCTTAATAGGGACTGCCTTATGCCAGGCTCGGTAGGCCCATTTGAACTTGGACACTTGAGTTACTTAACCGAACCGAGTTACCTAAGGTTTATCCATGTACCGACGAGATCCTTCAACGAACTGGGTTTATTGGTATGAGATTTGGAGTCCGGTTTTGGCTGCAATTCAAGCAGTTTCTTTTACGGATTCAATCGATTCCTGTCCATTGTTGGAAAAAATTGCTTGGTTATCTGCAAAGGCCAAACATAGTAAATTGATTTTGTTCTCGCATAGTGTAATGGTAGCTTTGAAGCCATTTGATTGGTTTTGGTTGATGGGATAGCCATTTCTAAATTTTTGAAAAATTAAAATGAATATTAGTTAAATGAATTTAATTCAGTCGGTTATTTGGCGAAATTATATTCTTAATTAAAATTAATAGTTATTTTTCGGCTTAATATTAATAAGTAACTCCTCCTCTTCCTCATCCTGTCCGCAACGATGTATACAAATCGCAATCACATGCAATTTATTTAAGGTTTTAGAAAAACAAGATTAAATAATAAGGGGGCCAGTCCATCTCCTTGAGGTAATCCTGTTTTAATATCAAAAGGTTCAGACATTTCTCCTATTATTAATATTACTATTATATATGCTTTGGATTTTCATAAACTTTCTCAACATGATTTCAGTTCTATGCTATTTGGGAATTATTGAAATCAATAATTATGTGGATCAAGTGATTGTTGTATTGAATAACACACTCTTCCCAATCTCAGGCAATCTGATATTCCGAACAGAGGGTACTCTAATTCTAATTTTTAACAAGAAGTTCCGTGACGAACTAAAGAGCCTACTTTTCTCAAAATTAAGATTCATGCCAGTGATTAATCTATACGGACCTATCTAGAATCATGACGAAATTAAGTTGGCAATATCGACATTTCTAATTAGTTCGAAATATACCTCGTAAAATGTAGCTTAAGAGAGCACTACAGTTGGCAGCCCTGGTGACTGAATAGGCTATATTCTTAGTTCCATCTCTTAAGGTACAGAATACAAAATTTGGTTGAAGTCCAATGGATAGTATGGACGTTAAATGCAGTTAGACATTGGATCTATCAGCGCGCGTAAAATCATGTTGGCAACAATGCCATGCATGTGTTGGTCACAAATAATCTGAAATATTATGATCTCTTGTTGTGCCAAATTTGGATGAAATCCATTCGTTAGTACAGAAGTTGCATATATTTCAAAAGTTGACCTATCAGCAGGCTTAGAATCATTTTGGCAGCACTGACGTATATTAGTTACTCCAAAATAATCTAGAATGTCAGGTACTATACGTGTGCAATGTTTAGAGCTGTTGGCTTGCATACTTTGTGATATATTGATATTAAGGTAAATAAATAGAAACAGGATTTATTAACAGTTGGCAGCCCTGGTTGCTTTTACGAATACGCTCACTCATATCTGTTTATGTACACATATTACAAACGAAATGTGGTTGCCTTCTAATTGGTAGTGTAGAAGTTATATGCATTTAGGAATTGGACCTATCTGCAAGCTTAGCATCATTTTGGCAACACTGCCATGTATGGCCTCATGGAAATTAAAACGGAAATATTATTGTCTCTATATGTGCCAATTTTGGATTAGCTCCCCTTCATACCTTCCAAGATATCCAACATGGAGCTTAAATTTCAAGTGCGGTTTTTCGGCAGTTGGTAGCACTGACATGTTCAAATATGGGCTTGAGATATTCAGATATAGATCTTGGCTCATACTGAATTTGGTTTCGATTGCTGCAGCCGTAGAGGAGTTGATAGGGGGGGGGGGGACACACAGCCAGACAGACAGAAGGAAAGACCGACACACACACACACACACACACACACACATTTGCCCTGATCGATCTCATAAGTCTACTTTTTCCTCATTTTTGCAAACTGTGAAAAGTCGGCTAAAAATAAAATGTAAAATCGTCAGCCTATTTCCAAATCAATCGATGGATTCAGGAAGCCCCAATGTAAGTGTGACTGTTAATTTTACAGAGTGGAACTTTTGGGACACGCCTTACTTTTTGATTGTGGAGAGAGAAATCTGTGAGGTTTGGCTGCGTATGCTGTTTCCTCGGCAGTTGGAATGTCAAGTGCGCCAGATAAGAGAGTCATGGGCAATTGAATCCTACAACAGCAGTCACCCAAGAAACATGGTGCAATTTCCACAAATTGATCATCAAACCTTGGAAGTTAAAACTCAGATAAGAAACAGATAAGTCATACCAACATGCTGATATTTACCAAACTGTTTCTAAAATGTTGTCACTAATTTCCTGTGTTGGTTCCAAACGCAAGAGTTTGAGAGGCTAATTCGTAATTCAGACTAAGAATGCTGATCAGTGATCACAAAATCTACGTTCGAAATGATGATATATTTGTCGTTTTAAGGGGCTTGGCATCTAGGTTATCACCGACTGTAGTGGCTACGCGCGCTAAAGCGCTGCGTTAGGTCAAGGGGCCAAGCTCTCTGCTGACTCGGTAGACGCGTGGGTTCGAGCCCCACCGTCGGCTGTCCTTGAAATGGTTTTCCGTGGTTTCCCATTTTCAACACCAGGCAAATGCTGGGACAGTACCTTCTGACAGGCCACGGCCGCTTCCTTCCCCATCCTTGCCCAGTTTCATTCATCTTCATCCATTCCATCTCTCATCCCGACGCGCAGGTCGCCCACGGGCGTCGACTAGAAAGACCTGCACTCGGCCTCTCAGGAGGCTACACGACAAAAAAAAAAAAAAAAAAAATCTAGGTTATCGGCCCATAATGGTTTGAGTGATCGTGAAAGTGAAACTGAGATGAAACTATAACTGTAATTAACTACTGTCTTTCATACTACGAGGGGTGGTCAAAATGTTTCTGTTGGGGGCGTAGCCGCAGCGATACCCCGGGCGTAGAATGCCAAACAAAAAACACACCGGATGCTTGCAGCAGCTGATGAGTTTCATTTTTGAGGGCAATACGTTCCTGGTGCGCATTGTTGCTGGTGCCACCACCGGGAACCGGAATGTTGTCATTCGTGAACCAAACAAGCGACTGGTCAATGAAAAGCACACAGTCAACCTGGCAACGCTGTATGGTTTCCATGGCAACAAGCTTTGTGCACGTTTCGATCGTCAATTATTGTTTCCTGCACACTGGCGCCGAAATTTCAGTTTTATCATTTTAAATGATCTTGTTGACTTCGTCGTTACGCTGGGGTCAGGTGTTACGTTACGGTGACGGGACGAAATGTACCGAGAATGCACTGAGGTGTGTGACGTCATAGTACTGCTTGAGCTTCCTCCTTTCCACGCGCGCTCTGGTGAGCGTGACGTCATCAGCCAGCTACCTCCTTTGACCCTGGTTTGCACTTGCTAACGGACTTTTAGAGTTCACGCAGCATTTGTAGCATTAAAGTCTAGTCTTTGAGACTGACTATCACTCTTTTTGTTCTGTGAAAATCAAAAACTATACTGTTGTTGTTTGAGTCTTCAGTCGTTTGCTGCAGCTCTCCAAGCTTCCCTGTCCTAAGCTAATCGTTTCATCTCTACATAGCTACCGCACCCTACATCCGAGGCAATCTGTTTAACACATTCTAACCTTGGTCTACCCCTACAGTTCTTGTCCTCGACCCTTCCTTCCATAACTATGTTTGCTATTCCTGGGTGTCTTTTAGAATGTGTCCTACCAACCTTCATTAGCAGTCACCGGAAATATCTCTCCCGATAGTCTTAATACCCCTTCATTCGTAACCCTATCTACCCATCTAAGTCTCGGGGCAAAGGGTCGTTTTATGAAAATGTGCGCCTCGAGTTGGATTTGGTATCTGCATTAACTTTACAGCTTTGAGCTTCCGCTATTATTGGTATTAAGACGAGTGGGAGAACAGATATTTCTGGTGACTGCTAATGAAGAGATAGGTTGGTAGGACTAAGACACCCAGGAATAGCAAGCTTGTTATGGAAGGAAGGGTCAAAAATAATAACATTAGGGGGTAGATCAAGGTTAGAATATGTTGAACAGATTGCCTCGGAAGTAAGGTGTATGTGGAGATGGAAAGTTTAGCTTAGGACGGGGGGTAATGAAGAGCTGCATCAAACATGTCAAAAGACTGCTAGTTAACTTTACTTCATTACCACAGTGATAGTACAGATTGAAGGCAGTGTGGTATAGTACTTATTGTCGATATAACTGACTAATTGGGTACTATTCTTTGCCTTGAGCTTCAGTTATGCCGAGTGTGTCACGGTGTGGAACACAAAGCTCTTTAAACCTATACGGACCAATCAAACAGTGTTGCCACGTTAATTACAGCGGTGAGGATAATACGACCATTTTAGTCCCTGGAACAGCGGCGGTATTCACTACAAACAAGCGAGCATGCTTTGAGTCCCGGTCTACGTTAAATAACCCTGGAATGGTAGCGTTCGTCTCCACACGTCGTGTGCTTCCCCCACCTCTGCCTTTTGTCCAATCTCCACCAGTGTTAGGTAGTCATAAATACAAAGCAACTTAGTCCAAATCCGCCCTAAAAATAAAATTTAAAAAAAGGTCGAAAAAGTGAAAAAAGAAAAAAACAAGTAGTTCCGTGAAGAACTAAACAGGCTGTTTTCATATATCCTACTCGTGTTAATAGCCTCTATCAACATACAAAATTTCAGTTTGATTGCTGTAATAGATTCGTAGATATTGAGAACCGACTAAACATTGCGGATGGTCGCCATGTTGGATTTTTATATATGTAGCTCCTAGAGTTATGTACTGTTACATGAAGATTATTGTGTACGTGTAGAGTAGTATTCAAACTTCACTCGCATAATTAGGACACAAGAAGTAAAAACGAGATTTTAAACAGCTGCCATCTTGTAGTTATGGAAACAATTGAAAAAATAGATGCAGTGGATTAACATTTGTATAAGGATTTACTGTACCACGTGTCACTGCACTCGGATGGTTAAATTGCGAGAAACGACCACGTCAATATTTATACTTCGCGTCGCTGCCATGTTGGATTTGCGATCACCAGGTTATTGAAAGTCCTATAGGTGAACTTATGTTCATAGCTATGAACAATAAAATATTCAGTTTGATTGCTGTAATAGATTCGTAGATATTCAGATCCATTTAAATATTTCAGATGATCGCCATATTGGATTGTTATATGTATCGGCCATATACCATTAAAGGAAAATTATTGCGCAGGTTCATTATTCAAACTTTCACTCGATCGCATGATTACGACACAAGAAATAAAAACTTAATTTTAAAATTGGCACAGCCGCCATCTTGAGGTTATGTAAACAATTGAACTAAATGAGATACCAGTGCATTACAATGTATATAAACATTTCCTGTACGAAGTTTCATTGCGTTTGGATCATTAAATCGCAAGAAAGGTCTATTTAAAATTTATAACTTCGCTTGGCCGCCATATTCGTTTTGTAGTAAACCGGGTTTTGAAAGTCTTATAGATGAACTTGCAGTAATGCCCTTTATCCCCGTAAAAAAATTCAGGGTGATACCGCTAATAGTTTCAGAGATATACAATTCTGGTGAAATAATTCGCACAGCCGCCATCTTGAGGTTATATAAACAATTGAACGAAGTTAGATGTCGGTGCATTACAATGTATATAAACATATACTGTACCAAGTTTTATTGCGTTTGGTTGGTTAACTCGCGAGGAACGTCTATTTAAAAGTCGCAACTTCGCTTGGCCACCATGTTGGTTTAGTAGTTTACGAGGTTTTCAAAAGTCACATAGGTGAACTTCTAGTAGTTCCCGTTATCACCGTAAAAAAATCCAGGGTGATGTCGGGAATAGTTTCGGATATATTGAATGCTGGTGAAATATTTCGCACAGCCGCCATGTTGGATTGGTGAGACGTAACAAAATTTGAAGGGCACAGTCGGGGTCGTCCGGAATAGTGCTATTAGCTTACCGAGTTTCATTGAAATCGCTCCAACCGTTTAGAAGTTATTAGGGAGGACACACACACACACGCTCACAGACAGACACACGGACTAAAGGTGATCTCATAAGCCTATTTTTTTTTCATAAATTAAAATAGGCGAAAAACGCAAAAAATCAAAATAGTCGAAATCTAAAAAGAAAACAATCACAATTACTTAAAACCAGCTCAAAAATTCCAAGTAAATAAATAATTTATTCTTCTTTCTTCCGAATTTGGCCGCCTGTGGACCGCATGGAACCTAAGGCTTTCTGGTTCTCTCTTCCCAAAACCTCTTCATTCGTTCACTTCTGATCTTTCGCTCCTCCTCGGATATTACCAGTTTGGCTCTAATTTTAGGTGTTTTCTCCTGAAACATCTTGATGTTGTCAATTCGGTTTCTAAACTCTTTTCTGTTGTGGATCACATCCACTGTGAGTCCACTTTCCTTGGCGTCTCTTTTAACCTCTTCTACCCAATTAGTTGTAGCCTTCAGCTCTGTAATATACTTGAATATCCTCTTAGTCAGTCGGTTCTCGTCCATTCTCACCAAATGTCCGTAGAATTTCAACCTTCGCTTCCGCATTGTGACAGAAATTTTTTCAGTGTGTTTATAGAGGTCATCATTCTTTCTGTTCTTCCATGTCCCGTCAGCAGTTTTCTGTGGTCCTAAAATTTTCCGCAAAATTTTCCTCTCCTTTTTTCCAGTTCCTGAAGATCGCCTTTTTTATGCAGTGTCAAGCACTCCGAGGCGTACAGACCCTCTGGCTTTACTACTTATTATTATTATTATTATTATTATTTAATAGAATAGCTCTACTGTATTACAGAGCACGTAAAATCAATACTTCAAATCTTGCCATATGTCTTTCTTCTCTCGGCCCACATTCGCTTCATCCTCTCTGATCTCTGCTTTCAGAGCTGTTCAATGTTCCGTGACTGCTTTCGTTGTCTTTCTTGTTCCTCCCTGAAGATCACTTTTTGAATTTTGTCCCAAAATAAATTCCTATTATATGTATCTGTAATGTCAATGTCGGCTTCCTTAAGATCCTTTAATGCCTGTGTAAACTAAGCTGGTTGAACTTCAAGTTTTAAAATTTTATAAACAATTTCTTTTGTTAGCCTGTCATTATTCATTCTATTTAAATGCGCAAGAAATAACATTCGTCGTTTGCGCATGGTGTGAATTATGTTCTCCACTTGGGTGTATATTAGGTCGTGGTCTATTATAGTCTGTTTCTGTTTTCCTCGGGCCAGGGATGCATCGAACCAATCTTCTTTCCATGAGCGTGATTTTGTTTAAATCACCTTTCCGCATTAACTTTAATGTTTCAGATCGAAAGAGTGCTTCAGGTCTCACCACAGAATTGTAATATTTAATTTATATAAATAAAAAGTTAGTTAAAATCAAAAAAATAAAATAATAATAAAAAATATTCAAACACAGTCAAAATTTGTCAAAACAAAAGCTCAAAAAGTAAAAATTATTATGAGTCTCTAGAATCGTAGACGTCGCCGATGCCAAGTGCTACCGATAACAACGTTGCGATTAGGGCTAACTGTCTCAACTTCCATCGCAAAGTAATGGCTAGTATTCTTGGTGGAGGTTCTGATTCCATTCTCGTCCTTGACAATTTAATTTAGTCCTAATGGCTGAAACGGGGTACACTGAGCTACGGGAAACATAACTGAGAAGAGGCTGGCCATCCTAGAAGTATCTACTCCAGACAAATGCCGGGGTAGTTCCTAACTTAAGACCACGGCCCCCTCCTTCCCAATCCTCACATGAATTGCGCATGTGAATATGGATACTAAAATAGCACAGGTTGTCAGACAAATTCTACACACGACCAGATTAGGGAGGTAACTTACTGAGATCCACAAATTAAACAACAACAGCTTTGTAATAATATTGATGGGACACCTCACGGAGTATTTGCTAACATTCTTGGCTCTGAGCGCTGGGAAGGGGTACACTCAGCCTCGTGAGGCAGAACTGAGAATACGTTCTCGTAATGGTTCTCTGTGATTTCCCTTTTCTAATTGAGGCAAATGCTGGTATGTTTACTAGACTGAGGCCACGGCCGCCTCTTGCCCATATATCTAGCCCCAATTAGAAACGCACATGCACTATTAACAGAATGCTTTTCAGTCTGACAACACGAGTGTGCCCCATTAGATATGACGGGAGTTGCAGTTTCCTTCCTCCCCAAATGAACCACAAAGATCGAGGAAGCAGTGTACGGCCGCACACAAACCCCCAAATCAACCACCAAGATCGAGGAAGCAATCAATGGCAGCACACAAACTGCCCCAAATGAACCACAAAGATCGAGGAAGCAGTGTACGGCCGCACACAAACCCCCAAATCAACCACCAAGATCGAGGAAGCAATCAATGGCAGCACACAAACTGCCCCAAATGAACCACAAAGATCGAGGAAGCAGTGTACGGCCGCACACAAACCCCCCAAATCAACCACCAAGATCGAGGAAGCAATCAATGGCAGCACACAAACTGCCCCAAATGAACCACAAAGATCGAGGCAGCAGTGTACGGCCGCTCACAAACCCCCCAAATGAACCACCAAGATCGATGAACCAATCAATGGCAGCACACAAACTGCCCCAAATGAACCACAAAGATCGAGGAAGCAGTGTACGGCCGCACCCAAACCCCCCAAATCAACCACCAAGATCGAGGAAGCAATCAATGGCAGCACACAAACTGCCCCAAATGAACCACAAAGATCGAGGAAGCAGTGTACGGCTGCACACGAACCTCCCATATCAACCACCAAGATCGATGAACCAATCAATGGCAGCACACAAACTGCCCCAAATGAACCACAAAGATCGAGGCAGCAGTGTACGGCCGCACACAAACCCCCCAAATCAACCACCAAGATCGAGGAAGCAATCAATGGCAGCACACAAACTGCCCCAAATGAACCACAAAGATCGAGGCAGCAGTGTACGGCCGCACACAAACCCCCCAAATCAACCACCAAGATCGAGGAAGCAATCAATGGCAGCACACAAACTGCCCCAAATGAACCACAAAGATCGAGGAAGCAGTGTACGGCCGCACCCAAACCCCCCAAATCAACCACCAAGATCGAGGAAGCAATCAATGGCAGCACACAAACTGCCCCAAATGAACCACAAAGATCGAGGAAGCAGTGTACGGCCGCACACGAACCCCCCATATCAACCACCAAGATCGATGAACCAATCAATGGCAGCACACAAACTGCCCCAAATGAACCACAAAGATCGAGGCAGCAGTGTACGGCCGCACACAAACCCCCCAAATCAACCACCAAGATCGAGGAAGCAATCAATGGCAGCACACAAACTGCCCCAAATGAACCACAAAGATCGAGGCAGCAGTGTACGGCCGCACACAAACCCCCCAAATCAACCACCAAGATCGAGGAAGCAATCAATGGCAGCACACAAACTGCCCCAAATGAACCACAAAGATCGAGGAAGCAGTGTACGGCCGCACACAAACCCCCAAATCAACCACCAAGATCGAGGAAGCAATCAATGGCAGCCCACAAACTGCCCCAAATGAACCACAAAGATCGAGGCAGCAGTGTACGGCCGCACACAAACCCCCAAATCAACCACCAACATCGAGGAAGCAATCAATGGCAGCACACAAACTGCCCCAAATGAACCACAAAGATCGAGGAAGCAGTGTACGGCCGCACACAAACCCCCAAATGAACCATAAAGATCAAGTAAGCAGTGAAAGTCAGTACACAAACTGCCCCAAATGAACCACCAAGCTCGAAGAAGCTGTGACCCACACACAAACTGCCCCAAATGAACCACAAAGATCGAGGAAGCAGTGAATGCCAGCACTCCAACTGCTCCAAATTAAAAGATCCAAGGAAGCAGTGAACGCCAGCACACTAACACCCCCAATTGAACCACAAAGATCGAGGAAGCAGTGATTACCCACACACAAAATGCCCCAAATGAACCACCACGATTGAGGAAGCAGTGAACGCCTGCTCACAAACTGCGCCAAATGAACTACAAAGATCTAGGAAGCAGTGAACGCCCACACACAAACACCTCCAA
Organism: Meconema thalassinum; assembly: GCA_946902985.2. Taxonomy (NCBI): domain Eukaryota; kingdom Metazoa; phylum Arthropoda; class Insecta; order Orthoptera; family Tettigoniidae; genus Meconema; species Meconema thalassinum. Next base: position 177,292,472 of record OX336401.1, read on the forward strand.
ATGAACCACAAAGATCGAGGAAGCAGTGAACGCCAGCACACAAACACCTCCAAATGAACCACAAAGATCGAGGAAGCAGTAAATTCGCGCACACAAGCTGCCCCATATAAATCACGAAGATCGAGGAAGCAGTGAACGCCAGCACATTAACTGCCCCAAACGAACCACAGAGATCGAGGAAGCAGTGAACGCCAACACACAAATGAACCACCAAGATCGAGGAAGCAGTGAACGCCCACACACAAACGAACCACAAAGATCGAGGAAGCAGTGAACGCCCACACACAAGTCTGAATGATGTTCAAGTGATGCGGAACGCAGAGTACAGTGTCTGTTGGTCGGCCAAGGCCATCTGCGTATGCAGTTCCTTGACCTGCTTGGGCGAGATGCAACATACAATGCCAAACCAGTCTGGCTCCCACATTGTTTCGTCAAACAGCATCGTAAGTCAACGGTGGGAAGCTTGGTGACAACTAGGGTGTAATGACGTCACTCATTAGTGACAACCTACTGTAGCAAAATTAAGCTATTTAAAGTTCATCCATTTTATTGATTAGGGCGGAATAGCGAGGTTATCTGACCCCAGGAGCATCCTTTATGGAAGAAAAATAAAACAAGAGAGAACACACATTGAATTGCTTTTGTTAATTCATTTGAGGGGCTTGGGATACCTTAGTCAACATCCCCGTGTCGTTAGGTCTGTATTCAATTGAAGGAATTCATAATTAAAATCAAAAATACTGGAATGCAGCTGAAAGGAATCAGAAACTCCTATTGTCGTTAAATTGGCAAATGAAAAGCTGAAGGGAGTAAGAGGAACAATCATTAGAATGATTCCAAAGAATATAGTTTGCGAAAAGCTGGCGAGCTTTTTGTCCAAACAATATGAGGACATTGTGGTGTACCCTAATCATAAGAGTCAATTAACCGGATCATTTAATACGCCTTTTATATTTTCCACATTTTGTGGTTAGTAATATCCTTGGACGCTTACGTCTCTATTTCCAAAGATCTAGTTGTATGAGTGAACTAACTTTCAGAAGGATTTACACTCGTGGCGTAGCGGTTAGCATTCTTGCTCTGAGTTACATTCCCAGCTCTGCCAATAAATTTAATTCTGGTCTGCGGGTTGGAATGGGGTGCACTCAGCCCCGTGAGGAAAGACTGATGAAGTTGTGGGTTCGATTCCCACCTCAGCCATCTTTGAAGCGAGTTTTTTTTTCGTGGTTTCCCACTTATACTCCAGGTAAATACTGGGATGGTTCCAAGCTTTAAGGCCACGGTCGCTTTCATCCCAATCCTCAACTGAATTACCAATACACACCACTCAAGTACACGGGGCTAAATGACAACGCTGTCCAAGCGCCTCAAATAAAACAATAACAGAATAAGAGAAAGCAGTTTGCGATCCAAGAAAGAGAAAGGGAGAGAGAAAGAAGGAGGGAAATAAGGAAAGAAAGTAGGAATGAAAGAGAGGAGAGGAGAGAGAGAGAGAGAGAAAGAGAAAGAAAGATATAAAGCGTGAATGAAAGAAGGGGAGAGAAAAAGTGAATGAAAGATTGAAAGAGAGAAGGGTATAAAAAGAGAGAAACAAAGAGAGAGAGGAAGAAAAAATGAATGAAAGAGAGAAGGGGACAGAGAAAGTAAGAAGGGGAGAAAGAAAGAAAGAAAAAAAAGAAAATTGAGAAAGATAGAGAGAAAGGGATAAAGAAATGGAGAAAGAAAGAAAGAAAGAAAGAAAGAAAGAAAGAATGAAAGAGATAAGGGGATAAAAAGAGAGAGAAATGAAGAAGATACGAATGAAAGAATGAAAAGGGAAAGAAGGGAGAAAGAGAGAGAGAAAGAAGAATGAAAGGAAGAAGGGAGATAGATAAATAAAAGTTAATCTCGCGATCAAGGCCGGGATTGCGGAATTACGCCCTACAGGGGATCATTAACGTGCCAGTAATTTCACTGACATGGGTCCCTCGCCTCAAATGCCAACTGGCTGCACCAAGATTCGATCCTGCAACCTTGGGAGCAGCAGGCAAGAACTCTAGCACTGAGCCACTCAGCCAGTCAGCAGCACTCATCAGGTGATCGTGGCACTGTTCTGGTCAGGAATTCCACAGTCTTGAACCCGTGACCAATGATTTGTTAAAGCTGTTCAAGTTCGGTGCAAGGGAGGATCCAGAACGCGTACTGTTACTGTGGAAAGATGAGACCAGCTTCAATTTATGACAGATGTAGAGTGGTGTATTTCCGATCAGTAACCTGTGTATTAGAATTAGGATTTGATAGATCCTGCGTCTTCCGGGCTTTAACCATTTGAATGTCTGATACCTCAAGCACCCGTTGATGTTCCATAGTTCGCTGCTCTGTAGCACAGGGCGGTTGAGGGGTTTATTTGGCACATGAGAGATCAGGGATTGGCGCCCCTCTCTTAACAACTTATTCGTCTTTTTATGATGATGATTGTTGTTTCAAAGGGCATAACATCTAGGTTATCGGCCCGTGATGGTTTGGGTGGAAAATTTTAATGACATGATACTACATACTTACAACTAAAACAAAAATAAGAATAAGGGGGGTCTTTTAATCAATGGGATGTGATAATTTTATTATTTATAACAAATTGCGTCTTTTATTTACATTAAAAGAGCCTCCGTGGCTTAGGCGGCAGCACGCCGGCATCTCACCGCTGGGCCCGTGGTTCAAATCCCGGTCACTCCATGTGTGATCTGTGCTGGACAAAACGGAGGCAGACAGGTTTTTCTCCGGGTACTCCGGTTTTCCCTGTCAAAATTTCATTCCAGCAACACTCTCCACTATCATTCCATTTCATCTGTCATTCATCTAATCATTGCCCCAGAGGAGTGCGACAGGCTTCGGCAGCCGGCACATTTCATATCCTCGCCGCTAGATGGGGGCTTCATTCATTCCATTCCTGACCCGGTCGGAGACTGGAAGCAGGCTGTGGATTTTTCATTTACATTAAACGAAAAATTGACTGATAGAATAACAAAGACTGTACCGTAGGCTATCATAAAAGACTTCTCATGAACAAAAACTTACTTTTCCCGTCTTAAGGCAAAGTCTTTCAACATTTGACCAGTATCAATAGTGTTAACCTTTAAAACAAAAAACAAAAAAAAACAAAAAAAAAACATTATTTGCTGGAGAGAGAGAGAGAGAGAGAGAGGAGAGAGAGTTTTTTAATTAGATGAATTTTCTATTATCGACTAAAAATTATTAGATATATGTTCCCATTTGAAACTGAAAATCAAAATGTATGTCTACCCCTTATTATTCCCGTGTTTCCTACGGGGTCGGGGATGAGATGCGATGGAAGTCTTTGTGGCGATGGTTTTTACGGCTGGATGCCCTTCCTGACGCCAACCTCATGAGAGGAGTTAATAAGAGATGAAATGAATGATGGTGAATGAAACTGGGCAAGGATGAGGAAGGAAGCGGCCGTGGCCTGTTAGAAGGTACCGTCCCAGCATTTGCCTGGTGTTGAAAATGGGAAACCGCGGAAAACCATTTCAAGGACGGCCGACGGTAGGGCTCGAACCCACGCGTCTACCGAGTCAGCAGAGAGCTTGGCCCCATGGCCTAATGCTGCGCTTTAGCCAGCATAGCCACTACTGTCGGTTAAAAACTGAAAATCAAAATACCATATAAAATCTTACTAAAAGCATTATAAATATTCCAAATGAAATTGAGATTTAATATCTCAGTAAAATGAAGACATTTAATGCTTAATATTTACATATTCAGGGGCGCCAAAGTTTATATTTCAGTTTTATAGCACCGCAAAATCAAAATGTGATTTTAGAACAAAAAATGAAAATAGACGCCGGCTTCACCGGCACGGCGCCGCAGCCGAGACAGCGCCCCATGCGACAACATGTGCCTCACGAGTAGGGCTCAGATTTTTAGCTAAATAAATATTATTTTATGAAAATACATATTTTAAGCATTTTTTCTATAAATACATAAATTCCTGCTTTTCACTTATTAGCACATAAAAAGACATAATATTTACATTTTTAAAAATCAGTATATTGCATTTCAGTTTATTGCATTTTTGTTCTGTGTTACTTCAACGGGGAAGAATCTGTGAGCTATCTTATCTTCATGCAGAGCGTATGGTCAGCTTGCAACTGTGTTATTCTTAACCTGTAGCCCCGTGCCACTCTCTGTGGAAGCCAGGGATTTCCTTGTACATAGCCATATTGCACCACGTGCTAAACCTCCCCTCCTCAACCAGCTACCTGGAACCAGTGTCACTCATATGCAGTTCATTTCTGGCACTGTGAAGTGTAAGGCAGTTCTACGATGCCTAAAGTAAAAACAACTACAAGTTATAGTCTGTTGCAGAATTTAAAGATAATTTTACTTCTGATGGGGGCGTTCTGTTCTGCCAGCGATGTGGGAAAGCAATCACGGCTGAACAGCGATCTCAAGTTACACAACACCTCAAGGGCAAGAAACATAATGCCGCAGTTTGGCGCCTTCAGAATAAGTGTTTCGCAATAATCGTCGGTCAACCTGAAGATGTATCTCGTTGTGTATTGTAATTATTCAGCAGTCAGTCAGACACAGCATAAATAGAAATCGTAGGTACTGCATATTGTTCATATTAACATTGATAATCTAAATTATAATTACATATTTTTACTTTTTGTCACATATTTCAGGTATTTTTAATATATAAATCTACTATATAAAGCTCAAATACCACTGACTGACTTGATTCATTCATCACGAAATCTCAGAAACCACCGAACGGATTGGAATGAAATTTGGTATCCAGCTTTCTCACGGGCCGCAAACGCCCACTAAGAAAGGATTTTTGGATATTCAGGTTCTAAAGGGGTGTTAAGGGGGTAGACCTGCATTTCATTGAATAGCAATATCTCCCGATTGGTTTCATTGGGGGATGTGATACTCGGCATATAAACTCATCATTAAAAATAAGAAGACACGTGTCTGAGGGTTTTTCGATATGGTGTATATTATGAGGTGAAAGGGGTGAAAAGTGGGGGTTGAAGGATTCCTAACGGAGCGTGTATCTCTTAAACGACATAGGCGAGGAGTTTGGAACTCAGCCGAGAAAGATCAGCATTAAAAATAACTAAACATGTGTTTGACCGTTTTTTCATAAATCCAATTTAAGGGGCCCATGGGGAGGGGTGAAATTATGGGGGAGGGGGGGAAACGTAATATGTCTGAGTGTAAAATTATACATGGCCTATGTTGTAGACAATAACACATTACATCTTTTTTGTCTCTTGCTATTTCATCATACGACGAATACTTACAGAGTTATAAATGATTTTGTACTTTTTGGTCGGAATTTTCAAAGTCCCAGGAATGACATAAAAATTGATTCGAATGAAATTTAAAAAAAAAATATTTTTATTATATTTTTCACGTCTTTTAGGGTCCGAAACCAACATGATATTTTGATGTTTTTTTTCGTCCCATGCATTTTTGGTTTCAGGCGATAGACCATGCTTATCTATCTATATAACTAATGTTATAACGGGATTTCAAATGTTATTGCGGGCGAAGCTGCGGGTAACAGCTAGTTTTTAATATATAAAAGATAAATATTTTCCCGATTTTTAGCACCTACAAATCCGAGCCATTCTCAAGAGCTTCGCGTCGGCCCTGCTGTAGCGTCAGCAAGAGTTATCTCTCAATAACCGGGTGAGTTAGCCGAGGTCATTGCGGCATGACTGTTGGCAGTCGCTCACATCCGGGAGGCGAGGAGGTTCGAATCCCCCCGCCGGTAACCTTGAAGATGGTCTTCTGTGGTTTCCCATCTTCCTTCCAGGCAAATGCCGGGGTTGGTCCTTAAATATAGGCCACAGCCGCTACCTTCCAACTCCTCGACCCTCCCTTCCAACTTTCCTCCCCAACGGTACTTGTAGCTCACCCATTGGGTGTCCGTCTCGAAGCAGCTACAAAACTGGCGAGCCGAACATGACCTCGGACACTCCCGGCACTAAAAGCCATACGCAAAAAAAAAATCTCTCAATAATCAGGAAGTGGAAGCAACAGCATCTGTGCAACATCGACCTTTAAGTCTTTCGGCAACTGCATCAGCACTCCTAAAGTAGTCGGACAATAATTTCTTCACACCTGTGTACAGGACTTATCTAAATTTGTAACAACTTATTTGCGTTGAAAGAGGCAGTTGACCTCGCTGTTCGGCCATAACGAGCAACATACAGTGTGTGTCGACTGAACTAGAATGTTGTGTAACTTACACACAGGCGATATCAACCAGTCATAGACCATTGGAACTCACCTGCAAAGAACAAAAGAAACCACATTAACATTCGATAACCTGTTTCAGTCATTAAACACTTTTTCGGTAGAAATAATAGCTTATAACGACATGTTCAGGAAATTTTAAGATTTAAGACATTAATTTTGGTTCCGTATTGATATACTGAAATAACGTTTTTAATGGGCTAGGTTTCCTCCTGAATCAATACTCTATTAAAAGTGATCACTTATGTGGGCTTTAGAAATGGTACATGTTTCGAGGATTAAAATATTTTTTTTTGTCCCCTTCAATAGCCAATATTAAGCACTAAATGAGAAAATTATTTGATTAGCGTAGCACTAAAATGTCCATAGCCACTGAACCTAATATGGTGCACCATATATATATATAGGATATTTGAAATCATTTCGATTCAAATATGTTATCTAAACGGTGCAGCATATTAGGTTTAGTGGCTATTGAGAAGGACAAAAAAAAAAGGGCCTATTAATCCTCGAAACATGTACCATTTCTAATGACCACAGAAGTGATCATTTCCAATAAAAGTCTTGTTTCAGGTGGAACCTTAGCCCATTAAAAACGTAATGTCCAAGAAACAAAACAAATCAGCTGAAATTCAGAAAAATCTCATAAAAGTCCGAAAATAAAACAAAATATTCATAATCCTAACAACCATAATCAGTAAAAAAATTAGTTCAAATCGAAAAAAATAGTCACAATTAGTAAAAACAACAGCTCAAAAAGTAAGAGAAAACCAAATTAGTCAAAATTTAAAAACCCACATGGAAGTCAAAATTAGTCAAAACCAGCTCAAAAATTCAGAATAGTTGGTCAAAATCGAAAAATAACACAAAAGATCACAATTAGTCACAGTCAAAAAGAGCTCAAAAAGTTAAAAAAACAGTCAAAATTTAAAAAAGAACTCAAATATAGCCTACATTCAAAACTAGTCAATATTAGTCTAAAACAGCTCTAAAAGTAAAAAAAAAGAAGTGGGATAAATTTAAAAAAAACTATTCGTTGGTCCATATCCATAAAATCTCCCACACAATCGGTGGGGTAATTTTAAAATCGTTGATATATTATTTAAAAAAATGACGAGCCTTACAGTAGTCGCATATGATGTGTAACATCCGACATGTTATTCGAATAATTCCATTTTACTTACTCGCATTTTTTAAAGAATGAACTCATAGTGCTGCCTTGTGCCAGCAAACATGAAGGATTCCTTCGTGTTATTACCATCGGTAAGTTCTCATAACTTTTATTTCTGCAATAACTACTTGTAAAACTCCAGTGACAAATCCTGTCAGCAAATATGATATAAAAGTGCTGTATTCTGGCCGACAGTACCTCGAGTGCTTACATTAAATAAGAATACAGCAAAAGTAGTAAGATTTAATAAACCATAATTGTTTTCAGCAAATATGATATATAGAATATTTTCATACCAAAGAACGATAATTTGAAGTTGATTTATTGTAGGAATATCTGTAATGGAGCCTCCAAACTTTGAAGTAAACCGTATGCGATTTACATTCCACATGGCCGACAGTATGTCCTTGTACCAATCTCCGCCTTTATGGGCGCTCATTGTTTCCCTAGGATTTCCGTCCCACTTCCGTCCCTTTTTACAAAATTACCTCCACACAAAAATATCCAGCAACCGAGCGGAAAGATGTTACACATCAATAACATTCCATGGATGTAAGGTAAGCATTGCTTACCCAAATAAAAATAATAATGACGGGTACAATATTTAATTACTTTGGTTATAGTGATATTCCAGTCTCCGTGTCCTGGATTGTTTTAATGAACCTATTCGCAATTCGTTGTTCTTTGATGCCTACTGCGAGTTCCTTGCGGAGTCGCTTGCAGCAGCACAATAGCGTGACATGCCCTCTTTTGGTAATTCTTGGTACTGCAGGATGAGTGAAAGCGAAGGCTAGGAAGCAATTCCTTAAGTTACATACCTTAGGCCGAAAACAAGGAGCGGTCAGTTTTCAAAGATAGTGTGTTTACTCGCCCATTATAGTTTGAAAAAGCGCGTCAGTCTTTGTGTAAAACAGCTTTTTATATGCTGTGTTAAAACGTGTGATTGTTTTACAGTGGTAGGCCGTCATTTTTATAGTTCAGCGATATAATGTTGTCTAATGCAATATAAGGGAGTAGGGTATGCAGTAGACGTTTTTGTTTTCACTAGTAGACGTGAGAAATCTATAAAAAATATGGCACCGGGAGTTGGGTTTAGAAACGACAGCGTGTGATGTGCGGTACATTTGAGAACAAAATATTTATTTTATTAGGATGTCTTCCAACTCCTCAATTGAGTAGGCCATTAACACGAAAGTGAAAGCTTGTATTCGCTATTTGAACTAAACGTATAACATTTATCATTGATTTCAATTGAGATAGATTTACTTTGCAAGTTCAAAATATCCCAAACTTCTACAACTGGGTCTTCAATGATTTTGTGAAGAAAACCACGGCTTACCCTAAGTAAAATTCCACCACACGCCACTGATAATATTATATTGTTTACGGATATAATAACACATTAAGGACATAATAGTTGATATACATTACATATTGTACCTTTAGGCGGAAGCAGTGCGCGAAGTGCGATAACTTGAGAATGTTATCGTATCGAGCTCGAGTAATTTCAGACATGTATAAACATTTCTTCTCGCTTATTCACCAACAAACAGTCACTAATAAAACGTATCTCACTTCTTAAGTTTACTGTGTTATCATTTGAGAATATTCAAGTAACATTTTAATAAAAAATACAAGTAGTACAGTGAAGAACTAAATAGCCTATTTTCATATATCGTACTTACGTTAATTGTCACACAATTTCAGTTCGATTGCTGTAATAGATTCGTAGATTATGAAAACCGCCTGTGTTTTTCGGATGGTCGCCATGTTGGATTTCTATATATGTAGGCTATAGAGTTTTGTACTATTATATGAAGATTATTGCGTAGGTGTTTTATTCAAACTTCAGTCGCATGATTTTAAAATTTCGCACAGTCACCATCTTGAGGTTATGTATACAAATGAACTAAATTAGATGTCGATGCATTACAATGTGTATAAATATTTGCTGCACCTTGCATCACTGCACTCGGATGGTTAAATCACGAGGAAAAACTATTTTAATAATTCAACTTCGCTTGGCTGCCATGTTCGTTTTGTACTTGGTATTTGAAAGTCACATAGGCGAACTTCTAGTTGTGCCCTTTATCACCGTACAAAATTTCAGGGCGACATCGGTAATAGTTTAGAGGATATAGAATGTCGGTGAAATATTTCGCACAACCACCATTTTGGATTGGTTAGATGTAATAAAATAAAAGGGCACGGTCGGGGTTGGACGAAATAGTGCTATGATCTTACCGAGTTTCATTGAAATCGCTCCAGCCGTTAAAAACCACAACACACACTAATTTGGAATAACTGATACATGTCATTGCAACCAACATGATTCTAAATCTGCTGATAGGTCCGATTTTTAAATAATTGTAACTTCTATAGGCCTACTTACAACTGAATTTCATCCAAATTTGGGACGATAGTAATAGATCATAATATTTCAAATTAATTCTGAGCAACACATACACGACATTGTTGCCAACATGATTTAACGTGCGCTGATATTTCCAATGTAACATTTCATTTCTGATATCTAGATTAATCTTTGGTATGAATCTGAAATTTTAAGGAAAGTAGACTCTTTAGTTCGTCACGTAACTACTTGTTAAAATATATTTTTCTATTGGTTACCGGTAATGATAAAAAGAAAAGAAAACATGAAGGTAGAGGGAAATTACAAGACAAGAGGACATTGAACTTTACAATTGTGTTTGAAGAAGTAGACGAGTTCAAATACCTGGGGACACTAATAAACAATAGAAACGAAGAACAGGAGATAAAAGCGAGGATTAAAGCTGCATCCAGAACATCATATTCAGTTAACAAACTACTCACATACAAATTGTTATCAAGAGGAGCCAAAATAGGAATTTTAAAAACTACAATTACGCCAGTATTACTACTGTATATGGTGCAGAAACATGGAGATAAAGCAAATGCACAGACAGAAAGATAATGGTTTTTGGAAATAAAATCCTCAGAAAGATTTTCGGACCAATTTGTGAATCAGATGGGTGGCGAAGGAGAAAGAAAGGAGTTGTATAAAAAACCCGATGTTATTGTGAAGCTAAGACAAAAAGGCTGAGATGGGCTGGTCACGTGTATAGAAAAGAAGAGGGATCTACAGTTGTATTATCCAGAGTTGAAATCTGACAGTTCGGCGCCACCAGGCAAAAACAACTGACGACTAGATCGCACGCAAGGCTTGTTGCCATGGAAACCATACAGCGCTGCCAATTTGAATGACGCTATTTTGCCACGTGCTTGTCGCTTGTTTGGTTGCTTCCAGAGTGCACACTGACCTTGCTGCGTTATAATTGTTTTGAATTAATTAGTTAATTACTTTCTCGTGTAGGATTTATACTTATTTATACTTTATACTTATATTTATAATTCATTAGTGTCCGTTATTTATTTATATAGTGTTAGTGTCAGTTTACGCTTAGGTTCGCGTGAATTAGGTTAAGGTTAACTTTTTGTTTTGTTTTGTTTTGTTTGCGAGTGGTGACGTTTTTAAGGATGACTTCTCGTAGAGAAAGACCGATGATACATCCAGTTCAGGAATCGTCAAGAACTGGTCGAGGTGTACCTATTCGAAGCCATGGGAGGAAGTTGATTATCGCCGCGCGGGATTTTTTTTGAAAGGGAGGGTGAAAATACCCGAGCATCAGGCGAACCATTCATTCCATTCAGACGCGCGCAGGAGCGTACTGCCTCTGCTCTTGGAATTAGTAAGAAGGTAACTAATGGAGAACTTCTCTTCGCCCGAGCTTCTGTCTTCTAAAGGGTGAGTTAATAGCCTATACAATGAACGTATATTTTGCAATACATTTATGTGTTTCTTGTGCCTTGAAACTTATTCTACAGGAGATATAAATTGCTAAATAAGACGTGTTGTCGTTTCGCTTTGAACATTTTTGCTTTATGATAGTAGGCTATTAGTAATATTGCTATTCATTACAATATTTTAGGTCTCTCCCCACTTTGACGTGCTATTATTTAATTTTACAGTGTGAACCGAACAGTTTTAAGCATTCATTTGTTTAAGATTTTTGAAAACCATCTGAGTAAAAATGTAATACATGTAATCATCATCATCATCATCCTGCACAGTTTCCAGCCACTGGCCGGGTCTGTTTGGAACACAAGCCTCTCCAACGTCTTCTGTCTTCCCACCATCTCTCGGCCTCCATCCTTGTCCAGTCTTCTTCTCGCTTTCATGTAATTTGATCAGCAATAAAGCTTGCTCCTTCGCTCGACGCCGGCTGCGCCCGAGCTGCCCCAGGTACATCCGCTCGCTCTTTTGCTATATAAGGCGGAGCTGGGGTAGTGCGGGCGTCAGTCTAGTGTCGAGGGAGGGAGCACCCACCACCTGTCTCTCGGTCTTCCTCTCGGTCTCTTTCCTTCCTACTTCATAACGGTGCTAATGATATTATGAGCATGAGGAAAAGAACGGGAGGGTGGAAGTACGCACGTGCTGGCTAGTAGCACACGTGGCAACGCTGCCTTTAGTTCAACAGTTCTCCGCCGAACTGTCAGATTCCAACTCTGGAAAATACTGCGAAAAGTGTGTGAGAAAAAGCCAGATGGACGAAGACCTATAGGCAGACCAAAAATGAGATGGAGAGACCAGGTAACCAAGGACATCCAGCTACTAGGAGTGCGAGAGGAAGATGCCAAGGACAGAACGAGGTAAAGGAGGCTTCTTGGCTTGCTGTTTGTGGAGCCTGTAGGGTAAGTAAGTATTAGTTTGTGTCAGTTCAGTAATTGTATTCATTATCACTCGTAAAGCAAATAAATCCACCGGGTGAATCAGACTACTACTACTACTACTACTACTACTACTACTACTACTACTACTACTACTACTACTACTACTAGACCATAATATATTCCTAGAGTCCTTCAGGCGATGGTAATTTCCGCTCAACATCAGACAGTGGTATGATCAAAACAACTCAATAGAAGAGTCGTGGCGTAATATACTCAGATTATGTCACCATAAGAAATGAATTTGACAAGATAATTGAACAGCGGACTAGATGTGTCTTAATTCTTTAAGTAACACCTTGTTAAATGAAACATTCTGTCGCACGACCACAGTTGGTACACCTTAAGTTATCAGTCAAGAGCATGCTGTTTACTGAAGAAACTATACCGGCCGAGATAATCCTGTCAATCACGTTGCACCAACTTAACAGTAGTTAGTTATATATTGGATACTCTTGTGACAATCATATAGAATCAAAAATTATATTTCTTCCGCTACACTGTCAAACATCTAAACATAGGGGGCGGGATTTTATTCGTTGTGCCCAACTAAGCAGCGCCTTTTCAATATCTCTTCATCCTCTCGCTGTTCCCTTTTACGCTGCTCTGTCCATCCTTCTCAGAAAATATGTGTTTGTGAATTGAAGTTCTGCCTTGAATGGTTTCTTCATGACAGCCAACTTCATTTATGTTTTCACAGATTCCTTTTGACCACTTTTGATTTTTCATCGATAAAGCTAGGCTGAAAGTTTTCTTTGTGAGCCTGTTATTATCCATTCTACTGTGTCCGTAAACTGTAACCACCGTTTCCTTGAGGTATCTGATTTTTTTCTGTAACTTGATTAATTTCATGTGATTCTTTTTAACCCAGATTCCACTTTCACACTTTGGTCCTAAGATTTTCCTGAGAATTTTCTTTTCTTGTTTTTCGATCATTTTTATTCGAGATTTGCCACCAATTACAATAGTTTCAGATGCATACAGAGCTTCTGTTTTAACGAATGTGTTATGTCTTAATTTTGCCTTTGTTGGCATCGTTCTTTTATCGTATCTGTTCCAAGTAATTTTGTATGCTCTTTGTGGTTTTGTAGTTCTTTCTCTGTTAGCTTGCCGATTTAACCCTTCTGGTTCAATGATTTCACCTAAATATTTAAATGTATCTTCGTGAGCGATATTCCCATAGCGTTGGTGATTAATGGTTGAAACCTGATTTGGTCCCCTCCATATACTTTGTCTGCTATTTCTTGGAGTTTTTCTATAGAATGAATTGCTTCTTGTCTGTTGTTGGATAGAATAGCAAATGCTAGGCAATCAAGATGAACTTCGTTTCTGAGACATCCACCGATATTTATACCTTTAGGCTCATTTATTATTATTATTATTCATTCAATTTCACTAATCGGCCAATTAGAGACCACGATAAGCCTCATTTTACATTCTGGCATTTGTTCATTTTTCGCTTGAACCACATTGTCTTCATGAGCTCTCTGTGTTTAGCACCAGTTGTCCGTTTTTCGTCCCGGAAAATCCCACACATCTTGATGGCTGCTCAATAAAGATTTCGGTCTCGTGCATCTTCTGCTCGCATCCCCATTTATTTAACTTCTTTCTGGAAGTTAACGTACCATGTCATTGTCGATTTTGGTTTTGAGTCAAAGATAGTGAAGATACGCTTCATCCATCGGGAGTCGATCATCCGTCGTATATGACCGTAAAAGCAAACAGTTTTCGCATTGTGTCTGTGATCTTCTCTATCTTAGAGTATATTTCTTGCCTGGATTTTCTGATGTAGATGCCATTTTTGTAGACCGGGCAAGTATGATGTGTAGGATCTTTTATTATTATTATTATTATTAGGCAACATTTGATGAAATTAATAGTAATGGCCTATTTTGAAAGCTTTGTTGCCACGGTAACCACCTTGTCCCAGTCCTAAAGCATATCCATGTTAAGAAATCAGGTTAATGCAGAACATCTGGCAACACTGCTGAACAGCGGGGAAGCACCGCGACTGCCGCTATGATCCTAGTAAGTACGTCAGAGCTGTCCTTAAACGGAACAGGGAACTGCTTCGTGTCGCCATGCTTCAGGCATTGTCAACTTCCTTGTGGTACCTCATTTGGGATTCCAAGTCACTAATTCTCGTCGTTCGGACAGAAGAATACTACATGGAATCTCTGTGCTCACAGCGGCCATCTTGGGAGGGGTCCCATTTCTATTCCTGGGGCATTAATCGAAGAAACTGCCTCAAATGATCACTAGTGCAAACTTAAAGAGTCATCCATCTCGTGGAGGTACGTTTTATATTTTCGTCTCTGCCAACAAAATAGTACGGTACTGTAGTTTGAGGGCTGGAACAGGATAAGTCACCTCCGTTACGTAGTTGTCAGCGTGATTAGCTGCCACCCTGGACGTCCAAGGTTCGATTCCCGGCTCTGCCACGAAATTTCAAAAGTGGTATGAGGACTGGAACGGGGTCTACTCAGCCTCGAGTGGTCCAAATAAATAGAGGGGGTTCGATTCCCACCTCAGCCAACCTCGAAGTGGTTTTCCGTGGTTTCCCACTTCGGGCAAATGCCAGGATGGTCCTTACCGTCAGGCCACGGCCGCCTCCTACCCTCTTCCTTGTCTATCCCTCCCATTGTTCCCATCCCTTCCCTCATGAGGCCCCTTTGCAGGTGAGGCCACCTGGGTGAGGTGCTAGTCCCATCTCCCCAGTTGTATTCCCAGATCCGATGCCAAGCTCCAGGGCACAGCCCGTAGAGGCGATGAAGGTGGGATCCCTCACCGAGTCCGAGGGGAAAGTCTACCTGGAGGGTAAACTGACTAAAAAAAAAAATCACTGATAGTCTGAAAGACTAGACTTTATATCATTTTAAAGGCTACAAATGCTGCGTTAACTCAAAAGTCCGTTAGCAAAAAAAAAAAAAAAAAAAAAAAAAAAAAAAAAGCAAGTGCAAACCAAGGTCAAAGGAGGTAGCTGGCTGGATGACGTCACACTCACCGGAGCGCGCGGTGAAAGGAGGAAGCTCAAACAGTACTATGACGTCACACACCTCAGTGCATTCTCGGTACATTTCGTTCCGTCACCGTAACGTAACGCCAGACCCCAGCGAAGTCGACAAAATCATTTAAAATGCTAAAAGAAAAACGTTGAGGGCTGGAACGGGACGTCACGTTGTGAGGCAGAACTAATAAAAGGTGAGTTCGATTCGCACCTCATTCACTCTAGAAGTACTGTAGTAATATTTTTTCTACTCCAGGCAAATGTCAGGGTGGTAATTTAATACCTCGGCCGCCTCCTGCCCAATCTTAGCTCTACACAGTCTAGTACAGCCTTGAGAGTAGTTCACGTTATCAGAGAGATTATACACGGGCCTCGATGACCACGATGTCTCAAGCCCGAACTGAATCAACAACAACAACAATGCTTAATCCTTTGTTGGTGCTCCTTATCAACGAAAAAACGACGAAATGCATCGCGAACCTAAGCTGATAGAGAAATGAATACCGGCCGCGGTGACTGAGAACACGTGCCTCGCTGGCATCGCTAGGGCGTGGGTTCCAATCCCACTTTGGCCGTCCTGAAAATTGTTTTCACCACCAGGCAAATGCTGATTTCCTTCCAAAATCATTACCCTGACCCGTCCTGAAAACAAAATGGCCATTGGCTGCATTAATAAAAGAATTATGGAGTAATCAATAAAATTGAGCATGATACTACTAATCCGTGTTGGTGTTCTTTGTGAATAAAAGAACGACGAAAAGCATTGCCAACATATTCTTATCCAAATTGCAGTAAAATTGAGCATAAAACCACTTATGCGTGTTGTTTTTTGTGAACAAAAAGTAAGACTAAAAGCAATGCCAACCTAATCTTATCGAGACTGCAGTGAAATTGAGCATAAAACTACTAATCCATGTTCTTTGTGAACAAAATAACTACGAAAAGCATTGCCAACCTAATCTTATCGAGACTGCAGTGAAATTGAGCATAAAACTACTAATCCATGTTCTTTGTGAACAAAATAACTACGAAAAGCATTGCCAACCTAATCTTATCGAGACTGCAGTGAAATTGAGCATAAAACTACTAATCCATGTTCTTTGTGAACAAAATAACTACGAAAAGCATTGCCAACCTAATCTTATCGAGACTGCAGTGAAATTGAGCATAAAACTACTAATCCATGTTCTTTGTGATCAAAATAACTACGAAAAGCATTGCCAACCTAATCTTATCAAGACTGCAGTGAAATTGAGCATAAAACCACTAATCTGTGTTCTTTGTGATCAAAATAACTACGAAAAGCATTGCCAACCTAATCTTATCGAGACTGCAGTGAAATTGAGCATAAAACTACTAATCCATGTTCTTTGTGATCAAAATAACTACGAAAAGCATTGCCAACCTAATCTTATCGAGACTGCAGTGAAATTGAGCATAAAACTACTAATCCATGTTCTTTATGAACAAAATAACTACGAAAAGCATTGCCAACCTAATCTTATCGAGACTGCAGTGAAATTGAGCATAAAACTACTAATCTGTGTTCTTTGTGAACAAAATAACTACGAAAAGCATTGCCAACCTAATCTTATCGAGACTGCAGTGAAATTGAGCATAAAACAACTAATCCATGTTCTTTGTGATCAAAATAACTACGAAAAGCATTGCCAACCTAATCTTATCGAGACTGCAGTGAAATTGAGCATAAAACTACTAATCTGTGTTCTTTGTGATCAAAATAACTACGAAAAGCATTGCCAACCTAATCTTATCGAGACTGCAGTGAAATTGAGCATAAAACTACTAATCCATGTTCTTTGTGATCAAAATAACTACGAAAAGCATTGCCAACCTAATCTTATCGAGACTGCAGTGAAATTGAGCATAAAACTACTAATCCATGTTCTTTGTGATCAAAATAACTACGAAAAGCATTGCCAACCTAATCTTATCGAGACTGCAGTGAAATTGAGCATAAAACTACTAATCTGTGTTCTTTGTGATCAAAATAACTACGAAAAGCATTGCCAACCTAATCTTATCGAGACTGCAGTGAAATTGAGCATAAAACTACTAATCTGTGTTCTTTGTGATCAAAATAACTACGAAAAGCATTGCCAACCTAATCTTATCGAGACTGCAGTGAAATTGAGCATAAAACTACTAATCCATGTTCTTTGTGATCAAAATAACTACGAAAAGCATTGCCAACCTAATCTTATCGAGACTGCAGTGAAATTGAGCATAAAACTACTAATCCATGTTCTTTGTGATCAAAATAACTACGAAAAGCATTGCCAACCTAATCTTATCGAGACTGCAGTGAAATTGAGCATAAAACTACTAATCCATGTTCTTTGTGAACAAAATAACTACGAAAAGCATTGCCAACCTAATCTTATCGAGACTGCAGTGAAATTGAGCATAAAACTACTAATCCATGTTCTTTGTGATCAAAATAACTACGAAAAGCATTGCCAACCTAATCTTATCGAGACTGCAGTGAAATTGAGCATAAAACTACTAGTCCATGTTCTTTGTGAACAAAATAACTACGAAAAGCATTGCCAACCTAATCTTATCGAGACTGCAGTGAAATTGAGCATAAAACCACTAATCCATGTTCTTTGTGATCAAAATAACTACGAAAAGCATTGCCAACCTAATCTTATCGAGACTGCAGTGAAATTGAGCATAAAACTACTAATCTGTGTTCTTTGTGATCAAAATAACTACGAAAAGCATTGCCAACCTAATCTTATCGAGACTGCAGTGAAATTGAGCATAAAACTACTAATCCATGTTCTTTGTGAACAAAATAACTACGAAAAGCATTGCCAACCTAATCTTATCGAGACTGCAGTGAAATTGAGCATAAAACTACTAATCTGTGTTCTTTGTGAACAAAATAACTACGAAAAGCATTGCCAACCTAATCTTATCGAGACTGCAGTGAAATTGAGCATAAAACTACTAATCCATGTTCTTTGTGATCAAAATAACTACGAAAAGCATTGCCAACCTGATCTTATCGAGACTGCAGTGAAATTGAGCATAAAACAACTTATCCGTGTTCTTTATGAACAAAATAACTACGAAAAGCATTGCCAACCTAATCTTATCGAGACTGCAGTGAAATTGAGCATAAAACCACTAATCTGTGTTCTTTGTGATCAAAATAACTACGAAAAGCATTGCCAACCTAATCTTATCGAGACTGCAGTGAAATTGAGCATAAAACTACTAGTCCATGTTCTTTGTGATCAAAATAACTACGAAAAGCATTGCCAACCTAATCTTATCGAGACTGCAGTGAAATTGAGCATAAAACTACTAATCCATGTTCTTTGTGAACAAAATAACTACGAAAAGCATTGCCAACCTAATCTTATCGAGACTGCAGTGAAATTGAGCATAAAACTACTAATCCATGTTCTTTGTGAACAAAATAACTACGAAAAGCATTGCCAACCTAATCTTATCGAGACTGCAGTGAAATTGAGCATAAAACTACTAGTCCATGTTCTTTGTGAACAAAATAACTACGAAAAGCATTGCCAACCTAATCTTATCGAGACTGCAGTGAAATTGAGCATAAAACTACTAGTCCATGTTCTTTGTGAACAAAATAACTACGAAAAGCATTGCCAACCTGATCTTATCGAGACTGCAGTGAAATTGAGCATAAAACTACTAATCCATGTTCTTTGTGAACAAAATAACTACGAAAAGCATTGCCAACCTAATCTTATCGAGACTGCAGTGAAATTGAGCATAAAACTACTAGTCCATGTTCTTTGTGAACAAAATAACTACGAAAAGCATTGCCAACCTGATCTTATCGAGACTGCAGTGAAATTGAGCATAAAACTACTAATCCATGTTCTTTGTGATCAAAATAACTACGAAAAGCATTGCCAACCTAATCTTATCAAGACTGCAGTGAAATTGAGCATAAAACTACTAATCCATGTTCTTTGTGATCAAAATAACTACGAAAAGCATTGCCAACCTAATCTTATCGAGACTGCAGTGAAATTGAGCATAAAACTACTAATCCATGTTCTTTGTGATCAAAATAACTACGAAAAGCATTGCCAACCTAATCTTATCGAGACTGCAGTGAAATTGAGCATAAAACCACTAATCTGTGTTCTTTGTGATCAAAATAACTACGAAAAGCATTGCCAACCTAATCTTATCGAGACTGCAGTGAAATTGAGCATAAAACTACTAATCCATGTTCTTTGTGAACAAAATAACTACGAAAAGCATTGCCAACCTGATCTTATCGAGACTGCAGTGAAATTGAGCATAAAACTACTAATCCATGTTCTTTGTGATCAAAATAACTACGAAAAGCATTGCCAACCTAATCTTATCGAGACTGCAGTGAAATTGAGCATAAAACTACTAATCCATGTTCTTTGTGATCAAAATAACTACGAAAAGCATTGCCAACCTAATCTTATCGAGACTGCAGTGAAATTGAGCATAAAACTACTAATCCATGTTCTTTGTGATCAAAATAACTACGAAAAGCATTGCCAACCTAATCTTATCGAGACTGCAGTGAAATTGAGCATAAAACAACTTATCCGTGTTCTTTATGAACAAAATAACTACGAAAAGCATTGCCAACCTAATCTTATCGAGACTGCAGTGAAATTGAGCATAAAACTACTAATCCATGTTCTTTGTGATCAAAATAACTACGAAAAGCATTGCCAACCTAATCTTATCGAGACTGCAGTGAAATTGAGCATAAAACCACTAATCTGTGTTCTTTGTGATCAAAATAACTACGAAAAGCATTGCCAACCTAATCTTATCGAGACTGCAGTGAAATTGAGCATAAAACTACTAATCCATGTTCTTTGTGATCAAAATAACTACGAAAAGCATTGCCAACCTGATCTTATCGAGACTGCAGTGAAATTGAGCATAAAACAACTTATCCGTGTTCTTTATGAACAAAATAACTACGAAAAGCATTGCCAACCTAATCTTATCGAGACTGCAGTGAAATTGAGCATAAAACTACTAATCCATGTTCTTTGTGATCAAAATAACTACGAAAAGCATTGCCAACCTAATCTTATCGAGACTGCAGTGAAATTGAGCATAAAACCACTAATCTGTGTTCTTTGTGATCAAAATAACTACGAAAAGCATTGCCAACCTAATCTTATCGAGACTGCAGTGAAATTGAGCATAAAACTACTAATCCATGTTCTTTGTGATCAAAATAACTACGAAAAGCATTGCCAACCTAATCTTATCGAGACTGCAGTGAAATTGAGCATAAAACTACTAATCTGTGTTCTTTGTGATCAAAATAACTACGAAAAGCATTGCCAACCTAATCTTATCGAGACTGCAGTGAAATTGAGCATAAAACTACTAGTCCATGTTCTTTGTGATCAAAATAACTACGAAAAGCAATGCCAACCTAATCTTATCGAGACTGCAGTGAAATTGAGCATAAAACTACTAATCTGTGTTCTTTGTGATCAAAATAACTACGAAAAGCATTGCCAACCTAATCTTATCGAGACTGCAGTGAAATTGAGCATAAAACTACTAATCTGTGTTCTTTGTGATCAAAATAACTACGAAAAGCATTGCCAACCTAATCTTATCGAGACTGCAGTGAAATTGAGCATAAAACTACTAGTCCATGTTCTTTGTGATCAAAATAACTACGAAAAGCATTGCCAACCTGATCTTATCGAGACTGCAGTGAAATTGAGCATAAAACCACTAATCTGTGTTCTTTGTGATCAAAATAACTACGAAAAGCATTGCCAACCTAATCTTATCGAGACTGCAGTGAAATTGAGCATAAAACTACTAATCCATGTTCTTTGTGATCAAAATAACTACGAAAAGCATTGCCAACCTAATCTTATCGAGACTGCAGTGAAATTGAGCATAAAACTACTAATCCATGTTCTTTGTGATCAAAATAACTACGAAAAGCATTGCCAACCTAATCTTATCGAGACTGCAGTGAAATTGAGCATAAAACTACTAATCTGTGTTCTTTGTGATCAAAATAACTACGAAAAGCATTGCCAACCTAATCTTATCGAGACTGCAGTGAAATTGAGCATAAAACCACTAATCTGTGTTCTTTGTGATCAAAATAACTACGAAGAGCATTGCCAACCTAATCTTATCGAGACTGCAGTGAAATTGAGCATAAAACTACTAATCCATGTTCTTTGTGATCAAAATAACTACGAAAAGCATTGCCAACCTAATCTTATCGAGACTGCAGTGAAATTGAGCATAAAACCACTAATCTGTGTTCTTTGTGATCAAAATAACTACGAAAAGCATTGCCAACCTAATCTTATCGAGACTGCAGTGAAATTGAGCATAAAACTACTAATCCATGTTCTTTGTGAACAAAATAACTACGAAAAGCATTGCCAACCTAATCTTATCAAGACTGCAGTGAAATTGAGCATAAAACTACTAATCTGTGTTCTTTGTGATCAAAATAACTACGAAAAGCATTGCCAACCTAATCTTATCGAGACTGCAGTGAAATTGAGCATAAAACTACTAATCCATGTTCTTTGTGATCAAAATAACTACGAAAAGCATTGCCAACCTAATCTTATCGAGACTGCAGTGAAATTGAGCATAAAACTACTAATCCATGTTCTTTGTGATCAAAATAACTACGAAAAGCATTGCCAACCTAATCTTATCGAGACTGCAGTGAAATTGAGCATAAAACTACTAGTCCATGTTCTTTGTGAACAAAATAACTACGAAAAGCATTGCCAACCTAATCTTATCGAGACTGCAGTGAAATTGAGCATAAAACTACTAATCCATGTTCTTTGTGATCAAAATAACTACGAAAAGCATTGCCAACCTAATCTTATCGAGACTGCAGTGAAATTGAGCATAAAACTACTAATCCATGTTCTTTGTGATCAAAATAACTACGAAAAGCATTGCCAACCTAATCTTATCGAGACTGCAGTGAAATTGAGCATAAAACTACTAATCCATGTTCTTTGTGATCAAAATAACTACGAAAAGCATTGCCAACCTAATCTTATCGAGACTGCAGTGAAATTGAGCATAAAACTACTAATCCATGTTCTTTGTGATCAAAATAACTACGAAAAGCATTGCCAACCTAATCTTATCGAGACTGCAGTGAAATTGAGCATAAAACTACTAATCCATGTTCTTTGTGATCAAAATAACTACGAAAAGCATTGCCAACCTAATCTTATCGAGACTGCAGTGAAATTGAGCATAAAACTACTAATCCATGTTCTTTGTGATCAAAATAACTACGAAAAGCATTGCCAACCTAATCTTATCGAGACTGCAGTGAAATTGAGCATAAAACTACTAATCCATGTTCTTTGTGATCAAAATAACTACGAAAAGCATTGCCAACCTAATCTTATCGAGACTGCAGTGAAATTGAGCATAAAACTACTAATCCATGTTCTTTGTGATCAAAATAACTACGAAAAGCATTGCCAACCTAATCTTATCGAGACTGCAGTGAAATTGAGCATAAAACTACTAATCCATGTTCTTTGTGATCAAAATAACTACGAAAAGCATTGCCAACCTAATCTTATCGAGACTGCAGTGAAATTGAGCATAAAACTACTAATCTGTGTTCTTTGTGATCAAAATAACTACGAAAAGCATTGCCAACCTAATCTTATCGAGACTGCAGTGAAATTGAGCATAAAACTACTAATCCATGTTCTTTGTGATCAAAATAACTACGAAAAGCATTGCCAACCTAATCTTATCGAGACTGCAGTGAAATTGAGCATAAAACTACTAATCCATGTTCTTTGTGATCAAAATAACTACGAAAAGCATTGCCAACCTAATCTTATCGAGACTGCAGTGAAATTGAGCATAAAACTACTAATCCATGTTCTTTGTGATCAAAATAACTACGAAAAGCATTGCCAACCTAATCTTATCGAGACTGCAGTGAAATTGAGCATAAAACTACTAATCCATGTTCTTTGTGATCAAAATAACTACGAAAAGCATTGCCAACCTAATCTTATCGAGACTGCAGTGAAATTGAGCATAAAACTACTAATCTGTGTTCTTTGTGATCAAAATAACTACGAAAAGCATTGCCAACCTAATCTTATCGAGACTGCAGTGAAATTGAGCATAAAACTACTAATCTGTGTTCTTTGTGATCAAAATAACTACGAAAAGCATTGCCAACCTAATCTTATCGAGACTGCAGTGAAATTGAGCATAAAACTACTAATCCATGTTCTTTGTGATCAAAATAACTACGAAAAGCATTGCCAACCTAATCTTATCGAGACTGCAGTGAAATTGAGCATAAAACTACTAATCCATGTTCTTTGTGATCAAAATAACTACGAAAAGCATTGCCAACCTAATCTTATCGAGACTGCAGTGAAATTGAGCATAAAACTACTAATCCATGTTCTTTGTGAACAAAATAACTACGAAAAGCATTGCCAACCTAATCTTATCGAGACTGCAGTGAAATTGAGCATAAAACTACTAATCCATGTTCTTTGTGATCAAAATAACTACGAAAAGCATTGCCAACCTAATCTTATCGAGACTGCAGTGAAATTGAGCATAAAACCACTAATCTGTGTTCTTTGTGATCAAAATAACTACGAAAAGCATTGCCAACCTAATCTTATCGAGACTGCAGTGAAATTGAGCATAAAACTACTAATCCATGTTCTTTATGAACAAAATAACTACGAAAAGCATTGCCAACCTAATCTTATCGAGACTGCAGTGAAATTGAGCATAAAACTACTAATCCATGTTCTTTGTGATCAAAATAACTACGAAAAGCATTGCCAACCTAATCTTATCGAGACTGCAGTGAAATTGAGCATAAAACTACTAATCCATGTTCTTTGTGAACAAAATAACTACGAAAAGCATTGCCAACCTAATCTTATCGAGACTGCAGTGAAATTGAGCATAAAACTACTAATCCATGTTCTTTGTGATCAAAATAACTACGAAAAGCATTGCCAACCTAATCTTATCAAGCCTGCAGTGAAATTGAGCATAAAACTACTAGTCCATGTTCTTTGTGAACAAAATAACTACGAAAAGCATTGCCAACCTAATCTTATCGAGACTGCAGTGAAATTGAGCATAAAACTACTAATCTGTGTTCTTTGTGATCAAAATAACTACGAAAAGCATTGCCAACCTAATCTTATCGAGACTGCAGTGAAATTGAGCATAAAACTACTAATCCATGTTCTTTGTGATCAAAATAACTACGAAAAGCATTGCCAACCTAATCTTATCGAGACTGCAGTGAAATTGAGCATAAAACAACTAATCCATGTTCTTTGTGATCAAAATAACTACGAAAAGCATTGCCAACCTAATCTTATCGAGACTGCAGTGAAATTGAGCATAAAACTACTAATCCATGTTCTTTGTGATCAAAATAACTACGAAAAGCAATGCCAACCTAATCTTATCGAGACTGCAGTGAAATTGAGCATAAAACTACTAATCCATGTTCTTTGTGATCAAAATAACTACGAAAAGCATTGCCAACCTAATCTTATCGAGACTGCAGTGAAATTGAGCATAAAACCACTAATCTGTGTTCTTTGTGATCAAAATAACTACGAAAAGCATTGCCAACCTGATCTTATCGAGACTGCAGTGAAATTGAGCATAAAACTACTAATCCATGTTCTTTGTGATCAAAATAACTACGAAAAGCATTGCCAACCTAATCTTATCGAGACTGCAGTGAAATTGAGCATAAAACAACTAATCCATGTTCTTTGTGATCAAAATAACTACGAAAAGCATTGCCAACCTAATCTTATCGAGACTGCAGTGAAATTGAGCATAAAACTACTAATCCATGTTCTTTGTGATCAAAATAACTACGAAAAGCAATGCCAACCTAATCTTATCGAGACTGCAGTGAAATTGAGCATAAAACTACTAATCCATGTTCTTTGTGATCAAAATAACTACGAAAAGCATTGCCAACCTAATCTTATCGAGACTGCAGTGAAATTGAGCATAAAACTACTAATCCATGTTCTTTGTGATCAAAATAACTACGAAAAGCATTGCCAACCTAATCTTATCGAGACTGCAGTGAAATTGAGCATAAAACTACTAATCCATGTTCTTTATGAACAAAATAACTACGAAAAGCATTGCCAACCTAATCTTATCGAGACTGCAGTGAAATTGAGCATAAAACTACTAATCTGTGTTCTTTGTGATCAAAATAACTACGAAAAGCATTGCCAACCTAATCTTATCGAGACTGCAGTGAAATTGAGCATAAAACTACTAATCCATGTTCTTTGTGATCAAAATAACTACGAAAAGCATTGCCAACCTAATCTTATCGAGACTGCAGTGAAATTGAGCATAAAACCACTAATCTGTGTTCTTTGTGATCAAAATAACTAGGAAAAGCATTGCCAACCTAATCTTATCGAGACTGCAGTGAAATTGAGCATAAAACTACTAATCCATGTTCTTTGTGATCAAAATAACTACGAAAAGCATTGCCAACCTAATCTTATCGAGACTGCAGTGAAATTGAGCATAAAACCACTAATCTGTGTTCTTTGTGATCAAAATAACTACGAAAAGCATTGCCAACCTAATCTTATCGAGACTGCAGTGAAATTGAGCATAAAACCACTAATCTGTGTTCTTTGTGATCAAAATAACTACGAAAAGCATTGCCAACCTAATCTTATCGAGACTGCAGTGAAATTGAGCATAAAACTACTAATCCATGTTCTTTGTGATCAAAATAACTACGAAAAGCATTGCCAACCTAATCTTATCGAGACTGCAGTGAAATTGAGCATAAAACCACTAATCCATGTTCTTTGTGATCAAAATAACTACGAAAAGCATTGCCAACCTAATCTTATCGAGACTGCAGTGAAATTGAGCATAAAACTACTAATCCATGTTCTTTGTGATCAAAATAACTACGAAAAGCATTGCCAACCTAATCTTATCGAGACTGCAGTGAAATTGAGCATAAAACTACTAATCCATGTTCTTTGTGATCAAAATAACTACGAAAAGCATTGCCAACCTAATCTTATCGAGACTGCAGTGAAATTGAGCATAAAACTACTAATCCATGTTCTTTGTGATCAAAATAACTACGAAAAGCATTGCCAACCTAATCTTATCGAGACTGCAGTGAAATTGAGCATAAAACTACTAATCCATGTTCTTTGTGATCAAAATAACTACGAAAAGCATTGCCAACCTAATCTTATCGAGACTGCAGTGAAATTGAGCATAAAACTACTAATCCATGTTCTTTATGAACAAAATAACTACGAAAAGCATTGCCAACCTAATCTTATCGAGACTGCAGTGAAATTGAGCATAAAACTACTAATCCATGTTCTTTGTGATCAAAATAACTACGAAAAGCATTGCCAACCTAATCTTATCGAGACTGCAGTGAAATTGAGCATAAAACTACTAGTCCATGTTCTTTGTGAACAAAATAACTACGAAAAGCATTGCCAACCTAATCTTATCGAGACTGCAGTGAAATTGAGCATAAAACCACTAATCTGTGTTCTTTGTGATCAAAATAACTACGAAAAGCATTGCCAACCTAATCTTATCGAGACTGCAGTGAAATTGAGCATAAAACTACTAATCTGTGTTCTTTGTGATCAAAATAACTACGAAAAGCATTGCCAACCTAATCTTATCGAGACTGCAGTGAAATTGAGCATAAAACTACTAGTCCATGTTCTTTGTGATCAAAATAACTACGAAAAGCATTGCCAACCTAATCTTATCGAGACTGCAGTGAAATTGAGCATAAAACTACTAATCTGTGTTCTTTGTGATCAAAATAACTACGAAAAGCATTGCCAACCTAATCTTATCGAGACTGCAGTGAAATTGAGCATAAAACTACTAATCCATGTTCTTTGTGATCAAAATAACTACGAAAAGCATTGCCAACCTAATCTTATCGAGACTGCAGTGAAATTGAGCATAAAACCACTAATCTGTGTTCTTTGTGATCAAAATAACTACGAAAAGCATTGCCAACCTAATCTTATCGAGACTGCAGTGAAATTGAGCATAAAACCACTAATCTGTGTTCTTTGTGAACAAAATAACTACGAAAAGCATTGCCAACCTAATCTTATCGAGACTGCAGTGAAATTGAGCATAAAACTACTAATCTGTGTTCTTTGTGAACAAAATAACTACGAAAAGCATTGCCAACCTAATCTTATCGAGACTGCAGTGAAATTGAGCATAAAACTACTAATCCATGTTCTTTATGAACAAAATAACTACGAAAAGCATTGCCAACCTAATCTTATCGAGACTGCAGTGAAATTGAGCATAAAACAACTTATCCGTGTTCTTTGTGATCAAAATAACTACGAAAAGCATTGCCAACCTAATCTTATCGAGACTGCAGTGAAATTGAGCATAAAACTACTAATCCATGTTCTTTGTGAACAAAATAACTACGAAAAGCATTGCCAACCTAATCTTATCGAGACTGCAGTGAAATTGAGCATAAAACTACTAATCCATGTTCTTTGTGATCAAAATAACTACGAAAAGCATTGCCAACCTAATCTTATCGAGACTGCAGTGAAATTGAGCATAAAACTACTAATCTGTGTTCTTTGTGATCAAAATAACTACGAAAAGCATTGCCAACCTAATCTTATCGAGACTGCAGTGAAATTGAGCATAAAACTACTAATCCATGTTCTTTGTGATCAAAATAACTACGAAAAGCATTGCCAACCTAATCTTATCGAGACTGCAGTGAAATTGAGCATAAAACTACTAATCCATGTTCTTTGTGATCAAAATAACTACGAAAAGCATTGCCAACCTAATCTTATCGAGACTGCAGTGAAATTGAGCATAAAACTACTAATCCATGTTCTTTATGAACAAAATAACTACGAAAAGCATTGCCAACCTAATCTTATCGAGACTGCAGTGAAATTGAGCATAAAACTACTAATCCATGTTCTTTGTGAACAAAATAACTACGAAAAGCATTGCCAACCTAATCTTATCGAGACTGCAGTGAAATTGAGCATAAAACTACTAATCCATGTTCTTTGTGATCAAAATAACTACGAAAAGCATTGCCAACCTAATCTTATCGAGACTGCAGTGAAATTGAGCATAAAACTACTAGTCCATGTTCTTTGTGAACAAAATAACTACGAAAAGCATTGCCAACCTAATCTTATCGAGACTGCAGTGAAATTGAGCATAAAACTACTAATCCATGTTCTTTGTGATCAAAATAACTACGAAAAGCATTGCCAACCTAATCTTATCGAGACTGCAGTGAAATTGAGCATAAAACTACTAATCCATGTTCTTTGTGATCAAAATAACTACGAAAAGCATTGCCAACCTAATCTTATCGAGACTG